>OY720159.1:20000000-22400000 GCA_963082805.1 Hemicrepidius hirtus
AAGCTAGGGAAGTGCTAGCAAATGTTATAATTATAATATTAATAGCATTTTCTTAATTCTGCGTTGAATAATTATCAATATTAATTTGGAACCTCAAGGGAATTTATTTACTTTGGCCGTGCGTAGAGTGCATCCTTTTCGTTCCGAATACTTTCCCACTCTTACATCTCCACGCAGCTACTGAGATATCCACGGTCGTTGTTATACTTGACAACCTGTACCAATCACAGCGCTATATATTACAATGACGTTTTAGAAATTGTCACGTGGTTTTGTTTACATCTAGGCCGTGGTTAGAAAAAATAAAGTATACAATACAAAATGTACACAGTACAAGTAAAAACATTTATATTATTAACGCATTTTTTTGCGCTACTGTGCTCTATTTCATTGTTTACCGCGGCTGTTTCCAAGACAGTAAGTTATGTTTACTAGTTGCTAAGGATAAAGTCGTCGGTAATAGTTATTTATGCAACATGTGCAAAAAGTTAGTGTTTATCGCATTAGGCGTAAAGTTGTCCACCGACGCGTAAGCGGAGGTGGACAAAACGCCGTATGCGATAAACACACTTTCTGCTCGAGTTTGCATACACTATTTTTTCTACGATCGTGGTTTATTAAATCAAAATGTTAAAATGAATTCAAGCATTTTGTATTCAGCACTTATTAATGAATGAGGTTGCTCTGGTAGATGTAAACTTTACATAGCAACCAAGCTGTCATTTTAATAAACAACAAAAACTAAATACAGACGTCATTACGTTTAATTTTGTAAAAGTTGCATATTTCTATGAAAAATCAAACATTTGAAATCGTCGACCCTTTGGTCTGCATTCTTTATGTTGAGGACAACACTTGCAGTAAAAGATAACGTTGATCTTTGAAAATATGCGAAATTAATGGCATTTCTAAAGAGGAAATCTGTTGGATATCGTTTCTTAACGGAAACACCGAAGGAGAAATAATATGATGAAGGTACATAATAAACATTCAAAATTGTAATACTCGTCAAATAAATGTTGAAATGCGTAGTTAGGATTAGGTAATTATGAATTTGTATATCAATAAACGTGGTTCTCGCAATGTTTTTGTATTTTCAGCGCACGCACGCATGCGAGTGCAATAAAAACTTTTATTGCACTCCAGTGCAATAAACACCTACTTTTGTCACTAAAAATAGAGATCAAAAGTGTCACTTTGTGCACAATCGTAGAAAAAATACTTTGGGGTTCTAGAACGGTAAGTAAATTTACTCAAAACGAATGTGCCATGTAATTTGATAAATTAATGTCAGTCACAAATGTCAGTTTAGTTAAATAAAATGAATGCAATTTCCAATGTTAGTTAAAACAAATCCTGGAGCTTTTAATTTCTCATTTCTTGTAACAAAGTACGCCAGCAAAGATTTTTCATCAATATTTGTACTTTTCTTGGTACACCAATTTTTAAAATGATTGTAGGTACCTTCGTAGCGTCTCTCTAGACTTATCAGGAATGAGAACCGAACACCCCACATTCCAAGCTTCTTCTATTTCGTTTTCGGATTCATTATTTTCATTAATTTTTAGCACGGAACTGCAAATAATTTTCACAAAAAACTGCAATGGCGGTAACTGTTTACAGATTGCTATAGAAACGCAATATATCAATCGACAATACGGCAACGTGATGCGGAGACTGACAATTATCGCATTTGAATCTGTATTAATTATTAATTTATTAAAAATTCTTTTTACCGGATTCAGTAGCGCAAAAAACGTCATAAGCAACACGAACGTTAAGGACTACCGATCTCGGACAATAATTGGAGTCGTCGCTGCGCTCCTCCTCCAAACTATTGTCTTCGATCGGTAAAATGTCCTTACCGTTCTTAATACTTAATATACTATTTCGATCAGGATAGTTAATAAATGGAGAATGGCATATTATTTTTCCGTCTAGCTAACAACAGTAGCGCGCGAAAGCTGCATTGTACCTTTGTATAAGCCCATGTCCCAGTGTAAAAATTTTTATAAAAATTTTTTATACAATTTTTTATAAAAACGATGTGACGTCATGAACCATAAAAGTATTTTTAAGGTATGTCCCACTGTAAAACTTTTTGTAAAAAGATTTTATAAAAACTGGATGTCAAACAGCGCGCGTTTGACAAAATAAAACAAAAACAAAACGACGTGACGTCATCAAAATAGAAGCACCATAAAAATATTTTTACATGACGTCATTTTTATAAAACTCCGTGCTGTCACACTGTAAAAATCGTTTTTATACAAATTTTTATAAAAATTTTTATAAAAATTTTACAGTGAGACATCGGCTTTAGAAATTCAAAGCACACTAGATGAAATTCATTTTTAGACACACTGTATATTCCAAACTATAGCCTTTGTTTTGTCTCTTGAGATGGAAAACCCTGAAAAAAATTTTGACAGCTGTTTCTGAAAAAACAATTTTTGATAATAGGTACCTATTCAGATATTTTGCTAAAATGCTGATTTTATAGAAGAAGCTCGCACAGTACAGCTACAGAATTATATTATACACCAAATTATAACCCGTAGCCCGTAGATACGAAAAATTTTTGACAGTCGTTTCTGAAAAATTAATTTTATAATCAACTAAGTGCATAACTAGCATTGTTTTTCAGGCTTTAATAAAATTAATAAAATCATCTAAACCTAAATTATTATTATTATTGTTCCAACTAAAACACACATTTATTTGAGATGTCTGCCTATATATTTAGTAATCATTTAATATTTAAAAGTAATTACTTTTTTACTTTTTTATAAATAAACTTTTTTGAATATATTAAATAGGTATGTAAAGTTTCTATTCCTTTTACCTTTCTAGCATTTTCCATTTTACCAACACTGGTAGGTAAAATGGGAAGTTGCGCGATTATCCGAAAATAATTGTTTTCGAACTTACTTTCTCAAATTAAATCAAGATTATTATACCGGGTGGCCGGTCTCAAACGTGTAGGGATTTAAGGCTTATAAGGAGTGAGGTTTGCAACCCGTTTAACAACCAAATTTTCACGTAAAATCTGGAAACTTTTGTCAAAGATAACTTGTTACTAAATTATTTTGAAATCGTTTTCGATGCATGAGTATATACATATAGAGAATATACACGGCCCTACGGAGCCTTTTTTCTTTATTCGTTCAAATAAATTAAAAAACCGCGAATTAATAGGGAATCTTAATTCCAGAATATTTCGAAAATGAAAGTGCTAATCCAAAAAATGCTCCGTACGGCCCTGTAGATACCAAATTACTATAAGAAACTGCATCGAAAACATTTTCATCTCGCTTTTTGACTTCTGAATCTTTGACAAAAGTTTTTGGATTCGTATTACTTTTATGATTAAATTGAAGAAACTTAGGCAACCCCACAATCACTTTATGCTGCAAGCTATGTTTGGGCCCTTTCGGCGGATTATCTACCTGCTAACTGACTACCTGCTGTGTTTGCATCAGGGTTCACAGCAAGTATATATTTTCGCAGAACAAACCTTTTACTTTGGTGCAAATCAATTATAAAATCATAAAAACTTCCTGAAAGACCGAATTACGAAAACATTAAGAATTATTAGAAAACCGTAAATTATCACTCTTATTAGATAGTTTTGTTTTTTCCAGAACAGCTAAACTAATCGGAAAAATTCTTTAATTGTTTCAAAATGAAGTATTCATTACAAATGTTTTCCCAGCTTTACAAAAAAAAAGAAATAATAGGATAAGGTATTTTATACACTTTATTTACTACATACCATTTACATAGATTTATCATAATCATAATCAAAATCCAATAAATTTCTACGTCATAAACACCTCATGTAGATTTTGTTGGCGCGATCTTCTTGGATCAACCAATTCGGGTAGAAGCGCGTTCAGAAAAAAATCCCGCAATTTTGGCATCATAGGGTTATAGTTATAAGATAGATTTTAAATTAGACTCGTTGTGTTTTTCTCCAGTATCTTACACATGTACGAGTATAGTAACTTTAGCAAACTTATCTGCTCATTACCCAAAAAGTAATCACAAGAAATTATAAATGATAATAGACTAAACATTTAGAAAAAGGTATACTATTGTCTGTACCAGACTTCAAATTCAGTGTTAGTCTTATGGAGGCCGGCATTGCCAAACCTATAGCAGAACAGAATTATGACTGCGGGTGAAATGTGCACAAGATAAACAGAGAGGAGGTCACGCAATAGGGTAAGCGATGAGCTGAAGTAGTTCTTCCCATGAAATAACCACTGCGCATCGCTCAGTCACCCGCAATCATAATTCTGTTTCACTATACTTCTCAGTTGGGTTGACCGTCAACAAGCCCCAGGTAACCACAAGTGGCAACGCCGTGCAAGATTTTCCCATAAGAATTACATTGCCCTATGCTGCCAACACTGAACTTGAAGTCTGGCACAGACAATAGGTACTTGGCAGTTAGTTTTAACAAACTTTCAAAAAAATTTTCAGGGGGCTTTTTCTTCCGGGGTTTTTTCCTAGGGCTTTTTCTTTCGGTGCTTTCTTTTCCTAGGGCTTTTTTCCAAGCGTTTTTTTTCCGGGGATTTTTTTAGGGTTTTTTTTTCTCGGGGCTTTTTTCCCGGGCTTTTTTTACCTAGATTCAGGCATAGGACAATGGCGACAATGGTATGCATCAAATTTGAAATTAAAATATTGATTAGGTTCATAAACAATCCAATAATTTCTAATTTCTATTGATAATTTTTTTTTGAAATCTAAACTACCTACGAATAAAACTGTCACCAGAAATTACCACAAATTAATGAATATACAGTGGAAATAATTTGGTTGTACCTATTTTTAGGGTATTTAGAAAAGGATTTTTGCGTTTGTCGATAATCCTTCTACCTGCGTTCCGGTCTTTCCTACATTTCGGTAAGTGGTGCATGTTTTACCAGTTGCCTATTTAAAAACAAGTAAGCCGCACTTCAGAAATCTGAGCTCACTCCTTATAAGCTGATTCCTGCTCGCCAATTCAACTTACAGGAATGGTATCTAATGGTATTAATTGAAAGGTAAAATGATTGCGTTTAAATTGGCGCTAATAATAAAATTAAATGTGTTATATTTATTTTAAAATAACGATTTAAAATTTTGCGATTTTTATGACGGTCATGATTTTCAAATTTTACAGCATTTGTCAAAAAATTTGATAATTAGTTGGCATAAATTAGTGGATTTCTGTATCTAAATGACAACTAATTTAACAAATTTATGGCAAATGCTGTAAAATTTGAAAATTATGGCACGTCATATTTAAAAATCACAAAATTTTAAATCGTAATTTTAATAGCACATTTAATATTATTATTAGCACCATTGCCACCATTTGAAGCGCAATAATTTTACCTTCAATTAATACCATTAGATACCATTCCTGTAAGTTGAATTGGCGAGCAGGAATCAGCAGAAACGTTCAATACAATATTTAAATCCCTATGTACACCTATGAAAGCAGCCACCCAGTATTATAGTATTACATTTAATACACAAAAGCTTATATGCACCATGTCCGAAATCTCGAAGTTATATGGTTTGCGTTTTAGAAATTCTCAAATGAAAAGTATATCGATTTAAGCCCACTTCCCCCAAATAAATACTACCTAATTATTTTATATTCCATGACGAAGTCTGATCGAAAATTTTATTATTCATGCTGTAGATCAGTGGTTCCCAACCTTTTTTTACTCGCGACCTTTTTTGGATTTCCTTAAAATGTCCGCGACCCCCCATATATTTTTATCGATAATAAAGGAAACAAAGCGTTTAAAAAAATTTATTTTAGAATTTAAGATAGGTATATTTAACAAAAATATTGATATTTATTAGTAACTAAATATAAAATAAAAAATGTAATGTGATGACTAGAGCTAGGATAGTTAGGCAAAATAAAACCTTTAAAAAGGCAGGCAAAAAGGCAAAAAAAAGAAGCAGAAAAAGCCCTAAAATAGGAAAAATAGTGAAAAAAAGGCAAAAACAAAAAAATAAAGGCAAAAACCACTTCACGATCTTAACCCATCAGAAAATTGTCACAAACTGGCCGAGTCAGTGGTTTAGAGAAATGAGTAGAATATCAAATTTTCTCTGGCAATACCCAGTCATAAAGTTTTTTCCCAAAACAATAAACATTGTAAGAAATTTTTTACCCTTAACCCTCGCCCGGCGGAAATAAATTAGTAACGTACACGGCGGAAATGGGTCAGTTTTGACCTGGTGTAATTTTCGATGTTATGCACTCATTGATTTGTAAACAATGAAATCTAGTTTCTTTGAAATGAAATGATACATACTGTAATTAAAAAAGTTACATATAGTAATGGTTCTTAGAAATAATATGATATTATACTACAGTGTATAGTAATGTAGATCCTGCACACATTGCATTTATTTCTTTTTTGCCATTATTCTATAATGTTTTCTACAATATATTTCAGACATTTAAAACCGGTAAATTTTTTTACAAATTTTTTCAACCAATTTGTTCAAAAATAATTTTTTTTTAATAAAATAAACAAAAAATTAATTAAATTTTTAAAAATTTCAATTTGTATACCATAAAGGGCAGAAAAAGGCAGAATAAATAGGAAATGCCCCTAAAAAGGCAAAATCGTAAAAAAAACCCAAAAAAGGCAAAAAAGGCAAAATAAAATTTGCATTTTTGAATTGCGCGTACTCTAAAACGGATTTTTAATTGGGTCTGCCTTTAATCTTCCTATTTATTAAAAAAAAGGCATTTGCCTAACTATCCTAGCTCTAGTGATGACTGAGCTTGCATCTGCGTAACAAGTTTTGAAATTCTTGGTTGGGTATTCGTCAAAGCAGGTCAAAGCCAATCTCATGTCATCTTGAACATTCAATCTATTTCTGGCCTTTGTTTTAATTTGCAAGAGAGTTGAAAAACCACTCTCACAAAGATAGGTAGAAGCAAATGGTACTAGGTAGTACCCGGAAAGAAAGTAACGCGACATTGGGATATGAACGACGCATGGCACAAAAATGGCGAAAAATATTTTTTTAATTAATTAAAGAATGTGTTCGGTACTGTTTTTTTTTACAAAAACTGACGGCTGCGACCCCCCTAAAAAGCTCTTACGACCCCCTTGGGGGTCGCGACCCACCGGCTGGGAACCACTGCTGTAGATAGTACATTCCGTTGTAATTGTTTACGTGGTAAATTTGTTACCCAGTTTTGGTGGTACGACACAAAGACGTGATACGTGATTAAGGAAAAGGTAAATCCCGGGGTTCACCTAGTTGGAATGTGTATTGTATTCCTGATTAAACTGAAGCGGCCATTTACCAGGGATAATGTGTAGTGTGGTATAGCTCAAGGTACTTTGGTATAGCTCATATCACGGCAAGTTTCCAGATCCTATCGGAGGTGCTTAGTTAAATCCAGGTATTACCACTGCGAAAGCTAACGATAAGCGCTATAACTTTCGTTTATATTCAGGAACGTATTCAAAAAATATCTCTCTGCAAATGTTCCAGGCTAATTCCTTTTGTTTAGTAATTGCTTACCAGATTAGTTCAACTTACTTTAAAGAGATCTGTAAACTTTGCCATGACATGAACTATATACAAGGTGTTTCCTAAGTATGTGCAGAAAATACAGGAAGTGAATCCTGAATGAAAATTAAAGCTACTTTTTCGTATAAACTTGCCTCCTAATATGCTTCCCTGAGAAATTAAGCCTTTTCAAAAATGGAGTAAAAATTTAGTTTTTAATTTTTATATAAAATTTGGACAACATAGAAAAATACAAATCATATAATTAAGAGATATTTTAACGAGGCACATGAACAAAAATAAAACATACAATGAATTAATAAAAAAATAAAAAATTAGAGAAACTGATGTAAGTAAAATGATCTTCAGACATCATACACGGTTCAATTTCATTCATTTTTTTTGTTTTTGTTCATGTTAAAATGTCTCTTAATTATATGATTTGTATTTATTTATCTTTGTCCAAATTTGAGATAAAAATCAAAATTTTCCTCCATTTTTGAGGAGGTAACTCTTCAGGGAAACATATTGAGATACAAGTTCATACGAAAAAGCAACCTTAATTTTCGCCCAGGATTCACCTCCTGCAGTTTCTATAGGTACATAGGAAACACCCTGTATAGACCTGCTGTAATTAACGTTATTACATCTTGTCCCTTCCAAGCTGTATCCAATTACACTCGTCTGATATTATCTTGTTCCATTAAAATATACCAGACTGAATATAAACTGCTGTATCACTCTGAATTAGTAATAAATTCAAAACATGGTCTGAGGATTTGTATGTAGATACACATCATCAAAATTGATAGTAGGTACTACCTATAGGTTGTGTGAAAGTAGTAAATTTACTTTTGAATTTTTCATAATGTATGTTAAAAGATTAAAGTTAGAAATCGTCGATTGAGAGAAAAACAGTAGGTACTACCTACATGTGTGATACCGTGATAAATTCATAATTGCACGTAATGTTTTACAAATTAAAAACAACAATAATTGTTTATTATATCCGTATAGATAGTTAACAACAATAATGGAACAGCTTTACTTTTTTTAAAGCGCTGAAGGCGTCCGTGACGTTACAACTTAGGTACCTATCTTGTATACATAGATTAACGAATAAATGTTTCTAATAAATTAATCTTACACCCTAATAGAGTTACCAAGTTTTATCCACTGGCGTCTTCCCAGATCTTTCTAATAATCACGCAGCACAAAACATACCTACATTATTGTGTTCTGTTTTTTAAAGCGCTATCGCAGCACCGTCATACGAACTCATGTCATATTCGTAACCAAAGCTCATAACATGATGGTTGAAAGGATTTCTCCAAATGTACCTATATACTTAGCTTCTGGCCCACGACCCAGAGGTCTTCTAATACGTGAAATACGTATCTTCTGTGTGCTTCGGCCTTATGTTGATGTATTTCTTTAGCTTTAGCAAGAAATAGAAACATGCTAATCTTATATCTGTAAAATATATAGGGTGTTAAAAATACGGTAACATATTTTAATGTAATAATCATTATACAGACACATATGCTTTCCATAGAGATTATGTCAATATTTGGATTCATCAGTTTTATGGAAATTTAAAAAAACAAGCTTGTAAAACGCTAAAACTGGCGGACGTCCACAGTTGCCAAAACGAAAAATCCGCCACGAGAAAGGACCCCCTGATAAGGTCAATTGATTCGCTTCATGCAGAAAGGTCTAAAGACAGGAAAACGTGTTTTTGAGAGAAATAAGAAAATAAGAAATAATGTCACAGTTATAAAGTGAGCTAACATTTTACTCAATACCGTAACCTTATCATTCATAGAACGCTCGGGCAACACTCAAAATATATAAAATGTCATGGCTTTAGACAGTGAATAAGTGAACATAGGTACGATCACGACTATCCTGTGTCTTATCTGTGACCTTTTTCCACGTCTTCTTCTTCTCCAACCTTCTTTCTTATTCTTATTTCCTCTGTCCATCATGTGATTTGATTTTTATTCTGATTTTTTCGAATTCTTACACTTAATCGTCCATGGCTTTCGCTAGTAAAATTGAAGTATATCATATTATCATTATTATCACATTATACAAATCCTTTCAGGATATTCAAGTTGCCGTTTTAATCATGAGGTACTATTTGTGTGGTATAGTATCCAAATCTTTATGTAGTACTTCAAGGTCATACAGCTGAAATGTACTGTTTGTCAAGAATAGGAACGACCGTGAATATCTCAGTAGCTGCGCGGAAATGTAAGAGTGGGAAAGTACTCGGAACGAAAAGGATGCACTCTACGCACGGCCAAAGTAAATACATTCCCTTGTGCTTCCAAATTAATATTGATAATTATTCAATGCAGAATTAAGAAAATGCTATTAATATTATAATAAATTATACATTCGCTATCACTTCCCTAGCTTGTCCAAATCAAATTTTGCGTTTTATTTCGGATTTAAACTCCATCGTGAGACAAATGTCAAACTGCAGTTTACGAAGAACTGTGCTCAGTTAAGGAGTGGGAATAGTCAGTTTCATGCGCATCGAAGGCGGGCCCTTATGTTCAGATTTCTAGGTCTTTTCCTAACTTCCTATACCTGATAAACTGTACACTTCTGCAATAGGTATCACATTCAAGCACTCCAAATTTGGTTATAATTTTCCAGCATAATTGGTGAACAGTCCACGCCTCAGTTAATCAAGGCAGATGGTAAACATTGAGAAACTGAATCGAAAAATTTGGTCCTATCACATCAGAATATTTACTTTGAAACTTGTCACATTTCTGTAACAAAGCGCCTCGTTCATGGTTAGTAAAATTTTTGCAGTTAAAAAATCAAATATTTTGCAGACTGTACTCATGCCACTAAAACTCTTTTAAATTACCGTAATTTGCCTGAATTATTTTTTTTTTCAAGAAAGCAGCTTTAGGATTGGCAAGGGCCCCAGGCCGCTTGAGCTCCGAGGCCCAAGGGCACTGCCCCACTTTGCCCTATGCTAGCTACGCCACTGCTCGAGGAACACCATGCGTCACCACCACCCCTTTAATGATCTGTATTATTGTATCGGACCTTTATATTGTAATGGTACCTACCGCTTCTAACAATTTTGTAAAATAATCTACAATAAGTATGTAATTTTGATTACCGTATGTGAGAATATCTCGCCCCATACCCGGCCATAAAGTATTTCCCTAGGTCGGACTTTTGTTGTATTCATGCCAAAGTGACTTTCATGAAGCAAGGGTAACATTTCACTTCTTAATTTAGCTGGTACAATAACCCTATCTCCCATAAAAAATAATTCTTCTTCTACTTGAATTTTGTTTCTGTCGTTATAACATTGTTTCACGTTTCACGCTGGATGGAACTTATTTATGGTAGGCCACCCTTTGAAAGTATATTCCCTAACTGAAAATTGTTCACTGAAAATTTTACATTGTCCACCCTTAACTGTACTTTGTTCGTATTATACTTAGGCCCGGTCTTTCCATCTCCTACTAAAGCTTCTATTAGCTAATAAACGATTAGTTGTCATGGATACCATTGTTACAAGAATTGTTTCCATGACAACTAATCGTTTATTAGCTAATAGAAGCTTTAGTACGAGATGGAAAGACCGGGTCTTAATATTCAATTTTTTAACCCTTTCAACTACTGTTTTTAAAATTTTATCATGTTCAACTACAGTGCTTCCTGCTATTAGTAAATCATTGAAGTAAATTATCACCCCTTCTATAGCTCCAAAACTTTTTTGATCTACTTTCTGAAAATATTCAGGAGCCGAACTAATCCCAAACGGAAGTCGCTTGTCTAAGGGGGCCTTTTCCTTTTCAATCACTAGAATTGCAACGACAAACTCCAAAGAGATAGAACACGGATTTCATTGCGCATTCAAATTTCCACGACAAAATGTATAGTATGAATGAATAATTTTATGCATTTTAACTGCTGCATCTCAGTAGTCAGTTGTTGTATGGAAATGCACGAGTGTGAATCTTACTTTAGCAGTAAACGTAGTACAATTTTTTAATTTGAATAACCGTGTAATTTATTTACTTTAGGTTTGGTTTAGTTTACCGTTATGTAAACAAAATTTCTTTGATCTGGCGAAAGGAAGTTGGTATTTCATTGCTGCGATAGCATCTTGACCTGGGCATGTCCTATAGCTTCGCTACCAGGTCGTCTGGTGTCTAAAATTGTTGATGCCTATAAAACTATTAATTAATTAATTAATTAAAATTAGCATACAAGCATGTAAAATTCTGTTATTTAGTAGGTTACCTTTTGTTGGAATAACAAGTTAACAAAAGCAGCAATCTCTAAAAAATCAGTGTGTGTGTGTTTCATCTTTTATTGATTGACTTTTATCCAAAATTAATACGGCATCAAATAGCAAAGTGAAATCTCTGGTGGCAAGTGAGAGCATCGAATTGTGACCAACAACTTTTAAAAGAACGGCGAGAACATGGGCGAGAACAAGCTTCCCCAGGGAGCCACTTGTGATTTTGTATTGAATTCCGGGCATTAATGGATAACCACCAACTTTAGGAACTTTCCTTTGTAGCAGTATAACGCATTGGGAGAACAACCCATTTGTCTATAAATTTCTGCTAGAATTTGTCGGCATTACCTACCTGGAAAGTAGTGCAGCCAGGATGAGGGTTGGTTCCATGATAGAATTGTACCACGATTGAGGGAGCGAAAATCCTGTGTCTATAATTTTTGTGTAGTACAGTTTATTAGGAATAGGAAAAGACCTGGAAATCTGAACATAAGGGCCCGCCTTCAATGCGCATGAATCTGACTACTCCCACTCTCTCACTGAGCACAGTTCTTCATAAACTGCTGTTTGCCATTTGCCTCACGATTGAGTATAAATCCAAAATAAAACGCAAAATTTTATTTGGACAAGCTAGGGAAGTGAAGTGATAACGAATGTTATAATTATAATATTAATAGTAATTTTATTAGTTGTTTCTTATTAGGTTTTGCTATAGGTTATAGGACACTTAATCACGCGACAGTTTATCATTGGACACTTAATTGCGGTGATTAAATGTCCGCGATTAAGTGTCCTATGATTAACTGTCGCGTGATTAAGTGTCCGGACACGTTTGCTATATGGCATAGCTAAAGCAAGCCATAGTAAGTAGTTATTTATGTATTAGGGTAATAATTAGGAGGTTATGGCATGGGGGGATTCTTAAAGCCGGACGAAGCTGAAAATGTTTACTCAGAAGGAATTTTATCTAAAAAAGATATTGGCTGACTACTTACAAAGATATGTGCTTCTATCTAGCTGACAATCTTATATCAACAATGTGTTACGGCGTTGAACAGATGATGTCTTCTTCTTTTTCGTCCTTTAGTTGTTTTGCATTCTGCAGTTATAGCCCTGACGAATTTGGTTCGAATACCAGTTTAGTTGCAGTAGGTACTACAGTTTAAAAGCATGGCTTTATCTCATGCTTTTTTCTATGTTTTTTTTGTTTTGTTCGGCGCTATAATACTAAACTACTAAAAGACGTTTTACTTAAGTGCCTCAAAATTTATTTCCTGAACATTGACTTGAAAGTATGTTTATAGCTGGAAATACAACTTACCCTTGATACAAAATGACGCTGGTACTTCATAGTTAGTTTATCGTTGCGAAAAATTTACAATATCATTCTTTTGTAGTACATTATTATCTACAGCGGTCAGCGTGTCCTATGAATAAGTACCAGACAAGCTAGTTCACAGCAGGAAGGATACTATCATAGTACTACATAACGTGTCTTGTTGTAGCACTTCCGGTTTCGTTTCTTAAATAGTGCACTATTTAATCGGTATCTTCTTCAGTAGTTTTTCCCCCTCTGATGATCCCAAATAATATGGGTTTTATACAGTTCAACAGAAATTGGGTGGCTTCTGGTTCGTGAACGCGTAGTGGCAGCCCCGTTCTTGGGGGGTCACCCCGTCACCCGCCTGCGTGCAAAATATTATTCCGTCCCCTATTAAGGATTGGTACCTATTAATATTTAATTGTAAAAATACTAATTTGTATTTTCTCCAAATTGGCGCCCCTAAACTGCTGTCGCCTGTGTGCGGGGCATGGCACTGCATGCGCGCCAGGAACGGGGCTGCGCAGTGGTATCTAATTTCTGTTCAACTGTAATACCGATTAAAGTAATGCACTGTACCCACTATTTACCAAACAAAAATTGATAATTCATACGATTGTGTCGGAATTGCTAAAACAAGATACGCTAGGCACTATGATAGTAGCTTTCTTAATATTAAGATTTTTGTATTTGGGGCAATGAAAAGTTTAAGATTGTTGGAGTTCTCGTGGGACACACTATACAGTGTGTGGATAAAGTTTGGAACAAATTCAATATCTCCCGAAATATTATTTTTTTTTGGAAAACGCTCGGACAGGTATAGCGATTTAAATTACGGCACATATTTTAAGATGCTTTAAAAATTGTTTGCGTTAGTCATTTTTTTGTAGTGACGTCATTGTATTTTGTTTTTAAATGAAAACATGTATATTTGATTATAGCATCGGATAGACATTGTTTTTCTCTTTTTAAGCTTCTAATTTTTTTACTTTCCCATACCACCACTGGTATATGGGAAGTATTGATATCATGAACATTTTCGAAATCGAGATTTTCGCGGAAATACGTGTTTTGGGCCCCCAGAAACCCAAAAAAGTGGTCTAGAAAAAATGTCTGTCTGTATGTGTGTATGTGTGTATGTATGTGACGCTTCTAACGCAAAAACTAGTAAACCGATTTTGATGAAATTTTAAATGAAGGGGTATATCGAAAATTCATCGACAAAATAAGCTTTTCAAAAAAATCCGAAACCGGAAGCGGAAGTTAGACATGTTTTTTTGGTAGCATTTCTTTCAGAAGCGGAATTTTGAAAATCTGAGTAGGGTATATGAAAGAAGGGCATAATTCAAGGAAACAAGTTTTTTACCGGACTCTCTAACTTCAAAATGGCGGTCGCTATGAATTTTTCAAAATTTCGGCTTTAACGCCCCGTAACTCAAAAACCAGTTATCTGATCAGGTTCCCCAACAACTTATTTGGAAGCCCTTTGACTGTACTACACCCAAATTATACACCAAATCCAAAAACGATCGCAACGGCGCTCTTCCAAAAATTTTAAAATTTTTGAAAAATTATTACAAAAAAACTGGTCTAAGGAATTTGTTTAAATTTTCTATACTTATGCAGCTTGGTAGTAGCTACATTTTTGTTTTTTGATGAACGCCAGAATTCCACTGTGGCGCCCTCTACGAGAATTTGAAAATCGGAAATTGATGCTCCTATAGCGCCTTTATTAGTCAAAATATAAAAGAAGTTTAAATACAAAAGTTGTTCAGTATATAGATTTGCATTTTTCTAAATGTATATCACGTATACAGGGTGTTTGGTTTTCACAGTACAATAAGCAACTTTGTTATTTTAAATAGCCCCGGTAGTCGAGCGACTAGCATGCTAGGCTCCTATTCCGCGGGCCGGGTTTCGATTCCCGGTGCCGGCAACTTCTGGCCAAGGTTTTCTGCAGTTTTCCTTGGCTGTAACATAAATATGAGAGTTGTGCTATTCCATCTAAGTCGGCTGCAGACGCAAGCGGGCCCGCTTAATAATAATAGCCCCTTCCTCCCCCCCGCACAAGCATTGCGCTTCTGGGGCCTGGCAACAGGATATGGGTAGTGTAGAGATTATAGAGATTATGAAACACCCTATATATTATTATATAATTGAATGCAAAATTGAATTGTCTATCACATAGTATAAGGTGTTCATATGGCTAAAATGTACGGTTAATGAGAAATTCGTGAATATTGAACTTTAAAACAGTGTAGGGTGAAATTTGTAAGTGCCGATATGTTCAAGTGACCATGCGCGGGACTCGCCGGCTAATCCTAGCAGCCTATGAATATAAATAATCACACATGCGCAGATGAACACAATCGGCACTTGTGTTAATTTTCCATATACTAATTTTCAAGTTTAGTTTATCGGTTGTGGCGAACAATAATGAATACCAAAAACGAATGTTTATTTTTAGTATGGGAAAGTCCAGGGGAGGTTTGCACCTCCACTTTTTATACTCTTACATAAGAAAATTTTTGAGAAAATTGCTAAAATAGTTTTACGTCTCAGTAGCGCCGATCCGGAACAGCGGGTGCAGCTCCAACTCAAAGCAATAAATAATCCGTGGTCCAATTTTTAAACAACTGGGCGTTCATGTTATCGTGGTAATCAGCGGATTTGCTAGTTGCCGAAAATATTAACCTGGTACCGTTAAAGAAATCCGTTTTTACCACCTGTATGTAAAACAATAAATCGTTTTCCATCACTAGCTTGATTTTTCTTGCAAGTAAGTGGACTTTCGCTTTGCCAAAAACTTTTTTCCCCCCCCTTAGAAAAAATCCTGGTTTCATCCAAATAGATGAAATTGTAAATATTTTCGTCAAGTAGGGTTTTGTATTTTCTGAGAAAATCATATCTCTGATGTACCACGTGACTTTGTTCACACAATCCCCTTCTAGGATCGTCTTTTTTATAACTGAATCCCATTGAGTGGAGCAATTTTCTTAGGCTTGTATCGCAACCATCAAATAAGTTTTTTTCTTTTAAGATATTATTTAAACCAGCTATTGTTATGTGGGTGCGCTGTTTATACAAATCATACTTGACTGTCCGAATATCTTCTTTTACTCCTTGAGGGAGTCCGTCCGTTTTGCGGTTTACCACTTCTCTCTTAAAAGTTGGGATCTCTTTTGCGCCTTTCTGTTCATCCATTATTCTTCGAACGGATTTTTCACTAATTTGTAGAGCATCTGCTGTACGTTTGACGTAATTCGTAAACGGAACAATAGGGCCCAAATTATCTTTTTCTAATTGCATAAACTGAAGCACATTCAAAACTAACTTACGACATTTACTGTCTAAAACAAAACGGCTCATGTTGAATTTGTTTAAAAATATCCAGGAGATCTTCACACGCCAACAATTCACCTTTAACTGCATTTTCTTACCTTCCTTATTCAAAATATGTTAACAGTAATTCATTTAGGAATTCCCTAATGACAATTCAAACATACACAAATTAGGCAGCCGTTTCTTATTTCTTTTGTATGAATCATGGATATTTAGGTAATTACAGTTTTGCAAATACGTACATAATATAGTAGTAGTAGTATTTAAAAAAATATTGTTATCAAACTGCAGCCCAGTATTATTTGAACCATTTATGCAGGTTAAAATAATGTACGTATATTGTTTGGTAACCCCTGGTTTTACCTAGGCTATAAAACACAGACGTTGTAGCGGGCGCTTTCTCGTTAGATACGTGCTGAACAAAGAAAGAAGAAGGAACGAACTTATAATAGTACGTACAATTTGTAGAACTGCAGAGAAGGCCGCAGTGTCTTCTGAATGTCTTTACTAGTAGCATACCAAGGGTCGTATCCAGGCCCGTAGCTAAAATCGAATTTGAGATAGGGCATCAGAAATTTGAAGTAGGGCGCAAAGTTTTGGGGGTCCGAGTTCCATGACAATTTTATCTGTAAGTCTGATTCCTAAAGTGTTTGCGTTACCGATCACGCAAACTTGCTGCGAAATTTAAAAAAAATTTTTTGACGACGCGACGTTGGAATTTGGAATTCTATATTTTTAAGGTAGGGCATAGAAATGTTAAGGTAGGGCATTGCCCCTCTATGCTCCCCCCCTAGCTACGGCCCTGGTCGTATCTTAATCCGAAACTGGTCTTCATAGTTTGCGTTTACTTTAGCTATTAAGTTTAGTGTAAGTCTGACTGTATTTTACACAATCGCTGAATTGTATATGAAAATAAAGATTTATTATTATCATTATAAGAATGCATGAGAATTATTTATCCAGGATCGTTAATCAATTAAGTTTACTATGAACTATGAACTATGAATCTAAATAAACTATCGTGGTAAGTGATTTTCACAGAGCAATTTGGTGTTAAGTGAATTAATTGTGTATTAATAAGAGTTTTTCTATATTGAATATTTACACAGTGTATTTACAAACAACTTCGGTCGGTGAACTAAATATCTATATGTTTTTTGTTAATTGGATAAATTTCGGTTCGGAAAGTGTGGGAAAATTAAGGGTTTACATGTTTGATTAGTGGAAAAGCTTAGACGTTGCGTTTCTCATAATTTGGAATTGGGAATCAAATAATGATTTTATTTTTGGCAAGAATATCGATTGTCTGATAGGGGTACACAGTTTTGCATTTCTATTGGAATGCTAACTTCCTTTAAGAATAGTAAGAAATTAAACGTGGGAATTATAATCTGGAACAATTGGTTCTTATAGCTTGGCAGGGATAGGAATTAATTCTTTACTGTTACAAATTTTGAACTTTGGGGGTTTCGTATAAGTTCAGGGAGCCTTTGCCAGTTGTTTTGCAATAAGCGTTTTGCCTCATTTTTGTTCAAGGATAACTTTACCTGAAGCTTGCACCACCATTTTTACACACCCTGTATAACTGAATATGAATATAGTTCATAATACCTGGACGTATTACGAATAATGAAATTATCCACTGTGGCGTTGCGGAACCGGCCCTTGTACCTGGAAGTGAAAAGGACAAAAGGACTAGAGAAGACATTTTACTATACAGGGTGTTTCTTAAATCGCGGACCCGGAGCACGGTACGCCATTCCCCTCCAGATACTGAATGGAAAAATATAATACAATAATGTCCGTTCTTCGCTAGTTTCAGAGTTATTCTCAGTCAAAGATTGAAATTCAATTCCTTTATGCTTTGGAAACACGGGTAAATTTTAACCGTTCCGCATTGTTCATCAATCAAATATTAAATCTTAATAAATTTGGAATTTTGTATACGTTGTATTCCTTCCTCCGAAGACATTCTTTCTGATAAATATCTGTTGTTAAAATTTTTTTCAATATGTTGCAACAGTGCATTGTAGCTATGAGGTTATTACCTAGGAAACTTGTTCAAAACACCAAACGTTTAAAACAAAGTCCGTGCAAGCATGCGCAATGTTGTCAAATTTAAAATTTTTAAAATGCTAATAACTCGGAAACTAAATACATTAGGACAAAATCGCCTATACTTTTTCAACTCAGTTTTAAGATGAGAATCGCGTAGTGCTCTCCGTGTCCGCCATTTAAGAAACACCCTGTAGATTAGCATTAGCCATAAGATATAAGGTTGTTGCGCTAAGTATCAAATAATTATTTGCAAAGGTTGGCCAACCGATGGTATATTTGTTTATGACTTCCGTTTTCAGTAATCCTAAGAAAGGATCGGCCGCTTTTGAGGATTTGCCACAGCATTATAAGAGAAGGCGCCGGCTTGCTGTTTGGTTTGTAATACTTAAATTTTATTTAGCAATTGTTAATTTATGCCAGAGGCGTAAAACGTGCCTCTGTGCACAAATTCTCCCACCAGTAAATTTTGTATAAAAAGACAAGAACGCAGAGCGTAGGGATCTGTTTGAAGACAGACGTAACGAGAGTTAAATGTCCGATAAAGGTCTCCTGTTTTCAGGAAATTAGGGACTTGTCCTTCTAATATTAGCGCTGACATTCTTCGGCTGCTCTATTGGAAATCCCTATTCTTCCTTCTAATATTAGCGCTGACATTCTTCGGCTGCTCTATTAGGAGTTCCTCATCTTCCTTCTGATATTAGCGCTGACTTTCTTCGGCTGCTTTATCAGAAGGTAGGACTTATTCCTTACTAGTATTAGCGCTGACTTTCTATGGCTGCTTTACTAGAATTCTATATAGTGAGAACTTCTTTTACAGTATAATTAATTATATGGCCGAAAGGCCATAATTAGTGCCGAAAGGCCATAATTAAATTAAAATGGCCGAAAGGCCATAATTATTGCCGAAAGGCCATAATTAAATTAAAATGGTCGAAAGACCATAATTATGATCGAAAGGTCATAATTAAATTAAAATAAATATATACCGAGTGGGTACTTTCAAAGCCGAACATAGGGAAATTGCATTGTAACTGATCTTTATAGGATGGTAATGTCTTTATTATAAAAACCCTCTGCTCTACTGAATACTCGTTATTATTCATATTATTTGATATTAATAACAGAAACATCGACTGATTTCAATAATTTAATTGACAGATAAAAAAAAGTTGACAATCATAGCAACCTATATTATTTCAAAATAGCATTATTTTATAATTTTTTTTACAGAAAAAGATAACTAAGTACTAACATTTATTGGTGCCATCAGATGCGCTGTATTTTTGTCGTTCTATTCATACCATTACCATCCTTGTGGGTTTAAATGGCGAGCAGGAATCTATATAAAGGTTAGTTACAATGCAATTCCCCTATGTTCGGTTTTGAAAGTACCCAGACGGTATAGAAGGTTTCCTTGTGTTTTATTTCTTACTTGCAATGACCAGTTTACTGAATTACACGAACTAGAGTTAATAAAATACTAAACAAATTCACAACGTAGGGTAAATTAAGAACAGAGTTAAGTTAGACGTCTTGCACCGTCACACCACTCTAACGTTTTATATGGTGTGTTTCTGTGTTTAATAATAATAAGGGTATATTTCCAGAATATAATGCTCTTGTTTATTTATTCAATTGTAAAAAAGGGAAAATATAGAACGAGAAATTCATTTATAAGCTGAGCAGCTACATTTCCTGTTGGAACGACCTCTTTGTAATGTAAATAAATAACAAATGCTGAAAGCAAAATCAATACTTTTGAACTTCTTTGCCTAACCATACCAATTCTGTTAAACAAATACAATAAAAAAAAAAAAAGTGTTTTTTGCAAGATCGCGCAATCTCCTACGTTTCTCATTTACGCTCCCCGTAGTCACAGACAAGTATTAACTTCGACTCCGGTTTCAGTCTTACAGAAAACGGCATCGTGTCTATGCATTTTCTAACGTTAAGTTTCACTTTCTATAGCACGCGAGATATTTCTAACTGTAATTTGTGTGGATATCTTTATGTGATTTTGTGGTTCTAGTATAATGTTCTGTTAGCGTATGAATCTTCAGCATGCTATTCCTTCCTTTATTATTATCGACTCTGTTGGCAATAACTGCAACACAATTTCCCATCTCTAACTCGCAAGGTACATAAACTACATTTATACATAGAACGAATTGTCGTAGCAATATTGACTGTCAGCGGCGGCTCGTCGGGGGGGCCAGGGGGGGCTCGAGCCCCCCCAAACTTCAACTGGAACGCTCTGATTATTGTCTTGAATTGCACATCTAGATTTAACTGGGTATTGAATGCATACAAACAGCACGTAGGCAAAAAAATATTTTTCTTCGTGTTATTGCCGACTTACTGCGTTGTGGTAGTTTGGTGTGTTTTTTGTAGCGAGTAGTATGTAATATGTATGCTAACAACAAGATGTACAGCTGTGTTTTCTGAGCGTTAGCAAATAAGTTTTATGTAAGTAAAATAAATTTAAAAATACAGTCTTTTCTGTAGGGGTTTTTACTAACCGGAATGAAAATAAAAACACAAACAACTGAGTTAATAAGTGAAAGCCAACCCTCGACATCGGGGCAATCAACATCAAAAATAAAAGAAATTCATCTTTTGGATACGCGGGTATGCTCTAACCAACTGCCTACATTATTAAATTTAAAATTATATCGACTGTTTATTATGAACTTTAATTTTAATGCTAATTGTAAAAGTTTCACATTTTGATTCCAAAATTTGTCAGATGCTCTTGAATAGTTATTCAATAAGTCACGCCCACTTTGAAAAAAATTTCGCCTGCGGCGCTATTTTTGCTCCTTTCACTCGCCGCTTACTGTGCCCCCCCAAAATGATGGGTCACGAGCCGCCACTGTTGACTGTAATAATACTTTTTATTAATGTGATTGCAGGAATAGTTATTAGCTAGAGCTAGGATAGTTAGGCAAATGCCTTTTTTTTAATAAATAGGAAGATTAAAGGCAGACCCAATTAAAAATCCGTTTTAGAGTACGCGCAATTCAAAAATGCAAATTTTATTTTGCCTTTTTTGCCTTTTTTGGGTCTTTTTTACGATTTTGCCTTTTTAGGGGCATTTCCTATTTATTCTGCCTTTTTCTGCCCTTTATGGTATACAAATTGAAATTTTTAAAAATTTAATTTATTTTTTGTTTATTTTATTAAAAAAAAAATTATTTTTGAACAAATTGGTGAAAAAATTTGTAAAAAAATGTACCGATTTTAAATGTCTGAAATATATTGTAGAAAACATTATAGAATAATGGCAAAAAAGAAATAAATGCAATGTGTGCAGGATCTACATTACTATACACTGTATAATATCATATTATTTCTAAGAACCATTACTATATGTAACTTTTTTAATTACAGTATGTATCATTTCATTTCGAAGAAACTAGATTTCATTGTTTACAAATCAATGAGTGCATAACATCGAAAATTACACCAGGTCAAAACTGACCCATTTCCGCCGTGTACGTTACTAATTTATTTCCGCCGGGCGAGGGTTAAGGGTAAAAAATTTCTTACAATGTTTATTGTTTTGGGAAAAAACTTTATGACTGGGTATTACCAGAGAAAATTTGATATTCTACTCATTTCTCTAAACCACTGAATCGGCCAGTTTGTGACAATTTTCTGATGGGTTAAGATCGTGAAGCGGTTTTTGCCTTTATTTTTTTGTTTTTGCCTTTTTTTCACTATTTTTCCTATTTTAGGGCTTTTTCTGCTTCTTTTTTTTGCCTTTTTGCCTGCCTTTTTAAAGGTTTTATTTTGCCTAACTATCCTAGCTCTAGTTATTACTCTATTAACAAAATAAAATCTAAATCTAATCAAATTTTATAAAAATTAAAAAGAGTTTATCATAGCCGGGAATCGACCCTACGATGTTCTGACTACGAGGCTGAAACTGTTTTTATACTTGTTGTTCGCTAAATTAAAGAGCATCGTTGACTGTAATTAATAAATTATTTGTTTATATAATATAATAAATAAACGTTAATAATTCTTGCACGAATACAAGTACCTAGGTACGATATAAAAATGAACAATAAAATTATAATTGTAGGTAATATAGAAAGGTAAAATGCTTCTAGGTACCCATATGCACTCAACTAGTATCCGGTGTCCCTTGAGGTGATTCTGAGTTAAAAATATCTGATAGACATGGGCCCGATTCTCATTTGTTACAGAGTCAATTGCGACTATTGTTTTTTACAATTTATTAGTTTTTTTCTAGCAGGTCGAACACGCAGTGGATTCTGAATTTTAGGAAGAAGGGCGACAAACGTGATAGCGTTACAGGATTTAGAGAAAGTTACAACCGATGGTTGACAATGCAATGTAGGTATACAACGAACTCAATAATTTTGATTTATTAAATGAGCATGAATGTTTTCCGCATCAAGCTCAAATAATTTTAGCAATTTCAAAATATCTCTGGGTACACTATTTCCAGATTCTGGAAGGAATGATTAAATGCGAACTATGCGAATCTAAGCGAAATATTGCATTTCGTTGCATTTGCATTAAGAATAATGAATGCTCAATTTACCTGACACGGTGTCATCGGGAGAGAGGAGCTTCAGTAAATTAAAAATTATAAAATACTCTACAAATAGTAAATATTAAATAAAATATCGATTTTAACTGGAAATAACAAGATTTATTCGCTTTATACGTATTTCGGCATCAATGTGCCATTGTCAAAAGCACATTGATGCCGAAATACGTATAAAGCGAATAAATCTTGTTATGTCCAGTTAAAATCGATATTTTATTTAATATTTATTATTTATATAATCATGGATTTTAACATAGTAACGCTTGAGAATGTCAATAAATATAAAATAGTCATTTACACTTTAGTGCAGTGAACCAGGATAGGTCGAGTAGTTTAAATTTATTATCTATCATAAGTGATCTGTTTACAGAAACAGATTCCATGAATTTGGAAATCAAAAGGCAAGAAAGGTTGTGGTGTAATTTATGATTTTGTGGTGCCTTTTGTATTAAATAAAGGTTTAGGGTTCGCCGCGCTGTAGCTGAATGGTCTTGGTGCTTGCAATGCCTAGGCACATTCTAAGCATAGCATTGCAAGGGGTGGATATTTTTCTGAATAAGTTAAAGTCGGCCCAGAGATGTGTGTAGTATTTGGGTATATTAGGCCATATGTGTATGGGGGGTCATATCACGTTGTCAGTCCACCGTAAGTGTAGGAAAAGAGAAAAAAAGGTTTTTCATTATCACGCGTTTTTTTCATACATGACCATAGGCGCGCCACGCGCCAGCTAGGGTAGTTACGGTACTACTGTTGGAGAGCTTTATGTCACTGGAGAAGATCACAACGACGCTAATTACTTCGTTTCCTTTAATTTATTTTATTTCTTGGGCTTATACCACTGCATATCCATGTTTGGGCACTGATGAAAATTAATAAACATGATGCATGAAAGCAACGGGAACACTAAAGAAGAATTACGTCAGCGAATTTTAGATGCCACAAGATTCATTAATATAATGATGTAGTTATTCGCACGATATTTTATTCAAACTGGTCAAGTACAGTCAAGTATAGGTACATCCAGGCCTAAGGGCGGCCATTTCGAACAATTACTGTAAGACATATGATGTAAAGTACGACTTAATATAATTATTTTTTTCCGCAACCGACTTAAAAGTGATCACTTTTGATACCAAAAAACGGACAGTGAAGTTGATGTTTTTGTTATTAGTTGCTAGGCAACACTTTTAGTTCCTAGGAAGTAAAAGTACTTTTACTTCCTAGGAACTTTTACTTTTAACTTTTTTGGTTAAGATTTTGGTTTGTTATGTGAATAACATTTATTTAAGAAAAACACTACAAAGATATTAGACAAAGAATTTTCTGTAAATATTTAAATAGCTATCTCCCATCAGAGTAAATGATCTAGCCTTATTAGTTTTAGTGTTAGGAATTTTAATCAGTAAGACTGATTTAAGATCTTCAATATCATTAATCTTTAAATGTAGTAACTCGTCGCAGGGACAAGCTCCAGCAACACCCAAAATTAATATAACCTACAAACGTCAAAATTTAATTATCGTAAAATATTCGATTTTAAAACTAAAACACACCTTCATCATCAAGTATTGCTTATTAGGAGCACACTTCAAGAATCGATCCACCTGTTCTTTACTAAGAATTCTCGATTTCTTCGGTGTGTAGTCATTATTTTCTTTTTTTAAATAGGCACGGAGTTTTGAAAATTTTTCGATATTTACCCCATTTTTTAAACTTAATGTTGCCTTCAACATTGAATATTGCGCCCAAAGAGTAGAAGCCTTCATTTTAGTGGACAATTCGGAAAAGTACGCTAATAGTAGGTACCTACGCTTTCCGTGTACGATTTTACGGTTTTCTCGTTACACCAATTTAAAAATTTGTTGTATACTTCTCGAAATTTACTGGGCAGAAGATTTGATACAACTTCTTTTGCACGGTCTAAAATTTCTGGTGGTGTATCTTCGTTACCATTATCTTGTTCAAACATTTTCGATGGTTTGGCTGGGTTTGACAGAATAAATAAAATTGAAAACAAAAGCTAAGAAGACTTGATTTTAGTAGTAGTAGTGTTCTCTAATTCCTCGCATCTTAATTTTATTATTTTGAATAAGGTTGTTCCGGTTGCGGAAAAAATAGTATGTTTCATTCGGCTATTTCTCCGATAGACAGTAAAAGCATGCTTTGACTGACATTTGACTGTCTCCAAAGTTCCACATTTACTGCCTAGGCAAAAGTTTTTACTGACAGTAACATTCAAAATCAGGTTGCTTCGAAAAACAAATAAATTTGAAATTTTTATTAATTAAATTTAAGTTCCATATTTTTCACGATTTCTTTAATTTCGGATGGGGTGAACATTTCTTCGTCATTTTGCATTGTAAATATATTATAAATTAATTAATATTTACGAATTAACAAGATTAAACTATTCTATTCACAACAAATATAGAATGATATTTCTGAAATATGTTTTTTCATAGCAACCAATAAGAACTGCATAGCAACAAATGCTTGCTGATACTAATAGTACAAAAAATATTAAAAATAATCATTAAATTAATGTTAAATGTAAACAATCGGAGAAAAATTTATATGTTCAACACGGCAGAAATGCAGATTTACTGCCTTGGCTGGTTTCACAGCTTCGGCTTCGCCTCAGCTGTGAAATACCAACTGCGTCAGTAAATCTGCTACTTTTCTGCCTTGTTAAACAAATAACTATTTTCTCCGATTGACAGTAAAAGCATGCTTTGACTGACATTTGACTGTCTCCAAAGTTCCACATTTACTGCCTAGGCAAAAGTGATGATTTTTACTGACAGTAGCATTCAAAATCAGGTTGCTGCGAAAAACAAATAAATTTGAAATTTTTATTAATTAAATTTAAGTTCCATATTTTTCACGATTTCTTTAATTTCAGATGGGGTGAACATTTCTTGGTCATTTTCCATTGTAAATATATTATAAATTAATTAATATTTACGAATTAACAAGATTAAACTATTCTATTCACAACAAATAGAATGACATTTCGAAATATGATTTTTCATAGCAACCAATAAGAATTGCATAGCAACAAATGCTTGCTGATACGAATAGTACAAAAAATATTAAAAATAATCATTAAATTAATGTTAAATGTAAACAATCGGAGAAAAAATTAGATGTTCAATGTTTCCCATACCACAGCTGGTATATAGGAAGCATTGATATCATGAAAATTTTTGAAATTGAGATTTTCGCGGAAATACGTGTCTTGGACCTCCAGGAACCCAAAAAAATGGTTTAGAACAAATGTCTGCTGTGGTTGCGTGTGTATGTATGCATATGTACCTATGTATGTGATGCCTTTAACGCAAAAACTAGTGAACCGATTTTGATGAAATTTGAAATTAAGGGGTATATTGAAAATTTATCGACAAAATAAGCTATAAATTCCGAAACCCGAAGCGGAAGTTAGACATGTTTTTTTGGTAGCATTTTTTTCAGAAGCAGAATAATTATTGAACAACTGAGCACTAGCGGATATGAAAGAAGACCATAATTCAAGGGAAACAGTTCTTTACCGAACTCTCTAACTTCAAAATGGCGGCTGCTATGAATTTTTCAAAATTTTGACTTTAACGCTCCACAACTCAAAAACCAGTTATCTGATCAGGTTCAGGAACAACTTGTTTGAAAGCTCTTTGGCGGTACTATACCATGAAGAGAAATGTATCTACTTTGTAAATCCAAAAAAGGTCGCAACGGCGGCGCTCTTCCAAAACTTTCGCATTTTTTAAAAAAGTATTACAAAAAAACTGGTCACATGATTTTGTTTAAATTTTGTACACTTATGAGCTTGGTGTTACGTACATTTTCGTTTTTTGATTAACGTTAGAATTTACTGGGGCGCCCTCGCCCTCGAGGTTTTGAAAATCGGAAGTTGAAGCTCCTATAGCTCCTTTATTAGTCGAAACATGAAAAAAGTTTAAATATAAAAGTTGTTCAGTATATAGTTCTGCATTCTCCTAAATGTATATTACGTATACGGGGTGTTTGCTTTCCACAGTACAATAAGCAACTTTGTTATTTTAAATGAAACACCCTACATATTATTATATAATTGAATGCAAAATTTATTGTTTATCACATAGTATAAGGTGTTCATATAGCTAAAATGTACGGTTGATAAGGATTTCGTTAACTTTAACCGCGTTGTGTAAATTTTGAAGATTTAGGTTGGACTCTGACAGGTATGGATCGTGCGCGTCGATCGTTCGGCTTCGCCAGCTGTAATTTCAAGCTGGTTACTAGAGATAGATGGGCGTCTTTCTTCTGTACATATCGAACCCGTATAGTCTCGTTTTTCTCGCTAGGCATTGAAATGATTTCCAATGATGCCTCGCGAACTACCTACTGTTGCTTACCAAAAACGAAATGTTTATTTTTAGTATGGGAAAGTCCAGGGGAGGTTTGCACCTCCACTTTGTTCTTGTCTCTTGCTGTTTCTGTCCAATTCTGGATGCCCAGGATCCTTAAATCTTCCTCCACCGCATCTTTCCATTTCACCCTAGGCCTTGCCTTCTTTTGGTGTTGTGCAGGGTTGGCTTTATCATTTTTTTTGGAGTGCGGTACTCCGTCATTCGCGTGATATGCCCTATCGGTCTGATTCGCTGCGCTTTGATAACTCCTATTATGCCTGGTTGCTCGTACCTATATCTCTCTGACCTTGTTTTGTTCTTCTTATCCACATATCGTCCGCTTTTCTCATACACTTAAACTTTTTTGCTCCTTGTCGTTCATTGTCCATGTTTTACACGCTGATTTATGGTTCTTTAGCGTTTTTACAGCTTATACTTTTATTTCTCCCCTCGTAGGCTATCTATCTATCTCTTCTATACTTATATCTATCTTTCTTTGTTCAGTTTTAGTATTAGTTTAAGGATTTTTCCGTGTTTGTCTTTCACTCTAGTCTCGGTTATTTCCATCTTTCTTGTTATCTTTTTTGTTATATCATATAATGATTTCTTGTCGTTTTTTCGTGCAGCTTCTTCGGCTCTTTTTAATGTTTCTTCCCTATGTTTTCTGTGGTCATTTCTGACACTTCTTTTAATTTGTTTACCTTTTAAATACATAAAGCCTTTTCTATTATTATAGAGAATAGCTTAGTCTATAACTTTCATAATAACCTAACTTATCGTGCGGGCAATAGGATAGGAGAGCGAAAGGCCGATTTTCATGATAAAATAATAAATATTAAATAAAATATCGACATTTTATTTAATATTTATTATTTCTATAATTATGGATTTTAATAAAGTAATGCTTGAAAACGTCAATAGATTTTCATGATCTTTGGCGCCGAAGAACTGGTGACGCCGCGCCGGCACAATATATTGATGCGGACTTTTCACACGTTACTTACAACGTCTACATAAAGGTGTATGCACAAATTCAGCTAGCTTCGAATTTTTCGGAAGTAAACGCCATTACTGTCACCTATAGTTACTGGGCTATAAAGCACGAGACCACAGTACATTTAAAATTACGAGTGGGTTCGCACGAGGGTTCTTAGATTTGTATTGTGGTCCAGTGCTTTACCTTATAGCAACACTGTTGAGGTCATTACTATTGAAATTTGCCATGAGAAAAATGCAAGGTCGAGTTATATTTGATAAGACAAAATCTCGAATAATTAAAAAATAATAAACAGTGAAACTGTTAGTAAACAAAACCCTACTAACAAGTAAACAACACTGTACCAACGGCCTTGTCAACGGTTTTTTTTAATCACAGAAGCCGTCCTTTTCAACAGGAAAAAGTATTTTTATCGGAGCATGAGGGTGTATCGCGAAAAGCGGAATGCTATTGACTGACGTTTCGGGTGTTGCTTAGTAACTAATGTATGATGTATGAGCGATTTTGTCATATACAATAAAACAAGACTTTGGCTTTTTTTATCGGAAAATTTCAGTAGCAGTTCCCGAAACATTGTTGCTAGGTAAAGCAGGAGGGCACAATACATTTAAAAAACGAGTGCGTTACCACGAGTGTTTTTTCGGTTTTGTATTGTGCTTGAGCGGTTGCACTACCGCTGAAATTTACCATGAGAGAAATACAAGGTCGAGTTATATTTAACAAGACAAAATCCCGAATATGTAACCAAAAAATAATAAACAGTGAAACTGTTGGTGCCGGTTTTTCAATTCGAGTTTAAACTTGGTTCGATTGAACTAAGATCAATTGTCATGGATACCATTGTTAGAGGAATTGTATCCATGACAATTGATCTTAGTTCGGCTGAACCGAGTTAAACTCGAATTGAAAAACCGGCAATTAGTAAACAACACCCTACCAACAAGTAAACAACTCCCTACCAACAAGTAAACAACACTATAGCAACGGTTTTTTTTTATCACAGGAAGCCGTCTTTTTAAACAGGAAGGGGGATTTTTATAATGATAAAAAATGATGGTTCGCGTTTATCGCGAAAAATTGAATCCTATTGGCTGACGTTTCACGTGTTGCTTAGTAACGACTGTATAAATGGCTTTGTCTCTAAAAAAAATCTTAATATTTATAACAGTTTAGTTTTAAAATAATAAAGGGAGAGAAACAGAAAATAAATGAACATAAAATTTTTTTGCATTGAAATCCCTATGAGCAGTTTGAAATTTTGAATAGATTTAACGCAATATGGAGTTAGGTATACTTTAATACAAAATTATTTCGTAATAGGATGTCTTAAGATTATAAAGTAATTTAAAATTTGTATTCTTTTAACTACTTTCTACAGGAAAAATGTTAATATCTACATCTAATTAACAAAAAGAGACGACCTAGAATTCTGTTGTATTCAAAGGTTATAACTTTGTTTAATTAACATCAATGTGCCTAGATAGAATACGAATTTAAACAAGAATTTATAAAGATGTGCAGCAGAACGTTTTAATTAAAAAAATCGTCTGAAAGGTTGTAGCTTGTAGCACTCATATAGTGGAAAAAAATTATCTTACTGTATATAATTTTGATTCACGCTTTCATTTAAATTCTCGTACTTCAAGATTGTATGTCTATGATTGCACGTCTACAAAATAGAATTACTTGTTGATAAATACTAGCTACATTAAAATATATCCTATATGCCATTTTATTACATTTTCTTTCTAATATTAACACTTGTATTTTTGTAATACGGTTGTGTCTTGTTGCAATAAATACACATTTACTGAAATGGAAAACTCAATTCGGAGAGGATTTAAAGTAAGTACTACCTAAAATAAAAAATACTATAAACCTAAAAGTGAGTGCTGTAACTTTTCAAAAGATAAAATCTGTGATCCGCGATAAATTTTTGGTGGGGTTTGTTTGTGTCCATATATATTTATTGTAGAAACTATTTCAACAATAATTGTTTCTAATAATATGGGTCTCTACCTACTAGTAAAATCACTTCTTAGAAAGTGCATTTCAAATCAAATAATTTGTATCCTCATTCAATTTTTCAGAATAATCAACAATAGAAAGTAAAGCAGTATAATAGTATAACCATTTCATTTTTTTTTAACTTTGGTAATATAATAATCACTCATAACTTATTATTGTGTCACGCATCCATCACCGTCACTAACAGAAAACTCTTCTTTAAAAGAGGCTTCCCTATTTCTTGAATGTTTTTGCTCATATCACAAAACTCAAAAATAAAACCTTCTGAATTAAATTACTTTACTTTTATTATGAGTGTCGCCATTGTTATTATAATTTAGCATAAGTAAATGAACTAACATCCTTATTTGCTTAAATGCTTATTTTGGTATTATTAAATTAAGAAAAGAAAAAGCTGTTTTGATATGGAGAAAGTTAATAGGATGATAATGTTGCTAATTTTACCGGATGCTATATCTTGTGGAGATGTAGATTTACGAAGATTGTATCATAATTTTTGAATAAAGATATTTGACGGAATGTAATAACCAACTAGACGTTAAAATGTAAAATCAGAATGCCTATACATATCTCGAAATTTATTCCAAAATATGATTAACCTGTTTTATACCTATAGGTACTGCTAATTGTAGATTTAGGTCTAGCAATAGTTATTTTTTATACAAGACGATAAAATTGTCGTGTATAAAATTCTATTTTTTTCTATAGCAGATGTTAAAAAAATAAGAAAAATTTGTAAAAAAAGCAATTTAAAAAATTAGATTATATTAAACCCGAAAATCTCAGTAGGAAAGGTTTTCATTCGGTTTCCATGGAGTTTCCAGAAAATTAAAGTACTTTATCTATCCTTGCGGTTAAAGTGTTACTTTATCTACCCTTGCGGTTAAAGTAATACTTGATCAACTATTTTTAGGCCCGGTCTTTCCATCTCCTACTAAAGCTTCTATTAGCTAATAAACGATTAGTTGTTGTTAAGTGTTATGTTATTTGATAAGTATTTTCAATAAAAGTGGACTGTATTTTTAATGGTTTATTTGTGAACACTTATACACTATTCTTACGGCTAACTACTACTTGGCTACGTTTTTACTGTCTTGGTTTAGACTCTTAGACTGATACTTTTCTACTGGTCTTTTACCCCTGCCTGACTACTGCCCTTCCTTGAGTTAAGGGTGATAGTGGGGGTGATTCCACTTATCTTTAGGTTGTGACCTAACATGCCGCCCCCTTTGAATGACTGTAGTCTTCAAAAAAAATAAAAAATAAAACAAAGTAGAAATAAACTTAGGACTACAGATTAAACTCTAATACATATTCTAACGGGTACTCAGACTTAAATTAGATGATACAACATATAATATATTCTTGACTAAAAGCATTATACTACACTATCAAATTGTCTGTTTCTTGGTCCATTGGTAGCACGCACACACGGTTAACAGCCCGTTTAAGCATACCACGAACGGTTTTTACGGTCACTACACGTGTTAAGTTATCTGCGCCGGGGTGTAGCTGTATGACTCTTCCCAATGGCCATTGTTGAGGTGGTACACCATCTTCAATAATGACTACCATATCGTTGATACGTAGTTGGTGTTTCGTTTGTTGCTGCCACTTAATCCGCTGTTGCATTTGTACCAGATACTCCCGATACCATCTTTTCCAAAAATGTTGGCGAAGTTGCTCAACATACTGCCATCGTGAGAGACGGTTTATATTTATGTCCGTTATGTCGCGTTCCATTATGGATGTCAGTGGTTCTCCAATTATAAAGTGCCCTGGTGTCAGGGCTGTTAGATCATTAGGATCAGAGGAGAGGGGTGTGAGCGGCCGGGAGTTTAGACAGGCCTCTATTCTAGTAAGAAGAGTGTACATTTCCTCATACGTTAGGATGGCATTGCCCATAATCCGTTTCATGTGATATTTCATTGATTTGACATTTGCTTCCCATAACCCTCCCATGTTTGGAGCGCGAGGTGGGATAAATTTCCAAGTGATATTTAGTGGTTTAAGCATTAAATTTAAGGATTCTTGAAATTCTTTATTTTCAAAGAAACGAACAAGATCTTCGAGTTCTCGATTTGCGCCCACATAATTTTTTGCATTGTCCGAATGCATATGCGACACATGACCTCGCCTTGCGATAAATCTTTTGAGCGCGTTCAAAAATGAGTCCGTCGTAAGGTCTCCTACCAATTCTAGATGTGTTGCCTTGGTGGCAAAACATACAAATACGGCAATGTAACTTTTTACATTGCGTTTACCTCTTCCGCGACCTTCTTTAATTAAGATAGGCCCTGCGTAATCTACACCTGAATTTAAAAATGGTCGCGTTAATTGTAACCTATCTATGGGGAGATCACCCATCTTCTGCATGGCGGCGTGAGGTTTTGCGCGAAAACATTTTATACATTTGTGGATTACTTGTCTTATGACACTACGGGCTGAAATCACCCAATAGAACTGTCTTAAGGACGCTAATGTAGCCTGCGCCCCTGCATGCAGCTGGCGCTCATGCTCTTGAGTAATGATTAATTTAGTTACATAATGACTCTTTGGTAAGATCATCGGATATTTCCTGTCTATTGTAATTGGCGCGTTTCTTAAACGGCCCCCCACCCTTATTAATCCGTTTTCATCCACGAAAGGATTTAAGCTAATCAACTTGCTATTTTTATCTAATTCTTGATTTTTTGTTAATTTATTTAGATCGGAGGCAAATTCCTGCCTTTGGATAATTTTAATTATGGTCTGGGTGGCGCCCTTTAATTCGGTTGTTGATAAGTTTTCCGAAAATGGGATGTTTGTGCCCCTACATTTACCCAAAAACCGTAAACAAAGGGCTATTACGCGTTGTAGTTTTGAAAATGTTGAGTATTTCGTTATTACTGGTAACTCGGGCATGCTTTTTGTATTTACCGCGAGGATCACCTTGCGGGTTTCTATTACCTCTATGCTACCTATATCTGGTTTAATTCGTGGTTGGTCGCCCCTTTTTTTACTTAACCATTGCGGGCCATGAAACCAAAGGTGTGATTTTTTTAATTCTTTAGGCAGTAATCCTCTGCTTATGATATCAGCAGGATTATCTTCTGACCTAACGTGGTACCAATCATCTACGCGTGAAAGTGTTTGTATCTCAGATACCCTGTTAGCTACGAACGTGTTTAAGCTGCTGGGGTATGATGCTAACCAAGCTAAAACAATTGACGAATCGGTCCATAAGAGTTGCCTTTTAATTTTTAAGTTTATTGTTTGAGTTACCGCGTGTACTAATTTAACCAGCAAGAGCGCGGCACACAGTTCTAATTTTGGTATAGTAATCGTCTTTAAGGGTGCTACGCGCGATTTTGCGCAGAGTAACTGACTTGAATGATTATTATGAGTATCAGACCATCTTATGTAGATGGCTGCCCCGTAGCCTTGTTGGGACGCGTCGCAGAAACCGTGCAACTCTATTTCCCCGTTGGGGAGATTTATTGGTATAATTTTTCGAGCAATATTTAGCTCATTTAAATATGTTAGTTCCGTGAGAAACTGGAACCATAGTGAATGCATTGTAGTGGGTATAGATTCGTCCCATCCCAATTTTAACGTCCATAATGTTTGTATTATAATTTTGGCTCGCATTGTTACTGGGCCAATTAATCCCAACGGGTCAAAAATTTGCGCTACCGTAGATATGATAGATCGTTTGGTTATTTTGTTGGGTATCTTATGAACTTTCACCGCGAATTTAAATTCATCGTTTGTGCAATTCCATAATAATCCTAAAGTTTTAGTGTTGCCCTCTTTGTCCAAATTTATAATTTTACTGCTATTTGACTCTACTATCTCCGGTAGGATTCGAGGGTCATTTGCGGCAAACTTGCGTAGTTCGAAGCCTGCTTGGGATAAAATGCTAGTTACTTCTTTTCTTATTTTAATGACCTCATTAATTGAGTTGGCACCCGTAAGTAAATCGTCCATGTAGAAATCTCTTGATACTATTAGACTACCTACTGGAAATTTAGATTGATTCTGGTGGGATAATTCTTGCAAGCATCGCGTTGCTAGAAAGCTCGCGGGCTTTGTGCCGTACGTGAGCGTGGACAAACGAAACGTCTGTATTGGTTGCTCTGTGTTTTCGCGCCACAGTATTTTTTGGTACCTAACTTGACTTGGATGCATTCTTATTTGGCGGTACATTTTTGTAATGTCCCCATTTAACGCGTATTGAAAGGTTCTGAATCGCGTCAATATTGAGAATAAGTCCTGTTGCACGACCGGACCGCACATGAGGTTGTCATTTAAACTAAGGCCGTTAGTGGTCTTTGCACTTGCATCGAATACCACCCTTAATTTGGTCGTGCTGGACTCTTTGAATACCGCGTGATGCGGTAGGTAGCAGCTAGATGTTTCCTCAGTGGGCCCTGAATCTAGCTCCATATGCTTTAATTCGTGATATTCCTTTATAAATTTTGAATATTGGTATTTTAATTCCGTATTGTTGTTTAATTTCTTCTCGAGATTGTAAAATCTTTTTAGCGCAATGTTATACGAACAGCCTACATTAACCATTTGGTTTATAAATAGTTATTTATGTATCAAGGGCGTAACCCAGGCGTTTTTGGCCCGCGGTGTGAAAATTATAGCCCGACGTGCGAAGCACGGAGGGCTATAGCACGCCGAGGGCCAAAGACGTCGGTTACGCCTGAGGTGCATACAAAACTTTATGTAAGATCGAAATTTTAAAAACCGTAAAATTATAGTTTATATTGACAATGTCTGTATTTAAACAAAAAATGAAAAGCGCTCGTTTGAAATCGATTTATCATTGACCAAATAAAACTGCGTAACCACAGCAACAAGTATAAACAAAAACAAATTATTTGCAAAAAAATAGTAAGTAATTTAAGTATTTGTCACTATTTGTTTGCAAAAGTATGTCTAAAGAAGAAGATTTCTCGTGCATTGTGCCAGATTTTGATGAAGCAGCAAAGAACATTACTTTGAATCTGTTACCGCCAAAATCCAAAGCTATATATGAGAAAACATAATGATTTTTTAAAGTGGTGTGCAGTTAATAAGGTAAAAACCATTACTGAAAATGTTTTACTGGTATATTTTGATGAACAAAGTAAAATTTACAAACCAACCTCGCTTTGGTCGCGTTACTCAATGATTAAAGCAAATTTGGCAGCTAAGGAAAACATTGATGTCAGTCAATTCAAGCGATTGTTCGCCTTTCTGAAAAGGCAAAGCGAAGGGTACGAACCCAAAAAATCAAAAATACTCAACAGGGAACAGATCACAAAATTTTTCTTGGAAGCCCCAGATGATACATTTCTAATGATGAAGGTAAGAAAATCACTAATTCGAAATATAATTATACTCACTGAGTTTCTACAATATTGTAGGTGGCAATAATCATGGGCATCGCTGGGGCATGTCGTAGAAACGAATTAGCCCAATTAACTCTAGACGATATTGAGGATGTAGGGTCTGCACTCATTGTAAAAATCAATAAGACAAAGAACAAAATCAACAGAACATTTACAGTCGTTAACAAAGAAGAACTAGCACTGAATTTTCTACAAATATTTCGAAAATACGTGTTTTTACGGCCATCACACACGGAGCATCGACGACTCTTTGTGTATTACAAAAATGGCAAGTGTACATCGCAGGTTGTAGGAAAAAATACACTGGGACAAGTGCCGCAAACAGTTAGTAGCCAAATTTTTGAATATGCCGGATGCAGGTGCCTATACAGGACACTGCTTTTGACGTTCCTGGTTCCTCCGCAACTCTTTTAGTTGATGGGGGCGCAGACTTGATCAGTATCAAACGTCATGGTGGCTGGAAGTCCTCGGCGGTGGCTGAGACTTATATTGAGGATTCATTGCAAAATAAAATGAAAATTGCACAAAAGGTTATGGTAGGCGAAGGTCTTCATGTACCCCCAACAAGTAATGCTGTCAGTAATGAAAACGTTCGCAGTCCCCCTGTGATAAACACCATTCTTTCTACGTTAGAGAATGATGGTATTAATGAAAGCGTTATCAGTGAATCTTTGATAAACACCATTCCTTCCGCATTTAATATAAGTAATTGTAATAACTGTAAGATAGATATAAATGTTCATATTAACAAATAACTGTGTTACTACTTGTATTCCAAACAAAAATAAAATTATTCCTTAATTAGAAAAGTGCCATCAGCGGGCCAAAAACATAATTACGGCCCGAGGGCCAAAAAGACTAGGTTTACGCCTGAAAATTAGGTCTAAAAGACAGTTGTTATTGATCGATCGTACATAAAGGTAATTTTATGATAAAACGCCCATTATGATCGCGCTCATAATTTTGTTTAAAGTGGTTTTCGCATATTTTGTCTTCAGGACTTAAATTCCTTTGTGAAGGGTAATGCTCAAGTTCCCAGAATTTTGTTAAGCTGTCGTCTAAAGATACATTGGGTTTCGTACTTAAGTTGCAGTGAACGGGGACGGGGGCTGCGTGTCGAGTTGAATTTATAGCACCCCCAATAATCCATCCGAAATGTGTCTTTTGGAAGACCGGTTGGTTTTTAGCTACCTGTATTTGCCCTACGCACAATAGTTCCCAGAATAAGTCGGCTCCTATTAGTAAATCTACTTGTTTACTTAGGTTAAACGATGGGTCTGCTAATTTTATGTTCTTAGGAATTTCTATTTGAGACATGCTAAAGGACCGAACTGGTAAATTATGAGTTATTCTTGGTAAAACCAAGCATTTAATATTTGCGCTGAATGCATTGTGTTTTGACTTAATCTCTGCGTTTACTGAACGTGTTATCGTACTAAGTGTTTGATTGATACCTACGATAGGAATATTAATAGATTTTGATTTTAATTTTAATGTTTGTACCATATCTTTAGATATAAATGAAGCTTGTGAACCTACATCTAGTACACATCGAATTTCCTGATAATTACCTGTATGATCTTTGATATATATTAGTGCCGTAGCAAGTAAAACTGTGTCACTTGTTCCATACCTGCAGTGATTACTAGCAATTGGTGCAGATGGTTCAATATTGTATGTTGAGTTAGGTAATTCATTAATTTTTAATGTATTTGTGTTTTGATGCAATAATGTGTTGTGTCTTTGTTTACATTCACCACAAATTCGTTCTGATAAGCACTCATTGGTAGAGTGGTTGCTCCTCAAACAATTTAAGCATAACTTGTGATTTTCGACTTGTTTTAACCTATCGGGGACTGAAAGTTTCAAAAATTCTATACACTGATAAATGTTGTGAGATGCCCTTTTACATTGAAAACAGTTTAATCTTTTTGTTGTTAAATACGCTACCTGACGAGGTGCTTGATAGTTAAATTTGTTAGGTTTATGATACCATTCTTTGTTTGCCTGGTGGGACTTGTTTTGGTTTTCCCCTGAAATATTACTTGCCTGATGTGGCTTACCTGTCATGTCTAAGGATCGTAAGACCTCTAATCTTTTTTCTAAGAAACTTATTAAATCCGTTAGTTTTGGAATTGTTGAATTTAAGGTGGTTTGCCATTCCCTTTTTGTGATATAATCTAATTTATCTGTAATTAACAGAACTATTAAAGCGTCCCAGTGATCAACGGGCACTCCTAAGACTCTTAATGCCGCAATATTGGATGTTACAGCGTCTAATAATTGGCGCAAAGATGAATGCGAAGGTTTGACTATGCTTTGTAGTTTGATTATGGAATAAACATGTTCCTGAACTATCAACCTTTTATTCTTGTACCTTTTTTTTAATATATCCCACGCCGAAGCGTAATTTGCTTCGGACACAGGTAACGACTCAACTGCATGCAAGGGATCGCCTTTTAAACATGATTTTAAATAGAGGAAGCGCTCGCAATCATTTAATTTGTCACTTTGGTGAATTAATGAATTGAACGTGTCATAAAACGAGTTCCACTCAGTATATAATCCTGTAAACTGAGGTAAATTTAGTGTGGGTAACTTTATATTTAATTGCGAATTGAACCCTTTATTTCCTGTACTCGCGCTACTACCACATGCAGAAGATGATTGATTCTCTAGTAATGTTGAGATTTTACTAATAGTGTCAAAATACTCTTCCTCAAATGTTTCCTGATCGCCGTTGTTGGCTGTTCCGCTATCTACTTTTTCGAGTTCTAATTGAACATCGTTAAATTGTTTAAGTAACGTTTCTAAATATGGAATGCGTGATTTTAATTGTTGGACGTTTCCCCCCGGAAGAAAATCGCGGACTATGTTAGATGCCCTTGTTAAACCGCCCTTTATGCGTTCTCGCTTCATAATGAGATCTGCTAATTTAGTCATTATGAGTTTTATGCAAAAGCAATACGTTAATTTTATAGAGAAATGTACTTTCTTCTACTAGCTAATAAATTGATAGGAGGGAAATGGAAACACTGACCTTATTTTATGATCTACCAGCTAATGTAGATACTTTTGTTCCAGAGTTTCTTACTTTCTTGTAGGGCCGATGTGCCGATGATTTTGATTCCTTGTAAATTGTAGGGCTGATGTGCCGATGATTTTGATTATTATAAGTTGTAGGGCTGATGTGCCAATGATTTTGTTTTTAACTTATAGTAGTTACCCTTGAAGCGCACTGATTTGTGTTCACTTTAATCACTGTTATTTGGACGACCAAATTTATGCGGATCGTAGGACCAATGTTAAGTGTTATGTTATTTGATAAGTATTTTCAATAAAAGTGGACTGTATTTTTAATGGTTTATTTGTGAACACTTATACACTATTCTTACGGCTAACTACTACTTGGCTACGTTTTTACTGTCTTGGTTTAGACTCTTAGACTGATACTTTTCTACTGGTCTTTTACCCCTGCCTGACTACTGCCCTTCCTTGAGTTAAGGGTGATAGTGGGGGTGATTCCACTTATCTTTAGGTTGCGACCTAACAGTTGTCATGGATACCATTGTTACAAGAATTGTTTCCATGACAACTAATCGTTTATTAGCTAATAGAAGCTTTAGTAGGAGATGGAAAGACCGGGCCTTAGTCGAACAAAGCACACTTTAACATCTGCTATAGAAAAAAAACAAATTTTATTTCTTATATTTTATTCCAAAATCCTGACTTATAGTAATAATAGTTTCTATGTAGTATAAATTACTATAAGAAAAAAAGTCAAATAAATATAAGCATAAATTGTTTTTTTTTCAGAAATTACTAGTTTATAAATTGAACATTTTCTAGCGAAATAAGATTTCTTAAAACCATAATTATTATACCAAGTAGGATTTAAATAACACAAAACGTATTGTTTTCTGCGTTTAAATTCTGACCTTTTTTCCAGCACTAACAAAGAATATTTTAATTCGTGTTTGTATTTAATTTGTTTTCACACTAAAATACAAAAAATATATAAAATAAAAACTGAAGCGTAGTAAGTAAAATTTGAAAAGGCAAATAAAAACCGCCATCTCTTAAAATACACGAATACATTTCAACCATCTAAGCGGTAAGACATGACAGTTGTTGAAATTAAATTACATTCTCGAAGTTTACGGGAATTTCAAGATGAGAAATTGAAGATATGTGTTTCCTTTGCGAATGTTGGATTGCCACATCTTTTGTGTTAATTTTGATTGCTACTCATAGCATTAAAGTTACCGCTTGAGAAACAAAAAAAAACCAAGTACCTACTTCAAGGCTTTCCATTTAACGTTATACTATTAGTACACGGTTAATGATTTCGTTCTATTGTTTTTATTATTGGTTACTTAATTAAAAGTTTTATTCAAAAAATAACAAATTTGCTGACATTTGCGTAAGACTTTCTGGACTTAGTAAGAGGATTTCTCTACTTTTTAGATTATTGAGTGGTAATATTTAAAAAGCTCCTTTCATTGTTGAGGGTGTTTTAAATTCAAGGGCAAGCATGGGGATCTCACTTATTATAAGAGATAAAGGGTTGGCTTAAATTCAGGATATTTGCAGAATTTTGTGCATAACAATATGCCGCAAAGAAAATTAACCCAATGACAAAAATTTAATTTGTTGGCGATGGTTAAAAAAAACACGAAACGTTCTACGAAAATGTTAATACCTTCCGCTGTAAGAGAATAAACACTCCTTAGTACTTTAACAGTTTTCCAATATCTTTTCTAACAAGAAAGTTAAAAATTAACAAAATCAATTTTTTAAATCAATTCCTTAAGAGTCTAGGATACTTGACAAATAGTTTCTCCTGCATTTGCGGGATAAGGGGGGAGGTAGCAAAGGGGCTGGATTTTCGCGCTGCTAAATCGTGACGTGTCGCACGTACTCGACTATGCATACCCGCCCGCCCGTTTTTTATCACTGCACCCCGCAATAATATTCCATTCATGGAATTTTATGTTACCCATTTTAGATAAATGGGCGGTGATATTCCCAGCAGTACGTATAATCGTCCTAGACGGCGACACTTGCATGCCGCAAAAATGTGCAATTTCTACATTTGCAGTATGTTGTCTCGTGACTGATTTTGACTCAACAAAGTAAATATAAAATCCAAGTAAAATATTTTTAAATAGATGAAATATTCTAGCACATGGCTATAACATTAGATTTTCCAGTTATTAATTACTGGAGCCGTAAAAAATTCTTAAAGTTGGTCTAAAATTGACATTCTTCAATTCAATAAATTATAGTTTCTATAATGTTTAATAGATTTTTACTGCTATAGCCATGTAGAGCAGTGTTTACTTATCGTTTACACCGAAATTCCAAAATAATTTAATTATTTACTTATAGTATAGGAAACAAAGGAGTTTTCCTGGAAAAAATTCCAATAAAGCTGAATTTTTGGATACACCTTCTTTAGGGCCTATACAACAAATCCTTAAAAGTCTCCAGCAATCCCCCGGTGCGTCACCCCCTACACCCCCCTAAAGGTACTGCACTTTTTTAGAAAAGTGGCCGTAGCTTCAAAACGATTGTGTTTACGAAAAAATATCAAGAGCAACAAATTAAAGCCTATAAAATTTTGCGTATTTTGATGTACCACACATGTACTTTAAGTGTGCGCTAAAGGGCGTACAGGGTTGTGCAATCAGTAGAAATCCAGATTATTGCACAAAAACAAATTGCAAACAAACTGCAGCGTTAAAAATATTAATATTTACATAACTAGTAATTGTGAGAATCATATTTACATAATAATATAACTAATACCTCAAATCTAAAAACAAAGCTAAATATTGAAAATGCATAAGTATCTACTAGTAAATAAATAATGATCTTCTAACTGTATTTATAGACTCGATTCGCTTTCTGCAAAAAATATAACATATTTTTAATATAAAGTTGACCTATAATGATTAATTTAGATAATTAGTTCATACCTAATTTAAATCCTCCTCTACAGAAACCGATGCAGTTCGTGCATAGTGCGCTGCAACCAAAAGTCCTGCTTTTCTGCAGCCACATTGCACATTTCTTTACAAGAACATTTAATCAATTTCAGGAAATTTGTTGGAACTATTTTTGTTGTTGTAGTTATATGCTGATATTGTCTCGCTACGTTTTCCCACCCCCACTGTAAAGGGTCCAAGTCGTTCCCCAACCGTGTCCCCAACCATGTTTACACTTGTAAAAATGTCCGATATGAGTGGTATTTGAAAGATATATGGTATCTTTGTTACCATACTTAGAATGAGCGATAATTATATTATAACCATAATGAGACCAATTAATTTATTTTTTCACGTTTTTGTAGAAAAACATTGGTTATCCTTTTCAAAGTTGTCCTATATTATTTTCAGTTTCAGCAGTTCATTTAGTGTATACCGACATTTTTCATTGCTTTCTATAGAATTGCATATACTTAAAAAATAATCCTGAAGATGGGCGTCTACAGGTCTTCCTGACGCGTTCTTTGATTCCTTATGCATAAAATACTTGGTGTAACATTTCTGATGATATTTTGCTTCGGCAGCTACTAAATCTATTACACTGTTTATTCGTTTGACAACAGTTGCAATGAACGTATCATTTCTTTTTTATAGCATTAATAATAATAGACAGAGAAAATTTTTCTTTTGTCATAACGTTATGTATTATGTTACATCTTTCAGCTGGCTTTTTAACTTCCATAATCCATTGCCTTACTTGCTACATCCCCGCAAAATAAACAATTTCTTTTAAAATCATATATTTTATTCATTGATCAAAAACCATTTCTGGTACAACCGGTTTCTTCGACTTGCACGTTAGGCTTTTTGGTATACGCCTTTCTACAATGTTTATATGAACTACAATGCTAGTAACATTTGTTAAAATGTCTAAAAAGTCGTCTTTTCTTTCCCCATAAAATTCTATTAAAGTTCCTAATCCCCGTTGGACAGTGACATTTTCATATTTGTTAATGTCTTCTTTACACAACACACATACCGTATTATCCATTTTCCATATAAGGAATAGAAAGAGTTGCACTTAAATTCCAAAATTTAGGCACCTGTGAGGCCTGTGACGCTAAAAGTATTTTCAGAATAAATCTTTCCACGATTATTCTCGCGCTAGACAGCGTGTACTTGTTTGATCTTGGTCACGTTCCGCCGAGGGATTGCATAAAACGTAATTTGGATTTCTACTGATTGGACAACCCTCTACGCCCTTAGCGTACACTTAAAGTACATGTGTGGTACATCAAAATACGCAAAATTTTATAGGCTTTAATTTATTGCTCTTAATATTTTTTCGTAAACGCAACCGTTTTGGAGCTACAACCACTTTTATACAAAAGTCTACCTTTAGGGGGGTGCAGGGGGTGACGCACCGGGGGGATTGCTGGGGACTTTTAAGGATTTGTTGTATAGGCCCTAAAGAAGGTATATCCAAAAATTCAGCTTTATTGGAATTTTTTCCAGCACTTGGCTATTTTTATGCTTTGTTTCCTATACTATTAGTTACAAACAGCCACGAGCGTGACAGTGTTTTCGCTGCTATTATTGCAGGTAGCGTAGACTCTTAAAACGGAAACGGTCAAACGGATGTAGTTGGGTTAAACCTTTTTGCAGCATATTGTTATATATGTTACGGGTAACGTGTAAACTTGGATAGTTTATAAACTAACTGGCTAGTATAGAAACTAACCAAACGCTTGGTTATTTTAATGGAAAACAATATTTCCACTAAATTAGCAGTAAACTTGGTTAGTTTGTAAACTAGCCAGTTAGTTTATAAGCTATCCAAAAACGTTGGTTAATTTACTGATCTCGATTAAAGTAAATAAAATAACCAATGTCCTTTGTTAGTTTATAAACTAGCTATTTTACACTGGCTAAAATAAACATTTTTCTTCTGGTAATTCAAAATAGCCAGTTTCTTGGCTAGTCTGCAAACTAACCAAACTATAATGTTCAATTAATTTTCTTTGGCTAGTATATGGTCCAACGATTATTATTTTGAACTATTTTGTATATACCTTAATTCACACGTAGTCTCATGTAACATTATTTATTGTGCACAAAAAATATAAACTACAAAAATTTGAACATTTGAACGGAAAAAAAGGAAATATACGACTGACTACTATCAATAAGTAATTAATAGCACAACGGAAATACCGTGCTTTGAAGAAACTCATTAGGGGTTGGCTGTGACCAAAGCTGTGATAGATTCTAAATTGACAATATCAACTTTAATAAGTTGACTTTAAGAATAATAATTCGCAAAATTTGTTATTACACACTGTCTTTCTATCATAAATGTTGTGATACTTTGGTTAGTTTGCAGACTAGCCAAAAAATTGGCTATTTTGAATCATCAGAAGAAAAGTGTATTTTAGCCAGTGTAAAATAGCTAGTTTATAAACTAACCAAGGACATTGGTTATTTTATTTACTTTAATCGAGATCAGTAAATTAGCCAACGTTTTTGGATAGTTTATAAACTAACTGGATAGTTTGCAAACTAGCCAAAATTACAGCTAATTTACTGGAAATTTTGTTTTTCACTAAAATAACCAAGCGTTTGTTTAGTTTCTATACTAGCCAGTTAGTTTATAAACTATCCAAGTTTACACTTTAGCCGTAACATATACAGGGTGTCTCAAATGGATTAGGATAGTATGGGTATCTTGGTTATTATTGAAGATAGAGATTCGGTTAAATGGGCAATGTTTTGCAGTTTCTCATACTGATTCATATAGAAAAGTTACAAATTTTCAGTCGTTCAGTTGTTATCTTGAAAAAACTGAAAAATGCGTATTTTTAAAAAGTGGAATATTTCCGTAATTTTAATAGTTATGGAGAAAAGTTTCAAATAAAAGTTACTAGGTTCGATTAGCACGATTTAAAAACGTCATTCAATTTTTTTTCAAAGTGGCGGTTTTCAAGATATTGATAGCAACTTTCTTATTTTAAATGGGCGCCATTTTGTTTTTTTACAGAAATGGATTGCATTTTTTTTTCTGATTTCAACGATGTATAACAACATATGTTTAAATAAAGTTTTACACTGAATTTACTGATGTTTTAATTTGCAGTCGAGTTAGCCATGAAGCCTGAGGACTTTTTGTACCGGGTACTTTTTTCCGGGGACTTTTTTATCGGGGAACTTTTTTTCCGGGGACCTTTTTACCAGGGGACTTATTTTCCGGGGACTTTTTTACCGGGGGACTTTTTTCCGGGGGACTTCTTTTCCGGGGACTTTTTTTCTGGGGACTTTATTTCCGGAACTTTTTTTCCGGGGACTTTTTTTCCTAGGTTCATATGGGTATTACATTCCCGTGAGATCGGACATTTTGGCACGGTCGGTTTGGGGCAGCCGATTGGCGCGGCCGTTTTGGCGCGGGAAATGTTTGGCGTTTAGTCAGGGACAGTGTGACGCAGGCACGGTTTGGGGCAGGGATATTTGGACGTTGGCGTATTATAGAGTAGTAAAGTGGTTTATTTTATCAAAAACTTTGATTTAATGGAAAATCCACATTTTGTAATAAAGTTTAATAGACAAAGAAATCGACAGAATTTTCCTTAAGTAGTAGGTCCATAAAATTTATCTGCGTTTTTTTTTGTTAAAATTATGTTTTTATTAAAATGTTTTGAGGAATTTCTTTGTATAAAACCATTGCTGGTTTTCTTATTTTGGCAATCAGACAAAAGATGAAAGGACACCACTGAGTAAAAGCGAAGGAACCGGTCGAAATTAAGAAGAACTCTTATCCGCACAATTTTATGAATAGCACAAAACATATTATAAAATATTTCTTATGTTTACGCCGAACCCGAACCACCCTTGCGCCAAATTGTCCGCGCACCAAGTCATCCTTTTTTGTATGGGAAATATCCAACGCCTACTTGAAAAAATAGTATGTATTGTGTACTTAAAAGTGAATTTGAAATACTATAATATAAAAATAAGAAGTCACAGTGAACACATATTAACGAAATGATCTACACTTCTTTTGTTCAATGGCTTCGATTCCCACGATTTTTATTTGAGCAAAACGTAAAAACAGAAAAGTAAAAAAAAGTAAAGACGCGAATAAAAGGTATACCTATAGTAAATTATTTACTGAATGTGATAAATGGCCACCGTATATACCGTGCCCTCATCAATTTGCTCAGTTAACCGAAGTGCCCTATCCAGGTTACCGTAGGTATGCAGTAAATAAATGCTTCTGTTACGCAGCAGACTAACTTACAACCAATAAATTCGTATTGGGTGCATAAACGACCATATATTCTTCTGTAAAACCTACAACTATATGTATTTATTACGCTGCTATACTTATAATAAATTATTAATTATGTAAGAATGCATTTTATGTCTTAAGCTGAGTTAAAAAGTACAAAATAAATTTATATTAATGGTATAGGTATAATGTCTGATAACTTTACGTTTGGATATTTTATGAAGCCACATTCATTAATTATACAAAATATCCGAGAATTATCTTTTTTTAATTGCATTTATATTAATTTTTTTGTATAACAATCAGTCCCTGTCATAATCATAATTTATTTATTTGATCGTCAGTGGGGCTAGAGTCAAAAATCCTCTAAAAAGTACATCTAGTAGATGTGACCAGCAGCTGTGTCGTTACTGAGGTAAATGGTCTCGGTATTTGCATAATACACCTACATTTTGTTTATATACTCGATGATGAATTTCTGTTTGTAAGAGGAATGAGAAAACAGTTAAATAATAGTATGGTTAGCAACAAAGGAAGTATAGGTTAGCTGTCCTTTGACTCTTCAGCTTTAACTAATCATGATTGTATTGCGGTATCATCTTAGACAAATCGGTATGATAGATCTGAATATGTCAATAATTTATAAAATTATGTATAGAGAAAAATTAAAAATTATACAGGAACATTTCAGATCATGTATGGTTATAATAAATAAAACCAAAGACTCAAAGTCAATCCCATAAAAGTTTTTTAATAATTATAAAGAAAAGTGAAAAACTGAACCCGTTGTCATTGTGCCTTTTGAGCTTTTTTAACCTTTTATAAATTTTGTATCAATTTTTTATTATTGTTCGTTATTTTCTTTGTTACAATTATCGACATTTATTACGTAAGTTCCTTTTTTGAAGCTTTGTATATTGTAATTTATTAGGTCCCCGTTTTGTAGTTTATGTTCCAAAGGCCTGAAGATGAACTCAGTTAGAGTTCGAAACATGTAGCCGTTTTTCACTTTTCTTTATAATTATTAAAAAACTTTTATGGAATTGACTTTGAGTCTTTGGTTTTATTTAACTTCTCATCCCATTGTGTGGAAGAAACATGGCACTTTTCGTTGATTTTTATGGTTATAATGTAGGTATATGGATAATGGTAGAAATATTAATTACACTTAACGCTGAAAGAGGTAAACATTTAAGAAAAAAATCTGAAAAAATCTGTCCTAAAGCAAATTCGAGTAGCGTCACCTCGCACCCGTATTAATTCCTCCTACCTTATTGTGCGTGAGGTACAAAAAAATCTTTAAATTAATCCTAACATAAATCTTACAACACGTAAAATACATCTTAACTTTATAAATTAAACACCTACCTCGTAAATCTGTCATTAAATTACTGGTAGCATTAACGTCGTACCTACATGTAGAAATTTATAACAGGAATTTTATTTTTCTATACCTACACACCATCTTAATTTCAATTAAGTTAAAATGTGATCATGTAATATCTAATTCAGCCGTTGCTGGATTTTCTTAATCTCATTTTGAGATTCCACGCTCTTCGTCTACATCAGGCAATTAGTTGGTGAAAGTAAGGTCATTAAAAATGAAGTGTATGACCTTCATAAAAATGTAACGTACACCTACTAACGCAAGATGCTTGCAACACGGATTATTATGAAACGAAATTCATGCATTTAACTTCGCATGTTGCACATTTCCTACAGACGTTTAACTTTGCATAAAAAATATTTACATGCATAATTAACACAATAGTGAGTAATAATTTTTGTAAGTTGGTGTTATCTTATGAAAATGTGTGACGTAGTGCGATATAGTACTGTACCGTATATATAATTATTTACTAGGTACTTTCATTTTCGAAAACGTAAAAATCAAAATTCGAAACACATTCAAGGGGAAGACTAACTTTAGAACAAAGTTTAAACTAGATCGTCGAGTTATTTTGCTTTAAATACATATGCATTTCCTAGTGCAAAATAAATTAATTTGGATGAGGCTGGTTCCAATGCCATTGTTGTATTAGTTTTCTAAATTTTGGTGGAAAGGCTATGCACTGGTTTGTTTGTGTTGCCCCTCAGCAAGGTCGTGTGACCGATTCTCATTAGAATACCTGAGGGAAATTTTATCAGGTGTGGAAACTTTTGCAAAATTAAATTCCGAATCTGTAGTACACAAATTGTATGCACCTATAGCAACTTTTGAAAAATTGAAAAATGTTTTTATGTTTACTGAACTGTAATGGATGGATAGCATTTATGACACCGGTTGTGTACAGGATCAAATTATAAACACTTTTATATTGGAATACGTTTATTACATTATTTACAAGTTTGGAAGTCGCTTTAATACTAAAAATACGTGTGTATCACACCAGTGGTGAAATGCAAGTCCTCGTAAGGGTGGTTGGTCACTTTGACCGACACCGCAAAAATCTTATGTAGCTATTCCACGCTTTTGAGGAACAACATATGGCTAACAACTTATGGACTAGATATTTAGTTACAGAACATAGATAAATTATATTAGGACAGTCTTCGGCACTTTTAACAAGGGCGGAGCAAACTTAAGGTTTAGGAAAAGGAGCGGAAAAGGAGCGGCACATTACAGAACAGAGTACTATATCTTTCGTATTGCTCGTTGTGTACTTTCGTTTGTTGTATTTATACCTTTTTGCTTATGATTTTTGTTCCTTTTATTATTTTTTCATTATTATGATAATCTTCTCTAAGCCTACTATTTTTTGCACAATACAGACAACAGTGCATTTTATCATGCCATAATAGTTATTTATGTATTAAGGGCGTAAAGAGGCTTTTATGACGTGCGACGTAATTTTGAGCCCATAAAAGCAACTTACGCCCGTGGTACATAACATACACAACATTATCTTTTAATTTAAAAATATTTCTAAAATAAATTGAAAATATTTATAAAATAAATTAAATTTTCCACCCACATCTGGCGTTGCTTTGGTCAAATTTGAGATTTGAAGTGTTTAAACAGCTGATATCTTTGTTTGACGTTTCATTATAGACCGGGCAATAAAGAGGTCCATGAGCTATTAAAAGACGTTTATGACAAAATATGTGTGTATAATTATCAATTTATGATATATCCGTGCATAATAGTATATTATTCAACGAGCATGTTAGGATGGCTATTATTCACGACGGTTACATTTACGAAACTCACCTGCGGCTCGTTTCGTAAATGTAACCGTCGTGAATAATAGCCAATAACATGCGAGTTAAATACTATACTTTGTCCACGACTATTACTAAATAACAACAATTTTTGTAAAAATTTATAATTACCAGAAACATTTTTTTAAAAACTTCATCTGATCAGCCATGACGATTACTTAGATTACTAGCCAGTTGCGCCGTTGCCACTTGCGCCGGCTCATCAAATCTTGCCATTTGCGCCGCTTAAATTAAATCTTTAGGTAAAGATCGCCGTTTGCGCCGAAGTATCTTAATCCCACTGCAATGTAATAATAAACAGTCATTAAGCCTTATCTGGACTAACAAGGTGTAGTAACTTAATATGAAAGCAAACCATTAATGCCTCAATTTGCTATTTTGTCAGCATAAATACTTATTACATCTAAATGCACTTTCTCATCATCAATAACGATGGAAGTATCAAGTAAGTATCAACTCTATCAAATGATTGCTATTGATGATTACTATTGCTGTTTGTTTTTAAATTTTTAAGTTTTTTTAACGTTTTTCTATCTTTTTCAAATGATTCGTGTAATAAAATATCACTGCCAGGCAATTGTTTGTTTTTTCTTAAGATTGTAAAATTGCACACAAAAAAATTGACTCGATCATTTATTTAGCGTTTGAAAGGTGTGAGAGTGAGTTTGAAGTAATATTGGTCCAGCTCTTATTATTTGGACTTGAAGTACCTAGGTATTTTAATTGTTTGTGCGGAATTCCCCTGTAGGGTTTAAATAACTTGCTGCGGAAATTACCAATACCTGCAGAACCAATAAAAAAAAATGTTGGCTTTTATAACAGAAAATTATTTTAAGTTACTAAAATCTCCCCCTAATGGTTTACCTTAAGATACTGATATTCATTCGGCGCAAATGGCAACTTTTACTTGAAACAAACATTTAAGCGGCGCAAATGGCAATATTTAATGAGTCGGCGCAAGTGGCTACGGCGCAAATGGCAAGACACCGCCATGACATTGTACCTACTACTGTATCAATTATTCGAGAAACGTCAAAAAATTAATACTGTGCGCGAGATTTTGATTTTGCAAGTATTTTGTATTAAAAAAGTTAAAAATGGACAGCGACAGTGGCGAGATGTCTTGTACACCACCGCATATAACAGAAGCTGCGAAAATGACTTCTTTAAGTTTGCTGGTACTATTGTATTGTATTTTGACATTTGTGATTTTGACGTACCTAAGAGTGAATTATGTACCATAATTCACTCCCATCCCATAATTCACGGCAATTTATTATGGGTAGTCTTATGTTTAACAAAAACATAAATAATCGATGTATAATTTAGTAGCCGTGGACAAATACTATTATGAACGAGAAAACGCGATACTGTGTTGGACGATGACATTATAATATATTTATCTAATCTAATTTCTCTAAAATATTATTTTATAGATCAAGTATAAAGATATGATTTTGAAACGGTACAATACAAAGTCATGAATATACTATCTAACATTTTATTCTTTAATCTTTCATTTAAAAATGTCCCTAAGGTTGAGGCCAATGAACATTTCTTGTAGTGTTTGGTCAAACTTGTTTACTTTCGTACATGAATCCATGAATGTCCTTTTCTTGTACCTATTTGCAAGTGGGTGTGTGCAGTCTATTTTTAGCTTTGACTAAGTTACCGTTTAAATATTTATATCTGTTAGAGCACTTTGACTTTAACTTATGTTGTTGCAATTCTCTTACGTTACGATAACATCTACCTTTTGAAACAGCAGTCTGCATAATAAATACGAATCCTTTATAGAGAGTTTTTTTATAGATTTTATAAATTATTATATGTTATTAGACACTCATTTGTTTAGTATTTTTTTAGTCGTACAGAAGCGTCACAAAGAATTAATAAAAAATTAACTTTTAACTTAATACCTACCTACAATTTAAAGTAATAGAGAGTTTTAAGAGTAGTACAGTAACGCTAATAACGGTAACGTCTTTTAGGCAACATACTGCTTTGCTAAGCAACACATTGTTTTGCTTAGCAAAGACGTTAGTGTTAGCCTTACCGTACTCTTACCGTACGGTGCTCAAAAATTCCGATAAAACCGGAAATGGCAGCAACTTTGTTATTTCAAATGAAACAACCTGTATATTTTTACGGATTTGGATAGAGAACGAAAAAGCGCGTCCAGGAGACCCAATATCAACCTTTTTTTATTCAGAAAAGTTTTGATATCTACTCGTATACGTCAGATATTTTGATGTTATTCGCCGGGTTGATAATTTGTGTTAAATGAAATTAATGATTTACTAACGTTTCGGACGTGACCAACAAAATAGGTAGACAGAAAAAATCCTAGGAAATAGATCTTGGGAAAAAAATCCTGAAAGAAAACCTATGGAAAACATCCTGTAGAATAAAAATCCACGGAAAAAATCCTCGGGAAAAACATCCTGTGGAAAGAAATCCTCGGAAAAAAATCCTCGAAAAAACATCCTGACACAAAATGTTAACACTTTTTTTTTCGAGGTTTTTTTCCTTGATTCATAAAATATATATGGTATCAAATTTACTCAATGCTTATAATGTAAATAGTGAATATTTCCAATAAATTCAATCATAAAGTGATTAGTGATTACAAACAAGCACAAACTGGGAATATTAATAGCTGATAAGTATGTTTTTTTCTCTACTTTTTCAGTATACCTACCTACGTGCAAAAAGAACTGAAATTGAAAATATCGATGAAAATCCGATTATAACGATTAATATAAACAACAAAAAACTGCAATGATTGTAAATTACGACTATTACTAGTGTAAATATAAACTGGTCCGATAAACTTGCAACTTGCGAGTTAATATCAATGTTAATCGACTATACTTTGTTTACCCAAGATATGCATATAGACTCCGCCCCATGAACGCTGTCAAAAGTTGAATATAATTTTTCAATTGGTCGTATTTTTAAAACCCACAACACACAACTGCGCTAATTTTCAGTGACGCTTATGAACCACTTCCGGTTGTTTCTTGTCAGTCTTGTCAGAACGTTTCCGAGCTGAAAGATATTCTTTAAAATAATTAAATCTCATATACTGACACTAGAAGTGTTATCATTTAAAATAAAAAAAAATTAAATTAAAAATGAATAGTTTCTGAATTTCCCGCTTTGTACCATGTACCATGTGAAACTGGCTTTAGTGTTCATCACGCTCAAGGGGCGGAGTCTATATGCATATCTTGGGTAAACAAAGTATAGAAACCTTAATTATAAAACAAAACGGTCGAAATCCAGTTCCAGTACCCATAATATATGTTGTGATGTGAAAAATTCATGTTTGTGAAGTTCTGTCTAGTATTATAAATTACTTCTTATCTGATTGACGACATATCTTAATCTCATCTTAATATTAAGATCATTATTTGTGGGATTTGGTTTTGACTCTCCCCAACCACCGCTCTAGGCGCTCTCAACCACCATTAAGAGGGATTAAAATTTTTTAGAATGCCTCTCGACCTCTCGGAAATTTTTATCCAAAGAGACATTGACCAAGTTAAATTGGGATTTTCAAGAATATAAAAAAAACGAACAAGATGCAACTTTTGATTTGTGGAAAGTAAAAAAATAAGTGCATTGGAGCTCGAAGACATGCTCTTGTCGCAAAAGAAAGCTAAAAATAAGTTCGCTTTACCACATTAGCGCTTAGCGCATATTTAAAAGTAGGTACACACATACCTAGAAGCGATGAAAATGAAAATTCTTATTTCTGGTGTGTTTTCGGGCTGATTATAAATGAAAATAATCTGAATTTTGAATAATCAAAAAACCTCTTGTTTTTATACAGGGTGTATACCGACAAATTTCGGGTGCATATTCCTTTCATTAAATGAAGCGTAAAAGTTGAGATGGCTTATATGTCCTTATGACCTTATCTGCAAAATAAACTCTGTACAAGTCAAAATATCTCCAACAAACAATCGTGAATTTTTCAACATCTGTTTTATTAAATACAGTAAGAACCTGTAAATGTGACTATACCTCTATAAACTGACTACCTATCTAAAGTGACCAGTTTTCAATGTATTTTGTTCCATAAAGTGACCACCTGCTTATTGTGACCATTGCCATTTAAAAACCCCGGAAATAAAACCCCCGGTAAAAAAACCCCCGGAAAAAAAACCCCAAGGAAAAAAACCCCGGAAAAAAAACCCCGGAAATAAAAAAACCCAGTTATTATACAGGGTGAGTAAAAAGTATGGATTAAATTCATTATCTCCCAAAATAATGTTTTTTTTTGGAAAACGCTCGCACAGGTATAGCGATTTAAATTATGGCGCATATTTTAAAGTGTTTCAATTTTTTTTGCGACTGTCACTTTTTTGTGGTGACGTCAGAGTAATTTTTTTTAAATGGCACCCCATACTTTTTTTGACGGATTTCGACAAAACACCATTCTGCATCTGAATAAGTATCGTGACCTTGAAATTGACAGTTTCTGGGATGTTCATTTTTTAAATCTGAAAACTGTTATTTTCAAAAACATCAACCTATGAAACTGGTAAACTCATACAACCAAATGAAAGCTAAATTAGGTGCTCGAACTGTCTCCCATTAAAGTTTTACTTAACAATTTTTCCAATTTAAAAAATGAACATAGCAGAAACTGTCAACTTCAAGGTCACGATACTTACTTATTCAGATGCAGAATGACGTCCTCTGTCGAAATCCGTCAAAAAAAGTATGGGGTGCCATTTAAAAAAAATTACTCTGACGTCACCACAAAAAAATGACTGTCGCAAAAAAAATTGTAACACCTTAAAATATGCGCCATAATTTAAATCGCTATACCTGTGCGAGCGTTTTCTAGAAAAAACATTATTTTGGGAGATAATGAATTTATTCCATACTTTTTACTCACCCTGTACCTATAGAAAAAAGGAGATAAAGGTCAAGTGGTACTCTGGTACATATTAAAATTACTTACAGAGAAAAATAAATAAAACACACGTAGATGATCTTGAATAAAAGCATATTTAATTAGTTTAAAAGTTAACGTTTCGCATTAATTTAATGCTTCTTCAGAACAACATATTTTTTATTTTTTTTTATAAATTAGTTTAAGTTCTACCAAAAAATTCGTTATTTAGAAAACGACAGTCATAGCAATTTATTTTACTTCAAAATAGCATTATTTTATAAATTTTTTCACGGAAAAATTTAATTAAGTAGGTACTAACATTTATTGGTACCATGCTCACTTTCCTTTCGTATGCTTATTTGCAAGAGTATAACTATAATGGCGATTCTAAATAAGCAAAATGCACATTAACATTTTAATAAATACCTATTGGAATTTTAAATCTACTTGAATGTAGCCATCCATAATTATTTTCGGGGGGGTTTTTCTTCCGGGGGGTTTCTTTTCCGGGGGTTTTTTTAGCGGGGCTTTTTTTCCGGGGTTTTTTCCGGGTTTTTTTTACCGCTACCCGTTTAAACTTACAGAATAAATTATTGTAATTTCAGAATCACAGTTTACAATTCACTTGAATGTTGGTACTGTTTTGTAGTACCTTCTAAGCTAAGATAATACAATAAAAATTAGGTGCTATTACAATTTATTGCAATAGAATTGTTATAGAAGAAAGGGTTAAACAATTTGGAATGTCCAGACATTTTGAGCCCCCAAACAGGTATGAGAGAACCTACATTTTATCGGATTATGACGTTTTAAGGATTATGAGCTCCAGAATAAAGGAGAAACATTTGCCAATAAATAAACAAAAATATAACTGATAATGGTTTTTTCGTGAATATTCAAACTGCTAAAGAATGTATTTTAACATAATTTTATAGTTTTAGTAACAGCCTCGGTAACAGCTTAACCGGCTTTCCAGGAGGGTGCAATTTCACACTCTTGCACCCCCATATGGGCGTCCATGGAAATATCAGTTCCAATTCCTAATCTACAAACGATCCATAAAATATCACTGTCAGCAGCATAAAGACTTGTCTACCTTCCAATCTTTAATTGTAACTCTATAGAGTTACTTCTAATTACGGAAGTTGTCAGAGAACGTAGAGTATAATCCATTTAATAATTTACTGCTCTCCAGCGACGAATTCGTACTTTAATCGTAAAATGAAGCTTACAGTGAATTTGAAACTTGAATACGCTTTGCCACTTTAAAGAGCTAGTGTTAGTTGTTCTGTGTACATGATAATACCTATCTAAATTAATTCATGAGCAGGAAAATAGAAGCTATGCATTTGAAATGTCAACTATAATTTCGCATAACGAATATAACTAGGGAAACCTTAAATATTTCCTAAAATATACGCAATACGCCTGTGGTCTTGTCCGATCATTTTCGATATTCTATAAAATCCTTGCGACTTTTCTTCTTAATACTTCTTGAATGTTGACCCAAATCTACGGTTGCGGTTTAATTTAATCGATGTCTCCAAGGAATAAGTTTTGCTGTATTTTCAAAGGCTTTTGTGATTTCCGTTAAGTTTAAACCTAATCCAAAGAACATAATCACTGTACCTGCGTAGATGCACCTTTTTTTCAAAAAGAGTATGGATGCACCAAATTTCTCAATTGAATATTGATTTCAGAAATAAATATTTAAAGTAAAAGTTAGTTCTACTGATATTAAAAATTTTCCAGCCTTTTATGTTTTTTGTGGAACTTTTGTAGAAGATGGTGACAAAAAGTCATGAGTAGGTACTTAATACATACAATTTTTGAAAAAATACTGGACGTGGACACTAATGTTTATGATATCAGATATCATGTGTATTCTAAGCCATCTACTTTTCATTTATTTATTTATTATTACTAGAACTATTCGACTGTTTTGAGCGCCCAAATAATACACGTTTCTTCTAAAATAATTAGGCGACAAAATAATTAAATATTAACACTTTACTATTGAGATAGTTGTTGATGATAGTTGATATGTTGAGTGAACCACGTATACATTCCTTTGTGTAGTGACTTATATTTCCAGCTATGATATCAATCAAGACGATACCGTCGAAGTTCCATATATAAGTACAGTGAAGTGCAAAAGCAATGTCCAGCGGACCGGAATTCTGCCGTAAACTAATACAACTTACGTTCTCAAATCCTAACAGGATGTATGTCGTAGTTGGTAGCGGAACGCAGAAACGCTGGACATTACTTTACTGTACCTAAAGTTAGGTTAGGTTAGGTTAGGTCAGATTAGGTTAAGTTAGACATTATAAAGTTATTACATAAGCTATTAGTTATTATACTACAGAGGGTACAAGATATTAATTTGTGGAATTTTTGTAAATTTAAATAAGTTTATTATTTTATTTTAAGGCAATCCCATCCTAAAATATGGAAATTAGTGATTATCTTTCTAAACCTTTCTCAAGAAATGTAAAATAAATAAGTAAATGGAGTGCTATACTTTTTTCAACCGGCACTTTTATCCCGGCCACTTTTTTCCGTGGCACTTTTTTCCATCGGCACATTTACCCAGGCACTTTTTTCCTAGATTCTGTTCTCAAGATACTCCATCAATTAATAGACAATTTATATTAAACTGCATATAAAAAAAATAAATTGCAATACAACTGTTCAGTAAAAAACATAAATAGCTTTAAATATATACAATATGATCAACAAAATTTTCGATAAAGGTTGTCCATGAAATATAATTAGTGTCTTTACTTGTTTCGACTAAAAATGACTTTGACAGAATATAAGCAAGAAAAAATCAATCGTGTGGCTTAATAAGCAGGGACACGCAATTTATATTCTATGGCTAATCTTTATCGAAAATTTTGTTGATCATATTGTAATAGCAAATCATCTTCTTTTATCCTACATTTTCGGTCTCGTTATTATCTTATTAAGCCATGTGCTCTAACGAACAGATTTCAACACTATTAAGGTACTTTGAATAACCCTAAGGCCTAGCCCCAAACAATGACTTCAATTTCGATTCAGCAGTGAATAACATAACACAATGAATGCTGTATTATCTTGTAGAGAATTATATTGTACAGGTTTCAAATGCCATTTTAAGTGAAAGGAACTTCTTGACTGCCGAAGAACAGAATATGAAGTTCTTAGGAAAATATCTAATTGGGAAGAATAATAGATCTACCTAACAGCTTGATTATAAAAATATTTGAAAGTATAAACACGTTTATGTTTGTGAAAGAATTTGTTTTTATTAATTAAAATAAATTATTTTCCATGTACATGAAATAATTTAGGCTGATATTCCATTATTATATTTTCAACAGTAACTAGCTATTGTTTTACTAATCAAACAATAAAGCCATGGCTGAAAGGGAAACAACGGCTCCAACTTTTCAGACTATACGGCACACAGTTTGTAAATGGTGAATATTTTCAAAAATCCAATTATGAATTGGTAACAGCAAGCACACGTTCACCATATATCTGGCAATATTTATCATTTATACCATATGAACACTTTTATTCGTGAACCTAAAGAAACGCATTATTTATTTTAACGCGCGTTTTAATAACAAGGAAACCGATCTCTAGGACTGTAGGAGGACGATAATTACTGTTAATTATTATTAATTTCTACTGCATAATGTTTGTTCTTGTAATTATCGAATTTTATGTTCTAATAAATGTTTTGTTTATTATCTGAAACTGATTGTTTTACCTACTCGACGCAAATACCTACTCACCATTAGAAACTTATGGGGTCACTAAGTAACCCCACCTGGCCACTGATGTTATATTTTTCACGCGGCCATCCAAAGGTTAAACAATCATCACGATTAAAACTGCTTCTTGAAGTTGTCTCAATTTAGTGATCCAACAAAATAATACCGTTTCAAATCATAATTTTGACAGTAACAGCAAATAAGAAGTAACATAACGGCGTTTTTATTGTTTTACATAGGTATGTTGGTAACGCTGTTAACAAGATGAAACCAAATAGAGAAACGTGTTATAATTCTCAGTAAAGCGGGTTACAGTGGTATAAGACTGGTGAAAACATTTGTCGCTGACTGTACCTACGTTTTTACTGGTGTATCCATGTAAAATGGACTGCCATACAAAATGTTGACGTTAATCCCTTTGTATCTCTTTGTTTTACAATAAAAATAACTGCATTGATTGCGAATTATTATTTGATAAATTTTTTTTCATTTTCATACCCTAAATGTTGAGAGTGCGTGTAAACCAGACCTAGAAACTTCTGTAGGTGATTTCTTTTATCATATGTTGCGACAAAAGGTTCCTATGGACGTATTATAGGTAGTATGTCTAAACAGAGAGCGCATGAAATTATTAATTCCGTATAGTAGCCTACTACTGCTTTTTCTACAAGAGCTTTATTAACAAAAAGAAATTAATGCTACCTATATTTATAATTTCGACTGATAGTGAAGAAAGTATAATAAGATAAATAAATTGAGTATGAAAACTTTTTAATTAATTAAATAAATGCACGCTTTTACGTTATTGCTAGAGTTTTCAAAATTAATTAAAATATTTTTAAGTGTTGCTTTGAATGTGGGAAAGATAGAAAAATGAAATTATACTTGGTAAACAGAAGAAGAAAAAAATTATATGCGCTACTGATTAGACCGCGGATCTAAAGAACGTGCTAGATTCAAAAGCGCAGCTGATTAAGTTACCGCGTTGTCGCCATGAACTTATATTTTACTAAATATAATTTAATGGTTATCGCTCATAATTTCAACTTGTAGATGAAAACATTAATTAATTTAAAATATTGACTTTTTTATTATTTATTTCTTTGTTTCTTCTTATCGGCCACCAAAATTATTATTCTATCTTATTTATCACAATCCGGGCCTCTGCTTACCGGCTACCATGATCATAACCGCCACTTTAGTTACATAAGATTTCTTTTATAAAATCATTTGGAGATGGTTAGGACTAAATTATTAACGGTTTATTCTAATGTAGTAAATTTGCTATGGAAATTATTAAGAAAAAATGATTCGTACAGAATAGGTCATCAACGTGTTGGTAATAAGGGAACTTAAATACACTGTAATTGTTAATTGTTTAAAAATGTTTCCTTTTAGTTATTATATAAACGCTGTGCTGCTCTACTTAACAAATCTTGTACTGTACTAAACGGAGTCTACTTTCTCTACAATGTAACTATAATGCTTAGTTTTCAGCTTAGTTGCTTTAGTTACCTATAGCATAATAGTTATAGTCTATACTCTATTAATAGTCTATAGTGTTAATATAATATATTAAATTTAGTAAAGTCAATCATGTTCAGATGTCTTATACTTGCATGGAAGTTACTCAGAATTTGGGTATTATTTACTACGTGTCGTGATTGTATATCTGCACCAAATACTATACGAGTATTGGAATTTACCACGAGACCACTGTAGTACCTATGTACCTATTATGGAATTCGTATGGAATACTACATTAGACGTGGTAAATATAAAGAACACAGTATAGTAACCTTTGCCACATCTAAGTGTTATTATAAGTATAAACTGTGCGCAATAGTAAGGTCACAACTACATTAAATTTATATGGTCATATTATATTTTAAGTCATATTAAATCTAACAAACACATTGATTAAATTTAACACTGCTTCAAGTTTAACTACTACCTATATCTAAAGTAGGTATGATCAAAACCTATTTTCATCATGAGTGGCAATGAAAGAATAAAGAACTGCCTTCAAAATTGACTCGGGTACATCAAAACAATTTTACCACGTTGTTGGGCAGAGTTACCCCCCGGCGCGGGCAAAGTAAAAGAGAACTACGGTACTGCATATGATAAATAAAAAAAGGGAGGAAAGTGTATCATTTGAGGAAATTGCAGTTTCACATTTTTATTATAAAACTTCTGTGACAGGTCTCAAAAGTTTTATAATGAAAATTAGGTCTACCTAATTGAAAAATTTGACTCTGAAATTTTTAAGACAGATTGAAAACAGGAAGCGCTGTTAAAAGTAGTACGTGTAACGTAGGAAACTGGTGAATAAACTGTCGCTTTACTCCTTGTTGAATAACATTGGCTCCCGTCTCCAAAATAGCAACGGGAGCCAATGCACATTGCCTCCTGAAGGTAGCCAAACACATATTTTCTGTAATAGAAAATCGTATGAGCTGCGACAGAAAATACAGGGTGATTTCTAACGTACGGAAGAAACTGAAAGGACAAGTAGAGGGGACCAAAACATAGTATTTTTTCCAATAAACTTTTGATCAAAATCGAATAACAAGAAAGTTACAGCAATTTAAAGTTCTTATAATTTAACGCCCACGTTTTGAGTACCGCTGAGCTTATTGTATTCGCTTTTTCATCAGAAACACTTCTCACACAATCTGATAAATTGCTCCTGTAATTTTGACTTACCTACATGATCAGATTATGTAAATCAGCGGCTGTCAATAAACAAACACCTATAACTGAATATTTTCAAGAACACTTTAAATAGCCATAATTTTCGTCTTATAAAAATTTTTACTAAATTTTGTTTAATTAACTTACAAATATACAAAAGTTGAATTCAAAACGTAAATAATTACCGTGCTTCATTAAAAAAGTCCTCAAGTTTATAAGAACTTTAAGCTGTTGTAACTTTCTTGTTATTCCAATTTGATCAAAAGTTTATTGTAAAAAAAACTATGTTTTGGTCCCCTCTACTTGCCCTTTCAGTTTCCTCCGTACGTTAGAAATCACCCTGTATGTATGTGCCGAAAAAACATATAATTTTGCTCAATGTTAAAAAATTACTTGGTATCAAAGGTCGTGTGCATCATGATCATGTATGTAGCAGGTGCATTGCCCATTGCCTGTGTAAGTCTAAACACACTTATACATACAAGTTATGTTGATAAGCATAGAATCGTAATTCTCAAAGATGCACAACCATGTCACATTCAGACATAACTGATAATGTTCAACATTCGAGAAGCGTGTGCAATTGTGTTTACTTTATAGGAGCCGGGTTTTCAAACCATTATGGCAGCATAAATTACCAGCGGCCTACCTCTACCTTTCCAATTTTTTGAATTAGGAAATTATTTTACTAGTCTAAATGCATCTGATGGTTTCATTTTCTCCATTTCATTGCTGGAATCCATTCAGAGAAACAGATGAGCTCTGAATTGGCATATTTATAAAATGCGTTTTATTATTTTTTGTGAATAATTTAATTGATATTTAATAGATAGGTACATGGATGTGAAGCTAATGGAAAATGTCATCAGTGGTGCCAAAATACACTCTGTTTTAAATGTAAGATAAAAACTATCTTTTGACATCATCTCTTTCGCAATTATCTAAAGTCAAATTATTTTTAAATGAAGAGAGTAAAAGTGTGAAAGAGACAAGTAAATGCTTTTTCGCTCTTTCTGTTTCATTACTCAAATGAGCGGAGAAGGACCGCCTTCGAAAACCACGTCCTATTTTTCTGATGCAATATGTATTTCTACCCGAGAGGTAATGAAATGCCATTTCTTCATGTAAGACAAAGATGCTGCTACCGGACGGTGCGTCACGTTAAGGTCCGAATGGCTTTGTCTCTTTCACACGTTTAAGCCAATAGGGTTCATTTAAAAATAATTCAACTTCATCAACTGTTTTAAGCTATGATGTTAACTTTTTTTTTAATAGAACACCCTGTATATTTTTACATATTTAGATTCAGGGTGAAATTCTGCATGCAGTAGTGTGTTTCATTTGTTATTTTGTTACTCAGAATATTTTTAATTTATTTCATGAGGGAGTCGTACACTACCATAAAATGTGTGCCGCCAACATTGCCAACAAACAACCGGAATGTTAAAATTCTATGGAGCAAATATTTAAATATAATTAAGTACAAAACGAATTTACACGGTAGCAGCCACCTGGTTGATAATACAACTGATATCGTTTAGTTTTATAGTAGCGCACCGCACGGTTATGTCTGAGTGCAACATAAAAAATTTAAATATGTAAAAATACAGAGCCCAGCAAACATGGTTCGAATCTGTTACGTTTTAAAACGTAACAACTTAGAAACTTTTGTAACGTTACGCAGTTGCATTACTAAAACGTAACATAAACGTTGTTTAGGCTTCGTACCACTATGATACGAAACAGTTACACCACGAAGGATACGTTACGCTACATACAGAATTTGTTGTAACTGTTACATTTCTGCACATTCGATTTCGATACATTGTGTTATTTACGAAACAGTTACAGCACGAAGGATACGTCACGTTAGGTACCGAATTTGTGGTAACTATTACATTTCTGCACATTCGATTTTGTTACATTGTGTAATTTACCAAACAGATTGGTTTAGAAGTACACATTTTGTTACATACCAAATATTACGAAATAGTTACATTTTTGTGTGAACGGATTAGTTTCGTTGCTAAATTTGCCAAACCATTGCGATTATTTTGTTATGTTTCGTAACATACCCGTATTTCTGCATAAGTTACATGTTTATGTGTCCATATCAGAGTCGTTGTTAAATTTTCGAAACCGTTGCAGTTGTTCTGTTCAGATTTGTAACGTGCCCGATTTTATGTAAAAATTACATTTTATGTGTACAGGACTAGTTTGGTCAATTTGATTTAGATTTGAGTTTTCGGCCACTGTCTGCGTCGCGTCGTTGAAAACAATGCGTTTAATTTAACGAAGAAAATAAAACAACGACAATAATAATAATAAAACCCCTCTTTGTTTGTGTACCACCGTTTTTAATTCGAAGAAGGCGATACTACTTATATTGCTATCACAGTAGTCACTTCTTATTTGTGCTCTGAAAAATATTAAAATTATTGGAATTTAAGAATCTAGGTACTTAATTTGGAGTTTTGCACGACTAGATTGTAAAATTCGACCATTGTGCGTTGGGTCGAATTTTAGACATTTTAGCTCACATTTTAGTGCAGTTTATGGTAGGGACTAAGGTTAGGGGGGTATAATAAAACTCCACAAACTTCCAATAGCTGGTTAGGATTTCGAATCTGTTAAACATGTGGAAGCTCGAAAACTTTCCATCCCTTACATAGGCGTACAATAAATTAATTTACTAAACATTTTTTAACATTGAGTTTTCAATAATTCTGGTTAAAAGCATAATCCGCCTTTATGGTTTCAAAGTAAGTATCTAATGATTAAATATCAAAATGTATTAAATCTATTCCAGTTTTATCAAATTTTATCAAAGTTTACAGTTTTTGCTGTGACCGGGAGCAGTCATCGTGTAAAACTTTGTCTGCTGTGTTATATTAGGTACTATGTTTTACCGCGTATCCCATTTTGATGGGATGATGTAGTTGAATACTTATTTTGCGATAACAGATATGCTTTAACAAAATAGTGCGTAAAAAAACAATAAAAATATGAAATTGCAGATGCAAATTTCTATTTAGTTGCGCCACTGGCCTCTAAAAATTCCACAGGGTAACACCAACTGAGTAGGTACACACTTCTTGTCCGACTATTTCTAAAACCCCAGTAGTGTTCACGAATAAGATATTGAATTATTGTTGATAGTGATTGTGCTTGCCAGTGTGTTATTTTATTAGTTTATTATACTCGTATATATTGGATTTTAAAAACTTGGTAAGTACCTATATGTTATATTCTAATAATATCGCATTTGTAATGTTGTTTAAGTAAATTTTAGTGCATAAGATACCAATTATGTTTGGACGCATACTGTTTTTTTAAATAATAAACGGTGTTTCTCCGGGTGTTTCAGACCACCCGTACCACCCTTGTATTGTTGAAATGCGACGAACTATGAAGTTGATCACAAAATGTTTATTACCAAACCATAATAATTATGCAAAGAATGTATTGGCACTGCTAGAATAAACCGGAAACAAATTTGAAATTTCAGTGGACATAGATCATATGTTTGATATCATTTTAAAAAGAATTCTTTTTTATTTGAACAGACGGTTGAGGAAATTATAATTCAATTTTCTAATCTTTAGAATTTGTTGTTGAGTTATTCTGATACTTGTGGTTTGTCTTTTGCAGAGTTATCATTCCGATTTATAATTCTAGAGATTTGCTTTTTTCAAATAACCGTAATCTTTTGCACTCACGTACGTTATTATTCTTAAGTAGTTGTATTCTTTGTTCTTTATTATCCAAAATCAGATGCCCTGTTTTATTTTAATTTTCTCGTATCTTTTGTGGACTGAATAAATACACGTTAGGAATGAGGACAGTAGTTGTAGTAGTTTTGTAATTTTTATAGGAGGATATGTTAAAAGCAGTAAGAGGGAAGGACGTTCGATTTGTTTATCACGTGTTTAAAGCCTGCAACTTCAAACTTTAGACAAGGAGAAATGGCAATTTAAAAGTGCAAGCCACTTTAATTATTAAAGTGATACAAGGTGAGACATTACTATTTATAGTATTATATTTGAAATAAAAGAGGATTTATAATTTAAAGGTGGTTTGGAACTATTAGACAGCCAATAAAAATAATAATAGATACATATTACAAACAATTAATAGGAATTATAATGAGTTGTGTTATATTAGAATAACAATCTTATGTCACGCGTTTCATTGATTTTACATTCTCAAAGAAGAGCATCATCATCAGTACATGGAGCTGGTAATACTAATAAATTATTTATTTGTATCAGATTCCACCAGAACCTGATTTCCTGTAAGGAGCAGGAATCTCAAACAGCAGTGGCAACCAAAGGAACAAAAGGGAAATAGAGAAAAATGGAAAAAATAATTAATTTTTGTTTAATTTACTCATTGTATCACTAACTAATTATATCCGTAATTTTACATTAATAAAATAAATTAGATAACCAAATTTTGTATGTATTGTATCCGAATTGCTTAAAAATGTCATTCTCAAAAATATAAACATTATATAAGATTCAATAAATATTATATTGTTCAAGCAATCAATTATTTTATTTATAAATTATTATTATTATTATTTATGCAAATTTCAACGAAGTAAAGCTCGATTATGTTAATGAAAATAAATAGCAACAGATACGTAACAAGAGAGTATTTTAAAACGAAACTGTTTCATTCTAAGATGCAACCGTTACGATTTTTTTACAAAACAATTAGACTAAAAACGTAAATCGAAATGAAACTCCTACGTAACAGTAATGAATCGACCTCCAACAGTAATGAAACTAAAAGGTATCAGTGACGAAACAAACCATAGCCGAAACGTAACCGTTAAGCATCCTAAACTAACTTCTTGTTACGTTTCTTTAGAAACGCGTTTGTTTCGTTTAACGCAAAAGCAACCGAGGCGGACATAAGGCAAAACCACGACGTTTCTGTTACGTTCTCGTTTCGAATGTTGTTTCGAAACAAGAAACAAAGATACGTAACAGTTACATTTAGGTTTCAAACTTATGTTTGCTGGGAGGGTGTTCCGTTTAAAATAAGATAAAAAACTGGAGGTGCAAACCTCCCCTGGACTTTCCCATACTAAAAATAAACATTCGTTTTTGGTACTCAACAGTATTGTTCGCGACAACTGATAAACTAAACTTGAAAATTAACACAAGTGCCGATTGTGTTCATCTGCGCATGTGTGATTATTTATATTCATAGGCTGCTAGGATTAGCCGGCGACAAGGAATTCCCGTCCCGCGCATGGTCACTTGAACATATCGGCACTTATAAATTTCACCCTACACTGTTTTAAAGTTCAAAATTCACGAATTTCTCATCAACCGTACATTTTAGCCATATGAATACATTATACTATATGATAGACAATTAAATTCTGCATTCAATTATATAATAATATACAGGGTGTTTCATTTAAAATAACAAAGTTGCTTATTGTACTGTGGAAAGTAAACGCCCTGTATACGTGATATACACTTAGGAAAATGCAGAATTATATACTGAACAACTTTTATATTTAAACTTCTTTCATATTTTGACTAATAAAGGCGCTATAGGAGCATCAAGTTTCGATTTTCAAAACCTCGTAGAGGGCGCCACAGTGGAATTCTGGCGTTCATCAAAAAACAAAAATGTAGCTAATACCCAAGGTTGGTAAAGTATAGTATATAAGTAAGTATAGAGGTTGCCTGGACTCCGAGTCGCTTCGATATCACTGCAAGCACGTGACTCGCGTGACGTTCGGGAGACCCACAGTTGGATATCCCGTGCAGTTTGTATAGATACAATGCGGTTGCGGCTAATTGTAATACACTTTTTTGTAGCGAAAAGTTATGTAGACACTACAGAAATTATATTTGCAAGTTATACATAGAACAGAACACAATAAAGTTTAAGTAGTACAGTAATCTAATAACAAGTGACATGACAAATACCTATTTATATAAAAATTATGTAAAGAATAAACTAAAAATCAAAATACTTTCACTTTCTTATGTTACAATTTTCTTCATTTTCTTTTGTTTTGGATTATGCTGATCATCATTTTCTTGAATTGTCCTTTTTAAACATTTTTTATTTAGCTTTTCTTCCTGTTTTTTTGTATTTAAATAATTTATTTTAATATACCTACATATAATCGTTGTCGAATGAAGGTTCTAAGTAGCACTTCATCATTCATTTGCAGTTTCGATTTGATCTTGTTACACATTCTGGCTATTATGTTTTTCTTTTTTATTACTGCTTTTTGAAAGTAAAGTTTAAAATACTTTTCTAACAGTTTTATTTTATTCTTCCATTCCGCCGATGGTTCAATTAAACCTCCGAATGACAGATGTTTCATCCAGTTTGGGAAATTTATATCACGGTTTTTGTATGTATGATTTCCTAGTTCTGGATGCGTGGTTCTTAATTTTTTTGCAATCCATCCAGCTAAATAATCTAAACCATCGTCTTCAGTTGATACTGTAGCATCTTATTTACTTACCGTGGCATCAGACGAGTGTGAAAAATCACTGTCGCTATCATTACTTAAGGAATTATCATCAGTATTAAATGTTTGTTTCTGCGAGGGTACCTTAAGCCCTGTTCGGCAAATAACTTTCCCTACTGCATGTTCTTCGTTACCTCTGTCTGTGGTGTTTGATGAGGCAGCTTCTATGTTCGAAGATTTTCCGAGTATTACCATACGAAGCCTGTACAATGCGTTTAGAGGTGTCGGATGATCATTTAGCCCCCCTCTTGTACGAAGTTGGGAAAATAGATTTTCTAATGAATCCTGGTTAAGTTTGTGCGTTAATATGTACGCAATTTCAAAGTCTTTTTGTAAATCCAGAAATAAGGCTTTTAAAGATTAAAGAAGTTATTGAAATTAAAATTGCTTTTTGAAAATCCTGTAACGATCTTTTATTTAAACAAATCATGTTTACCACGAAGTCATACATTTTGTCTAATATTTCATTTTGAACATCAAGAAAAAAAAGGTCAACTGGAAAGAATTCCAGTTGACCTTTTTTTTCTTTCGCATCAAAATATCCACTTGACATGGGCTATAGTATTCTAATAATATTCGTTTTGTTTCGCTTTCTATTTTTACTTTGCGCGCGTTTTTTTGTTTTCTTTCTCGCATTTTATGTCTTATTTTCATATTATCTGTATCAGATTTATAGGTAGTTACTACTGTGTTTTAACAACTTCGAATTAAACCATTATGAACTACCGTGTATGTAGCTGCATAAGTGCTGTTGCAGGTCGCCCGCAACGTCACCATTCAATTCTGCCCCGCGCTAACCCCCTTGTCCGGTACAGAAAAAGCCCTGATCCAGGCAACCTTTACCCATATACTTTACCAACCTTGGCTAATACCATCTAATACCAAGCTGCATAAGTATAGAAAATTTAAACAAATTCCTTAGACCAGTTTTTTTGTAATAATTTTTCAAAAATTTCAAAATTTTTGGAAGAGCGCCGTTGCGACCGTTTTTGGATTTAGTAAATAATTTTTTTTCTTGGTGTAGTACAGCCAAAGGGCTTTCAAACAAGTTGTTGCGGAACCTGATCTGATTTTTGAGTTACGGGGCGTTAAAGTCGAAATTTTGAAAAATTCATAGCGACCGCCATTTTGAAGTTAGAGAGTCCGGTAAAAAACTGTTTCCCTTGAATTATGCCAATGATACCAAAAAAACATGTCTAACTTCCGCTTCCGGTTTCGGATTTTTTTGAAAAGCTTATTTTGTCGATGAATTTTCGATATACCCCTTCATTTAAAATTTCTTCAAAATCGGTTCACTAGTTTTTGCGTTACAGGCGTTACATACACACATACACACGGACACACACACACCCAGACAGACATTTTTTCTAGACCACTTTTTTGGGTTCCTGGGGACCCAAAACACGTATTTCCGCGAAAATCTCGCGAAATTTTCATGATATCAATACTTCCCATATACCAGTGGTGGTATGGGAAAGTAAAAATGAATATTGTAGCTTAGAACAGTTTATAGATATGCAAGGGTGTCAAAAGGTAGCTTTTTTCTTACCATTTAAAATTATCTTACAGGGTGTCCAAGGTAAGACGATGTACATGGGGATCTCAGCTACCGTAAGAGATATTAGTTGGTTAGTTTATTGAATAGAGATACGAATGAATAAATTTAAAAAAAGATGTGCAAACACTTCTGAAATATCCTGAAAAAACTGAAATTTGTCTTTTTCGAAAATCTCGAATAAGTCTTTTATTATTGAGGTTATGCAATTGAAACTCGGTATTCTTACATAAGCGGATACTAGGAATTCAATTCCGGCCTCCATTTGCGCATCTTTTCTCTAATTTAACCAATTTCGAGCAACTACGAGCAATCAGCTTAAGAGATACTGAGATCCCCATGTACATCATCTTATCTTGGACACCGTGTATAGTTTGTGGTGTCTAAAATTTAAAATAACGAAGTTATTGGTCGAGATTTTTTAAAAAAACGGACAAAGAAAGGACAAAGACAATGTTAAAGCAATTTTGTCATGTCAGTGTTGAGTAATAGTGAAATCATACACATTTTAGATTTAGATACTTTTAATATTATTATTCTACTTAATATTTCGTACAATTGTTTACAATATACATGTTAACAATCGGAAATTATATACTGTTGGTTTTCCATTTGTTACTAAACAGACAACGCAACGCTTACTTGTTACTTGTATGTGTTTCAAGAAATAATTTGGAAGTGAAGTCGTGGTTTCTTATAATCATAGCGCCGCGGTCGCAAATTTGCAACTTCCGTAAGCAACATTGTGTCAATTTACATTTGGACAAAAATTGGTTTTGAAGGAAAAGGGGAGCCATATAGCCTTATTGTTATTTCTACTCCTTGCTTAATTTTTTAATTGGAAATCGTGGGGTATTACACAGTTGCAATTTTCAATCATGTTACTTCCAGCAGTTCAAAAAGCGCCACCAGGTGGCGTATTGTTTAGCATCATATTACATCATATATCCAATTGAATTAAAGTCGTATGTATGTCAAATAGTAACTGATTTTGCAGCTATGTGTCCATCAATTAAATGAATTGCAAGTAGTAATAAGGCCTTATTCGGATTCTATAAAGTTTTAGCATTGGTTTTTGCCGTATTATAATTACTTCTATTTGTTCTTCTTTGTCAAATTCCATTCATCTTTTGTCCTTCATAAACGTTTCTATTATGTTTATTTCCCTCACTTCTAAGCAGCTTGCTACATTTTAATTTAGCTTTCATTTCACACTTCTATACCGAGTGTATCAAAAATAGCGGATAATATTTCATCACGTGATTCTACGTTGAAAAACTAGCAAAAAGATTTCACACCAAATTGGTCTTAGACAATCCGTTTTTAAATTAGAAGTAATTAACAGTTTTTTTTAATTTGGCAACGTGTTCCAATTTAAGCCTTAACAGACACATGCATCAGTTGTTGCAATGTTATCAAAAATTATAGACAGCAAATATTTTACTTTCTGAAAAATGAAAGTATACGTAAACTAATTACCGAAATACTATAATTTATATTTAATTACTAAATTTAATCGTTGTATTGTTGATAGTATAGCTATTTAAACGTATTTCTCAATCAGTCGAAAAACAAATTGAAAAAGTTTGACCATTAATAACTCCTTCACCAAAGGTTAACACTAAATTGGTATTTGAGTTTTTCGTTTTTTTTTCAACATAGAATCGTGTGATCTAAATATTATCTGCTAGTTTTCATACACCCTGCCGCGGCCGGTCTGATAATTATATTATAGTGTAGTGTTGTTAGATTTAAATACTCGGAAGAAAACTGCTTTCTATTTCCTTTGCTTATTTATTATTTCCTCAATTTTTATTCTTAATTTAGTATAGTAATCTATTTTTTTTATTCTCTTCATTAAACCACTTGCTACAAATTGATATGTAGGAACAATAACTGTACATTGCTTTTTTGCTAAGGCCTTTATTTAATGTTTTTACTTTGTACTCTTCTATCTAAAGTTGATCCTTTTTGCTTAACAATAAAGTAGACGTTTTGGTATCTTTTCTTATGGTGCTTGAATAAACTTTGCCAGATATGAATATATAACACTAATACGAAATATGCTGTTAATAAGACTCTTGTTCTATACAAAGGTATTAAGTTTAATCATTCTATTTTGGAGGCATATGTGGTTGTGTTCAGCGCAAACCTTTCAGGAGGATTTTTTTCCAGCATAAAGCTGTTACGTATAAATTAACTTGTATGTAAATTGGGAACTCATTGTTCACAGTACATAACCTTCATATAGTATGTTTAAATGACATCGTGTTAACCTTCATCATGCTGTGAGATTGAATTCTAAAATAACAATTTACTCTTATCGTATATCTTTAGACTGTGAATGACAAGCATATATAAAATACAACAAAAGAGCGGCATCTAAAAGAAGAGAAGAATCTAGAAAGTGCACAGTTACATATTTTACTCTCTGATATGACTTCAGGGAAGCTAATGTTACTTGTGCTTATGCATTGGTTAATGTCAATAAAACTAAAGAGTATGAATATATTTAATTTCTTTGGTTGGTAGATAACAATAATAGCAATAATTATGTTTTTTCTGTACGAATTTTGCAACTTTTCACGCTCAGAATGTACCTATTTGATATTTCTTAAAATACAAATTGCAAATTAGTTTTTGTCCAATCCTCTCATCTTTTTCAAAGTATTTTGAACATATTATGTTTCTAAAGAAAGTTCAATTTTTGCACCGATTATTAAAAACATAAAATTCTAGAAAATAGTATGCAGCATGAATTTTATTTTATGGTTAAGTGAAACGCGAAACGATTGTCGTTAAATAAACGATTATAATGCGCGCAGTAGGGGTGGATATATACATGTCCTAAAGGTAACTTGCAGGTAAACGTTCCAGGCGTAGATATATGAAATTAATTCTTTAACGATGCCACTAATTATAGCATGATTATGTCATAATAAAGTTATTACTGGTTGTTAAGACTAAAAATCCTTTATACATAGGTACTTAAATAGGGAGTATTAGTTTGTAAGCTGCATGTTACAAAGATAATGATTAACAAAATATTATAGGCAAGAATAAATAATTGTATTGGTACAATTTTTCTAGAACGGAAACGTTGTATTTAAAAATAATTAACGTATTATGAAACGTAAATATTGCAAACTAAACAAGAAACGAAAATAAGAAAAAGTAAATGGTAGTGGAAAAAGTATGACATTGGTTCCACACAATATGAAATATAAATATAAACTCTGTGTACAAGAATAAGCAATATTTGAAATGAATGTTGGTGTTATCTATTAATTGTCTTAATACCTTGATTAACACAAGTGTCTGTCAATAATACTACAGTAATTGCAAGGTCCTATTCAGTAAACTTTGAACTAACCTCTTGTGGTCAGAGTCCCTGGATAGTTGTGGTTTTGTTCCTGTAGTGGACAGCTGTTTCCAACATTATCCGCATGGGATTTAATTTACGCCAGTGCCACTTTATAATCGTTTAAACGGATTCAAGTTTAACTAACAGATATTTTGTACAAGATATATAAGTTTATCATTTATTAAAAAATTAAACTAATACATAAAAACGGGAAAAATATTTTGTACCTACTTCTACATTAATTCTGTAATTTTTAACATGTTTCTAATTAAAAATTTGTAGTTTCTCTACACTCTGTGAGACATGGATTTAGTTTGCAATAAGATTTTTTTCAGAGTGTACTAAATAACTGCATTCTAAAATGACCGATCAATGTAAGTTTATTGTCCAAGATTCATTTTTATCAAGGTTAGTACCTACCGTATATAGCTTATTGGGTGAATTTTTAGCGGCTCTAAACTCGCAAAAGGTACTACTACATGGGTAATATTTTTAAGTAACTGACGTTACAGTATATTCTACGCCAGAATGCATAATACAATGTTGTAAATTAAGCGCAAGACTTGCTTTAACTGCTCGTTACAAACGCCTAACATGCGTATTTTCTTCATTTATTACATTATCACGGCCATGGAAGATTCTACTTTTTGTAGTTTCAATATTTTGAAAAAATAAACTACAAATTACAATCATGGAAAAGAGTGTTGATATACTCGTATAGGCAATATTGTACGGTTTTGTGTTATTGCCTTATTGGCATACGTATATGCACTTCGGCGAAAGAGGAATATGAATTACTACTTACTAATTTGTTGTTCTGGCTTAACCGGAGGTGTATAGTACAACTTTTGTTTTTCAAATAGCACAATACACTTTTTGATCTTCCCATGAAGAATAATGCCACATTATGTAACAACCGTACATTGAAGTTGCTGTTTAGAATTATTCAGTACAAAATATACAGAATCTGCCAAGAAGCAATTAATGACCCACAGTTTGGTATTATGAATGGTCTAGCCGCTAGGGAGGTGTTATTTTCATTAACGTTTTATTATACAATTGCAGGGAATACCAAAAGACAATATATGTATGCTTTATTGATTTTGAAAAAGCTTTCGACAGAATACAGCATACCATAGTCATACAGAGGTAGTCAAAGAAATAGGATTTGACAGGCAAGATTTAAGAAATCAAACAGCATGTAGATAATGCCGAAACAAAAGGGATCGACATCAAGAAACAAGTTTGTCAGGAATGCGTATAGTACTCAATGTTTATTCCGAATGCATATTTAAAAATGCACTAGGAAGAGATCTGAAGGAATGAAAGTAAATGGGGAAATAAATAGAAATAATAAATAACATACGATTTACTGATGACACTGCGATCATGGCTGAAAACATCGAAGATCTACAACTCTATAAATATTAATATGTTAATATTAATATTTAACCCTAAATATGCAACATTATCTTTTTTCGTGTCTAGAGGGAGTTGTTAAAGAATAATAAAACAGAGCACCTAGTAAAAAGATTCCGTGCTAAACACTGATACCTACAAAGGTCGGTTAGTAATAATTTATGAACGTTTTTTTTAATCTTTGGTGTCTTTTGCTCATAAAACGCCAGTGTTCGACTTTTGCTTTTCACAGTTCGATTATTTACATGACATTAATTTTCTGCAAAAAATGAGGATGGTACCGTATGAGGAAGTTATTTGCGTGTTTTTAGGTTTTTCAACACCATCTCTTTCAAAATACCACTGAGTGAAGCGGCAGAAGGATAGATCTCGATGCAATTCATATTTCCGCTCAGTTTTCGAAAATTATAGCGATAATAGGCGACCACTTACGGCCGGCGGCGGACGCACAGTTTTTGTTTTATGCGAATAGTATTACGATGTATGGTATTATGACATCACGCGCTACTATATTCTCCGACTGGGTACATTTTTCTAGCCCCTTTTGCGCCGCAAAACTGCAAGGCCTTTATTGCTATAAAAGAAAATTAAAGTAAAAAAGAAACTGCAAAAAATAGTCTACAGTTAAATAGCTTTGTAATAGAGCAACAATTAAAATTTAGTGTACATCCCTAGTAGCTCATCGCAATGCCGTTACTATACTCTTCACTTCACTTTACTATTCACTATATCACTTTGGCGAGACAACCGTTTATTTTATCCGATTTATTGTGTTTTCATTGATAGAAAAATAGAAAATAAAAAGTGGTATTATTCTGGAAATAGTACTATGCTTGAAGTAAAGGAATCGCTGAACGGCAGTTGTAACAACTCAATCTGTAAGCCAGTATAGATTTTCGCCAAAACAGCTTTTCCCATTTTCTCTTTTTTCAGCCTTTGAAATACTAACAATTAAAAGTGAATACAGGCATAGACGCAGAATTCTGTTTTTCTACAAAAAAACCTGGATGGATATTTTTCCAAATAATTAGGGACGATAATATTAACATATTAAAATTTTTGCATTGAAATTCCTATGTTTCATATTTCCGGCCCAAACGGTTACACGTTATTCCAAATAAATCGATTGCTGTGATGCATCTATAAAGAATTGTATTATGTTATGATTTGTGAAGCATTATTTTTACCAATGGGAGGTTTCTGCTTTTTTTGACGAAATGGATCTACGTCTGAAATATTTTGAGAACTTTTAAAAATTATTTATCAAATTTTAATGGGATTGTATAAAAACTAACAAGTTTCATAGACTAGTATATTTCTTTCATGATACTGATACCTATACGATACATGGGAACGTTTTGCAAATCTTTACATTTTTAGATAATTTTGAAATAATATTTCTACAAGTCAGCTTATTTGATCAGGCGGAACCCTGGTTTATCCATAATAAAGTTGAAAGTAATTTCAACGCTCCAACTGGAACTTTTGGCGGTGTAATGCGAAACTTTATATTAAAGCTTCCTAAAAGTAATAAAATTTTGTTTTGGCAAGTTTTGCTGTGTCAGCAAGAACCCAATTTTACCCTAAGTACTGTCACACCTGGCAAACAAATTGTCTCGAGAAATAACCTACAAAATGTAGCTTCAGGAAGAGGAAACGAAAATTGAGTCACTTGCATGAGGTCTACGGATTACCGGGATTGTCTATACGTCAATTTCTTATTTAAACATGGTGGAATGAAATAAATAACTTATCTCTAACACTGTAGACTGTAGACTGTTCAAAAAGAATGGGACATCTTGATCATAGGTTCCTCAGGTTAAAATGAACCGAGGAAGAGTAACCACAACATACCTTAGTAGAAAATCCTCCGTTGAGAAGTTATAAATCCTTAAATATATTTTTAATTTTTCCGTATTCCGTATTATGTACCTAACATTTTTATTAAGTATAATTTAAGAAAGATGAAAAATTTATAAATATTAAAAAACATTAACCTCTAACAGATTTCCTTCCACGTGAAAAAAAATTACAATTGACTGTGTTTTTTCCAAATACGTCTCAATATTAACATTTTCCAGCCATATTTTATTTGTTTTAAAAATTTACAATTTTTTTTACAAAGTATTGCCACCTTCTCTTTTACAAAACGTATACATTTAAAATCTTTGCGTATTTCTACGTTAAGAACGCAATATGCATTGGCTATTATACGGAACTTTTTGCATTAAAATCGCTCCAGGATTTCTATATTTGAGCTGGATGCAGAGCCCTATAACTGTATCCCATATGACCAAATGAGGTTAATTATAGCTTTGTAGAGTAACAATTTATTACGCAGTCAAAGTTGAGTGTCTCGAGTAATATTTTCTGAATGTGATGCCTAGTTGCTTCCATTTTGTCCATATGTGAGTTTTTCAAGTTAGGGTCCTATCAAGGTGTATATCAAGATATTTTACACTGTTTGCTTGTGGTAGAGGATGTTCATTTGCGAACACACTTGGAAGTGACACCTCTACATTTTGAAACGCTGTGAAGAGATTTTGAATCATTAGTTTTTCTTCGCCACTTTTTGAATCAATTTAGCACTGATTCAAGTTTTGTTGGAGCTACTGCTACCTGATCCCGATCTAAAGCTAAAATTGCAATCTCGTCGGAAAATGCTGCTGTGAATCTGTTGTTGTTTTTTGGGAGGTCCGCCGTATATAATAGATACAGTAGCAGTAGTAGTAATGGTTCCATACACTCCCTTGTGGCACGCCTGATTTGATAGGGTGTAGGTCTATTAATTCATCCTCGAACTTTGCTTTAAAATAACTCTCTTCTTTGAAAATAGCATAGTACGCATGGGGAAGAATTGTTTTTATCAGTGGCGTCGCTAGACCATTTTAGGGGGGTCGCGCGCCCCCCCAATGCTGTTCTGCGCCCCCCCCAATCCCCCGCTAAATAATTGAATTAAAATCAAATTTTAACCGGAAATTTCCCAACACATTGTCCATCGGGATCCTACCGAGTTTTATTGCTGTCAACCATAAACAAGAAGCAAGGGATAGGCTATATAGTAATTTTAGGTGTTTGCGACAGGGCGAGTTCTTGGATTCCATAATAGTTGCGCCCCCCCAAATCATATTTCCTAACGACGCTCCTGGTTTTTATCTTGTAAAGCAGACCTTCGTAAGTATATTTATTTGAAATTCGGTACGCATACTGTTATATACTATATCATTGAATTTGTTTTTGTGACTTAAGACATGACAGTAAAATGCACTTAAATTTTATTTTAGGTTCTAAGCCTGCTATCTGCAGAAAGTTCAGAAATGTAAATTTACTGTTTGTAACAGAATTAAAAGTACAAAAATGACGTAGGTACTATTATTTCATATGTTTAACCGTACCTATTGAACTCGTTGTGATGTACAATTTATTGTCAGCACAACGATTACAAAAACAATGGAAAGTCATAGGCATCAACAGCAAAACAGACGTTCGTTCACATAAATTTTATCGAGCGTAGTGCAATTCATATTTTGCATTTCGCTATTGGAGGATTCGTTATGCTGTGGCATTTTCGGAAACACAAAACAGATATTAAAAATAAAATTTCTGACACCTACCTAATTAATAAATTAGTTTTTCATTGTGTTTTACTGTAGATGACGAGCACTATCCGTTGTTTTTATGATTATGGTTAGCTAACAATTTTACATCATAACGATTTTCCACAACTCCAATAGGATTTGGTCATCACGTGGTCTACATGGGTGGGCAACCGCAATATCTATGGTAACTGCAGGACCGACCATCCCATGATCGGTGTTTTTGTACTGTATTTGACAATCCCTGAGGGTATATGCTAACGTGCTAACTTCACGTGAGGACCCGTATAAACATTTTAAGGTAAACAGTTGGGACAGGTTTAGATCACAACACCCACTCACCACAACTCCTACAGTGTATTTGGTTGGGCACAAGCCCCACACTGGCATAACCTCCACATTCAGTTTTGGTCACAATGCCCACATTGATCACAAGGTCCATGGTCCACGTTGGTCACAACCCCTACATTTAATTTTGGTTACAACCCTCACACTAGTTACAACCTCCACATTTTAGTTTGGTCACAATTCCCACATTGGTCATAACCACTACATTTCGTTTTGGTCACAAGCCTCATATTGATCACAGCCACCACACCCAAAATATCAATTAAAAATTGTGATACTGGTGCCCTAATCACCACATGTTGTTTAAATATCTGCAAATGAAGCGCTACCTGCGCCGCGCACATACATGGAAACTCTGGGATCTCAGAAAATAATTGGAGTCGTCGCTTCGCTCCTCCTCCGAATGATGAAATTTTCATACCATTCTTGATGTTTAATATACTATTCCAAAGTTAATGATAATAAACCTAAGAACTTAATTACAAAAATTTGGGATTTCAATTCGAAAAACCAAATTTTGTCATAAGCTAGTGATGTGTCGGAGAATTTTCTTTAAAAGAATTTCTCCGAGGACGGAGAATTTAGCGAGAATTTCTCTTGCTATAAAATCTCCCGAAAATTTACGGCGTACAAAATGCGCACTCGACACCTGTAACTTATTAAGTTATTAGTTATTACTACTTACTACTCCCAACCTCCGCTGGTCCACCGTGATCCTCGCAAGGAACCCACAGCACCAGCAAGGGGAAGCCCCTAACACATGCCATGCTTGCTAGTTGCTACAACGGTTAGTTTGTGTCTATAACCTGTCTGTGGGATTTAGAAGTGTTTTTTAGAGGTGTTTTGCTGTCGAGTGTCGGTTTTTTAGTTAGAAGAATCAAAGTTTAAAGGCTTTTTAATTTTTAAAATGAAAAAGAAGGGCAGTGTTTGGAATCACTTTTGCTGCATTAAGTTCTCCTAAATTCTCTTAAATTCCCTTAAATTCTCTTAAATTCTCTGAGAATTTTCCCCGAGCATAAATTCCTGAGAATTTCACATCACCCTGGCCGAGGGTTTATACAACACGTATGCAAAATTTGAAATCTGAATGTCGTTTACTTTTAGAGAAAAATAAAAAAAATCTATTTTCGTAGCCAAAAGCTGTAAATTAAAAAAAAACCTATACAAATCATAAATAAAGTACAACACTAAAGAATAATTTATTATTTCAAAATTCAAAACAGTCGAGTTATAATTATTTTTATCAGTTATTATTTACGGGGGGTACCTAAATAGTTCTTAAATTCTCTATTATGCTATGCACAACAGGAACAAGAGTTTACAGTTCTAAATTATGTATATAAAATTCTGGAAGAAATGGCCATCAAATACAAAGGGTATAATTCAGATATATTATGTGTATACCTGACACTACATTTGCACTATCTCGAAAAATTACAACCCCCGGAAAGATCTTTATCAAACCAAACATTGTATTAATACCAGTTATACAGTTATATTCACTCTCCCAGAAGAAGAGTTGATTAAAATTTATTCCGCATTTACCAACGTGAGCCGGATTTGAACCCACGATATTCAAATTACGTCACACACACCGCTGTTTTACTCCATTTAAATATAATATGCAAATTTTAGTGGGATTTAAATCGAATAACTTTAAAGGCTAAGAAAGAATCGCTCAAATCGCTCTGACGGCAACAAATGTGTTTTAGTGAATAACCAGCATTTTGGGAGTAGGTAATGCTGATTGCTGAAAATCATAACATTTTAGTACTACATGATTGCGAGAGTATTGGTTTCAAATTTAAGGATTTTTTTATTGTAATTTAGAAATGAGAAATTGATTGAATCTACAGACTTTACGTTCACACAAATCAATTAACTTTGGAGTGACAAGCGTCGAAGTTTATTTTTCCACGTTGTGATTTTTCTGGCAATATGTACTTACCAATTTTAATAATTTTTAAAACACCTAAATTGATAAATTGTTCATTATTAGTTCCAAAGAAACGCTAGTTTATATTTAATTGCTGCAAGACGCATTTTCTAAACATAGAAACAATATAGGGCCAATGTTGCTAATGTAATATAATTAATAGAAAATTACTACTTTTTTTTGAAAAGGTTTAGTTAGATATTACTTAGTTCTTAAATAAAATTGGGACTCACGCTTAACATTTGTAATTACTAATTAGTAAGCAAGAATTCAATTTGCGTCAAATTAAAATGAACAACAACACGGTGAATGCTATTTTCGTGAAAATGTAAGGTGTAAAGCACAAATAAATAAAGAACAAAAACAACAATTTATGTGTACTCGCTACGACCGCAAGCTGTGGCATTAAGCGTATATACCATAAAAGTCACCGTAATCTCCGTATGAAAGCTTGTCCTGTTTAACAATATTTCTTGGGTTGTTTATAAGTAGTAGTTGTTAGGAGAAATAATGGCACTTTATAGAAATCGATTTGTACAGAATCTTAAACTGACGCTAGCGTATCTGGTATAGTTAGTTTGTAAAACATGTGTTTTGTTCGTTACAGGTTTGAATCCATACATCTACATCACCGCTTGTCTTGTTTCATAATCTCGTCACCCTCGCTGTATGGTGGTGGCAATTTCCTTTATGTTGAACCATTGATGATATTATCTTGAACGTACACATGCGCTTGCTTTCAGCAGTGATAATACAAAGTATCCTGTTGTGTTACCCACCAACCCTAGCCTAGCTTCACGTACTTCTATCCCCAATATATTTAGATCATTTTCAATCTCCTTTTCTTTATTATCAATTCAGAAGATTTGGTTTCAAAATGTTTGAAATACCTGAAAAGTACAATGCTCTTTTATAAAAGTATGTTAAAATTCTATTAGCGAATTCCGTAAACTCAAGATTGTTAGTATATTGTGCATTGTTATAGTTACTGGTCGTGCGGTTATGAAATAAGACATATTTTTTTTGTTTTTCATGGATTTTAGTAGACCGACAAGCAAGCACAGCGTGCTTATGATTTAAGACATTCAGACCAAAAAATAAAATCACAATATGGTGCCTAGTTAGAAGAAATACTTGTGCAAATGAATTAGATTTCGCGTTTATAGGTAACACTGATGTACGTACTATGAAGTGATAATAGTCTTTGGTACTATTATACAACTAAGTAGTGCTTAGGTGTTCCCGTAAATGTAAAGAAACATAATGAAGAGGTATAAAAAATAGATATATTTTGTTGAAATTGATAGGCTGTATCAAATTTTGCGGTGCGTTTAAAGTAACTCTTCGTGGACACGATGAAAGTGCAAAATCTGATAACCCTAGTATATTTAAAGGCTTGTGAATTTTATGCCGGAAATGAATATTTACTTGACGACCACTTGCAGCAAAATAAACTGTTTCGAGTACATGTAACTACAGAATTTTATTGTTAGAGGAATAACTAATTCCTAAAATGGTCATCTGCTTTGATCTGTCACTGTCTTTTCATAAAGTCTGTACAAAGCAGTAAAAATTCTAGCTAGAGGCGTTAGGATAGTGGGCAAAAGGAAATTAGAATTTGAAGTTTTGGAACTACTATTTGCCTATAGTTGGACACAAGCCTTTTGAACATTTTCAAATTTACTAAAAACAACAATAATAAAAAATAGTATAATAATAGTAATAGCAGTAACAGTATTTTATTGTAAAATGTATTTTACTTGACAATTTAATTCACATTCCGTTATCCAATCAGAGACGTGTATTCTCACGAATTCAACCCATCAAAACCAAATTACACTGCTGGGAATTATCACGAGTGAAATTTCCGCTTGCAAATATGTTTGTTTTTTCGTACTTTTTATTTAATACAAGTACAATTATTATAAATATATCATTTTATCAGTTAACTATGATTTCTTTCTTTTCAAAATTTCTTTCTAAGTTCTTTAACACGTTGAACCCTGACTACCACTATAGTGGCACTTCGGGTATACAATGGTGTACTGACTACCACTACTATAGGGCATTCAGTGAACATAGTCCGATAAAGGATTAACAGACCGCTTGAAAACCCAAGCATAGAAATGACCCTCGCGCTGTTAAAGATATGGACAGTCCTTCATTGCACCAAGGTAAAAGAGTTGTTTTCTTTTGCAGTATCTTAAACAGTACATTAAAATGTACATAATTAAATGCCAATATTTCTAATTTTCTATCAATTTTCCTAATAAGTTACATAAGTTACCAGAGCATACACAATAAATTCAAGGTAGGTAAAACATTAGGTAACTTTGGTGGATTTAACTAGCGCTCTTACTGCGCTGATGAAAGCTTAGACTCGAGGTATGTCTCCGTCTTTCTTCGAACGAACGCTGTAAACAGAGATAAAAGTATGAACACGACTGAATACGGTACGTTGACGAAGTTTACAAGTGAAACGCGCGTGTTGAAAGAAGATAGAACGGGTGTCCATACGTCTGCTCTAACATTTTTGTTATAATCCTTTACCGGACTATGTTCACTGAATGCCCTATACCAGTTTACTGGCACGAACTTCCATAGTCTGTAGTGCTGTCTAGTTTTATGCCGCTCCTGAATTACGATCCAGTGGTTGGACGTCGCATATAATATAGGAACTGCCAAAATCGGCGTGGTATGCCACTGGTAGTTAGTTTGTAGGAGGTGTATTTCAAACAACTGTTTTCGAAGAGACACAGATGTCCGTTTCACCGTTTCTGGGGAGTAACTAGCATTACCACCTCAGGGTTCAACGTGTTAAATTGTCATGACGAATATAACTCGAGAGTATAAGAAATTGCTGGTAAATTTTCCTCTAGTTACTCGTATTTATTTCTTTTGTCAATTGCTCGAGAGAGCGATAGCGAACGAGTGACAATAGATAGTCGGAATAAATACTCGTATAACTCTCGTAAAAATTACCAACAATTTACTCTCTTGTTATATTACTTATGAAAATTCCACTTTAACGTTTTTCGCTAAAAGTAGTTTCCTTTGGCCCGTGAAGTGACGGTTATCAGTGGCGTAGCTACACTAAATGATGGGTAGCAGATGTAAGTATAGCGCCTAATAAATGTTCCATTCATAAGGGTCTATTTTGTATGTACCTGTTAAAATTTAATGTGTGGCTTTAAAATTTTAATCTACCGCTAAGTTTAAAGCATTAGCCTTGATTGGTTAAATGGTAGTTTTAGCTGTCATAATTAAAAATTTTAACAAATGCTTACAGAATTAACCCTTTAATAAGTAAAAAATGCCACACGCGAGCGAAGCAAGCAAATAGCGGTGCAGTGGGCGTGGGTTATTTAAACGCGATATAAGAGCATCTGACAAGTTTTGGAATTAAATTAAAAAATTCTAAAATGTCACTTTTAAAAATCAAAGTTCTGCAGACTTTATAAAAACGACAGTGAGAAATCAACACGAACGAACGACGCGACGCACGCCTAAAAATTTTTTTTTTTAATATCCCTATTTATTTGCAATCTATACAGAGTACATTGAGCAAATTATGTGGCAGATTAAAAAATTGGCCTGAAGGAGCATGCTCAGTAGCATAATCCTTTAACAATAGACTTTTAGGCCTTTTGTGACTTTAGGATAGGTGCTTACAATCTAAAAACTTAACTAAACTATATACAGTGTGTCCCAAATAGAGTAGTATTGCATGGCTATCTTTCTTATTAATGAAGATACAGATTCGGTTAAACGGGCAATGTTGTGCAGTTTTTCATGCTGGTTTAGATGCTGCTTAGAAAGATCAAACATTCCGAACCCTTCAAAAGATATCCGCAAAAAACCACAAAATCCATTTTTCGAAAAAGTCGATTATTTCGCTTATTATAAAAGTTACAGAAAATTGTTTTATACAAAAGTTACTTGATTCATTAAGATAAACAAAAATATGTTTACAAAAAAAATATCGCAAAGCCCGTTTTCGAGATATTGATAGCAACTTTCTTATTTTAAATGGGCGCCATCTTGGATTTTCAATTGAATAAATTGCATTTTTTTTTCTGCATTCAACGATGTATAACAATCTATGTTAAAAATAAAAAATAATGGCATACTTAATAGTTTTAGTATTAAATAAAGTAAGCCATGAAAACAAGTGAATTTTAACAAAAAAAATTTCGAACAAAATGTATTTACAGTTGTTATATTTATAATAAACGTTAAATCTACAATAGCTAATTTTAATCACAGTAAATGTTCAAAATGTTCGCCATTGTTAGCTAAACATTGCTGGCATCTTTTTAAAATACTTGCAGTTTACTTTATGCGATGTATGGCGATTAATACTATTTAACGCTTCTTGTACAGATTGTTCCAATTCGTTAACATGGTTGTAATTAAAATTACTACCATACACTTCACTTGTTTTCATGGCTTACTTTATTTAATACAAAAACTATTAAGTTTGTCGTTATTTTTTATATTAAACATAGATTGTTGTACATCGTTGAATGCAGAAAAAAAAATGCAATTTATTCATTTGAAAATCCAAGATGGCGCCCATTTAAAATAAGAAAGTTGCTATCAATATCTCGAAAACGGGCTTTGCGATATTTTTTTTGTAAACATATTTTTGTTTATCTTAATGAACCAAGTAACTTTTGTATAAAAAAAATTTCTGTAACTTTTATAATAAGCGAAATAATCGACTTTTTCGAAAACTGGATTTTGTGGTTTTTTGCGGATATCTTTTGAAGGGTTCGGAATGTTTGATCTTTCTAAGCAGCATCTAAACCAGCATGAAAAACTGCACAACATTGCCCATTTAACCGAATCCGTATCTTTATTAATAAGAAAGATAGCCATGCAATACTACTCTATTTGGGACACACTGTATACAACATTCAAAATCTGGTGGGAAGATCGGGAAGAAATCCGCCGTTACAGCTCCCAATATAGTGCCCGACTTAGTGTACATCCCAATAATTTAGCAGTAAACCAAATGAATCCACCCATTAACGTAAGGAGGTTGCAAAGACACGCCTAAAATATTAGATAAGTGTTAGTTGAAACAATTAAATGTGCCCTACCTGCTATAGTGCTATGATTACCACAAGCTGTCACTGGATTACTGGTCTGTTAATTTGACTGTGTTGTGGGTAATTGCATCTTGCGATAATGGGCGTTTTAGTCTTTTGTCGTTTTCTGAATGTTTTTATTACCCAAGTTCCCTAACGAACTTCCATGCTTGGATACAGGAGATGAGAAATAATAATTCCTTGAAGTATTACTCAGCGCAATTCTACCGTAATTGTCTGTTAAAACTGATTGACACTGGTCGTTTTTCATTTTATTATAAGCATAACTATAACGAAACATTGGCCCCGCTAAATTCAATACTTTCTGATATGAAATCAAAACACTTAACAAATTAAATACCTTCAGTGCTGTGTAAAAACTTTAAAAGACATCGGAATCAGATCTATAGGTACATGCACGAAATATATGGGAGGCAAAGTTCGACGTATGAATTACAAGCGATTGTAAAGAAAACAGTCATAAGACTTTACAGCAGTGGGGTTGAAACTTGGGCAAATTTTGCGACTAAATCCTATTTAATCTTAGATAGACAAGGGCGTTTAAGATCGAAGTTATTCGGGATATACGTCCACGGTCCAAGAACATGAAATCGTGCCTAACAAAGATCAAGCGATCGCCTAATAAATCCCAAGTCGTTACTTCAGTATTTGAAGTAAGTTGTGGATGTAGGCTGGCCACATTCAATAGATTATCGGACCAACCATCATTGGATTCCTTGAGTAGTAAAATGAAATCGTATAGAACCCTATCTACGGAGATTGCTTTGAGAAAGGGATGCTCATAATGTGCTCTCCAAATCTATTTTCATTATAAGGTTGGATACACGATGTACTATTCTATTTGAAAAAGGTGAACGGCCACGATATTTCGTGTTTACTCTCCCACAATGTGCATACGTAATTTATTAATATATTAGTAATTCGCTTTTAAATTCTTAAATACATGAGAGAGCCCTGCGTATAATGTGCCAGAAATCGTAAAAATAATCATCAAATATAGTAGGTAACTTTAATATTATGAGAGGCATACGAATTCACAAGCAGGCATTGCCTCGAGTGCTACACTGGTAAGCACATTGAACCGCCAATTCGAGGAATCGACTGGAAACAGCCCTCGAGATATATATTTTCACGATTTGTGCTCTTGATAGTACCTTCACATAAATGATAGAGTTAGGAATTTAACTGTTTAACAGCGAAATAAATTGTTTACAATTTATTGATTTCACGCCCAGAAACATTGCGTTCAGAAACAAATCATAACTATTGTAGGTCACATCTGTAATATCGCATTGAATATTAATTATTTATTTTATATTTGAAACTTGAACTGTTTAAACCTAGGAAAATAATTTTCAATTGTTTGAAATTTAAATAGCTATAGGCATTCATACCATTCATAGCAGAATTTTGTGCTCGAGGCAACAACATAACAATGTGCTCCTCACATAGAGGAGGTTTCCAGACCATCATTATTCAAAGTAAGCCCACATATTCGTAAAAACGATGACAATTTCAACACATTTTCAAATTGCTTTATATTTCTGTACTTATTTCACTAATTAATAGCTAATAACTACGTTTGCCCGAGATTTTTGAGTTTATATTCTTGGTGGACTACATATTACCTAATTTATAAACGCTGTTCTGTATTTAATCATGCTCTACAACAAAAGAAAATTCTAAAAGAAGCGAAATAAATAACTACCACCAGGTTAACTTCCATTCTGTTAAAAAATGAATCTATTTTTAATTGTTGTATCTTACCTTTTCTGCACCTACTTCTTCCGCGATGTTTTGTGAGTGATGAATTCGTGCATTTCAATTTCTGCCGTAAACAGACCCTTTTGTTAGGTAGAAACTAATGAGTGGCTTCAAACAATAATAGTAAATATTTCCAAACTAATAATTAGACATTAGCGATAACATTTCTAAAGGTGCATCCACCCTGACGAACGCCAACAAACAGAAACGAACACAAAAAAATGTAAATGAACACAAATGAACAAGAACGCACATGAACGCGCACGTACAAACATTGCATACAAGGAGTCAGTTGAAATTTCAACGTTCGTTGGTGTTCCAATTAGGGGTGGGCGATACTGAAGAAAATATCGATATCAAAAAATATGGATATTGCCGATATATTGAGATTATATCCATAAATCGATATGGCAGTTGAGAAGCGGAAATTTATAAATCATTTTACATTTGTTATATCTTATATGCTTTTGACAATGGCAGATTGATGCCGAAATACGTATAAAGCGAATAAATCTTATTATTTCCCGTTAAAATCGATATTCTATTTAATATTTATTATTTATATAATCATGGATTTTAACAAAGTAACGCTTGAGAATGTCAATATACTATGTTTATGTTTGTTCGCGCTCGTTCGCGTATGATCGTCAGATGTGGACAGACCTTTACTTTATAAGTGGATATGAATACACTAGACGGAAGGGGAGGGTTCTGTATTTGGCATGGGCTATTAAATAGTTATACTAAATTCATCCGAGTTCCAATAGATTCCAAATTGTTTTATAATAGTTATCATAATAGTTACGTACCAAGGTGGAAACTTTTCACGGTGATTTGTATACCTAACTATTTTATTTTCAATCATCTAAAATAGACGGAAGTTAAAAAGACATAGTATTAAAAAAAATAAACCGACAAATTGCCAAAAGCAAATCCTTGTCTATTGGCAATTTTTTTTCATGACGTAAAAAACAAACATTAAACAATTTGCATTTTTGTAGTTTATGACAGCGGTGTGTGTACTATCCACCATGTGTTTAATAGTTTAATAGTATATTATATACATACCCCAAGGTAGAGAAGACAGTTTTCTCAGCCAAGTTGCGGAGCTGAAATTCTTCTCTGCCGTAGTGTAGGTATATGTCGTGATCACTTGATGAACTCGTTCATTTCATGAAACGGATGTCCACTTCATGAAACGTATTCGCTTAGTATAATATCTGTTGTTTTCACCGTCTCGTCGTCTGCGTTGATATGTGTTTCAGTGTAACCCTCATATCAACGCAGACGACGCTTTTCACTATCAGTACAAAATTTGTGTCCATTTGATGAATCGGAGTATCGTTCTATGCTCTTACTGAAATTCATTGGGCGCATTCAGGCGACTCAACAGTTGTGCAACTGCTGACCGATTGGCCAATAAGAGCGTTAGAAATGGACAAGGCGTCGAATGGAATACACCGCTATCTTAACTGTTGAGTCGACTGAATGCGCCCATTGTAGTAGGCGATTTCAACTTTTCATATAATGTTCAACAAGTGCATTTTTCATGAAACGAATAAAACAGCAAACACAATGGTTGGTAGTAGGATCAGATTTTTATAGAAACAAACTAAATAGGTAAATACATTTTATTTAAATAGAAATTAAGATCTTTTAAAACAATAAAAATATTATAATTATAAAAAACTAAACTCACATATTAACTATAACGTACCTAATAATGAATTGTACGTATATTACTTACGCTTTTATTTTAGCTGCTTTCCTTTATGATGATTTGCTAATGCTGTTGTTTAGTGAACACTTTATAGGTTTAACTTCATAGTGGGTGGTAAGCTTAATAAAGAATTCTTCTTTTTGTTTGAATTACACAATTTCCGTAAATTGTTACATATGTTGCTAAATACTGATACTGATGATAATAAATGACACTGATGTTTTATTCGTTTCATGATATGCACTTATCGAAGATTACATGAAAATAAAAAGAAATCGCCCACCCACGTGATGAAATTACAACAAATTTCAGCAACAGTACAGGATGACACCCCGTTTTGTGCTGATAGTGAAAACAACTGATATAATATGTGGACATCATTTTCTTGAAATGAACGATTTCACCAAGTGAGCACGACATATACAGGGTGATCATTTGAAAACGATGCACCCTTAATATCTCGCGAACCATACCAAATATCAACAAAATAAATACGTTTTTATAGAGGATGGGGGACAGTGGATAAGGTATTCCGCGTCGCGCTAATACTTACACCGCCACCCCCACCTATCCAACCTTGAAAAGTTTAAATGGCTATCTTTTTATGTAAAGAAAATTAAAATTGATAGATTCGTTTTGGAGAAATTAAAAAAAAACATAAAAAAGTGTGCGTGCTTAAGACGTTCGCACATCAAAAGTGAAAATCAAATGACAGCTGTCAGATTATTATTCGCCGATAAAGGTAAAAGAAATTGTCATCTGCAGGGTCGAAACGGCCGAAACGTGCGAGATACCGAGTCTTGCCCCATCGCGCCCTCTTGCGAGTGGCTGGCCGTTTTCGGTACTGATATTGAGTAGCTTAAAAGCGTCGTCTGCGCTGATATGATATGTGGTGTGACAGCAGGAACACATATAAACGCAGACGACGCTTAAAAGAATAAGAAATACTGTTTGTAAATTTAATTCAATACCGTTACTTGGTGCCGGTTTTTCAATTGGAGTTTAAACTCGGTTCAGGACCATTAATATCCGTCGTCAAGGATATCTACTACACGAATGCTATCGGCCGCTTACAGTTCCTGTAGTCATGGATGTAAAGCCCAAGGTTTTGTAAAGCCTACCTACATACTAAGAATGAAATATTTTTATTCGGATCAGAAGAACCTTTTCGGGCTTCGTCTGTAATTAAATCGTGCACTTCTGATCCTAATAAAAAATAAAACAATAATTACTTAGACTTTTACCGACCGAGTTTTAACAGAAGAATTACAGAGTGTCGATCTTCTTGTCTGACAGTTTAGAAACACCCTGTATATTGCACTTTCTCGGGAAATACCTTAATTAAGAAATTTGACACATGGTTAATTAAAACTAAAGAGAAAGAAACAGTAAGTAGCAATACGTACTGGAAGAACAGTATCTGCTATTTTTTCTTCTAACATACCATTTTTATATGGAATTAAAAAATTGAATGTGACGTACACAAAATTCGAATAATAATTGATTCAGAAAATTGCAGTGTCAGAAACCCCTACCTTGCTTGAAAATTTTCCTTATAATGATATATTTTTTTTTCTTAAATACTCTGCCACATCCGATAATGACCTTCCTCGTACATTATTTTTTGTACAGCATGCAACACAGAGCATAACATTACACAGCAGATTCCTTCAGAGATCCATCCAAGCCAAACAAGTTCGTTTCACAGATGTCTGATGAATTGCAGCTTTAAGATGTGTATCGAATGTACGAAAAATTATTTGGTACGTACGGACTACTTGCTACAGACGATTTATGGTCTGCGCTATTATAATGATGTTGGTAATTGTGTATTGTCAGTAATCTTCAAGGTGTCTAGTAAATGTTCAGCTAATATTTATACATTTATTTATGGCAAACAAACATTATAAAACCATCTAAAACAGCTTCACATATTTTTTTTTATATGAAGATATACCTACGAACCATTTACTCGGAATATCGTGGATGAAAAATATGACCAACATTGAAGTATTGGGTAAGATCGGTTAAAGCTCGATTCACACTACAGTGGCACAGACAAGGGAATGGGCACGGCAGCGGTTCGGCAAATCTGTGCGGGGTATAGTCACTGTCTTACTTACTTAGCAGATATTGTTCGAAAGAATCCCCACGTCAAGCATCAATGCAACATCGCTTGTCGAGCCGGTGGCCATCCCTTATAAATTTCATAATAATTTACCGAACACGTACTCACTACCCTAGCTTGATTCACGCTATAGTGCTAGGCAACAGGCAAGGAACATGCTCAGCAAATTATGCCCGTGTCGTGCCCGAGTCTTGCCTGTGCTTTGCGTTGTAGTGTAAGCCGAGTTTTAGAGATTCACGTAAAAAGATAAATAAATAGCAGAGAAAAGTAAGAAAAAGCAGAAGTAACAGATTTTCTACCCGAAAAACATTTCATTTCGTGGAAACTAACCACCTGTTAGGCCAGACGCAGACACGTCCAGCAAAACAGTTTTAGTCAAAAACGTTTTTGTCTAAACGAGCTCGATGTTGTTGTTATGATGTAGGTTGAATCAACTGATGCACACTTATTCGTCACTCGCCTTAAAGAATTTTTAGGCACATTTAGTCGCAGATGCTTGGTTTGTTTAAAAACATTTTTTATTTCTATCCTTCTTCCTAATTCTATCGGATATTAACTCTAATAAATAGTCAAAGGATGCGGAGGTCATCCTTGTAATGTTTTTAAACTTTTTTGGATCTGCCCTTAATTCTTTCAAAAATGACACAAGGCTTTTTTCTTTTTTTATTGGATGCAACCACAATTGCCTTTTATTATTTATTTTATTTTCAGAGAGCATCAACCACTGCCAAAAGGCTAGTACGATCTCGGTAGTTTCGTACTTCGGACATGTTTGAAAATGAAATGAATTGTTAAATATTTTAGAAACGTTCCTTTGCTAGAAACATTTTGTTTGACTATGCGAGGAAATGTTTTCTCCAATAACAAAAATGTTTTTGACTCAAAGTGGTTTGCTCGATATGTCTGCCCCTGCGTCGGGCATTAGTGGCAACACCAGCACGTAATGTAAGTTAGCGGTTCAATTTCCGAGACTTGTCCTTAGAAAACATTAAACACGACTCTTCTTACTTACATATTCCGTACACATGCTATATCATTGATTAAACCTGAGGGAGGATATTGATTACTTGCTTCAACAGATTCCAGATTACTTATCTACCTCACATAAATTATTGCTTTGCTGAAAAATGTCAATAATACCAAACTAACAAAACTAGGTTCCTGACATAAGTTTGACCCGGTTTAAATGAAGATCCTAAAAGTATTTTTGTATGGACAAATATGTGTGGGCACGTAGGAAATTAGGTGGCCCTTGTTTTAAGCACAAACACAAAAATTGATTTGTAAACAAAATTAGGGATGCATTTTTATTTTATAATATTTTATTATATATAATATGGGTTATTTAATTATCATAGGGATAATAAATGGGATTAAATAATTTTCTTTATTAGAATATTTGCTTCTTTACCCGCCAAGTGTAGTACCTGTCAGTCGATTTAATACGTTTAGTATTTACCCATTTACATAATAAATATGTCCAAGTGTTCGCAAACTTGGTAAACAAATTTTTCGACGACGAATTTTGCATTGTATGTATATTCGGCAGCGCTATGTTATATCTGTATCCTGCTGGGTGTGCTGACAGTTTTTAAGAACTCGAGGTCAGTGAACAGCCATGGGGTGAATCAACTGGAACCTTTTAACTTCTTTACGTGATCACTATACATATAATACACATACCTTTGCGTGAGTAAAAAATGTAAAAAAAGTCAATTAATGATGCAGTAAACTGCAGCTGTAACGCACTTCCTCCTGTTGTAAATAAACAAAAATTAAAATGTACAGAACCTTGTGTAGCAATGATGTAAATTGTAATAATATTCGTAGTCAAAGTTATGTCGACTATTTTTGGGGCAGTAGGTACTAGACCTAGACCTGTGCATTTGTATCAATAATTCGAATAAGTTATCGAATAATTCGATATATCGAATAACGGTATTGAAAATATTTTTATAGAAGATTTCGAGAATGTACCATTCAACTCGGAATGACCAAAAACATAAAGTTACCAAGTTTTATTAAAATAGCGTCAATGGTATTGAAGACAATAATTTTTTTCTGGAATCACTATTTTCAGTTTTTTCATGATAAATCAGGAACCAATCAAAATATCCTGGATTTCCTGTTAGATTTTCAATCGTCATAAAAAGCGCAACTTTGGCTAATTTAACCGACCTCGTATCGTTTACTGTTCCCAAAATATCAATGGTAAGCATCGAAAAAATTCAACCCTATATAGGGTTGAATTTTTTCGATGACATAAATTAAAGAATACCGATATATCGAATAACGATATTCAAAATATTTTGATTCGATATATCGAATAAAGTTTTATTCGAATAATTTTATTCGAATTATTCGATAGTTATTCGTTATTCGATATATCCAATTTATTCGTTATTCGATACCTACTTTCGGATATCGAACAGGGCCACTAGGTACCACGAATGCTCATTACGTTTTGGTTCAAAAAGAGTTGCGAAGCAACGAGTCCTATTGCAGACTTGATGGACGTGAGTGATACCACTGTAATAATCCTCTTAAATAATATCCTATATAGAAATAATAAATATTAAATAAAATATCGATTTTAAGGGGAAATAATAAGATTTATTTGTTTTATACATATTTCAGCATCAATGTGCCATTGTCAAAAGCATATAACTCATATAAGATATTTCATAAAAAAAGAATAATGATTTATATAGTAACTACTTGATTCCATTTAAGACATCTTCTATTCCAATTCCAAAATTGCCAGTAAAGGAGAATCTAAGAGCTCAATTTGCTAATTTATTAAAGGTGTAGGGGTTTGCGTACTCTTATTGCCGTTATTGGTGATATTGAATTAATCTGACTCCAATTGATTATCAAATATGTTTATTATATCAGAACAACTTATATACAACAGTTATATAAAAACCTTGTAAAGTTGGTAAAGATACCCTTTATTAATATTGTTAAAGAAAAACTTTAATACATGTGAGGGAAATGATCCCAACAATGACGAAATGCTGACAGGTCTTCAGCTACTTCAATTTCATGAGATCTTCGGTAATTGGATCTAACAATGAATCTTCGAGGGTCCAAGTTGGATAAGAAAAATGGAGAAATTCTAATGTAGCTGGTTGAAGATATCTTGAGAGGTTCAAGATGGTAACCAACAGAAGAGGGAATTTCTAAAGGATCTTCCTTGGACAAAATAACTGATTCTTGATTGTTGACAACCGAAGGTAAAGTTGAAGAAGTCTGCTTGACTGGTGATGGAGGAAGTGGTGAAACTGATGTTGGAATCCTAGTATGATGTAGAATCGCTCGTAACGTGCTACGCTGTCTACTAGATTTGCTTGTTGCAGTTCATTTCTTCATAACATCCAGAAAGCTTAAATAAATGTATTATTATGGGAAGACCTGAGGAAACCTCTAGGTTATGTTGAGAGTAGTTAGGTTAGTTCACTCCAACTAGACTCTGAATGTTTTTCCAATTTATGCTTCGCTTTATATACAATACCCAGACAACCTAAATTCTTTCATTGGTTGGTCCAAATTGATTTTCACCAATCACATTGCTGAAAATCTGTGTGGGAGGAGTCTATTTGTACAACGACTGAGCTTGATTGCACTTCATAGCGACACTTGCATTGCAATACAAACACTATGTTTCTATGCAGGTCAGCAGTTTGGTTTCCAAGGTAACTTCAAACAAATATTACCCTGGCATCGGACTGAAGCCCCGATAAAGGTATACTGTTCCAAAATATTTAATTTTTGTTTATCAGAAAAGGGCAAAAATTTAATTGAATAATATTGCGTATAAAGCAAATAAATCTTATTATTTCCCGTTAAAATCGATATTTTATTTAATATTTATTATTTCTATAGTATAGGATATTACCTATTTAAAAAATAACTTTTTTTTCCTGGTTCCTTTGCGTAAGGATAACTCTCGTCAACAACGTTATTGTAGTCGAGTTTCTTTCTACGGAATTTTTGTTGATAATATTGCTAGCTTTGACAACCTTTCTTGACCCATAGTCGACCTTAAATATGTTTTAATAAGTTTCAACTTGCTAAAACGTCTTTCGCATGATGCATTTGTAACTGGTAACGATAACAATATTTCAACTGCAACCTCAACATTAGGAAAATCTTCAACTAAACAAAAATCATGTATAGTGCTCTATTTCATTTAAAAATTCTACTGTATCTATGTCATTTTCATATTTTGAAGTCCATGGCTTCCTTCTTTAAATCTATATTAGTATTCCTCCATTTTCTGCAAAAAACTGTGCAAGTCGTTTTAGTTTCAAAGAAATCTCGTACATCGAAATGCGAGAAATTATAGACAGCATCCAAACAAAACTCAGCAAAGACGTGTATGGTATTAACATAAAAATTATAAAATATGTCAAAGATATACTAATTATTCCATTTACCAAATTAGTAAATTTTTGTATTAGAAACTCAGTTTTTCCAAAATGTCTAAAAGTCTCAAAAGTTCTACCAGTCCATAAAAAAGGAGAAAAGAATGATATGAACAACTATCGCCCAATCTCAATTATACCCACCCTAGGGAAAATAATAGAAAAGGCACTTTACATGCAACTTGTCTCTTTTCTAGAATGCAACAACCTTCTCTCATGTAGGCAGTTTGGTTTTAGGGCCGGCAAATCAACCACACTTGCAATAAATACTTTGGTAGAAAATATTATTGATTCTTTGGAAAACAAGGCATTTGCAGGGAGCATTTTCTGCGACCTATCGAAAGCCTTCGATTGTGTAAACCACAATATTCTAATAAACAAACTCCACAAATATTGCATTCATCCAAGTGCAATACAGTTATTAAAGTCTTATCTCGAACACAGAGGCCAGATGACGGTCTTTGAAGGAAAAAAATCGTCTTTAAACAGCATAGAGTGTGGGGTTCCTCAAGGCTCGGTTTTAGGACCTCTCTTTTTTCTAATCTATGTAAATGACTTACCAAATTATATGAACAGTACCTCAGTTGTATTATTCGCAGATGATGCAACAATGTTAAACGTAAACCACGACCAAAATCACTTAGTTGAAGAAATGGAAATTACACAGTCGAGGGCTTCCGAATGGTTTAAGGCAAACAAATTGCATTTGAACCAATCTAAAACTCAACAAATGTTCTTTTCCACCCGCAAATTAGACAATGTATCAAACCCAGATAGCATAAAATTCTTAGGTGTCGTGATAGACCCCAATCTAAGCTGGGAACATCACATAAGGTACTTGTCAGGAAAACTGACTAGAGTAGTGTATCTCCTAAGAAACTTAAGAAATCAAACAACAAATGACATAATCAAAATTGCATATTTTTCCTTATTCCAGAGCACATTTTCTTACGTTATATTGTCGTGGGGTCATTCGTGTCACACTGACAGGATTTTTGCACTGCAAAGACGAGCTGTGCGTATAATGACAGGAATGGGATATAGACAAAATGTAAAAACCACTTTCAAAAAACTGGGTATACTCACAGTTCCTGCCTACTATATATTAGTAGCCATAATGCATGTAAAAGAAAATCTTGAAAAGTACACTATACTCAGAAATGTCCACCAACACAAAACTAGGTCTAGGGCAAACATTTACATTGAATACACTAGACTAGAAAAAAGCCGAAACGGCGTAAATTACTACGGCCCAAAATTGTACAACAAACTTCCTGAAGGAATTCGATTACTTCCAAAAAAAGCCTTTCATTCCCAATTAAAACAGTTACTGCTGAAGGGGTCCTACTATTCCTCAAATGAATTTTTAGATAGTAAATTCTAATTTTAAACTTAAATTAAATCATATTAATACTAATAACTTATATCTACTTGCCAAACTAGCTCTAAGTTAAATTATTGACTTGTGTAAAACTTTTGTTATATAACACCAATAAATGATTTTGATTTTGATTTTTTGAAGCTGGTTAAGCTCTGTTCACACTGGGAGCGTCCAGCGCATCGTTACGTTATCCTTTGATTTTTTGCTAACAAATTCCTAATTTTTTCCTTTGATTTTGTTATCTGCGCGGTGCGGGGGTACCGACTACACTGCCCTAGTTACGGCACTGGGCCCTTTTATGCTATTTCCGGCAAATACTTAGTAGATCTAACTCTGGATTACGAAGTATACCCAAACTGTTCAAAAAATTTATACCAGCATATGATCAAAATAAGAGTTTCCATTTCCAGCATTTGATTCTCCGATATACTTTAAAACAATTGTTTATTTGGAAATAGCTTGTAATAATTTAAAGCCTTTGCTGTCACTCACCGTGAGTGATAGGTATACCTAGTTATGGACTTTCCAAAGCTCAAATATCCGCTTAACGATAGGCAGGTAGAAAATTACTGAACAAAAGGTGTTATCAGATTATAATGTAACCAATATGACTGAAGATAAGTACGAAACCCAAAAAAATTTTAAGAAATGTGTCTGCCTTACTTGCCTTCGTCGTCGGGGCCGCAATACCGCGGGACTCGGGGCTACAGCCCCCTTAGCGTCACCCCCTTAATTCAGACCAGGAAGACTTTAGCGATTACGAGAACGAGAGTATACTCCCAATCATAACGTATGGTGTGGAATCATGGATGGTTTGCAAACAAACAATCAATGACGTTTTTAGGCGACTAACGTAACTAACAAAAACAGCCGTTTTGCGTATCTTGTAACGTAAAGTATCGCTTTGTAAAAGGCATGTGTCAATGACTACTGAACGCCCGCATTTACTTCAAGGCCGCGTTATGTGGTTCGACCTTACAGCTGCGTTAACATTGATTACACTTTCATTGAGACTAGATCACTCAACAACAACAAAACATGAAATTACCTACACACTTTCGGGTACATTTACTGAAATATTACAAATGTCAATGCTATTTATTTAAACGTCAAATCATTTTTTGCGTACGAAGTAGCCGCCTTAAATAGCGTAATGTCACACGGAAATGGTCCATTATTAAAGTTCATGCACTAAATAAATTCCCCTATGTTTAGTTCGTAATCATTCATAAGTAATAGTAGAGGTTACCTACAACTTCCTTAAAAAAATTTCGTTTGGGTGTTCTAGAAATTTACTTATTTAAGAGGCTTTAAAGGATAATTAGATATAAAATACTGACTGGAACTGAAGCGTCAAAGGTATTGCGAATAACAAGATTGACCTCTCCGGTTTTAATCGATAATTAGGTTTCAGAATCGAGTTGCGCTAGAACACTCCTGACTCCCTTCCGTGAATTGGCGCCTATTGTATTCATAAAAAATTTTATGGAACGATAATATCCAAGGTGGATATAATATTGTGTACCACTTAAACGTATAAGAATGCTGTTGTTTTTTGAATATGCGGAACGTCGACGGCGTTGTTGCAAACGACGATACAGAGAAATAAACGACTATAGAATGTTTATCCCGCTTTGTAAAGCATGTGCAAAATAGAAGGTTATTATATTAAAGTAACGCTACTAAATCTAAGACAAATTGTGAAATCCGCCTACCACAATATGTTCAGGAAACTTAAACGCGGTTTGCGAATTAATAGTCTGGTACGAGGTGTTTACATTTTGTTTTGTTTAAAACTAATTGATTAGAATGATTACATTCAAATTCACTAACGAATAAGACTCGTTTTTGGAAATTACTACAGAAGACCTGTATTAAGGACCACGTGGTTTAGGATGTTGAGAATTGATTGGATCAAAAATTCTCTGAATTTAATTTATATTCGTTTAATAACTATTCGTAAAATAACTAAAAATTAGATATTATAGGTAATAAATGGCCTATCGGATCTGAAGTACCTATATATGTGGGATCAAACCCGGCTGACGTTGGTTGTGTTAATTAATATTATTTCAAATAGACAACTTCTTTTTAATTTGAAGAGAGGTGAAGCTCTTCCCTAGAGCTATCCTTTCTCATCGGAAGCACCAATAGTTCAAAGCTAAAAGTGCTAATTATGCGATATTTCTAGTAACTTTAGTGAATAGTGGTGATTTTTAGTGACATGCATTGTGTTTATACAACATAACTTATCCAAAGGGAACGGTGAAGAAACAGTGCGGTTTGTTAAGGTTACGTTGTATAAACACAAGACATGCCACTATTCACTAAAGTTACTAGAAATATCATACAATTTAGTACTGTTAGCTTTGAACTGTTGGTACTCCCGATAAAAAAGGATAGCACGCTAGGGAAGACTATGTAGAAGAGCTTCTTGCCTCTGTTCAACTTAAAAAAAAAGTCGTCTATTACATGGGATACATACTATTCACTATAAATAATAAACACTATACGTATTAAGTGCAACATTAAAATGTTGATGAATTTCCAAATATTAGAACCCCGACCAAATCGAAGAGGGGAGAAACATTTGTAAACAATTTTTGGGTTTCGTACTTATCTTCAGCCATATATGGCTGAAACCCAAAAATTGTTTACAAAAGGAAAGTGTGTAAAATCTTTGTCTGAGGTGGTTATTAAGTTTCTCAGAAAACACGTTAGAACTAAAATATTATCGCGGCCAGCGTTATGAGAATACAAACAAAGTAATTTGTTGTCACAACATGTTGAAAAAAATTACATAGTAAAATCAAAATGGGTAGGTAGGGAGTGGCAGCAAAGGCTTTATTTAAATTATTACAAGCTATTCTCAAATAAACAATTTTTTTAAAGTATATCGGTGGACCACGCTGAAACCTCTTGGAGTCATTCGAGGAAGGTAAAGAATTTAACAAAAATATTGTTTTATTCATAAGGGCCCCTTTTAGGCGGGCCCCACACGAAGTCTTAATCGGGGCGAATATTAATATACAACACAAACAGTAGCATTGTAACGGTGACGCTGCGGGCTATTCAACAGAATATTGTTTGAATGGTCTTGAGGGGTCTAAATCCGCCATAATAAAAAAAAAAGTGGAATTATAGCCAAAAGACTAAAAAAACATAAATTCTTCTGAAACCGGTAAGAAAGTTTTTTTTATATTCGTTTTTTTTATTAATATGACCTCCCCTTATGATTGACCATCAGCCACCACTGCTATTTAATGGTCTAAAATTCGACTATGGCTTCCATAAAAAAAACAGCTTTATGTTTTATCTCAAAAATGAAACAAAACACGATCGTGAAAATATTGCCTAAAAATATCAGTTATTTCTGTTGTATTTTTGTTCTATCCTCACTGGGTACGAAAACATTTTCGATTGAAAATTTGAGTGTTTTTTGTTTCAGAATATTTCAGAAATTTGGCACCATTGATCAAGAACGAGATTCGCATTAAATTTGCTTTCTAATTCTACCAAACTTAATTTAATAATAATTTTAATTTAATTGAACCTACTATTCCCATTATATCATCTTACATTAAGTCCCGTTGGAAAAGAAATTTTTCGATTTGATTAAAAAAAATTCGCAAAAATTAAAGACGAATTGAATTAAAATTTTCAGCATAAATTCTAAACAATACATCACAAAATAAATCTAAAAAACGTTTGTGCAGCACAAAATGGGGATTCATTTTAGTATGACTATGCTAGCTACAAGTTTTGTTTGACGGTGAAGTAGTAATGGTCTAATGGGAACCTTACATTAAACCGTAACTATTAGCAAAGTAGATATTTCTAGAAACAGCCACCAACTATGAGGCGCCGTTTGTACCATAATTAAATTTCCAATATATATAGACTTTTCAAATATATATTTTCATTGTAATGCAAATATATATATAATTTTTACATATAAAATAAAATTATTCACATATATATTTTTTTTTCTTAAATATTTATAGAAACCCAAAATAAATATATATTCAAAAAAAATATATATTTAAATTCAATATATTACTACGAAATAACTATATATTGCAACAAGTTATATATAAATGCAACACATTACAATTTCAATATATTTATAAAGTAGAGTTCTGCATCCTGCCACGTGAGGGCGCTTTCGCACCGTTATACGTCTGGCAACGGTGTAAAATTACTGAGAAAGGAGTTAAAGCCGTCTCCACACGTATGTGTAATTAGGTGATTAATTATTTTAAAATCGTTATTTAACCAACATATTTCTTTTGATTTGGTACTTTTAACGTTCGAATTTTTTCTGATCTCAACCACAGTACTAGACATTTCATTTGTAAATGTTCGTTTCCTTGGTTATGAGACATTCGACGAATACGGGAATATGGCACGTTAATGTGTTGAGCCAGCTTAAGCAACTGTTTGACATTGAAAGGTTGATCAAGTACGACGGGCATGCGTATGTGTTTGAAATGAAATCTGTTAAATTGAAAATTCAGTCAAAATTGTTTTTGTATTATTGACCATTTTGAAAGTAGCTGCAAGTTAATAAGGAAATAATATAGGAAATAATGTGACGTAACAACACAGATTATAATAAATCCATGCGTAACAAGTTAATGTCAATTAGTTTTTAAGGAAATTAAAATTATGTTAGCGGGTGATTGGTTGTGCTGACATCTACAGGATGATTTGAAACAGACTGAAAACGACTCGGTGGAACAGTTCATCACCTACACATGTGGAGTGTTTTTTGAGTAATGTGATTTACCCAGAGTCAGCAGATTTGATTTGTTTTTGTTCTGTTCCTAAATTAATAAGACAATAAGTAAGTAGTACCTATTATATCTGTATTAGTATGACTAGGCTGAAGTTACATTCGAATTATAATAAAGCTATTACTGGCCTCTGTATTGGCAAAAAATTGAATAAAACTAAATAATAAGCAATAATAAGTGATTGCTGGTTTGGTGGGAAATTCCAAAAAAATCAAGTTGTCTAAAAGATTACCTATTAAGAAAAAGTATTGAAATTGCAATTATTAGGACCTATACAATAAAATATCAAAAACTTAATAATGTATTGATATTTTGATAAACAGCCTAACTTACAAAGTGCAAACTGGAATATAGTAGTACTCGTAGTTTGTATAATTTCAGATTTTAATACTGCCATGGAGACAAATAATATTAATGATATTGTATCACGGATTCTACACAGCCCGGAATTACGATATAATCTGGAAAATACTGTCAGAAATCTCAATCCAAACACTTCAGCCGTAGCTTCAACAAGCACTGCAACAACTCATTTGCTAACGCCATCGGTGGTACAGCAAGAACCAGCACATTCCGTAAGACATGAACTACATAGGCTGTTTCCAACTATTAGAAGAACCAATGAGGTAGCAAGGGGATCAAAGCGCAAAAGAAGTGCAACTCCACAATCATTTTTCCATAGAGAAATTATTTTACTTAAAAATCCAAATGCTACATGTACATTAAGAGGACCATCTAAATCATTTGCTTTTGAAAAAGGTAACCTCTTGTTTGTTGTATATTTCATGAAGCAATTCGCGTTTGATTCTCCATCTCCAAATTTTTCTTGCACAACCAATGTTTAGGAATTGCTTTAAAAATAATGAATAATCTTATTATTGTTATTTTTGTAATCTAAAATATTTATAGATTTAGATTACATTTTTATTGGAATTTTAGGTTTTGGTTTATCAAATGTGCAATTTAGTCGTAATTGGACACATGAAGAAATTTTGAAAAATATTGAGGAACTATTTAAACATCATCTAGAAGGAAAGGAATTCGAAATTATGGTTCCTATTGGAGGACGATTGATTAAACCAAGTCTATCGCCAGGAACAGCACTTGATGGCACAACCATGAAGTCCATTTTTAACCAAAAAACAGTATACGTCAGGCCCTTACAACAACTTGTATCATCCACTGCTACCTCGAGTGTGGTTGATGAGGAAAACCAAACGGTTGTATTCATCTCAGAAATGTCAAATCAGACTGTTGATATAGAACAATTTACATCTGAGACGGAGAGCAATTCGGCGCACGAAGTTGCATACATAGCAACAGAAGTAGCTTTACCCCGTACTGCATGTCAACCGATAAATATGGTAATATAATTGTTCTTAGTAAACATCAAAACACTAGAGTGGCCTTTAATTTAGAAAATATCATGAGTGTAGTTATTTCACAAATTTCTCTTTGTTTAGGAATAGGGCCCCTGGGACAAATTTATCAGGTGTGGAAACTTTTGCAAAATAAAATTTCGAATCCCTAGTACAAAAATTGTATGTACCTGTCAACATCAAAAAAATTCAAGTGTTTTATGTTTACTAAACTGAATTACATATTATTTCAATAACATAATATTGTAAGTTTTATGCAATTATTTTTCTAATAGGATGATGGTGACGTTTTGTTTGAGAATGATTTAGAGTTAGCTATGAGAAACAGTTTAAACGAAACTACCGGTGATTCTGATATTTCACTGGAATCGATCATTAAAAATTTGAAAAGCAAAGTTAATAATGAAAAAATAGCTCAGTTTAATATCTACCGAGAAGATATTTTCAATTGCTGTATTAGAGCCATGAACAGAAAAACATTTTCTCCATACAGTACAATATCTGTTAAATTCAGTGATATCGAAGGAAATTCAGAAGGAGCAGTAGATGTTGGAGGCCCTACGCGCGAAATGTTTCGCTTAGTAATAAATCATATAAAAAATAGTCGATTATTTTTTGGTGAAGAGAAGAAATATATTCGATTGGATATGGAAGCAATAGACATTCGCGAGTATTTTGAGGCAGGACGATTGATTTCACTTTCGTTTATCCATGGGGGGCCAGGGCCACATTTTTTTTCAGAAAGTTTTTACTCTGTTTTGATTTTTGGAATTTCCGATAAGTTCCCCACTATCAACGATATTGAACACGATTTGAGAGAAAAAATTGAAAAATTAAATTACATAACAGAAATTACATCACTTCAAGAATATTTGACAGAAGAGCCCTTATTTTCTATAGCCGGATATCAATTCATCAAAAAAATTGAAGATAAGAACAAATTGTTGAAGGGTAATTTTGAATATACCTATGCATAAAATAACATTTTTCCCTATTCACTAATTGTCCAAACATTTTTATTTTTAGATGTCGTACAATTTTATGGTTTTCATAGAATTAGACCGGCACTAGAGCAATTTAAAGAAGGGCTGAAAACTGGACAAATATTGGAATTAATTGAACGTCACCCCACTAAATTCAGAGAAGTCATATGCAACGATAAAATGAAGATTACAGCTTGTATTTTAGAAAATTTATTCACAATAGAATTTAGTGAACCAGGTAGCTCAAATAGAATCTTGGAAAATCGTGCCATCTCTTTCTGGAGAGATTTCCTTTTAGATTGTGAAGGTATTCGTTAAATATTTTGTAACAAATATAAATTTTCAAATAAATTTCTATTATTGTAGATGATGATATGGGACTAACGCCGCAAGATATATTGATATTTGCTACTGGTGCGGACACAATACCGCCACTTGGGTTTGATCATACACCCAAAATAGTTTTCGAACATCAAGACAGTAACTTGTATCCTAAATCTAACACTTGTTGCCTACAATTGCAGTTGCCAACGATGCATAAAACATATGATACCTTTAAATATCATCTTGCTTTCGGTATAGGCAATTGCAAAGACTTTGCTTTTGCCTAATACTTGCATACCTACCAGTATTCAAATTGGTTTTTACACCAATTTTAAATAGGAAAAGATAGGTATAGTCTGTTTTTTCATTTCGGATTCAAGTGTGCTGTGGTATTTTTTTATTTTTACAGTGTAGACCGTCATGCAATGTAAGCAAGTTGTTATGCCTTATCTGCCTAAAAAATACCCAAATAGTTTCATCCTACATGCATATTTATTGAATACCTACATAAACGTAGATTTTGTAACATTTTTTCTAATTTATTAAAAAAATCTAATATAATGTGTTCTTTTACTTATCTCAACATGGAATACAATGAATCCCTAATGCTTAAGTAATGACGAATTCCATCAAAATTATCATTTTGTAATGGATCAGGAACCCTTTCAAGTAAGCGTTGAATTTGTTGTGGTGACAAGTTGATACTTGATTCTGGAACTATCACGTTATTTTCTGTCTCAATTTCTAGAAGAGGTGTAACTTCATCTGCACCATATTGATCAGGATTTTCCCAAAATGCAGGATCTTCGTCATGGCCATTTCCTTCCATGAGAGATATATTCCACAGCTGTAGTGGCGATCTGCAGTTCATAGTACTGAGGCCATGATTATTCCATTGCATCACAAATTCTTTCAGAGACTGTCTAATTTTTGGCAAAAAAACATAACTTAAGCAACATAAGTCAATTTCGCTGTTCTCGTTGAGAATATTTTCCTGCTCCATTATTAAAAACAGATTTTTGTAATGCTTTGATACAACCCGATTTACTTCAGACCACAAGCGCTCGATCCTTTGGTTATGGACCGATCGTCCAGTAATAAAACTGCCTCGATTTAATCCCTTTTGATTTAGCATATATCTGGCAACTGCTATGTTCTCTGTACCTCGGTCTCCACGAACACGACTTGGTAACCCAAAATCAGCAACTCCTTTCGCGAATAACGACATTACAGTATCACTTTTATTGTTAAGCATACATTCCAAGTAAATTATAGCTCGACTATAACCATCCACGCATCCATGGTAGACAAACCTAAAGTTTATTAACTTATGATTGGAGTCAATATGCCACAGATAGTTTGCCCCTTTGACATTGTATACTCTTCGTGTGACAGTTTTTCGTTTTCTTAATGCCCTTCCTATTGGATCAAGTTGTCTTAAAATCCCTCTAACTCTAGATCTAGGTACTCGAATATTCCTGGCCCGCAAACTTCCAAGCACATATACCTCACCCGCATTTGGTGTTTCCATTAATATATTTTCAATGGTCGAAAATAACTGGTTGTCGTCAAAAACGGTATTAGTTATATCAAATTCACTTTTGAAGCGATACAGAGAATTTCTCGATATATGCAAAATTTTACTTATACTGGACCAATTACAACCCAGAGATCTTAAATGTAGTATTTGTTCCCTTGTTACATTGTGTTTTGGTCTGCCTACTAGTCCATTACTTATAACTGGAGCTTCCATACCACCATTGGCGATCATTCTACATTCACTAGGATCATCTATAAATAGAATATTGTGAATCATTATTGTCACAATGTAATAAATGTGAAATTACCATCATCCAACACCGTGTGTAGTGATGCATATGTACACCAGTTGACATTGTAGAGTAATATCAGCAAATCTTGAAGCGTTTCATTTCTAACATTTAAAATTAGAGTATTTAGGGTGCGACAATTATTCTCCAGTTTATTACAGCATTCTGTAAGAATTCGAACATCTGAATCGTATTGGTGTCTACGAGCTTCTTCGTAATCTCGAACTAAATCGAACATGAATTGCTCCACTTCCATTTCTTAAAAATAAATGGTAATAGGTATTTGAAAAATGATCCCATTTTACACCTTACCATAGAAGAGACCCAATTAAATAAAAATATAACTCAATTTTTATTAATAAGTTAGGTTTTTCTGGTTTGAATAAACATGATAAACATCACAACATCACACTGTTGCCAGACGTATAACGATGCGAAAGCGCCCTCACGTGGCAGGATGCAGAACTCTACTTTATAAATATATTGAAATTGTAATGTGTTGCATTTATATATAACTTGTTGCAATATATAGTTATTTCGTAGTAATATATTGAATTTAAATATATATTTTTTTCGAATATATATTTATTTTAGGTTTCTATAAATATTTAAGAAAAAAAAATATATATTTGAATAATTTTATTTTATATGTAAAAATTATATATATTTGCATTACAATGAAAATATATATTTGAAAAGTCTATATATATTGGAAATTTAATTATGGTACAAACGGCGCCTCATAACCAACATCGTTGGTGACTTTATTGTTAAAAAAAAGAAACTACAGTGCCTTCATTAATGATTGATACCCACGTGACCGCAAAATATAGGCAACCCAACTTTCACAGTTGGCAAATCTTTATCTAATAATTCCCTAACTGATTGTATGTACAGTCAGCGACAAATGTTTTCACCAGTATGATACCACTGAACACGTTTTTTTGAGAAATATAAGAGGTACCATACCGTCGTTCTTATTGTTTTATATAGGTATCTTGGTAACACTGTTAACAAGATGAAATGAAATATAGAAATGTGTTATATTTCTCAGTAAAGCCCCGTTACAGTGGTACAAGACTGGTGAAAACATTAGTCGCTGACTGTACGCAAATTGACAGTAACTTTAGTGACTTTAGTTACTTATTAGTTACAACGAGTACCAATCCTACCTGACTTCAACATTTAAATCTGAAACTCCCAAGGACACCGCGGATCAAAGGTCACGTGGGTATCAATAACTAATGAAGGCACTGTATATAAGCATCATTTCGAATCAGACTGTATAAGACTAGTTAATATTGCAACTTCCGTGTGCCTTTCTGTACTTATTTGATGTAGTTAAGCAGCATATTATTTAAACAAATCAAATAACAATCAAATTGCTGTACATCTGTAGGCAAGAAAATTATAAGCGAAACATTATAAAATTAAACGTAAACACAATAATATAATGTAGTTCTGGTTTTAATGGAACATGTACTAAAAGGTACACGTCTTTTCATCTTCAAGTCCTTCCCACTAATTACCTAGTCCTCTAACATGTTAACAACTAAAGGGTATTTAGTAGTCGTAGTTCGTCTGCCAAACAAATCGAAATTCGAAACCCCGGTATAATTCGGTATAATTAGTTAGTATTTGAAATGTGATTGACTACATACAACATTATGAAGGTTTCAGCATATTAGTTCAAGGTACCTAAAATCCTTTGTTAATTAGGAAATTATTCTAGTCATATCGAAAATCTTAGTACATATATATATTTAATTAACCCGATTATGAAGGAAGTGACTGCACGTTACGGAATTGACGATTTCAACACTTTGCCTTGTACATATACCGGTTGTAGGTACAAATTGCCTTACGAAAAAAGCAAGAAACATTTTTGAAGAATGCTTTGAAAATGGAGAAGATGATGGCATTCAATCACCTACAAATGAAAACAGAAATTTTTACTTTCATTATAGGCAGTAATACATGTTTATGTGAAAATGCTTTCTTAACGAAATAGCTACTAGCAGGCTGATGTTAAATGCATGGTTTAGCGGTTTTTATAGATTTATCAAAAACTGCATCAGATGTCAAGTTAAGATTTGTTGCCAAATTGTTCGTGCACTAAAATGTCTGATTAAATACAATTATTCAGTTTGAGTTAACTAGAGCAATTCAGTGGCGTATAATTTTACACGATTACTTAAATTAAATAAAAAATACACATCCCTGCATTTTTTTTAAATATTCTTTAGAGGTTCTAATTTGACAAAGGCAATCATAATTAGTAACATTTCGATTAGGTAGTCAGTAGTAAAAATTATGAACGCTTTTCCTCTCCCCTCGCTAGTAATTAAATCGGCTACTGTGTTATTTATTGTTTCTCCTGTTACGTCTTTATTGTTGTTTCGCATTAGTTTTGCTCCAAATTTCTTCCAGGACCTGTATTCTCGAAATCACTCGACATTTTGTCGTGCTCGACAAAAAAAATTGAACCAATCCGAAGGCTATTTTCCTGACAATTGAGCATATGTCATGCCACAAAAAATAGTTTGATTGGTTCATTTTTTTGGGTCGTGTGCGAGAAAATGTCGAGTGATTTCGAGAATACAGCCCCAGATCTGTTGTAAGCACTTAACGAAAACGCGTCGTATACCATTTTTTGCGCTACGAAAAATAAAAACCAATTTTTATAAATATAAATTACATAATAAAGTAACAGCTGTCAATCATTCAGAATTTTAGACACCAGATAACTTGATTACAACTTTTATTATCATCTAGCAACCGTTAGATACGTTATGATTCAAACAGGTTAAGCTGGATTCAGAGTAGCCGTACCGTATTGGACGCACCGTACCGTACCGTATCAGTAACCGTATAGACCATTTCAACATTCATAGTTAAGTTGACGTAATACTTTACGCATGCGTACAGCAGATCTGTCAAGTTCAGATATCAGCTGACGTTTTATAACCTAACCTCCTTGTTTTAAGTAGTAATATTTATTTCATAGATTTAAAGTTTTAAAAACCATCCAATATGAATGAAGATGACGTAATTGTTGCTGCTGGAGTTCTTTTGTGCTACTTAGCAGCCAAAAAACTTGATAAAATAGTACGCCACACGCGTTAAAACCCTCGATTTTACACGAGGTTGTACGATTGCCGTACCGTAAGACGAAGAAATGAAAATTGGTCAATTGCAACGGTACGGTACGGATACTACGTTACGGTACGAACAACTATGAACTACAACATAAGAATCTACGTGTTCAAACGTTACGGTACGGTGCGTCCAATACGGTACGGCTACTCTGAATCCAGCTTTAGCAATCAGTATACCTAATCGGTAAGTTAATTTTTCCGTGGTAGTTAAGCAACCGGGAAATGGCCAAAAACAGTGTAGTAGCGCAAAAATGTTAATAAGAAATGGGTGAGCAATGCTCGATTTATGAGTATAGGTAAACCATTTATAGCTTCATTTTCCTTCATTTGTGTGATATAAAGTTACCCTGCCGATGTGGTACGCATCGTACATGTATATATAAAACGAAATTGTATTTTATTATAAGATATTGTCTATTACGGTTAGAAATTGTGGAACTTTTGCAGAACGTACCCTTGTAAAAACAGAATTAGTTGTGCCGCTCTGTATATTCTAATGTATTTAAGAAAGTAGAAACTTTTAAGTAAATGTGACACAAAGCACAAAGCTTAAATGCTACTCGGGGAGGCGGGTGCTATTTCTTATATTGTTTACAATAAAATGGTTCTAGACCCACCACACAACTAATTTTATTTAAATATAGTGAACCGAAGAAATATTTGATAATATAGCTAATTTATTGACGTTTTCAAAATCCATATTTTACTTAATACTATTTATTATTTCTATTGGCTAATATAGGTATTTAATGCGAAATAAATTACAATTAGAATAAATTAGATGATATCTTAGAATGCTTTGAAAAGTAGATATTATTTGTAATAGGTAATGGTTGAATAAATTTGGGAGAAACTAAACTTAAGATGTAAGTTTTTACCCTTCTTTACCTACACACTTTTTAAATTTACTTATACTATTTATAGAGTCGCGCAGAACTCACTCATACTCAACAATATATTTATGTAAATCGCTTTATAAGAAATAAGATAGAGAACTTTTTATGCCTTTAGGAACATTAACAAAGTTTACTTTTCGATCAAAGTATTACGGAGTCGATGAAGTTAAAGATTCTCATACAAGTTTTTGATATCCGACATGCAATGAATAATAAAAATAAGCTCTTCGGGAGATAGAATGAAATTTTAAAAAAATATGGTTTAAACTCTTCCATAACGGGTTTCATGAAAACATGCATTTGCTTTGTACCTTCGTCTAGTTCTAATGTCATTTGGTGTCATGAGTGATAACATTTCACGATGGTTTACTAATTACTACAGACAATGGTTCTACATACAAAATGCTGCATGCGCCAAACTCATGCCCGGTTGTATTGAAATAGCCGATGATAGAAAGATTGCTTTGGACAGAAAAATAAATGTAATTTTATTATGTAAGCTCTTTTTAAACAACAGTTCGTAAACATCTTGCGGCAGTTGTATATTTTAGTAATATATACGTGATATAAAAAATCAGAAACCTGAAAACGAAAACTAAATTATGAAATTAATGCAATAAACTAATAAGTTGGATACAACAATTTTTCATTTGTTTGCCTTTTCCTTACACCATTCTATACACCCTACCTACAATATTCAATGCTTACACTAAGCACTTTGGAAATTTCGCCTGACTTGTCGGGGTTGTAAAATACTTCATAATTAGTTTTGTTGGATCAACGTTGGAAAACTGAAAATTGGTCCATAGTGAAAACTTGGGAAATGTTATAAAACAAACGCGATTAAAATACAAAAATTGCTCTACGTTTTTTGTTACTTCAGTGCCTTGCATAAATGTTGCGACCGCATATACTACAGAAAAATATCCGATGTGTTTTCACTTCATGTGAACATTGCATTTATACATCTAGTTTATTTAGCAACAACTTATATATTCTCATAATTGTTTAACATTGCAGGTAATTATTTTCATTAAAAAATAAATTACTTTAATCCAAGAACACTATAGTTGTACAGTGTAGTGTACAGTGTGGTAATGTGGTTGGTTTTTTTTATCACACACTGTGTTACTCATTCATTTTACTGGGTTCAAGCTGTTGAAAAACTTATATAACTTTTTGTGCTGATTCCAACTGTCTACAATAGAATTGCTGTCACTTTAAAATCAAAAGAGCAGCGATTTCAAGAATTAGATTTATAATTGGAACACCCTGTATTTTGATTTTTGTAAAGCCTATTAAATTCTGCATATAGCCTGCATTTTATTTTTTCTTTTAAATAATAAATAAGGCCGTAAATAGAAATTGCGGAAAGCAGGCTTTGTAATGCAATTTTGTTCGGAAACAAAATATTTTATAATCAAATTGTATTGTTGATGTGGTTGCCTTCGATTGGCATACTGATTAGTGTACAGAGTTGCAACAATCCGGCAATTATTAATTGATGCATAATAATACATAAACTACAGGGTGTTCCATTTAAAAATCAATTCTTCCAATCGCTGCTCTTTTGTTTTTAAAGTAACAACATTCTATTGTATACATATGGTTGGAAAGAGCGTAAAAAATTCTTTAAACCTGTATTAAAATTATAACTTTTCAAAAAGCTTGAACCCGGTGAAAAACAATTTCTGTGTAATGAAAAATCAACCACAACAAAAATCCATAAATAATAGTAAGAGGATTATAATTTAAAAATCGTAATTCTTTTTAATTTACAGAAGTAAATATGGCATTTAAAGCTAAGATTTATTGATTTAGAGACGCGTGGGTTGCACCCTAAATATTTTTTTGAATACGTTCATTCTTGTTCATCGAGGATGTGTCCTTTATACGCATGCTAGATTGACGGCATGTAAAAAGGGTGGTGAAAAAATATTACGAGAAGTCCTAATTTAAAACGTTTAAGTCATTCAAAAAAGAAAATGAATCTCTATCGATTAAACAATTACTTTTTATAAGAAAGTTTAACAGTCTAGACGCTAGTGTTAATTTCTTTATTGTTAATAACAGATACTGAGTGTTCTAAAAAGTCTGTATAAAAGTTATTGCCTCTTACATATTCCTCAGACCAAAATCGCATATTAACCATGAACCGATGTAGCACACATTTACAAACTAAACGTGAAGTATGACGAAAACAGATAATTCAACGACAAAAAAGCAAAAGTACTTTTATTTTCTAAATTCAAATTTGGCAAGCAAATTAAATTTCATCAATGACGTGACATACGGACCAACGCATAACCATACAGAACTACGCCTCTGGTTGTGACAAAACTTTGCACAAGGCACAATATTTGGTCCATATTAACAATAGCGACCCATAGGTACAATTGTGTTTGAATAACTAACTCTACTTCTGAAATATTTAAAGAGACCCAATTTTCAATAAAAGAAATTCAACATCTTGTATTTTACGGAATATAATTTATTAGCTAAAAAGTCTTACTTCTGTACGAAAATATGTATAGTATCTACTATACTATAAAAGTTACAGTACAGTAAGTTAGAATCACCTTGGTATAATATACATCTAAACAATTCTAACAAAGAAGATGTTAGTACGTTCTTTGCGTGTATAATTATTAATTACCTACTTGTTTGATACAAAACACTTTTAGTTTTATCAAATTACCGGCAATTACCTATTTAAAAATTTCTTCTGATTAGTTGTGCATCAAAGAATTCTTATAGGTTACTTAAAATCGGGTACTAAAGAAAGCCAACTTTCAAAGTTAACCTTTCCAAAGTTCACTTGGAATTTAGCTACGTATTATTTTCAACCACATCCCTAACCATCTCTGACGAAATGAAAAGTTAGTTATATTGAAATGGTTATAATTGAATAAATAATTTTATTCGACCTAACTAATACCTGTACAAACTTACTGATGTTATTTCAAATAACTCATAGTTAAGAAACGGAACTACTAAAGAATGACGATGCTTGTTACAAGCTTCGTTACGCTTCCTTTGTGTCAATGCTTTGAGATTTAATTAGAGTATTTCAAGTTGTTTTATGTATTTCTGGTGGTTATTAAGCTATTTAGCAGTTTCTTATGTTCAATGTTCAGTTATTGAAAGTAGAAACAGAAAGTATGAATGTAAATCTGCTCATGCATATACATCGTACTTCCACTTCCGTCTTGTGTTGAATTTTTCAAGAAAAAAAGTAAAAGTAGGCAATGTAACAACTACAACAACAGCTTAATTTCTAACGTTTTTACACGTTTTGAATTATTTCGTTATAAAATACGAAATTAAGATAAATATGTACCTACCTATTTGCGCCAAAGGTTTAAGCATATATAGTATGTAGTGCGAGTGATAAATAAATGATAAAATACTACTGCTATTACTCCTATTTAATAAACCATAACATATATAATATTGACCAACCATTTGCAAACATTTTATTAGTAAGTTGTAATTCAGTTTCAAGTTTGCCACAAAACTTGAAACTGTCTTCAGTTGCTTGCATTGGAATAACATAATGATAAGGGTTTTGTTTTAATTTTAAGGCAACCGCTTTCGTTTCCTTCAGATTTTATCTCCCTAAGGGCCAATTATACAATACTGGTATAAACCTGGAACAAACTATGCCTCCGACAACTGCCATGGTTACAATTGTTACAAAAATTGTAACCCTGGTAATTGTCTGAGGAATAGCTTATTCCAACGACGATTATATTAATTTCACTAAAAAAGTGGAGACTTTGCGTTTTTTCTTCTTACTTCCCACCACTTTTCGAGATGGATTTTTTTCCAGGTTTTTTTAAATGTATTGTGCTCTCGTGGTTTACCTAGCAACAATGTTTCGGGAACTATCACTGAAATTTTCCGATAAAAATCTACTACAACATTTGTCTAAAACTTTTTGTTCTATCTACGGAAAAAAGAAGTCTTTATTTAAATTACAGAAGAGCATCTGTAAAGTATCGGCAAATTAAAAACAATTTAAATTAAATTTTAAAAAACGAAACAAAAGAACAGTTGCCTATATAAATGCACGATAATATTTTTATAAATTTTTAAATGACTACCATTCGCAGCAATGCAAGCGCAGCTCGGCAGCGGTTTTTAATGTTGGTGGAGACATTCGCAAGGACTGCTCACTTCTCTTTTATATCTTCTGCTGCAACCTAGAGTACGTACGGGTAAAGGCCCTGCTCCTTCAGAACTTGCCAAATTGTCACATGATTTACGTTTAATCTATTTCCTATTACTCTTGTGCTCACCGATGGGCCATGTTCAACCATAGCAAGGACAGCCTCTTCAAGTGCAATAATTCAACGAAATCTGTTGCATTCCCACCAATTGTTGGATGAAAACAATTAACAAACAGACTCTGATAAACATCTGCAGGCATACTCGCATCTTGGATGAGGCAGTCGCTAAGAATCCTCTTCTCAACGCGACGGTCGACTACATCTCCCCTAAATATATCTTCAACAGTCACTTCAAAGTATCTGTGAATGCTGAAGAAACCGAACATATGAACATATCCATTTTTACTGATGGGTCCAAAACGAAGCAAGGTAGTGGCGCCGGGATTTTCTCCGGCGACCTAAACCTCTGCCAAAGTCTGCCACTAGGCGAAATGGTCACTGTTTTCCAAGCGGAGGTGGTGGGCATAATGCATGGTGCGCTAGCAATCCTTGACCGACGGATCAAGTATAAAAGAATTGGTATCTACAGTGATAGCCGAGCCGCTCTACTGGCCCTAGGCAGTTGCAAAATTACCTCTGGGATAGTAATGCAGTGCTACGAAGCTCTCCAAGATATCGCAATCAACAATGTCGTATCACTAATATGGGTGAAAGGACATGACGGAAACTACGGTAACGAACAGGCCGACGCGGCTGCGAGACGGACCTCTGAACAACCCTCTTGGGGGCCAGAGCCCGTAATCCCCGTATCCCTAAATATGTTAAGCTCTATGCTACACCAAGAAACCCTAAGACGCTTCACCAGAAGATGGGTCAACATGCAAAGCTGTTCTCAGGCAAGGGCTGCTATGGCGGCACCTTCGCCGAGGTCAGCCAAATACTGCGTGCAGTTGTCACGAAAGAACCTGCGACAAGTGGTGGGAATCTTAACGGGACACTGCACTCTCAAGAAACACATGCACAGAATGGGGCTAGTAAACAGCCCCAACTGTCGCGGGTGCAACACTGACGACGAGACAGCAGAGCACGTGCTGTGTCACTGCCCTGCTCTCGCAAGAATAAGAGGATTCATGTTAGGGGACTTCTGGCCTAATATGGCCAGTATCAGTAGCACCCCAATTGCGGATGTCCTCAAGTTCGTCCAAAGGATTGGGCTGCTGCTGTCTGGGGGTAGTACAATGGGCCCGCCTATTGTGGCCTAAGTACGCGTGAGATGTTTCTCACCCCCCTTCCTGAAAATCCAGAATCCAGAACCATAGCAAGGACAGCCTCTTCAAGTGCAATAATTCAACGAAATCTGTTAGCATTCCCATCAATTGTTGAATGAAAACAAACAGACTCTGATAAACATCTGCAAATTTTTCTAAAAATTTGGCTACTTGGTTGATGGCGATTTGGGTATCTTCTCCAATAGATTCTTCGAGCTTCCTGTGCATTGCGCCTTTGCCTCCCCAAAACCCAAAAGCATGTCAAGTTCAGTGTTTTGATAATTTATTATTTATTTTAAAACCTATCTCGTTCAGTTTTGTGCATTAATCTAATTATTGTTCTTTTGTTTCATTTTTGAATGGCAGAAAGCTACTTCGATCTAAATTGCGTTTAATTTGTCGATACTTTACACATGCTCTTCTGTAATTTAAATAAAGAATTTTGTTATTTGAAAAAATATAAAGTAACTGTAAAAACAAATGTTGTAGAGAACCGTAAGCTCATTTTGAAAACCTTTCGTTGTTTGAAATATTCCCTAAAATGAGGGAGTTATTACGATATTGTTAAAAAAACAAAAGAAATCCAGTAACTACGAATAGGGGCCCCAAATCAAAAATTGGAACTAAAAAAAGTTGTTTCTTTTAATGAGTTCTAACTGCTATTTTCGGGTGTAACGACTTAGTATTAACACATTAACAGTTTCTAATCAGAACATGATTTATATAAAACGTATTTTCGACAACAAATTTGCATTCATTACTGCAGTTGGTCCATATTTTCTATATGTTCTGCCTGGATGCTATTTCAAGGATAACCGAATGGTACAGAACACTACTTTTTTAAACGACTATAGGCAAAAAGTAAAAACTCGTAAAGAAAATATAAAAGGTGTCTACTTGATAAATTAGAACCCATTAAGATGTACAACACAATTTTTCTATATACATTTTTCTTATTCCTCGTCATTCACACCTTTATGTTACCTTGCAATAAACTTGTACCCTCAAGCAATTTGCTTTTCTGCATGTATAAACTCACTTTATTTCATATCATATTCGCGCACGCTACCAATAAAGATGTGAGAGTAGGGAATTATTTAACTATAAACGCATTATAATAAAGAAAATATGGTATGAAATAAATTGTTAGAAACAATAATCTTGTCTACAGATTATCCTCATTGTTGGTTATAGTTAAACAATGAAATTCGAAAATTGAAACTGTTACATTGTATATTAACAGCGTTACTCTTGGTTAGTCTACATTTTCTTTCTTTATAACGGGTTTTGGTAAATTGTAAGATTCCGGTCACATACGTATACCAGCTTGCAACCATAGTAGCATAGGTATACATGCATTTACCTTCGACTTTCACTTTCAAATATTCATACGTAACAGCGGTTCTGGTACCAGTCGACCGTTTGTTGAAGAAATAGGTAGAGAGTTAGTTCTTCAGTAATTGTGAGATTGTGTTTTTGTGACTCGTAAATGATAAAAACTGGATAAAGTTAAAATTTAGTATAAACATGCGTGTTTAATGTGGTATTTGTGAAAAAGCAATGTTTATGTGTTTATTAGTTCACCAAACAAGATGCAATACAGTTGGTTGTTACCGTTGTTAGCAACATTTGCACCATTTTGGGTAATCTGCAAAGCACAAGGTAATGCGATATCAATAAAAAATAATTTCATTTTATTAATTTTAAACCAATAAACATAAATAAATTTAAACTATTGCAAGAATCTGGCCGTATCGGAGTTGATTAAAACGTAATAATTGAGACTCAAACAACAAAGTACTAAGTAGTACCTACCAATTAAAAAAAACTAGTTTATATTGAAGATATAAAATGAAATGGAATTGAATTTCGTGTTACTTTACAGTAGAAAATAAATATCCAGCACTTATAAGTTATAGGTTGAATATTTAATTTAATATAAAAGTGGACAATTTATGAAAAACAAACTATATTTAGAAGTGCTTTAAAATAAAAATACTTCTGCTACATTAACTCGCAGTCAAGTACTGCAGAAATATCTCTTACAAATTTCAATACTTTCTATATAAATATTTTACCTAGCCAAATTGGGTATCTGATTAATGAAGCACTTATAAGATAAAAAAACAGCCTCAAGATGTTACGAATTCCTAAGTACCAAATTCGTGAAGTTAAATGTTTTGATTCGTAGGAAAGTTAGAAATTATCAAATTAAATCTGGAATAAGATTTTTTTAGAGTGTGTGAAAAAATATTCTTTTAAAAATCCATAGGTAACAAAACAATTTCAAAATTTTCTGTTTTTTAATTAAATTTTGAGATCAACAAAAACATAAACTTTGCATTATGCATTTCATTACCGTTTATGAGCGTTTCTAAACATCACAACTGTGAAGTCGCTATAATAACATGTTTAAAAGAGAAGGTTACATTTCCTAAGTTATTATAATGTAGCAAGAAGAGGTCAGTGGCAATGTTGCCAAAATTTAGGTTTCTTTTATTTTGATTTACTAAAAAACGCATATAGTACCTAATTATTAAGTGCAGTATTATAAGTAACCTGTTGAATATTTTACGTTTATACCAAATCGTTTAAACACTTCCCTTTATGTAATGGTCTGTCTAGTGATATACGGATATACCTACTTCTAATGTGTTATGATAGAATTAATAATAAGAGACTGAAAGAGACATAGAATAATGATTATTATAAATTGCACATGAGATTGCTACAGGTCTTTCATTTGTTTTGTTTTAAAATTAAAAGCGATATTCATTCTTTGAAACTGGAGCACGTGAACAGTTTCCTTTTCATCATTGTCATATTTTCATTTTTATAATATAAAACTGCATGCTTATACTTATGATAAAAAAAATTTATATTAAATTTGGTAGGGAATAGAATAATAGGAAATGTTAAATGAAAAAATTTGTTGGTTCATATCTTGTGATCCACAAAATTTTTCTTCTCAGGTTGCGATGCGATAAATCACGTACTACCTATTTCTTGATTACTAGCCAGTTGCGCCGTTGCCACTTGCGCCGACTCATTAAATCTTGCCATTTGCGCCGCTTAAATTAAATCTTTAGGTAAAGATCGCCGTTTGCGCCGAAGTATCTTAATCCCACTGCAATGTAATAATAAACAGTCATTAAGCCGCATCTGGACTAACAAGGTGTAGTAACTTAATATGAAAGCAAACCATTAATGCCTCAATTTGCTATTTTGTCAGCATAAATACTTATTACATCTAAATGCACTTTCTCATCATCAATAACGATGGAAGTATCAAGTAAGTATCAACTGTATCAAATGATTGCTATTGATGATTACTATTGCTGTTTGTTTTTAAATTTTCAAATTTTTTTAACGTGTTTCTATCTTTTTCAAATGATTCGTGTAATAAAATATCACTGCCAGGCAATTGTTTGTTTTTTCTTAAGATTGTAAAATTGCACACAAAAAAATTGACTCAATCATTTATTTAGAGTTTGAAAGGTGTGAGAGTGAGTTTGAAGTAATATTGGTCCAGCTCTTATTATTTGGACTTGAAGTACCTAGGTATTTTAATTGTTTGTGCGGAATTCACCTGTAGGGTTTAAATAACTTGCTGCGGAAATTACCAATACCTGCAGAACCAATAAAAAAAAATTTTGGCTTTTATAACAGAAAATTATTTTAAGTTACTAAAATCTCCCCCTAATGGTTTACCTTAAGATACTGATATTGCATTCGGCGCAAATGGCAACTTTTACTTGAAACAAACATTTAAGCGGCGCAAATGGCAATATTTAATGAGTCGGCGCAAGTGGCTACGGCGCAAATGGCAAGACACCATACCCACCTATTTCTTATTCCAAAATCTGAATTTAAAGTTTAAAGCTCATTTGAAATATTTTCTTCTAATTTTAGGTTATATTGTGTCAGGATGTTACACATTACAAAAATATAAAACGATTTTGTTGGAGTAAATATAATTATTTATCAAATAAGAAGCGTTGTATAGCCAGTAGCCACCACTTACTGCTCTGCAGAGCTTCTCAAATAAATGCCAAATAAATTGTCAGCCGCATACAACTCTTCCTTTACTCTGAGTTTTTCTTCAATATTTGCCATTCATACATTACTCGTTGCTGCTGTGACGAAAATACTTACGAGCGAGCGGTACGCGACAAGATGTATAATGAATGTTTTAGTTACCTCAATTTATTGTTTTCTTTAATAAATTCTTTTATTGTGATTATCACTATATTTTTTTCTTTATCGCTCTAATTATTTAAAAAAAAAAGTGATTACAGAGCATGCACATGATTTTATTTCTACTAGTATGCTAATGTTAATAAGACTGTGGTACCATCGACTTACCAATCTGAAGGTAGAGTTCCATATTCGCGCCGGCTTTTTATTATTTTTTTCAGTATGTTTTTATGGTATTCTTAATAACGTTTTTTAAATTACACTTTTCTTTAAAAATATTTATATTCTATCCAACGTATTTAATCAAGCCTAATGTCGAATATGTTGTAATATTTTAAAAATCAGTTTGAAAAATGAATTTGTTAAGAATTATGACATAATAAAAAATTAAAAAAATTAGATCTTCAGATTGGTAGGTCATTACTAAAGAATTGGATTAATCTGATGTGTTCATAAAAATCATACGTTGATCCTTCACAAAAAATTGCATGGTGGAATCCCATGGCCTGCACTCTGTGAAACACCCTGTATAAATAATTTTCATAAGTAAAATGTAGTGGCGACTCGTGGTAATTATAGTAGGTAGGTATATTTATAATATTATTAGTTTTGGTGTTGTTAAATAGTAAGTAATTACTAGAACATTTTAGATAATTAAGCAAAACTGGGTTTTAATATTTTACAAATTCGATATTCTCGGATATTCTGCTAATAATACTATTATACAATTCGATAGTTAAAGGTACGTACTCTCAAATTTACTGTTTACAATTAAAATTCATTTTTCGGAATTTTGATGACGCAAAATGTTCTGTCACCTGCTCATGGAAGTTGCATATTATACAGTTTACAAACTTTTTCTGAAATAGTAGATAACATAGCAAGCACACACAACCTGTTTTGACACATGGTGTTACGTAAAAACATTTGAATACGTTTTAATGTTGAAAAACAACGTTCGCTTTCCACGGTTGTCATAGGAATCGTGCACAAAATAGTTAGTAATTCCACTACCTCCAAAAAAATATGTACTAGTGCTCGTCTTATGCAGGGTGCCCCAGAATGACGTTTAAAGATTTACAGATCATGTAGTACCTACCTCCGTTCGAAAACAAGTTAAAAATTCTTAATACTTTTTCTCGTTCTTTTATTTATTTTTCCATGTTATGTAATCTTTTTGTAATCCTTTTTATTGTGAGAACCAATAAAATCCTAATCAAACATAATAAAACAAATTTTTATGCTATTACCGTCTATTATTACAATAAATCGCTGTTATCTTGAAAACGGTTGATTTGCGGACCTATGTATACTAAAACGTTTTAACTTGTTTTCGAACGCACTGCATGCTCTGTAAATCTTTAAATGTCATTCTGGGACACCCTGTAGTACGTGCTTTTAATTTTGTTTACTCTTGACTTCCAAGAAATTAAATTCTTTAGCGTTATACTTTTCTGCCTCTGTCGTTGTTGTGAGTTATGATATATTATAATAGTTATAATACGCTTTTCTTTCCGTTAGAAACGTCAGCAGACGGGGGTACCTTCAGGCTATAACGCAATTGACGAATTATGTTTTACTGTTAACATATCCCTTATTTTAACACGAATACTCTCACAATTTATACAAGAAGCTAGTACGGGTTCAGCGCGTTGCTCCTAGCTTGCGCGAGCATAGGAGCATTACATTGTAACTTTAGGCGTTGGGCGTTGCATGCATATTACAATTAAAATGCCAGGTCAGATTGTGTATTCATAATATATTGCTATTCTAAAAAATTTTATAGTTTTAATATTTAATACTAAAAATGGAGGTTGCTTTGGTGTTTTTGGTGGGGTACGTGCCCCAGTGCCCCTATGGACGCCATTGGTAAAATGATTCATTCAGTTTAATTATTGTTTATCCAAAAATAGTGGAAGGTGTATTTTGTCCCTAGTCGAATCGGAGGTCACTATTGTTTACTGTTATCCTACTCCAGAATTCTAAGAACAGTATCCCATTGAACATGTGGAATACAAACACCTGTATGATGTTTTAATGCGTTCCACAGATATGTTCCGAGCAATTAAGGTTGAACACAGCCTACGTACCTACATCATAATCCTCGGATAATAACATCAGTAAGTTGTACTAGTATGAGAATATGTCTTCAAAATATTTTAAAGTTCTATCCTAAAACACAAACTAAGAAAATAAACCTGCAGTGGAATATTTGAAGGCTGGAATATTCCGTAGAAAATAGAATGCTATCTTTTTACTGAAAATTATATAACCATTCGGTAAAGTGGTCGTCATTTTAACTGAACCCTAACAATTAGGCGCCTCCGTTTGTTGCAGTACTACATTAATCACGGCAGTTCCCTAACAGCTCTGTCTAGAACAGGGTTGTCAACATTTGTGTCCATCAATTTTGCAGACGAGGGTTTAATTAGATTGCTTTCAATCATTCTGAGTGCGGAGCTCTGTTTATGAATATGTATTGCGATGCGCTGGATGGTGTGTGTAACCACATTATTGTTTTGCTATGATAGGCTTACTGTACCTACGAATTAACCCCCACCCCACTATTGAAGACAGGTATAGCTAAATGCATATCGTGAACAACGAATAGAAGATTCCGTTTCCATGATACTAATACTACTATTAATGTTATTAAAAAATTTGTTAACAACAGTTGTTGTTTATAAGTGGCCAGGAAGTAAGTAAGTAAGTACAAGTATAAAAAAAGCCATTCAGTAAAGGTAAAGGATTATACAATTCCGAATAAATGAAAAAAGATCGATATTTTTTATAACTTTCAACACCCTGTATCTCGGTAACGAAGCAATTACGGACCCATGTTACGAATTTTGCCTCTTATAATCTGCTCTCTTATACAAGGAACATGCCCTTAACTGGATATCGTTTCTTTTTGAAACACCCTGTATTAATATTAAAGTTTATTAGTAATATTTTATAATAAAATCGCATATTAAATGATTAAACGAATTGTGGAGATCCAGGTAAACAAGTCCATACTTATCGACGAAAGTTCGAAAAAATAATTTATTGTTGTTTCGTCTCTTTTTGAGGCACCCTGTATTTACTAGTAACGTATCAACAATAATGTTGTGGTTATAGTAACAATTTAACAAAGCTAGAAATTAGGCAACAAGTCAGATTCCTCCATGTAGGTACTAGTACCTACCATATAAAAATAATGAGCTCTATTAGAAGCATTGTTAGTATTGACAAATCTTTGGAAATTATAGTGTCCATAATCGGGCAGCATTTATTTTACCTACATGATGAAAATTGAGAACTTTATTCAAATTGAAAAGCTATAAACTTAATTTCTTCTGACATTTTAGGCAACATAACCTAATAATACATTAGATTGTAAATTCTTATATGAAACTCTGTGGTTTTGCTAAGAAGGGTCTTACCCAAGGTACTTAAACATAGTTAGGTATGCTCCTAACGCACAATTCAGTTCCTAGATGCCCCTCGCGGGAGAGGGTGTAGCACGTCACAAGTAGACAAGCTAACAGGCTTACAGCGAAAGTACGCGTTTGACTGCTATTCCGTATATCGTAGTTCGCAAAATTCTTTACCCCTTTATTATAGTTTAAAGTTTTTTATATTTATTATAAGCATTTTATTATAGTTTACATATTTTACCATATTATATTTAACGCCTTGCAAAGTATGTTGAACGGATGTTCGTATTTTTATGTCACTGGATATTGAAAGAATTCTTTAACAAGTATTTTGGTAAAGGAGTAAACCATCGCAAAGGAATTAACAGTAAACTATTGAAAAAGTTTAAAAATAAAACAGCGATTCATGAGGATATTATAGCAGTGTATGTATATTCGCCAAAGAATATTTATACGAATAAACTTTTTGAATAGTAAAAGGGAAGAAGAAAAGCGCCAATTATACAAACGTAAATGGGAGGTTTTTTTTCTAGGGTTTTTTCTTCCGGTGCTTTTTTTTCCTAGGACTTCTTTTTCCGGGGCTTTTTTTCGGGCCTTTTTTCCCGGAGCTTTTTTACCTAGATTCAAGAATATAATATTAAATTAACATTGATTACAAAAAGACTTAAAAAAACAGTTGATTGGTGGGCATTCCGAGCAATACTTGAGATTATGTAGTGGTTTTTCTCATTTTTACAGTTTACTTTCGTTTGTATAACTGGCGCTTTTCTTCTTCCCTTTTACTATTCAAAAAGTTTATTCGTATAAATATTCTTTGGCGAATGAATCTAGGTAAAAAAAGCCCGGGAAAAAAAGCCCCGGGAAAAAAAGCCCCGAAAAAAAATCCCCGGAAAAAAAGCCCTAGGAAAAAAAGCACCGGAAGAAAAAGCCCTAGGAAAAAAACCCCGGAAGAAAAAGCCCCCTGAAATTTTTTTTGAAAGTTTGTTAAAACTATTGGGGCATAACATAAGGTTTCGTGAACAATAGATATTTATTTACCTACCTGTAATTTTTCGGTAATTTTATTAATATTGTTTTATTTAATGCACCGATTTTTATTTTGAATAAATTTATATAAGTAAATAGGTATGTATGATATAGTAAAATTAAAATAAATAAATGTTGGTTTAGAATCGTGTGAATTATAAAATTACTTCATGGTGGTTTTAAACTTCCCCCTCGATATCAAAGTTGAGACGTAGGGGTTTTTCCTCCAGGGGCTTTCTTTACCGGGGCTTTTTTTACCGGAGCTTTTTCTTCCAGAAGGTTTTTCTACCGGGCTTATATTTCAGGGGCTTTTTTCCCGGGCTCTTTTTACCGCCACCCATATTCTTAATAGGTACTAATTTTCTTTGCTTCTTGTGTCAATATATTTACGCATAACCAAAATTTGTTGTTGTTTTTTACATTAATGTAATTACTCACAGGAAACTTATGTACCTACTCTACACAAAATAATATATTACAAATATTGTAGGTATGCCTAATTGGTGATTTTCGCAAATTTATTGTTTATTTTCTACATAAAAATATGTATGAAAACAATGTAGGTACTGAAACATATAATACATAGACCATGATTTCGTTTAGAGCAAGATATAGGATGATGGAAGCATTACTTTATGAGTTTATAAATATTATAGTGGCAATATACCACTACATCCATTGCAGCGGTGACCGCCGCTTCTACTTGTGACGTCACGGTAACATTAACACAGCGCTTATGGGAAACCGCCGAAGTAGCATACCTAACTATGTTTAAGTACCTTGGTCTTACCTAAAATTAACACACGGCCAGGAAAAGAAAAGTGTATTTAGCATATTATTTTTAAAAGTTGTATGTACCTAGTGTTGCAAGCTGAATGACCTTGAACTGCCGACGCCACATACAGATGTGCAATATTGACCTTTCCCAACCGTCTGTGGCAAGTTTTGCAACTTAAAGCGGGCTCCCCGATTTATCTATTTAACGTTGACAGCGCTGCCAAAGTTGTCATTGTTAGTGTTTTTATGTTGGCGTGCCTGTGGTGTGACGTTTCCTTTGAGTCGGCTGTCACATTTGTTTATTGTCATTTCGTGACACCCGACTCAAAGGAAATGTCACACCACAGGAACGCCAACATAAAAACACTAACAATGACAACTTTGGCAGCGCTGCCAACGTTAGATAGATAAATCGGGTAGCACGATTTAAGTTCCAAAACTTGCCACAGAGGGTTGGGAAAGGTCAATTCTATATGAAATAGAGGACTTCTCTTTATGTTGAAAAGAGTGAGGTATGTTCTACCCTAGTGCTATCCTTTTCTATCAGCGCTGCCAACGTAAGGGAATCATGGCTGAAATCGTTAGTTTATAAAACAAAAGCAAAGGCAAACACGAGAGAGGCACTAGTCAATCGAATAACCAATTGCGCAGCACTCATCAAAGAAAATCACCGTGTACTTAAACGAAGTACACGTGCAATTCACAATCGAGCTAACTTATGTGTCCAGATGAATTTATTATAATGTGTTTTTGAGAACTTAATTAATTAATTTTTATGTTTAATTTAATTATTTAATTTGTTTTTTATGTTGTGAAATACATGTTTTTTTTACTCTAAATTCATTACATTTAATTCAATTGATTAAAAAAAAAATTTCAACAATATCTCAGTAACGGTTGACATTTGACCATATGTCTACTAGACTCTTTTTGTTGGTTGAAGTACCATAAACACGTTATTTGAATACGGAGGGTTCCTCACGCAACACCCTGTATAAGGTAAAAAGGCGAGGTTTTGTTTTCAAAACCACTATAAATATGCAGAATGCCAATTATGTACGCACAAAATCACCAAATATTTCTAGTTAGTTACTAAAAATGATTCCCTTACGTTGGCAGCGCTGATAGAAAAGGATAGCACTAGGGTAGAACATACCTCACTCTTTTCAACATAAAGAGAAGTCCTCTATTGCTCATTGCACACTATACACAGGCATAGACACAGGGTAGTCCTGTACGTTTAATGATGTAATATTAGTTTAGGCAGAAAAGTTCATATGAAATGAATATTCGTTTCTATTTTATACCACTACCATTGACAATCTCTTAATCAACGCCTACGCTTTTGCAGCTTATGCCGCTCTTATCGCATCCATTATTCCTTCTCTAATACATTCGTGTTTTTATTTCTGTGTATAATGTTGTGTTTGACTTTGTTACTTGGTTTGGTTAGCCAGTAGTTATGTCGTTAATTTGTAACCCAAACGTCGATTGGTTTACCGAGCTCTATCGACGACGGCGACGCACCGATTTACAGCTACATTATCTGGGATTTTCCGAGATTTAAATCGAGAGGGTCTCGCATATTATTATGATGATGCTAACAACGCTGTCGTATTGAATAATGAGGTAGAGCAGGATAACAATTTAAGGGTGAAATTATTCGAAAGAAATAATTTCCGATAGGTACCTATGTAGATTTTATATTATCGTTAACGGTTTGTGCGAGAAAGGGAAATACAAATAATTCTATATCAAAAATTTATTATTGAATGACGACATTAATTTATTTTTTTCACTACTAACCTGAGAACTCGCCATTACTTACTCCTTTTTTCTAATGAGAAGTTATATTTCTCAACCTAATTAAATGATTAAGATCCATTGGAACACAAAATGGGTTAGGGATGAAATAAAACGAAGGTTTAAATGACTGGTACGTGTTTTTAAACCTTTTTAAACCTTCGATTTATTTCTCAACCTACGTAAATAATGATAATGAAAAATTACCTAGGTAAATAATAAAATAAACGTTCTATAAACCAAATGTCGTTGGTTTTGTTTTTTAGTTTGACAACTGCAGTTTCGGACAACTAAATATTTAAAAAATCATGTGGAAATTGTAAATTACAAAGATCTAAACGAACATTTCTAGTAATGAAAAAAATAGTATATATTAAATCTCGGTAAAGTAGATAGTTCTCTTAACCTCGTAACTTATTTCTCTCGCTGCTTTGCAGCTCGAAAAATAATAATGCTCAATTTAGAAAAATGTCTTTTCTACCTTGGTCTATAATGTACTATTACGGCTATATAATTCAGTTTTCAAATTCTTTTCTAAATTAAATTATTTTGAAAATCTCATTTTATATAATTGAACCGATTGTTCAAATCTGATTAGATTCGAGCTTTATGACATTTTGAAAACATATTCTGAAATTTTTAAACAATTCTCATAATGATAAGTGAATAAAATATTGCCAGCACCACTGAAGCTCTACCAAACTTAGAAAGTTGAAAAGGGGCGTGTCCGGCGCTGATATAGTTTTTCAAAGTACAGTAAAAATAAAAACATTTAGGCGGCAAATTTAAATAATTGTCAATGCTTTTCATTTATTTATTATTACTTATAACTGGTATTTAAATAAAAGACCAGGGTTAGGAACTACAGTCTTAAGAGACGAATTTTTGGCTTTAGAATATTATCTTCCTCGGTTTAACATTCATACAAATTTTAAACGTCAAAACAATCTGACAAACACTAAAATTATTAAAACTTCAAACATCAATTGAATTTTTCCAGTGAATGTATTTTTGAGTAGGATTTTTTGCTATTGGTTAACATACTGTCGCGCTTTGTCTTTTAAAATATAGGTAGTGGACAGGGGCGGATCTATATATGGGCTTCTTGGGCTGCAGCCCAGGGCCCCGTGGATATAAAGGGCCCCCAGCCCCTATTGAAGACAATGGACAATATAGCGAATTCAAAAAATAATCTAAAATTTTAAAAATTTCAATGTTTGAGTATAAGGGGCTTAGCATTCAGAGGTTCCGAGGAAGTATTTGATTAATTAGGTAGCCCCCTAAGTCGTGTTAGCCCAGGGCCCCACAAATTCACGGTCCGCCCCTGGTAGTGGACATATTTTCCAGGACAGCATTTGTAAGCTATAATCAGTAGTAATATCATAAGAGTGCTTTCGTATATTCGAATATACTTTTCGCGATTTCTATACGAAATTGATGTTGCCATGGAAATTTTCCGAGAGCTGTGCTCGAGGGATATTTCCTAATGGTATAATTTCATCGTGAACAGGTTTTAACGTTTTAGAGTACCTACTTATGTACGTTCATAACGGACCGCACGTTTGTGTCGTTTGGTAGGTACTGTTTTGATATTTGGTAGTATTAGTGCAATTTTGTATGCAAATACTGATAACGGTATTCCTTTCTAAATATTGTCATTTGCATCATTATTTTCTAGATCATACCGTGTAAGAATTGTTAAAGAGCCGTTATTAGCATTCTTTGTCGTGAATAGAATTATTATTACGTCAGTAAATCGAAACTGTTATTCCATGAGACAGCTAAAATATACGAAGCAGTTATGCGACCCTGACAATCCCACATACCACTGTATTTTTATTGAGTTGGCTGAAGTCGTGTCGTATGCATTAATGTTACCTGTACGCCTATACTACATAGGCGTAGGCCATGGCAGTAGGTAAATCTTTACTAAAACTGCACTACCGTTACGGCGTTAGTGCTACCAGAATAAAAACGTAATATGTATTATTCTAAACAAATCGAAATACTACTATTATCAAATCTACAAAGTAAAAAAGCTGATCTGCACGGGAATCGATTTAGCAGCAAGAGGTCCCGAGTTCGCGTTCCGGTGTAGTACCAGTGTTTGCTTGTCCTTCGTCTTCGAGTGTTATATGAGGGGCCATATTATGACCTTAGAGTTGTCTGTTGACGCCTCGAGTGGTCCATATGTAATAAAAAATTCTCTAATTGTATCTAGCTACATGAATCTAACGCTGTTGAGGTAGTACCTACCTACCTATATGAGAAAGAACCCTATATCGGGCCAACATTCTTTCTGCATGATTCATCATTACATATGTCACAATGTGCTTCATTACGCAGAATAGAGGTACTTATAGTTACACGTAGACCTATTTAAAGCGACACATACCTGACATACCTGTAAATGAATGACATCGTCGCCATCGGCATCATTCTAACTAAACACCTTTTTAGAATTGACGATTGTGGAGTAACATTGTTTTTAAAAATTTGTTTGTAGCAACCTTACTTTTAGTATATACCTACCTAATCTATCTCAGTTAAATATCAGCACATTTTCCTTTAGTCATACAAAACAGAGTTAGGTACCAGGAAAACTTCTAACCAGATAATTAACAAAGTTGGACTGCCACCGTTGTAAAAGTCCATACAACAGAAACATTTTGGAAACTTTACAAACTGCGGAACATTAGAAGTTGAAGATTAATTTATCTGCTTACTATTTAAAGCTGTCTATTACAATTCTAAGTTTCCAGCTAAGAATGAGAGAATTGCGTTTGCGTTACTTTAACAGCATTTATAGAGGAAAATATTAGGTACTTACCTAATAATTCAAATTAAAGAATATCAAAAAATGAAAGCAATTGACCAAGAAGTAAACGAATAGAGAAGTGCTGATGAAACATCATTTTTTCCACCAACACCCAAAAGATTCCCTTGCTGTATTCGGCATTCCGCTTATTAATTAAAGAGTTATACCATTTCACATTTGTTTTAATTTCTAAAATTAATAGAAGAGGCTATAGATAGAGCATTTGAAAAATCAAATTATTTTATGTATTTATTTTTATTATACTTGCAGTACGGACGTGTGCGAACTGCTAAGGTCATTTACATCCTCCTATCTAACACTTAAAGGCAGGGCACCCACCACCAATTAAAGCTTCACAAACATTCGCATAAAATCAAAACGCTTAAATTCTAAAAAAATTCTCTTCGCTAATTTGTTTGAATTACTTAGTTGTACATATGTGTGTAGAGGAAAAATCAAAATAATAAACGGTAGCGTAATTTGATTAAATTTGATTTTGATTTTCTCATCACAGAATAAATATAGAACCTTCCGATTTAGTACACTGCTTCCTTTATTATGTTTCTAGGAGGTGAAACAGTTTCATGTTTTTAATTTAAATAATACAATTTAATAAAAATAAAATACTGCACCAAGTTCCAAAAAGTCAATGGGAACGTATAAATGATTAAATGCAAACTAAACTAATACATAATTTGACAATCGCTACAAATTATACGCTCGGTAATTAATTTCCATGCACGATACATTTGTTCGATTCAAAATTCTAGTTGCAGGGTATTTTATCAAACGCTCGATAAAAATAGAAAATGCTCGGTAAAATAATAAAACGCTCGATAAAAAGAGTAAACGCTCGATAAAAAGAGTAAACGCTCGATAAAAAAGTGGAGGTGCAAACCTCCCCTGGACTTTCCCATACTAAAAATAAACATTCGTTTTTGGTATTCAACAGTATTGTTCGCCACAACCGATAAACTTAACTTGAAAATTAGTATATGGAAAATTAACACAAGTGCCGATTGTGTTCATCTGTGCATGTGTGATTATTGCTGCTAGGATTAGCCGGCGACAAGGAATTCCCGTCCCGCGCATGGTCACTTGAACATATCGGCACTTACAAATTTCACCCTACACTGTTTTAAAGTTCAAAATTCACGAATTTCTCATTAACCGTACATTTTAGCCATTTGAACACCTTATACTATGTGATAGACAATTTAATTTTGCATTCAATTATATAATAATATATAGGGTGTTTCATTTAAAATAACAAAGTTGCTTATTGTACTGTGAAAACAAAACACCCTGTATACGTGATATAAATTTAGAAAAATGTAAATTTATATACTGAACAACTTTCATAATTAAACTTTTTTCATATTTTGACTAATAAAGGCGCTATAGGAACATCAATTTTCGATTTTCAAAACCTTGTAGAGGGCGCCACAGTGGAATTATGGCGTTCATCAAAAAACAAAAATGTAGCTAATACCAAGCTGCATAAGTATAGAAAATTTAAACAAATTCCTTAGACCAGTTTTTTTGTAATAATTTTTCAAAAATTTCAAAATTTTTGGAAGAGCCCCGTTGCGACCGTTTTTGGATTTAGTAAATAATTATTATAATATAATTAAATAATACCCCTTCATTTAAAATTTCATCAAAATCGGTTCACTAGTTTTTGCGTTACAGGCGTTACATACACACCCACCCACCCACCCACCCACAGACAGACATTTTTTCTAGACCACTTTTTTAGGCTCCTGGGGGTCCAAAACGCCCATTTCCGTGAAAATCTCGATTTCGAAAATTTTCATGATATCAATACTTCCCTATACCAGTAGTGGTATGGGAAAGTAAAAAGTAAACGCTCGATGAAAGGCGAGTATTGAAATAGCCACCCCTCACGTGACGTATGTATATACACAAGTCCACTGGGTAAAAATAATTCTCAAACTGCAACTAACCTGAACCAAAGACTTTGCAAAGACTAGTGTGGGGCGCCCCTCGAACTTTAGGTTAGTTGCAGTTTGAGAATTAATTTTTACAAAAACCCAGTGGACTTGTGTATATACATACGTTCCGCATGCGCGTAAGGGGGTGGCTATTTCAATACTCGCCTGTCCTACTATATCGAGCACAATTTATCGAGCATTTATTATTTTTTATCATGCGTTTATTTTTTTTTTACCGTGCAAAACTTATTTGAATATCAAGTATTGCATTTCTGCGTTTGCAATATTTTAGCGGACATTATATATAATAATATATAGGGTGTTTCATTTAAAATAACAAAGTTGCTTATTGTACTATGAAAACCAAACACCCTGTATACGTGATATACATTTAGAAAAATGTAAATTTATATACTGAACAACTTTTATAATTAAACTTTTTTTATATTTTGACTAATAAAGGCGCTATAGGAACATCAATTTTCGATTTTCAAAACCTCGTAGAGGGCGCCACAGTGGAATTATGGCGTTCATCAAAAAACAATGTGCCTAATACCAAGCTGCATAAGTATAGAAAATTTAAACAAATTCCTTAGACCAGTTTTTTTTTGTAATAATTTTTCAAAAATTTCAAAATTTTTGGAAGAGCGCCGTTGCGACCGTTTTTGGATTTAGTAAATAATTTTTTTTCTTGGTGTAGTACAGCCAAAGGGCTTTCAAACAAGTTGTTGCGGAACCTGATCAGATAACTGGTTTTTGAGTTACGGGGCGTTAAAGTCGAAATTTTGAAAAATTCATAGCGACCGCCATTTTGAAGTTAGAGAGTCCGGTAAAAAACTGTTTCCCTTGAATTATGCCCTTCTTTCATATCCCCTACTCATATTTTCAAAATTCCGCTTCTGAAAAAAATGATACCAAAAAAACATGTCTAACTTCCGCTTCCGGTTTCGGATCTTTTTGAAAAGCTTATTTTGTCGATGAATTTTCGATATACGCCTTCATTTAAAATTTCATCAAAATCGGTTCACTAGTTTTTGCGTTAGAGGCGTTACATACCCATCCACGCACCCACTTTATTTTAAAAATGTATTAAATTTTAGATCTCTTAGATGCTCATGGCAATATTTGATATTGCGCACTCGAACAGGGTCGCGTGATTTAAGACCGGTTCAAATATTGGTCTCAAATCAAATTATTTGAAAATCTCAATTAGAAAATGCAGTATCACCAGTCGCATTGCAAATGAACAATTGCTATTGAAAGTTATTTAGTATACTATTAAGTTAATATTCCATAGGCGAAGACTATTCGAAGCAAAAAAATTTCATTACGGCGGCGGTGCGGCGCGGCGTTGCAACGCTCATAAACAAAAATGGCAAGTGACACAACGCTTCCGTGTATTTTCATATTATGATAGACTAATTGGTTTTTTAGCACCGTGTCTACAAATTAAACTTTTTGCGTCGACAGGGTATGACAGCATCCTAGCAGGATTTCTATAATGATCCCAATACCAATTTTTGGCTTCTTGAAATATCCTAATTTTCGCTTAACCAAAAAGTATATAAACTAGTAGTAACTTACATAGATGTTCTTAGGACCGCTTTGATAAATTCTGGTTGACCGACGGACGGTTGGCTGAACACTTCGAACGTACGAATAGTGCTCGAAGGTTGAACCACGACAATAAAATTGTCATAGATTGATTCTTACAAACAATCGTACCGTGGTTCAGCAAACAGTCGCGTCGCGTCGGTCAACCAGACTTTTTAAAACTGGCCCTTAGTATTGTTTTTCTTAGCAGAGTTGCAGAGTTAGCGCGTTACAGATCATCTCCATGTCAGTGGTAATTAATAATTGTATGCGAATGTTGTCATTTATTTATTACATATCATATAATGCCAATGCCGCTATTTATGTGACTGAATTGTAGTTTCTTGTATTTAAATTATAGGTACTTGAACATCACATGCAGTATTAACCAATCCATCTTGTTTAAAACCTGGCTTTCATTTCTCAATTCTCAACGTAGCTATATGTCATTTCGATTATTGACAGAGTGGTAATAACCTATAGCTATACACATTCTCTAGTCATCATTTTTCAAAATTATTAATAACAAGTATTTCATTTCCAAAAGTATGTCTATAGGTCTATACTATAGAAAATTTAAAGTTAATATTTCGTTTCTCACACAAACCAATAAAATTATAGGTACTAGCTTAAAAAAATAGTTCTTACAAAAGGAATTTTAAAGAAATTTTAAATGGGTTTGTAAAATATTCTAGATATAGTTTTTACCCACAATAGAAAGCAATTTGGGATAATAATTAATAATTATTAATAGTGCAAATATTTTAAAAACAAGTTTAAATAATAATATAATAAGCATTGATATAAACTAGGACGAAAACACATCTGCACATGCGCCAGCGTGGAGACGTCACCTGATCGACAACGTTCTCCAACGATCAATTGTATGGATACGAATTGTTACAAGAATCGTATCCAAGACAGTTGACCGTTGGTTAGTTGCGCTGGCTTGGACCTTTAGATAAAGCTCCTCCAAGCTTACAAATGCCCCGAAAAATATGTCAACTAAATTTTGAAAGACAAGGCGCGACAATACGTCAACCAATAGCAAACAATTTACTCAAAAGTACATTCATTGCGGAAAAATTCAATTGACGTTTGAAATTTTAATAATTTCAGTGTTTGTCAGCGCCGGACACGCCCCCTTTCAACTTTGTAAGCTTGGCCGAGCTGTATACCGTTTACTTTACAAATATGGTTTGAAATTTAAATTAATACTGATTTTCATTTCAATAATTATTATCCTATTTTGACGGATTTTTTAAGAAAAAGAAATATGCAACAAACCTCTATAATGCCCGTACCGTTTTACATATGAATCACAACTTTGGAATTTTCCGTCGCTAGGACAGAAGTAATACCTATATTGTTTTGATTGCAACCGTGACCTCTGCGTCGCAGCTCCCTTGGAGGTGCAGAATTAAGCAGTGTAGTGTGTACGAGGGTATAATTAATTGGATACTCCCGTATGATTGATGGAGCTGCCTACTTATACCTCTATATTATTATTTAATGTATTTTAGGCACAATGAAAATGTGAATTTAATATTTTTGCTAACATAATACATTAAATGGAAGTATTAATAAGTACCTAATGTAAGAAATTGCATATAACAAGTACCTAAGTCAAAAGTTTGTGGAACAAAACTACCGAAAATCAACCAAGTGCAGTTACTAATTTATGCTGTATAGCGTTTATAATAATAATAAATCAACTTATTCATGAAGAGAAATAGTTATATTTTATACAAGACGATAATTAAATTTTATCGTCGTGTATAAAATTCTATTTATTTCTACAGCAGATGTTAATAAAATAAGAAAAATTTGTAAAAAAAACAATTTAAAATTAGATTAGATTAAACCCGAAAATCTCAGTAGCAAAGGTTTCCATTCGGTTTCCATGGAGTTTCCAGAAAATTAAACTACTTTATCTATCCTTGCGGTTAAAGTGTTACTTTATCTACCCTTGCGGTTAAAGTAATACTTGATCAACTATTTTTAGTCGAACAAAGCTCACTTTAACATCTGCTATAGAAAAAAAAATCTTTCCACGTTCAAATATCTACACAAAACAAAATTTTACTCTACTGTAGTTGTTAAAAAATTAGTAAAATGTGTTTCAATTTCAGTTAATTTTACTTCGTTTTATAGAGAAATTCAAAAAAAAATTAACTAAATGAAGAAATGTCCTATCTAAATCCTATGTAATAAACAAATTAATTCAATACACAAACAGCAAGTGCTTTAAAATGCTGTTCCTTTTTCATTTAATTTTTATAATTTATTCTTATTTTAGAATAAAATGGTGAACAATGTAATAGGTACTACTTACGTAGGAGTATAAATTTGATGCTATGTGTAAAAATACAGTTTTTCCTTGAATTGGTTCTTGTATTGCTTTTATTAATACATTTTACTCTGTATTTTCTTCTTTTAACTAACTCATCTGGCAGGGTCATACGTCATATGGTAGAGTCATTCGCCCCGGGCGCCACAGTCATGGGAACGCCAAAATTAGAATAAAAACCTTTATAACCAATGAAAAAGTGGCCCTTTTAAGGCCGTAAGCCCCCCCCTTAATTCCGTTCTGGGCCTTCCATACAAAAAAACACCCTTTATCAATGTTACGGTTTCTACATAAGGAGGGGGCGCCAAATTCAGGAGTGACATGACACCGCACGCAGGTATATCTTTCGCACGATGCCGCATCATCTGGTTTATGTACAGCTTGCCAAGAATAGGAACAGACCTGACAATCGCTGCAATGCCGCCAATAACGTCCTTATGTCCGGAGTTTCACGGCTCTTCGTTCCTATTCTTGACAAGCTGTACCTACATCCGATTCCATTGAAATTGAACAGAGCCAGGCTCTCTTTTGGTTGCTGGAAATAGCAAATAAGGAAAACTCTGTACCACAAACAGTTTAGGAAGAAACCTTCCTAAACTTTTTGTGCTATAGGATTTTTCTTATTGGGCATTTCCATATTAACCAAAAGAAAACCTGCCTCTCTTCATTTTCAATGTAGTCGGGAGTATGTATTTGGTTTCATGAATCCATCAAATCAACTTTGTTCATTTTCTCGAACATTCCCTCCCTAATTTTAATTATTTCATTTTTTGTGGACTGACTAATATCGTTATCATCATGTTCTATGCTATATTGTTGTTCAAAAAATGTAGGAGTGATTATAAGTGACTATGCGCGGCCTGTATTATATGAAACGGCAAATTATTTCTACATTATAACCCGACTGTTATCGTGAAGCTTACCGCTTGCGCTTCTTAAAGCTTGTGAAATATTAGGGATGCGCCACTACTACAATTTCCGATTCATATAATATAGTAGGTACCATACATCGGCAACATAACAAATTATAGATAGATAGCTGTTGAAGCACAAATTCTTTGCAGTAGTTAGTAGTATCAACAGTAATTGTATGGACAAAGTAGAATAAAAAACGAATAGTTGTCACTGGATATTAAATGATGAAAATATAAATAGTTTTTTGTCGTAAACAAGTTAGATAACCTAGAGGTAAACCGCTTAAGGAAGTTGTTTAGGAATTCACTTTCATTTGTCACGTTTTCTCCACTAGTAACATACATAGGATCGTTGAGTTTATGTAGTATATACTATTTTATATTTCTGTAATATTTTCTGTAATTTTAACTTTTATACAGTTGGGTAGATAGAAAGAATTTGGTTTATCAATGATAATTAACTTGTATTGATTTTAGTAGTACATACATTTTTTCTAATAATTACAAAAAAATTGGTGTGCGTCATGGGACACACGACTGAAGTGTAACTTCTTACTTCTTGTGTGTTTGTTGCATTTATTTTGACGCACCCTGTATGTGCATTATTATCCATTTGGTTGCATTAATTTTGACGCACCTTGTCTTTAAATGTTAACAAACACAAAATGTATATGTATTGAATATAAACACACATTGCGTGCGTCATTCCTCAGCGATCGCCACCTGCTTTATCTTCGAGTCTGCGCAACACGCACGCTTAATCTATAAATTTAAAACGTAGCGCGTCACGTGTTTCCGTTACGCGACACGTAATATCCGTTTCACTCCCAAGATTTTAGTCCCCAACGCCGCATAAGAAGTTACACTTCAAAAATTTGTAACATTGCATATAGTGTAGACAGACACATTCTTATTTGTCCAAACATTTAAAAGTTTCAACTGCTTCCCGATTTAAGGAATAGGAATTTACTTCCTATTCAACACAAAACAATTCATTTACAAGAACTCTTATTATTTACAAACTAAAACATATTCACCAGCCTTTAAGAAAAAGTAAAGGGGGATACTTTTTAATACAAGCAGTTCTTTAATATTATAGAACATAGCATGGTGCTCACGAATTCTGATAAGTCTTCCAAAACTTATGTAATTTAAGTTGAAGCTCTCCGCAAAGTTTGGTTTCTACCAGAAAAAGTGTGGAATAATTTTCATGAATTTGTGAAACAGAGTTTTAAAATTCTTTCTTTAATGCGTAGTTTTGAAAATATAATTAGTTCTGGGTTAATAACGTTGCTGTACCCTTCCAATGACCTTATTGACCTTTTTGACATTCCGTGAACGTTTTCTTACCTGAATTTGATATTATTAGCGTTATAAAATAACTTTCGATTTAAAATTTTACCGTAGAGATTCCTGTTGAAAATTATTCTCTGCTTACATTATAATATTATAAAAGGTTATCCAAAAATATCGTTTGTATAAATTAGCACATTTTAACTTTCTCTTAATTTAACTTGCAACTGATATTGATTGAAAATTGATTATGATCTACTGGTAATTCATTGTGGGTACCTACTATTACTATTAGTAACAAAATACCTACATAATTGCCAAGGTGGAAATAAGTTACATATAATATTAGATTAGTTAATTTCATGGGAGCGACCCGATAGCATTGAGATAGTGGAATTTTTGTTACTATTATAAATCCATTAACGTGACAAACCAGCGATTGGTTTATTGAGTTGAAATTGGTTGAAACCATTTCTACCCGCAGCGCTGTTGCCTAAAGAAATACAATCTTTTCAGGAACGACATATAGGACCGAATTCACGGACAAAACTTAAGTAGTACCTAGTCCTCAGTCTACACTCATCCTACTACAATTCTCTACTCATTTTGAGAATAAGTCACTCTCACTTACTTTCCGTATGACCGTATTCAACAAGGTATCTGAATGTATGAGTAGGTACACGCGAATTGCGCACAGGTAAATGACAGTTAAGTACTTAGGTCATTACAGGGGTTGCTTAAATGCCATTTCCCGAACTGGGCTCAGGCGAAAGGTACTTTGTTAATTTACTAGAACTTAATATTTTTTTCTTATTAAAAGTTACTTTCGTAATAATTGAGAGCGATTGAGAGGGAACAAAAATGGACGGGGACGAGTTGGTTCCCGTTATCAGTAGATAATTACCTTACTCATAATCCGGGGGTCGAGTTGGTTCCCGCTTGCAAAGGTAAAAGTAGGTCTCCTTATCAGTAGATAATTAGGTAACTTATAAATCGAGTTGGTTCCCGAGTGGGCTAATATGGGAATGAAGCCATTTAAAATAAACTACAAGTGCCACCCGACAGCACTTTTTGAAAACCAAACTTGAATTTGTCTATCACTAACAATTGTTTGTTTTTTTCACTGTACATGACATATAAAGAACTCATGTTTGTAAAGTGTAGATGACAATTTACAACTAACTGTTTCAAATTTACAAAAGCAGATAACAACCCTCTGTATTACAAATATACAACTATGATTGGTTGTAGACAACCTTACTTAAATAGTTAGGTAATCATTAGCAACATTCTTTGAATGTTACCAAAATATCAAAATACTTAGAAATGCTTAAGATACTCATGGGAACCAACTCGTCCCTCAATGCAAAAGCAATTAAGGGTCATTAAAGGGATTGGGAACCAACTCGACTCTGCCGACAAAAATACATAAATAAGTAGTACGATGTAATTTGTGAATTTTAGTTTACTCGAAAACGCAGAGATGGAAAAGTTTGACATGTTAAGTGAGCGGGGATAGTTAGTATTAATTTTCGAAAATTACAAATTCCGAAAATTTCGTATGCCTACTAAAGTCGAGTGAAGGTTCTTATCATTATTGCAGTAAATTTTCAAGGCAATCGGATGGTCCTGACTCCTCAAAGATGACAGAAACAAATCGAGCAATTTTTAAAAACTTTTCTGAAATTGTTGCCTAAGCGTCAGTAAAAGTAAATTTTGAACCAATCAAATATCTCATGAGCGACACTAAAGTAAAATAACGGTTTGTGATTGGTGGAAAATTAATTTTTGCTGCCGCTCAAGCAACAACTCCAAAAAAGTCAAACTCTTTCAAACTATTCCTACCTGTAACGTATAGTTTCTTTGACGTTTGAAGAAAAACGAATATTATACCATTCCCTACTTAAATGTTTTTGACAATCCCATTTTATGAAGTTTGGTTTGTTTGAGGTTATAATCAACGACGTGGCGTGTCATATTCATACAACAACACTATTTATATTCGTCAATATGTAATTTGCATTCGAGGCTTAAACTGAACCATTTCAATTCTCTGTGCAAACTTTAACACGTTCTTGGGATTGAAGGATAACGGAGCAAAATAGAATAGAAAATTGATGGAAAGAACCTATCAGTATATAAATTTATAACAGTTCCGCAGGCTTCGCCCACTGTTTATTAGGGCTTGAAATTGCCAGAAGAAAATGGAAAACCAACGTAAATACTTAAGTCATAGACGAATTACAGACGTTTATTATATATTTTCTAGAGTCAATATTTTCAACTATAAATAAGTTTCAAAAAGTAAACCATGATACAACACTTGTAAAAAAAGCGAGTTACAGTTTTAATTTAAATCTAAAACATTTATTTACTAAACCACAAAAATGTGTTTAAGTATTATAGTGGTAACCAAATTTCTAAAAGCAATCACCTCCTGTATTAAGTTCGTTATACAGAGTTACCTAAAATAAACTTGGTCAAGTAGGCTGTGGTTTAATTTAAATTACATAGAACCACTGCCACTTAAGTTACATAGTGTGGAAGAAAAGTATGGAATAAATTCATTTTTTCTATAGCAGATGTTAAAGTGTGCTTTGTTCGACTAAAAATAGTTGATCAAGTATTACTTTAACCGCAAGGGTAGATAAAGTAGTTTAATTTTCTGGAAACTCCATGGAAACCGAATGGAAACCTTTGCTACTGAGATTTTCGGGTTTAATATAATCTAATTTTAAATTGTTTTTTTTACAATTTTTTCTTATTTTTTAACATCTGCTATAGAAAAAAATAGAATTTTATACACGACGATAAAATTTAATTATCGACTCGCGAAAATTAATTCACTCGCGATCTCATCGCTCGTGAATTAACACTTTCCGCTTGTCGATAAAATATAATTTTATCGTCTTGTATAAAAAATAACTATATTTCTAAAACGATGACGTTTCATGAAGTTACCTCGGACACGTCGATTTTGCTTATTAAAAAGACCTTTGTTCCTATACCTGTGCATTTCCGATGTTTATTATTTGTTTTCGCGTGATGACGTCATTGAATTTTTTTTTTAATGGAACCCCTATATTTTTTTAACGGATTCGTGTACAGCTCAACTTGCTGAATTGAAAATGTACCACTTAATACTTTACTTCTACACCTTCCCGAGAAAAAAAATAATTACCGATTCGTAATAAGAACAACAAATTATAAATCAAGTTACCTAAGAAATTGTTTCCGGCAGCTAAACAAAATCTAATCAGAATCGACAAATTAACACATTAACAACTAACAAATTAAAAATTAATAAATTAATAATTACCAAATTAACAGCTCAACAATAGCAACATGACAATTTTATAAACTAATTAATTAAACGTTCACAATTATGACCATTTTGGTGCAAACAGTAATTGAAACAGTTGTTAATTTGTTAATTTATCGATTCTGATTAGATTTTGTTTAGCTGCCGGAAACCATTTCTTAGGCGACTTGATTAATTTGTTGTTCTTATACTACGAATCGGTTATTATTTTTTTTTCGGGAAGGTGTAGAAATAAAGTATTCAAGTGGTACATTTTCGAATTCAGCAAGTTGAGCTGTACACGAATCCGTTAAAAAAATATAGGTGTTCCGATGACGTCACCACGCGAAAACAAATGAACATCGGAAATGCGCAGGTATAGGAACAAGGGTCTTTTTACTTTCCCATACCACTACTGGTATAGGGAAGTATTGATATCATGAAAATTTTCGAAATCGAGATTTTCACGGAAATGGGTGTTTTGGACCCCCAGGAGCCTAAAAAAGTGGTCTAGAAAAAATGTCTGTCTGTGGGTGGGTGGGTGGGTGTGTGTGTGTGTATGTAACGCCTGTAACGCAAAAACTAGTGAACCGATTTTGATGAAATTTTAAATGAAGGGGTATATCGAAAATTCATCGACAAAATAAGCTTTTCAAAAAAATCCGAAACCGGAAGCGGAAGTTAGACATGTTTTTTTGGTATCATTTTTTTCAGAAGCGGAATTTTGAAAATCTGAGTAGGGGATATGAAAGAAGGGCATAATTCAAGGGAAACAGTTTTTTACCGGACTCTCTAACTTCAAAATGGCGGTCGCTATGAATTTTTCAAAATTTCGACTTTAACGCCCCGTAACTCAAAAACCAGTTATCTGATCAGGTTTCGCAACAACTTGTTTGAAAGCCCTTTGACTGTACTACACCAAGAAAAAAAATTATTTACTAAATCCAAAAACGGTCGCAACGGCGCTCTTCCAAAAATTTTGAAATTTTTGAAAAATTATTACAAAAAAACTGGTCTAAGGAATTTGTTTAAATTTTCTATACTTATGCAGCTTGGTATTAGCTACATTTTTGTTTTTTGATGAACGCCATAATTCCACTGTGGCGCCCTCTACGAGGTTTTGAAAATCGAAAATTGATGTTCCTATAGCGCCTTTATTAGTCAAAATATGAAAAAAGTTTAATTATAAAAGTTGTTCAGTATATAAATTTACATTTTTCTAAATTTATATCACGTATACAGGGTGTTTTGTTTTCACAGTACAATAAGCAACTTTGTTATTTTAAATGAAACACCCTATATATTATTATATAATTGAATGCAAAATTAAATTGTCTATCACATAGTATAAGATGTTCATATGGCTAAAATATACGGTTAATGAGAAATTCGTGAATTTTGAACTTTATGTTTTATGTGTAGGGAGAAATTTGTAAGTGCCGATATGTTCAAGTGACCATGCGCGGGACGGGAATTCCTTGTCGCCGGTTAATCCTAGCAGCAATAATCACACATGCGCAGATGAACACAATCGGCACTTGTGTTAATTTTCCATATACTAATTTTCAAGTTAAGTTTATCGGTTGTGGCGAACAATAATGAATACCAAAAACGAATGTTTATTTTTAGTATGGGAAAGTCCAGGGGAGGTTTGCACCTCCACTTTTTAAAAAGTAAAATCGACGTGTCCGAGGAAATTTCATGAAACGTCATCGTTTTAGAAATAATGAATTTATTCCATACTTTTCTTCCACACTGTATAGAATCACAGCCAACTTGCTCAGCCAAGCATATTTTACATCAATAGGGTGATGGGGCAAAAATAATATTCAAACAGCTAGCTATCGGTCACTGCTTGCTTCGTTTTGTATTCAACATCTTTTTTTTCCGTTATTATTTTTGTTTCCATCAGCAAAACAAGAATATCAACTTAAAAAAGATATTTATCAAATGTTTTAACCTATTCGTTTCAGAACAAAATCTGCCATAACATAAATTATTCTTATAGTCAAATAGCTAATATTTCATACTGCTCTGAAGGTTGAAGCTAAAATATTTTTATCAATTTCCTTTTATTGGGCTTGGCGGTATTTGTACAATTTGTTGTTACATTTATGAGTTGGCGAACAAAAAGAAAATTCCTATCGGTTTTTTAATAACAAGTATAATAGTGACCAGCATGGGCAATTTATGTATTCTTGTTGTATTTCTATTCATTCCCTATGCTGTTCTACGATAATTCGTTTTGCAAATGTATGCAGAGTATGGAACAGTTTCTCGACATCTCTCTCGAGGATAGGTTGTTACTAAAATCATTAACATAGTGTTGCAAAATTTAAAACATTAGTTTACGAATCTGAACGTATTTTTGATTCTTCTACATTTGTATAGAAAATACCACCACTTATTTTATAGCCCCCCCCCTCCATTTCCATGACATACCTAATTTGTTGAACCTACGCTGAACCTAAATATTTATGTTACGGAATACGATTTCAATTGACTTTATGCAACATTATTAAGTGTATAAAATGACTGTTGATTGCACGAGTTTGCGTGTCCTTGTTTTCTACGATTGTCTACAATATAGCAAAAAAAAATGTATTTATGTTGTGAATTAGGCTAATGGCAAGGTAAATAGGTAATAGAGAGTTTTTGAGCACCGTGCGCTAAGAGTACGGTAACGCTAACACTAACGTCTTTGGTAAGCAAAACAATATGTTGCTTAGCAAAGGAGTATGTTGCCTAGCAAGGACGTTACCGTTAGCGTACTCTAGCGTATAGTGCTTTAAAAATCTCTAATGGTAAATTAAAAACAGTAACATCCGGCGTCCTACGTTAAACATCCGTGGTAACCACAACAACCTAATAAAATTTATAAACAATATAAAAAACCCATAAAAAAACTCAGACGTCGTTAACTTAATGGAATGCAATAAAAGTGTTGTTACTACTGTACCGACTAATAAAGTATCACCTTTTATACTGAAAATTGGAAAATAATGGTTTACTTTTTGTATGATCTAAACAAAATAATGTAAAATAACACCAAGTATAAAATAGTATATTATGAGAATGCTGTCAAAATTGACAATTTAATACCAAAGTCATGTAACACTTCTCAGTCTGAGACACACTGTATCTATCACAAAATAATCAATCTGTGCAAATTATTTCCTACATGTATGGAGCTTTTTAAACCGCCATTAGCGATTTTAAAAAGATATTTCAACACGACAAAAACACAAGTTCTTTCAGGAACATGTTCCGCTCCAACATAAAGTTCATAGTAGGTAATTTATAATTCGCTGGAGGGTGCGCTGTCCTTCGCAGTGGGGTGTGTAATGTAGTGTTTCCACAGTATTTGTTCCTTTCCTGAATTGTTCTAATGTTTACGTGGAGTTTGTATAAAATTGACCCAATGTTACTTATTAATACAATGACGCCTGACGGTCTGGTAAAATTATATTTTAGGTGATTTGCATAAATGCAACAGGGATAATATATTAATTTGAATTCTTTCTGCTTAAACTTTAACACCTAGAGCACCATTCATCGTTGACTTCGCTAAAGGCCTAGTGAATAGGTTCTGTTGTTGTTGATTATTATAAGCAATACCTTAAGTAACAAATTTGATAAAGTAGGTAGGTACGTACAATATTTACTAGAATACTTGATATGTAAAATGTTAAAATATAGGAATAGGTATGTACTTCAACATATTTATGTCACTCGCAAGTAATCGTTTGGAATACTATTCGATGTCCCATATTTTATTATAAAGTACATATGGAAGCGACATTCTCTAGTTTCTTATTTTTTAAGAGGCCTCTATCTGAAGAAAACTGTAGCGTTACGTTACACATTCTAAATGGAATTTCCAAATTCCAAGCTTCCAAGGCGCGCGAGATTTCGTATCAGGTACATTCAAAGCATGTACTTTCTGCCCAATTAAACTTCAAAAGAAAATTTCTTACTACTTCGGCAGAATTTTCTATATATTTCCTTCGCGTGACGTGACAGGTTGCATTGAGCATGTACAGTATACTAAATTTTGAATCGGCCTATAATTGTTTGAAAATAATAAAAATGTAAAGCAACGATTCAGTATCTTTAGGAAACAATTTTAATAAAATGATAGCAGATTTATAATTGACAGTAATGTGGAATCAGAATTATTTTACATTGTACTACTTCTGTGCTTGTATACAGAGTGTAAAAAAACAAACGTATGATATTAATAATAATTGTAGGACATACAGTTCATACCAAAATAAGTCTAAAAGTTTTAATAAACAGGTGTCCTAAAATTAACAGTTATGTTGGGATACTACTGAAACTTCGTTTCCCACATTCCGTCTGCAGAAAATTTCGTCCCCCCACATTACGTCCCCGGATGTTTCGTCCCCGGATGCTTCGTCCCTGGTTTGAAGTTTATTATCATATATTAACAAAATGAGATACACTTCGGAATTATTCTAATAGTCTAATTATTGAGAAAATATCTGATGTTATGCGAGTTAAGTTCCTCCTACATAATGAGGTCATTTCATTATTGTCTTCTTATTTACATACCTACACATTAATAACATTACTGTAGATTAAATTATAATAAAAATTAATAATCACTTTAAAGCGTCAGATGTTTTCTTGATAATTAGACTATTAGAATAATTTCAAAATGCATTCCATTTTGTAAATGTATGGTAATATATTTCAAAGCGAAATATCCGGCGACGAAATGTGGGGGGACAAAATTTTCTGGGAACGGAATGTGGGGGACGAAATATGAGGGACGAAGTATCCATCCATTTTTTTTGACAATTATTCATACATAAGTACCTACCCTATATTGGCTATATTTGTAATAGCCCAATATATGAGGACCTTATCTATTTGTATTATAACATAAGTAAGTAATACATATAAGCAAAAATAAAATATCGGAAAAATCGTACCATAGACAATGAGCGAAATGGGCAAAAAGCAAAATAATACGTGAGGCGTAATAAAAGTGGATTGTCGCAAGGAAAGTTTGCCATTTTAATTTCAATGTTATAAATGAAAGCATAACCAATTTACAAGTACATATTCTGAAGGCATTGATAACCTACAACTTTTACTGTGTAATTGTGCTTTAGTCATATTGCACCAATGTCAAATAAAAATTAAAAGTGAGTACCTACTAAAGTAGGACCTACTTAAAATGTAGGTATATCATTAAATCAAAATACTTAAATATGCATACATTATATGTTTTAACAAACAATTGATACGAATTTAGTCTATTACAGTTAGTACATATTCTAGCTAATAATATTTAATCTCTACAGCTATTAATCCAAAATTCTAAAATACTAAAGTAAGGTAGTACCAAAGAGTACTTTACTAAAATATGTAACAGTCGTCATTTAGAAGCTATTTACTTTCAGTTTAAACATTCTCTTAATTATTGGGAAAATTCTCCAAGAATATACCTATTACCTTAAACTATTTTTAAACGCACAGTTTTTAATTGCTTCATCCCGGTGGCTATTCATATAATTTTCGATTATGTTCATTTGTTATTCTAGATATAAATCTATTTTTTGTAAAAATAGTATATTCGGATTTTTTTGAAAACGTTATTTTGTCGATGAATTTTCTATAACCCCTTCATTTCAAATTTCATCAAAATCGGTTCACTAGTTTTTACGTTAAGAGGCGTCACATACATACACACCCACCCAACTCTGTACTCTGGGAATTTCACCAACAAGAAATAAACTTCCTGCAAGCTGGAAGATAAAAAAGAGATGGAAAACAAAAAAAAATAATTTCAATGTACTACTTGAAAAATCCTAGAAAAAATTCAACTCGAAGAAAACTAATTTCTGCTCGGCAAATAGGTTTAATGCCTGTTTTTGATGAATTCGTACGAAAATCAAATGTAACTTGCCATTTCATTACAAATTCTATAAAAAATTGTTATCACATTTAGGAAATTTCTCTTCTTAAACCCAGCTTTCATAAGAAAACTCTTCTGAAATTTCTCTTTTTAAAGTGCATTTTCTAAATAAATTTAATTAAAGTCGGGTAGTTTTCGAAGCATCTGCGCCGGATCGCTAATAAATTTCCAAATGGAAAAGCAAAAACAACAATTCATTCGGTTTCTCTTTCAAATTAATTGACCTATTCTTTTCTGATCGTCTATGAAAACAGATACTGAGATTCGGTAGATAATAAGACAACGATACAACATCCTACAAGATTCTTGTAGCTGTACTTAATTTGTAAATGGTATTTGTATACCGCGACCCTGTAAACTGTTGCAAATGAAACCTTGACCAAAATCCGCTTATGTTGCTTAAAGAATTTCATTTATGATTACGAATTTGTTAAGTAAATGCCATGAAGATTAGGAGAATTTTGTATCTATACATAAATTTGATGGATGTTCTAGTTATAGTAAATAAATATATAAGTTCATCAAACCGTACAGCCTTTCACCAGTTCACGTAATAGCCTATCAATGAGAATTTGGGCCATAAACAAACTTTATTTAGTACATGAGACTGGTCTTTTCTACATATCGAAGAAGTGTTGGAAAATCATTTACTGATGATTATGAAAAACAGCTCCTTATGTAGGACGAGAGAGTAAAAGAGAAAGGGAAGAGAGAGACAAAGAAATTCGAGAATCTAATAGACCCACCTGTTTTTGACATTTTGTTTGAAAAAAGCATCGTTCAATGAAAGGTTAACTCGGTAATAATTGTGCCTTTTCTTACGTAAAATGTTATTAAGATTTGTTAGTAGTTAAAATGACAATCGCATTTACATAACTAGTATTGTTTGAGAAGGATTCTCAGATGACAAATTCGTTTTTAAAATCTTTTTGCTGTGAACCTTGCAAACGTTTAAAACGCAATAACAATTTTCTCCGATTATAAACTGTGGATACCAACGATTCACAAAAGCATTAATGGATTTGTCTAAAAACTGAATTTAATATACCCCAAACGTAGTTATAACCCCGACAATAAATATTCTAACAGAAATTATAAACAAAAGAGCAAATTACACAACACAGTAGTTCAAATTTAAAATGTTTAAACTTTGTTCCAACTGCGAAAACAAAAATTTTCAGGGAATTTTTGCTATAAAAATTATATTTTCTTGCAGTTAATAAAGCAATAGCCGTAAATTTATTTGAGATTTTCTCGCACCCTTATTTAGCTCTTTAATAGGCCCTCAAGCCTGCTAACCTGTTTGAAATTTAATTGCGTTGTTCTAAAACTGAAACGATCTGAAAATTTATTAAAGATGGAGTAACAAGCAAATAATAAAGTGTTGTTCCTGTACCTGATAAATTTATTATACTACATAGGCACAACTTTTTATAACGTTGCGACAGTTGAAAAATTATAGGCAATTGAATTAAGAATATCATTCAATTTTTCTACAGGTAAAGATTTAGTTAATATGAAACATTAGGAAAATGGTGCAACCATGTGAAGATAAAAAAACAATAACATCTTACAAAATCAAAATATCTTAATTGAAATATTTAAACTAAAGTTGTATAAAATATACAGAGTAATTTTGTTTTTAACTTTGTATCATTATTTTCTATAATCATCAATCCAATAACTTAGATATGTATGCTTACTTTCTAAATAATTAAATGAGACTCATTAAAAAGTCTAACAATTACTTTAAAACGTTTAAAGTTGTCTATAATTCCCTGTTAATTTCTTATGTTCGACAGGGGGTTAGCAAACCAGCTGTATGTCAATTAGCCCAAGTTATACTTCATATGGTCCACTAAAGCAAGCAGCTGGTATGCGCAACCCTAAAAAGAGAATAAATCGCTTCAGGATGGTTATGGATATTAACATTTATCTTTGATACGTTTGCTTCCTACCTATCCAAGAGATATAATACGACAGATTTCCCTGATAAAAAATAACTGGCGTCTCTTAAGTGGAAGACCTTGGCTAGAGGTTGTTACCATTTGCTGATGTTGTTTGCGTAGGTTTAGAGTTAAAACTATTATTCCAAAAATTTACAAGGAAATAAGTTCGTTTAACTCACAACTATGAACGGGAATTTTTAGTTGCGAATTGTAACATATTTTCTTAGATTGCATTTTTCAATAATTTCTATTAACTATATAACTATTTTCTTTTTCTGTTCTAGGTAATGACGGGAATCAACCACATGGTATTACATTACAACCTATTATAAAAACTAGAATAATAGGCACAGGTATGTTCCATAAGTTAGAATCAATTGTATGCTGCTGTTGCTGATATCGAAAACAACAAAAATATTGATTCAGTTATTACCTGATAGGCTTAATTTATACGAGAGAGGATTGTTTTCTTTATAATACTTACGGTGGGAACCAACTGCTATTACCTAAACTAAAGACCTATATGGTTTAACTTTATTCTAGATTCGAACCAACACTCAACAGTCACGAGCCTCGCTAGGCTTTAGCGTTTGCAAGTATCACGACCACTCAACTACGGCGACCTCAGAGAAAAATAAAATATTGTTTTACCTAATAGCGAATTCCAATCGCTGCACTAGCCTGCACTAATGTACACTAGTGTAGTGTGTTCGAATTTCAAAATTGACAAATCGTGGTTGCACCAGACAAAAATAAGCAGGTAGTTTTTAACAAGTGTTCTGTGACTTGAATGTGCCTATATTTGAGTTTCCCTCTAAATTTTAACACCAGTGCAGTGCAGTCACGTGATTACACAATTCTAGCACACAACACTAGTGTACACTAGTGCAGGCTAGTGCAGCGATTGGAATTCGCTATAAGTAAATTATTATTTAATTTTTAACAATTATTATTAACAATGTTTTATTAAACAATATTTCTTTTATAAAAAATTCATAAAGTAAGCTTCCAGGATTTGTAATTATTGAGAATTGACAGAAACCCTGTAAAGTATAACTCTTACTAATTTTTAATACTAATTTCGTAGCAGGTATAAAAATGCGTTAAAGTAGCTGAGGTACTTTACTGTAATTCTATATTTAGCTTTAAAGCAAACCAACAAAAGTTGGAAAATTAAAGAAGACATTGATGTTTACGAAAGACGTGCGTTTCCATGGCTACCTCTAAATTTAATAAGTTACTGTGAATACTGTGCTTGCGACTGTTTACGTATCTTTATCTGTATGTTTTCACGTTATTGATCAGAATAAAATCCTGCAGGAGAATTTTATATCGAAATGTCAATTTTATTCTTCTAACTTATATCAACTTTTGAGGTCAAAAATCCACTATTTTGAAATTAAACCGGTTTCTAGGTGTTAAAGTAAATGAGAAACGAAATGATTCTATTTTTAAATCGACTAATTTACATCGCAGCACACAATTTTCAGATTATTTGAGCACTATACAGGGTGACAATAATCTACTGCGTTCTCTGGGTAAGATTTAGGGTGTCTTCATATAGGCGCGATATTTTTTAGCGAATTTTTCTTTTTGTTTTCGTTCGTTATTTAGCGAAAAATTCAAATTTAACCCACAAAAAGAAAAAAAATCGCGCTTTACAGTTACAGAGTCGATTAAATTAGCAAAATTGGGTAGAACTCCAAGGCAAATTTAACGCCGGCCGGTAAAGCGTTTTTCAGTTTTTTCAGATTATTTCAGAAAGTTAGCAGCATTGATCAAAAACGATAACGGCGTTAAATTTGTCTTGTAATGCTGCCCAACTTTGTTAATTTTACCGACTCTGTCTTTACAATAACAAACTTGTTCATAGAAGCGGAAGCGGTAGATTATTGTCGTCACTCTGTATAGGGAAACCTACATGTTTGAAATCGGAAAAAAAATCTTATTTAACGTTCTCAAAATTGACTCAAAAGTTAAACAAACCTCGATCGTAAAAATATCTTTTTCTAATAGCTACTATGAAGGTAAGAATATTTATCAATTACGTTTCTTGTCATTTTTTTCTATCTCCGACGACGTTTGGGTAGTACTACGATAACATTTTAGATTGAACATTTAAGCGTTTTTCAAATTATTTGAGAAATTTGGCAAAATTAATCAAAAACGAGAACGTCGTTATATTTACCTTGTAAGCTGCCCAACGTTGCAGCACACAGCTACCAAACGGCTACAATTATCTTATTGCGCATGCGTAAGTACAACGCCGCACAGAACTAGGAATGCCTAATACGTTTTTACGGTTTGCGGTGCGGTGCGGTAAGGTGCGGTACGGTACGATACGGTACGTACGGTACGATACGGTACGTACGGTACGATACGGTTGAATTCAGCTTTAGAATAATAAAGTTACCCACACAAGGCGGCAGGGTGCCGAAAATTCACGCCTGTGTAGTCAATCCTAAAAATGTCGTGGTTCGCGGCTGGCGGCGATTGACAAAAATATGCTACAGCGCGTTCGCGTGTTTTCATGGTAAATTGTGCGAATGTTTGCCTTGAAGTAAGAGGCAACGCAACCTATTTAAACACATTTTGTGACAACAGATGTCGATAATGATTTTATTTTCAAACGTTATTCGTTTCTAATAAAGTTTAAGGGCGCCTTCATATAGGCACGATTTTTTTCTAGCGACTTTTTCTTTTTGTTTTCATTGGTTGTATTTGGTGGCAAATTCAAATTTAACCAATGAAAACAAACAAAAGAAAATCGCAAAAAATCGCACCTAGAATAAAGGTGGCTTTACTGTTAAAATGTGTTTTTTATTAATATCTCGATAACTAAAGATAATCGGACAATTTTTCAATCTTAATTGTCGATTTATTTTAGTTCTCTGAATCAAGTTTCAGGAGCACGCGCGTGAATTTTGAAACACCCTGTATACAAACTGTAACATGCGGCAGAATAATTGCGACACTATCTATTTTGCGTAACATCTCTTGAACATTAAAGCATTTGGAGAAATGTTCAGACCCTCAGTTTTACGGATATAAATAACGACTATTTGAAAACGAAGATTGGTTTCGCACCGATGGCGTCTTCGCACAATAAATCCCACTGATTATAACCATATATTCCAGAGTGAATTGAAAATATAATGCTTGTTTGTGTCGATTATTTTTATGGAACAAAGAAAATGCCCCTTTGTATCGTCCGCTTTTGTTATATGATATGAATGCAAATCTCTGGCTTTACTTCTGTATGACGGTTATTGTTTATGAGAGACAGCGTTAGTATTTTACTGCACTTCAATGTTGGCGAGTTGAAACGAATGGTTAATGTAGTACCTACATTTTATTTGAAGTTGCGCATAGCTCCCAGCTTAAAATTTTTAATAATATCAAAATAATATGTTTATTGCAGTACTTCCTCTCAAATACTACTACTAAGCTGTTGTATGAAAACAAAACATCGTCCATCCTTACCACGAAATATTTGGTAAATGTGTTTCGGGCACTTTTTCTGGTAAGGGGTTTTGCAAGTTATTTTACACTTTCAATGTTTCAAAAATGTTTTGACATATGTATCAAAAATGTACCAGTATCTATTCAAAATTAGTCTCAGCAATATCTGTAAACACAAAACTGAATCGCGATGGTAGTGGACTCGAATTCAATACGGGGCGGATATTTTTCTGAACAAGTTAAATTCGGGAACCATAGGTTTGCGTATCTAATGTGGATACTTAGATGGCGGACCCGGCAGTAGTTCCCCAATTCACGTACTTCTCAAGCGAATACAATCTTCTGGATGGATTCAAAGTCATCCGCAATATTGGGTTTTTGCTGATTCCATCCATGTCGGACCAGACTTATATGGATTCTCTTATTCTTGGGAGAGCAGAGTAGTGACACAGTACATGATTTGCTGTGTCGTAATTGGTGTGGCATCCCACGAGTTGGGGCTGTTCACCACATCCATGTTCTGGATGTGCTTCGTGAGAGTGCAGTAACCCATTACGATTCCTATCACTAGTCTGAGGTTTTATCTGTGACAGCTGCACGCAGTATTCGGCCGTCGTCGGAGAGGCTACTGCAATAATAGCCCTTGTCTGATAACAGCTTTGAGTGGTATCCATGAAGAGTTTTAAGGTTTCTTGGTATAGCACAGTTTGGAGGTTAGTCCCCAGTCGTATCGACCCCCTTTTCTCATTCGGTATCTTCTAAAATAATTATTTTCGCTTAAGCATTTTTGCAGTTTTTCGCTTCTTCCCAGTTTTCTAAGGTCTCGAAGTCGTCCGTCTACAGACCTTCAAAATCGCTATCGATTTTCTATTCTGCTTCGATCCTACTGCTCCTGCCATCTACCAATTACGATTTCACTAGACTCTGTTCTTTTCATTATACAAAACCAAAAGTGACTTTAGGCATGCAAAGTGGTTAGATATGTATAGGGTCTTTTGGTTGATTATAGAAAGGTTGCCACCAATGTTGACTTTGACATTAACTATTTTTGAGGTTAAACCAGATTTAAAATAATTAGGCATCTGCATGACGTGACATTTTTTCAGCTTGGATTACTGACAACCAAAGACATCGGTTAGAGTCTTGAAAGTACCTATCTAATTGTCTTGCTACAAAAAAGTCTTCTAACTAAAATTGACACATGGTTATCAGGGAAACAACATTGTATTTACAATATTTTTAAAAGACTGTACTCCAAGCTGAATGACCCTGAAACTCTGGCAGTTAATTATTTCAAATTTCTGTACCAACTACACATTTGTAGTGAAAAACTTTTCAAGCCTAAAATCAATTTTAGTTCTGTATAATGAAAAGGAGCAGAGTAATATGCGTGCTATGGTATAATTTTGTGAACCTAACTTTACAACGCACTTTTCAGAATTTTGCCGTGCTATTTATAATATAAAGTCGGTCTTTTTCCTAACTTTACTTCAAATCAATTTCTTGAGGCCTTTATGTATACCCACCCCGTTTCACTGTTCGCCCCGAAGTTTATATTTCGTTTTACTCCAAAAGGTTCAATTTGAAAGGCTGTAGCAATAGTTTAAATCAAAGGATAATCGTTCTTTCACTTTTACCGTCGTGTATGAGTACTTTTTATAACATTGAATTTCTTAAGAAATCATGTCGGTGGCTTTACCGAAATACATATGTATTTGATTTTGATGCCATTAGAATAATTTTTTTTTAAATTTTCAATTTTATTTCATGACCTCATTATATACCTACTCTGTATAATAATATGGGTTTATTACAGTTTGCTGTTGGCTTTTCTCTAATTGTCGTACAACGGTATGGTCAAGCGCAAAAGTAATGTCCAGCGGACCGGCATTCTGCCGTAAATTTACGGCAGAATGCCGGTCCGCTGAACCTACAAATCCTAACAGGTAAGAAAAGGAAAAAGTATACAGGTATAAGAAATAGGTATGTCGAAGTTTGCAGCGGAACGCAACAACGCTGGACATTACTTTTGTTAAACGACCCTTATTTAATATTTTGCAATTACCGAATGGAACTAAATAAATTATCTTTACATATCTGAATATCTATATTTTATCATAGGTAATAAAGTTTCCACTAACTCCTTAACAATAGTTTAATTAATAGTAAACAGAGTTAGTAAATTCGATCATATATAAAACATGACCATAATATGAAATCTTTTGTTTAAATGGATTGTAAAATTCCAAATTTCTATAATTTAGCCTAAAAGTCGCACCCACCGACTTAATTCTTCAATTTTGTACTTTTCTTTAGATATTTGTTCTATCGAATTACTTTTACTTCAAACGAGTCTCCAGAGGACGCAATGGGGGTTGAAATATGAGCTTTATATTTCACGAAGGAATTGAAGATTCAAATATGCAAAAATTTGTATAGATTCCAAGTTATACTCAAAGTAAACTCTGAAGCGATTTTTTTTTGTTTAACTTAAAAAGTTATTTAATATTTCTTAGGTTAGTAAAAGTATCGAATTTACCAAGTACGGACTGTTTCTTAACTTGAAGGAAATTTGATCTTTTTGAACTGTTGACATTGCAATATAGCTTTGCCACAGGGCTTGCAAGATAAACACTGTTATAAATTAACTTCTCGACTCCAAGTTGTGTTATTAGCTTCTTGTCAGGCTTTCGTAATTTTCGCTTACGTTGGGGGTAAAAATGAGATATTTCCTAACTTTTTTCCTTTTGTCGATATCAAGTCCTCTCGAAGCTCTCTAATTCATGTTTTGTGTTCCACGCTTAGTTTTTTACGGTACCTATATTGTTAAATGTTATAAGGTTAGGACGAAACTTTTTTACTGCTTACTAATTTTGTGACGCTAGTTCGGTTTTCGGTGTTTTCTTTTTATTCCTCGGTGAACTCGGGCGCCAGATTTTAATGAGTTTACTCTCGAACGGCTTCGTTCCTATGTCGGTGGTCGGAGAAACGAAGACCTAGGTATCTACAGTGGAGAAAAACAGGGTATGCTAATAAACAAATGAAATACAAAAATGAGTATTTAGTTTATTAAACACAAAAATAAAGAGTCGTAATTATATACAGATACGGTAACCTAAAAGATGCAACTTAAATAAAACAGTCGGCGGTGCATACGCTTGAGAACAAAATAAAACAAACTGGTATCAAAATATAATAAACAGTCGGTCAATAGACGGTGGAATATTATACGGTAGTTACGGTAGCGGTATTAACGGAGAGGTTTACACCCTTTGAAACTTAGAAAAATGCCTTCTATATGAACGGCAAATTCAAAGCTAACTAAGGGACTTGGTTCAGATATTCCGGACCTGGGTATCGTGACCACAGCACCGCTTGAAGTCAAGATCGCCAGGAGACAAAATATCTCGGACCTGGGGTTTGTAATTTCTCTTTGACTCCGTCTAAAGAGAAATATACAAGACCTTTCGGAGTTACAAAACTAAAGGGGATTGCTAACACTAAAGTCTCGAAAATCAAGTCCACAGCCCCGCTTGAAGAAGTGATTGTCAAGAGCAGTAATGAGAGCACCAGGACCTTGTGGTTCTACCTCGACTCCGTCTAAAGCAGAACGTACAAGTTCTTACACGGAAAGCAAAACTAAAACGGGAAAACTAACGGTGATGCTAATATAAGAGAGCCTCGGATACCACGACCACAGCCACGCTTGAAGACGTGGTTGCCAAGAGTCACAATACCAGCACTAGGTCCTATAATGTTACTTCGACACCGTCTGAAGTAAAATAAATAGCACCAGGTCTAAAACGGCATAAACTAAACACGGAGGGTAACTAAATTGAACTCACCCTAAACTGAACACGGTACTCACCCTAAACGGCACTTTACAAAATTCGGAGGGTTGTAAACTCACCTAGTCGCTGTTGGCTGTTAAATCGTAGAAGACGGATCTTCGAATTGCTATTTTATTCCAGAAAATTCGGTTTTATACGGGAAGACATCAGACCGCGCGCGCTCGGTCCCCAACACTAGCGGCCGGTACGGGTAGGGGCCAGCGCTTCGCTGCTTCGCGGTCTGAGCGAGGTCAAGCGTCAACAATACATACATGAATCCAAATATTTACATTGCAACAATGAAACTAAATATCTTATTTACAATAAAGTATTTCGGTCTTAAAATAAAATATATCATTAATAAGAAAAAATTACGGAACTTCGTTACAATTTTCTGAATTTTAAATGGCGTAGTGAGAATATTAAAAATCCAAAACATTATTTTCCTTGATTACTTCTGAGTTTTGAAAACCAAAAATTGTATGAAAGGGTTTTACGGTGGGGGGGTGAACAGTCCTGAACAATTTATTTTTATAGATACGCATGCAAGTGAAATTTCAGTGAACAATTAAAGTATAGGCGCAGATGCTTATGATTTTTCTTCGATACCCATTAAATATGCAAAGGTTTATTAATTTTTATTAGTTTAGTCTGCAATACAGTTACCTACTACTATTAATTAGAAGAAGCAAGAAGGTCCATTTGTGTACAGTTTTTGAATATTAAGCTTTATAATTTGTACAAAATATTTAATAAACCTTAAAAACGAATTTGGTTGAATATTAAAGAATGTCGAAAGTTATCGAAAGGAAAGCCTTTGCATTAACTAATGGTGTTTGACATTATCAGATACCAATACGCGTCATTGATGTTGGTTTAAAGTGCTAGGCTGTCTCGCTGTCCTTGATACCTATCGGTATCGTCACAAAAATATAGGGACGCCATTTGAATTGAATAACGACCTTTCTAATTCAATCATTAAAACGAAAAATCGATTATACGATGTCCTACGATAAACCTATAAATTAGTATTTATCTATGTCTACTGAATATTTGTCTACAAATAATATAAATACCTGTTTAAGCCAACTTCGAAAATCCGAAATGAGCGTTTAAAACAGTGTGATATAAATTTTACGCCTACGTAAAACCTTCCTTAGAAATTTTAACAATAAATAATAACGGAGAAGTACAATTTGTATTTAATACATCATCAGAAAAGGAGTAAAGTTTGGTAATAGATATAACTTTAGTTAGTTAGAACTATATTTCATATAGCTATTTGTGATGCGGCCGTGCATGAATTGCGCACTTTTCAATCCCTAATCGTTTGGTATGTTGATTACCTGTTAATGACACATGAACTGGGCACTGTACCTCCTAATCACCCGATATGAACCCTTGTTTATTTGTCATTAATTTAAGTTACTTAGGAGAACAGTTACATTAATAAATTGTAGAACAACAAAAGCACCCATCGAAAAAACGCCGCCTAATTTACCCTAAACTGTTAGAAAAACAATTAAGATTTTACAAAATTCGTGTTATACAACTATTAAAGGTAAAAATTTCGTATCGGCTGCTAGTGAAGAACAAATACTAATGGTATTTTCATGTAAAACCAATCTGCGAGCATTGTGCAGCTCAGAGAAGGTTTATTTAGATGGAACTGGTAAACTCATACAACCAAATAAAAGTAAATTAGGTGCTCGAACTGTCTCCCATTAAAGTTTTACTTAACAATTTTTCAAATTTAAAAAATGAACATAGCAGAAACTGTCAACTTCAAGGTCACGATACTTACTTATTCGGATGCAGAATGACATCCTCTGTCGAAATCCATCAAAAAAAGTATAGGGTGCCATTTAAAAAAAATTACTCTGACGTCACCACAAAAAAATGACTGTCGAAAAAAAAATTGAAACACCTTAAAATATGCGTCATAATTTAAATCGCTATACTACCTGTGCGAGCGTTTTCTAAAAAAAACATTATTTTGGGAGATAATGAATTTATTCCATACTTTTTAATCACCCTGTATATAGTTTTTAAGTAGCGAGTATTGTAATGCTGTCTTTCTATATTTTCTGTTAATAAACCAAGAAATAACTTAATCCTGATTTTATTGCCCAGTGCCCAGTTCAGTTGTAACTTAAATATTTAATCCGAGGTCTGGTGCCGAATTCAGGTGGTGTAATTAAGTCCCAGGTAAGCGGTGCCCAATTCGTGTCCGGCCTGTGATGCGTACCTACTATCACTATAGTAACTTCAGTGTAGTCTTACTTCTCAAATTGTAATTTTATCTCTATTTCTAACAATTCATATTCCGTCAGCCAATGAGAAGCGTCTTTTTTTAAAAATTGAACCAATCAAAACCCTTGAATTATATTGACAGATTTGTACGAGTTAAGGGTGAGAGGTGAGACAACTTTCGTCCTTTTTCTTTCAAAGTTACATAAATGTAACTGAGAAAGAAAAGTACGTACAATTTTTTCATCTCTGTCAGTTTAATACTAAAGTTTAATATGAATGTGCAATTATTTTACAGATAGGTTATGTCAAATAGAAAGAGAAACTTTATATTTCAAAAGTTGTCCGCACCCTAAAGGTCCGCGCGCACTTGTTCGGGTCCGTTCCGTTCGGTTCAGAACGGTCCGATCGGCAAAAATCAAATAAAGCTACACCAAGCTTACAAATGCCGCGGAAATTACTGGCATTACGTTGATTCGGTACGGCACCATCCTTTTCGCCCCGTTCTTACCTATAGACTGATCTGACTTTCGAAATTTTTTTACATCTGTAGTATACTTGGACTGAACCGAACGGGACGAAGCCGAACCGACGTAATGCGCGGGCTGCCATTCATTTCCATGTATTTAGATGTTTGCAAATCGGACGGTTCCGAACCGAACGGAACGGAACCGAACAAGTGCGCGCGGACCTTTACTCATGCCATATCTGCAATATCAAAGCACCCTAGGTATTACTACTCCCAAAGTGCTTACATAATATAGTGACCAAGCACAGACCTAATAAGTATCAAAAACTTTTCGATGATAGGTAGTTAACCATGGACTAATGCGGTTGGAAAATTCAGAGTAATATTGATGACAATCAATGACAACTAATTTCAAGCGCTTCCCAAAAAATGAGTGAAGGTAATTGTTCACAATCATATGAAAATTCCTTTGGGATTTTACGAAAGCTTAACGTCAGACGTGATTTCCCTGATGATTTGATTGAATTTTGTAAATCCGAAACAAATCAATTCCGTTCTCTATTCTAAATCTGTACTGAATTTCAGTATAATATGTAGCTATAAAATTAAAAATTTAGCATTCGTCATTAATTTGAGTACTGCGGCAGTTTTGTTTTATTAACACGATAACAAGAAATATCAAATATTTGATTATTTCTGAATTTAAATAGAATTATGATAGGTATTGATATTCTGAAATTTCATTATGCAAGGCAAACCACAGGGGAAGAAAGTCACTAAACCAGTGGAGAGACAAAATTTATTTTGCTTCCCCTGCGCCTGTATTATTTTTTTATCAACGACGGCAAATCCTACTTTATGAAAAACACATTTGCCTCTCAGCTTTATATTTCATTTTATATGACTCAGTATCTCTTAAAATGTAAAGCTTATTTATTTATACATCATGCAAAAGCGAATTTTAAACAGAAAGGCTTACGATGGCTCCACATTCTAACCATAGATGTAATAATATGTTATTATAAACATGCATATTTTCATTCAAATTATATTAAAATACCATGCGGCGACTGAAATAATAATAACCACAGTATAATATCGTTGCATTAATAAATACATTGCATCAGTGCCGTAACTAGCTTTTTTGGCGCCTATGGCCAGGTATGAAAAAGGCTCCTTCCTGACAAGATATCACAGGTCAGTTGACAGTTTGTTTGTATTAATAATTTTTTAAAAATTTTAAAATTTTTGGAAGAGCGCCGCGCCGTTGCTGCCATTTTTGGATTTACTAAATAATTTTCATTCAAAAGCGATGGTTTGACCAATTTTAAAAAGCGCCGCAGGCGAAAATTTTTTGTAAAAAGGGGCGTGGTCTTCGAAACGACTGTAAGAAGGAGCTGAAATTTTTTGAGCATATAATTAGGAACCAAAAAATATGATGTTACATGAAATGAGTAATACAATTTTTAAAAAATTACAAATTACAATAAAAATAATATTTCCTCAAAATGCAAAACTGGGATATATTGGCAGCGTACAAAAAATTTTAAGAAGTTTATTTACTGTAGGAAATATGTTTTTAACACTTACTGCAGCACGCACTTGCGGTTGATAATTTGGTTTTCTCGGCGGCCGGTGGAGCAGCGGGGGAGTACTATAATTATACTAAACAGTGCGCACAAATTTCCCGTGTGCCATCAAGAATTCTAATAGTTAAATAACGTTAATTAAACAAAAAATAAAAAAGCATTTTTCATCATTGCGATTTTTATTAATAATTTTTGTGTCCATGGGGGGGGGGTGCTGACCCCCAAAATCCCCCCCGTGTATACGCCGCTGCTTCCATTAAGTCACTGAACTGTCTACACTCACAAAAATAAAAATGCGTGTATATATACAAAAAGGCGCTCTACTAGGTAGTAGGTAATATTTTATGACCAAAGATCTATGGGTCGGACCATCTGGAAGCAATAATAATAAAATTATACAACACGTCCAATTCTCAATACTCAACAAATTTCTGAGCTATGTAGGGGCGGCAAATTATATCTTGCACCCGGGCGGGGGATATTTTGTGTTATAATCCGTTTGTTTGTGAATACAACATCTGGACAAAAATAGAAAACAATCTTCGAACTCGGGTTCAATGTCTTGAATAATACAAAAATGGCATATTTCTTTTTTTTAAATAAAAATTATGTTCGCGCGGCGCCTTCATTCAATCTGGCGCCTATGGCAGGGGCCGTATTGGCCATACCCTAGTTACGGCACTGCATTGCATACCTTACATAAATACATAATTATTATGAAGGCGCAATGAGTTATTAAAATCATATTTGTTACATCGCCGATTCAGTTGTAAATGTAAAACACTGTAGGATAAAAAATATTATATTTAATATATTGTATTCATTATCAGCTTTCTTAAAATAGCATATCGAAAAGTTTTCTGCAATTTGGAAACAATAAAAACTACAAATGTGTAAAACAAAGGTTGTGATTAGTCTTTTGAATATTTCGGAAAACGCATTTATGCCTTTAGTGGCTTTAATAATTCGCATCATACCACAAACGCTTACCTGTTTGTAATAATACTCATTTGGAAAGTAACACGAGTAGGTAGTGATATTAGTACCTAATATTGTATGATCTTACTGGATAGTCCCAGAAACCAATTGACCGAAACCAGATCGCAATTTGAACAACCTTAGTGTGGAAAACCGCAATCAATACGTTATTGGAAGACTAATCATTTCGTTTTGGCCACATCGTGATTTGAAAACCCAAGATACCGTTGAGCAACCAAGTATTGGAAGTTGGAACGTGACTTTTAGCTGTGGCATTTCTTTCTAGAATATTGTCCTAATTAAATTGCATCATAAAAGAAGAATAATAACATTCTTAATTCTATAATAATAATTTTGTTTATATAGGTGAAAAGTAGTTTTTGAAGTATACTACTAACTACTACACAAATTTAAAATAGTTTATATTAGAATAACTGTAAATGCTTATTTGAATATCTTTTATTAACTAATTATTAACATTAAACTGACTTTCCTTTTTCAATCAACTTGAAATTATTTTAACGACTATGATCCCAACAAATGGCAAACCTCTTTGGGAAAAACCATGATTAGAAAAATAAGCAAGTAATTGTTTTAGGCAGTGGCGTAGTGACCGGGTGTTTAGCGTGTTAGGAAGACTTTGGTCTCAAGGGGCCCAGTAGGGCCCCCGTAAAAATAATAATAATAATAAAAAACCAAAACCGAATAATAAAAAGTAAAATTTATGGATAGAAGTTTTTTTATTATTTATATGCAGGTGTTCTCAGGAAAATTTTCAAGCTATTGTATTTTTTAATGCCAATGCCCCAATAAACCTTTTCTTCAAAGTCACCAAATGACCAACTTATTTTGACTAACTCTCTGAAATCTAGTAAAGTACAAACGATAACATTTTTTTATATTTACACGTGCATCTGCTTTTTCCTGTTTGGTCCTTTGTTAAGCGTAGTATGCACTTCACATTGATTATGAAGGAGATTTATTATATTATTTAATTATTGTTGCGGTTTAGTTTTCTATCATCAGAATAACTGGTGCGTATGTTGTTGTGCTACTAATCAAGCATAATTCACTACGAATTACCATGAGCAGCAGCAGAAACATTTAAAGTAGGAAGTAAAAATAATAGAAAACAGTGTTAAAGCTGAAAAACTAAAAAACTCGACTCATTTTTCGTCTCCACGACCAGTGCCAACTAGTTCCGCTAGTGACTTTCCATCAACGGCTTCTAGTGAAACTCCGACTACTTTTGAAATTGAAGTATTTCGCATCTTCATTGCTTATAGCAGTGCGGAAGTGGTTGATATCCTTCACATTTATAAATCAATTTTTGTATATCCTATTGCACGAGATCAATATTTCATTCAAAATTGTAATGGTCGATTGCGGAAACGATGTTTCTCAAGGAAAACTGACTAACGGAAACTAAACCCTCCCCATGTCATTTCTGAAGAACAATTACACGATAGCCTAATAATTATTAGTAGGTACTGTCGTACTGATAAACACTTTAGAAAACGTTACATATATCTAACCACTCCATTACGTATCTAAGAATGCATTACTTATTTGATATTAGTATTGTTATAATTGGGGCACCACGAATAGTTGCTTGTTTTTTATTCCTTCGCTTTAAGCAGCTCTACATACAATTTTATTTTTCACTTGTCAATTATTTATTGTTTATACACATCTGTCAAACGAGGTATATTACCCCCTAGGGCGTTACGAATACACCGCTGATTATGCCCTCTAATATATTATCATCGTCATAGGTTAGGGTGACCAGATTTGTAAAATAAAAATAACGGGACAGAAGACACTTGGGTGGGAGAGGGGGTAATAAAATAAATGATTAAGAATATATTTTTAATATAACATTTCTTTTAAAATGTTTAAACGTAAACAAATTTCAATATTTTCTCTATCTGTTCCATTGCAAATGAGGCCAATACATTTACTACAGTTAATTATCACATTTGGTACGCGAGCAGGAAAATTTTTTTTCTTGCATTTTGTAATTGAAGGCGATGTACAATCCATGGACCTGAATGAATGGTTATGTTTAATTGCATGAAAGCTAAACAATCCTTCTGCCGCAATGAGTGTAACCCCGTCTGTTGAACCAGCTGCTGTATTTTTTACAAAAAAAGATGATACTTTTTCGCTGCAAGTTGCACTAGAGACAGCCAATAAATGTTTTATCTTTTGCAAATGCTATCTGCACGACTACGTTCGATGGAAAGCAATGATTTGCAGACTGTGCATTCGACTTTTCCTATTTCAGAAGTAGCTTTTAAAAACGGAAAGTCAGTTTTTAAGCTTGGTGTGAAAATGCATCTCCTCTTCGACATTTTATTGGATTTTAAATCGAAAAAATAAATTTATTACGAAAACCACCATAAATAAATTCAGGTACCTACCTATTTGCCAGATTGAACTTAGTGTGTTATATAAATAATAATAATAATAATGATAGTACAGTAACACTTGCACACATCTACGCGGTACAGACTGCATTAACTGACCTGACAGTGCATACTGCATGCACAAGAAATGGTAATATAAGTCAAAACGGTGAATTCGCGTCCCGTTCTGAGTTCTTTGGGACAACGGGACATGAAGCTAAAATAAGGGACAATTCCGTTAAAAACGGCACGTATGGTCACCCTAGATACATAAAAAATCATCACCCCCAACAGTCATGCCATGATCGTGTCAATTTTATAAATCCACGTTTTAGCTTTCAATTACGTATTCAAAGTGAAACATTTGATAAAACGTTGTATGCAACACGGGCATTACTGGATATTTATACCCGCCGAGGGCGACCAGCTAGTCCAAGGGCTCGAGGGTTAGTACCTATGTTGCCTTTTAAAGTCAATATTATGCTAACCTTAAATTTCTGTACTTCCGTCTCGTTCAAAATGGCGGCCGCTATGAATTTTCCAAAATTTTGACTTAAAAACCAGTTATCTGATCAAGTTTAGCAACAGTTCGTTTGAAAGTCCTTTGGTGATATGAAGAAAAATTAATTTAAAAAATTCTAAATGGCCGCACCGCTTCTTCCAAAAATTTTACCATTTTTAAAAAATATTACAAAAAAACTGGTCACGTGATTTTGTTTAAATTTTTTATGCTTATGCAGCTTGGCATTAGATATATTTTCGTTTTTTGACGAATGCTATAATTTCACTGTGGTTTTGAAAATCGGAAATTGATGCTGCTATATATTAGTCAAAATATGAAGTATGAAGTTTAAATACAAAAGTTGTTCTGCTAATGTATATACAGGGTGATTAATTTTCACAGTACTATAAGCAACTTTATTATTTTTAATGAAACACCCTTTATATTATTATATAATTGAACGCAAAATTTAATTGTCTATCAAATAGTATAAGATATTCATATAGCTAAAATGTACGGATGATGAGAATTTCGCGAAGTTCAACTACTGTTTGTAAATTTTGAACGCTCATATCTGGGGTGTTGATAAGCTGTTTGTAGCCGCATTCATGATTTCCAAGCACTGCCTCGTGAGCACTAGCGGCTCCACGGGGGGTACGATGATACGAATGTACCCCCTGTTCATAGCGTCTTGTACCCTTAAAAACTTTTACCACAATGTTTTTTTAATAGTTTGTTGATGAAGAGTTACCTAACTGGTCTTACCTACCCCCTGTATACAATTCCCAAAGTCGCCACTGCTCGTGAGCTATACTGTTGAATGTTGAATACCAAAAAGAAATGTTTATTTTTTGTATGGGAAACCAGGGAGGTGCTAACGTCCACTTTTTAAAGGTTCTTTTCGTATGATAGTAATAAATGAAATAAATGAAACCTATCCTGTACATATAGGTTCTATCAATAGCCGATCAAAGTAGATAGGTATTGTCCACCTGGTAATGAAAAATGCCAGGTAGATTCAGTAAATTATAATTGGATAGGCCATCAGCTACCTGTATCATTCGTATAGCTTTCCAACTGTTTATGTCCCAATATGAATTTTATTCCAAATGGACGTGCATATCCATTCATTAAATTATAATTGTTCGTGATTAATTAGAATAACCCCAAAACATTTATAATGTTTTATGTGTGTTTTAGATATAATTTTCGAAAAAAACAAATACTATATAATACTTGGATAATAATTTTATAGGTAACGTAGCTATTTTCTGTTGATTGTAGTACCTACATAAGAATTCTGGGTATACAATTATCTTTGCTAGCAGTAGTAACGATTTTTACACGATCTAACCTTTTTGTAACAACTTGAACTAGATATGTGGTACATTTATTTGCAGTATAATTCAGATTAGGTACAATGTGTCGGAAATTTGTAGCTACTTATTAATACCTTAATCTAGCAACAACGGTCGCAGGATTCTGTCAGGATTGAGCAAGTGCAGATCGCGCAATCTCCCTCTTCGTTTCTCATTTACATTACATTCTCCCGGAGCAGGGTCGACAAGTTTCACTCCGGTTCCAGTCCGATAGCAACCGGACTGGTGACTACACCTTCTGTGGGATATTATTATCCATACGCGTAACGCATATGCACTGGATTTTTTTACAACCGCATTCGCACATTACGAAGATGTGTTCATCTTTCCCTAAGGTGGAAATAGTGCTTTAAATAGATTCCGTGTGTGTGTGTGTGTGTTGTTTTGTTAACTGCCTAAAATGTTACTCACAAGGCGAATGTTTATAGTCTTATCAGTGTTTCTATTCCGGTGGCTCATTACTGCTGCACAAGGTAAGATGAAGTTAATAACTTGTAATTTTTAATTAGGAAACATTTAATTCCTTCTTAATGATCGTTCTGAATAATATTATTCAGCATTTGCATTTAGATGGGAGAAATTACATTTATTATTGTTCCATTCAAAAGCATTTCGTGACTTTTGTTGCACAAGAATAAACAAAGAGTAATAAATAATATAACTGGGTTAAATTCTATAAGTCATTTCAATAGGTAATTATAGGATGAATCAGAAATAAAGCAATTTATTAGTAAATGTAAATGAATAAGTACAGAATTACAAAAGTAATAGGTATAAGATTGACCGATATCTGTAACATTCGAAGGTAAAAAAAAAAAGTTACAAGAACTAATAAAATATAAATTAAGTAACCGCCCATTCAAGTAGTAAAATACTGATGAAGCTGTGGACCTACCTTTCTAATACGTTTTAGGGTAAAGATTTTTAAAATATTTTCATTTTACATGTTGGAATTTATAAAAATTATATTAAATAAATTAAAACTTCTTTGTTTTAAATGCAGTTAAAAAAATTGACGTTAGACCACGAGACTTAATGTTTTCTGAGAATGGATTCCAAATGAACCTTGTGCGCTATAGTGCTCTCATAGTAAAATAGCAAACCAGATAACACAATCATCCCATCTAAATATTTCTAGGATACATACCTACCTACTTTATAAACAAAGCTGGCTACACAAAGAAATTTCAGTAAAACTCGATTTTAAGCATTTACGTGAATTATTTGGTTTACTATTTAATTTTTAATTAATTTTCCTATTTGACGTCAGATAGGTACTATGCTATGCTATGCATTTTAGTTGTTACCATACGGATATCTTTTATCATACCTGTGTGTACCAATATGAATAAAATAATATTTCTATCGCGGAAGTAGGTATATTCTGGATGTGAAGGTTAATTTTTATTTCTTTAAGGACAACAAGCGATATTTAGTAGGTATATACCACTGTCATAGGTCCAACTTTCAATATATAACATATTCTTAATACCGTTAATGCTTGGAAAAAAATTATATTTAATCACACCATTTTGTAATAATATGACCAACTGTTTCTGTACTATCGTGTTTACCGCAGCTTACGAAACTGTGAACATTCCATATATATGATGTTCATAGTGACGATCAAATCGTGAATTTCTAATAAACCTAAATATAAAATATCCTTTACAGTAGTTGTATGTCAAGCGTAAACGTATTAGAAATATGTTCAAGTTAAGATAATAGAAAGTCACCTATTTTCTTATTCAATAAAGCATGGCCACTCTAAGAAATGGAACAAAAACACAGAGCTCATTTCGGTATTGGTTTCGGTTTCTACGAACGCTTTCAATGAAAATGAAAAGCTTTTATTGCATTAATTTATGTCAGTTGAGGATATTTTACAGTTACTGCTATTTGACAGTCATAAATTTCAATTTCAATCGAGTGAACATACATCCTAGTATAAGAACTTAAATTTAATGAGTCTCTGTATAGGTACTTGTAAACTATGAAATAATCAATGTTAAAGAAATTTAACGTAGGTATCTATACATTTTCGTTAACATGGGTACGCCCGCTTTATTTATTTTTATTAGAAGCTAGGAGTAAATGCATAATAATTAAACCTACTGTATAGCCGGATTAATATCGCCTGAATTAAAATAATTAAATACGTACCTGAAACATGCTTACGTGAACTACTAATTCTTGAAATACGAAATACCATAGTACCATCAAAAATGATTTTCATCTAGTATAGCTATGAAAGAACAAATTGCTGCATTTACAATTGACTGGGATATGTTCTTACGTCAAAATAATTGTTGACAAATGTCAGATTTGCACGTCGTCAGTCAATCTTAATGGCAACAATTTGTTCTTTCATAACCATACTATACCGTGTGGGTATTTTCAAAACCGAACATAGGGGAATTGCATTGTAACTGATCTTTATATAGATTCCTGCTCGCCATTTAAACTCACAAGGATGGTAATGTCTTTATTAAAAAAACCCTCTGCTCTACTGAATACTCGTTATTATTCATATTATTTGATATTAATAACAGAAACATCGACTGATTTCAAATAATTTAATTGACAGATAAAAAAAAGTTGACAATCATAGCAATCTATATTATTTCAAAATAGCATTATTTTATAATTTTTTTTACAGAAAAAGATAACTAAGTACTAACATTTATTGGTACCATCAGATGCGCTGTATTTTTGTCGTTCTATTCATACCATTACCATCCTTGTGGGTTCAAATGGCGAGCAGGAATCTATATAAAGGTTAGTTACAACGCAATTACCCTATGTTCGGTTTTGAAAGTACCCAGACGGTAGATGCAAATCATTTCTGATCATACTTTATATAATAACGGGAAGTAAGTTGGTACTTTGCTACTTGTTAATAGCGAAGAAAAGTAAATAAAGAAATTTTTGTTTTGAATTTATTTTTATAGTATGTAACAGAATAATTGCCAAAGTACCTAACAATTTACAAAATTCGGTGAAAATTCTTCAAACTATTCAAAATTATAACAAAAAAAGTGGAGGTGCAAACCTCCCCTGGACTTTCCCATACAAAAATAAACATTCGTTTTTGGTATTCAACAGTATTGTTCGCCACAACCGATACACTAAACTTGAAAATTAACACAAGTGCCGATTGTGTTCATCTGCGCATGTGTGATTACTTATATTCATAGGCTGCTAGGATTAGCCGGCGACAAGGAATTCCCGTCCCGCGCATGGTCACTTGAACATATCGGCACTTATAAATTTCACCCTACACTGTTTTAAAGTTCAAAATTCAAGAATTTTTCATCAACCGTATATTTTAGCCATATGAATACATTATACTATATGATAGACAATTAAATTTTGCATTCAATTATATAATAATATATAGGGTGTTTCATTTAAAATAACAAAGTTGCTTATTGTACTGTGGAAATCAAACGCCCTGTATACGTGGCATACATTTAGAAAAATGCAGAATTATATACTGAATAACTTTTATATTTACACTTCTTTCATATTTGGACTAATAAAAGCGCTATAGGAGCATCAATTTTCGATTTTCAAAACCTCGTAGAGGGCGCCACAGTAAAATTCTGGCGTTCATCAAAAAACAAAAATGTAGCCAATACCAAGCTGCATACGTGTAGAAAATTTAAACAAAATCGTTAGACCAGTTTTTTTGTAATAATTTTTCAAAAATTTCAAAATTTTTGGAAGAGCGCCGTTGCGACCGTTTTTGGATTTAGTAAATGATTCTTTTTCTTGGTGTAGTACAGCCAAAGGGCTTTCAAACAAGTTGTTGCAGAACCTGATCAGATAACTGGTTTTTGAGTTATGGGGCGTTAAAGTCGAAATTTTGAAAAATTCATAGCGGCCGCCATTTTGAAGTTAGAGAGTCCGGCAAAAAAGTGTTTTCCTTCAATTATGGTCTTCTTTCATATTCCCTACTCAGATTTTCAAAATTCCGCTTCTGAAAAAAATGCTACCAAAAAAACATGTCTAACTTCCGCTTCCGGTTTCGGATTTTTTTGAAAAGCTTATTTTGTCGATGAATTTTCGATATACCCCTTCATTTCAAATTTCATCCAAATCGGTCCAGTAGTTTTTGCGTTAGAGGCGTTACATACACACATACACACATACATACACACCCACAGACAGACATTTTTTCTAGACCACTTTTTTGGGTTCCTGGGGGCCCAAAACACGTATTTCCGCGAAAATCTCGCTTTCGAAAATTTTCATGATATCAATACTTCCCATATACCAGTGGTGGTATGGGAAAGTAAAAAAGTGGAGGTGCAAACCTCCCCTGGACTTTCCCATACTAAAAATAAACATTTTGTTTTTGCTATTCAACAGTAGTTCGCGAGGCAGCATTGGAAATCATTTGAATGCCTCGTGAGAAAAACGAGTACGGGTTCGATATGAACAAAAGAAAGACACCAAGATACGCATCTATCGCGGCTAGAAGTTACAACCGGCGAAGTCGGACGATCGCTACCGACCGACGATCCGAGTCCAACCTAAATATTCAAAATTCACGAATTTCTCATTAACCGTACATTTTAGCCACATGAAGACCTAATACTATGTGATAGATAATTTAATTTTGCATTCAATTATATAATAATATATAGGGTGTTTCATTTAAAATAACAAAGTTGCTAATTGTACTGTGAAAACCAAACACCCTGTATACGTGATATAAATTTAGAAAAATGTAAATTTATATACTGCACAACTTTTATAATTAAACTTTTTTCATATTTTGACTAATAAAGGCGCTATAGGAACATCAATTTTCGATTTTCAAAACCTCGTAGAGGGCGCCACAGTGGAATTATGGCGTTCATCAAAAAACAAAAATGTAGCTAATACCAAGCTGCATAAGTATAGAAAATTTAAACAAATTCCTTAGACCAGTTTTTTTGTAATAATTTTTCAAAAATTTCAAAATTTTTGGAAGAGCGCCGTTGCGACCGTTTTTGGATTTAGTAAATAATTTTTTTTCTTGGTGTAGCACAGCCAAAGGGCTTTCAAACAAGTTGTTGCGGAACCTAATCGGATAACTGGTTTTTGAGTTACGGGGCGTTAAAGTCGAAATTTTGAAAAATTCATAGCGACCGCCATCTTGAAGTTAGAGAGTCCGGTAAAAAACTGTTTCCCTTGAATTATGCCCTTCTTTCATATCCCCTACTCAGATTTTCAAAATTCCGCTTCTGAAAAAAATGATACCAAAAAAACATGTCTAACTTCCGCTTCCGGTTTCGGATTTTTTTGAAAAGCTTATTTTGTCGATGAATTTTCGATATATCCCTTCATTTAAAATTTCATCAAAATCGGTTCACTAGTTTTTGCGTTACAGGCGTTACATACACACACACACACCCACACCCACCCACAGACAGACATTTTTTCTAGACCACTTTTTTAGGCTCCTGGGGGTCCAAAACGCCCATTTCCGTGAAAATCTCGATTTCGAAAATTTTCATGATATCAATACTTCCCTATACCAGTAGTGGTATGGGAAAGTAAAAATATACAAATTAATGCCATGAATAACTATTTCACGAACTAGTGGGAATACGTTCGTGGCGATATCTCGCACGTTTGATTTTTCCTTCCACACCTACCCCTCACCACTGGTGCTTGATGGAAAGTATTTTTAACTGATATATGGAAATTTTAGAAATGAGATTTTCGCGGAAATACATATGTTTTAACCTTTTAACCTCCAGGAACGCAAAATAGTGGTTTAGAAAAAATGTCTGTCTGTGTGGGTGTGTGTGTGACTGACACTGACACATAACGCTTTTCACGACTAGTCTTAAATTCATAAATTTACATTTACCATGTAAAACCCCGCCACAAAAATAGAAACGATCGAGTCGTGGACGGTGGGGTAGTAAGTTTCGTGAATCCACTACCTTGCTTAACGTACGTAATATCAGTACTGGAATGAGTCTTATGTCGGACAGCTCTAACAGAATATAAGTAGAATCCAAATAATTGAGATTAGTAATATGAAACATCTAAACTCGCAATTTGTTGTATTGTTTATTTTTATTGCTAATTATTTTTACCTTTCCAATTTTTACATTTTTTTGATAGTTTAGGTAAGATGATTTCAAACACTAATTTTTATTTTGTTGCTGTTACAATCGTTAACAATTCCATTAATCTCTTTCGTCTGCTGAATCACCCTCACCTAAATCCCATTTAGTCATCTTTCACAGTTAATATTTCTGAAGTCTTCAGGATCAACAATTTCTAGAGTATCATAGGTATTTATGTATACACCCTTGACCTATCTAAATTAATAAACGTTACATAAAATGTACTCCTTCTCTAAGTTCGACTTCCTAGTCTACGTAAATACATTTTAAGATTGTGATTGCTTTTAACAGATTTCCACTAGTTACTTTTTCTCGCTTTAATGTAAGAGTATTGTTGTGCTAAAATGCGATCAATTTTCTTGCGTTATATATGTATTTTATGTCGTAACCTTTTAGTATTGGCAACAAGTTTTCGTTGTAATTGACTTATCTTAAGGATTTACATTTATTTACTTCTCTACAACTAATTTTAAAAGCACTGAGGTGCCGAATACAATTTTTTAAGTTTAATTCAATGTCACGTTTTAATTTTGTAGAAAATATTGTTTCAAGATATAGCTATCATTATTTTAAACCTCTTAGCCGCTCTTAGCTAATGTTGCTATTTTAGATTTATACTTCTTCAATGCGTTGCGACATTGACTTTTACTTTCGTGATTATTAGTGTCTGAAGGCATCGACATTTATCATATTTCTTGAATTATCATCAAAGTTCAACAAAAATCTACATTACAGGGTGTACGAGATATTTTTGTCCATGTACCTACCTTGTTGCTCAAATGTATTTCCCTTACGAAAATGTATTGATTTTCAAGATAACTGCAATCACTGAAATATCCTGAAAAGACTGAAATTTGACTTTTTCGAAAATCTTTAATAAAGTTTTTTATTATTAGTTGTGGAATTGAAACTCGGAAGTAGCGTAAACCGGAAGCAACTGCGAAATTTCAAATTTCTAGATCACGTTTAATATCGTTGCATTGGGGTCTCTTAATGGTTGAGGAAATTATTTGAAAAGAATCAAAGAGTGATTTACTTTTTTAGATTTTCAGGGTTAAATTCAAATATGTTCAGAATATCTACCCTTCTCATTTTAAATGGTTTCTCTTCGAAGGGAGGGAACGACAAGCATCCTGAAATTCCTTGATTACGTCCTTCTTTGTTGTGAGCCGTTGTTGGTAAACAAGATCCTTCGATCATTCCCTCAAGAAAAATTCTAATTGCGTTAGGTCTGGGGAACGTGTACGTCATCCCACATGACTTTCCCTATGAAAAAAATTCGAAATAAAAAATATTTATTTTTTTGTACTCACTGCAGTTTTGAAAAACCTTATCCAACAATGCCGAACAATACTAAATATTGCCGAACATTTTGGTTTGAAATTTCAAAAGTGATATCGGTTTCTTTAATTTCATAGCTTATCGCGTTTCAAAAAAAGAAGGGTGGGATGGGTGAAACAGGATGTGCTATATCCACATAACTATAATATTTATGTAAACCAGTATCAGCTATTATTAAAACCGTCAAATTGAATTAAATAGAAATTTAATATCACAAAATGAAATTTTGAAATTGAAGTACACAGTTTGTACAAATACATTTTAAATTTCATAACGTTATTGTTTTGCCTCGATGTTGCATTTATATCATGCATCATTTAATTTTTAACCGCAAATATATTCTATTGTAATACCAGCTTGGAGTTATTACATAACACAAAAACATTTTCTCAAACCTAACCTCTTCCATAATTGTACAATGCGGCCTATACTTTTATTATTTTTAAAGTACTAACATAACATAGTAATTTACTAGAATATTACTATCAATAATATCAATGGTAAATAGTTAACAAAAGCAAAATTTTGTGTTGTTTAGAAGTATAAAATCTTAGTAACACGGGAGGTTTATAATTACTATTTTCTGATCCAAAAGGATCCAGTAATGAATAAAATATCGACTATTATGGCATGGCTGTGTTCTAGACTTCCAAAAATCCTTCAAATTTAGTGTTCCTGCACATTATAGGTCTTTCAGTCTTCAAATCTGTATATTTTATTAAAATGGTAGTCCAATTATTTAATTAACTGGTTCATATGTTATAATTCCTTAATATTAAGTTAGGTAGTGGAGCAATAAATTTTTACATTTACTAATTATTTCAATGCTTGATATTAGAAAAGAAGTCAAAAATAGGTCGTAACTTCCAAATGAAAGAAGGTAACAGAAAAATAGAGTATACACAATTTCGGTAGCAGATACTCCCTGAGAACTTTATCGGTCGAATTCGTATACACCCTATGTATTATTATTACCACAATTTACATGAGTACAATGTTAACATTCAATGTGTTGTGGTATGGTAACAAAGAAATAATTTACTGCTGTCAAGAATCTTTACTCAAGAACGATGCAGAACTAGGGTAGTAATATGTATGTAACTGCTTCTATATTACCTAACTTTTTAAAAAGAGAGCATTAAAGGGAATAGTATCACAAACAATAATCAGTCATAAAATTATTAATTTAAAATAAAATAATTTTATCGAAGTAGGTAGGTAACTTAGAAATTATCACACCTCATCTGAAGAGCCTAAAAAAGATTTGACTGCGCCTTAGCGCCTATATACACAGAGAGAATTGCCTATTATAGCTTACCCAAGCAGAATTATTTTGATACTTTAGATAACAGATATATCTAGCTGATTCTTCTTAATAGACTGACTATGTAGTATGTATTATAAGGTCGGTCGATCTTGATCACAGTGTATCATGTAGAATTCCGCTCAGACGTCTTGGACTCCGTTAAGGGCTAAGGTTTGGAATAATTAACCTGTGTGTGATTGATTACTACCGAAAGAATAGTAAAACATCATTATGCGTTACAGATAAGACACAAGTCAGGGATATTCTAAGGCGTCCGTGTCGGTTTTAAACGTTAGCAACACAAATATACCGACCGACGCGACGGTTATAAAAATATATAAAAAAAAAGTTTAGTAAATGTAAAAATTATCATAATATTGCAAAGAATCTAGCTATAATGATAATAGGCATTGGAAAACTCGCTAGAGATTCACGCCATGTTACTTTTATGCATTTTGCATGTAAATGTTTTAATTGCTAGTAGGTGGTACTACGTAATTTCATGTCGATCAATTAATGAAAAGTTAAACTGAAATTTGTTACAAGTTCTAGAATTCTAATAATTTTAGTGGTATTTATTTGAAAGTTCGGTTTTGGAAAGCCGAAGGCACAGGAAGGATACACAACTCGATAAACCAACAACTATCACTGATATTACTGGGCCTTCAGAGACCGCAAACGCCTTGAGGAGACGTATAGTAAATAACCCTTTCCTAATTGAAATGTTTGGAAAGAACTTTCAATGCAGGGTGCAGAAAATTTCTCGTATAACATGTAAATAATTTTCAAATGTAATATACAATTTACTTTTCAACGCTTAATTCAATGTATGAAAGAAGTTAAAAAAGTAAACATTAAACAAATTTAGAATGCTAATTTATCTTTTGGGTGGAAACGGTCATTATGTTAAAAGACATCTAATATGACTATTGTTGAATCTCAAATTAAACAGTGTGTTAAATATTACTTTAATTATCCAACGCAGCTCCAGAATGGCTTAGACGCGTTTGTGATGTTTCCATTTCAGTGTAATATTACTACTTAAATTGCTAACAAATGTTCAGTTACATTACGAAATTACGATAATAGCTTAGTAGACTAGTGCTTTCAGAATGTAATTAACATGCTATAACGTAAAGCTGTGATATTGGTATGACCTACAGTTGTTGCAAAAAGAATCTGAAAAAACTGAAATTTTCCACTACCTACTTAATGATTTACATCCAGCGGCGGATAAAGCTTTTTTGGGACCCTAGATACATTTTTTTTTCGGGCCCCTTGTTGCATTGTGTAATTATTTTTTCTTTTGTCTTTATTTAATCTAATTATTTTAATTTAATATAAAAATTGTTTTGAAAATCATTTTTCCTTAGGCTATTCGTATATAGTTCAGCAAAATTATCAATCATGTCTTCGTAATTAATATTATCTAGAGCATTTTATTCTAAGCATACGTAAGAAAGTCTCTACATTGGGGAAAGTAGATACAATTTTGGTTTTCTTTATGAATATGCTCCAATATTTAGGGGTGAATTTAAATTTTCGCTTTTACTAAATAACAAAAATTACAATAATTCGTCGTCTAATTTAATAATGTTTATATCTTGTCTGTACCATTTCTTTAATTCAACTGTATGCTCAGAAATATTTGCTATATCATCCAAATTGGAATGAAATATTTTTTTTGTATTCTGGTTACTGGGTCTTCCCCAGGCCCCTCAAAAAAGCGAGCCCTAGACATTTGTCTATGCTATAATTCGGCGCTGTTTACATCATAGCATGTCAAGTTATCGATTGTAATGATTCACAAGAATAGATTATAAAACAGCGTGCAGCATCATCGTTTAATACCGTATGTTAGACAACAGTATATAAATAAGGAATGTATTAAAAATTATGACTTTTTAATGTCTATAAATCACCCCATGTCTTTATTAGTAGCTTTATGCATACTACCATTTATATGAGTACCATTACTACAATATTCGTGGCCCGTTTTAACTTAATTCAGGTTTCCTGGGTTGGTCAAAACCTGAAACTACCTTTGTTGGGTCCATGTTTAAAATATGATCAAAAAGTTTCATTTTACTTGCCAGTTTATTGTTTTCCGAAGTTCAGAAATAGAAAAAATAACAACATATGAATAGTTGGAATGAACATATAAGTAGCAGATCTTCATGAATTGGGAACTCATTAATTTGGTAATTTCCTTATTAAATTTATTCAATTCACGTATCAGAGCATATTCTATTCTAATAATACATGGTGGAATAATAGTTGAGCCTTCCAACCAAGCAAGGGGATCGAGTAGTTTCAGCACCAATTATAATCCAAACAAGTTGAGTCATGGGATGTAGCGTGTAGTACCACGGCTTTACTATTTATTTACATTTCGGAACGTAAGTAGTACTTCAAGTCCATTTCATGGATTTTATGGAATCCTATTATGGAATATACACTGAGAAAATTATATTTTTTTCATTTGCCATATGTAGTAAGTACCTAAGTAAGATAAAATTAGTTAATAATACGACGAAATCATCTTTAATAATACAATGGCAAAAGACAAATTCTACGACTACAAAAAAGTAGTGGACGTCGTAATAAATTTAACTATGTCCATAGGAAACGTAATGAAATGGTGGTGGTGGTGGTTTTTACTACGACAGCTTAAAAGGTAAACCCATTCATGAGAAATTATGAAAATATACACACGACATTTGGTTACTGTATTATATAGGTACAGTGTCGTATATTAATATCCGGTGAATGGTACCAGTGTAATCAGGGGTGGATTAGCTTATGTATAGCCGTATAGGCCCCAGGCTAATTGCTATTGTGACCCTTCCCTGGGAGGGATTATAGCTTGTTGATAATAATAATTGCCAAATAGTGACTTGATTGTTTTGTTATCAAAGTAATTATATAAACATTTCGACCTAAATAATAATAAAAATCTATTTTTTTGTCAAGCAAGTCGATCATGGCGCATGCGCCAATTTTACACTGCTCCCATTGGCCGGTACCAACCGACAGGTTCCTGGGGTCTAATCGTTTGCATAATTTGAGGTTCTGGCTGCAGCACCAACTTTTAGAAACAAAATATGGAAATAAATCCCCAACGTTCAAAGTTCATAACTTTACGTCTTTTTTAATAAATGTCTGAAACAGCGATTTACGTTAAATGTTCGGAAATGTAGCAGCTAAATGTCTGTATATTTATAAATCTCTGGCGATTTATGTAAATGTCTTGGATAGTCTGGACATTTAACTAAATGTCCAAACATTTATAAATCTCTGACGGTTTTCGTAAATATCTAGATATTTAACTAAATACTCATACATTTATAAATAAAGATATTCATTAAATATTTGGAGATTTAGTTAAATTTTTAGTTTATACTTGGCGCCCCATAGATATACAACCACGACCGTAGTAAATAATACCCACAGTCTGGTATCATCTACGACCCTTTTTTCTTAGTGTAAATTAAAGTTTGAAGAATATTTCGGAAGTAAATTGTGATTCTTCAGAATTGTGGAGTTTCCCTTTAGCACCATAGATTGGTTAATTATCATGAAGATAATCTCGCGGAAACATTTATTGCAGAAATATTTGCCGAAAATCATCATCACTGCGGATGATAATTACTAATCCTCGAATGCACATGTGATATCATTGCAACATACAAAATAAACTCTATTTGGCCCGAATATTAAATGGCTATGTTTAGTCTTTGTCTACTATGAGTAGGTATCTACTATCTTTTATTCCATCTGTGCTAATTTGATTTTTATGTAGGTGTTTGTAGTTTACAACTGTAAAAGTCTCCAAGTCTTACTTAGGGCCGGTTTTATAAAGTCTGGTTGACCGACGGTTATCTCAACCACGATCAATTGTCATGGATACGATTGTTTTTTAAGAATCGTATCCTTGACAATAATTGCTCGTCGTTGAACCAACCATCGGTCAACCAGACTTTATAAAACCGGCCCTTAATAAACTAAGTAATATCAGCCAACAAAGTTCCGATCAATCGACGTTGTCTATATACCAGGTACATATCACAGATAATAATTAAATTAACATCCCCTCGGTTTACATTTTCCAGAAAGTCCTCCGTTCGTGACATCAAACAATGCTGGCCATTATATTAATTGTTACACTAAAGACAAACCTTTTGCTCTTTATACAACTCAAGAATGCTATAATATGCATACCTATTTATGAACTTAGCTTTCGCCATTAATTGTATTACCTACCCACTTTCCGAGTTACGTAACTGTAGCAGGCTTATTCAGTTACTTTTTAGTTTTTACCATCAACACATTTTACCAATCAAAAAGTAGCATTTAATATCTGAACTACAGTTACCAACCTATATTGAAACGTATTATTGCGTTTCTATCTATATTTAGGTAATATAGTGAACGAAGAAATCATTTAACCTTTCAACACACGTTCACTTTTAAGCTACAAGGTTAAATTCTTAATTTTCAATCCCGTTGTGCGACAGCTGTTATAAATAAACTGATGATCTTAATGAATACTCCTTGTAAAATCGTGTATTCTATTTCCGTTGGCGATTTTGGTCTTTTAATCACTTCGAATGCGAAACTGTAAACTGCGTACATCAATAATTTAAAAAAGCTTTGGTTTTTTCTCTAGTTAGTCATATAACTCAAACGACCTTTAGATTGAAAGTAGCCTACGGTAAAGTTCGCGTGGTCGGAAACGACATTCTAAACGTAAAACTCATTTAAACCTACAATACCTACCATTAGTCTTTACGGTTAAAATAATGACTATTACTACTAACAGTAGGTATACAACTGTTTTTTTTTTTTTTTAAATTTTTGTATAGATTTATATTGCAATTATACGATTCTGTGTGGTAAACTAAAGCAAAAAATAGACAAAAGGCATTTAAATTTCGATTGTTTTTTCAATTTCGATGTCCACATAGGGTATCTCAGTAACTATTGTCGTAGGATGGCATATGCTCTAGTTCTGTGAAACAGATTTCATGGCGGAGGCGAAATTTTGCTATTGTTTCACATTTTAAAGGAAACGCGATTTTCCGAAATTTCCTCATAGATTTTTTAGTCACTTTTTTGAGTAGAATTCGACAAAGATTTATATGAGTGAATGACAAAATCCGCCCCGAGCTATAGAGCGTTTAATTGAGATGGCATTGCGACGGTCGATATGTCAATCGACATGGGTCATTAAATACTACTTTAGATGTAGTTAGAACATTTTCAGCAGTTACATTTTTTTCACTACCTAGATACAGATACAGATACTTGGGGGAAATGTATCTAGATACAGATAACTTGAAAAAGTATCTAGGTACATTCCAGATACAACCCCCGCTATAACTGTATTTTATACACACACGGAAGTTAGACATGCTTTTTGGTAGCATTTTTTTCAGAAGCAGAATTTTGAACATCTTAGTAGCGAATATGAAAGAAGACCATAATTTAAGGGAGGCAGTTTTTTACCGGACTCTCTAACTTCAAAATGGCGGCCGATATGAATTTTTCAAAATTTTGACCAAGGTGATTTCCTCGTCTGATGAACATCCGTCGTATCCATCTAAATTTTCAATGAAACGCATTGCACGCATGTTGAAAAAACCTAAAGAAAACTTAAAACATGTTATAAATAAATTCTTTATAGGTACCAGCTTTTCACATACCTGTTAAAACCCTCCAACAAAAATGCATGAACAAAAAAGTCAAACAAGATGTAGACAATGCCTACCGATATGAGACAACGTCAAATGTGTTCCTAAAGTTACGCAGCACTGCTTATCTTATTTACGAACTCGCTTGTGCTTCGTGAAAACCAAATTGCAGTTAAGCAGTGCGTACCTAACCATAAGCAATTCTTATGTAGTCACCGGTTTAGGAAGCGTTGGTGAAAACGGCCATTCGTATCTAAGATATTTAGATACAAGTAATAAAGTATCTAGGTACAGATCGAGATACATATTTGAAAAGGTAGCTGAATACGTATCTATACTTTATTTTTTCTAACCACGGCCTGGATGTAAATAAAACCTCGTGACAATTTCTAAAACGTCATTGCAATATAGCGCTGTCATTGGTAGTTGCAGAATGCAGCGAGAAGATTTCGCCCCTTTACTGTAGGAGTAGTTACGTTCAATTCGTGCGATAATTGCAGTTGCATTTGTCGTCATCTGTGCATGATATCTGGTGTTTTAGTATTTTGATTTATTTAAAATGGAATCGCCGCCCAGTGAAACTATTCTTTGCAGCTATGGTTTAAACTACCCCGCGCGCTAGTTTACGTAAGATACCTACCACTGTAAACGTACACTAGACATGATCACGTGGTTTTGTTTACATCCAGGCCGTAGTTAAAAAAAATAAGGTATAGGTACAAAAAAGTATCTAGATACTGTATGTAGGTACTACTTGAATCTAGATACATTACAACACTGATTTTCAGGGTTATACTAAATTTTAGCAGCGATAGTTAACTTTTATTTTCAAAGGGACACCTTTTTATGTATTTCAGATAAGCCTGAAAAAGTGTTTTTTTTTCAAGTTGAATTATGATAAGGGCCGGTCTTTCCATCTCCTAATAGCTATTTTACAAATAATTCTTACTTATCACGTGGACTGCGTCGGCGTATAGCTGGTTGAAAAGACGTGTTATTAGCCAAAACGCATTTTAATAAGGAGTGGAAAGACCGGACCTAAGTCACCTTACCATCACCAAGAAGTGGTAAAAAATATATAAAATGACTTTCATCATTCATGACTAACAATTTTGCAATTATTATAGTTTGCAATAGGTAGTAGACTTTTAAAAAATTGAACAGAAGGCTATTTTATTGACAATTCAATTCAATTTTTTAAAAAATGAACCAATCAGAAGGTTATTTTACTGACAATATTTTTATGACAACTGAAAAGCAGTAGGTAGAGTCTTCCAGCGACAATATTTATGTCAGATAAACGTGAAACAAATGTCAAAAAAATTATTATTATTTTAAAACTTCTTGTTTCATTGAATTGTCATCCGAATACAACTCTTACTCTGAGTTTTTCTTCAATATTTGTCATTCATTCATTACGTTGCTGCCTTTTTTGAAAAATAATTGCTCGCGTACCGCTCATAGTAATTTTCGTCACAGCATCAACTCGTATTCAGAATGACAAATGTTGCCGGCAAAAACTCAGAGCACTCGTTGTATTATATATTTATGATACATCGTTGAACTCAGAAAAAAACATGTCTTCAGGGGCTGTATTCTCGAAATCACTCGACATTTTCTCGTATACGATAAAAAAAATGAACCAATCAAACTATTTTTTGGGCATGACATATGATCAATTGTCAGGAAAACAGCCTTCGGATTGGTTCATTTTTTTTTGTCGTGTGCGAGAAAATGTCGAGTGATTTCGAGAATACAGCCCCTGAATTACATCAAATATAAGGCGTCCATTTGAAAACAAAAATTTGAATATCACTGCTAAAATCTAGTAGGCCCTGAAAATGTTCTAACTACATTTTGTCATCCACCCAACTTTTATGAGTATATTCATACTATACTTTTTCGGTGAAATTTTTGATAAATACTAGACGGATAGTAGGACGAGTAGGTCGACATCGTACCTTTTATTTAAAAACGTTATAGTACTAGTATTCCTTGCCCACTCGCACAGGCGATAACCCTAACCCACAACTGTTATTTTCCGTTATACCGCTCATTTACACCTACTTTATTAGGATTTTCCTTTAAAATTGAATAATTTCTATGGGAGACCGTAACGTAGCAGTAGAGCATACAGACAATTTAGCTGCCACTACAAACACTAGTAAAACCCTTTCGTCCATGGGTGTTTGTCATTTTTCTTAGATACGGAGACCTATTAGCAGTCGACGTGCATGTGTAACAACAAAAATAATAATTTTTTAATGCTATTAAACTCATAATAAATACAAAAAGGGGTTAGAACTACCCATTTATAAATTATAAAATGCCTAGAAGTATCACTGGATATTTGCCCCATCATAGGAAATCATTGCGTTTTTCGTACCATCATATAAAGTAGGTTTAAGATTTATTATTCACTAAGAGTACCTACCTAATTGCAAACCTTATAGGTAGGTATGAATTTGTCGTGAGCCGGAACTACTTGTAACGTGACTTTATGCATCCGAACACGAAAGGTTGTTGGTCAAGTAAAAGTACTACTTATAACTTTTAATCTGGTATTCAGAGGTTAATTATTTTTCGTTGAGAAATCAATAATATGCAGACTAATATGTAATTAGAATTTAATTAAAAAAAAGTAACGCATTTCCGATTTAGACTTACTATTTATTTTGTATATTGTTTGCTATATTTCGAAAAAACTTTACTTTGATTAGTTGTGTTTGGTTAGTTATAAAATTTCAAATTTACTGTTCTTTTATTAATAATGTCTACAAAATTTCTTTTATAAGTATTCTGAATTCGTTTTCTACTTCGACTCTGTAAAATGCTAGCCAATATAAATCATTCCTGGGAACGTGTTGAAAGAAAGCTTAAAGTTCGTTTTAATCAAGACAAACTTCAACTTTAAAGTCCTTACAATTTAGACGAGAGCTTGGTAATTTGTAAAGTAGGAAATAGAGGACGTTGATGTTATATTCCGATAATTAGGACAGGTAATTGAGTTCAAGTTTACGTCTATTAATTAAAATTACAAAATAATACAATTCCACCGGTTCTACAAATTTTAAAATATAAACTAAGCAAACGTGATAAAATTAATTCAAAAGAATGTATCAAACCTTAATTATTCTAAACAACTCATACATGCATTCTAATAAATCGTATACTGCTTTAATTAAAATATTATTTATAACAATTTTGAAAATGAGTTATGATGTACAGGGTGTACAATTGATTTAAGCACCATAGCGATTTCAATTATGCAAACATTGTTATGTTGATTTAGTTTCTCCCCTAATTACTGTACAGTTAAACTGTTAAGAAGTCCTTTGTAGAGAACGAAATACCGTATCTGGATATTCTATTAACTTTAAATTTTACTTTTATAGAAAGAAAAAAAATGCAAAAATTGAGCGTCTGAATTTGAAATACGCTACCGAAATTTGAAGCACTTAAGCAAGTCCCAACAAGATTATTAGCAACAAACTGAAAATTGTGATTACTAAATCAATTTACATTTTTATAAGCTTAATTTTATTAATACGGTGCAGTCATGTGGTATCTTCGTTTAGTTTGACCAGTTGTTTCTTCCTTTACTAAATGATAAACCTATACAGAATTTGGTGATATCTACGTATCTATTTCAAGTTTTTTTCTATCTTACCCAATAGTAGAAATATTATTCGTCAGACCACACTCAATCAAACACGATGTGTAGGTTGAAAATAATTACTGCGATTACTAAAAATATTAATTACAGCCAATATAGTATAAAAGTGTAGTCGACCTTATGTCTGGTGTAATCTCCACCTGCTGTTAAGTAATTATGCTAATCTATATTAATTGTAGGTGTAGGTACTACATAATCATTCGTTCATACTAAAATCATTTGCATTTTTGTGACACAACCCCGAACTTTTACAAACACGAAACAAAAATAAAATTTAACACCAACACCAATACACAGTGATCTGATGTTAATAATATCCTAAAATTAATCGTTTATTCAAAACCGGCATCCGATTTATTTAGCAACCGGCTCTTCAGGTGTGTGGTAACGATGAGCATCTCATTATCTATGCATCTGAAAAAAGTTATGTGGGTAAACAAATACAAACAAACATTAGATCTGCCACAGAAATTCAAATTGCGCAAATTAGAACAAACAACCTTGCAATTCATATTTTTAACTCTATCAATAAAATGCACATTTTAAGTTTATACGAAGCCACATTAACGAACATTTATCCGAAGAACAACTAATAAACTGCACTGCACAAGGGCATTTCATGTTACCCAGATTCATAAAATTGATTTTCCACGACTATAATAATTAAACACCTATACTACACTGATTATTGTTGTACAATTTTTAATAAGTTTTTTCCACTACCTACTAGTTTTAGAACATACCATTATTTAGTTATTTAAATGGAAGAAATAAGACTGATTAAAAGTTATTATAAGATGAAAAAAATTATTATACATTTGTATTTGGATATATTAAAGTCTTCTTCAGTAATTAAAAAAGCATGTTGTAAATAATTTAAAACATTCTGTAAAAGATAAAGTAAGTATAAAAGCGGAAAAAATTCCTCAAAAATAATTTTTTAACAATCTTACCTTGAGTGAAAAAATAAAAATTAAGCTTTTCTTTTAATTTTGGTGGAATTAATACACCGTGTAGTTATTGTCAGATCATATTATTTAATTTATTAGTTATAGTAAATAATTTTTGAAAAATTAAATTAATAACACAATTTTAAAAGCGTGGCGACGTTGGTTCAGAAAACGACTTCAAATTCAAAATGATGGAAAATTGTATGTAGGTTATTTTACAGAGAAGGGGAAGTTGTTTCTCTTTTGTTCCAAACATCATAGATACAGAATTTCTCAAAAATGCGTTCACTACCGCCAAATTCAATCTTCTGCAATTTACAACCTCCGCCACATTAAATTTTAACAGTTGCTTCCAGAATAGATCCTTAAAAAGATTATAATAAATTATAAATTGTAGAAAACATAAAAGTAGAGAAAGCTGCCTAATTCCTGATTGTGACATGTGCAATGTTATTGTATACATTACTAGAGGAAATCCACAATTTTACATCTCTTTGCAAGAATTATATCAAATTAGGGAAGTTTTGTGTTACCGATGAAGACAAGATGAAAAGTAAAGAATGAAATTTGAGTAATTTGACGCTAGCCGTCATACTACCAAAATACTACCTAGGCCATACAGGTTATATTCCGACCTTCCACGAACTCTCTGGGTCCATGAGATAGTAAAAGACTTCTACTTTATGAACAATACGACATGATACGACCCATTATGTCTGTTACTGTTGCAGGGCTTAAGCATAGTTGGAAATGCGAAAAAAGTGCATTATAATCTACTAACACCTTTTGCTCACTAATTTTCTACCTGCCTATCGTTAAACGGATATTTGAGGTTTGGAAAGCCCACAACTATATCTGAAAGACTGTTTTTTTTAAACTGCGAAATACATTGAAAGCTAAGACTGTAATCTCTCAAAAATCCAAACCATGAAAAAAAATATGTAACTATTCCTGACTGAAAGCATCGTTATAGAGTACAAACGAATATTAACACGAGTTAACGAGTAGTACACCAACTAATACGCTAATGCATTTTGTTTAAAATTTAATAAAACTCTCGTATTCACCTTAGCCCATAAAAGATACACATTTGGTAATGTAACGCCCTTTTCATAGGGTGCAACCATATTATATAAACACGATCGTTGAAAGAAAATCTCTCCAGTAACGTGAATTACAGCTTAGATAAAGTTAACGATGAGGTGGTTAAGCTCAAGATAGCTCCTAAGTAGAGCCTACGATGTATACGGCTGAATGTTGTTTCGTTCTTTGTAGATCATAAAACTAATAAATATAATTTATTGACATTTTCAAGCGTAACATTGTTAAAATCCATGATTAAATAATAAATATTAAATAAAATATCGATTTCAACGGGAAAATAATAATAATAGAATCAAGGAGTTACTATATTTTGCATTTGTTATAATATCTTATATTGCTTTTGACAATGGCACGTTGATACCGAAATACGTATAAAGCGAATAAATCTTATTATTTCCCGTTGAAATCGATATTTTATTTAATATTTATTATTTAATAAATATAAGACTGGGGCAATTAGTATTACGTCCAACATTTTACCACAAATAATGTTTATGTAAACCGATAATGGTCAGGGACTTCTATGTTTCATGTAAGTTTACACCATTAATTATTTCAAAAAATTACCTTTTGTACCGTTTAATAAGTACTACAGTCTGTTCAGTATCTATAAAATCAACGTCTACGGTGATGTGTGACCCGACATACAAATTCCAAAACGTACTCTTCTGATTTTCTTTTCAAATTTTATGTGGATTATATTTACGTTATCTTTATCATTTGTCACTTTTTCATGTTACCACTTAGAGCAGAGAACTGAAATTCCGTATTCAATGCATTTAAAAATCATCGTCTTGTAGGTACCAGTGAATAAATTTAAAAATCCAATATGTGCAGCAGCCAGCAATATAGTGTTTATTGAAGTGGATGAATCAAAATCACATTGCTCCTTTGGATTACCTAAGAGCTCTGCTTAGTGGTATTGTTTGTGCAATTACTCCAAATATCTACAAATTTTCTAACATTAATTTTGGTAACGTTTAGTGGTGAAATTTGCCAATCTCTTATTAAGAACTCCAACGTAGCAGATCAATACAGGGTCTAAAAATTATATCAAACATCTTGTCGTTGAATCTATATTTGGGTGAATATGAAATAATACGAGTAGGCGGCTGTGAAGTAACTTCACCAATTTATTTCTGCTATATCACATAGATAGATTATAGTACCTACTATGGTGTCCAACAATTTTTGGTTTGCATTATGTAGGTAATTAGTACCAGTGGCGGCTATACCAATTATTTTTGGATGTACTGCATCGTAAAACAAAGTATGGCAAATGTAAAATATTAATAAAGAAAACCACCTTGTTGATGTAGTTTTTAACTTAAATGGAATACGTCGGTCCCTGTTTCCAGCAAACTTATGAATTAATTTTTATTTGAAGTCAGGTATTTCGTTTTGTTCTTAGGATGTGTTTTACATTTACACCCTTATTTCGTAAGCCATAAAGACTATCGTTGTCGGAGTTTGAACCATTTTTCAGCTTGACTGTGAACGAGACCGCGTTTACAGAGATACGAGAGTTGTCAACGATGAACGTTACCTAACGAGTCGTTCGTGAACGACTTTTTACAGAATAGGGGTGTTAGTCTAGATATTGAACTTAAATGAATACCAGTAACTGACATTTTTGCAGTTCACTGTAATGTGTAATAATGTGTCCTCGGGATGATTTGTAGCACAAAGAGAGGTACAGGCGTAGGTACCTACATTTTACGAGCGCTCGTTTTAAACCAAAACCGTCAGTACAATTTCAATAATCTAATGCTCTTAATATAATGGGTTTTGCTTTATTTTTAGTAGTTCTGCAGACGAACCGCCACTGTGGAATACTACCAAATTAGAATAGTAAATGGGAATGTATTATCCCTTTCTTTCAGGAACTTATTTGGGATAATAGAGTTAAATATCTAAAGCCCAATTTAAAATGCGTTTTTAACAAATTTTATCTTTGAAGGCTTTCATACTGCGTTAATCTGAGTTAAAGGAATCCTGAATTCACGATCCCTTTTTTGTGATCCCGACAGTTTAAATCCACTTATTCCAGGACATTTCCTTATTGGACGGTCCATTTTTTCCATACCTGGTCCTAACTTGCTAAGTCTTAATGAAAATATAGCCTTTTTGGAAGACCTGGAGCGTATTGGAGATAGTACCTTTACCTTTGCAATGATCATTGGGTAGGATAATCTAGTTATATCCTGGGTCAGATAATATTCTTCGTGAGTCTATTCGACTTTGTATGAAATGTGCAGTATACATAAAGTTTGTGTGTTACCAAAAGTTTAAGCAACAAAATGCAGTTAGCGATTTTTGTCTTTTCTGCATCTTAAGCAACCAAGGACAATTAATTCACTGTGTTTCTTTAAGGAATTGAAGGAAGAGATTCTTTATATAATTTCCAATGTTACCCTCGAACATACAATGCTCCTTTATAGAATGAGGATATATCCCTGGTGCACTGCACAAGGCACAACTGATGTTTCAAAGAAGATTTAAAAAAATGACAATACAATTGGTAGAAAGTGCAACAAGGTTAAACAGATAACAAGAATTAATGCATTGAGCAATTATTACGCGCATGCGCAGTAAATAATATTTCCTGATATATGTCTGTTTTTGTCATTCTTCGTTGAGCCAGGTATGCTCTTTCCATAAAGGAGCAGTGTATGTTCGAAGAGTATTTCCAGGTTTTCTTAAGAAGCATTTCTTTTTGGGGAGTCATTTTAATTAGTAATTGAATTTGACACATAGAAACATATCTTAAACACTTAATAAAAACATTTTCACGACTAATAAAAAAAACTTGTGTATGAATTTAATGCATACATCATGTAGCCAGTAGGAAAGACCGTTGGAAGTTTTTTTGAATAAATTTACATCTGATATAATAACGTGTGGGCTTGATTCGTAAAAAATCTATTTCAGAATTGAGCGGCCTTCTGAATAATGTATATTTTATGAACCTCCTGAATTCCCCTACATTACGCAAAATATTAGAATGGTCTAAATTTGATAAGCATAGCCATCCTATCCTAAGCGTTTATTTTATCATTAAAGTAAAATATAAATAAATTACTTAAATTAGAAGTAAAGATATTTCATTGACAAGCAATATTGCATACCAACAGGCAAGCTGTTAACAGCAGTCTCTAATTTTAATGTTATATCTGTCTCTCGCTATCTCATCCTTTCGTCATTGGTGGTACCAAAATTTTCCCCAAATTAATTAATCTTTCGTCCCACTCTCTCAACCCAACATTGATTGAGTCTAATGCCACTTAACTTTAGACAATTACTGAGGCTTACGCGATTGGCCAATAAGTTTTCCGGAGTTCAGCAAAGAAAATTATCCCGAACGAATATCACCCGAAACTTTGATAATTTATAATGCGCGTAATTGATGCACACTTACTCCTTCGAATAAAATAAAATCTTAGATGAAAATATTTTATTTGCTTATTCCGGAGAGAAAATATTCTCAAATCCAATTAATGAATCGTTGGGTTTTTACGACGACCTTAATTTTAAAAACCACTAAAATAGACCATTCATCATGTTTATATAAAATACTGCTAGCAGATAACCTAAAATGAAGAAAACTACCATAATTAATATGGACTAACAACAGAAAAAGTTTTCTAAATTATTTATTAAAACAACAGTGTTGCTGCGTAGTTGTATATGTAAATATATTTAGCTGCATTTTTTGGGCTTCCAGCCGCCCCCAGCTAAAATTTCATTTTGTTATTTAGGCGTAACACAAAAGGGGCAACAGTACTGAAGCAGTAAACAACAATATAGATTTTACGTCGAGAGTAAAGTGTGAAGGAAGACACAAATAATGGAATATATCACCAAAACGAAACATAAATGTAGTATTTTGAGATCATTTTCTCTCATCCCTTATATTATCCAACATTTAAGTAGAAATTCAATTTAGGAACAAAAGTGTTGAACTTCAAGCACCTACTTCTCAGGTTCTATATCAGTTTAAAACAATTAACTTAAGTTTGTACCATTTTCGTAATAAAATAAAAATGCTGCTGACGTAGTTCGAACGTTTGAATTTATGCGTACCGTGACTTAACAAAATGTCAGTGAAAGGATTTCTAGAAGTGTAGTTAGAAGTTTTCGTACAACAATTTTCTGCAATAAAATATTACCCGTGTTTATCTTTGTTATATTTTAAAACAGAGGATACAGAAGAGATTTCTTTAACACAAATGGCTTTTAAGAAAAAGTATGTCCAACGGTGAAAAGTTAATTAACGTCTGTTAATAAGCAGTCTTTCGGTTGTTGAAAAGATTATACACAAAATTTCTTTTAGATAATCCGCTCCTTTATGAAAAGCTTCATAAAGCAGTGTAGCGGCGAAAATTTTTGTAAAGAAGTTGTTAAAATTGTACGTTAAAAGCAGTAAAGCATTAAAAGGAAAAGTTTTACAACTAATTTTCAGACGATTTTTTTTTTAAATGGCGCATTTAAATTGCTTACGAAAGCAGTGGAAGAATGTGATTCAACAGTAGGTAATTAAATTTATTTATTCTTCCATAGTGAATCTTCTGCTTTTCGAAATTTAAACTTAGATTTAGGTCTACTTCTAAAGAACTCTTAAGCGGCGTCCAGACTATCGTGCTCGTGCTCGCACTCGGGCTCGAGATCGCGCTTGCTTGGCTTGCTTTTGATGTACCGACACTGGACGGATCCTCGCCGAGCCAGTGCAACTATTGGCTCGTGTGGTTCGTTGTACTTGTGTCTATGCTCGTGCCCACGTCCACATACGCGGCGAGCCACGATCTCGAGCCCGAGTGCGAGTGCGAGCACGAGCACGATAGTCTGGACGCGGCTTTAGTCTTAGTAGTCTTATGTAACTGCTGTCGCTGGATGGATTTAAAATGAGTTTGAACTTTATTAGCATCATTAGCATGGTGCCATGGTCAGCAGCATCCCAAACTCCTACGAGTTACATGACCATTTCAATTCAGATTTTGACAGGTCCTCTATGTGCTGCCATTTACCTATTAGATAATCAACGATAAGAATTTTTTCAAATTTAAAATACACAGCAGTTACACTTACACCCCAAGACGGCACCACAAAACCAACTGATGTTTTTTTAAGCAAAGTACCGATACAAAGCAAAGTATTAAACCACAATAATTATGCTCCATCGGCGGCGCTGCTCACCGCTCACGGGTTGATTTTAATCAATGTGACGCCTCTGTGAACCGATTTTGATGAAATTTGAAATGAAGGGGTGGGTATATTGAAAATTCATCGACAAAATAAGCTTTTCAAAAAAATCCGAAACCGGAAGCGGAAGTCAGACATGTTTTTTTGGTAGCATTTTTCCAGAAGCAGAATTCTAAAAATCTGAGTAGCGGATATGAAAGAACACCATACTTCAAGGGAAACAGTTTTTTACCGGACTCTCGAACTTCAAAATGGCGGCCGCTATGAATTTTTCAAAATTTTGACTTTAACGCCCCACAACTCAAAAACCAGTTATCTGATCAGGTTCAGCAACAACTTGTTTCAAAGCCCTTTGACGGTACTATACCATGAAAAAATTTGTTTCGTAAATCCTAAAACGGGCGCAACGGCGGCGATCTTCCAAAATTTTGAAATTTTTGAAAAATTATTACAAAAAAATTGGCCACATGATTTTCTTTAAATTTTCTATACTTATACCGCTGGGTACTTTCAAAACCGAACATAGGGGAATTGCATTGTAACTAACCTTTATATAGATTCCTGCTCGCCATTTAAACCCACAAGGATGGTAATGGTATGAATAGAACGACAAAAATACAGCGCATCTGATGGTACCAATAAATGTTAGTACTTAGTTATCTTTTTCTGTAAAAAAAATTATAAAATAATGCTATTTTGAAATAATATAGGTTGCTATGATTGTCAACTTTTTTTAACTGTCAATTAAATTATTTGAAATCAGTCGATGTTTCTGTTATTAATATCAAATAATATGAATAATAACGAGTATTCAGTAGAGCAGAGGGTTTTTATAATAAAGACATTACCATCCTTGTGGGTTTAAATGGCGAGCAGGAATCTATATAAAGATCAGTTACAATGCAATTCCCTTATGTTCGGCTTTGAAAATACCCACTCGGTATAGTATAGTTAGTAGTATAGTTATATAGTATTAGCTACATTTTTATTTTTTGATGAATGCCAGAATTTCACAATTTATACTCCTATAGCGCCTTTACTAGTCAAAATATGAAAGAAGTTTAAATATGTATAAAAGATATTCAGTATATAATTCTGCATTTTCTTAAATGTATATCACGTATACAAGGTGTTTACTTTTCACAGTACAATAGGCAACTTTGTTATTTTAAATAAAACACCCTGTATATTATTATATAATTGAATGCAAAATTTAATTGTCTATCACATAGTATAAGATGTTCATATAGCTAAAATGTACGGTTGATTAGGATTTCGTGAATTTAGATTTAGGCTGGACATATCGAACCTGTTTTTTTCGTTTTTCTGGCACGCATTCAAGTGATTTTCAATGCTGTCTCGCGAGCTACTGTTGAATACCAAAAACGAAATGTTTATTTTTAGTATGGAAAAGTCCAGGGGAGGTTTGCACCTCCACTTTTTAATATTGAAAGTCATAGCTATGTTAAAACAATAACAATTAAAGCGAAAACTGAAAAATATATCTCAAATTTGCAATTAAAATTGACACGTCAGCAATGCCACTGACTGAGAATATGACATAATTACTGCCTGTTTATCAAAATCGTTTAAATATTTGCCATTGGCTTTGTGTCGGTACTTTGTTAAAAAAACAACTACTGGTTTTGGATCTCTCAAAATCCAAACTGGAACGGCCATATAACTCGTCAGAGTTAGGAGAATGAAGTTGGCTAGAGTATTCAAACATGCCAAGAGTTACAACAAAGAAATTGGAGTAAAGAAGTTAATCCCAACAAACTAGAAAATCATTATTAAGGTAGGGAACGAATATCTCGAGAGAATTGCAACAGTTCTTTTGCTGTGTTAGCGTTACACTGTGAATGCATAATTAGCCACCGACCACGAACAAGATGTGCCGAAAATAAAGTAAAGTAAATCGTTGGAATATATTATATTTCTCTTAAAAGAACAACTGATCCACTCTCATCAGTCTAGCCTTACTCATAATAATAATTCAATTTACTCATTACTTGTGCATAGGAAAATGTGATTTTGAATTGTTCATCCATTGTGAACCGGTCAAGAAGACAGTGAATTTAATACTCTTATCTAAAATGTTAATACTGACATAGGTATCTAACCATTCCGTTATCGGAAATTTACTAATGTGTAGGGTTTGGAAATCCACCCGCTGCCCTCCTGTCAGTACGTAACTTTAGATGAAGCGGTAATGAGATTATCATTCACATCAAAACAAGGCATTAAAATTCACTCACAGCCATAAGCGTCTGCCAAAATGTTTATACGATAAATTAATAATTTACTCTTATTATTTAAATAGCTTGCAGCCGTTTAGGGAATAGTAAACAGCGAAACATAATGTGAATCTAGTGAAAATTTAATTTCGTTTGACAACAAATTGCTTCCGTTATTTATACATCCTTAACGGAGCATAAAGAGCCGCCTAACGAAATAAAAGTCTTAGACCCAAGAGTTAATTTGTTTCTACTTGAGGCAAGAATCTAATTAACGAACAATTACAGTAAAATTTTTACTACCTTATATCCAATCTTTTTCTTATGGAGAAGGTTATACTGCGTATCTGCGTTGGGCTAACAGTCATCCTTTCACTCTTAGTTGTTACATCAGGCAAAATTTAAATGTCCCATTGTGATACCTCAAATTACAAGTACTTTGAAATGCTATATTTTTGCAGAAAGACAAATAAAATCGATTGATTGGATTTCAAAATTACGCAAAAACTACTGGAAATTGGAAGTTTATCAAATTAACACATCTCGAAAGGTTATTTTGCTTTTATTACTGTGATGTGTATCTAACCACCCACTGTCGAAAATTAATTGATTTCACTCCTACATATATTTCAGTGTTTTATGTTTGCATACGGAACAAATTTTTTGCTATAAACAGAGGACCTGGCATCTCTCAATATGAATATACCAGTCTATAGTTTTTTTGCGGCTGTTTTGCGTTTTGGATGAAATTTAGAAGTTAGACGTTTCATTACTTTATGAACTGCAAGAAATTCCAACTTGCCGAAGGGTTTTTTTTTTAATTTTAGACAAAATGTAAAACTTGAGCTACTTCAGCTACAACTTTAGTCTGACCTCTTTTTTATTCTCAATAAATTCACTTATCTGGCGGTTTTAAAATCATTTTAGAAAGTGTAAACCAAACATTTATTAAAAGTATTGGATATCCCTTAATCCATATTAATGGTAAAACTCAAAACTATACAGCTCAGACGACGCGACGGACATAAATTCGTGAAAACGGTCGAACAAATTTGTGACTTGTATCGCAAAATACAAAGCCAATAGATTTAACAAAGTACCAACACAAAGTGAAGATTTAAACCATTTTAATGAGCGAGGCAACAATGACGCCATAATCTCCGTCGGCGGCGGTCATGGCGGGCGTGTTGATTTTAATTTCAAATATTGCCATGACCATTTGACAGATCTAAAATTTAATAAATTTACAAATAAAGTGCTTATTTTTCATTAATATCCTAGAAAATATAATGTATGCAACTCACACTTAATAACTAAGTATTAAGACCTTAGATTACGACACTCATGTTTCATACTCGTGTCTTAATAGCTATTATTAAATACTCACTGTAGTATTATAGCCAATATTATACAGGAGTCAACACTTGTCACTTGTCAACAATCCCAGCATATAGTTTGAAAAGTATACTTATTACGACGAAATTTTAACCAAACTTTAATAAGACGGGACTGTGCTATAATTCTGTGTAGTCGTTTATTTTTTCCATGCACACTGTAGCCACAGCAGCGCCATCAAGGATTTTTTATGTAATGCCTATATTTTTCGTACTCATTATGCAAAATTTCACCCTGAATCCAAATATGTAAAAGTGAGTCCTCCCTTCACTTTGCCGTAGCGGGAAATTCAATATAAAATCAGTCATATTCATATTATGGTTACTTTTTTTTTTATTAATACTTACAGTAGTAATCCTATAATTTTAAGGTATAGAAGAATGTTGTAAATAGAGGTTGACGGTTTAGTCATAGCGACAAAACCACGGAACCACTAGATGGGGCTACTAAAATTTTCGCTTAACCACACTTTTTAGATCTGTCATATCTGAATTTACTTCAATGTTACTAGCTTATCGTGCACATGAATTGTATAAGGCAAAATTCTCTAGAAAGCACACATCATGGCGACCCCCATATTGGAGTAATTTTAATTTCTTAGTAACGCGGCCAAACAAGCAGAAGTTCATTTTAAATATAAGTTTGTGGTGTCAAAAGATTGCGTTTGTCTTATCATTTTAAACTGTATACAGGGAACACTACAATACCACAGTAACAATACTACTCACAGGAAATTTCTTGTACGCTTGAAATCTAGATATACCTTTGTATTAACGGAGCGTGAAAATTAAACATAAAAAAATCAGTAATTATTTAGAAGATGATAGGAGGTAGGTACATTGTCGTAGTTTTATTACAGGTTTTTGTACAAAGCGTTTATGCGTTACGACTTTGGTTCCATTTTTAATAGTATTTTTATATAGTATCTAAGGTTTAAAATTTAAAATAATGAAGTTAAATTATCGATAACTGTTGGCCATAGAATATAATTGTGTCTACTTAACCACACTGTTGATATACAGTGTGTCCAGGCGCGTGTTTTGGGAAACAGCCTGAATAATATCATGCAAGTAAGTTTTTGTTTTAAATTAATTAAAATTTAAAAATTTGGGTGGGTTTCTATCGATTTACCATCTTTAAACTTGGTCATGTATTTTCACAGAATCTATGATGTTTGTTATTCAAGGCAGTTGTGCAACAGAGCGGTTGAACTGATGCAACTGCGGAACAACAACTTTCGTTTTCAAGATAAGGTCGGACAAATTACTTTTGCTTTTCGATTACCACAGTGTAGAAGCAAATGCAAAAGCAACCTGTACTCTAGTTGCGTTCACAAAATTACACCATTTTGCTCATACGATGCTACTAAAGCCTCATTCATATAGGCGCGATTTTTTCTTTTTGTTTTCATTGATTAAATTTGAATTTTCCGCCAAATTTAACTAATGAAAATAAAAAGAAAAATTTTCAAAAAAAAATTGTATGAAGCCCCCTTTACGGGTTGAAATAATCTTTATACGTATAACGGGCGACCGTTTCAAACAACAAGCTTCAACAACTTCCTTTGGTTTAGGAATTAACCTCTGTTTCCCGTAGGGGATTTTTCCTTTTCGTATTGGTAACCGTGACACCCGTCACTTTTAACGTTTTTAGGATGGCGATAGCGTTCTATGGCTATGATCGTGCCCTTGTCAGATTTGACATTTAAAAAACGTAAACGACAAATGTCACATATGACGAGGGCATGATCATAGCCACAGAACGCTATCGCCATCCTAAAAACGCTAAAACTGACTGTTGCCAATACGAAAAATCCACTACGGGAAAGAATCTCTGAAAAGGTCAATTTATTGTAGTGCTTTAGTTTTAAATTTATGGAATTCGATTGAAAATTTGCGGCGAAATAAATAATACCTCAAACATCAGCTATTTCTATTAAAGTATAAAAGTGTGACATATTTGACATAAAACCACTGAAGTTAATTGGCATGCGTTTGATTTACTTTCAGGCCAAGGCTGCCTTAAAGAATCTTCGCCCTTCCTTATATTATCGGATAGGATAGTTTGCTTTAAGGATCGACTATACGTAACACGTACCTACTTAAGGCTTCCTTTGGTTAGAGTCTTTGAGATCGTAGCGTCGCGGCGGCGGCAAATTAGGAACTTCTGTAAGCAACATTGTGTCAATTTAAGTTTAGACTAAAATTGGTTTGGAAGGTTTTGAAGAAGTAGAGCCATAGTCATAACTGATATTTCTGTCCGCATTGTTTCATTTTTTAATAGGAAATCGGAATGTTGTAATTTTTAATCATGCTACTTGCAACGGTTCAAAAAGCGCCGCCAGGTGGCGCATTGCTTAGCATCACGTTTACATCACCTACCTATCCAATAAATACGAGCAGCCACCCTGGCCGGTATTTAATTTTTCTTTATGTAAATGGCAGGTAAAATTTAAAAATAAATTCCAGTTCGCTTTTAGAATACAACGTACAAGAACTTATGTAATCATGTACTTGTACTACAACATACAGTTTCAGAAACACAAGCCGAATTTCTTTACCACAAGTCAAATTACAACCCCTATTCTCTAACAATCAACATCCACATTGCAATTAAGGTATGGAAAAGCTGCTGTCGTGTTTTCCCCACTACATTCAATATCACTATGATGTGGCAAAGTTGAACAAGCTGCGAAGGACGAAATAAATAAAAACATAATTAGTGAATCTTATGAGAAATACTACACTGTGTCCAAAAGGTAGATAATGTATAAAATCCATAAAATTGGTAAAATTAAGTTTACACAAAATCGGTCGGACATGTCAAAAGGTTTGAATTAAATTTTATACTTTGAAATGGGGGTACTACTTATGAGTACCTACTACTTAATTAAAAAAGATGGATGCTGTCACAGCTGTTAAAACATGACGAGCAAAATTAGAAAAGTATGTAAAAATATAGAATTTAATTCAAATCTGTCCCACAGATTTTGTGTCAACTTATTTTTAAAAATTTTATCGATTTTATACATTATCATTATTTGAACACAAGACGTCCGTGGCGTGGCGGATGTGATGTGTAAATTATAGGAAATATACTACTATTTTTTCTGCAACCGTCTTAAAACCGAAAGAAAAATCTTAACCCAAAATGTTAAAAGTAGAAAGTGCTAGGACTAAAAGTGCTTTTTAATGTTAAAAGTAAAAGCTTCTAGGATTAACAGTGCTTTTAATTCTAGGAACACACATTTTTAGTTTCCCCCATACCTACCTATCATGAAAATTTTCGAAATTGAGATTTTCGCAGAAATACGTAGGTACTTTGGACCTCCACGAACCCAAAAAGTGGTTTGGAGAAAATTAAAAATATCTTCAGTGTATGACAAGGTTGCGTCAATCCGTCAATCCTGCCGAACACATATACATGTAACCTATTTTACCTGCCGGATTGAAATCCCAGATCCAATTACTAAACTGTCGGACCTCTACCTTAGCCGCTGCACCATAGTGGCCGCTGAAGTGTTTATGGTTCGCCCATCGATATTCTGAAATCTTCTTAAGGGGGATTACACTGTAAAGTCCGGATAATATTTTAGTTGGTGTAGGACTGGTCTTTCAATTCGGATTTAATTCCCAGTTAAGCTAACTAACCATCAGTTGTCATTGATACTGTAGTTAAGATTTGTTTCCACGATAATTGACCATCGCATCGGTTAGGGAATTAAAGTCAAATTGAAAGGTCGGTCCTTAAACAGGTACAAAGGATACAGCTAGCATACCGATGGTTTTTGTTTTCAACGTTGTAGCTGCTGTACCAACCGCTGGTTAAATTCTAAAAGGTGTGAGGTGTCCATTACAAATCTTCAGCCATAGCCTGGGGGTTTCAGGATATCGAGGCGAACCCTATTCTAACCTCCTGTTCAAATTCAAAATTAGCGTACTACTCACATTTTTGGGTACCTACATTTTTATTATTGAAGAAAATGTTGAAATTATATCATATAAATAATAGGGCGATTTATTTCTTTTTAAAATATCAACTGAAAATATTATTGAGTTAACTTTCTCATCATATATTCTGTGTTTTCAGCTATTAGAATTTGGTTACTACAAAAAGCAAAATATAAAGATAGAGTAGTACTATAGTAGTCGTTAATTTTTACTGTAATTTCATTCCTTCTGTATTTCGTATATACATAGCTACCTATATAGGTAGCTATGTACCTATATTTGAAACAATGTCGGGAGAGGAAACGTTACAATTATGAATCAATTATATAATTTGCTATCTATCGTTCTTCCCACATCTTAGTACCTACCTACGTGAAACGAATTTAATGCATCAATAGCAGAAGCTACTCTGTGACTAATCTTGCAATCCTGTTCAAGTGTGACCTTTCTTCGCGGAACTAAATAAGAACAAGTTACAAGTTGCTGTACTTCAAACAACCTTGAGGTAATCGCTTGTATAATGTCACCCGTGAGTCAGATTATGTTCTAACTTATAATATTTCACACAGGTACCTGCTTTAAATATTAATTAAAAAAAAAAACGCTATCCATGCCTTCAAAGGATATGACTTTATTTTGAAAAATAATTTTTGATGAATTAAAAAATAAATAATGCATTGCTTAAAAAATGTACCAACACTCTCTCCACAAACTCATTAAAATTTATATGCGTCATTGGAGTGCAAGATCGGGTAGAGACAGTGATTACACGATAAATGGAACGTCACAAAAACAAGAAATGACATTTATGACTAACTGCCGCTTGAAACAATGCTTTAATTTCGTCGACGTATCAAAAGCCTGTCATCTACCCCTTAATATGTGGAGCATACAAAAAATTATTACGAAATAGGCGGAAAATATTCAGACAAAAACATTTGCTATGCGAAAAGCAAACCATTGAAAATGGACGACGCACGCCTTTATCGGATTATAGAAGACGAATCGCATTCTATAAATAAATATAATAAGATAGAAAAGAAATCTTACTGGTCAGCAATGAAGGTGGACACCGATTTATTGATTTATAATTTAAGTGGTTTGAGCTAAACTGAATAATGTTTTGCATCATCACGGTATAAAGACAAAAGTCAGTTGATTTAAAAACTATACTATAGTGCTCCATTGCTTGAATGAAAACAAGCAACAATAATTTTATTGACATTCTCATTTATTAAAAAATCACATTGACATCTAATAATACAATTAAATGTTTACACTTTTCTGATAGCAAAAATAAATTAAATAGTTTGGAAGCTTTTGAAATTTATAAACACACAAAAAATAGTATAGGTACCTTTAATGAATGAGCAAATTGTGTTATTAAACATCTTATATTATGCTTTTGAGTTTTGACAATGGCACATTAATGCCGAAATACGTATAAAGCAAATAAATATGATTATTTCCCGTTAAAATCGATATTTTATTTAAAATATATTATATTATTTCTATACCTAACAATAATTTTGGTATAAAGTTATTAATGTTCGCTTTATTGCAATTGTTAACATTTAAGATATTCATTTTGAATAACAAACAACAAATCGTACGCGAAATTTAATATTTTGTATTTGTAGGATAAAATTGAACTCTTTATCGTTCAGGTAAGTAAAAGTGGGGAATGTGCGATGTACACCACAACCAACGCCCCAAGGGTGTGTGTGTGGACTTAAAACGTTGGATGAAACTCCTCCATGGCATATACTACCAGGACTTGATTTACTAATGAAACCCCCTTTTGAATCATATTAAAGATCTTCGTATAAAACCATGGTTTATTTTTCCGGATCTTGTTATTTTCAAGATCGTTTCAAAAACAGAATTCTTCTTTACATGCACTACAGGCGACAGCAACTACCAGAATAATTTATGTTCCTCCATCTAACACTAAACAAATTATACATTCATTGAAGAAGCGGTCTCATCCGTTTTTCACCCCGGATTTGAATCACCAACGTTTGCACTTTTCATAGTGCACTATATCGCTGGGTTACGCCCGCCCTAAAACAAAATTGCATTTGGCATTGGCAAATTGTTATAGTTAGTTTTTGAAGTACCCAGCCTGGTTCTATTTCACTCAGACCTATTAGTCATAGCTTATGCATAGACAGAATGTACACGTGAATGTTCAATAGGGTTCGGACTCATTATGGAAAACCAGAAAATCTGGAAAACTCAGAGAATAAAAAATCATTACAAAAATCCTGGAATTCTCAATTTGGTAAATTTCTTTCAAAATCAGAGAATTTCGAACGTGAACGGGAACAGAGCAGATTATGTTTTATAAATGCATTCACGTATAGGAGCATTTTTTATAAAATAAATCCGAAATTAAACACCTACACACAATAGCTACCTACATATATAAATTGAATCCAACCAAACTCTTGTTTGAAAATGTTTTAACATGGCTTCCTAAATATTTTATTTTAATTAATTAAACCTTTGGAAAACCTGAAGAACTAGGGGAATATTTTCTGGTTCCGTCCGAACCCTGTTCAAGTCAGTGCCGGTCCGTGCTAATTCGTGGGTACATAAACTTCTGAGACAAACTATAATCAATCTTCTATTTTATTATTTAATATTTTTTTTTATTAAACTGAAATTAAATTTAACATAAGAATAGATTTAACTGATTTGGATCACAGTTAAATAATAAACAATAAAAATAATAAATATGGGAGTAATGATGAATATATGAAAAATTAATATAATGTTTACTTATCATATTTTCTTTGACGTGGTTATGTACCTATTGAGGTTTAGGTACATTATGCTTAAGTTTTCTGGTAATAACAGACAAAAATTAGCATTGCCACAGGCATGTTTTTATATTTTAAGAGTGAAATAACTATTAATAATTTTCATATCAGTTCCAAATGACAAGCTGTAACTGTAACATTCTGTAAATTTATCAAATCGCAGGAATAAATGCACACTCATCCATAACATGGACGAAAGAAATACTCGAGAGGGCATTTGCGGCTACGTCTCCCATCTCATATTTAAATTCCAAATTATTCAGACGAGATGTACTTGCAAGAAAATTAAATTATCGAAGACTGCGTGTGACGTGCTTTATGTTTGTTTTGTTTCATTTCCATTAAATTATAATGGACCGACGACGACGACGATGGTGTCTTGTGCATATATAGGTACAGGTACAGGTATGGCATATTAACAATTGACAGAATTTATCTACAAGTAAATCTTATGACAATTAAGAGTTAAAGCATTAAAGTTTTAACAGCAGCGAAACGATTTTATCAATTTTAATGAGTTTACAGCTAGTGTAATAGGCTGTTGTGTCACCAGGCTGCAAGAATGCTGATTTCCTTTGCAAAAATGTTCTGGACAAAGTGCATTGCCTTGAAATTGACCACACCTTGCATTTACTTACATAGTAAATAAATTGACGAACAAAAGGAGTTTTGTCTTACAAGAATAACTGTTATTCTCTATAATCACTTATTTTACTAAATTATATCGATTCTAAGGACCTGAACCATCTTTAATTAAGCATGGTCCATAATTCATAATGCAGGCGCACTTTAAGCAACACATTATTATTTACGCTGTAGATTTCTTAATTTAAAATGAAATATTGTACATCCTTTTTAACTTTTGCAGTATTGAATTATTCATATAAACAGTACTTTAGTTTATTGACATTCTTTAGTGACGGAATATCTTCTTTTGTTTTTATGAAAACGTACGAATTTCCCGTTAGCACATCTGGGCATTTTAGCTATTGCCATATAAAACCCGCTTCATATAATTATATCAATACCGCACATATTTTCTTTATACACTGTCTCTCCTGGTGGGACAATGTTGAATTGCTAAATGAACTTTCCATTCGAAAATAACAACTTAAAATGAACAAAAAACGATATTTGCGTATACCTACAGCCATTGGGACATTTCGATTAATTTTAACAACAATATTTGAAAAATGAGGTTCAAACAAAAATTACAGGGAAATCTATATTAAATTCAAATTTCCTGTTTTGATACTCATTCAAAGATTTCTGTAGTCACAAAATATCACTTCCCCGATTTTATATAATGAAATCAAGCGTGATTGTGTGAAAGTTAAAAATATCAAGCACGTAGGTCTTTATTAATAATTGGTACCTACTAGTAGTTACATAATAGTACCTAAACTTACCTGGTAGTTCTTATTAGGAATAAATATCAAATACAAATTAGTAATTTTCAAACAATCAAATAATACAATACCCTATATTTTAATCTCCTAACTTATGTTAAAAGGTGACTACGGAAATCATAAATTTCTAAATGTTTGTATCACAAAATTAGTTATTAAGGTCCTTGCAGATTAATTAATCAACAGCTGCAATTTAATATTATAGTAGCGTAACCCATTTTCTCAGCTAAATCCTTCGAGCAGAATGTTCGTTATAAAAGATTAATTCCTCTATAAAACCACCGCACCCAACTAACGTTAAGCTAATACACTCTGTGCTATAGGATTATCTTCATTAATTGTATGAATGAACTACGAAACAGTAGAATAACGTTTTCCTTTGATAAAATTTCAAAAGTTTCAACTGTGTTACAAATTGAACTGAAAAGATATTCAAATTGTTTGATTTTTGCGATATATTTTAATCAACAATATTTAACTAATTTCCCTTTCGTAAATTCAAGTTTATTAGCAATGCAAATGCGGGACCAATATAATAATAACCTTTATTGTGTCTATTCAAAACGAAGTTTCCCTTAAAAACAACGATGAAACGTAAGAAAGATGCTGTAGTGAGTGTAGTGTACACAGCGTCTAAATGAACTCCACTCTCAAAAGTTTAAATATATTCTGAGCATACTAAATAATACTATAAATTTGTCAAATGAGAAGTTTCACTTCAGCTGCGCTGAACGGGAAATAAGACAGCATTCGGAGCAACTGAGTGCACAAAACAGTTTCACAATAGAGGCTATTGTAAAACTGATTTTGGTAAAATTTTAGTGCTTACAATTGGCATTTGCGTTATATGTCAAACTATCAAACGATCAACTATCAATGGCTTGCAGTTCCTCTTCTACAGATAGGTTAAAATAAACACAGAAATTATAAATATCTGAACTTTTATTTAATTTCGGATATTGAAAACAACTCACAGAATGAAAATTGGTTTTAAAAAATTTACCATAACCTATATTGTCAATTTTGAGAGTTTTGAAAATACCGCAGTGTTACCACTTATCTCAATCGAAACTTCTTACATAGGAAGTTCATTTATGCCCAGTTTCTGGAAACAAATTTATGAAACCCATAACTTATGTCACGACCTGCTTGATTTCCAAGACTTGACGTCTTTTATCCGGCCTGGGCATATTCTAAGTTCAACCGTGCCCCGCATGGCGCTAGTTACCCAAATAGAGTATAGGGAGCTGTATAACACTGTAGTAACGAATAGTACTTTAGATGGCGTGCGCACACAAAATGCCGGTAAAAGACGGAATCTACAACGTTGAAAGACCGCAAATTTTAAAAATTTAAAAAGTTACTGGGATATAAATTTTTCTTTTTAAAAATTTTACCGGTTTTATTACTAAATGTTGCAATTTATACAGAGTTACTAAATAATCAGAGGATACAACACCTTGTGCACTTTTCATATCATGATCTAGAAATATGTTTCTTCCATTTTTTATTAAGTGACAATAATCAAAGCTGAAGAAGGATATGCTTGGAGTTACTAGATGGTCAACATTTGTACATAGCTTACCATTACCAAATGCTTTGAACAGTGCTACTTTAGATTTATGGTTATCTGTAATTATTCGTAAAACACAAATCCACATTCATGTAGCTGTTGTAAAACTTTGAAAGTTAATTCATAAAATTCAAATGAAAGAAGTCCTCTGTGAAAATAATATGCTGCTGGTATGGTAAATTTAGTGGAAAGAACTTGAATCACAAAGCATAATATTTTGTTGGCCAAAACGGGTTTCCTACCAATTCTTTCAGAATTCTTCCCAGTACTTTCCAAGCCATAAAATTTATCCTCAGTTCTACTATACAGTAATTCTTCTTTAATTGACATGTCGTCTATTATAAAGCTACAGACACGTTCAATAGGCTGCAATGCCTTTGCTTCTGCCTTCAACCTTGACATTATAAGCTATGAAACATCGGCACGAGTACCACTATACCGTAGAAGCGTAGTTCGAGATGGTAGTTTTAGTAAGGTGGATCTGCAATACTCATATCCCTTAGGTGAAGATGTTCTCCACATAATACCGTTCCGAATAGTTGTTTCGCAGAATCTGGGCTTTACATTTCCATAACTCAATATTAGATCTAGTAAAAATGTTGCCTATAAGTTGTTATTAATATTTGCATGTTGTTCAATATTTTTAACTCTTTCAAAAATAGAATTATTTATTGCCTCGCCCTGTTCTGTCACTGTATTCTGTATAACTGCGCATTCTGTTTCTTTAGTCGTGTGATTTTTATACTCGGTAGGGATTCCTATAGCTCTGAGAATGCTTGGAGGGACTGACTACAATAAAATTATTAAATATAAGTAAACGAAACTCTCAGAACAAACATCGAAAGTACTACCAAATGAAGTGTTGGAACAGCATCACGAGTAACAATTCTTCTCCCAGAAGTCTTTTTGTAGGCATTATTTTTAAAATGTAAACTACAAATAATTGCTCTACCGGGTATATTAGTAGTACCTAGATATAGGAAGCTATATTACACATTTCTCAAGTTTTATTCGATATTTTGTATACCTAAAATAGTAGTATAATTAAGTTAAATTCATTAAATGTAGAATTATATTTTCCATAGAGTAACGTACTTACTTGGATCTAAGTGTAAATTTTCAAACCATTTTTGTCTGGAGACATTATTCGAAGGAAATTCGTGAAAGGACTTATTGAAATTATAAATTGTTATTAAAAAAATATTAATGTAACCATAACGTAACCTCAATCGCGACTGAATGTCATCGAATGTCATTGTGGGTAACTAGCGCCAAAACGGTGAAAATTTGCGTTTTTGCGGAATCACGATTTATATGGAAAATTGAAGATATGCCCAGGCCGGATAGAGACGTCAAGTCTCGGAAATCAAGAAGGTCGTGACTTATGTATTCGATAAACAGTCAATAAGGCAGTCCATGACGTATCACGTGATCCTCGTGGATGGCGCTAATTGGCCTATACAAAATTTGATCACGTGACCTAATGTCATTAGAGTGGCAAATTTTCTACTTTGCCTCATTGACTTAATAAAAATATGAATTTTTAAAAGTAGAAAAAATAGTATAGTACCTACTTATTATACTATTATTTATCAACTATAAATCCCACAGCTAATAGAAAGTATAAATAATAAATATTAAATAAAATATCGATTTCAACGGGAAATATCAATATTTATTCGCTTTATACGTATTTCGGCATCATTGTGCCATTGTCAAAAGCTATTATAAAATATTATAACAAATGCAAAATATAGTAACTCCTTGATTCTATTATTTTAACACTGCGTGAAGCAGCTGGCCCCAGTCAACCCGTCGGAGGTCAGTCGCTTATCAGTGTTTTAAAAAGATATTTATTCCAAAATCTTCAGTAAAGGAGAATCTAAAGCCGGCCACAGACGAGCGTATATGTCTTAATACCTCAAAGCGCATTCATCAGTATCGCACATCAACGTGAAACGCTGTTCAGCCACACACGTAGATAGATGTCTTAAGACATCATTACGCAGTTATCAACATACACGTTCGCATAAGCCTTTTTCGCTGTCGCAGAACGATGTCCGAAGAGTTGTGTTTGATGGCAGTGGCGTGCGCGATTATTGTCAAACAAAAACACAAAAAAAATAAAAGTCGCCGTAGTAAATGGTGTAAGGATTGGCTTTTAAAACGGGAAATTCTCTCATGTGAACCTACTGGAAGAGTTAAGAGCGGAACATAAATAATACTAATACGATTTAATATTGTATATTGTAATAGTTCAAATTAAAATACCACAAAATAAAATAACTCCCTACCTCACTGAAGAACTCCGCGACAGAAATGTTTGTGAAGGACACACACGTTCGAACAACAAGGTGCATTCTTCAACGTAGAGACATGTTTTCAGGAAAACCAGGTTGCTAAGTGCGACGCACTTCTGGAATGCGCATGCATGTACGTAACGTTATTATGCCCACAGACGTACGTTACTGTGTGCACGTTGATGAATGCGCTTTGATGTATTAAGACATATACGCTCGTCTGTGGCCGGCTCAAGAGATCAATTTGCTCATTCATTAAAGGTATGTTGTTTTTTGTGTGTTTATAAATTTCAAAAGCTTCTAAAATGTTTAATTTATTTTTGTTATCAGAAAAGTGTAAAAATTTAATTGTATTATTAGATGTTAATGTGTGATTTTGTTCTAACAAATGTTTAGCAAAATTTGATTTATGTGCATGTTTATATTTGTAACAACGGATATGTTCTTTTTGCCTAATACTAAAATTTCTAATTGTTTGACCTATATATACTGAATCACAATGTGAACAATTTAATTTATAAATACCTGATTTTAGCAAATCATTAATTTTGTCTTTAGCATTGAAAAGAGAGTATAGAATATTTTTATTTGTTTTAAAAATGACTTTATATTTATTTGTGTTATTTATAATTTTAGCAATCTTTTCTGAAATTTTACCAAAATATGGAATTGAAACGTATTTTAATGTTTTATCAGTGTTATTAATGGAATAAACTTTTTGAATAGCTAATTTATAATTTTTCTTTTTAATTAAAGTGTCAATAAGTGTAGTGTTATAACCATTGCTATATGCAATTTGTTTAATAATTGAAATTTCTCTATTAAAATTATTTTTATCTAAAGGAATTGTTAGAGCTCTGTGTACTAAAGATTGGTATGCTGCTAATTTATGTGTATTATGATGACAAGAGTTACGTGGTATGGTAATATCACAAATAAATATAAAGTCATTTTTAAAACAAATAAAAATATTCTATACTCTCTTTTCAATGCTAAAGACAAAATTAATGATTTGCTAAAATCAGGTATTTATAAATTAAATTGTTCACATTGTGATTCAGTATATATAGGTCAAACAATTAGAAATTTTAGTATTAGGCAAAAAGAACATATCCGTTGTTACAAATATAAACATGCACATAAATCAAATTTTGCTAAACATTTGTTAGAACAAAATCACACATTAACATCTAATAATACAATTAAATTTTTACACTTTTCTGATAACAAAAATAAATTAAACATTTTAGAAGCTTTTGAAATTTATAAACACACAAAAAACAACATACCTTTAATGAATGAGCAAATTGATCTCTTAGATTCTCCTTTACTGAAGATTTTGGAATAAATATCTTTTTAAAACACTGATAAGCGACTGACCTCCGACGGGTTGACTGGGGCCAGCTGCTTCACGCAGTGTTAAAATAATAGAATCAAGGAGTTACTATATTTTGCATTTGTTATAATATTTTATAATAGCTTTTGACAATGGCACAATGATGCCGAAATACGTATAAAGCGAATAAATATTGATATTTCCCGTTGAAATCGATATTTTATTTAATATTTATTATTTATATAATCATGGATTTCAACAAAGTGACGCTTGAGAATGTCAATAAGCTAATAGAAAGATTTGAACGGTGCTTCAAAACTATTTGGTTCCATAGGGTGACATTTAAACTACCCTTCATAAATTAGATCCCATACATTTTTTTGGGTTTTTATAGTGGTTATATTTGAGATGTACCTACAGGTGACTAGATATTGTCCAGCATATACCGTAACTTAAAGGGCGAGTATGTCTAAATGTAAAGGACCTGGACCCTAAACTAGAGCTTATTCCATTCTAACTGGCGAAAGAACGGTCAGAAAAGGTAGTCACTTTTGCCGGTAACTCCGCCCTTGAATGCTATTCTACTATATTCATTGGTCTACGCACAAGCAGTACAAGCCCACTAGTCTAGTGCGCATCTAATACTTTCGCCAGTTAGAATGGAATAAGCTCTACTATGTGGTGACCGAGCTATATAATTGGTCCAATTCTGAACGTTGCGACATCCAATGCGAAACTGACTGGAACAAAGTTTTACGAATTACGCTTATCGTGTCCCCTTAGTTTTATAGTAGACAATGGATGATGAATTCGACATAAACTTTTTTAACTTGACAGTATATGTGCCTTTGGGAAATGTTGCGGTAAATAATTAACATTAAAAATGAAACAAATATGGAAAGTGGTTTAAAATATGAGCAGTAGTTGCAGCCACTGTCTGCAAGTTCACAATGCTGGGGTTTCAATCGCCATGGAGACGGGCTTTTTTCTAGTGTTTAAATATTTTAGTTGGCAGCTATACGATTCTGGCAGTTACTCATTAGTGCAACTAGAGACATATTTAGGCCCGGTCTTTCCATCTCCTACTAAAGCTTCTATTAGCTAATAAACGATTAGTTGTCATGGATACCATTGTTACAAGAATTGTTTCCATGACAACTAATCGTTTATTAGCTAATAGAAGCTTTAGTAGGAGATGGAAAGACCGGGCCTAAATAACGTATTGTCCTAGCTTCAAGGAAGGTCCTGAAAACATAAATACTGCCTACACTATTTTAAGGGACTCGGTTGGGAATACCGTAAATGGCATTTCGATGTCTATTACAAGCAAAACTATTATCTATTATTAAGAATTTGATATTTAATCCAACTGAAGAAAGTAATGGACAATTAAAATTATTTCATTGTAATTGCTTGAAAATATTTTCTACTTGTTATCTTTCACTTTGGGGTATGCGCCGTCACAACCACCAAGACTACTTTCTCTAGGATTATTACTTGAAATGGTATTTCTTTCTTTAGTCCTCATTCGTCTATCTTTGCTCTAAGGCCTCCTCCAACTCTTTCCAGATCTCTTTATGCTGGACTCTATTTTTTCATGGTAGCCCATAGACATCATATGTGTGTCAGCCCTGCAATTCTTTTGATATTATCTGCCCGTTTAAGTTGTGGTCTGTCGTTGTTTCATTTTGCATATTAGTCCTCATTCGTCTATCTTTGCTCTAAGGCCTCCTCCAACTCTTTCCAGATCTCTTTATGCTGGACTCTATTTTTTCATGGTAGCCCATAGACATCATATGTGTGTCAGCCCTGCAATTCTTTTGATATTATCTGCCCGTTTAAATTGTGGTCTGTCGTTTCATTTTGCATGTTCGGTGTTATGCTCTATTATGGCACAGTTGTGTCATTCACGGAAGCATTTCCCTTTTTTATTTCTAAAGTTATTTATTTTCTTTTGATTAAAGCACAGCGAACATAAGTTCATACGCCGTGACTGCCAGCTGATGCAACGCATGAGAAGTGTACGCTGTGCGTGCACGTTCAGGCCATGCGCATGCACTTCTGTTCAAGTCTAAACGCGCCTTTACCTAAGATGTATATTCGCAAATTCCCCATTGTCGTTCTGCCTCATCGTATGGGCATAAAATCTCCATTTGAGTGAAGCTATATGTTCAACAGCGTCTTTCACTTAGGTTTTTTGACGAATCCATTCGTTTTTTTCCCCAATGGTTTAGCTTTATATTTAGCATACTTCATTCCATCTCTCTTTATGTCTTCACAATTTGATCTATATTTGCTTTAGTAAAACTTCAATGGCGAAAGAAATTGATGATATGGTGTAACATCAGAAACTGGATCCATATTGATCCATCCGATATAATTTCTTCTTAGTTTTTATGATAACTATTTCAGTTGCTATTACAGTATTTTAGTTTAAAACAACAATAACAACAGAAGCGTTGTTTTCTAATAATTTCTCTGCTATTTTGATCTCTTGACCAACTCTCGCCCCGCTAAAATAATAACGCGGTGACATAGGTGTTCGCATTTGTACACAAATCACGTGTGAGTGATTACGAATTCGAAGGAACCTATAACGTTCTAGAAAATCTACTTCCACTACGTGTCGAGGCTCAAATGCTATTCACAAGAAGCTCATTTGTATAACACTTGGTGCAGAATGTTAATGAATATAAATAAAGCATTACTTTCTTTGTCTTCGATTCATACCGCCCCATCTAGAAAAAGTGCCCCAGTTTATAGCAACTTTATTGCTAATTTTGGACCTACCTGTTTTTTAACTACCTTTATCCTCAGCCGGGCGCAAAATAAGCACTACCACCCGCATTAGTGAGCGCAAAGTGTATCATTCTAGTCCACGGACAGTAAAGATGTTTGTTGTTATGAAAATAAATTTGAAATATATTACACCATTACAGTAATAACTAATTTCTTCATATTATTTTGTTAGTTTATTTACAGGTAAGTATTCCTGGTTGTGGATAAAATGTTGTTTATAATTTCTGGCGCAAACGGCCTGTCCCAACCCTCGTTACGCTATGCAGCTTTAAGCTTCCATTCGCCGCCGACTGGAACAGCTTTATTTGATATATAAATAACTAAAAATAACTATTATGTAATTATCTAGTAAACGTTAGTTTTAAAAAAGTTCAATTTTCCACCGTCTGTAAGTTTGGGTAATTACAAAACGGATTTAAGGAGGTACCTACTTTGAAAAAACTGGCCTAGTTAGTTAAGTGAGTCCTTTTTGTAGATTGGATGGAATAAACTTCAAATTTTAGATATGTTCAACTGCTTTTTGATATTCATATACCTACTAAAATATTTCTGTAATTTTCAGAACAAAATTATTTCTTCACTGGATCGCAGCAACAATTTCAAGACGATTATCGACCGTCACAGAATGGGTATATTAGTAATCCACAAGAAATAAGTCCATTCAGAAAAGCATCGCCCGGATTCGATAATGTGGGAACCTACATACCTCATCCGGACCTGGATACATCAGACTTGCCAACGCATCTTCAGCGAACGTTACCTCAATACCAACTAGGCCTAATTGAAAATCCCAGAGACTCATTTATCCAGTTTCAATCTACTAACCAAGGTATACCTTTATCATTTAATTCTCCTACCCTGCAAAGTGCACCACCATTTACTAGTCAACCTACACAATATACTCAACAAATAATACCTTCTACTCATCGTCCAAGTTACTCCCATCTTTTTTCAAAAACATCTCATAATCATGATCCGTCCCAAACTGAAACTTTTTTGGGCCAAATTACAATACAAAGCCCAGCAGATCTTCCAGCAGAATTTCAAAATAGAGAAGTTTCAGGATTCCAACCATCGGTGAATTTTCCTATCCAACGTCCACAAAATGTGATTGGCCAGTTAACACAGCCGCTATCAAGTAAATCTCACAACAAGAACATTCACAGCCCAAGCAGCGAGATTTCGACAAATAAATTCATTAAACCTCCTCAAGTAGTCAATCAACATTTGGATTTCACCGAGAGAACAACATCCGGTAATACGATACAACTAGGCACTGGGTCCAGGACGAATTTTCTAAATCACCGTACAAGAATTTTCGCACCAGAATCTGGAAAAGGACTTAAAAATCGTCCACAAATTAATGACTACTTTGTTAATAACAATGGAGATGTATTCATCACCACTAAAAAAAATAATTTTAGTCCAAAACCTACAGCTGCACCAGTTCACGTTACAACTTCAAGACGGAGAAATCATTTTACTCCTGCAGCACCTAGACTACATACAACCGAAGCTACTCCTAGTACACCTATTGCAACAATACACGCAACAACAGTGGAAAATACTTTTAATTTGGATTCTTTACTTGAAGAACCTCTTAAAATAGAAAAAGATTCAAATAATAAAGATAATGTGGAAGTAATACAGTCTGTTACAGTCCCTCCTGATCAATTCTTTACTGTAAATAATAATTCTAGTATTTCTGTCACTACCGAAGATCTGACAGACTACACTTCTACGTTGCCGGATGAATTAGCAACCGATTACGATTACGAAAATACGGAAGCTGATTTTACAAATAACAGTACTCCTTATACCAATGATGAAACAACGGAAGATACAGAAATTAACACAGTTGAAGATTATACATCTACAGAACTACATAAAAAATACTATGATACAGAAAATAAAGAATTACTTGATGATAATAATATTTTAAATCAATCGTTAAGAGAAGATAATAAAACTGCTACACTTACTAACAGCAACTTGCACTCGGATTTTCAGAATGACTCAAATTATGATGTCCTAACAATGAAACCTTCGCCAATGGTAAAAGATCATAATTTTAAAGAATTTGTCGATAGCACTGTAATTGATAGTACAACAGAAGAACCTAGAACAACTTTCAGTACTGAAGCAGATACTATGCTTCCTTTAATTTCGTCCAGTATCAACATGCAAGAAAATACAAGTGAAAATGCAAGTATCAATTTACATCTGGATAACAAAAGTGAAATTCAAATTCCCAACAACTCACAAATTGAAAAACAAGATGAAGAATCTATTTTAATGCGAAATGCTGTAGTGTCTGTGGTCACAACAAAAAGTGTAATAAATAACACCATTATAGGAACAATCACTCCAAATCCATTAGTAACTGAACAAATGCCATCATCAACAACCTCTTCAATAAATAAGAATATTGCATATAATCCTGCTACAACACATTCACACTTGGTAGAACAAATGTCTTCACCCCCTCAATCTACCGATGACGAGAATTCCACCGAAGGATGGGTAGTGGTAGCCTCAGTTCAGACAAGTAGAAGTGTTTCTGGTGCCAGGTATTTACCTTTTGCTGTTGTAGAACAACATGAAAAAACAAAACTTCTTAATGAACCAGCAGAACCAGATACTGAACAATCTGAAAAAGTTACGAACACTCGCAGTGAAGAGGCACCACATTCAACTACATCTACTTCATCCGAAGATGGTTATTCAGTCCTACTTGATAAACAAAATTCATCGACAGAAAGTTTAATAGACAAACTAGATAGAGTACAGTCCGATTTGTTAAGTGGATTATTAAGTGGGGGATTTAACAATGGAGTCAATAATATTGCAGTTATAACAGAAGGAATATTAGACAAAAACGATGAAACTACAATGTTTGATTCACCAACAACAGTTAACTCCCCAACAACCACAACGACTACTACTACTACAACTACCACTACAACTACATTGCGGCCCTCACCTCCAACACCACTACCAGTTGTAATTCGTAAATTCTCTCCACATGCCCGACCATCAACTACGGGACGGCCTAGGAACGGACCACATTCTGCGAATAAATCAAGATATCAAACCCGTAAAATGAATACACCAGCCGATATCGATAGACCTCAAAGTGATCAACCTGTAAAATTGTTAATTCCAGATATAAAACACAAAAACGGTACAACAGGTAGATCATCTGGTATTTCAAACAAAAATCAAGTAATCGTACAGGATGTTAATAAACCAGCAGACTCAGAATTATCGCGGGATGCTCTAGAAAGTTTATTAGGAAATATTAAGTTTCAAGATGCAAGTGCTCTCCTACCTTCTGGTTATAAACCCATTTCCAATAATGCTACTTCAAATATCGGCAACAACTTGACAACTGTAAATCAGGGCGATATTTCAGCATTGCTTCCTCCAGGATACAAGCCACCCACACAGGACAGCCCTATTCTACTGAAATCGGAAAACACTTCTCAGATATTACACACTGCTCAACAAGATGACACATCCATACTTCTTCCCCATGGATTCCACCCGCCACATAATAACGCCTCAAAAAATAACTCGCATGAATTTTCTAATAGTATTAAGAAATTCAAACAAGATGATCTAACAGCATTGCTTCCTTCTTCCTATAAGCCTTCAACTGAGAGTAGCAGTACCAAGAATAAAGCAGACACTTCCAATATCTTTAAAAAATCAAAGCAGGATGATATTTCTGCTCTTCTTCCTCCAGGTTACAAAGCTCCATCAAACGACGGCTCGAGAACCAATACCGATACCATTTCTAACTTGTTTAAAAAAGTTAAACAAGATGATGTGACTGCATTACTTCCTCCTGGTTTTAAAGTACCTTCTGAACATCACCATACGAAAAATAAATCGGAACTACCATCAAGTATATTTAAAAAATCAAATGATTTGTCAGGTTCTTATAAACAACCAAAGTCAACAACGCCAAAATCAAATGGAAACGATAATCTTTTAGCAAATGCTAAACCAGTTGATGTTAGTGCATTATTGCCTCCTGGTTATAAAATGCCATCGTCTACGCAAAAATCAAAAATTGATTCAATTTTAGCAAAAACACACTCGGACAATGTGAGTGCTTTGTTACCTCCAGGTTACAAACAACATAGTACCATTACAACAGAAAAACCAAAAAGTATGGCAGATTTATTTGAAACTGCAAAACAAGATGATATTTCTGCTTTATTACCACCTGGTTTTAAGTCACGGTTCAGTCCATCAAAATCTGCGACTACTGTTTCACCATCCTCTACTACAACGTCAAAATTACCATCAGAAAATATAATGACCAGTACCACTTCCAGTTCAACAGGTTTTAAAGTGGTATTTCCAAGTAGGCCCGGTGGTATTGGTGCTCGAAAAAATCAGAGAATAACTACTCCAAAAACCTTATTCAATGATCAAGGAGCACCCATTAATAGTGGCCCAGCAATACATAAAGGATGGCCAACAAGGTTAGTTACTATCCATTACCCACTATTATTAATTTTCAATATACCTAATATTTATTATAGGGCAACAACAGAGTTTACTGGATGGCCAACTCCATCTACAACTCCTATATCTATTGAGAAGTTGCTAGAAGCAGCACGAGCTGCAGCTGGCAGTTCAAGTACTACTAGTTCAACTACCACTACTACTACAACTACAACGACTACGACAACTACCACAACACAAAAACCTACAACGCCGGGATTATGTGTCTCAGAATGTGACTTGGCAGGCACTATCAAGTTAATAGGTGGTGCTAAATGGGTTCCCGAACTTTTAGATCGAAACACGAAGGAGTGGCAAATTCTAGCCAATGAAGTTCAATATCAAGTATGTATTATACTCATAATATGATCAAGTATATGTAATAATGATACTGTTTAATACAGTGTTCAATAATAGTATATTATACAATAAGCATTTAATAATAGCTATTATGAGACATGAGCCATGGGTGTGGCTTATTAAACGCGTACACTTAAAATGATAGTCCAGGAGCTAGCGGTATATTTTAAGACTAATTTCTATCAAGCTGAATTTTTTTTATGAGCTGGTATGGTTATGACTGCCAAATGTAGGTGGTCGGCAAAATAGGACCGCGGGACATAGAGCGCTAAGAAAAAAAATTGGCCAACTAACCAATCCAGGACGTCAAAGAGTGCTTCTGTCCCGCTCAAATTGTCGGACAAGGTGATTTTTGTGTTTGTTAAATTAGTATATAGTTATTAAAAAAAAAATCAGGTTGATGGTAATAAGTCAAATGTCTTAAAAACAATACGAACCCCAAACGGCAGACACTGATTCAGTTCCGACTCTTATGTCGGAAGTTAATTTTTTGTTGTCGGAATGTCTTAAATAACGAGCAAAATAGGAATTAGCTTGATTGAAGTTTGTAAATTTCATCAAAAAATAATTAAAAACAAAAAAATTCTGGGCGCTTTATGTCCCGCGGTCCAATTTTGCCGACCACCTACATTTGGCAGACATAACCATACCAGCTCATAAAAAAATTTCAGCTTGATAGAAATTAGTCTTAAAATATACCGCTAGCTCCTGGACTATGAGGTTTCCCTGTGCCAATATAGATTTGTCAAATGTATGAAATACTAGTTACATCTCTAGTTTTAGTTTAAAATACGTTTGACATTCGTGTTCCTTCATTGAGTGCGCATGTCTCGAAGCCCCCACGGAGTCGGCGCCGTTGCCTGCATCTAGAGCAGGTGTAGATAGTCATAGATGCGTTTCCTACGTTTTAAGAAAATATTTTATTCGAAGTAAAAGTCTTACTTTGTGTGGTGAGTTTGTAGCTGCTGATGGACGAGCAAAGCAAGTCCACCAATATAGACAAGCCAAACAAAGTGACTTTTACTACCTACGTTTACTACGACAAAATAACTCATACAGTAACACCCGAAACGTCAGTCAATAGGATTCATTTTTCGCGATAAACGCGAACCATCAGTTTCATCAGTATAAAAATGCCCCTTCCTATTTAAAAAGATGGCTTCCTGTGATAAAAAAGCTGTTGGTAGGGAGTTGTTTACTTGTTGGTAGGGTGTTGTTTTTATTGTTTATTATTTTTTGATTACATATTCGGGATTTTGTCCTGTTAATTATAACTCGACCTTGTATTTTTCTCATGGCACTCAAGCACTCTAGCACAATACAAAATCGAAAAAAAATGTATTGTGCTTTCGTGCTTTACCTAGCAACAATGTTTCGGGATCTACTTACTACTGAAATTTTCTGATAGAAATTCAAGGTCTTGTTATATTGTATATGAGTAGAACCTATTTTTTTTCTTTAAACCTAGGAAACGCATTTATGACCTACTCTAGAGGAGGTGTAGGTACTTAGGACATTAGATACTGTACTGGTGCACTGTATAGAAAGGGAGGACGTACTCGTCCGCCATAATTTTTGTATATTGCATTGCAGTATCTCACTTCGGTTCAGTTAGTGCCGTTTTATGCACAACAAACTAATTTACGTATACTCGTGTATGTATGTATACACCACATGTTGACATGTGTACTACTTACGGAATAAAACAATACAGGGTGTCTCTAAAATATGGTGCCATAGCGTAACCACAGATTCCGGGGATCAAAATAAGACGATTTAACGCAACTCACCTCTATCCGAAATTGCTTCGTTAAAGCGCTATCCAACGCCAAAGATCTTCAAAAAATTTCTATTTTTTTAAATAACAAAATATTATTTTTAGCGATTAGGATGAAATTTGTGATGTGATTCTTTACTGGAAAAAGGTGTTTTTTGACATTATTGTTTTGTTCAGGAGTGTCGCGTAAGTGGTCAAAGGTTGATTATCCATAGGCAAAGAAGCTCATATTTTTTTAACAGTTCGGCCAATAGTTTTCAAAATTTTTTTACAGAGAGACATTCTTATTTCAAATATTTTTTGTTTGTTGCTCAATTTCGGTATCTCCCATAGTTTAGACTGAAAAAAAATATTTTGATTGGCTGCAGTGCATTTCTTAAAACGATGTAGTAATCTAGTTGTCCCGTATGCTGAGAAATAAATGACGAAGAGACAATTTTTTGCGTAGAATCAACTTTTGCATCCGGGAAAATGGTGGTCACATTGAGAATTTGCTGTAAATCTATTAATTTACCGGTGGTACAAAATAAGCTGAACCATTGGATGAGAAATGGTTCAGATTATTTTGCGCCACCCTTTACATACTTGTTAGTAATAAACTTTATATCAAATTGTCTCTTCGTGATTTATTTCTCAACATACGGGACAACTAGATTACTACATCTGTTTTAAGAAATGCACTGCAGCCAATCAAAATAATTTTTTCAGCTTAAACTATGGCAGATATCGAAATCAAACAAGAGACAGAAAATATTTCAAATAAGAATGTCTCTCTGTAAAAAAATTTTGAAAACTATTGGCCAAACTGTTAAAAAGATATGAGCTTCTTTGACTGTGGATGATCAACCTTTGACCACCTACGCGATACCGCGACCCTCCTGAACAAAAAAATGATGTCAAAAAACACCTTTTTCCAGTAAAGAATCACATCCCAAATTTCATCCTAATAGCTAAAAACAATCTTTTGTTGTTTAAAAAAATTTAAATTTTTTGAAGATCTTTGGCGTTGAATAGCGCTTTAACGAAGCAATTTCGGATAGAGGTAATTTGGGTTAAATCGTCTTATTTTGATCCCCGGAATCTGTGGTTAAGCTATGGCACCATATTTTAGAGACACCCTGTATACCTACCTACTATTAGCTGCACATGATTTTTGTTGCCCTTTTACAGTAGTTATCACATTCACAATAACATTATAACATTTGCAAAATATTTCTATTTTAGAAAGTAATATTTCTTCACAATTTTAATTTAATTTACCCTAATTTTGTAAGAATTCATATTTTTTTTCCTACAACGCAATAAGTAGGTAGGTACTTAATTTCCAAAACTTCTAAACTTATTATTTTCAATTTCAGCTTGAAGATATATACAGCAAATCTGATGTATTGAATAAATGGTATAAGAAAATTAGAATAGATGGTTTTAGGTAAGAGCTAAGATAAAGCTGAAAATTCAAGTATTTGCAATATCTAAAATATTAATTATTTTCAGTGAAGGGAGCGTACTTGTAGACTACCTAGTGGAACTAAATAACATTAGTAATCAAATCGACACTAGAGAATTAAAGACAATGTTCCATGATGCTCTTGAAGATGCATTTATAAAAACAAGCAGAGAACCCAAAGCAAGTGATATCAATAAACAGCACAATGACCAGAAACTGACCTTAGGCAATTTTGTAGTGGATCCTACTTTTACTGATTTCGTTGGTAAGTATGAACTTCTACTACTACTGTATTAATCTACAAGATCTGTAAGAGTAACTTATGAGGTTGAGGATAATGTTGGTATTGGTCCTACCAAAGAATATAATATTACTTTTGACCTTGTAAGCTACACAAGCCCATGTCCCACTGTAAAAATTTTTATAAAATTTTTTTATAAAAACGATGTGACGTCATGAACCATAAAAGTATTTTTAAGGTATGTCCCACTGTAAAACTGTTTGTAAAAAGATTTTATAAAAACTGGATGTCAAACAGCGCGCGTTTGACAAAACAAACAAAAACAAAACGAAAGTGAGGTCAGTGTTGTGAGCGAAGCGTTTGGTTTGCTGTTGAAATATTTTTACTCGTTCTAGTTTTCGCGTTTTATTTTATCATAGTATCTATACCTATTATAGTAATGGAAAGTGAGAACGAAGACTTACGTCACGTTGTTTTCGTCAGAATATCGCGCGCAAATTCAAATTGTCAGTGAGATGGGCTAGGCGCCGACACCCATTTTACGTGACGTCATCAAAATAGAAGCACCATAAAAATATTTTACATGACGTCATTTTTATAAAACTCCGTGCTGTCACACTGTAAAAATCGTTTTTATACAAATTTTTATAAACATTTTTATAAAAATTTTACAGTGAGACATCGGCTTTACCGGCATCAATATACTATTGTAGAACATATTATTTTGCACCCTCTTTATAGCATAATATATTACATAGTATACACACGCACACCGTATGGATATTAATGCAAACAATTTTATGTTCATTGACATTCTCAAGCGTTACTTTGTTAAAATTCATAATTACAGAAATAATAAATATTAAATAAAATATCGATTATTATTTCCCGTTAAAATCGATATTTTATTTAATCTTTATTATTCCTATAATTTTATGTTCATTCATTTTCTCTTCTAATTATTTTAGAGCTAAATTGTTTTTAAGTTTTGTGTAGAGAAAGAAATACCAAATCGGGATGTTTTATTGGTTTTGTATTTTAGTTTTAGAAAAAGAAAAATATTAAAAATTGGCCTGAATTTGAAAATCACGCGCGTTTTTTTAATTGCGGAACTGTAAGTCCTTTTGTTCAGTTGAATAAGTAATTGTGATAATTCAAATACAGTTTGTTTACAATATCTTTTCATACATATTTGACATCGACTCATTTTTATTATAATTTTTACTAAACTATTTATCGTCTCTCTATAGAAATGTTTTTCTAAAACAAGTTAGAATTTACTAGAAACACCCTACAGAACTGTCGATTATGCTAGTCAAACTTCTATGTTTGATGATAAACAGTAAATCATTGTATAATTTACACAAATACATATATCAAATATCATCAAATACATTTGCAAAATGTGTTACGAATCATTTAATTCATGAATCTTTGCAATATCACGCGACATTTAGGTTTAGGCTTTCAGTTTTTGCAATGTTTCTTTCTATAGAAGTAAAATACAAAACCAATAGAACGCTACAATGCAGTATTTCTTCCCCTACAAAAAACTTCTTAACAACTTGGCTATAAAATAATTAGGGGAGAAAAGAAACGAACATAAAGATTTTTGCATTGAAATCCCTATGGTGAGTAATCCATTTCTACACCCTGAAGGTAGTATTATGTTTTAGGCGCAAGTTGTATACAAGACTTGATAATTATTGATTATGGTTCAGCTGAACTGGGAGTCGAATCTTTTATACAACTGGGCCTTAATATGTTAACAAATTTAAAATTATAAACAACTAATAACAAATATGTTAATGTCATTTCAGTATTACCAAAACAAATAGCACCAACAGTTGGTTATGCAGAAGACAATGTATTTCTTCCACAATGGGCAATAGCAATCATAGTAATAGGATTGGCTTCTTTACTGTTTGTTATAATATTTGGAGTTACAGTGGTAAGCAATTTATTACAATAATAATTCGCGACATGCATGCATTTTTAATTTAAGATTCTTCATATAGTTTTAGTTAGTCATTTATCATTGCTTGCTCAAAATATAATACCAATAATACGATTTCAGTCTTATATAGGTATATATTTTTCTATTCCATAGACATTTTTTTCAAAATCCTAAGAATAGAGTTAATAAGTCATGCTGTATAACAGACCCCAAGTGTTGTTATGTGAAAATCGTTTTTTTGTTCCTACTGTAGTATTTTCAAATTTATTCATCAATAGTCAGAAAAATAGTAATCTGCGATACATTAGTATAATCAATTCAGAAAACTCCCTTGAGGTTTAATGTGTCAAATGGAAAATTTAGTTGGCTAATATAAAAATCTCTATAAATTTTTGAAAATGGGGCTTTAATTACTAATAGGAATAGCTAATGGGGATTTTTTTTATTAACCAACTGAATTTTCTATTTACATTTAAATCCCAGTTGTACAAAAGATTTGATTCCCAGTTCAGCTGCTCCACGATCAATTGTCATAGATACGATTGTTCTCATGACTCATATCCATGACAATTGATCATGGTTCAGCTGAACTGGGAACCAAATCTTTTATACACGTTGTCCCTAGAAATTTTGAATACGAGTAATGTAGGCACTGCGATTTTGTTCTTCTCGATTATTATAATAGATTGCCATGGTTGTTTATTACCAATTAGAAATTACATTTATTTCCCGTTGCTTAGTGATTTAAAATATTTGACTCGGTTATGTAAAAAGTGAGCGTGGTAACTAAGCGACAAGTAATGAATTCAAATGTCCGTATTCAAAATTTCTAGGGACAACGTGTATAACTTCGCGTTAGTAACAACATTCAGCATTTTAATCATTTTTGAAAGCAGTTGTGCTATAAATTTAGCTCATTCTTTTTTTTATTAAAATGTTATTGATGTTTATTTCTTCTAACAGCTAGTAAATAAACAAAAAAATGCAAAAAAGAAGCAGCCTACAACATTAACAGAAGATATGTTAAATGAACTTAATAAAAATCATATGGGCGGTATTGATAATTATGGAGCCGATGATTTATACAATATGGAAGATGTTTGGAATGATAGACCATATGAGCAAAAACTGCCTAAAAAAGTAATATCAGAAATAAATTTCAAAATAAAATGGAATGATTGTCATGTTTTCTGATTTCAGAGATCTGCAGGTTCTCTCCATGATAATAGTATGCCTAACATTTATGATAGTTGGAAATCGGAATGGAATGGGTATTATTACAATACATACTATGGTAATCATCCAGGTAGCAGCCATAGTGGCTATGGTCGTCGAAGGTCTGATTACGACACAAATTTTTAAAGGCCAAATTATTTTTAGGAAATATAGTTTGTAATGTAACTTGCCAGCCGTTGTTAGAGTACAAGACTTATTTATAACTGCCAATGCATCAATTAAAATTGTAAATTCAATTCATGTTTATATTAACTAGAAAAGTAATTTGAATTAATTTTCTTTTAGCATTTAATCAAAATATTTACCAGATAAATTTTTTTTAACTCTCTTCTAGAACTCAAATTATTTATCAAGGGCAATTAATTCATTAAACGATGTGAAATGGCTGTATGCACAAAGGTGCGATGAGTAAACCAGGTTGTTCTAGTCAAGTAAATGATGCTTGTATAATTGCATCGCCTACACACGCATCATATTTGATAAGACTTCATAACGTAGCTTTTATTTTAATTAAAACGAAATTCAAAAAAATCCCAGCAAAATTATTATGGCACTAATTTTATGAATTACATTTCATTGCCATATACTTAGTTTCATATCTGTTGATGTTAATTGGTGGATATTTTCTTAGCATAAACCTATTTCCTTCCTACGTACGAATATAAGGTAATTCTCAATTCAAATTAATTACATTACCAAATATGTAATGACATATTTCCGAGGTAATTCTGTACTTTATATAACAATAAAATATGTAAAGGCAATGCCTACTTATGACAAGCGTTTACAGTTTACAATCAACTATTGAAGGAGTATTATAGTTGTTAGTTATTATATTTGAATGTTGAATATGCTCCCAAAACGCAGCTCAATTTTTGTAAATTTTATAATATTTATTGCACCTTAAATGCTTATCTGTTGTAAGCACAATGAATTTGAATATTATAAAAAATACATAGTGTGACATTAAGGTCAAGAAATTACGTCGCTTGTATGAAAGTAAAAAGTTAATATATCTTACAAATAATATAAATTTCCCAGATACTGAATATATTATTAACTACACATTAAAATATTTATTTACATTACTTTTAGTAAAACCACATTGCAGAAACACAGTAATTTCTTGATTTTTAATATATCACACATGAATAGTTGTTTAAGATTGATGTTTTGCTGCAATCAAAATGCAGAAACAGTTTAAAACATTAATGTAAATAGATGTAAATATATCATAAAACAAATGTGACTATTTTCCCATTAATTATTTAAGAATTGTAAAATAAAGTTTGTATTTTAAATTATAAAATATAGGTGGTTACCTTAAATCACATATGCTATTGCTATACAATTCCACAAAACTAAAACGAAAATCACCAACATTATAATTATTTATTCAAATTGGAACTATTTTCGACCTGCTACTTGCTATGGGTACTATGTCATGAAAAACTGTATGTAACCTTTCTAAAAATCCTTTGTTTAATCATGGTTATATCGCCTCTGTCCTATTGGACACTTTAAAATAGGAGGAACAGAAACATCTAACACTCATGACCTCTGGTTGTTAAATTGTTATGTGGGTTCTTATCCACTTGGTTTTCTAATGTTTTATTTCTCAAAAATTAGTGTAAATCATGTGATTTTAGTATTTAATTTTAAATATTTTTTATTACAATTTTAGAATACCTACATCGCATATTGCAAAGAAATAAACATGTACCTACAATTTTCAATATTTTATAATTGTTCTCTATATGTTTCCCTTTATGATGTGAGATGTTAAATTATAAATAAAATACAAAACAGTACTTAGCTTATTTTTTATATTTTACCAATTTAAGTTCCGGTACTTTCTTTTGTCTACCAATGTGTTGTTTACCATTCATATATTTTTGCAAAACTTTTGGTACTTCAATAAAACCTTTATCAGATTGAAAAGTCTCTGTCAATGCAATTAACATTCGAGGTATGGCACATGCGGTGCCATTTAAAGTGTGAACATAGGTCAATTCGTTACCTTCTTTGCACTTTATACTTAATCGTCTAGACTGATAATCAGTACAGTTGCTACAGCTGGATATTTCTCCAAATATATTCCTACCTGGTAACCAGGCCTCTACATCATATTTTCGGTAAGCAGGAGCTCCTAGTTCTTGTGGTGGCATGTCTAAAGTTCGTAAGTGAAGACCTAATAGTCCAAAATGTTCTTCTTCTATATCTCTAAATTCTTCTAAAAGTTCATCAGATTTATGGGGAGAAGATATGGCAAACATTTCAACTTTTGTAAATTGATGAACTCTAAAATGATAAATTTTAAGTTTTAGTAATTCTAACGGGAAAAATATTCAAAACTGTTATGTTGTGAAGCTGAAGGAACTGGAGTACTGCAACACATCACTGTGTTTTTTATTAATATTTATTATTATTGGTTTTCATTAACTTGTTAATTAAATAGATTACATGATACATCAATTTTAAAACTATAATAAAAAATTTAGTAACAGTTTATACAGGTGTCGAATCGGTTTAAGCACCATAGATATTTCAAAAACCTTTATACTCATTTATTTTCTCTCCTAATTATTTTACGGCAAAACTGTTCACAAACGTTTGTAGAGAGAAAGAAATACTGAATCCGGATGTTCTATTGGTTTTGAATTTTAATTTTACTAAAATGAAAAAACTGCAAAAATAGTCCATGTGGCATGTACACCAGTGCAGTGCAAATTACTTAAGTGGAATACGTCATTAGTATCGTGGACAAACAAATAGCAGCCCAGCATTTTAAAATTGCCACTTTTACACGAGCTATTAACAGTCCTTTTTTAACATGCCTAGCCCCCATAATATTATGTATTATGTACTTCGAGTGCACCTTTTGACTTCTAAGAATACTCCAACATGGTCACGTGATTTGAAATAGGTTCGAACATTGGTTTGAGTCACATGACCACGCCTATTTTGCTCCAGTTCTGTTTTGAACTTAAAAACGAACACAGGATTGTCAATAATATAAGTTGCATCAATGGGCTCAGTAATTATTGAATGCCCAGTAGTTTCTTGCCGATTAACCCAGAATTCTTAAATACTTAATAAATACTTAATTTACTCTACATTTTTTACACTAGATGAAGCTGGCAGTGGTATTACATGACTTGTCCTTTGTATCAAGGAAAGATCTGTTACACCGTGAGGAGTTTTGTTGTGTAGTATTGCTGAGTCAATTAAATGCAACTGATAGTTGCATTCAACAGGCTCAGCAATTGTTATTGAATGCTCAGTTATTTCTTACTGGGTTACCAAGAATTCCCTATTTCCAGAATAGCTAACTAAGCCTACATTTTTTATGCTGTAAGAAGCTGGCAGCAGTTTTGCATGAATTTTTCAGTTAATTGAACTTAACTATTGATGGTTATTCTTAAATTCAACGTAGGTAGGTACAGAAATTGTAGGCACCTACCAACTTCAAAAATAATGAATGTGTTTTTATGTTTACTGAACAGACTATTATAGGAAATGATTTCTACGTTTATTTCTACCTATGGTCTACACAGTTTCATATTACAGAAATGTACACATACCTGTAGATTCCTTTTTCTTCAGCAATACTTGATACTTCTGCTCTAAAACATCTGCTTACTGCTGCTACTTTTATTGGAAGTTCCTGTTCTTTAAATACTCTCTCTCTGAAATGTCCAGCTAATGCCATCTCAGATGTACCCGATAAACATAAATCTGTGCCATGTAGTGCAGGTTCTAAAGTATAAATCTACAATTTAAAACATATCAATGGTTCTATTGCTAAAAATAATACAAATTATATTTTATAACAATTAATATTTATACTACCCAAAATTAATTTTATACTCATATTATATTAATGTCTTGAATAAATATTATATTATAAGTATTTAAATATAATCTCAACAGTATCTTGGTATTTCTTTTGCAAAATGTGTTTATTTAAAATATACAATTTATGCTTTTATATTTATTTAACTATTTACCTGAGTTCGATTTCCTCTTGTGTTTAAACCACAACTTTCGATTATATTGCGGTGTAAAATATCAGGTACAGATATAAAAGTAAATTTATGTTTAAGCAAATTATTAATTGTATATTTAATTAATGCTTGTTCTAATTCAGCCATTTCTCCAAGAAGCACATAACTACGACTGCCAGAGACATTACCCAGTTGATCTGTTCGAACTAAATTTAAACGTTTTGTTATTTCATAAAACTCCCTTGGTTTAAAATTAAATTCCTTTTTTGTTCCTACATATTTTACCAAGTGTGGTTCAGCTAAACTAGCAACATCCGGATGAGTTCTGTTAGGAATTTTAAGCAATTCGTTGTACAGTTCTGTTTGTATTTTACTGTAATTTTCATTAGAAGTATTTGTCTTGTCTAATTTTGCTTTAAGATTAACAACACAATCTATATCTCCTATTCCTTTTCTAGCTATTACATTATTGGATATTTCTTTCTTATTATCAATATTGCATAAATAATTTAAATCCAATTCTGGTAAAGCAGAAACATTACTACAAAACCTGAAAAATGTTTCACTATTTTTTTTCATTACGCGTGTTATACATTTTTTCAAAATTATTGTTTTTATTACAAACATATTTTAAGGTTAACCAACGAGTGTTTTGGGTTTTTAACAAAACCTGGGCATGTGACAGCACAGCTGACCAATGTGCCATGTTGCAACTGCCAACAAGTTTAAATTGTCAATGATATCCTCATCTCATCATGTTTTTATTGTAAACTGGTTTGTAAACATTAAGAAGATCTTCTAAATATTCATAAACGTCTAGTTAAACCCCTTAATATTTTTGAGGACACAAAATTCTTGATTTTTAAAAAGAATAAATGATAAATCTGAAAAAGCCTCGAATTTTGGAGAACCAGAGCAGAGTTCTTTTTACATTTGGCAACGCTGTCGACTGTCTGGTTTTACTGCGATTGTGGTGTTTATCAAACGATCAGTTTGTGCGTTATAACCTCACAAATATTTAATCCGTTTAATCTTTAAATTTGAACAGAGTAGATGTAGTAGCAGTGATTATGGATGTGATGAACATTTAACAAATATTATAAGGTTCTTTAATAACAACATTTAATATCGATACATTATAGAGTACCTTAGGGTAGACTGTTAGGTACCCAATCATGGATGAGAGTTTACATGGCTTTGGAAATAATTTAAATACATTTCTTGATCAAAACCGTCCGAATGAAGCAGAAGGATTAATTTCTCAAGTTAATAAAGCTCTTACCGAGACTGAATTGTCATCGTTCACTATTGGTAAGTCATAGGACAATGTCAGTGTTGTTTTTCTTCTGAAAGTTTTAATATCAAACTATACGAGTGTTAAAATATGGTAAAATTTGGTGTTTTTAAGGGCTTATACTTTAAAAAAATGAATTTGACGTTGGCTGTGACTGATTATTAATTGACTATTTATACCTGGTGGCCGGTCTCAAAGGTGTACATAGGGATTTAACATTGTATTGAATGTTTCTGCTGATTCCTGCTCGCCAATTCAACTTACAGGAATGGTAATAGTATTAATTGAAAGGTAAAATTATTGTGCTTCGAATGGCGCTTATAATAAAATTAAATGTGCTATATTTATTTTAAAATCGCGATTTAAAAATTTGCGATTTTTAAATATGACGTGCCATGATTTTCAGATTTTATAGCATTTGTCAAAAATTTGTTAAATTAGTTGTCATTTACGGAAATCCACTAATTTTAAGCCAACTAATTATCAATTTTTTTAACAAATGCTGTAAAATTTGAAAATCATGGCAGGTCATATTTAAAAATCGTAAAATTTTAAATCGGTATTTTAAAATAAATATAGCACATTTAATTTTATTATTAGCGTCATTTGAAGAGCAATCATTTTACCTTTCAATTAATACCATTACCATTCCTGTAAGTTGAATTGGCGAGCAGGAATCAGCAGAAACGTTCAACACAATGTTAAATCCCTATGTACACCTTTGAGACCGGCCACCCGGTATACAAACTTTAATATAATATATTCAGAAAACTCCCGTGACATTTAATGTGTTAAATGAAAAATTCAGTTGGTTAACAAAAAAAATCCTTATCAGCTATTAGTAATCAAGGGCCCATTTTCAAAAATTTATAACGTCACGTTAGTTTTCTGAATTGATTATAAGTTGACTTTAACAATAACATAACTATAAATAGTTTCATACTTAGAACTTAGAGTGCAGTACGGGCGGTATAGGGCAATGCTTTTTAAATGGCTCAAATCTGCACGGGGTTGGCGCTACACACCTACTGTATTTGGTGGTTTGGTGCAACGAATTCCCAAGAAACAACAACACCCGTGAGATCAACTTGTTACACATTATCCCTTTAAAATGTTTATGATGAGTTTATGACAGCTGCTATAATTCTTACTCTAGTGGAAAACTTTCTTTCTCTATCCAATACGAGTTGAATGAAACAAAAAAAAAACAAATAATGTCAAAATATATTTATCAAATAATGTTACAAACGTCAGTACTTATTCTAATCTGTTTTTATTAATAAAAAAAGCAAAAAAGTATTTAATGCCCGGTTTCTGGAAAACAAATTTATGAAACCCATAACTTATGTATTCCATAAACAGCGAATAAGGTACTCTAATGACATTAGGTCACGTGATCAAATTTCGTATAGGCCAATTAGCGCTTTCCACGAGGATCACGTGATACGTCATGAACTGCCTTATTGACTGTTTATGGTATACATAAGTTATGGGTTTCATAAATTTGTTTCCAGAAACCGGGTATAAGTCCACTACAAAAAAAATATATTCTTCATGGCCTACTATGAAAAAATCAGTTTTTCTATTATAACTACACTATTTTTCAAGATAAACCTAAACTCCGTTTGTTTTTAAAGATCCACCACCTGTTGATTTCAGTTGGTATAATAAAAAAATTGAAATTTTTAGTAATTTTTGTCAATATATGGTAACATTGATTCAAAGATCAATCAAAATGTTCTGTTGCGTGCGCATCACTACATTTCAAATTTAAATTATTTAAAATCTAGGTACTCTAATATAAGATTTATTTTTATTGATGAAACCCCGATTTACAAAAACGATTCTGCTACTAAATCTTGACAACCTTCCCAAGAAAGATTAGAAATTAAGGAAAGCAGGTTTACAGTGCTCCATCCTGGGTGTGTTGAGGTTTCTTAGATGGATGTAGTTTGCTTTTAAGTTTACTAACCCAATAGTTACTTAAGTACCTAGGTAACTGAAATCATACAACCATTAAATAGTGTGTTTGATATTTTAAGATTTCCTTTATCAATTGATTTTTAGTATTAGGCATTCCAATGACATTTGGTCACACGACCTTCTTGGAGGGCAGGACAAACACTCTTATCACGTGACGCTCGTGGAGGGCGCTGATTAGCCAGTTTTGTCAGAGTTTTGTTTGTGTTTTGTCTCAACAATGGTCACCTGACCAAATGCCATTAGAATACCTTATTGGTACTTTTTAATGGTGTAACTTACTGCTTGACCCTTGAAATAATAAAATTGTAAATGGTTGATGATATTTTTGATTCCAGATGCGTACTTGTTAAATATATTTAATAAATCCAATGGACTTCTCATCTTTTTTAATAAAATAGTTCATAAACCTGAATACAAAAAGACAAAACTAAAATGCTTTGAACTTTTGTACACACTTGTTAATAACTGTGTCAGTAAAGTACAGAATCACTTAATAGACATTATAAAAGCATGCTCACCAGTAGTTCGTTCATCTGCTAGTGCTATTGAGAAACAAAAATCATTGCAGCTGATAACCTTAATTATTTACAAAGGAAATTTACACGCAGATAGACAAAATGATATTGATATGGAATTGGGGGATCTGTACAACAATACATTATTTAAATGTCTTCATTGCAGATTTGACAAAAGCAATACAGGTATGTTAAATATTTTTCTTCAACAATTTATGTTAATAGTATATTATACACCAAGGTAGAGAAGACATTTTTCTCAGCCGAGCATTATTAGTTCCTGAGATACGGAGCATCGAAGGAAATAAGCTGCGAGGCTGATAAGTCTTCTCTACCGTGGTTTATATCGTATACTATTTTTTCCACTACTAGCACCTTTATTCCTTTTATAATTAATCGTTTTTACGTTAATAAAAAATAAAATTACATTTCTAAATTACATTAAAAATTAAGTAGTCTTGCCTGAAAACATTTCAACTGACATTTTTAACAAATAATTATAATTAAAATGAATAAGAAACAATACTAGATTGAAATAAATAAGCTTTAGAAAGTGGTTGTTGTTAGTGATGTAACGTGTACACTTTTTTGTAAAAGCCGGGTACCGGGTACCCGGTCTTTAAAATCGCCAGGTATCCGGGTACCCGGCCTTCGGGTACTGTAATTTTGTCAGATTTAAATGGGATTCCTCGGAAAGTATTTGGTAGTGCTAGAGAATACTCCCTTGAAATATCAGGGGTATCCCCTGGATTATTTTAAGTATTGACCTACTTTATTTTCTTATTTTCATTTTTTTTCATCGATAACTTTTACGGACACGTAATATGTAGTATTTCTAGAACAATATATAATTGAAAAAATCATTTTCATATTAGGTATATGTTTTATAATTTATATTTTATAGCAGATAAATTAAATTGTATACCCGGCCGGGTAATAAGCATTACCCGGCTATACCGGGTATGAGGCAAAATCGGCCGGGTAAGCAGGGTACCGGGTACTGGCCGGGTACCCGTTACATCACTAGTTGTTTTATTATGAAGGTGAATAATATTCAATATTTGACATAATTTTAAAGGCATCAGGCTAGCCTGCTTGATAAATGGTTTCTGTTATTGGGTTATACAGTGAAGTCCATTTATTATGCAATATAGGCATATTGCAAGTTAAATGGTGTGAGCACTTTACCATTGGAATATAGGCAACCCATTATACACTGATAAGCACATTGCCCCTGCCTACTGATGAATTTAAATTTTCAATTGTCAGAAATGTATTATTATTATTGTTTTCAATATTAAATAATCTTTTTAGTCGACTACGAATAAAAACAGCGGTTTTACGTATCTTTTGACAGCCGAAAAGTGTCAATTTGTAGTAGGCATTTGTCAATTTCTATTTTGCGGCCGAAAAAGATCTTTTTGTGCAACCCTACGCGAAGTAGGCGTTTCGCGTCCGCTGTTCAGGACGCGAAATCTAATTTCGCGGCCGCTGCTATGGGTAGCGGCCTCTAAAGTAAAAATCATTGTAATTTATACAAAACTAATTGTTTTATTTACTCCATATCCATAGTAACGCGCTAACTGAAAGCCGTTTTTCTATTTACAATGAATTAAGCTGTAGGTTTTCTAAAAGCAATAACATTTACAATTACGCATTTTTTACGGTTGCACAAAAAATATTGTGTATACCTTGTCCGCGAAATTCTTTAGCGCCCTCGAGATTGTCTTTCCTCGGCCGCAAGCGGCCTCGGCGACAATTTTCTCTCGGTACGATAAAGACACATTTCGCGTCCTTGGTATACAAATAACTATTTTCGGCCGCAATTTGTTTTTTTTCGGCTGTTTTTACTTTTTCGGCCGCTGATTTATAATTTTTTAGTCGACTATGATAAAGGTCACGTGACCAAATGTCATTGGAATATTTAGATAAAAATTTAAATTTGTTAATAAAATTTGTAATATTCGCCTAAAAAATGTTGTTTGCACCTCTGCCAAAAAGTCCTTTTTCGTCCTTCCCTGTTTTCTGGTCTCGGCTTTGCCTCGACCAGAAAATCAGTCGCGGCCGAAAAAGATTCACTTTTTGGCCTTGATACAAAAATAACTATTTTCCAATTTAGTTGTGAAAAGTCAACTTTTTGACATTTATTTTAGTTGTCATATGCGGTTCATTTTATATCTAGTTACAGGTCACCAAACGTAGCTTGGCACTCGGCAAAAATCGGAACTAATCATAGGATCTAGTAATTTCCAAGTTTCGTACTGGTAACATTTTACTATCATCTTGACATTAAATTGTTAACCTTATTTACGTTAATGAATGAAAATAAATCTGTGGCGTACCAAAAATTGCCAATTCAGTGAAATCAAATATGATCACAGCGCCTTTCATAGCCTACTTGGAGTGCCATGCTACGTTTGGTGACCTGTATAATATATGACATTATTTTATAACTAGTGTTAATTGTTATTGTTTACAGAACAGCAACGTGTAATTGCATAGCAACGACCAGTTTAACAGAAAAAATTAAAGTCGCCGTTTAAACATCACCAAATTTTAATTCATATTATGTGCTTTTTTTTATTCAAACTTACTAAATTGGAAAAAATGTTGTATGAAACACGTTGCATAAATAGCTATTTTTTAACTAAGAACATGTTTTATTTTGAGGTTAAACTTGTTGTTGTTGCTGATTTCGGTTAGATCATAGATGGTTAGATAAAAAGTGGAGGTGCAAACCTCCCCTGGACTTTCCCATACTAAAAATAAACATTCGTTTTTGGTATTCAACAGTATTGTTCGCCACAACCGATAAACTAAACTTGAAAATTAGTATACGAAAAATTAACACAAGTGCCGATTGTGTTCATCTGCGCATGTGTGATTATTTATATTCATAGGCTGCTAGGATTAGCCGGCGACAAGGAATTCCCGTCCCGCGCATGCCATGGTCACTTGAACATATCGTCGCTTGCAAATTTCACCCTACACTGTTTTAAAGTTCAAAATTCACGAATTTCTCACTAACCGTATATTTTAGCCATATGAATGCCTTATACTATGCGATAGACAATTTAATTTTGCATTCAATTATATAATAATATATAGGGTGTTTCATTTAAAATAACAAAGTTGCTTATTGTACTGTGAAAACCAAACACCCTGTATACGTGATTTAAATTTAGAAAAATGCAAATCTATATACTGAACAACTTTTATATTTAAACTTCTTTCATATTTTGACTAATAAAGGCGCTATAGGAGCATCAATTTCCGATTTTCAAAACCTCGTAGAGGGCGCCACAGTGGAATTCTGGCGTTCATCAAAAAACAAAAATGTAGCTAATACCAAGCTGCATAAGTATAGAAAATTTAAACAAAATCCTTAGAGCAGTTTTTTTGTAATAATTTTTCAAAAATTTCCAAATTTTTGGAAGAGCGCCGTTGCTACCGTTTTTGGATTTAGTAAGTGATTCTTTTTCATGGTGTAGTACAGCCAAAGGGCTTTCAAACAAGTTGTTGCGGAACCTGATCAGATAACTGGTTTTTGAGTTATGGGGCGTTAAAGTAGAAATTTTGAAAAATTCATAGCGACCGCCATTTTGAAGTTAGAGAGTCCGGTAAAAAACTGTTTCCCTTGAATTATGCCCTTCTTTCATATCCCCTACTCAGATTTTCAAAATTCCGCTTCTGAAAAAAATGATGATACCAAAAACACATGTCTACCTTCCGCTTCCGGTTTCGGATTTTTTTGAAAAGCTTATTTTGTCGATGAATTTTCGATATACCCCTTCATTTAAAATTTTATCAAAATCGGTTCACTAGTTTTTGCGTTAGAGGCGTTGCATACACACATACACACACACATACACACACACCCACACACACACACACACACACCCACACCCACACACACACACACACACACCCACACACACACACACACACACAGACAGACAGACATTTTTTCTAGACCACTTTTTTGGGTTCCTGGGGACCCAAAACACGTATTTCCGCGAAAATCTCGACTTCGAAAATTTTCATGATATAAATACTTCCCTATACCAGTAGTGGTATGGGAAAGTAAAAAAAACTAGCTAACTGTATAATGGGTTGCCTATATTCCAATGGTAAAGTGTGTACCTACACCAATTCACTTGCAACATGCCTATATTGCATAATAAATGGACTTCACTGTATGTTTTATGACCAGTGGTCAATAATAAAAAATTAGTAACCACCACGTAACCACTACCTGAGAAAATCAACTTCTTGCCCTTAAAACAAACTAAATAATGGTACCTTCTAGATCTAGTAGTGGTATGGTATTATACAGTACAGGCCAGTTTTAATGAACCCATGGTTATATGGTTACAGACACCATTGTGACAATTTGAATTTGAAAGAAAACGGCACAAAATAAGGACTCTGTTCTGTTCTAGATTTTATTTCTGTACTTAGTTACATTAGATTTTTTTATTTGAGGTGTTTGAACTACTTTTTTAAAAGTACTGAAAAAATCATAGAAAGTGAAAACAAACCGACGACGGCTGTTTTTTTTTTCTAAAAAAATAATGTGTTTTTCGAAAAAAAAAAAAGGGGGATTGCTTATGTTTTTCTTCATTTAACACTAAATAATCTACTGTAGAAATAACTGCTTAAGTTCAGAGGTGTTTTCATTAACAATCAAAGATTAATGATAACTTTTAGTAATAAATGTTATTTACACATTGGTTCTAAAGCACAACAGTGTACTTTTCTAGACTTTTCTACTTTATTTTATTTAATTTTTTGTTTTTTGATTGATTGAACATCACACCTTACTTTCATGATTTAACGTTATCTAATGTTTGTAAATTTTAGTGCAAGAAGAGTTGTTGGTGGCAATTGGTGCTCTAGCAAAGAAATTTCCAGCTGTGATATCAGATTCATCAAAGTTACGAAATATATTGATAACTCAATTAAATGCAGAATTACAGAAATCAAATAAATCATACCCTGTTATAACAGGTTGTGTATCAGCACTTTCAAATTTCTTAGAAAATTTTCCATTTAATCCTGATGAGGATAGGGGTGTTGCTGATACTATATATAAGTGTGTAAAAATATTAGCAGATCCCGGAGATGCATCTAGGAGGGTTGCTTTCAGAGGTATTGTATAGATAAATAATGTAATTTTATATGTTTTAATAATAAATTTTATTTTTAGAATCATTGAATCTTGTCACTAAGCATATTGTTTTACTTTCAAATGCATTATATTCTGAATCAAAATGGTGGCATACTACTTTATTAAAATGGTTCTCCTTGGGAATAGAGGACAAAAAAGCTGCCTATGGAATATTAGATGCTTTTCATCGGGAAATGGCAAATATATTAAGTATTCGAAATGAAGAGAGTGATCATGAAGTATTTAAGGTAGGTTTCAAAGAAATTTCACATAGGAATAGACAGTAGATTGGCCACACTCTTATAGGTGGATCCGCAATTAGCGCGACACACAGCATGTGGTAAGCTGCATTTAATTAATCACAGGCTACCTGTCTCGGTTATGTTCGGCTTACCGTGTGCCGTGTTATTGGTTAGATGTGACTTACAACGTGATCAAACGGTACGGAATTCTGCATACAGTAGGGTACGGCGACTCTAAATCCAGGTATAGACCAAGTTGTATTAGGTCAGTTTTATAAAGTCTGGTTGACCGACGGTTGGCTGAACCAGGATCAATAAAATTGTCATGGATACGACTATTTTTAAGAATCATATTCATGACAATTGATCCTGGTTCAGCCAACCATCAGCGTCAGTCAATCAGACTTTATAAAACTGGCCCTTTAAAGGTTTGACTCCCAGTTCAGCTGAACCACATACAATGGTCATGGATATGATTCTTAAGAACAATTGTATCCATCACAATTTGATTGTGGAACAGCTGAATTGGGAGTCAATTATAGAAACAACTGAGCCTTAAAATGGTGTATATAGACTGGCGAGAAAATTCGCAAGAGTTGCTTAACAACAACAGTTTTCTCGCCAGTCTATTCTCAGTATTCGCACCATTAAACGAACTAAAGCCGGATCTTCAATTGGCACGTACACGTAGTGTGTCCACAAACTATAAAGCGTTGGTCTTATGGGGATCGGTGCTGTCAGATATATTCTATGGAATTCGTTACACTAAACCACCAAATACAGTAGGTGTGTAGCGGCAACGCTGTGCCGTTTTGAGAAATTTAAAAAGCATTGCCCTATATCGTACTGCACTCTAAGTATGAAACGGTTTATAGGTTAAATACAGTGAAATACTCCCTAGGTAAATTATAATTTTCTTCATCAAAAAAATACTATGTATTAACAAAAATTTGGAAATATGTATAAGGGGTTGCATAAAATTTTATAAAGTCCTAGAGTGGTTCTGAAACGTAACAAAAAAAGTGAATTATTGACTTTATCATTTTTTTAATATAATATAACTCATTTATTTTAAGAGGACCTCGAATTTAAATATCGAAAGTATATTTATGGGGTTTGGTACAACTTTACGTAAGGAGTATGTCATTCCATTTAGCCAAATCTGTATCTCTCATAATAAACAAGATCCCCATGTTGAGAATGAGTCTGTGGACACACTGTATATTGTATGCAGTGTCAGAATTTAGTGTAAAATTTTTACAGTATTTCATGGATTACTTCTCTGATGTCGTAGAAAAATCTTGTGCCGAAAACTATGAGATGCAACTAGCTATTCGTGGATATGGCTTGTTTGCTCGAAGCTTCAAAGTTCACATAACAGCTTCTGAAATTAACAAGACTTTTATAACAATCTCACAGATAATGGAACATACATACATTTTAAATACAGAATTGAATTCTGATCAGATAATGTATCTACCACATTATGTACAAACCCTTTCTTGTATTATTAAGAACTTGCCACAACTATGTGACACTCATGTATCCTGTTTGCAAAGGGTGTGTGTTTTAATGATTAAAATATTTCCAAAAGTAACACTTGTACAACATTATTTGGTGGTTGATGCATTTATATTAACATCATATCAACTTTTACAATGCAAAAATAATTTATTAGAAATGTTTCTTGAAGATGTGATATATCAAGGTGTTTTGTGGACCTGTTCTCATCAAATTGCTTTGGAAGCAGAACTATATAAGGATGAAGAGCGACCAGTTACTACATATAAACATTATTTGCCATTTTGGAATGGTATATTAAGTATTATTAATTCTGTTAAATACGAAAAATTTGAATTAAATATGAGGAAGAGGAAATTAATTGTTAGAAAATTACTAGACGAACTCATAAAGACTCTGTTTTTACTTATAAGTAAATTGAACCTAAATACAAAACTGAAAGACAGCAATCTTCCTATAACTGATCCTGAATCGGCATATGAGGCCTTACAAACCAATGATTTTGTTATATTTATTAATGTTGTTGATTTTTACCAAGATATCCTAGAAAATATTGACAAAGAAATGTTTGAAATATGGATTAATAGATTTATAAACCAAGTCATATTAAAATCAATGAAACATCCACTAGTTAGTGGTTTTTATAAACTATTAGCTGGATGTTTAAAAGTGGCCGACAGTTTAAATTATTTTGAAGAGTCGAAACTTATATCCAAAGAAGATTTAACTGCATGTTTTCAGTCTGTATGCAAATTTTTGGAAGAGATTTTGTGGAAGATGAAACAGTACAAAGGTGACCTGCAGGTAGCTTGTATGCAAGTAATATTAGCAGCACCTATATGTACAGTTAAAGATTTACTTCCTTGTGCTGCACCAGCATTTATTGCTTTATTTTCTGTGGGTCGAAGCTATTTGAAATTAGCTGATGTGGGAATCGACACTTTAGAAAAATGGTTGCAAAATTTTCCTCAAAATGATTTCATACCCTTTTTAAAACAAGTACTTCCATCGTTGGATTCTTATTTGAAAAGTAGATCATTAGGAGGAAATGTTATATCAACTCAAGTATTGAAAAGCAGAAAGACCAAACTAGCTGTTGGTAAACGAAAGGTATTAGTTGAAACAGACTCTGAACTTCTGAAGCTCCAGATAAAGATTTTAACATTCATTGGCCAACTTGATAGTGATGACTTATATTTAACTTTTATTAGTTCTGGTGACAATATAGAACCAGTAGTATGGAGTACGACACCCTATTTAAAAATTACTTTACCATACGCCGATACCAAATTGAACTTGTATTTGGATAAATTTATACCTAGAACTATAGATCTAGCACTGTATTCGAGTGATCGTAAAATTCGAGTGGCTGCTTGTGAATTGTTACATGCGATTGTTATAATTATTTTGGGAACAAGTAAGTTGAATTGTTTTCTCATTTCAATGTTTTATATTTTATAACGGCATCTGTTTTAAGGCCATCCAATAGATCCTCCAAAATTAAAGGATCTTGATTGTTTAATAAAAGCTGTATCAGCACCTATACTAAAGTTAGGATGTGATATGGATCAAGTAATTCAACAACTATTTTCACCATTGGCTCTACAGTTGATGCACTATTATTCTCATCCACGTCAAATGTGCAGTTCTCATACACAAATTGTAATTGAGACATTAATTGTAAGTTCTTTTTATTTTTATCCAATAGTTTAGTGGTTAGCTGTAAGAACAACAATAAACCGGTGATAACAAAGTTTTCCTATAATACCTGCAGGTCTGGTGTTGATGATTGCATTTAGATCCTGTAGTTTCTTAACAATTATGACGCCATTTTCTGTACGCCTACCATAGCTCTCTACACCTTTTCATTTACTAAGCTTCTGATGGGCACCAGGCTTCCAAATAAATAAAGTAATAATGCACAAATAAATAAACTATAACTATGTATTTATCTCATCTGTGCATATCCTTTCTACAGTTTATTGGGTTTTTTCAATGTATAATCCGTTTTCCTCTATTCTTTGATTTCAAAACTTTATTATAGATTAAGAATTAAGTTTACGAAGGCAACAATAACGATCTACTTGCCATAAGAGGCGCTCCCGTCGGGTGAATTTTTATGTGAAATTTAACTTTTTAAATTTTAACTTAAACCTCTATATTTAATGTTATCATCTTGCTACTTATTAGTTCTTCCATATATTAATCTTTTTGCAATAACTTGTCTGGCTTCATGTATTTCATAGTGCTCTTACTTTTTCCTATACCTCTGGTCTCCTGATTTCTACAAACTCTGTAAAATGCTCTGGCCATTGATTTCCCTTGTCAGTACTTATTATTGAGCATTGTTCTCGAAAGGCCTCTGATAGGATTCTTTAATTTTTTCCATGCTTCTCTTTAGGGTTCTCTGCATATATTCTCTTTTTTGTCTCCTGCAAGTTTCTTTCACTTGCTTCCTTCTTTGCTCGTATCTTTCTAGTCTGTTATCCTTCAACGGAACTTTACATGATTTTGTTCTTTGTTGTAGGTTTGCTCTTATAGCAATTACTAATAATTCTTGATGCACTTTTTTGGACCACTGAACTGTAATTTCCCTTTTAACACTGTAACTTCCATTGTTGACTTGGTTCTGAGGTCTTTCCTCACACCGTAGTTACTTTAGATAGTTTAAGTTTAGTAGTTTTTCTACTGAGGATGGTAGCTTAGCTGCCGAAATATGTATTTAGGTTTTACTTAAATATATTGGTGGTATGGGTTTGTGTTCCTAGTATTTATACTTAAACCACCTCTCCAATCATTTCAATAAACTAACTTACTTTTGATGTTGAAAAATGTTTTGAGCATATCAGCTTAAGATTAAGGTATAGTGAAACCAAAAGTGGAAGGCGAAATGTTGACTTTAAGGTAATCCCATGTAAAGTACTTGTAAAATGCTTGTAATTTCCTAACAAAGAGAATCTGCAAGCCCCTGCAAGGAACAGGTCTGCATTCTATTTACGAAATATTTTCGTTAACACAATTTGGTACCTGGGAGATGCCTAGTTAAAATTCCTGAATACGTCACCCTGTCATAATAGCTCCTTGCAGATTACAACAGACTAGCACCCGAAGATAAGGACAGGTAGATTTCGTCTTCCGCTTCTGGTTTCACTATACAGGGTGTCTCTAAACCTAGTACCATAAATTTACCAGCCGCTTCCTGACGCAAAAATAAGTCGACAATGTCTATAAAACTTTTGTCCTAAACCGCAGCATAAGGAAGCTACACGTCTTTGAAAATGGTGTTGAAAAAACGGAAAACAATTGCGTTTTAAAAACGGTTTGAGATAAAAAAATCGAAATCTTCCAGGCAGCCTAACCTATTAAAGGTATAAACTTTCTATTATTTTTTTTTTGTAAATTAACCAGGGGCGGCGCGAATGGGGGTTATCACCTTTTTCTTGTAACCCGTTTTTCTTAACCTTTTGTTTTTTTCCATTTTAGTTTAGAGATTTGTATTCCCTGTTGCCTAATTAACAAAAAAGGTACTCTTGTTTCAACTCGCTTGGACTAACCCTTTCCTATAAAATACAGGTTTTCTGTTTAACCAAAATCAATTTAGAATGCTGGATTTGTATGTAAATTAATTTATTGAAAAATAAATTAAAATAAAAATAGTTACAGTAAGTGTTCGTACTGTTTATACCTTCAATAGGTTAGGCTGAATGCAAAATGTCGATTTTTTTATCTCAAACCGTCTTTAAAATGCAATTGTTTTCCGTTTTTCAACACAATTTTCAAAGACGTGCAGCTTCCTTATGCTGCGGTTTAGGACAAAACTTTTATAGACATTTTCGACTTATTTTTGCGCCAGGAAGCGGCTGGTAAATTTATGGTACTAGGTTTAGAGACACCCTGTATATGACCTGCATTTGTTTATAAAAAATAATTATTACTTTTATATTCAGGAAGCGATTGCAAATCCATCAGATTCTGCTCTAAGAGATTTTGCTGGTATTTGCATAAAGGAATTTGTATTATGGACAATTAAACAATCAGATGCAGATGAGTTAAAAAACAATCCAATCAACATAAAATTGTGGGTTAGAACTGTGTATTCGTTCAGTCTTCATCCTGATCCATTCAAAAGATTAGGAGCAGCTTTAATATTCAATCATATTTATACTATACTACGAGAGGAAACTCACATGTTCAATATGTTTTGGTTGGAGATATTATACGCTTTTGTAATTAATTTATCATTAATTCAAGTAAACAACATGGATGATAACAATTGTATTGACCAAGTATCTCAAGCTCTAAACCACATTCAACGAGGTTTTGTTGAAAAACATGCTCTCTTTAATAGTAATGATAACATAAGAAGAAAGCCACCTGGTTTTGAAGGAACTTTACTGAAAGACGTTGCAATTTGGTTATTAAAAGAAACTGGATCTATTAATCCTCATTGCAGACAAAAGTGTATGAGCATGTTTTGCAAAATTGCACCATTGGTCACAAACTGTAACAATAATTTACAGACATTCAAGGAACTATTTATTGTCACCGATTCAGATTGGATTTTGGCTACATACGAAGCTGAACTGTTAAAACATCCTACACTGACTAGTTCAGAAGATACCAGTAAATTATTTAAATGGATGCAGGGTTTAGTATGTGCTTTAGATGGTTACATTTTTGTAATTACTAACAATCTGATACCCAGCACGGTTACTGCTGAAAGGAGTAACTTCTTTGAAGCGTTACAATTCTTCCTACAATCTGTACAATTACAAACACTTGATGAAGTTGTGAAATTAATTTCAGATACTGAGAACTCAAAAGTGTATACTGCAATTGAAAAAGAAAATTTCAATGGGTTTAAGTCTTCTATTGTTACTAAAATAATAAAATTTGTGGCTGTAGTAATTGAAAATAAGGCAAATCTTACATATATTACACCAACACCTCAATTATTATGGAATAATAATTTATGGAACCTAATGTGCCATCGAATTTTTTATGCTTCTACTCTAGGATTTGATGTAACCAACGACGACAGTTATGATGCGCTATTAAATCTTTTAAATGAAATTAACAATTATTGTCCGCCAAGTACAGTAACTTTTTTAATAAATACAGTAGCTACATATATAGTTAGTACCCTTACAAGCAACATTAATGCAGGACTTGACATAATATCACTTAAACAAAGACATTTGTTAAAGGGTTTGTTATTATTGCAACAAAGTCATCTAGCACAAAAATTAAGTATAGGCAAATACGTTATTGGAACTGTTAAAAGTTTATTAAATGGACTAACTGAAACTAAAGCTGAAAAAAGAGTGGTAGTCAAACTTCATAACAGTGCTTCGGTTTTCTGGCAATTACGATTAGATATTGCTTTGCAAGATATGCAGGAGTTTAATGATATGATTGATTTCATGTGTAATCACACAATTGTAACAATACAAGACCAAAATGAAGACTTAGAATACGGAATGTATTTCTTTCAAAAATTTAAAAATGTAATAGTGAAACATATAGTACATAAACATTATGCAATATTCACCGATAAAGTTTTCAAACTTACTACAATTGATAATGCAATTAAATATGTATTAGAGATACTGAGATATATTTACCACAATCCAAAGATGTTAGAGCAAAATATATTACAAGATATAGTAACAATTTCAGTAAATAACATGGAGAATATCTTGCCTTATTTTGATACCAATACTGTGCAGACATTATTGGGAATGGAATTTCTTAGTAAATTGGCTCATATTACAATAGAACCTTTGTATAATCTTACTCAAAATAAACCTACATTAACGCGTTGGATAATCAGTTTAATTGATTTTGAAGATATGCAATGGAATACAGAAGCTAGCCTTAATTTCAAAGCAGACGTTTTTAAGGTTCTTTCCTTTGTTATTGGGCCAGTTGATCAATTTGAACCAGAGTTAAGGTAATTGTTGTGTTTTACTTTCTTTAAGGTTTACAGTTTTTTCATTTCGGGTTTGAACTCAGTTTCAGCTAACCCAAGATTAATTAGCATGGATATAATTGTTATAGGAATTGTACCCATGGCAATTAATCTTGGTTTAAACCTTCGAACATACACTGCTCCTTGACTAGAAAGAGCATATCTCTACACTTCACTGCACACACACTGTTAGAAAGTGCAACAAGGATAAACATAATAGGAACTAAATGCACAGTACCCATACATAAAAGAAAAACAGCTGTAGACGTGATGCTGTGGACATCATCAGTTAACCATCAACAGTTACCGCGCGCATGCGCAGAAAATGCTAGTTCCTATTGCATGTTTGTCCTTGCTAATCTTCTTTGACCCAATTTCAAAGTGGTATGATCTTTCCATAAAGGACCAGTTTAAACCCTGTTTTCACCTAAACCAAGATTAATCGTCATGGATACAATTCTTATAACAATTATTGTATCTATGGCAATTATTCTTGGTTTAGCTGCTATTACAACTGTTTTAGGATACCTACACAAAAAAATCTCAATTTCTTTAAAACTTTAACCTTTGTTTTTTGTTTCAGAAATGCACTGCAGAACCTTACTGAAAAATACTTTACTATTAAACAAAATAATTTAAGTATTTCACAAATAACGGTATTTAAGAACTTATTGGAAACTGTGAAAATATCAAAATCTAAAGTATTGCTAAGTTGTGCTGTAAACATTTATATAATAGCATCTTTTAGCAGTGACGAAATTGATTTAAACTGTCCATTAAAATCCTATATGAGATGTGCCACTGTTGAACATCAAATAGCTACTTTGGATTGTATATATAACATATGTTTAAATACTGACAAATTTACATCTATTCAGCGATACTTACTTGTGAAAGATGTGTTAGCTGCATTGTTAAAATGCTGCTATTACAGTGCATTTGAACAGTTTTTCGTTACTGTTATAAATTCTGTTTTATCATTCCTTGATACAAAATACAACCCTCAAGACTTTAACATGATTTTTATAACAAACAAAGTAATTGCTTATATATTGATTGAACTGTTATTCTCCAGAATTAATATTGAAAATATAGAAAAAAATTCCTGTCTCATTACAAAAGCAGCATGTGGTGGAAAAATTGATAAAAAACTATCCAAAATGTTAACACAATACGCCTTAAAAGTGTGTAAAGAAAATTATAATTTATGTACACCAGATGAAAAAAATATGTTTCACCTTTACCAATGCCACAGCTACAATGCATTAGTATCGATCATAAGTAATACTCAGAAAGAAATTACATTTTATAATTGGCTATTTAGCCGAGAAGAAAATAAACAAGACATACTTTGGAAAAATTTAGTGGATACTGAGAAAAAATATTCATTTCCAATTGATTTTGATACGGTACCATCTGAAAAAAAAAAGTTAGTTAATATTCGTAAAGATCTACTTGCTAACAGAAAAAATATTGATCCAGATGCTCACACAATAAAGTATATCGAATCACAACATTTATTTAAAAGCACATTAAGTGAAGACATCACCCGTTTTGATTTTACCCACACAATATTACGAAATCAGATTGAAGGAAATGAATCTCAAACTGAAGGTATCGAAAAAAATCAAGAATTTTATATTACATTGGAAGCAATCGACATAAACAAGCATGAATGCATGGCTACAATTTGTGGTTTAATCCAACATATGTCTGAAAATGACATAATTCCATTACCTATGGATAATGAGAATATTTTATTACCAAAATGGATGAAAGCTATAATAAATATAATAATGGAAGAAACAACAGCTAATAATGTAAAACTATTTTTAGTTAAAGTTATTCACAATACACATTATATCTTTAAACCTTACGCTAAATGGTTTATACCACCAATTATTAAAACTATAGTGGATGGATGTGCTGGAAATACAGTCAACTTTTTCATCACTGATCTTGTAAGTACCTACTTATGGCATGTTTTAAATGGCTTCTGAAATTCTAGTTGTAACCACCGATATTAGGTTTGGTAATGTTTCATCCTAGCTTGTTTTTATAATATATGTAGTGTGATCAAATGTTCCATTCAATATTGTGCATGCTATACTCATTTCAATAAAATATGGAACACTCAATAACTTTTTTATCATGACAAATGTACAGGATGTATAAAACTGATATAAACTTCAGGAGGTGATTCCTGGAGTCATTTTAAGAGAAAAAGGTCATATGGAACATGTGTGTCCTGAAATCCCTTCTGTTAGAATAAGTTTCATAAAATTCTAATTTTAACAATTAATACTTCAGGTATATCTTAATATTAGAAAAAATTATTTGAACTATAGACATCCATAATGGGATGGGGGGGGGGTATGCTATGTGCTATGTTATTCATTCATTTTTGTAACCTTATGTTTGGACTATTTTTGCACACATTTTCTCTCTTAAATTGACCTAAGGAATTGTTTGAAGTTTGTCAGCATAATTTATATATACAACCCTTCTATGTTGCATAATATTTCCATAAATTCGTAATTTAATGGTGTGTTTCAGGTTGTAATGTTAACAACATGGTCTAATGTTGCTATTCCAATTGAAAATCAAGAAGTTGCATCTGAACTGCTGAAATTCTTAATGAATAATGCCGACAGTGATCATAGAGCAATCTTCAAATACAATTTAGAACAAATTAAATTAATTCTAGAAGTTTGGAAATCATGTTTAGTGATTCCATATGACTTACTTTATCAAAAACTGCAGCTAGAATTGACATCTCCCCAATTGGATGTTGGAGTACACTTAGTAGCTGCAGTATTGGCTAACAATATAGCTCCATGGCATCCAACTGATGTTAAAAAATTTTTGATGACATTAACTAAAATCCTAAAAAGTACTCATCGATCCGTGTACCAACCTTGTGCAGAAGTGTTAGGAATGTCATTGAAATATATGAGCACCCATCCAGACTTCTCGCAACATTTAAACCAATTTAAAGATCATATACATAAATGTCTTTTAAAATTTATAACTGATGATGATAAGTTTGCTTATTGTTTACAAGGTTTAGCTTTACATTTTCCTGACACTGCAGACGCATTCTTGTGTAGAATGATGTCCAAATTAAGTCATATTCATGGAAATTTTAAGTGCATGTATTTAAAGATCTTCCTAACTAGAATAGAAGTTCTGCATGAAATTAATGAATTGTCTTCTATCACTTTTCAAACACTCTTAGTTGATGAAAATTTTGAAGTTCAGGTACTTACATTAGAAATTATTCAGAAATCTGTTGAGTATCTGAAGAACACTCAACTAATTCCAATATTGAAAGAGGTTTCAAAATTCATAAGTAGCTCTGTTATAATATGCCGAACAATAATGTATGATATAATTATAACTTCCTATAACCTACACGATACCCAGCAAAGTGAAGCTTCAAGAGAAATTACAGAAATTTGTAGAGATATTTTACTACAAGGCTTAGTAGATAAAGAATTATCTCTCCAAGAAAAAGTTATTACATTTTGGTCAAATGTTAATAATTTACCTGTAGATATTGGGAAAAGATTCCTATATTTATTAGGCAATATGTACAAAGCAAATATTGAAGAACATTATGTTAGCTACAGCACATACTTACTATTAAATGTACTCGGTACTAGAGAAGAATTTAATGAAAAACTCTTTCAGTTTGCATTGTATGAGTGTGATTTTCAAGATTATCAATTAATTAGTAACTGGAGAAGGCAACATGCTTCTATAGCACCCTTGTTTGCTGAGACATTGCGATCACAAGATAACACTATAAATCCAATGAACTTTAACGTTTTGCGTCCAACCATTTCAACTTTAGAATTTCAACCTACAGAAGCAGGACCTTCTACCTCAACTGTGAAATATAGCTATTTTGCAAATTCTGGAAGTTTATTATTTAATACAGATGCAACCTCCAACAATCAAATACAAGATGGGGCATTTAAAGATCCAAACCGTGTGATATCTGCAACAGAAAGTATCCGCAGTAGAAGATTTTTAAGAGATAAATCTAAAATTAGTCGACATTGCGCATATTTAGAAACTAAGAAATCTCTGAAAGCAGAAGAATTAAGAAAAGACAGGATTAAGCAGAGTGAACGTAATGTTACTATATGCAGAAAATACAGAATTGGAGATTATCCAGATGTAGAAATCACACTTGCATCTGTAATCACTCCCTTACAAATATTAGCCAGAGTAAGTGATTTTTTCTATATTTTAGATCACTTTATTATTTATTACATTATGGATGTGTTATTCAAAATTTTCTTGGCTATTTTGAAAGACATTTATTTTAGATTTTATAGTTCTGGAATTCCCTCGTGTTTGATTTGTTTTAGTTTGAAAACTTTTTATTTTGCATACAAGGTGTGCCTGAAAGTTTTGTAAAAAAAACCGTTACTAGATATTCCTGACACTAAAATAAAACAATGGAATCCAACTTACCTCTATCCAAAAGTGCTTAGTTAAGTCGCTATAAAGCAACAAAGTTCTTCAAAATTCAAAAATAACAAAAACATGCTTTAATGTTTGTGATCAAATTTGGGACATAACTTTTTCTATCGTGAATGTTTCCACAAATAGTCAAATATAAGTCATCAGTCCGAAATAAGCTCATAGCATATCAACCGTTTCTCCAATACCTACCTTTGAAACTGTTTTAGAAATTTTTCTGTTTTCTTCCTTAGCCGCCACAGAATTTGAACTGCCTGCTTCATTTCACATTCAGTATAAGTAGTCCAAAGGTTTTATATGGCTATGCGTTAACTGCCAAAAGTGAGTGGTACTAATACGTCTTGCCTACCTTTGACTCAGTACAGTTGCATTTGAAACCTGCTGTGCAAACATATGTAATTATGATTGGAGAATTTGAAGGTAAAATGCAGCATGTTGAAACGGCATAATCTGCTGCTAAACTATTCAATTTTTTTTATTTTTTATTGAAGAAACCAATTTACAAGTTCACAAAAAAAATAAACAATAATACCTTGGGTTATACCACTTAATTTTAAAAATAAATAGTATCAGGCTCTTCCTCTTTGATATCTTAAGTGATTCCAAAAAATGTGTTTACTTCTCACAGTACACTAAGCAACTTTGTTATTTTAAATGAAACACCCTGTATATTATTATATAATTGAATGCAAAATTTAATTGTCTATCACATAGTATAAGCTAGTCGTATAGCTAAAACGTACGGTTGAAAAGAAAATCGCTAACTTCCGCTGTGTTAGTAAATTAGGTCCTAATAAAAGGGTACGGCTGTGCAGCAGTTAATAGCAGTGAGGCGACCTTGGGCGAGCTGGTTATGACAAATTAATAATGCCAAAGAAACGTAAACAAAATAACAAGTGTATTGGTTGCATATACTCCAAAAATAAATTATTACATTCAATACAAGTATAATCAATTCAGAAAACTAACGTGACGTTTAATGTGTCAAACGGAAAATTTAGTTGGCTAGCGTAAAAATCACTATAAATTTTTGAAAATGGGGCCTTGATTACTCATAGCTGATAGGGATTTTTTTTGTTAACCAACTGAATTTTCCATTTAACATATTAATAAATGTCACGGGAGTTTTCTGAATGTACTATATCGCCATCTACTACAACCCTAGCCTATACATGGAAATTCTCTGCCCTTAAGCCTATCTATTCTATTGTATCTTGTGACAAGTAAAAGTAGATTGGCTGCAATTGCTTTATTGCAGTATCAGGAATACGTCTGTTACTTCTTAACCCTTGGATCTATTTTTGGATATTTTTATTACCATTCTTCAAGTTTTTGAACACTTGTTCAAACATTTTTTTCTATTTTTGTGCTTATTTCTTCCAAAAAAAAATCATTTGGACTGCCTTGCATTGTTCTTTATACTTTGTGTGGGATAAGTTACTTTTCTAAGGTGGATCGTTATCAAGTTCTTTTCATCACCCCATCTTTTCTCTTTTATTTCTTTGTTGCACCATATGATTTGGTTTTTCTCTCTTTTTTTCTCTTGTATTTCCATGTACCTTTGTTCTGCTAAACTTTCTATATTTTTACCAGGTACTATAAACTTTTGTTTCCATTTATTAATTACTTTTTGTTTTTTTTTTTGTTTTTTCCTTTTGTTAATTTTTGTTTATCATCTGTTGTATTTTTTCTTTCTTAACAATGATTTCCTTGTTTTGTCATTCCCTTGTCTATCTATTTGAAATATTTTAATCTTTGGTTGTACATGTGTCCTTGGTTATTGTTTTCTTCTATAGTTGCCTCTTCACTCCCAAGCTACATTTACTTTTCATCCAGGTTTTTTACTGTTTAGTTGATAGTTGTGTTTTCCACTAATTGTAAAAGATAAAATTCATATGAATTTTTGTTGTTTTAAAAGAAACTACCGATTCACCCACCACTGTCATTCAATATTATACTATTTAGCCAATATGATTTTTTTAACCCTGGTGATTAATAGTAATATGTATAATAAATCTAGTTTTTATGAATTGCATGAATCATATGACTTCTACCCAACTTTTTAAAAACCTATTTGTATCTTTTAGTGTGATGCAATTCTAGCCAGATGTCTTTATATATCTCTTTTTACATCCTTATTTGACAAAATGGAGAAAGATGGAAAACAAGATGATAATTTTGTTGAAAGTATAAAGTCCAGCATAAACAGTATTTTCAATGGATCAACTCAATTTATTCCAAATACTATTGGCACCTTCTTAGATATTGCATTAAAGTATAAAAATACATTACAATTTGATGCAAGTACAATAACAAGTGTATGCCACTCTTGTGGATTGTTTTCCGTGGGTAGCCTGCTGTTAGAAGAATATTTAATTTCTGAAGATGTGGATTATGTAACTCCCGCTAAAAGAAGAAAGGGTGTGGAAAGTCAAAATATCCTTCGTTGGGTTAAATTTGCAGAGTAAGTTGTAAATATTGTAATTATATTAAAAATTACATTTTTTAATTTTTAGACTGTATAAAGAAATGGACGAATGGGATGTAGTGAGTGCTGTATTTTTAGAAAAAATGAATTGCAGTGAAATAGTTTTAAAAGCAATTGAGGCGGAATCTTGTGGAAACTGGAGGTCTGCACAGGAATGTTACGCCCAGGTTATAGCTGAAGATACTTCTGAAGAAAGAAGAGATTTTTATTACGAATCATACTTTAAATGTTTTGCCGCCTTGGGAGAATGGAACACATTGTCTGTTATCATAAAAGAAACTGTTGGAACAGATACAGAAGATAATGTATGGCCATTGTTATGGGATGATGACTGGAATCAACAAAAATTATTGCCATGGTACATAACAGCTGAGCTTCGAAATGTTTTAAATGGCACAGACAGAAAGCTATTTGTTTCTGTAAATGAATCTTTAAATGACATTGAAAAGTTCTCATATTTGAAACTCAATTTTGGTGAAGAATTAGCCATGTTGTGGCTTCTCCAAAATGATAGTGAAACTGCAACTTACTATTTAAATACTGGCATGACTAACTTTTTGGAAAATTGGTCACACTTGAATCCTTTGTTTGTAAAACTTCGAATTAATAAAGTATTTAATCTACGTAATATGGTTGACATTCACTTGTTTTTAAATGCAGTAAATGACATAAATCTTGGTAATCAGAAAAATACTGTAGAGACTTTATTAACATCATGGCAAAAAACAACAAAAGATTTCATGGAATCGCTTATTTTAAGCGAAACAAGAACTGTCTATCGAAATCAGTTTCTTTTAACACTACAAACTAAGCTGCAATCTATTTTAACTGGCGATGACATGCAGAATAAAGATAAAAGTTTAAATGAATGTAAATTCAAATTGCATTTAAATTTAGTTGAGAGTGCTCTTGATCAAGGAAATTACTATGTTGCAAGAAAATATATTAAACTTAGTCCAAAACCTAATAGAAATAATCAAATTGAAATGATGCAGTGGTCCCTAGCGCTTAGTAAAATACTTTTTCTTAGAGCTCAAATAATTGATAATAGTGATGAAAAGTTGTCAGTATTGATTAAATCTTGGTCTCAAATTCGTAAGTTTTTAAATTAGGTATGTCGCAATCAATTTTGAAATTATTTATTACAGATGCGGCATGTACAGCAAATACAGAAGATGATGCCATGTGTTATTTAATTAAAACAAAAGAACACATTTATCAGCTAACTCAAGAAATATTCAGAATTATTTCTAGGAAAGAATCATTATTTACCGAAAACCAACGAAAGTTGAAACCCCTAATAGGAAATTTTTCATTAGAAAATATTACTAGTATTTGGAATTTTGGTATGAGAAATTTGCAAAATTCTCTTGATTTTTGTGAAAATGAAATTCAGCTAATGATGAATAATGAGAATTTGAAGACTTATGCATACATGGGGAATGCTTATGTAAAATTAGCGTACTGTACACAGAATAAAGAAGAGCTAGAAAATGATTTCATTTCATTTGTCTTAAAAGCTATGAAATACGGTTCTATAGAAGGCAAGCAACTTTTTCCTTGCTTATTAAGTAAGGATATTGGAGTTACTTTTAGAGATACATTTATAAAAGAGGTAATAACATAACAATCCTCTCTAGTTATTTATTTCTTTATGATCACGTTGTGTTTTAGAGTTCTCAAATTCCAATATGGATGTTTTTAAAATGGCTTCCGCAATTGTTAGCAAATCTTGATACATCATGCATTTTTGTTATTTCTGAAATTCTTCTGAAAATTGCTAAGATATATCCTCAAGCGATCATGTATGCATATAGACTTAGTAAAGAAAAATATACCTTTAGATCAGACAGTATAGGAATTCTTGGAAGAGAAATGATTGAAAAGTAGGTTTTAAAAATTAAATAGCCAATATCTTATTTTACAGACCCGCACATTAAGGCGCTGCCGTTACGGTGCAGGCCATTAGGGCACCAGGACGTTCAAGCACGGGACATTAGGCCGTGGGACACTAAGGCGTGAAATATTTTAGAAGCGTATCTTTTCGAAATAATTTGTTCTGGTTGCATAATATGCTACTTATAAAAATAATATGCATTTGAATTATATTTTATTTCCAAAATATATCGCGCCCTAGTGTCCGACGCTTAAAATGGTCATGCTAAACTAAAAGTCCTAGAAGACCGTACTCGCTTATTTTATCTATATTTTATTTTACAGATTAGATGATTTACTGCTTCATGATGATCTAATAGATAAATTCTTAAGAGCTGTGGCTTGTGTTGCACCCCCTATAAATATATTATCTTATCATTTGCGAAAATTGATGAATGCCTGTGATTCAAAAGAGCAATTTAGTAACGTTCTGCAGAAAATGTGTGATGAAGTTTATTCTGAAACTCCAGACTACAAGGATGCAAACAGTACTCAAGGTTCAATGTTCAAAGAAATTAGGAAATTTGAAACTAAAATAAAGAATATTGCAAAAGGTCAGTAGGTATCATATAAAAAAAATTTTTGCTTTGTTTTCTTAAATTATTAGTGCTAACATTAGTCACACATCATTCAAAAAAATGTTCTTTTCAGGAAAATTTGATAAAACTGAAAATTCTTTAAAAATTTTATATGCAGAAGCAAATGCTTTCAAATATAAGAAAAGCGTCAAATTGGTTGAATATAGTCCTTGGTTAGCAAATTTCCAAACAACAAATTTGCATGCCAATTTAGAAATACCTGGGCAGTACACAGGAGAGAAACGACCCCTTGTACAATTCCATACTAAAATAATGGGTTTTTCGCAAAATGTAAGATAATTTTATTTAAGATAAACTGTAATAAATTCATTTCTTTTCTTTAGGTGCAGTGTTTTTCTTCCATCAGAGCACCTATAAGGATAACTATACTTGGAAATGACGCTAAAGAATACTATTATCTAATTAAATATGGTGAAGACTTGCGTCAAGATCAGAGAATTGAACAAATATTTAGTTTAATGAATAACATTTTGTTACATGATGCAAATTGTCATAAACGGCAGTTGTCTATTTATACGTACCAGGTACATTTTGTCTTGTTTTCTTTCTTATTGTCTTTTCCCAAATTAACAAACATTGTTGGATGTGAAATTTCTTTTAAATAGTTGATTGTTATTTTCATTAGCCATAAATATAGAACTAAAACGTAACTAAAACTACTTACACAGTTTACTTCTAGGTGATTCCTCTTAATAGCTGCTTGGGTGTAATAGAATGGGTAAATAATACATCAGAATTAAAAGAATTTATAGAAAATGGTATAAGCAATCAACAGGACAAATTGAGTTATAAGAAGGCAGATAACGAATATGCTAGCTGGATAGCTAAAGCTCAACCTCGAAATCAGAATGGAACACATGGAACTTGTTATGGACTTGCATGTATAAAGTATAGCAGAGATAATGTAATATGCAAATACAGAACTCTTGTAAACAGTTTACCAATGGATGTTCTAAGGTTTGCTGAAAATGAATTTGAAATACATTTTAATAATCGAATTTTTTTTAGAAAATCCTTTTGGAACATAAGTGTCAGTTCTGAAAGCTTTTTTGCTTTAAGACACAGGTTTGCAGTCAGTTATGCAGCAATGTGTATATCCCATTGGTTATTAGGAATTGGTGATCGACATTTATTAAATTGTCTTGTATCTCTTCGTACTGGTCAAGCTATTGGTATAGATTTTGGACATGCATTTGGTACAGCTACACAAATACTGCAAGTACCAGAGTTAGTACCTTTTAGACTTACTCCCCACATATTATATCTCCTGCAACCGCTTGGCGAACAAGGTCTTCTACAAGAGACTATGATACATTGTTTAAGAGCATTTAGAAAACAAAGTGACATATTATTAGCAACAATGAATGTATTCATAAAAGAACCATCTTTAGATTGGCTGGAATTTTCACGTCGCTCTGAACTTAATAATCAGTCTACAGATCAGGATTGGTATCCAAATAAAAAAATAATGCATGCCCAACAGAAACTTGAAGGTGCAAATCCTACAAGCATAACAATTGAAGAGCTTCAAGCCGGTCATAAACAATCACAGTTTTTGGATGCATATATTAATTTAGTGAAAGGAGTACCAGAACACAATTTTCGAGCTAGAAAAGCTGACAAATTGTCTGAAGAAGATCAAGTAAAATGTTTGCTTGATCAAAGTACTGATTATAATTTACTGGGAAGAATGTGGATAGGATGGCAACCATGGATTTGAAATAACTAATGAAGTAGCATTGGTTACTTAAGAAATTATTTTTTTAATATAAGTACCTTTACATAATTGTTAATACACCAGTTCTCACAATAAATTTATAATAAAATAATATTATCCATGATATCTTCAGAATGTTTCTCAGGGTTGACTTTACTAAGAACATCTTGAATCCAATCTACATACATTCCAACTTTTGTAAAAATTGTGTAGTATTTAGGGTCACAGAATGATGTACCTAAACGCCTTGGACTTACACTAACAATGCCTTGCAGTATCCATTCAGTTTGATGACCAGACCTAGGAAACACTAATCCACCTCCACTGTCTCCATTACATACACCTGTGCCTAAAGTGCCATACAATTATTAGTTATTTTATTATGCATGCAACTATTACAATATTTTTTTAAATTTGGGAACTCCCCTCTTTTTCTACTGGTTGTCGGACTTTATTCAATTAAAAAATCAGGATCCAGTTTTTCATACAGGGTAGCTATTAAAGATGGGACCAAAGTCGTAGCGCTCAAACGTTTTGAGATAATAGAGAGTTTTAAGAGTATGTTAACGCTAATGGTAACGTCTTTGCTAGGCAACGTACTCCTTTGCTAAGCAACATTGTTTTGGTTAGCAAAGCCGTTAGTGTTAGCGTTACCGTACTCTCAGCGTACGGTGCTCAAAAACTCTATTAATTTGAAATTTGGAACACTTCAACGACATTACTTCGCATATTTTACAGTACTGAAAAATTTTCTTTGACTCGTACTTTTGGAGTCCGCCATCTTGAATTTTCTTAAATGGCAATAGGGGTAACACAATACTGGGTGGGTGGGTGCGTGGGTATGTATGTATGTAACGCCTCTAACGTATATCGAAAATTAATCGACAAAATAAGCTTTTCAAAAAAATCCGGAAGCGGAAGTTAGACATGTTTTTTTGGTAGCATTTTTTCCAGAAGCGGAATTTTGAAAATCTGAATAGGGAACATGAAGGATTCAAGGGAATCAGTTTTTTGCCAGACTCTCTAACTTCATAATGGTGGCCGCTATGAATTTTTCAAAATTTCGACTTTAACGCCCCATAACTCAAAAAACAGTTATCTGATCAGGTTTCGCAACAACTTGTTTGAAAGCCCTTTGGCGGTACTACACCATGAAAAAATATTATTTACTAAATCCAAAAACGGTCGTAACGGCGCTCTTTCAAAAATTTTGAAATTTTTGAAAAATTATTACAAAAAAACTGTCGACAGGATTTTGTTTAAATTTTCTGTACTTATGCAGCTTGGTATTAGCTACGTTTTTGTTTTTTAATGAACGCCAGAATTCCACTGTGGCGCCCTTTACGAAGGTTTGAAAATCGAAAATTGATGCTCCTATAGCGCCTTTATTAGTCCAAATATGAAAGAAGTTTAAATATAAAAGTTATTTAGTATATAATTCTGCATTTTTTTAAATGTATATCACGTATACAATCCTAAATTGAGCCTCTCCACCTTGGGAAAGGCCCTTGTATGAGCCAAAGAAAATTTTCTATACTGTAAAATATGCGAAGTGATGTATTGAAGTGTTCCAAATTTCAAATTAATATCTCAAAATGTTTGAGGCTAGTACTATACGCGCTCAACCCTTAAGGCTCAACCACAGACTCAACAGGTACGTCGCGTCCCCTTCAGCAGGCCTGCATTCATAAATTGTTACCCCGGATAAGGTAAGGTAACGTGGGGGAAGACGGGTGAAGATGACGTCATTACCCAGCGTAACCTTGAAGGAACAATAAATTTTGAACACAGAAATGGCGGGAAATCTGTGGCGGGAAAGTTTGACATTTTAGCTTCTCAAAAAAATTGAAATATTATATTTTTCAGGAGTAATATCCATATCATAAAATAATATAAAACGCTAAAAACGCAAAGATAAAACGTTTATTATTCTTTGACGTTTATATTATTTTATGATCCATATTTTGTTTTAAATAATGTTTGACAACAAAATCTTTTAAACAAACCATAAGCTAAATATTTTGAAACGAGATTGCTGCACACTTTGTACAAAATAAACTACTTATTAACTTATCTGAACCAAAATATTATTTCAAACATTTAAAAGTTATATCAAGTTTGCTTTGCGCATGTCTGGGTAATCTTTAACCCACTGTTGAGCCAGGGTAAGAAAGAGATTCCCCTGGGGGATTCTCTGGGGGATTGTCGCTGGCGGAATTGAGCGCAGCTATTGGTTTTTGCCATGTTTTTGCTAATAGTGTAAAACAAGCTACCAATATTCCCGATCATATTTAAATTGGCCAATAGCAATTCTTTGTGTTGGGTTGGGGGCCACGAACGATTTGGCGTCGGTAATTCAGCGCCCAGCAATTCGCTTCCAGTACGTAACACGTGATACGGTGTTGCTTGCCGCTGTTTGTGTACGACAAAAGTAATGTCACTCCGAGCCTAACACTTATACAACCTCTTTAACGAGTTACAGTAAGCTGCGACACGCGTTTTCTTGCTACCTGCGCTATTTGGGACCAGGCCGGCTTTGGGCTTGTTTATTGGAAATGTATTTATTGCAGATTCAAGTATAAAATCCATGAATACCAGTTGTCGTACCTACTTGTAGCGTTAAAGAGCTGTGCGAGAATCGATATTTCTTATTTGTTTGTATCATTTGCACCTGTTAATCGCTTTAAGGTTACCTAATAATGGAATTTCGTCGATTATGTAAATTGCGAAATATACTGTATAAAAATTTGAGTGTAAAATGAAAAACAGTCAACGAAAATCGGAAAAACAATTTCATCCTAGGTATACTAAGATTTAATTTCTGTTTATTAAATAAAGAAAAAGAGGTATTTTTCTTGTTGACTTTATAAATTACTTTTGCTGCCACTACAAGTATCGGATAATGTAATTTATCGAGTTGTGATTGGAGCAAAGTTACAGGCTTTAGAATAGAAACGTGATTTTATTAGTATTTTAATTATAAATGTATCTTCTATGTTATACCTGCACTACGGCGGGCACCAACTGCTAAGGTCATATACAGGGTGTTAATACTAAGTCGTTACACCCGAAAATGGCAGTTAGAACTCATTAGAACAACTTTTTTGAGTTCCAATTTTTGATTTGGGGCTCCTATTCGTAGTTATTGGATTTCTTTTGTTTTTTTAGCAATCGTAATAACTCCCTCATTTTAGGAAATATTTCAAAATACGAATGGTTTTCAAAATGAGCTTTCGGTTCTCTACATTTGTATTTACAGTTATTTTATATTTTTTCAAATAACAAAATGGCGGCCGATCATAAATTTCAAATAACAATATTTTGATAACTAGTCCCATAGATTTTTGAAAAGAATTTTTTTTCAAAATCCTCAAACTATCTATAGATTCTTCGAGCTTCCTGTGCATTGCGCCTTGCCTCCCCAAAAAGCAAATGCATGTCAAGAAGAAGTTTTGTTAATTATCCATTTTAAAACGTATCTCGTTCAGTGTTATGCACTAATCTAATTGTTTTTTTGTTTGTTGTTTTTAATAGCAGAAAGCTATTTCGATCTAAATTGTTTTTAATTTGTCTATACTTTACATATGCTCTTTTGTAATTTAAATAAAGACCTCTTTTTGCGTAGATAGGAAAAAATATTTTAGACAAATGTTGCAGTAGATAGTTTGAGGATTTTATTTTCAAAAATCTATGTAGTGGTTATTAAAATATTGTGATTTGAAATCTTTGATCAGCCGCCATTTTGTTATTTGAAAAAATATAAAATAACTGTAAATACAAATGTTGTAGAGAGCCGAAAGCTCATTTTGAAAACCATTCGTTTTTTGGAATATTTCCTAAAATGAGGGAGTTATTGCGATTGTTAAAAAAACAAAAGAAATTCAATAACTACGAATAGGGACCCCAAATCAAAAATTGGAACTCAAAAAAGTTGTTTGTTTTAATGAGTTGTAACTGCCATTTTCGGGTGTTACGACTTAGTATTAACACCCTGTATATGTGCCCCTCTATTCTAACAACAAACACCCATGGACGAAACGGTTTTACTCGTTCCGCGAGCGGATTTGAAGTTGTAGTCGCAGTCTAAAACTCTCGACTAAATAAATTGTTATTTTATTTAATAAGAATACTACATTTTTACTTGAATAAGTAGGCATTTATCCCTACAAATTCTTAGTCGATCATTTCAAGAATTTTGAAGACGCCCTTTAATAATTTTTTTCACGAAACTAAATCTACTCACCAAAGGTCATTTATACTAATTAGAATTACATAATTCGGTGTCGTTGAGATGTTGATGAACCTTTGAAACCTGTATTACAGTTTGCATTCCCAAGATTGGCAATGCTAAAAGGGTTGTAATCTTAAGGGAATTACACAATACACCATAATCTGTCGTCCCTTTATGTTATTATCCTCTGCCGCACTTTACATTTTTATTACCGGTAAAGAAAAAGCCGCAAACCGTTAGAAGAGAAGTGGTAGTGCACCTTACTCCAAATAACAATTACATTTTCATTGCGTTTCATTATGTTCCAATGGCCTATATAGAAAATAAGTACTTGCCAAATAGGACATATTAATTCAATTATTGTAATAATTGCAAATACAATACACTCGATTTTTATTTAACAATTGGATAATAGGTAGGAACTAAAATATGCGTCATTCGATGCCTACTTTATTTAAATCTATAACTTGAAAATTTTTCAATAGTTAGGTATTGGAATGATCGATAAAAAGATTTTCAAGTCAACTTTTTAATAAGATATACAAAATTGCAAATAAAATAATTTTGACTGCTTAAATCTTCAACAACGATTAGTAGCTAATAAGAACTTATTAAAAAATAGTTGTTCAAATAATAATTAACATACCGTCTGGGTACTTTCAAAACCGAACATAGGGGAATTGCATTGTAACTAACCTTTACATAGATTCCTGCTCGCCATTTAAACCCACAATGATGGTAATGGTATGAATAGAACGACAAAAATACAGCGTATCTGATGGTACCAATAAATGTTAGTACTTATTTGTCTTTTTCTGTAAAAAAATTTATAAAATAATGCTATTTTGAAATAATATAGGTTGCTATGATTGTCAACTTTTTTTTATCTGTCAATTAAATTATTTGAAATCAGTCGATGTTTCTGTTATTAATATCAAATAATATGAATAATAACGAGTATTCAGCAGAGCAGAGGGTTTTTATAATAAAGACATTACCATCCTTGTAGGTTGTAGGTTTAAATGGCGAGCAGGAATCTATGTATATAAAGATCAGTTATAATGCAATTCCCCTATGTTCGGCTTTGAAAGTACCCACTCGGTATAGTAAGACGGCATGGCATGTCAATAACAAGAAACTACCCCTTTTTGTTTATTTAATATAATAAAAAAAATAATAGAAACTAAATCTTAGTATAGGATAAAATTGTTTTCCAATTTTTGTTGACTGTTTTTCGCAATTTACATAATCGAAGAAATTCTCTCAGTATTAACCTTCAAGTGATAAACCTCTGTAAATCGCGTAAATGATACAAACAAATGAGAAGTGTCGAATCTCGTACAGCTCTTTTACGATCAAGTATGACAACGGGTATTTATGGTTTCTATTTAAATCTCCAATAAACATTTCAAATACATGAGGCCCAAGTCCGGTTCGGTCGCAAAGAGCGGCAGGTAGCAAGAAGACTTGGCACAAGGACGCGTGTCGCAGCTTACTGCAACTCGTCTAAGGGGTTGTATAAGCGTTAGGCTCCGAGTGACATTACTTCTGTCCATGACTGTACATGGTGCCCATGGTGGACGTTACTGTTCTGAGCAGGTAGGTACCTACTATACAGTGTTGGGTAGGATCTAGATCATATTTTTATAGATCTTTCCAGTGGCGATCCGTGGTCGGTAAATTGGGTGAGGCCGAACTAATTTTTATTATGCATCTTTGCAACTTACTATAAAATTCAATAATTTTTACATATAGGTAAGTAAATTTTCTGCTGCCTTCAGAGCATCGCAAATCGTAGAAGCATTGGACTCGATTCGCTTAAACGCAACTGAATTACTGGTAGCGCTTTTGAACTTGGGTTTTGATAATATACTACAGGGTGAATTCTAACATACGGAGGAAACTGAAAGGGCAAGAATAACAAGAAAGTTACAACAGTTTAAAGTTCTTATAAACTTGAGGACTTTTTTAATGAAATGCGGTAATTATTTACGTTTTGAATTCAATTTTTGTATATTTGTAAGTTAATTAAACAAAATTTAGTAAAAATTTTTATGAGACGAAAGTTATTTCAAAGTGTTCTTTAAAATAGTCAGTTATAGGTGCTCGTTTATTGACAACCGCTGATTTACATAATCTGATTATGTAAGTCAAAATTACAGGAGCAATTTATCAGATTGTGTGAGAAGTGTTTCTGATGAAAAAGCGAATACAATAAGCTCAGCGGTACTCAAAACGTGGGCGTTAAATTATAAGAACTTTAAATTGCTGTAACTTTCTTGTTATTCAATTTTGATCAAGTTTATTGTAAAAAATACTATGTTTTGGCCCCCTCTACTTGTCCTTTCAGTTTCCTCCATACGTTAGAAATCACCCTGTATACTCCTGCTTAAATTCTTTAAATCACAATAGCCGTCGTTTGCCCATACAATTGCGGATTTTTGAAAAGCACGCCGGGCCAACCAAACAATTTTTCTAAATTTTCTTTACCTATATGAACTGGCACACAACCATCGACATGTTTAAACCAACTAGTTTTGAATGAACGCTCATGGGGTTTAGAATTATTTTAATTAATTAATTATTTTCGGTGTAGGCCTTCCACTAGCAATGATTTCTTGTTTTTCATCCTATATTCGCGTCGAAAACGGTGTTTCCAGAAGTGAAACAATATCATAATGCGGTTCCATGGTTGGAGGCTGAAAATTCACTTGCCTCACGGCGAACTTAAAACGACAAAGTTCTATTATAAAAACTATGAGTAAGACAAAGCAATAAACACGGGTCAGCAGGACATAGGTGTCCAATCGCAGGCGCTAGAACTTTGCTAGGAGCAGTGCCGGCGACTTTCCATTTTAACGTCTGGTGCTCATGTTCAAATTAGTAGCAGTTGATGGCAGTGGCGTATACAGACCATCCGTATAGGGGGGGGGGTTAAGGCGCGAAGCGCCGAGTGTAGATCGAAGAGCGAAGCCTCGAGTAATCTTAAAAAGCGCCGCAGGCGAAAATTTTTTGTAAAAAGGGGCGTGGTCTTCGAAACGACTTGTAAGAGAAAGCTGAAATTTTTTGAGCATATAATTAGGAAGCAAAAAATATGATGTTACATGAAACGAGTTATACATTTTTTAAAAAATTACAAATTACAATAAAAATACTATTTCCTTAAAATGCAAAACTAGGATATATGGACAGCGTACAAAAAATTTTAAGTTTATTTACTGTACGAAATATGTTTTTAACACTTATTGCAGTGTATGCAGCACGTACTTTCGTTTGAGGAGTACTATAATTTCTGTGTTTTTTATTAAAAATGTTTGTGTCCATGGGGCGGGGTTCTGAAAGAACTGAAAGAAAAGACTAGTCTGCTAACCCGGTACGAGCCGTTTGTGGCCGCGACGTGTGCATGTTCAGGTTAGAAGTATCAGATCTGGGTGAAGAGCTTCAGTGGTCAATCCAAACCAGCCGCTCTGTGGTGCTTAGCACCACCACTATACTTTGCGTCTGGTGCTCGAGCCCGCGAGCACCACTATGGTCGCCGGCGCTGGCTAGGAGAGTCCGCGCACGGGGACCCGACTTGTATTACCCACGTAAAAGCAGTACCATTAGTAGGTGAGTCTCCCGTAGAGGCGCTGGTATAGTTGTGACGTCATTAAAACGCGAACGCCGTTTTCACCTCACAGCTCTGTGATTCACATGTGATTCACCCGTCATTTTTGTTGAATTTAGTAATTATTCTAACATGCATTTCATATTTATGTCTGTTTAGTTAGCTCTGATTATTTTCTGATGTGTTAATGTTTTGTTTTATAACTAATATATAACTAATAGCACAGTATATCGCTAATAGGTACTTTAATATAATAATTTAATAATTTTCCACATGTTCTGAGTTTTTAATTATTGTGTCGTTAACGGTTTTTAAACTTGTAACTGCTCAAATTGTTCATTGGGCAAGAAATCGTAAGCAGTGTTTTTAGTTCCAAAATTGCCAGTAAAGGAGAATCAAAGAGCTCAATTTGCTCATTCATTAAAGGTATATTGTTTTTTGTGTGTTTATAAATTTCAAAAGCTTCCAAAATATTTAATGTTTGTTTGTTATCAGAAAAGTGTAAAAATTGAATTGTATTATTAGGTGTCAATGTGTGATTTTGTTCTAATAAATGTTGACTAATTATTACAGTGCATTTTGCTAGTTTTAAAAATATTACCTCAATTTCAACCTGCCCTGACCTACCATAACCCATTTAAACTTTTCCCGCCGCGCCGCGCCATTACTGTATAGTAGGTGAGTCTACCGTAGAGGCGCTGTCCGAGATAGTTTTTTAAAGTTTAACGTTAACCTTGGCCATCTTCCTAGCACAGTGGCCTGTGAGTCCGCGGACGATCTAGCTCCATGCAGCACTGCAGCACTTCAAGGATTCTAAATTTCAAATGCCATACATATCAAATGACAAACGTTTTTTCTTTTAATAAATATGGCAACTGTGTGTGTTCTTCGGCAACGCAGCGTGTCCGAGGGAGGGAGGCAGTCTGACGCGAGACAGCAAGCGGAGAGGTGATCGAGCCGAGACAAACGCGAGCGCTTTTATTCTGACTTTTAAGTTCTTTGTAATGTGTATCTTATCGTTTTATGTTATGTATACTTGAATAAAGCCTATTTAAAGCTAACAAAATCAGAAGTGGGATTAGTTTTAAAATCCAGACACGCGAAATCGAGTTTAGTGAAATCCTGAAAACACGAGGCGAAGATGGAAACGTATAGTAAAGATGGCGAATGTAGTCCCGGAAATGCGCAGGAGCCCTTGTCCGAATATACCGCGCAAGTACGTGTACAGGGACCCGAGAAAGAGGCTAGCACAAGACCAGCGAGTGTTAACAGCCGCGAAATGGGTACATCGGAAGCGTCCTCGATGACTCATTTAATGTTAACTATGGCCGAAATGTGTAGTCGAATCGAGGAAGGAAGAGCGCGTACCGAAGAATTTATGCTTCATGTGTTACAAAACCAAACACCACAAGCGAGTAGAAGTTACGAGACCCCACAAAGAGGCTACCATGTAATGCCGGACTTGAGCAAAACTATCAGCGATTTTGCGGGAACAATACAGCAAAATGCCATGGAGTGGTTGGACCGAATAAACAGTTGTGCGATGTTACACAATTGGCCGGACGAAATAAAATTAGAAACGGCAAGAATGCATCTGGTTTCAGCAGCCCGCGATTGGTACGAGGTACGACGGTCGAATGTTCACTCATGGGTCGATTTTGAACGAGAATTTAGGGCTACTTTTGAAGCACCAGTAAGTACAACATCGTTGTGGAAACAGATGATAAAACGCGTTCAGGCACCTCGCGAGTCGGTGGAAATATATTTTCATGAAAAGTACAAACTTTGTAAAGCGTTAAATTTAACTATCAGTGAGTGTAAAGAACAAGTACTTACAGGACTAGTACAAAAGAACATAATACCCGGGTTAATAGTGAAGCAACACGCGAATATGAACGATTTGCTACACGACATTTTGACGTTGCATCGAGTAACCAGCGGTTATGGTGAAAATCGTAGTGCAGTTTCAGCGAAAGAAAACTACCCGACGTGGCCAAACAAACCAGTAGAACAAAGTTTCACGCGACTGACAACCATGAGAGCTGAACCAGCGACCAGTGAGGCTCAAGGATTGTTACGCTGTTTTAATTGTGCGGCAAAAGGGCACGTGTCAGCCGAATGCCCACAACCCCCCGAGACAAACGCGTGTTTCAGATGTCGGAAAAGAGGGCACAGGTACAAAGACTGTCCCCTGAGAGGTGGCGGACCAACCTCAACAGCGAACCCAAATAGAGTCCAACCCCGACGAGAGTATGAAACAACTGCGAGCGGAAGTGGAGTGATGGCAATTAAATCAACAAGAAGCCTGCCAGCTAACGCTATTGAGAAATTTTTACGAGTGGTACGTGTCAATGAGAAGGAAGTAAATGCACTAATAGATTCGGGAAGTTCAGTGTGTACAGTGCGCGCGAGTAAAGCAAGTAGTTTAGGGGAAACTCAATCAACCCATGAAGAACTGTACGGTTTTGGAAAAGACAGCCCTGCTATAATTGCACGCGAATTGATTACAGCAACCATCGACATAGACGGAATACGAGTAGATAACGTTGTAGTGTTTGTGGTACCTGATTTAGCGCAATACGTAGATGTTATTGTAGGCAGACCTTTTACAGAACATGAATCAGTTGCGTACACCAGAGTAGGCGATAAATTAGTGTTCGGAGCTGCGACCGATTACCCTTTCAAGGACATGGAAATTGAAGAAACATCACGGCGAGTGAAGCTACAGTGTGTGAGTAACATAGCTTTGGCGGCGAACAGTGTAAATTATGTGCAAGTCCGATGCGAGGACGAAATTGTGACTGTACCCGTGTTAAATTCCCAAGAAAAGGAAGTTTGTTTATTACAAGATGCTACCGTTGGCTACGTAAACAGCAAAGTTTCGTGCGCGGAAAACGAAATGTGCAACGAGAAAGTAGTTATAACTTCCGATATGATCAACGTGGACAGTGATGTGTCACCCGAGAATTTAAACGAGTTGACAGAGTTGTGTACAGAGTTTCGAGATTGTTTCGCGTTTACGATGCAAGAACTCGGTTGTACCAATGTAATGGAAGTGGACATAGAAGTTAAACAGCCAGAGTTACCAATACGTGCGAAACCTTATCGAACCAGTATCGCGGAACGAAAAACTATCGCGGAAATTGTGCGTGAATGGAAGAAAAACGGGATTATAAGTGAAACAAACAGTGAATATGCGTCTCCAGTACTACTGGTAAAGAAAAAGACAGGTGAACCGCGTTTAGTAATTGATTATCGCGCGTTAAACAAACAAACTGTGAAAACTAATTTTCCAATTGCGACAATCGACGAACAATTGGAAAATTTGGGTGGTAACACGCTGTTTTCAACGCTGGATTTGGCGCATGGATACCTACAGCTACCACTTAGTGAGAGTGCGAAGAAAAAGTCGGCATTTATAACTCCAGACTGTACGGGACAGTTTGAAAGACTGATGTTCGGACTAACAAATGCGCCTTACGAGTTTAGTAGATTAATGACTGTTGTGCTAGGAGATCTACGAAATACCGTGGCAATGTCTTATTTAGACGACATAATCGTGCCAGCAAAAGACTGGAAACAGATGGTAGAGCGACTACGTTTAGTATTTGAGGCGATGCGACGCGCAAAATTAACGTTAAAGTTGAGAAAGTGTACCTTTGCGCGCCGCGAAGTGGAGTACCTAGGGTTCGTAATATCAGCGATTGGAGTGCGACCAGGTGAAGACAAAACCAATGCTATTCGAGCATTTTCGCGACCCGAAAACGTTCACGAGATAAGACGTTTTTTGGGATTAACTTCCTATTTTCGAAGATTTGTGGAAAACTATGCAGTGCGAGCGAGACCTCTTAGTGATCTCACGCGAAAGAGTATTCCGTTTACGTGGAAAACGGACCAAGAAAAAGCTTTTCGTGATTTGTGCGACGCATTAACGAATGAACCAGTACTAAAGTTGTATAACTCTCGTGCGACAGAGACAGTTTTGTTCACAGACGCGTCGTCACTAGGACTTAGTGGTATTTTAACTCAAAAACAGAAAAGTGATGGGGAAATGCACCCAGTTTATTACGTTAGTAAAAAAACAACCGAGGTGGAAAAGATGTATCATTCCTCAAAGTTAGAGCTAATGACGGTTGTTTATTGTGTTGAGCGGTTGCGGAATTTTCTAATCGGACTAAAATTCACAGTGTACACGGATTGCCAGGCGTTGGTGTATCTAAATGCACAGAAAACTCAAAATCCTCAAATCGCGAGATGGTATAGCTTGTTAGCGGAATATGACCTAGATTTAAAGTACCGACCGGGTGTAAAAATGAGTCACGTAGACGCGTTATCAAGAGCAGCAGTGAACGAAGCAAGCGACACGATGATAGAAGTGCGGGACCGTTTTGAGGTGTTACAGACAATGGACGAGCATGATTATATAGTGATGATCCAGCGAAGTGATCCGCGACTAAACGAGTTGATAAATACGTTACAAAAGGAAGAGGACGAGAGAACGCTACGCGAAATTCGAGATACACAAGGATACGTGCTTAAAGACATGAAACTTTATCGGGAAGTGCGAATAAATGAGGAGGACAAACTACGATATGCACTACCCCGAACCATGCGAAAAAGTATTGCGGTAAAATATCATGACGCGTTGGGACATTACAGTGTAGACAGAACCGTGGCAAAAATAAAAGAACTTTATTGGTTTCCGAAATTACGAAGCTACATACGTAGACATATCAGCGCGTGTGCGGAATGCCTGATTAACAAAATTCCGGGTGGGAAAAGACCGGGAGGGGAGAACTTTTTCCCATCCCTCCACCAAATCGCCCTTTTGGACGCGTCCACATCGACCACGTCGGACCACTAGTGCGCAGTGATAGCGGGAACGCGCATATTTTAGTGATTAGTGACGCGCTAACAAAATACGGTAAAATTTTCTCAGTAAAGAGTACTAAATCCGAGGAAACCATACGTGCGTTAGAAATGTTTATTAGTCAGTTCGGAATCCCACAGCGTTTGGTGACCGATCGCGGAACGTGCTTTACGTCAGACAAATTTAACGAGTTTACAGCGAAACATGGCATAAAACACACCCTAAATTCCTCGCAATGGCCCCGAGGCAATGGCCAGGTAGAACGAGTGAACCAAACGCTTATCCCCACAATAATGACGGCGATGGCAGACGAGACAGCCTGGGACGCAGAAATACCAGCTGTAGAAAGAAATCTCAACATTGCCGTAAACAAAACAACAAACAAAACTCCTTTTGAGGCATTGTTTGGATTTCTGCCGAGATTCAACGATGGAGCTTTGGCGGTTGTAGCCGCGGAAGACGAGGACGTGGATTGGAGACCACCAGCAGAAATACAAGAGGAGATACGACAAGTGATAGCGGACGAACAAGCCAAATACAAAAGAAGATATGATCTGCGAAGATTTAGAGCGGTGACGTATAGCGTCGGTGATGTGGTATTAATGCGAAGAGTACCTAGCGCTACAGGGGACAGCACGAAAACCCAACCGCGATACCGGGGCCCTTTAGTAATTACAGAAGTCCTACCAAGCGGAACATACCGAGTCGCAGACATACCGGGAACCCAGGGGCGTGCTTACACGACTACAGCCAACGTGAGCCAGCTGAAGATCTACAGGGCGCCAGACGAAGAGGAGTCACCATCCCAAACAGAGTCGGACGATGACCCGAACGAGATACAGGAAGAACCTGAAACAGCAATCAGTGCGGCGAGTGATAGTGACCGGGAATTCGCGCCAGATACTCAGTGTGAAAAAGAAAACGTTAAAAGAGTTGTGCGCAAACCTAAACGTTTATCAGATTACGTTCTTTATTAAGGTCTTAGAGATTTATTAAGGTTTTAGAGATTTAGGTTAGTAGGTCAACGAGGGCGTTGACATTGTCAGGAGTGGCCGAATGGCAACTGTGTGTGTTCTTCGGCAACGCAGCGTGTCCGAGGGAGGGAGGCAGTCTGACGCGAGACAGCAAGCGGAGAGGTGATCGAGCCGAGACAAACGCGAGCGCTTTTATTCTGACTTTTAAGTTCTTTGTAATGTGTATCTTATCGTTTTATGTTATGTATACTTGAATAAAGCCTATTTAAAGCTAACAAATAAATAAATTTTTTCTGTTTGCATGATTGTTTTTAAATTTAAATGCTTATCATGTTAATACACTACAAACTGAAAAATATTTCCTTTGATTATTGTACGTTAGTCCGCTTAGTAATATGCTTAAATTCAGCGGGTAGTCTCGCCTGCTCTGAGGTCGCGTATAGCGGCGAGTTGATAGGAACAATTACTGAGTGCTTGAAGGACCTTCTGCAACGAGTGTTTTATACTATTTTTTTTCTCCTTTTTGAAAAGCATCTACTATCACCACTATCTGAGTGAATCCTTGTGACCTCACTAATGGACCTGCATGATCAATATGCCACGTGTCTAAAATGTTCTTTAGGCCTTCTTCTTTTTTGCCATAAACCGGCTCGACGCCCCGTGTGAAATTTTTCCATCACACATGCTCGACAGTTCCTAATTATTTTTTAGGCTTGGTCCGTTTTAGGCCAAAATAAATCTTCGCGCATTTTGGCTGTAGACTTCTGCGAACCAGTATGTGTCGACTAGCCGTGATAAAGGTGCATTGTGCGTAATCATGCGGAATAAAACAGGGCGTTTCGCCTTTAGTTACCACAAGACCGTTTTGGACTGCGTGATCGACATAGACATTTTTACGGCATTCATCAACCTTCTGGAAATCTCTCAACGTTTCGCCACTGGCTACATACCATTCTTAGACGATTTTATTACATACACTGTACATATATTTGGACTCCGATTCTGTGGTGCATGTACAATAATAATCAATGGGATAACTGATTTCTTTTTTCAGCAAAGCGGCCCCTATGGCGATGAAAGTAGCGTCTGTAACTGGTAGTCTAAATTCAGGTTGAAGATTCTTACATCCCTATTCAGTAAGCCCTAACGACTCGTTCCGCAACGGTTACCGGTGTTTGGACGATTTTTCGCTCTAAAGTTATTCTGTAGCTAACTCCATAAGTTATTTCAGCGTTTGTGTGTTTTTAAAATATTAATTTTTATAATAATTGTTTTCGGCTTGACCATGGCTCATAATGATTTACAGATAATTTTAGGCGAATTAGGTAGAAACAGAATTCCTGCTCATTAATTCCAACTTGCAGGAAAGGTAATGGTATCAATTGAAATGTAAAATTACTTTTAGTTTTCTGTTTTATTTACTTGGCCGTTTTTTTATATTTCTTCCGTTTAAAATTTTGTTTTAGTTTGGACTGAGCCGAATTTAGGGAACTCCTATTTATTTTCTACGTTCCTCTTAGACTTAGACTTCGTGTTTCTTTCCACCTGCTTATACTCTTCGAGTAGCTGACACGTACAGAAGTGCATAGGCATATCCCAGTGTACTGGTTGCCTTCTTCTGAGGTATAGGTATAGTTTTCCTTCGTGTTTTCCCTATACCCTGATTATACTCTTGGAGTAACTGACACGCACAGAGTGCATAACCCTGTGTACTACTAGTGGCCTGATTCTGAGATATAGGTAGAGTTTCCCTCCGTCTTTTTTCTCGTACCCTGCTTATACTCTTGGAGAAGCTGACACGTACAGAAGTGCATATTCCTACTCTCCTAGGTCCCATATGATCTAGCGCGCGGTCGTGCAGTGAGGTCGCTTTATCTCAGTGAACCGCTAGCCTCGATATTTATCGCCTACAAAAGAACAATTTAACTATTTTTAAAACGAGTAAGTGAACACATTTTATTTAGAGAAGTACACAAAATATTCAGAATGCCCGCCCCATCGGGGTTGAGCATACAAACTACTGAATCTAATAATAACACGGCAAAACGCAAAATAGACAATCTAACGCCGCCAGAAAACGAGGTCCTAAAACGTTATACATGGAATCCAGATGACTTAATCAAAAACAATCCATATTACCCTCTCTCAACACAAAACCCGACAGATAACGATTCCCCACCCGGAAGCCAAAATCAGGACAATAAACCAAAACAACCCAAAATACCGCCAATATTCATCCACCATTCAAATAACCACAAAGAGATAATAGCAGACATCAAAAAATTACAGAAAATAGAGAGTTTTCAACGTCCTACAGTAGTCAATACCTAAAAGTTAAGCAACGGCACCCATAGTACAGACGAAGAAAAATGTACTCTATTCGCAAATTACCTCGAGAGCACCTTTACGCCGACCACCACGGATGAAAACAAAATCAACATCCATAGAACAACCGTGTACGTAGAAACACATCTGCCAACAGCAGACGATTTTGACCAACCAACGACGCCGCATGAATTGAAAGCATACATCAAATTGCTACCAATAAAAAAAGCCCCCGGTCCAGATCTAATTCCTAACATCGCCCTTAGAAAGTTAAGCAAAAAAGCAATAGTCTTCCTGGTCATACTCTTTAACTCATGCCTAAGAATGAGCTACTTCCCCAACAAATGGAAACATGCCCACATACTCATGTTTTCTAAGCCAGGGAAAAACAAAACAGACTGTAGATCCTACAGACCCATAAGCCTGCTCCCGACCATATCTAAGCTACTTGAAAGGGTTGTCCTAAAACGAGTTAATCAAACACTGAAAGAACAACATATACTTCCATCAATACAGTTTGGCTTCAGGGAAGGCCACTCAGCAGTACAAAAAGTACAAAGAATTGTTGAAATAATCGAGAGAGGGTATGAAGCTAAATGTTATACAACAGCGGCTTTCTTGGCTCTTTTGATAAGGTCTGGATAGATGGACTCAAATTCAAGCTACTCCACCTACCACTCCCCCATTACCTAATCTCCATAATTTACTCGTTCTTGGATCTTACGCAGTCCGAATTAACAGCGCTGTTTCATCTACAAATCGCATACATGCCGGAGTGCCCCAAGGCAGTGTTCTTGGCCCCACACTATTCAATATCTTCATACATGACATACCTAACCCACAACAAAGCCACCTGGCATTATTTGCCGACGACACCGCCATATTCACTCAGGATGAAGATCTGCACACAGCCATCAACCGCCTCCAAACAGCTATTAACTTATTAAGCAAGTAGTACAACCAATGGTGTATTTCACTAAACTCCGCTAAGTGTACAACCAAAGTTTTTACCCTAAAACGTATTAAAGAACACCACAACATCCACATCAATGAAAAACCCATTCCCTGGAATCCCAGAGAGGCCGTTAAATATCTTGGAGTGTATCGAGACACAAGACTAACTTGGAGTATCCATGTGAACAACAAGCTTAATCTAGGATACAGCAGACTTAAAACACTGTACCCCCTGATTAACCGGAACACACCATTGCGTAACGAATGCACAATCCTAATTTACAAAACACTTCTTAGGCCGATTATTAGGTACCTACGCTTGTCCTGTATGGAGCACAACTTCAAAAACAAACCTGCGAAAGCTTCAAGCATTCCAGAATAAGATTCTGAAAATATCAATTAACGCTCCCTGGTTTATCCGTAAATACTCAAATTCACAATCAACTTGGCGTAGATACCATTCAGCAGCACATCAATCGACTTACAAAAAAATTTCTCAACGACTTAAGTCACGCAAACGGCAATGCTATTCTCCAAGAATTGGGTCAAAAGAATATACACACTCGATTAAAGAGGAAACTACCCCAAGACCTAACATCAAATTCGGACAACAGCAGCAGTGAGTAAGTGAATAACTATCAAGTGAACCGGTAACACAGGCGTACGTGTACATCTAGTATCGAGGAAATATGTACCCCCAAAGACAATTCAACAAACAAAACATATTGTAACTATAACACATTCATGAATAACACTGTAAGGTGTTGAGCTGAATAACTGCAATTAAAAAAAAAGGGCCCATATAGTGACCCAATTATTTGACTATTTGACTTACTTTTGTTAAAAAATTCTAAAAGTGTTTATTTTCTTATGGGGGTATGTGTCTTAACAGTCGCGTCGCTGAGCAGGGGAAGGGAGAAATAGTGCCAGTCGGCTACAGTGCGTTAAGGGATGCGGGTGTTTTGACGTTCCTTTTAAGCGACGAAACGTCCTTACTTAACAATGAATTGATTATTATTTGTTAATAGCGTAGCTAATTAAGTTCAAATATAGAAGGAGTTAATATTTCAGAAGTGGGATTAGGGAACTCTGCATGCGTGTGTGTGAGAACCTAATAACTGAATAAAATAGACAAGTTGATTTTGTTTGCGTTGTGTACAATTGGAGTGTGTATGACGTCACGTCTGGTCGGAACAAAGAGCGGTAAAGTAGCGTGGCTTGGGGTTGGGGTTAATTATGAACAGTACAGAACGCGTTGGTGACGGAGATATGGAGAACGGCCGTACAGATGAGGAATCTCCGTTTAGGGGATCCGATTTCCTAAGAGAAGGGTCCAGCAGAAATGGATAGTCCTGTGAAACAGAGTTTGGACGTATTGATGTCGGAGAACTGTCGAAGAGACGAGATGATGTCGGCACTATTTAAAAAACTTACGCCAAATGCAGCCATGGCTCAAGTCGAGAACGCGGAAGGCGGGGGCGTGCAAGCTGGGGGCGTTCAAGCCGTTGACGCACAAAGTACGATGCACATTATGGCCGACCTTTCAAAAGTAATTGAGTGTTTCGACGGGGACAAGAATGTGTGTTCAGCTAGTGAATGGTTGCAAAACGTCGAAACTAGTGCAATTTTAAACCGATGGCCGGGGTCCTACCAGTCCTACCGGCTTGTCCATAAGGGGACTGGGCCACGTGCCCCACCAAAAACACCAAAGCAACCTCCATTTTTAGTATTGAATATTAAAAATATAAAATTATTTAGAATAGTATGTGACCACTTCAAATACATATTGTTTATATGCAACCCGGCAACTAATAATGTAACGAATACATATTATTAATACGCAACCTGACCTAGCATTTTAATTGTAATGTGCATACAACGTCTAAAGTTACGATGTAAGGCTCCTATGATCGCGTTAGCTTGCAGAAGCAACGCCATGAACCCGAACAAGCTTCTTGTATAAATTTATTGTGAAAGTATTCGTGTTAAAATAAGATGGGATATGTAATTTGATACTACAACAGCAAAACATAATCCTTCAATTAACTACCTCGATTTCAGTTGTCGTTTGTTAACTGGTTGCATACGGTAATTTTTCATATTATCGTAATGTAAATTTAGTAAGTTCTGAATTTGTGATGTCGTTTTGACGTCATTGTCAATCGATGACGTGCATGCAAGTTACAGTGAAACGAGTATAACGACATAATTTTATAATATTAAAACCCTGTTTTGTGTAATTATCTAAAATGTCTTAGTATTTACTTACTATGTAACTACACCAATACTAATAATATAAAGCCTTCGTGCAACAATTAATTGTGCCCTACCTACTATGATGGCCACGAGCCGCCACTGCCACTGGGTCCTACATCCTAGAAACTGCACGAGTGCACGGGCGCATTTAGACAAGCAGCTAGCGCCACCGATTCCACTTTGGCTTCGAGACGTGCGCATGCGCGGAACATTGTGGTAAGTTAAAAGACTGGACCATGGACTGGACCACGACTGGACTTAAATGACATTGATCATTGACAATACAAAATAAAGCGCATTGTTTATTTACTTATATTATTTTACCATATAATTTGACAACAAAGTAACATAAAAAAATTAAAAGTGGAAAGTTGGGTATCAACTTATAAACCAATTAATAGTATTTGAAAATCAATGCATTATACGCAATATGCAGTTTAATTTTTCAATTTTTATAAATTCTATAGGTAAATAATGTTGTAATATACAGTATAATTATTACCCAAGGAGAAATAGTATATTACGTACCATGAACTGTAAGTGACACTTTTAAGGTCGAGGATGCAGTTTGGGAAATCGAGGCCCGTAGGGCCGAGGTTTCCTAAGCATTCGAGACCCTAAAACTCACTTATAGTTCGCGGTTAGTAAATTATTTTTCGCAATACCTGAAAAGCAAAGAAAAGTAATAAAAAGCGAGTTAAAATTGAATTATGACCACGACCTGTCAAAATGGCATTTATATATTTTAATAAAATTAGGTAACCTAAAACTGAACAAAAGTAAGCTTAATACATAAATACATACTAGTTACCATGGTTGCAGGGCTGTAATATTTACTTACAGTTCGAGTAGGACTGTAAGTAAATATTACAGCCCTGCAACCATGGTAACTAGTAAATGAATTGTAAGTTACAGTAATAAAAATTTGTTAATAATGATCAACTTACAATGCAGGTATTGCGAAAAAACATTTTCTTGTCAATAATTTTAGTTACTAATCGTATGTGTATTATTATTGTTATGTCATAATGAAACGGAATAGATGGCAAATCAAACATGATCAAATCAAGAAAAATTTGCTTAATTTTATTATTATTAGATAGTATTGACAATACAGAAGAGTTTTCTTCTAGGGTAATAATTATATTATACAATATTTGATTACTATTTGTTTTTAACTACCACATACATCATCATTTCCTTCTTGGCTTCGAGAACTGAACCTAGCGCATGCGCAAGTCTCGAAGCCAAAGTGGAATCGGTGGCGCCAGACGTGCGACTAAATCGCGAGGTATGTCGTTCGGATCCTGTTAATCGCGCATGATCATGGTATGATGATGCGCCTGCGCACATGTCGACTTAGAATTTTGAACAGCTTTGAAACTCATTTTAGACCAGTTACTTTGGGTATGCGCCAAAGTCGACGTCCGGTGTTGCCAGATTGATTGAGATAGATTAAATCGAACAACCTAACCTCACATCTGCGTGTATTGCTGTAGGTGTGTGATAGCCATCTCTAGCTCTACGAGTACCAATCCAGGATGGTGGTCTTGCCGCATCGGAGATGTTTTGTTGGGAGAAGTTCTTCGGCCAACCGTATATTATTTTGACGATCTGCTTGATGGACAGGTGACTTCTGCATGCGGCACGGCCATAGCAACAATAGATAACGCCGAAGGAAAAAAATATGCATCAAACACCTACAGCAATACACACAGATGTGAGGTTAGGTTGTTTGATTTAATCTATCTCAATCAATCTGGCAACACCGGACGTCGACTTTGGCGCATACACAAAGTTAACTGGTCTAAAATGAGTTTCAAAGCTGTTCAAAATTCTAAGTCCGAAATGTCGACATGTGCGCAGGCGCATCATCATACCATGATCATGCGCGATTAACAGGATCCGAACGACATACCTCGCGATTTAGGGCCGATTTTACAATACAAGTATAAGTTATACCCCCGACAATTGTCATGGTTACAATATTGTTCAAATAATTGTAACCATGGCAACTGTCGGAGGTATAGCTTATTCCAGGTATATACTAGTATTGTAAAACCGGGCCTTAGTCGTACGTCGTACGTGTGGCGCCAGCCGCTAGTCGCATACAGGCACGGTTTTATAAAGTCTAGTTGACCCTGAGTTGACCGACGCGACGGTTGTCTCAACCACGAGCAATTAGTCAAGGATACGATTCTTAAATGACATGACAATTGATCGTGGTTGAGATAACCGTCGGTCAACCAGACTTATAAAACCTGCCCTTAGTCGGGCCAGCTAAGTACTGGTATGCGTCCAAACGGGATGTACCTACTAATCGACTGCCCCAGTTTTATATTGGAGTTCCTGAAAACGTACGGGAAGATTCAGACGTTGCCGGAAAAATGGGAGCGAATGCGGGCTAAGGGACAAGGACGAACCGAGTCAACCATCGCCTATTTCCAGAGACCGTCCACCACTCGGTATGTATGTCCTTGTCAATCTTCTTTGAGTCGATTTCAAGCGGTATTTTCTTTCTATAAAGGAGTCGGTGTATGTTCGAAGGTTTAAATCTTGTTTAAAACATTAAAACCATATCTATGATTAAAACAATGGTCAAGCTCTACCGCGCTCTCGGATTGAACTACCCTCCCCTGGCTGTTCTCGAAGCGCTTTCCAATTGCACGCAGGAATAACGCAGAATAGCACCGACTAGTTCCCGTACTCCACTTGTATGTTCCAATTGACTGGAGCTTGTTGCACCTGAACCGATCTGTTTACCTTCCCCCGTCCCCCCAAGGTCATGCCGTTTTGGGTAGTAGGGATAGCAATCTTTTTAATTTGTGTTCTATCTTGTTAAAATGTCCCTTAATCATATGATTTGTATTTTTCGATTTTTATCCAAATTTGAGATAAAAATTAAAAATCAAATTTTTACTTCATTTTTGAAGATGCGTAACTCTATAAGGAAGCATATTAGGATACAAGTATATACGAAAAAGTAGCCTAGATTCATCTCTTGCATGTTCTACACGTACTTAGGAAACACACTGTATAATAAATAGTACGAGGCGTTGTTGATTGCCGCTGGCTGTGTAGTACATGGTATCTAGGTCTGCGTACATGGTGCCGAGGTTATTTGTTCTGAGTAGGTAATATATATAGAGACAATATTGATTACCGCCGCCTGCGTACATAAATTTACGATAGAAATTAATAGGTACTACTAAATAGTTAAAAATTGTATAGTTGGCGCCGAACAGCCCGGCGCCAAATCGCTGCCGTCGTTGGTCGCATTTAAACTATGAAAACTCAATGTGCATATTTCACCCTAGAAACCTATTTATTACTGGGGTATAGAGTTGAATCACGCAACATAGGGATTTCAATATTAAATTGAGTCAAATATTATCTTCCCTAATTATTTAATAATAGTAATAATACCTAATCGACTTTATTTTTACACTCGGTACAGAAAAACTGTAGAGACAAAATCACTCACACAGTAATTACTAACACCCGAAACGTCAGCTAATGGATTCCATTTTTCGCGATAAACGCGGACCATCATTTTTTATCATTATAAAAATGCCCCTTGTTGGTAGGTAGCTGTTTACTTGTTGGTAGGGTATTGTTTACTACTGTTTATTATTTTTTGATTACATATTCGGGATTTTGTCTTGATATATTAAGTCGACCTTGTATTTTTCTCATGGCAAATTTTAGCAGTAGTAGTGCCCTTACCATTCTTGCTATAAGGTAAAGCACCCAAACACAATACAAAACCAAAAATACACTCGTGCTAACCCACTCGTTATAAATGTATACCTAGTGCTCTCGTGCTTTACCTAGCAACAATGTTTCGGGAACTACCTACTACTGAAATTTTCCGATAAAAATCCAAGGTCTTGTTATATTGTAGGTATATGAAAAAATTCCATAAATGATAGGTATCGATATTCTTTATCATTTATCCACAAACTGAGAAATTGAAAAAATCGTCATCTGCGTTGATCGACAGTGACAGATAGACGCAGACGACACGGACTTAGTGTCACTTTGATGCAAAATTTAATCTGAATTGCATTAATATCTTACCAAACAATCATTTTATACGAATTATTTAGGTACTAGGTAGGTACATGTTTTCATTGGAGGAAAAACTAGAAATGATATTTATTCTGGAAGCAGTATAACTATGAAATAAGGGCAATGAACTGGCAGTTAAATTTTATTACAAACTAACAATTCGACTCTAAGCCATTCTAGATTTTCGTAAAAACAGCTTTTTGCCCTTTCTAAGCTTTGAAAAATTGAAAATAAATATTTCCCTCTACACTTCTACAGAAAACGTAAATGGAACTCAATACCGACTCTCGTACTGCGGTGCGTATACTTCGTTAGTATTATAGGATATTAGGGTAAATATTTGCATACTAAAAAGTAAACAAACATAATATTACAAAATTAGGAGCTGTATACATTTAGGCATACAGTGCATGTCTTGCATTCATGGAGCATTCGCCACTGGAAATCCCTAAGTTGCGTGATTCCATTCTACACCCTATTAATATACAATCACTGTTATATACAAACCATTTAGCCATCCTGCGCAAAAAGATGTATAAGTAACATACTTCTTAAAATCGCGTCTTTGTGCTTCAATACATTTATCATCTGACACGGCAAGTACTGATACTGCTCTTAAATTTTCACTTAAAGTGTCGTTTTCTGTGATTCCCATACCTACAACCTTTAGCAAAACTAAAATAAGATACATTTATTTATGCAAGTATATATTTTTCTACCATGCCAAAAGTGCTCCCTGAAAGATGTTCGGTTATATCATGTAGTTGCCAATCGACACACACTGGTGCAACAAAAGGTGAAAATTGTACAGGTTTACTTAAAATTAGCACTGCTATATCGGACCCAAAATTACCTAATATATCTTGATATAAGGGTTGTATTATAATATCTTCTACATTAATTATTTGTGTAAATTCTTCAGTTTTATTGTAGTCTCTGAAATATTTCCCTAATGCAACTTGCATAGTGTCTGGTGTCATTTTCCATGAACAATGAGCCGCTTAAATGAAAATACATTTTTTACATTTATCTAAATGATGACGTGAGAGTATTAATAAAAACACAACGCTATAAAATTAAAATACTATTTCTGATATTTAATTTGCTGTCTGTGTAGGTACCTTATTGAAGAATACTTCATGTAAATTTAGTACGTAAAGGAGATATTAGATACTATACCTGACAATATTACTCTTTCCGAAATGAGACTACCACCACACCAAAACGTCCATTCTCCATTTTGCAAAGTATATATAGTGGCATGCCAAGGCCACATCCCTTGTTCTGTAATCCATCCATTCACAACAAGCGGAGCTACTACAGGTGCAGCTCTTCCACATTCTATGAAAATATAAAAACAACCTGTAAATTTTTATATATTCATATTCAGGTTGAAATTCTGCATACAGTAGTGTGTTTGTTTTTTGATACGCAGAATGTTTTTATGTTGCATGACAAGGGCGCGCTAGCATAAAACAGTTGTGTTAAATATCAACCAGGTGACGGAGAATTTGAGCAATACCTTGTAAAAATACGTTTTGTTGTTATATTTAAATATTTTTTCATAAAATTTTATTATTAAGGTTGTGTTCCACGACACACTTTAAAATTTTACGGTAACGTAGTACTACTACTACTGCCTACATGCAAAAAATTAAAAAAATTCTGAGTATCAAAAAAAACAAATGAAGCTAACTAACTACTGTATACAGAATATGTAAAAATATACAGGGTAACAATACTGTAGTTGGGCTTCATCTCCTAGGTGAAAGCTTTCAATACGTTGAAGATGATACCCCTGATAGGTATTGTATTTAATGTTCGGTATAGGTACTTTTACGGATCCAACCACAATATCCCGACTGCCTGGACCCCTGGACGGAATTTCACATGCTATGTTATTCTCATAGATAATTAAGTACTCTAAGATTTCGTATGCAATGCTCAGATTATACCGGGTGTCCAGTCCCAAAGTCCAATATAGACAATAAACATAGATAGTAACATAAAATTTATATTATCTGCCATTATTTCTGCCAAATAATTAACAAATTGGTTGACAAATGAGCAGATTTCCAAGCGGTTTCCCTAGTTATAGCTGATTTATGCATATTGTATGGTAGATACCCACTTCGGTAGGTACCTACGTCCGGGTTTTTAATAAAAATTAAATATAGGTACAACGTGCCTGGTTTGCATTTTAACAATCCTCTGCTCCAAGTTCCATCAGATTGACAAATTGTGTGAGTATTACTTTCATGTATACTGTTAAGTGGTTGATAGTAGGGTTTACATTCGTAACGAGCTATAGTTCCAATAGGTAATGACTTGTCACAAGATAACCATCCTTTTTTTGATTTGCATCTAATGGTTATTTCCGAGGAAACCAGTGGTGGGCAGGAAGTGTTTCTTTGAACTAAAAAAATTTCATGTTATTGTACTCTAGTGTTATAAAAAATCACTGTATGCCAACTTGAATTTTAAAATGCTACCTATTGTTCCACTAAATTTCGAATATTTAAAATAATTAATAAATTTAAGAACATTACAAATAATTTAGAAAAAAACAGGTAGGTAATCTAAATTAGACGGTGCTGCCACACTCTTGAACTTTAGGCCCCCACTGTTATTTTGCAAGTAATTTAATTATCAAAAAATTTCAGGCCTCAATATTTATAATTTCGACTGAGATAAAGTATGATTAGATAAATAAATGAATTTACTATGAAAACTTTTCATAAGTAATATAACAAGAGAGTAAGAAATTGCTGGCAATTTTTACGACAGTTATACGAGTAACTGGAGGAAAAATTACCAGCAATTTCTTAACTCTCGAGTTATATTCGTCATGACAATTTAAAGAACTGGGAAAGAAATTTTGAAAAGAAAGAAATCACAGTTAACTGATAAAATGAATGGCGTTGTTATGGTTTCGTCTAAACAAAAAGTGAAAAAATTCTGAAACGTAATTTCAATGTGTTTTGTGTTTTTCTTTTCTGTGCAATGAATAAAGGATTTGGTAAAATGAATATGAAAGAAATAGATGAGGCTTTAAAAAATTCAGTGCCGGTAAATACCCAAAGAAGCCATAATTCATGCTGGCTTCAATTTAAGAAATTTTGTCAAGAAAGGGGTTACTCATTATGTGAACCTTTGCCTGTTTAAACAATTAATGATATTTTAAAGGACTATGCTTTCAATATGAAGAAGAATTCAGGCCAAGATTACAAAGAAAGCGTTGTCAAAGTGTTATGGAACACCGCAAAGTTATTCCAAGAGATGTATTATGAAAAATTCAAAATTAAAATTGATCTGTTTAAAGACGTTGCCTTTAAAGAAGCAAGAAACGCGAGAGACGCAAAAAAAAAGTTCTGCAAGCGGATATAACCAAAAGGAAGGTTAGTTCAGTGGCATTTACAGATCAGAGTATTTGAAAATGATACAATTATGGAACGAAGATACTCCTGAAGGTTTACAATATAAATTGTTTATAAAAATTGTAATATTTATAATAATTGTAGTTGTAGTAAATAAAGTGTACGAAAAAAGAAACATATTTGCAAGCGGAAATTTCACTAATGATAATTGCCGGCAATTATCACGAGAGATAATTTCCAGCAGTGTAATTTTGTTTTGATTGGTTGAATTCGTGAGAATACACGTCTCTGATTGGATGACGGAATGTGAATTAAATAGTCACTAGTAATATCCCGAGTGCATGTCAAATTACCGCGGCAATTTGATATGCAAGAGGGATATTTTACGAGACTATTTCCCGAACGAATTTTTAATTAAATAGCTGATATATTTGTAAATTGATAAATATGTGTATTTGAAGTTATTATGTTTTCCAAAGATCTAGCCTGTACCTGTTCGTAGAGAAAACAGTAGATATTTTTTGTTCAAAAAACTATAGCAACGTGTAAATCCGTGTAAACAAAAAATTAAAACAATAATAATGTGAAAAATATTGTGCTTATTAAAATGAGTTTTGAACGGTTTGGTAGTGTTTCCTTTGAAGAAATAGACGAAGAAATAGAAAACATTATACCGGTAAACACTAGAAAATCAAAATTAAGTTCTTGGAAACAATTCGAGAACTTCTGCGAAAAAAATGGGTATATTTTGACTAAAAATACACCTACTGTCAAACTGGCCCTGATCCTTAAAGATTATGGTTTCAATATGAAGAGAAAAGATGGTGCAGACTATAAAGAGGGGGTGATTAAAACCCATTGGAACACAGTTGCCAAACTATTACAAGAAAAATATAGGAAGGAATTTAACGTATTATTTGATCCTTTCAAGGATGCAGTATTTGAATGTGCACGAAAATCTAGGGACGCAAAAAGGAAAAAACTACAAGCACTTCCACAGAAGAGAAAAACCAGTGCTGCAAGCATGACGAAAGAAGAATACCGCAAAATAGTCGAGCTATATGATGAAAACACCCCAGATGGTCTTCAAAAGAAATTTTTTCATGTAGCATCACTTGAGCTTGCATGGAGGGGCGGTGAGGCTGTAAAATGTTTAGAAGAGAAAAATAATTCAGGAGAGCCAACCGGTCGGATTATTTACGACCCAGTTTTCAGCAAAACTTCACAAGGAGGTGCAGCACGATTAGAGGAGAAGAAATGGCTAATTCAAAATTTTCAAAACCCGGACAAATGTCCCGTAAGGTATTTTGCTAATTTATATAATCATTGATAGTTGATCGCTAAATCATGATTGTGATTATTTTAGATTATTCAAGAAGATGATGGAAAAAAGGGGAAAGAACATAACAACCAACCGTTTATTCCTCGCTGTCAATCCAGCATGGATGAACGACTCCTCAGTTGGTTTTTTCAAGAATTGTCCAATTGGCAGAAATGAGCTATCAAAATGGACCAAATCAGGTGCAGAACAAATCGGACTTGACACCAAAAACGTGAAATTCACTAACCATTCAAACCGATCTACGGCCGTTTCTAATCTTGCAAAATCTGGCGTGGGAGAGCACCAAATAACTAAAATGACGGGACATGGCAGCATTTACTCAATCAGGTCGTATTTACAAGTTGATCGCGAACATCATGCTTCAATAATCGAAAAAATACGAGGAAATTCAACATCCTTACAAAAACAAGATATTTGCAAACCCAGCACTTCTACATCAACTACAGAAGAAGAAATGACCGTTCAAGAGCTTAATAATACTAGCAATAACAATAATTACTATAACTGTACTTTTAATATTTCATATTAATACTTTTGTTAAAAGTAAACTAAAAACTAATTATAATATGTTGATGTTCCAATAAATATTCTTCCCAAACGATTTTAGCTATTTTAATTGTAAAAAGAATAAAATAAATATAAAACTTCTGCCAAATTCCAAAAGAAAAGTAACAAATTACCGAAAAATGTACTAATCTAAATTATCGGCAATTTGCAGGAGTCAAATTATCGGCAATTTGCACTAGTGCAAATTATCGCTGTAATTCGCATGTGATTGGTTCAACGTCAAAAATTAAAGCCTTCTGATTGGTCAAAAAATAGTGAGGGAAATAGTCAAAGTAATTAAATAAATTCTCGCTGTTACATAGCAACTATAGATATATAAAAAACGGCCGTTAGCGGGGCCGATGGCGTCGCTCTATCAAACTGAGCTAACGTGTCACCATTCGTAAATTTCAACTTGTAGTTATTAAACATTAATTTATTTAATATTAAATGTTCCTACAATTTGTCAGTACTTTCCGTAAAAACGTAATCGGCCCATAAGCGGAACGGAAATGAAAGGGTACACTTTCATTCCGCTTGCATAAATACCGTGCTTTCTAATGAAAACTAATTTGGGGTTGGCTGTGATTGATTCTAAATTGACAATAAATTCTTTTTTAGGCGACTATGATAAAAACAGCTGTTTTACGTATCAACGTATCTTTTGACAACCGTAAGGTGTCAATTTGTAGTAGGCATTTGTTAATTACTGCTTCACGGCCGCTTTTACTTTACGGCCGCTGTAGCTACTGGTTTGTTTAATTGCAAACGCATTTTTTTTAATTTATAACTTTTTTAGGCGACTATGATAAAAACAGATGATGCGGCTGACGTTTCAGGATGGTCACGTGACCAAATCTCATTGGAATATTCAAATAAAAATTTAAATTTGTTAATAAAATTTATGATATTCGCCTAAAAAATGTTGTTTGCACTTCTACACAAAAAAGTGCTTTTTGGCCATAATACACAATTAACTATTTTGTGCAACCGTACGCTAAGTGAACGTTTCGCGTCCGCTATGCAGGCCGCGAAATCTTCACGGTTGTTATTAAGGTAACGCCGGCGAAAGTAAAATTCATTGTACCGATTGTGAAGGTAACGGCCGCTAAAGTAAAACTAATTGGTTTATTTACGCTATTTTCTATAGTAACGCGCCGACTGATGGTCGTCTTTCTATTTACAATTAATTAGGCTGTTCGTTTTCTAAAAGCAATAACATTTGTAATTACACATTTTTTACGGGTGCACAAAAAATATTCTATGTACCTTGTCCGCGAAATTCTTTAGCACCCTCGAGATTGTCTTTCCTCGGTCGCAAGCGGCGTCGGCGACAATTTTGTCAGTTTGTTTAATTTATGAAATTCTTACCACTATCACATTCTCTCCCTACACACTTTACACTTTTGCAAAGTACATCAGATTCATCAGATCCATCTATACAGTCATGAAAACCATTGCAACGGGCATCTAAATGTATACATCCTCCATGAACACAGTGGTATGTATTGTCGGGACACAGAAGCTCTTCACAAGTCACCAGACTTTCATCAGAACCATCTACACAATCATTTAAACCATCACATAATTTTTCAATTGGAATACATTCGTCTGATATACATCGAAATTGGTTGTTCCTAGAATAATAAGAAGTAATTTTTACAACCTTGTGTCTCGAATTTATGTAGGTAATACAAGTAATATCTAGGTACAAGTTCTCTGTAGCCTATAAGTCATCAAGATATACCTATAATGAAGAAAACTTGGAATGTTCGCTAGCTAAAAAAGTATAAATAAATATAATAACTATAAATATAAGAATTATATCAAGAATTCAAAAGAAATAAGAACGTAATTACATACGTACAGTTTCTGCTATGTTTTCCACATTGGTTTTCATCGGAATTATCAGCACATTGATATTTTCCATCACAGCGGGCGTCTTTACTAACGCAAGCTCCATAATAACAACGATACATGTTGGCTGGACAGCTTGAAAGAAGAATTTGTATGATTTACATTTTCTAATAACTGAATTAGCACGTAAATGATATTCTGAGAGTCCATATATGTTGGTCAACTTTTGATTTTCACAGTAAAATAAGCAACTTTGTTATTTTAAATGGAACAAACACCCTGTAGTAATGTAGTATATTATTATATAATTGAATGCAAAATTAAATTAAATTAAATTATTATAGTATTAGCTATTCATATAGTTGATGAGAATGTCGCGAATTTCAGCGCGTGTTGTGAGTGCTCTACTCTAACAGCCACAGAAAAAGTTTATAATAATATAATGCAACACCGATAACCATCAAAGTTATGTAGGTAACACAAAGTACTTAAATAGAACATTTGAAACACCTTAACAATAGTTGTTTTACAACTAAAATTCAAAATATTACAAGAAAAACAGCAGGAAAAACAGTTTTTCACTCTCTTAGAATCTAAACAGATAGTTTGTTTAACCTTGACCCGTAATATTTTTAACACCAACATCCTGTATCTCATCAATATTAAGAAATTATTTATAAATAAAAATATATAAAAAAAACATAAATTAAAAATCTGCTATAATAGTGATCTAAAGTTGATGAGATTTGACCAATACCTATAGAGAACTTGTATAAAAAATTTTTTTGGAAATCTTTGTCGTCAATATCGACTTCTTCATCTGAGTGTTCTTGTTCTTCACTTCAACTTCATAGGGTGAGTCATCACTTTCCTGATATTCCATTTCTTCATCACTCTCATCTGAAGAAGAGTTTCCCTTTGTAAAACACTTACTTAGCCTTTTTGTGTTTTTGCCTCTGTTTTCTCTACTTTTGATTTCTTTTTCTCCTCTCGAAGTTTCTTCTTATCCTCTATCCGCTGTTTTTTTTTCTTTTTTAGTCTAAGAGCTTCAATCGCTTCCTTTTCTGGAGTGTCGGTCAATATCCCTACTCCTTCTAGGTTTTCTGTAACTAATTCTAGGGCCTGGAACGCCGAAAGAAGGTCCTTGGGCGTGGATGAAGGGCCTAAAACAGAACATGAAGTACCTGGCACGACATATGAAGAACCTGGAACTGCAGATGAAGCACCTGCAATGGCGGGATCGTTTTTACTTTTAATGTACTGTAGTAGAAAGTTAGGGCAGTCGGTGACGGCAGATGAGAAAAAGGCCACTTCAGAAAATATATCCCCATTGAAGGGAAAAATTCCGCTAGCACTAAATTCACTTTTAATATTTTCTTTGGTGAACAATGCAGAATATCCGTTTTTGCATGCTCGTATCCAACAAAAACTTTGAAGCTGTAGAATACCACGTGTAAAGCTGGTGTGACACGGTCAAATGTCATCAAATAATTCACATCCAATGTCATCAAAGGTTAGTTTGTATAAAATTTAGAAAAAGTGAGGTATAATCATTTTAAGAGTATATTTTGCCAACTTGTAAACATTATAAACAATTTAATTTGTGTGGAAGAGGTTAATATAATATTACCTTTGATGGCTTAAATGATAAAAATTCCAAAAATTGTTGCATGCAACAAATTTTTGTGGGCGTTCCCATCAAAGAAAACGTTTCCTTTTTGTGATCAAAGTCCGTCAAAGGTCGTAATTACACGCAACATTTGAAGCACTTTGACGCTAATATTTGATGACATTTGACCGTGTCACACCAGCTTAACGGTTGTAATTTATTACGGCAAACTTGATTACATCAATCGTAACATGGCTCTCTTGATCGTAATAAATAAGGACAGGCGACTCTTTGCTGAAGGCAGAAATTTTGAAAAATGCAACGGAGCCGGCAGGAGCGGTTTTCAACATTTAGTCTTTATATCTCGATTGGAAAGATAAAAAAAGTGGAATCGTATTCTCTACCCCATTGTTAGTAGCACAAACAGTGACTGCCTCTACGGCAGAGGTGACTCGACCAACTTGGTTTTTGCGGTCTAGGACGTTTGGACGCAGCCGGTTGAATGCCGCCGTTGAACGCGGCCGTTTAAACGCAGGAACCTTTGAACGCAGGGACGTTTGAACGCAGGGACGCTTGAACGCAAGTACTTTTAAACGCAGAGATGTTTGGACGCAATGCGGAATCTATTCATAATAAAAATATGTGTTAGAACCGCATTTTCGTGTTAGTTTGTTGTGGGGTAAGAATGACTGTTAGGTTGTTATGGGGTAAAAATGACTTTGCGGGCTCGTCTCCGAGAAATGTGTTTTCAGTGTAATTAGTTAATTAAAATAAAGTTTAGTTAACATCTCAGAAGTGGGATTAAGAACCTAACGTGCGTGTGTGAACGAATAAAACAATACGCTCTTGCGTTGTGTGCGAACTGCGAAGACGCTTCAGTGCGAGAACAAAGGAATTATTCTTGGCGTGGCTTGGGCTGAGTCACCTCCGCTCGCAAACAGGGTTGAAAGTGAAAGTGGCACAGGAAGGGCGACAGTCGCCCGTACCCTTCGAAAGTAAAAGCGAGGGCTACCCGGTAAGGGAATTAGGAACATGGCCGACTCGAAGAACAGCGTGAACGGGAACCCGGAAGGCGATGAACAGGGTTTTAGGGGTTTTGAACGCGAACGACAAATTGCGCCCGGAAGTGAGTGGACATGTATGCAGAAAATCCTGGAAACATGATGGCGGAGAACCGGCGAAGAGATGAAATGATGATGGAAATGTTTGCGAAGCTAACGTCGAATAACGTTACGCCCCAGGCGGAACAAGCGGAAAGCTCTCGAAAACAATTGGGCATTTCGACGGGGATAAAGACGCAAGCTCAGCCAAGGACTGGTTAAAGAACGTCGAAACTAGTGCCACTTTAAACCGTTGGCCAGGATCCTACGCGGTAGAAACTGCATGGGCGCATATAATTGAACCTGCGAAATACTGGTATGGCGTCAAAACGGGAGCTTATAAAGCACTGGGCGAGTTTCAAAGTGGAATTTTTAAAAACGTACGGGAAAACCGAAACCCTGGCAAATATAAATGGGAGAGAATGAAAACCCGGCGCTAAGGGTGCAGAGAATCGACACTGGCTTATTTTCACGAAAAGGCAGATCTTTGCAAAAACTTAGAACTATAATTCGCGGAGGAAAAGGAGGAAATTTTAGCCGGATTACATGCGCGTGATGTAGCAATGAGTCTGGTGATGAAAGACCACCCAGACAACGATACGCTCCTTCACGATATTTTGACGGTGGAGCGCGTCAAAGGGGGAGCAGCGAACGAGAAGCCGACTGAGGGAGCCCGACAAGAAGGAGGTAGTAAAACGCGTCAGCTGGCTACGAGGGTGAAAGTGGAACAACAAAATGTGGGTGCTAGTGGGAGTGAAAGACTTGCGACGAATACTCTGGAGAAAAGTGCGTTTAAAACGGGTGGACGGTGCTACAACTGCGTGAAGGTCATATGTCCAGAGATTGCCCCAAGGCCTCCCATGGTGTGTTACGGGTGCAATAAGGAAAGGCATATGTGGAGCCAATGTCCTGGAGGTAATTTAAATTCGAAACCTGGGTTTGTACAAGTGTTAGGGGAAACCGCCGATACAGGCGACAAATTTTTGCCAATGTTTTGGTGGACGATTCGATACTGTTAAAGGGTTTCGTCGGCACGGGAAGCTCCATTTGTTCCATTCGGGAGGGTGTGTTAAACAAATTCAATATGAAAACACTGAGTGATCAACAACCGTTCTACGGTTTCGGCGACGTTGGGACTGCATCAGTTTTCACCCGCGGGAAGGTCTACGCGAAATTATGTTTTGACAATGTTAGTGCGGAAAACGTGGAATTGTTGGTGGTACCGCAGAACGCACAAAACACGGACTTGATAATAGGGCGTACTTATTCGGAGTTGGCCCACATAGCCTGCATGCGAAAGGGAAATAAACTCGTGTTCGGGTACGGGGACGATCAACCGTTCAAAGATATGAACGTCGAAGCAATGGCCAGTAGGACTATCCGAGCAGAGCAGTGCGCGATACGAGGATCGGAGGGCGATCTTCAGAAGCACTCGAAGTACACAATGGAGGACGAAACGTTATGTTAAGGGTGCGCAATGCGAGCGAGTCGGAACTGTCCATCAGTGCGGGAGAAGCGTTGGGCGAGGTGCAAGACAAGGCTGTCGGGGCCTATTATGGCGCGTTTCGGTCAAATATCACGAACGATTTAGTTAATGCGGCTACCAGCACGTCCGATCGGGACCGCATTATTAAACGAGTATCGCGACTGTTTCGCACTCGAAATGGTCGAACTGGGGTGTTCCGACATGACGGAAATGAATATTGAAGACTCGGGTAAGCCGGTTAGGTATCCGCCGTACAAAAGAATGCGCGAGATCGGCAAACCATTGCCGAATTGGTAGCGGAGTTGAAACGCTGTGGATTAGTGGCGGAGAGAAACAGTCCGTATGCTTCTCCTGTCTTGCTGGTCCGCAAGAAGAATGGGGAGCCGAGGTTGGTCGTGGATTACCGAAAGCTGAACAGTCAGACAACAAAAATGAACTTTCCTATTCACGGAATTGATGAACAGTTCGAGCACCTATCAGGGAGTCGTGTTTTCGTGACGCTGGATTTGGCAAATGGGTACATGCAGGCACCCGTGGCCCAGAATGCACGTCAAAAGACGGCCTTTATAACGCTAGACACGACGCACGGGAGACTTTAATAGGATGGTGTTCGGGTTGACGAACGCACCGTATGAGTTTGTGCGATTGATGAATCTAGTAGTCGGGCCGTTGCGAAACAAAACATGCTGTTGCTACTTGGACGACGTTATTATTTCGGCCAGAGGCTGGGACCAACTGATGGAGCGACTGAGGTTGGTTTTCGGCTTTCCGGAAGGCCAAATTGACACTTAATTTAAGAAAATGCGAGTTTGGCAATAGTAAGGTGGCCTACCTAGGATTCACGGTGTTTAAGAAAGGGTTAGGCCCGGTGCCTACTAAAATAACTGCCATTTAGGATTTTCCGCAACCGACCAACGTACACGAGGTTCGTCGCTATTTGGGGCTTACAGGGTTCTTTCGTCGTTTTGTTCGGAATTACGCGATTATTTCCCGCCCGCTGAGTGACTTAACTAAAAAGGACGTGCCTTTTGACTTTTCGCAGGAGTGTGTACGTGAATTTAATGAACTAAAGACGAACTTGATACGGGCGCCAGTCCTAAAGCTATTTGACGCGAATGCGTTGACAGAATTGCACACAGATGCTAGTGCGGTAGGCATCGCAGGGACATTGTTACAACGGGACGAAGATAAACAGATGCGACTGGTTTATTGCGTATCTAAGAAAACAACGGAGGCCGAAAGTAACTACCATTCTTCGCGCTTAGAACTATTGACGATCGTGTGGTGCGTAGAAAGACTTCGCGGATTTCTTATAGGTATACCATTTAAAATAGTGACGGATTGTCAGGCGTTAGTTTTTCTGAACGGTAAGAAATGGATAAATCCGCAGGTGGCACGTTGGTTTAGCATTCTTCAAGAGTACGATTATTCAATCGAGCATAGAAAGGGTGACCACATGGAACACGTGGACGCGCTGAGCCGGGCGCCGGTTGAAGACAGTAGTGACACACAAGACTATGTACCTATTTGGTAAGAGACTGCAAGTGTTCGCCTAACGGAAGGGGAACAAATTATAAGCGGGCAGGGTAATAAGACGGACACCCCTATAGGCAGTCACTTGGGAGTGTACGTCACGTTAGCCGAGTCCGACATGATGCTGGCAATACAGAGGGTTGATCACAAGTTGCTCCAGAGAATTCGAGAGTGGAGGTTCCGTTAGAGGAGCGTAGTGTGGAACAATCAAATACGGTGAGAGGATATTGACTTGACTGAGTAACAACATCCTGTACAAGGTAGTAGAGCGCAACGGGGATGAACGCTTGCTGTATGTGCCGAAGTCCATGCATAAGAGTATCGTTGTGAAATCCCACGACTTATTGGGGCACTTTTCGGTGGATAGGACAGTGGCAAAAATAAGTGAGCAGTATTGGCTTCTCAAAATGCGGCGATGTGCGCCAACACATACGGATGTGTCCAGAATGCGTATTGACGAATGCACCGGGGGGTAAGCAACCGGGACTGCTACATCCGATACTACCCGGGGAAAGACCGTTTGAAGTGATACACGCGGACTACCTAGGGCCGTTTGTAAAAACTTCGAAGGGAAATTCGTATTTACTGGTAATAGTAGACAATCTGACGAAATTTGTTCATCTGTATCCGACCAAAGATACGCGCGAAAGGAGTTCTGTTAGCGATGGAGCGTTTTGTGGTAAAAAGTGGTTTACCTGCTAGAATAATTAGCGACAGAGATACGTGCTTCACGTCTAACGCTTTCCTGAGTTACAGTGCGAGGAACAGCGTACACCATATCTTAAATTCGATACGTCACGCGAGGGTAAACGGCCAAGTGGAACGCGTAAATCGGACGGTAGTACCGGTGATTCAAGCGACAATTGAGGAAAAGGGTACAGCGAACTGGGACAAGAAAATCAAAGAAGTAGAAAGAGACCTGAACGTGTCAGTCAACAAGACTACTGGCAAGTCGCCATTCGAGGTACTACATGGGTATTTACCCAGATTTGCCGATGGAAGATTAAGAGAGCTAGAATCCAAGGAGAACGTGGAGTGGTGGGATCCGGAGGGGATCCAAGGAAAGGTGCGAGGAGACATCATTGAAGAGCATAAAAAATGGAAACTCCGACACGACAAGCACCATTTTGGCACCACCAAATACGATGTTTGGGAAGTCGTGTTCGTAAAAAGGGTGCCCGAGCAAACAGGGGGTCCCACGAAACTACAGGCGAAGTATAGAGGATCAATGGTAGTAACAGAGGTACTTCCAGGGGACACTTATCGAATATCGCAGTTGAGGGACGGCACGTCTACGTCACGACAGCTCACGTCTCTCTGCTAAAGGGGTTTAAGGCGCAGCAAACCAGCGACGATGAAGAGGGAAATCAGTCGGAGCCAGGACAGGATACGGAGTCGGATGAAGACGAGTCCGAAACTCGCTCAGCTCCACCGATGGGTAGGGGACAACGCAAGACTGTTCGACCAAGATGGATGACAGATTCTGAGACGTAGTGCGGGAGTGCATGCAGAGTACGGAAAAAGGGGGGAGGTAACGAACAATTAATGTGTCTCTATCTTAACTAGTATATGTAGGATTTGATATTAAGGCCCCTTAGGACAGCGCGGCAAATAGGGTTTCTAGTGCGCAAAATTGTTAAACTTTTGACCAAGATTACAAGAACAGGAATTAATTTGGAAAATTTCTCTTTGTTTGAGTATGTTGGTAATTACAATAGAATTTGTCCTACGAAGAGTTTTTTTCAAATATTTATTTAATTAACCGTAAATTTAAATTAATTGTTTTTTAATTACGTGTTGATATATGAAAATTACGATAACAATTTGAAAATAACTCTTCGTACGACAAATTTGATTGCATTTTAGAATAAATTGGTGATGAGAGATTTTTTCCAAATAATTATTTACAATTACAATCTTGGTCAAAAGATTAAAAAATTGTCGGTTGAGTATTTTGCATAAAGGTGATATTTGAAATTTAGGCAACCCGAATGACATTTCTACGTGCTCGCAGGTAGAAAAACCCGAGATCGCTTATCTTTTAATCCACCCCGTTACCTTATAATGTGGAGTGTTTGGTCATTTTGCTGGCTTTCTATTTTATAGAAATAGAAAAGCAATATAAATGATCGGGCAACTCAATTAAATCATCTCCAGCTCTTGTTATTTACATATACGTAGGCGTCATTTATAATAACGTAGATTACCATATGATTTATTAAATTTGGAATAGAAAGGATTTATTGATGTGTGGAACCCCCCCCCCCCCCACCAAACAAAAGAAAGCCTTTTTTTAGTTTACTTAGTGTAAATCCAAAATTACATTTGAATTACAAAAATTAAAAAAAAACCTTAATCTTAAGTTCCTTTAAGTTATTTTCCAAATAAAGCAAAAGCAGTTTTCAAAATTAAAGGTAGGTAAATGTACTAAATTGGTAACTTATAAATCCTATTTGGTTAATTAATATAATAATAATCTGCCCATAATAGAGAGGTTAAAAAGTGGAGGTGCAAACCTCCCCTGGACTTTCCCATGCTAAAAATAAACGTTTCGTTTTTGGTATTCAACAGTATAGTTCGCGAGGCAGACCCTGATAAGCATTTGAATGCCTAACGAGAAAAACGAGACTATACGGATTCGATATGAACAGAAGAAAGACACCCATCTATCTGTAGGTACCAGCTAGAAATTACAGCTGGCGAAGCCGGACGATCGCTACCTACCGACGATCCGTTTCCGTCAGAGTCCAACATAATATTCAAAATTCACGAATTTCTCATCAACCGTACATTTTAGCTATATGAACATCTTATACTATGTGATAGACAATTAAATTTTGCATTCAATTATATAACAATATACAGGGTGTAACACAACTTACCCGAAAAATTTTAACCATATGTAGGGTCTATTCTGTAAGCAACTGTTAAAATTTAACGTGGCGTTAAAATTGTAACCAATCGCTAAGCTTAATTATGACAGCTAAAACTACCATTTAACCAATCAACGCCAAGGGTTTAAATTTAGTGGTTGGTTTCAATTTTAAAGCCACGTTAAATTTTAATAGGTGAATACAGAATAGACCCTTGTGCAGCTTTAAATAAGAAATCGATTTGTTAAAAAAAATTTTAATAAAACTGCAACAGAAAACGAGATAAAAATTGTTAAAGTTACAAATTAATGAAAATGTTTTTGTTTTCATGTTGTGTGTTGTGTTGTGTTACACCTTGTATAGGGTGTTTCATTTAAAATAAGAAAGTTGCTTATTATACTGTGGAAAACAAACGCCCTGTATACGTGATATACATTTAGGAGAATGCAAAATTATATACTGAATAACTTTTATATTTAAACCTCTTTAGTATAGAAAATTTAAACAAAATCCTTAGACCACTTTTTTTGTAATTTTTCAAAAATTTCAAAATTTTTGGAAGAGCGCCGCCGCGCCGTTGCGGCCTTTTTGAATTTAGTAAATATTTTTTCTCATGGTGTAGTACCGCCAAAGGGCTTTTAAACAAGATGTTGCGAAACCTGATCAGATAACTGGTTTTTGAGTTAAGGGGCGTTAAAGTCAAAATTTTGAAAAAGTCATAGCGGCCACCATTTTGAAGTTAGAGAGTCCAGCAAAAAACTGTTTCCCTTCAATTATGGTCTTTCATATTCCCTACTCATATTTTCAAAATTCCGCGTCTAAAAAAAATGCTACCAAAAAAACATGTCAAACTTCCGGTTTCGAATTTTTTTAAAAAACTTATTTTGTCGATGAATTTTCGATATATCCCTTCATTTAAAATGTCATCAAAATCGGTTCACTAGTTTTTGCGTTAGAGGCGTCACATACATACCTACCACTTCAATGCTACCACCCACAGACAGACTTTTTTGGGTTCCTGGGGATCCAAAACACGTATTTCCGCGAAAATCTCAACTTCGAAAATTTTCATGTATCAATACTTCCCATTCGCTTCCCATATACCAGTGGTGGTATGGGAAAGTAAAAATAATTACTAATGCAAGATTTTAATGTTCATGTCCAGAATAGAGAAAAAAACCCGGCGGAAAAAAAGCCGACTGAAAAAAAGGCGCGATATAATAACAACTGATCGAATTCTTCAACCGCAACTGCGCGTATAAGGGGGAACGTGTGCCCAAAATTAAAAAAAATATGCTTGCGTAATATTCCAATAGTAAATGGTGTAGGGTGTAATAAAAAACCATTAGGAAAACGTTTTGTGACCTAGTTTTAATAAACCTTAAACCCGGATTTTTCTAAATTTCATAAATTACATTATCAGTATTTGTACGCATTTTTGAACAAGATACTACCTACTTATATATTTGCAAGCAGATATTAGAAACCACATTATACAGTTTTAAATGTTTACTCATAACCCGGTCAACTTCGCCTACCTGCACTTACAAAGGGTTAAATTCCTGAGCTGATGGTAAATTTAGATACGAGATATCTGTGTAGTGTCACGTAGCCTATATCGGTAGGCTACGAGTGTCATCAACTGCAAATTGTATGAGAAAGTATGTTCAGCCAGTTGCCTATATTTTTACACAGTAGGCGTTACGCTAAAATCTGCGAGCTGTCCTAAGGGGCCTTAAGGTAACATATACCGTGTATCCTTGGGAAGACGGAACATAGGGATCTTATAATTTTAACACGAGTGCTTTGAAGCATTCGTCTTGTCTCACCGATCGTTAACGATTTCCATGCCGATCATGTATGATCGTCTCCAGATCAAATTTTTGTTTGTGTTTTAAATGTTAATTTACTAAAACCAAAGACAATTAAAGGTTATGTTCATGTTAATTTTTTTTAAATGGGGTCCTACCTTACCTGAAGTACAGTTTAGAGCTGACAATCAGTAATCCCAGTTAAATTACATGTGAAATGTGAAAATTTACTTTAATAGGATGATCTTGATGTATGAACCGAACAATTTGATGCGATAATCAGCTTTATGATGAAACATGCTACAATGCTAATTGCATAAGACTGTATTAAGATGAAATCAAAGAAAAAGCGAATGTTAATATCAGTTAGTGTGTACGAATATGAAATCTTTATTTCTACGGCAATTTAATGTGATCAAATAATTGTTACATTAAACGTATTTGATTTTTAAGGAGCCGGATTCTGCATACCACAAAGGAAAGTTTTCTAACACAGGTCCACGCATTATTTTATGTAGGTAAGTACCTACCTGCTAGTATAATTTTCGTAATTTCATTTTCAGTTTCTATAATAATGCGTAACTTGCGAAAAGCCTTAATTGTTCACCTAATCCATCATAATCTGAAAAAGATCTTAGAACCATAACGTCAACTGCAAACAAATTATTTTGTATTTATTACCTTTAAAATGATACTCAGTCTCATTTAATTTAATTAAAACACTATCTAAATTTACATGAACTAATTTGAGTAAATAATTAATAATTTTATTTCTAACTGATTTTCAAGAGCGCGGCTGTCAATTCGTAGGTATTGTAAATAATTGTTGAATCGTTTGTTACTATTAGTCCTTGTTCACAATGAACGTAAACATAAAAAATACGCAAAACGTAAAATATACTTAAAACGTAAAATTTTATTTGCGTTCAGAATAGCCGTAAACACTAACGTAAAATTTGAACGATCACGCAGGCGTACTTTAATCATTTGACAGTTGTGACGCAATTTTTGGCGTTTGTCAGAGAATTCCTCAATTGTGTTTGCAAATAATTATTGATACCTACATAATATTGATACTCTATTAATTACAAGCCAACTTTTAAAGTTGCTCTTGTTAAAAAGACAAGTCGAAAACAAAGAGACAAAGTAAGGCCAAAAATGAAAGACGATGGTGGGTTAGACCTGTAAATGTAAACAGGGAAAGGAGAGGGGAATTTAGAAGTTATGCTAGAATTAAAACTGCATGATAAAAAATGGTTGTTTGCTTATACTAGGATGACTTCAACATTATTTGATAATCTGTTAAGGCTAGTTGGTCCCTATCTGATGGAAGCCGTCTTAGATTTCACTAAATTTTTACTTAAAAATTACTTAAAAAATACGTAAAGTTGAGTTTATTTCAACTTTACGTTCGCGTTACGAACATCCGTAATACTGACATAAACATAAGGAATACGTACCAGCATTGTGGACAGTAACTAGGGTTTTCGTATATTTTAACTTTACGAATTACGTTAGTCTTGCGTGTTTTTTATGTTTACGTTCATTGTGAACAAGGACAACCATCTATAACGCACGCACGTATTACACCTGCGTTGAACAGCTGACATAACGACGTCGACGCTTCCACCAAATAGAAATTCAAAGCACTCGTGGATTATTTTAAAAAATTACCATTGTAAGATCCCTATGTTCCGTCTTCCCAGGGACACACGGTATGAAGCATTCTCTAAGTTAGTAAACCGCGGAAATGGATGGAACAAGTGCGAAGATGCACTAACGTCAAGAGTGGCCGAGTGTTAGAACCATTTTCGTGTTAGTTTGTTGTGGGGTAAGAATGACTGTTAGGTTATTATGGGGTAAAAATGACTTTGCGGGCTCGTCTCCGAGCAGGGAAAGGGATGTAATAGTAAGTAGTCGGCGGAAGCGCTTTTAAGGGATGCGGGTGTTGGCGTTCCCTTCGGCCGACTGCATTATTGTTAGTTTACTTAAATGTGTTTTCAGTGTAATTAGTTAATTAAAATAAAATTTAGTTAACATAATGTATTTATTTATAGTTTTATAAAATAGAGTGGATTTGCTTTGTTAAAAAATCACAAAGAAAACATGTAAAATGTATTGCCATCATAACAAAGAAGAAAACCTAACCTAACTTCTACCATGTTTTCATCAAAATTTCACAAAAACAATTTTTTTTGGAAACCTGTATTTTTCAGTGGAAACTTTTATTCTTTTGACAATGGCACATTGATGCCGAAATACGTACCTATTAAGCAAATAAATATTAGAGAGTTTTAGAGCATCGTACGCTTATATATTATTTTTGCAACGTTAAGCTAATGCAGCTACTAGGAAAAAATGTTTCTTCTTTTAAATATGTATTTTGCTATATTTAAAAATTCTTTATTAGCGTTTTTTCTTTTATAAAGTAAGGCTTGGTTTATGCAGCGACTTAATTTAAGGACTTAATTTAAGAAAGTTGAAAGGTACAAAATACATACTGCCGTTTATGCATGATTTAACGGTCACTTAATTTAAGGATTTAATTTAAGAAGTTCGTAACTTTCAACTTCTTAAATTAAGTCTTACGTTAAATTACTGCGCGCGCATCGGTTTCTAAGGAGATGACTTGTTATCAAACCAAATGTTCGCGTCAGTAGCGTATCATGTACGAAATTACTAATTTTCGTAGTTATTTGTTTGTTAAAAATTTTTTCACAGGTTCATTCTTGCACCAAAGTTCGGAAATAAGTAATGAACTTCCAGGAAACAAGCTGAATATTGCTTACAGCAAAATAAGTTACGTAGTAAAGTCAGCAAATTTCTACCTGCGCTACTGTCTTACGAAAAAAGAATACCTAAAAGTACAGTTTTCTAAATTATCGGTAATACATGCTTGTATTCTTAAGTTAAATTAATTCCTGCATAAATGAACATAAATTAAATTAAATTCTTAAATTAAGTCCTTAAATTAAGTTCTTAAATTAAGTTCTGCATAAACCAAGCCCATGTAATTTACAAAACACTACTAGTGCTGGTACATTATGTACATGCAGTAATAGTACTATTTCCTACTAAATTAAATGGATAATACAAAATATAATTATGGCAGATAGGCGAGCTGTTTTGGATAAATGCATAAGGAATGCTTGCATTTGCCCATCTTCAGTTGTGACGTCATAGAACCTATTTCACGACTAGTTTTGTCGGTTGACTACGTGTAAGCGCGACCGCGTTGTAGATTTACTGCAGATTGCATACAGCTTTAGACTTGCTGAATGCTGTGTATTGTTGCTTTGTAGTATTTGAAACATGTCTTCTTCTTGTCTTAAATCGTAAAATTATTCTAAAGACGACTGCAACTGAGAAATGACAATTTTTGGCGAACGAACTTTAAGCAAGTTGCCAACGCAAGTGAACTTTTCTTTGGGCCGCAGCAAACACTGACTCAATGACGCAGGTTATAGAATAACTCTCATAAGTTGATCAAAAGAATAATGAAAACTAGGTACTATAATAGCTACTTACATCAAGTGATAGCACAAATATTCTGTTTCATCTGATCCATCTACACAATCTTTCAAACCATTACACACTTGCTTTAATTTTACTCTAGTACCATCTGTGCATACATAATCACCAACTTCAGTAGGAGCATTTGGTTTTACTAAAGAGAACAATTTTACACATTTTTACACCAGTAGTTTTAAAATTTACCATAAATGTAAAAAGTAGTACTAATAAACACAATTATCATATACCAATACATTTTGTTTAGATTTGTATTGCAGTGAAAATAGTTTTCTTTATATAACTTCAAAAGACAAAAGAAAAGTTTTATTAAGTTCAGGTGTTTAATTTATTCAGAAACATAGCCATAACAACAAATTCAAACAGCTACATTGTTTATTACTTTAGCGAGAATATTTATTTAAATGGTAATTTTATATTTTAATACAACATTCGTTATATACAACTAATTAAATACAAAGACGTATCAAATTGATGATTAGCATTAATCTTTACGAAAAACAAATCAATAGAATAAAATTTAAAAATTCTACTATCCTATTTAGCAAATAAGAATACAGTTAACATTGAAAGTATAGGAAACATTATCACTTGAGAAGCTGAAGATTTACCATCTATGGAACATTGGTCAATATGTCCAATAAGATCTTTGTATTTTTTGATGTATTTGTTAGCGGAAGACACTGAATCTAGTCCTGGAGTAGAGTCCTTAAAAGATACATATTTATACATCCACATAATACCAATATTGATTCAATATTTTTTCTATTATACCAGCATCAGAATCCCTATCAAACAAAGCAAAAAACGTGCGAAAACTCAACACAGTGTTTTAAAGGTTTCTATGCAACCTTCAACTTTGTTATAATGATAATAACAAATCAACAAAATGAAAAAACGCCGAATTTTTATAACAATATAAACAAGCAAATTCCATGTAATCCATATTTGACATTTGGTCACATGTCCTTCCTGGAGGGCAACACAAAGAAACTACCTCATCATAGTCCTATAGAATTAGATGACCCTGGCGGAGGGCGCTGATTGGCCCATTTTGTTTGTATTTTGTCTGAACAAGAGTCACCTGACTTGTACTTCCCATCCCCCCAATCCCACATGATCAAATGTCAGTGGAATACCTATTGGGTCACATCCTCGACTATTTTATAAAATTATTCAAAATTAAAATATTGATTTCCAGATTCTGATACAGTTACAATATAAAATTGAGTATGACACAAGTGTATAAGTGCCTTTAAAGTAGTACTAGTGACGTGTGTCATGTGCTTTAAAAGCTTACTTATATACTATTTTTTAAATATTTCATGTTATCCATTACATTATTAATGACAAAATTACCTTAAAAAGCAAATCTAATGTATTGTTAAAAACATTAAAGACTTCAAATGCTTTCACTCGATCTGTACCAAAGCGCTTTTCAAAATTAAAAAGAACTGTTTGAATATCAACATTTTTAGGATTATTTCTTTTAGAAACGACTTCACTATCAATAACTGTAGAAAGTGCGCAATCTGGATCAACATCAAAACCTGGGTAAGATGCTAAAGATCCATTTTTACACAACACTCTGAACTCAGAAGCATTAATTTTTTCATAAACTGAAAAGAATATTATTAGTATATAAAGAAGCAGACATGCCGAATATTAACTTATTTTTACCTCCTTTGGAAATTACAGCATAATCTCCTGCTGCTTGAAGACAATTTAAAGCTCCTGCATTTCCATAATATTTGTTTGTGCGGTCACTATTACATGTTTTTGCAGCTGAAAGTTTGAATATACATTACATAGTCGGTACACATGGTACACATTATTCCCCTAATTTATAATCAACCTTATTGGCGGGTATTTCAACAGAGTTCAATTCTAGAATAGCTAAAGAATAATTTGCAGAAATGTATTATTTTGTCATTACCTTTTGTATTATTTTGTTTAATATTATTGGTACTGCAGACCGTTGGTCAAGTGATTTTTTATTTTTCTTTCTGCAACCGTACGCGAAGTAAACGTTTCGAGTCCGCTATATACAGGCCGCGAAATCCAAATTCGCGGCCATTGTTAACGTAACGGCCGCTAAATGAAAATTCATTGTACCGTTGTTAAGGTAACGGGCCGTTAAAGTAAAACTAATTGTTATATTTACGCTATTTCAATAGTAACGCGTCGGCTGATAGTCGTCTTTCTATTTACAATGAATTAAGCTGTTCGTTTTTTAAAAGCAGTAACATTTGTAATTACACATTTTTTACGGTTGCACAAAAAATATTGTGTATACCATGTCCGCGAAATTCTTTAGCGCCCTCAAGTAAACTATACCATTAACTATACGTTGCAATACGCATCTAACAAATATACCTAAGCTCCTCCCCACAAAACGCGCAATATTTGAATTAAAATGTTTCTATTGGTCGTATTTCAAAAACCCACAAACATCCCAAGTAACACGGGACGTCCTATGGACGTCCATTTTAGGTCCATATTTGGTACATAGCGTCCATGGACGATTATGGACCGATATGGACGTACAATGGACGTCCGGTACTGTACCACCACAGGACGGTATGCGTATCGGACAAATAGGACGTCCATAGTACGTCCAATGGACGTCCATAAGATGTCTATAGTACGTCCAATGGACGTCCAAAGGACGTCCATAGGACGTCCATAGGATGTCCATAGGATGTCCAAAGGACGTCCATAGTACGTCCATGTAACATGTTTAAATAAGCGTCCGTATATGGACGTTTTATGGACTCAATTCTAGAAAATCTAGAAAGTCGTCGTTGAGAACAGAAGCATGACGCGATGTCATATTGGCACATTGTGTTCTGTCATTCCGTTGTGAATTTAAAAGTTATTGCACTGCAGACAGGTAAAGTGGTATCTACTTATTTTCAGATATAAGTGAACTGCCAATAGAGGAAAAAACGCCAAACCCTCCCCCATAGTTCAACTTCCCTTTACATGCCATTCATGTGAACACGTAAAAAAAGAATTACATAGCAGAAACTAATGGTATATAAAATTAATTACTTAAGAGTTTTTACTGTCTTTTTATAACTGTCGAGTACGTCTCTTTTAATTTCCTTAACATATAAGATATGTATCATCAGTGCGTCCGATGAAATCACAGCCGGATCATAGGCAAAAAGCAAGGTGTACAAAAGCTTTCTATTCCACTCCTTCGCAATACACTTATATGTCACATACATTTTGACCAAAGTTGGAGAAAAACAACATCCATGTCTTAAGCTATTATTAGTCATTTTAAATGCTTCCGATATCCGATTTTTTATAAGTATTTTTGCGCCAATGCGGCGCAGTCCCGATAGATTAGTAATTTATATTAAATTGTAATTATTTTGTATTATACCTATACTTTTTTATATAAATCACAAAGATTTCTTATTTTTACTCGATAAAAATAGTAACATTAAATTTGTTTAATTAACATCCAATATAAATCCATATTATGTCCATAGAATGTCCATAATACATCCGTATGGACATCCAATGTACATCCAAAGGACGTCCATGTACATCCATAGAACGTTTCTTGTACATCCAAAGGACGTCCAATGTACGTCCATGTACATCCATAAACGTCCATGTATGGACGTATTATGGACTCCATACTTGTGCCATATGGACGTCCATTGGACGTACATTGGACGTCCCATGTATCCGATATGGACGTCCAATGGACGTCCGAACATCCATAAACGTATGTACAATGGACGTCCATTGGATGTACGTGTGTTACTTGGGATGTTACCATTGCATTTGACACCCGACTCGATTTGCTGTTTTTTATTTGTAATTTGTAGCGAGCGTGGGAAATTGGTTTTTGTCTACTACAAATTCTAGGGGAGGAGCTTAACTATATGTATTGGGTGCGTATATATAACCTTTTTTCCAGACAGATAGTCTTATTACAAATTGCTAAAACTAATCTTTAATTATTTAGAAATGTTTGAAGATCTTTGACCTTCCATAGCGGCTTAATGAAGCATTTTTAAATAGAGGTAAGTTTGGTTAAATCATCAATTTTAATTTCAGGATGTTTCAGGAATATGTAGTAATGTTTTGTACAAGGGTAACCGTAACCATGGGGATCTCGCTTATTATAAAACCACGTGTCCTTTAGAGCCTACGTGAACTGTGTATGGCAAAATTCCCTAGATATTACACCTCATAGCGGCGCCCATGGACGATTTTCTTAGTAACGCGGCCAAACAAACAGTAGTCCATTTTAAATATAAATGCGTGAGCACAATAAAGATATAATACGCTTCAAAAAAATGCTAGATATTCCATACACTCTGTCATATCCCCACCTGCCAGGTGAAAACAAAATTTATTAAATAATTCTTACTTTTAGAGTAGTATGGGTCTGGAACGCACAGTTTGCATAGTAATTCTTCATTTGTCTTTGATGTTTTTTCGTGTTCTGAATCATGGGCTCCTGGCATACAGGAATCTCCAACAAATTCACTTATTAATTCACCATAGTCACAGGTTTCTTTTGACAGAACTCCATGTTCACGAGCAGTATTTATGAAAGATAGCCATTCTAAAAATACAAGTACCACATATTATAAATATTATAAAATTTACATTTTTCTACTTAGGTATTAGATAAGGGGACGAAACAAGATTTATGTATTGTCAAAAAAAACAACTGTTTCATTTTACATATTCTCAAATATCCATGGGTGGGTGTGTGTGTGAGTATGTAACGCCTCTAACGCAAAAGCTAGTGAACCGATTTTGATGAAATTTTAAATGAAGGGGTATATCGAAAATTCATCGACAAAATAAGCTTTTCAAAAAAATCCGAAACCGGAAGCGGAAGTTAGACATGTTTTTTTGGTATCATTTTTTTCAGAAGGGGAATTTTGAAAATCTGAGTAGGGAATATGAAAGAAGGGCATAATTCAAGGAAAACAGTTTTTTACCGGACGCTCTAACTTCAAAATGGCGGTTGCTATGAATTTTTCAAAATTTCGACTTTAACGCCCCATAACTCAAAAACCAGTTATCTGATCAGGTTCCGCAACAACTCGTTTGAAAGCCCTTTGGCTGTACTATACCAAGAAAAAGAATCATTTACTAAATCCAAAAACGGTAGCAACGGCGCTCTTCCAAAAATTTTGAAATTTTTGAAAAATTATTACAAAAAAACTGCTCTAAGGATTTTGTTTAAATTTTCTACACTTATGCAGCTTGGTATTAGCTACATTTTTGTTTTTTGATGAACGCCAGAATTCCACTGTGGCGCCCTCTACGAGATTTTGAAAATCGGAAATTGATGCTCCTATAGCGCCTTTATTAGTCAAAATATGAAAGAAGTTTAAATATAAAAGTTGTTCAGTATATAAATTTACATTTTTCTAAATTTATATCACGTATACAGGGTGTTTGGTTTTCACAGTACAATAAGCAACTTTGTTATTTTAAATGAAACACCCTGTATATTATTATATAATTGAATGCAAAATTGAATTGTCTATCACATAGTATAAGGCATTTATATGGCTAAAATGTACGGTTAATGAGAAATTCGTGAATTTTGAACTTTAAAACAGTGTAGGGAGAAATTTGTAAGTGCCGATATGTCAAGTGACCATGCGCGGGACGGGAATTCCTTGTCCCGTGTCGCCGGCTAATCCTAGCAGCCTATGAATATAAATAATCACACATGCGCAGATGAACACAATCGGCACTTTTGTTAATTTTCCATATACTAATTTTCAAGTTTAGTTTATCGGTTGTGGCGAACACTACTGTTGAATACCAAAAACGAATGTTTATTTTTAGTATGGGAAAGTCCAGGGGAGGTTTGCACCTCCACTTTTTTTCTATTTAAAGCTCTGTCTGTTGACGTAAATTACTGTAATACTTTAGAAAAGGTTGAAAGGCACCGATATTCAGGAAATTTTCTGACTGAGATTACAACACGCTAATTGATTTTAAAACTTCGCTAAAAAGTTTCTCCACTCCTGCAACCATTCTATCAAGAATCGAGAAATCATTTTCTTCTCTGTAATTTCAGTATTTGAATTTAATCTATAATTGTCGACGTTGTAGTCATATTGTAAATAATCGGCTAAATTATTTCCACGTTTTGAAGTTTTGAACAAGCATCGCAAGATGACTATAAAATATTTTTTACACGACCTATATATAAAGACCTACCTTACTCCCTCAAAACAGGGAGTAAAGTGGCCATTTTACTCCCAAGGGAGTAAAAGTACAACAAATGACAAAAAAGTTCAAAATTTTATTTCATGTCGTTCTGACGTTTCAAAAATGCAGTCAACTTAGAGAATTTTCCAATTTCAATATTATTCTTCACTCTCATGGTAGCTTTTAACATTGAAAAGAGCGAACATAACGTTGGTGTTTCCAAGATTTTTGCCTTTTCGGCAAAATAACCGAGAAATACTCTCTCTCTGTGTAATTTTCAATGTCTTTACCCACACACCATTCAAAAAAGTCTTGATACGCTTTTTCGTATAATTTTCGCTACTTTGGGGGTAATAAATCCATCGTCACAATCGCTGCCGCTTCGTCAATATCTTTCAAATCACCCATTTTCAAGAATTTTCTTAAAACACGACCGCAATTTTAGAATGGCTACCGGTTGTTTACAAATCGCCTAGGTTACGATGCTTTTGAGATGAGATTTTATTAATTCCGATTTTCACCTATCTACCACAGCATATGTGATTGCTTTTCGAAAATTCGTAAATTTTTGCAATTAAGCCCTTTAGGTCGTGTAAAAAATAATATATATACCGCAGGACTAAAGTACTTCTTCATCCCTCGGGTGATTTACTGCCCTCGCTCGCTGCGCTCGTTCAGGCATTAAACTTTCACCCTCGGGGATTAAAAGTTATACTTTAGTCCCTTGGTATATAATATACTATTCGAAAGCCCTGGTTTAAACAATTTTATTTGGATACTGTCAGATAGTAACACATACTTGTACTAAACCATATGCCAAATTTCGTTCCTTTATATTCAAGAGTGTTTGAGATATTAATTAAAATTGTAATTATTTTTCGCCCCCCCTCAGTATTTTAGGATACCTGGATGGTGATTCAGAATCGCTTTCTAGTCGATATCGGATTGGGTGTCGACTCGACAGCGCGAGACGATACGAGTCGAGTCGAGTAATCAGAATCCCAGTGCTGTTCATGGGAACATTTTTCCTTAAAATGACCTAAGGAATCACCTCCCGAAGACGGAACATAGGGATCTTATAATGGTAATTTTTAAAATGATCCACGAGTACTTTGAAGCATTCGCCGTACATACTTAATGATGTATAAAATAATAATTTTATTAATGTTAGCAAAACAATAATAGGGGTGGAGGTATAATTGTTGCATACCACAAAGGAAACTTTTCTAACACTGGTCCACAGCATTATTTTATGTACCTACTAGTATAATTTTCGTAATTTCATTTTCAGTTTCTAATAATGCGTAACTTGCGAAAAGCCTTAATTGTTCACCTAATCCATCATAATCTGAAAAAGATCTTAGAACCATAACGTCAACTGCAAACAAATTATTTTGTATTTATTACCTTTATAATGATACTCGGTCTCATTTAATTTAGTTAAAACACTTTCTACATTTACATGGACCAATTTGAGCAAATAATTAATAATTTTATTTCTAACTGATTTTCAAGAGCGCGGCTGTCAATTGTTGAATCGTTTGTTAGTATAACGCACGCGCGTATTACATCTGTATTAGCAAGCGCGTTAAACAGCTGACATAACAACGTCAACGCTTCCACCAAATAGAAATTCAAAGCACTCGTGGATCATTTTAAAAAATTACCATTGTAAGATCCCTATGTTTCCTCTTCCCAGGGACACACGGTATACACCCATATATTAATTGCATAATGATGTAAACAAAAACAGAGCCTAAAACTTGTGCTAAAAATGGATGATGTGACAACACAATGTTTATTATAATAATAGAAACAAACTAAAGGTCAACCTTACATGATTTACATTTAAATAAAATTCTTTCTTGCGCTACTACACTGTTTTTGGCTATTTCCCGGTTGCTTAACTACCACGCAAAAATTAACTTACCGATTAGGTACTGGTTGCTAACCTGTTATGAATCATAACGTATTATCGAACGGTTGTTAGATGATAATAAAAGTTGTAATCAAGTTATCTGGTGTCTAAAATTCTGAATGATTGACAGCTGTTACTTTATTAATTTATACATATTTATAAAAATTGGTTTTTATTTTTCGTAGCGCAAAAAATGGTATACGACGGGACGCGTGTTCGTTAAGTGCTTACAACTTACAGATCTCGAAGAAATTTTTTCTCGATCTGTATAAGGCACTTACCGATCTTGCATCGTAATATCCTCTAGTGACGCTACTTTTTGACGCAGGAAGTTTGCAAGTTCGAACTTTTCGGCGTCAATATCGAAATTTCCGCGTCAAGAAATATGAAATTTCATTGGTCAGTTCCTAAGGATGCCGCGATTTTTTTGGCGAAAGTTTTCTTTTTGTTTTCATTGGTTAAATTTGGAGGTAAATTCAAATTTAACCAATCAAAACAAAAACAAAACATTCGCAAAAAGATTCACTTCCCAAATGTATTCCCAATAAAAATAATAGGTATACAGAAAAGGTTGTACTCACCAATTCCTCCATATTCTGGCATACATGCTTTTTTTGTCTTTAAATTTCCAAAATGTTGTATTCCTATTTCATTCCCTTCTTTAATGACAATAATTGTACTGATACGATTTATAGGATTTGTTTCTGGGTATGCCAAAGCAGCAAGATTTTTTCTACAAGGTAAACATTACAAAACATTAAAGTTAATCATTGACTATACCTTCTAGCAATATATCCATGATGGGCATCCGATGCCACTACATCAGCGACATCATTTTTAATATCCTCCAAACAAGTTAGTTTGCTGGGGCTCTGTAGACATTTGATTACTGGTTGTATAGCATGATTTAAACTAGCTTGGGCTAACCAAAGACATTTTTGTTGTTCTTGGTTGGAAGTTGTACACCATTTTATATCTTGGTTACACATCTGACTCTCACGAATGGTTGGAGTTACACCACGATAATCTACAAAATTTTCAGTACACAAGTAGCTAATGGTATTGTACTGTAAAAATATGTACTTTTCATGTACTCCTTTAGTGTTACAGGTTGGCGTGTGAAGTTAATTTTATTGTACTGCTTTTCACTAGGAAATAAGATTGCTTGCAAACTCTCCTCAAATTGTGATTTTCCTGAATAAGCTGTAGGTCCAGACCCAATTACGTATCTAGGGAACCACTGTTCAAGATCATTTTTTATAACTTCAGCCTTTTCCCTGCAATAAATTAATGGTAATGCGTAATACTTTGGTAATACTCATATGAGTCATATGCATACTATAGTACCAACATACTTTTTCTTAATTCCTAATACCTAATACTATATTGTGGACAATTCTAGCTAATCTAGAGAGATAGACAGCGTTAGTCTTAGTAAATATAAAGTCCCAGAATGGTCTACTTATTATTATCTTTTATTTTAATTAAGCAGAAATATACAGAGTGCCTTTAACTTGTTCACCATTGGTAACTTTGTTACCTTTGGAGATGGAAAGTTGGTTAAATGAGGAAAGTTTCAGTATTTTTTATGCTCATTTGGAATGTCAAATTTTATTTTTTATGGCACTTCCGGTTTAGACAGAAACGGTGCCAACTTTATATTTTTAAATAGAACACCCTGTATTTTTTTTTAATATTTCAATTGGCAATAATTTTGGTTTTAAAAAAGTATATCATACTTGTATGATTAAAATTACTAATGATTCCCAAAATGTCAATGGAGCACATTTTCGAAACTATGTTGATTTTGTGGTAGTCCTTTTCCTTGTATTATTTTTTTTTATTATCTTTACTTTAAATAAAACCTCGATGTTGATGTTTTTGAATGTAGTTTTATACTCCGTATTCAAAAATAAAAAAATATACCGGGTGTTTGACTTAAAAAAATTAAATTGGGGTCTTTTCCGTTTAATTGGAAGTGCAAAAACATTGAACATATACAGAGCCAGTCGGAAATGGCGCATTTTCTCTAGGGTAGTTGTAGAGGACCTTTAATGCAGTCTGGGGAAAATGTTAAAAAATACCTTAATCATTCATTCCTCGAGCTATAAAGGAGTAAACTTAAGAACTCAACTTTTTTATTCTTATGAATTTTGAACGATGTACCGATGTACTGTATGAGGATTTGTAGATCGAATGTTCACAGCATCTAATTTATTCATAATTTTAATTTTGAAAATCAAAATTTCTTTGTCAAGGTCTCTGAAAATGCATTTGGCAACGATGCGATGATACATTAAACATTATTATGGTTTCCTTAGAAACAGTGAACAATGTACTTGGTGCAAACAGATTTATCAGCGACTGTTTGTATTCATGTTTCCAAATTTATCTTTTAGTTCTTTATTCATAATAATAAAACAAAAGCAGATAGATTTTTTAACATTCTTTCCAGGCTGCAGTAACGGTCTCCTACAACTACTCAAGAGAAAATGCGCCATTTAGGATGCACCCTGTATATTCCTCTCAGATCTAAAAAAAAAAGCTTTAAAAACAACAAAAACAATATACTCCTGGCCTACCCATTGAGTCATGCTAATTAATATCACTAGATTTCTGGTTATAAAAATTTCTTAGGTATGTCGGACAAAATTGAAAGTGACATAAGGCATCTTTGATAAATAAATTCTCTACAGGATGCATAGCATTGACGTTTCAAATTGGACATTGACTTCTTAAAATTCATTATTCTTGACGTAAGTTGAGACCATGGTTTACCCGTTTTTTGTTTCAAACTAACAGCAAGAGAAATAGAAGTGCTTCAATGGGAATAATTCAACTACTATAACACTATACAGGGTGTTTCAAACCAACTGTGCAAAACGTGTAGTGCCTGAAAGTTTCACAAATTTTAAAACTAAATCGACTTTTTTATTTCTTAAAATATTTCCCTTCACCCAGAAAATGAAAATGGTTGCACTGGTAATTTGGGGGCGTTACATATAAACTGAAACTTAATTTCTATAATAAATTACAAAATCATAGCTGTTTCCATGGAAACAACTACGTATTCTCATGCGTTATTGCCACATATTTTAAGACCATTATTAACAAACTTTCAATGCCCAAGAAATCAATAACGGGTCGTGTAATATCAACAAAAAATATCGCTCGTCTCTTGAGATAAAGGTTGTTAATTCTAATATTGGACTAAGGCAATTTTTCCATAATATAATTACCTAATAAAATAGATTTTGTAGATTGGTAGGTCGATTTGACACACCCTGTATATGGTTATTCAAAAGAAAATTACATTTTGAAGTTAACATTACTTTTTAAAAACTCAACGGATAAGCAACTTGCAAACACGTATGCACAACCCTCAACAATCATAATAATTATTATGCTGTTCTGAGACCACTTAATTTTTACTAAACATACTTATTCGCAATTATTAAATTCCATGGTTGTTTGGACCAGACACATGGATTGTCCAATGAGGCAAGACTACCATCACGGCAGAGGTACTGATAATCAACTTTTCTATTAACGTTTTCTGATCTGTTAAAAAATTCATAAACAGTATTTAATGTAGTAAAAGTAACTTCACCACCACCATTAACCAAGCAGTGAAGTGATTGCATAAATGGTGCTACTCCAGACGGTACTTTGCACTTCTTATCTGGTACGCACAGTTCACACAGTTTAGAATATTGTTCATCTGTAAATAAAATTTTAGTTAGCCAAATATTGTATATAATGCCAGTCTTTTATAGGGTGTTTCTTAAATCGCGGACACGGAGCACAGTACTACATTCCCCTCCAGATACCAATTGGAAAAATATAATACAATAATGCCCGTTCTTCGCTAGTTTCAGAGTTATTCTCAGTCAAAGATTGAGATTCAATTCCTTTATGCTTTGGAAAAACGGGTAAATTTTAACCGTTCCGCATTGTTCATCAATCAAATATTAAATCTTAATAAATTTGGAATTTTTCATACATTGTATTCCTTCCTCCGCAGACATTCTTTCTGATAAATATCTGTTGTTAAACTTTTTTTCAATATGTTGCAACAGTGCATTATAGCTATGAGGTTATTACCTAGGAAACTTGTTCATACTGCCTTATTAAAACAGCAACCGTTTAAAACAAAGTCCGTGCAAGTATGCGCAATGTTGTCAAATTTAAAATTTCTAAAATGCGAATAACTCGGAAACTAAATACATTAGGACAAAATCGCCTATACTTTTTCAACTCAGTTTAAAGATGAGAATCGCGTAGTGCTCTCCGTGTCCGCCATTTAAGAAACACCCTGTATTATGTTTTTATGATTATTTAATTATGGGAGAGGGACACCTGCAGGTAGAAAAGAACGTCCCGGGGACATTTGGAATGTTCGAAAAAGGTTTCAATCTTGTCCCCAGTAGAACGTTTTTTGGGACGTTCCGGGGACGTTTCAGCGCCGTTCCAAGGTATACCGTTTTGGAAACATACCTACCAGAAATGTTCCGCACGCAACTTTTTTGGAACATAACACGTGCCCGAGTCTTTAATGGCACGAGTTGTGTAGATGTAGAAGGACGTTATTTTGAACACTCTTTAATCTTAATGTGACTCAAAGCCAACCAAATTCTTAAGTTTGCGGACAAGCAAATGTACAAAAAATCGCTGTTATATCGGAAAAGGGAGAAAGGTAAGAACGGAAGACTTGCGCCAAAGCTACACAGTACAGTACGACAGCGCTTTCTTTTGTCAGTAATTCCGGATTCGCAGTAGTGCCTAGTGTAACAAGAAAACTAGGTCCATGCACTCGCGATTTGCGGACTGCTATTTTTGTATGAGTTTTGTTTTCATTTTCAAAGATCGCATTCCGCAAATCGCGAGTGCATAAATATACAGGGTGGAATGCGAAATTGGAAACACCTTTTTTCTCGGAAGTTGTTATAGATAGCGAAAAATTGTTTAAATAAATTTTTTAGTACTTTTAAGAAGCTAACTAAATCTGTATAAATTTGGTAAAAAAAAAGTTTAATTTTCGTAGATATCGCCATATTTGTACTTTTTTTAAATGGAATACCCTGTATATTGTTGCACTAATTAAGAGAAAATAATTGTTACTTTAAAAAAGTTTAAGGGTTCTTACCTTCTAAAATTGATAGTTTTTGAGATATTAATAAAAATATTTAAATGTTTCTCTCAAAATAAAGTGTGCGTTGAAAACAAAATTACTATTAAAAACAATGTACAAAATAAACAATTATTTTATTATCATAGTAGCTCATAGATAAATACAAAATAAATGTTATCCAACTACAAAAAATGTTTAAAATTTTTCGGGTTAATATTGAAATATGCCAATACATCAACTTCTAAATTTTCATTTATCTCACGTGTTTCGTAATTACTTAATAGTGATTCAGTCCTACTCAGCTTTCTTTCTAATTTGAATAAATACGAATGGTTTGGATAAAAGCGATCCAGATATTGTTGTCTGTATAATTTCAAGGCTTGTCTTGAATTATTATTTGATAAATAATAACATTTTATCGTATCTAACTTCTCATTAATTGAATAATCTGCCATTATTGACACAAAGCAATAATTATTGTATGTATGAAACACAATTTTTTTAGCGCAAATACAATACAAAATAACTCAACTGTCAACAAATTTTGTTTTCAACGCACACTTTTCTTCAGAAGAAATATTTAAATATTTTCATATACAATATAACAAGTGCAAGGCATATTACCGAAAAAAATTTCGCGCTGTTGCACAAGTGTTTGTTTCCATAGGTCTGTTCGTTTGTGTTGCACTAAACTGTACTAACTGCACTGAAGTGACGTCATCCAACACTTTCTGCACCTACTCTAGAGTAGGTGTAGATAGTGCAGGTTCAGTGCAGCACAAACGAACAGACCTCATGAAAACTGCCCGATCGCGAAGCGAGAGGGCAGTTTTCAAGGGGCAACAAACACGCGTGCGACAGCAAAGGAAAAATTTTAAGGAATATGCCTTGCTCGAGTTATATTTGTTCAGACTATCGCATAAACCATATAAATTTAATATACTAATTGTACGCTTCATTATAATTTATAATTTATTTGTTGTATAACTGTCATTAATTGAATTGTGTTTCATCTAGTCGCCATCGCGGGTGATTACCGAATATCAGCACTAGTGCAATATTCGCTGTGTCAAAATTTTCAAGTAATTTTGATTTGATTGGCTGTTACGGGACAAATGCGTAACTTTAATTGGTCGACGTCTGTCACGTGACAGGTGAATGCGATAGTCATTAACATCTCAAAAACTATCAAGTTTAGAAGGTACGAACCCTTAAACTTTTTTAAAGCAAAAATTATTTTCTATTAATTAGTGTAATAATATAGGTACAGGGTATTCCATTTAAAAAAAGTACAAATATGGCAATATCTACGAAAATTACAACGTTCTTTTACCAAATTTATACAGATTTAGTTAGTTTCTTAAAAGTACTAAAAACTTTATTTAAACAATTTTTCGCTATCTATAATAACTTCCGAGAAAAAAGATGTTTCCAATTTCGCATTCCACCCTGTAGGTAGCTTTAAACAAAAAAATTCATACTTTGAATCATAAACATAGAACAATTCAGATGGATTCTAATTTCATTGAGAAGGGATTGACCTCCTTAACAACAGAATAAACAAAGAGGGCAGCTATAATTACCGCTAATTTGTCAGAAACTTGAATCATATTCAAACAATTAGTTTTCGAAATGATATAAATTGGACAGTTATATTAGATATCCCTACCATTGTCATGCTAAAGGCTACAAATATCTGGTGAGGAGGAAATGAAAGTGTAAAATTATAAATACATCAATATGAAACACATCATTTCACCACCCTTAATTTCTTATTTTTAAGAAAATAATTCCTATCTGTGCTTAATGACAACAAAACCATATATTTTGAGTACCTAACTTAACTTTTGTTTGTTGAATTGAGCATCCGATATGTACACTCCTCACATTTACGGAACGCAATGGGATTAAATTCGGGTTTAAGAAAAGATGTATGTATATTGCAAGGGTACATCTTGGCGGTGAATGTAACAAAAAGTAATTTTAAATAAAAAAATCAATGACTTACTGTATTGGTTATTGCGATCCTCTTTATCAGTCCATGGTCCTGGTCTACAAGAAGGTCCAAAGAAGTCGGTTAGTGCTTTTAATTCTTTCTCAAATAATGTCTTACTTTCAACTTTATATGAACAAATATCGATATTATTTGTCTTCAGTACAGCTCTTTCAAATTCTTTTAACACTAGTTCTGTTACAGGTTCTTCAAATTTAAAACCAGGATGGCAATATCTTTTTCCTTTTACGCCTTTTAGCCCATCAGTATGCCCAGTTTTGACCATAACCACTGTTGTATAGAGAGCATCATCTATAACGTAATTTACAAATTAATGTAGAATAATGAAGCAGCATACAAAACAGATATTACCTACCTATAAATATTTGAATATGCAGGCTGTCTATTTAACGTCGTTCACTATAAATAATATGACGCTTAATAATGAACATACCAAAAGCATTTTTTTTTTGAAAACATGTAGGCTAGTCCAGGGGTCGCATTATATACCAAAAACAAAAGTGGCGTACAAGGCCTTCTCTAATTACAAGGAAAAACAAAATATAGAATTTTTCAAATAGATAGATGGTTGTTCCTTATGTTAGTTATACATACAAGTATGAAGAACTCTTTTTATAATGAGCGAACGAGCACAGCTGCCAGAAGAATATTATTCCTTAAAATCTTAAAATTTAGTTAAGCGCCTTTTTCCAAACTTGGGACTAGTGCCACAAAACAAAAATTTACCTTATGAAACTTGTTTCTTTGTAATATACGGAGTAACTATTATTGGATCATTTAACAAACTGAAAAGAACTCGCCAAGTTAATGAAGATCCTGGGTATATTGTTTGCAAACTGTTGTTAAAACAACTCACTTAGTACGTCTTTTCGTATATTAGAACGTGGCTCCTGGCTCGTATGCTCTATTTAAAAAAGTAAAAATGTAGGTAATATGACCGCCATAAAAAAATGACTATTGTATCTCTTAAAGAAGTTCGCATGAAAAAAAGAATACTACCGAGTTTCAGTTGGTTAACTTAAATAACAAAAAATTGATTAGAGATCTTCGAAAAAGGAAAATTTAGCCTTTTTAGAATATTGGTCGATCTTCGTACCTTATCGTATCTCGGACACCCTGCATATTCAATACAAATATAATTGGTGTTAAATACAACTTACCATATATAGCATCTGTACGAAATTCTCCCAAAACAACTACATCGTTAACGAAATTAGTAGCTATAAGTGCTTCTTCTGGTGTTACTCTACCGAAATCTGTTTGTCCTTGTTCGATATTAAGGATACAATCAATACTAAAATAAAATAATATAACATTAAAGCTACCATTTTTATGATTAAGTATTATATTACCCGTGATGATTATTTACACATATTACATCTTCATTTCGTCCAACTTGAGAACAGTCGTTATCATGTGCTCGCAAAGAGCATATTTTATCTGAAAGTTATTTATAATATTGTAAAGATAAGAAAATTGTTATACACTAAAAAGTAGTAATTATCCTTAATATAAAAATACATAGGTAGTCATCCAAAGGCAGATTAAAAAACAATGTGTGGCAATTCGTAAAGCTACCCTCGATAAAAGAAGACACCCTAGTACCTAATGTTCTCACTAATCAAGCTGAGAGAGGTACATTATCTGGTTAAATAAGTTGCTAACTTTTATTTATATTGATCCTCTGTAAATCCATTAGACAGAATACATCATTAAAATTCAATGGAACGAACATATAGGAAGATACATGCGCCAAGCGAAGAAAAACACCAAACCAGCCCAGTGCAATACCTACGTCTCACAATCATGAAAAATTTGAAATGGGACAAACACATTATAAACATAAGAGAAAAATTGCAGGTGCATCCTGGAATACTTAAGACTCAGAGTAGTTGCTTCAGAAGCAGTTCAACGTTCACCCTACTTCTCACTTATCCACTTGAGAATTATCTCATAATTTTATTGGGGAACACAACTAACACTGCCATACGACCATTACAAACCATACAAACTAAAAATATAGAAAAAATCCACGAAAAGAACTCCATAGAAAAAATCCAGGGATATAAAATCCTAAATTCATTTCTCTACTTTTTTAAATAAACAACTATGATTAAAATAAAAAGTAGTGTATCAACTACTCATAATAGAAAAAGTTCCCATTAGACAAACTTGTTGGGAACCAGAAAAAGTACGCAAATACGAAGAAAATTCTTTTCTTGTACTCCTTATGTAGTAGGTACCTAATAAAAATTTCCATAGTTTAGGCGTTTTTATATAAAGTGTGAATAAGGTTAAAAATACGCACAAATTATTTAATATAGGTACTACCAATAAAATCAGAATAAGATTATTTTCAAAAATTTATAATAAATTATAAATATAATTAATTTACACAAAAACAAAATTAATTTTAATTAAAATAGAAAGCAAAATCAAATTTTAACTTATCTAAACCTAATAGTTTGACCAATAGCTGTATGAATATTCTTCGCAAAGTGCGTTTAAACGAACCTGCATATTTTCATATAGTACAGCTAATTTTCTCTTCTTTAAATTTCGTGCAAACGAAAGCGATTATTGTGAGGGCCGCCAACTGTACACCAATCTGCTGAAGCCTGAAGCAAAAATAGAAATATTTGTTTATAGACTCTAAATAAGTTGACCAAGCGATGTCGCCTGTTCAAAATTAGTGAAAAAATCAGTGTATTTGGATCTTTTGGATTGTTCTTCGATCTTTAGTTTCGTAGAGTTCGTTTTTCTGAATCCTCTATACTCCATAGGCATACGTCGTATTATTGTATTTTCGAAACAGCTTCAGCAAAAATTTCGGATTGTTGGCGCCAATGCAATTCGCGGTTGTCTTCATGTTGTAACCATTTTACGACCTTAACACCTTCTGCATCTGCACGATGATGATGTGGTTTCGCAACAGCAGGCTCGGTTTTATTGGGGGTTGTCTTCAGAATTACTCCATATTTTAATGAAGTGCATTTTGCGCACCCCCAGCGTAAAATTTGTGCATGTAACATGTTGGACATACATATATGCATCAAGACATATTTTCTCTTGGCTTTTATTTGAAGTTATAATTTCCATGGTAAACGAAATGAATAGAACATCAATAACAAAATTAACTCGAACGCTATAGGTACTATACTACGTTTCACTCTGACTATGCAGTACAGAGAACATAGGACAATGTTATTTAAAGGCAAACTTCGCCTGCTGCGTTGCCGCTTGTAGACCGCACTCAGGTATACTCAAAGAAATTTTAAATCTTCGTGTAAGCAGAAGCGACAAAAAGGGTTTACTTCAACAAGGTATTAACAAATAATCCAATTGCAATACAAAAGGCGGATTTATTATGATTGACGTCTTCATGTTCAGTTTTAAGCGACTTGCTGGGGAAATATGGCAATACTGTAGCTCTATCTCTGTACACTGCATAGTCAGAGTGAAACGCGCTATAGTACTGGTAACATCGGGTGTAAGATCAAAACTATAAGCAATAATTCCTCCTTGGTCTCCATTTTACTCTGATTTTTTGAAACTAAGAATGTATTATTGGTTAAGGATGTTTTGAAAATCTAATTTGTAGTTGTATCTTTCAGAAACAGATAATTATTCTGATTTTATTATTTGTTTGTGCATTAGTGACATACTGTAAATAAGTACCTACTTATACTACTACTTCTAATTACACAATTACGTTATTGGTTTTGATTATAATCATACTTTGAAAATGTATCTTAAAAGTTATGTCCTTGATTTTATTAATAGTGTATATTAAATAATTTGTGTTTATTTTCAACGTCCGATTATTCGCATTATGTGTGTATGTTTCACTTTAAATGAAAACACCCAAACTACTTATTCTTTATTAGTTTATTACTACCACAGAGTAATTACTACATAAGGAATACAAAAATAATTTTCTTCGTATTTGCGTATTTTTTGTGATTTGCAACAAGTTTGTCTCATATGAATAGTGAATATACCTACCTACACTACTTTATATTTTAATCATAGATGTCTAAATAAAAAAGTAAATAAATGGATTTTGGATTTTATTTCATAAATTTTTATGGATTTTTTCTGTTAATTTTTTTTCGTAGATTTTTTCCTTTGATTATTTTTCTGCCCACAAAATAGGGGACTTCGTAATATATTCGACTTAGCTGTACACAGTCAACAGTCAACTATAAAACAATATGTAGGTACCTACTACACGAATTGCATGATTTAGCAATAAAACTCATAAGAGACATGGAAATTCTATAGTCTTCACCAACAGGTGGAGTCGAGTGAGTCGAGTTGGTTCCCAGTCCTGACGTTTTATTGCTTTTGTATTGAGGGACGAGTTGGTTACTATCAGGACATTAAACATCAGTAACAACTTTTGAATCCCATTAGCAATAATGATATATCTTATTTATAAGTAGTTTGACTCTTTGGTAACATTCAAAGGCTTCCCGCTATGTATTATTAACAAACATTATTAGTAATTTAACACTTTTACTTTCCCATACTACCAGTGGTAGGTATATGGGAAATATTGATACCATGAAAATTTTCGAAATTGAGATTTTCGCGGAAATACGTGTTTTGGACCTCCAGGAATCCAAAAAAGTTCAAGGGGAAACAATTTTTTACCGAACTCTCTAACTTCAAAATGGCGACCGCTATGAATTTTTCAAAATTTTGACTTTAACACCCCACAACTCAAAAACCAGTTATCTGATTAAGTTCAGCAACAACTTGTTTGAAAGTCCTTTGGCGGTACTATACCATGAAGAAAAAATTATTTAGTAAATTCAAAACGGTCGCAACGGCGGCGGTCTTCCAAAAATTTTTTTTCTTTGCAATTCTTTTAAAAATATACCTATAGTTATAAAGTAAAATTTTAAAAGACAGTAATAGACTAGTTATATTTTAAATGACCCCGGATTATGAGTTAGATAATTATCTACTGATAACGGGAACCAAGTCGTCCCCGTCCTCACCAACAGACTAACAAAGACACAAACTGTTTTCAATATAATTTTAATTGCAAACAGTCAGGCATACACGCTGTACAAGAACAGGTCCTGTTCAACAGGATATAATCTACATACCGAAACGATACAAACAGGAACAACAACTGTGGGAGAAACTTGGTGAAACATAAAATGATAGCGCAGATAACGGATTTAGAAAGATGGGTGCCTGGCACGATGTACAATAAGGTGCAAATGTAATGTCGCAAGTAACAGGTAAACTGTTGAACAGGCGATACTATCACCAACAAACGCCGCTGCAAGCGAAGGGCTTCCTTAACAATAGCAGGCAGGTAAACGTTTTTCGGTGATAGTATCGCCTGTTCAACATTTTACCTCCTACTTACGACATTATATCTGCACCTTGCTGTACAACAAAGAGACGCGGGAAAAATTTCACTTGTACAAATATTTTAGTAGCAATAGGCTACTAAATTCATTCCTTTTTTACCCCTTCATTAGTTTTGGGATGTCAATTATACTCGGTATGAGGAAACAGGTAATACAACGTCATAGATCAGATAACCAACGGTCTGCAATACCAAAAATATAATAAAAAAAATTATAAAAAGTGATGACAAAATAATACATTTTGGTAAATTATGGTTATGTTGCTGATATTTTGAAAACGTTTACATGTGGCATGGTGCATTTTGAAATTATGACCTATCGTGTTATTGACATTATTTTTGTCAATTTGAAATGTAAATTGTTTGAAACTGCGTGTAAACACATTATAACATGACGTCCTTAAATGTATTGATGACGTAGACCTGTTTTCTCAAACGTGCTATACTTAATATTGATAATGCATTATTATAATATCTAAAAGTTACATTTTTGAAATGAACCTTCTTAACCTAACCTTATAACCTCTTTTTTGCACGATCGGTCTTTTTTGTTAACTTACTAGATTCGATGCCAGAACAGTAAGCTGCATTTACTGGTTGCTAGGTGTAACAAAACAGTAAGTAATTCACTTACCGTTCTAGAACAGTAAGGCCCGGTTTTACAATTCTAGTATATACCTGGAATAAGCTATACCTCCGACAGTTGCCATGGTTACAATTATTTTAACAATTGTAACCATGGCAATTGTCGGCGGTATAACTTATTCCATGTTTGTAAAACCGGCCCTAAGTAGTATAGTTCATTGTATTGCGGACATGATAACTATGGTTACCGTGGTTGTCAGTCAATTTATAAAAAAATAAGGTTATATAGGTACTTTCATCATTTTGAAATATAACTATTTTGAATCAATTTTTTTTATTGCGATCGTGCAAAAAACGTTATAAGCATGTCGAACGTTAAGAGTTACCGGTCTCCGACAATAATTGGGGTCGTCGCTTCGCTCCTCCCCAAACAATTGTCGTCGACCGGTAAACATCCCTTACCGTTCTTAATACTTAATATACTATTTTGCACGATCGGTCTTTTTTGTTTACTTACTAGATTCGATACCAGAACAGTAAGCTGCATTTACTGGTTGTTAGGTGTAACAAAACAGTAAGTAATTCACTTACCGTTCTAGAACAGTTATGCCCGATTGCACCGTCGTCACTTAAATAATAAGTGTCGCTTAAAAGTTGAATTGCCATGGATACAATTGTCACCAAGAATTGTATCCATGGTAATTAAACTTTTAAGCGACCCTTATTATTTAAGTGACGACGGTGCAATCGGGCATAAGTAGTATAATTCATTGTATTGCAGACATGACAACTATGGTTACCGTGGTTGTCAGTCAATTTATAAAAAAATAAGGTTATAGAGGTACTTTTATCATTTTGAAATATAACTATTTTAAATCAATTTTTTTTATTGCGATCGTGCAAAAAACGTTATAAGCATGTCGAACGTTAAGGGTTACCGGTCTCCGACAATAATTATTGGGGTCGTCGCTTCGCTCCTCCCCAAACAATTGTCGTCGACCGGTAAACATCCCTTACCGTTCTTAATACTTAATATACTATTGTTGCCGCGTCCTTATGTGGCGTGCGTTCATTTGTCGCAGGTCTTTTTGCTACGTCGTTAGATCGCCCGTCCTTTTGATCTGACATCAATTTAGTGAAAAACGAAAAACAAAGGAAACAAAATTTCGTATCCGTAATTCACATGTTCTGGTTTACACTAACCTACTGTAAAATGGTCTCGTGGAAGGATATGTTACTAATATTATTAAATAAATATATTACTCATTATTTTGAAACAACTTGTATAATAGCACTTAATAACGCTGATAACTTCCAAATCTCTTTCCCACCGTAGGATTACTCATATTATTTTACGTATGCAGTCCGAACTCTGATAAGAAACTACGATAAATTGGGATATTAACATTAATATGTTAAGAATAAATTTATTATACTACCAAAATAGGGTGCTTTAACTGAGGATTTAAATCGTAAGGTTGGATTTTTTTAAATGGTGTACCTATTTTTATAAAAATGATAAAAAAGACAACTTACATTTTTTGTCTGCTGAATGGACAGCGGCGAACAGTATGAACAACAGCAACAGCGCGGATGAATCCATCCTGCAAGGTTGTACAGCGTCGACTAGTTTCTGATAAATAAGAAACGCAGATTTAGCCGGTAAGGTGCGACAGTTAGCAATGTATGTATACCTACTGATAATGATAAGATAATGTTACAATTATATTCCGTTATAACAAATCAAGAATCTGGAAAAAACATTTTTGGTAGTAGGTACTAACTACAGGGTGATCTAAAACCAACTTGGTCAAGTTGGTTGTGGTTCCATTTCACTTACATCGAATTACAATCACAGCTAACGTGACCAAGTGCTTTAGCTCATTTTGTAGTAACTACTAAAACGAAAACAACGCATGCTTATATATAGTACATTCAGAAAACTCCCGTGACATTTAATGTGTTAAATGGAAAATTCAGTTGGTTAACAAAAAAAATCCCCATCAGCTATGAGTAATCAAGGCCCCATTTTCAAAAAATTATAGTGATTTTTACGCTAGCCAACTAAATTTTCCGTTTGACACATTAAACGTCACGTTAGTTTTCTGAATTGATTATATATTTATGTGTTGAGAACTATAAATTATACGACCGATTGTGATCATAAATTCATAAAACTTAAATTTACAAATGTGGAAAACATAATAGGCCAGTAAAAAATAACGATCATTTTATTCTATACCTACAAGAAAGGTTCTCTTTACTTATTCCACAAAATCAGTAGTTTAAGTAGTAGTGTGAAAGATATAGTATGTATATGTCATTCGATATGTACCTAAGTACTACAAATTTCCACCCCCACTCTTGAAAAGACCTAACTCCAGATCAGTGTTGACTGATAATAAACTTACAGAGTGTTCTCCCAAGGCTGTTTCAACTGGAGGAATTGATACTACATTTTTTAAACTCGATGTTTATTTGCAATCTGCCACAAATACATAGCAATAAGTAAATCTACTAACAGCAAATAAGAAAAAATCAAATGTAGTAGGAGTTGTCGTCCATTGGCGGCTCTCCAATTATCATACTTAATTTTAACTTCATTTCTATAGCTGCAGTTTATTTATCCTATGACTACACTACATTTTACAATTGTCGGAACGGATATGATACATCTAGTGGGTTATACCTCTGGAACACCTGTTGTTAACAGAGCAATAAGGGTCGATCACGTGACGTTAGCACGTTAGCAATGCAGCTACCTAGGTGGGTAAACACAACTACACGTTTATGGGTTGCCAAAGAACCGGTTCCGCGGTTACTGATCCCTATGACAACTTATGAGCGTGTAGTTGTTTATTCACAGGAGTAGATCACTTGATAACCGAACTTTATACGCGCATCTGCTACAGCTTACTATAGTTTACAGTCAACCAGTGACAATTCGAAATGTACGGACAGGGGTTCACTAGTTACGTTTTAAAGTATGACTCCCTCGGCCGCCGTGTGTATCGCCTGAATTTACAGAAAATGCTGTTCCTGAAGTTTTGAACTTTTTATTAGCAGAGCATAATGTTGTACAATTAAAAAGGTGTTTGCAGTGTTTGCAGTGTCGTGGTTTAAGTACAAAGAAAGAAAATTCTGCTAGTTATCATTTGTAGAATATTTAACAAATACCGGCTATCACTTCAACAAATTCCAAAAATATATTTTGGAAGCACCTTTACGTGGTAAAATATCCATGTTTATGAGATGAGATGAGATTCTTTCGACGACTGACAGCTAAAAGTTGGCTAAAAGTAACGTAGATATGCGCCACAGAAATATTCTGTTGTGAACACTGCTATTGCAGTGCTTTTCTAATTTGATTAAATACTTAACACTGAACTTCACTATTTCTACTGTTACGGATGGCATTTTCAGATCTTTGCGGATTTCATTATTGGGCACGAAATAAGACGCACTGCACTGGCTATTACACGAAAGGTTTTCGATTGGAACAGATCAAACATCTCGATATTTGAAGTTGCTGGAAAGTCCCATAGTTGGATTGAATGGCGCCAAATGGGTTTCAGCGCTAATTTGTACAAAAGTAATTTGTCACAAAGAGAGTCGAGATCTGGGTCCTAAGAGTATAGTTTCTCAATGATGCAACATTGAATGTACTTTTTGTGAAACAGTTTGCCAGTAGGGGAACTTATAAAGATTGAGAGACTCATCATATTCTGTCTCATAATGACGTAGAACAAACTTCCTACCAACCGCCTCTATTTGACCTGCACGGGAATTAGGTTTCTTGAACACTTTAACACTCTCTTGTAAATTTGAATTTTTCTCTGCGGATGTCACTTTGTTTCCTTCCAAACTTTGACAAGAATAAAACCGGTTAATAACTTTTCCTCTACTTTACTTACAAAATTAGACGTTAGATTTAGATACTGCTTATTTTGACAAAAGAACTAACAACTTGAGGCCTATATCTGATATACAATGAGTGTATCCTTTTGAGGTTGTTTGACAATGCAGGAACATTTGGTTTCATAGTGAAAATCAATACAACATTTCTTGCAGGAAATAAAAATATCTTTATTTTTTGTACCAAAAATTTTATGCCAGCATCTACCGTAAGCGAGATTTTCATGATAAACGGGTTTTTGCGGCCATTTTTTCAATATAGCCGCATGAGCTCACGACTTATGAGATAGAAACATTGGTACATAATGTAGTAGGTACACATGTACAAGTATGAAAACTGTTGGAATTACTTCCACTAAAATTTACCTATTGATCGAGCTACGAGCAACGAGCCGAGCTATTGACGGACCTAAAAACAAAACTTAAGAGAAATTAAAAACTCTGTTTCCACCAAGCGGACATTTTGTATTGTGTATTTTTATTTAATAATAAATAAACATATGTAGAGAAGAAGATTTTCTTATCTTTGTCTGCCCATCATAGGCGCCGAAGTCTAAAAATTTCATTGGGTGCTCAACATTGAGGCCATTTTTGGATTTACTAAATAAATTTTTCTTCGTGGGTACCGTTAATATAAAAATTTTGAAAACTTCATAGCGACCGCCATTTTAAAGTTAGAGAATTCGGTAAAAAATTCTTTCCCTTAAATTATGTTAATTAGATTTTCAAAATTCTGCCTCTGCAAAAAATGCTACCCAAAAAACATGTCTAACTCTGTCTAACTTCCGCTTTCGGTTTCGGATTTTTTTGAAAAGCTTACTTTGTCGATGAATTTTCGATATACCATTTTTCATTTCAAATTTCATCAAAATCGGTTCATACATACATACCTACATACATACATACATACACACCATCACACGCAGACAATTTTTCTAAACCATTTTTGTGGGTTCTCGGAGGTCCAAAACATGTATTTCCGCGAAAATCTCAATTTCGAAAATTTTCATGAAATCAATACTTCCCATATACCACTGATGGTGGTATGGGAAAGTAAAAATATGTATAAATGCGCACGCAACGCATATCTTTGCAGAAGACTAATAGCTGTGTTCAATGAACTCAAGAATTCAGAACAAAAACAAAACTACTCACACCGTAACAGCGATTGCTAGTAATTATCCTCCCTTGATCAAAACTGCAAATCATGTAATCGCTGCCAACTTCTTCTTTCCAGCGTAAAAAAAGGTAGGTTAAATTAGCTACTCAGGAAATGGGAAATTATCGGTAATTCAGTGAGAAACCGCTGTTGAATGACAATTGCTGGGCTCATTGAACGCAACTATTAGCGGTGCTCAATTGACTCAGCAATTCAGCACAAAACTGCTCCCAGTTTGCAATGTCTACTGTACGTTGAACGGATATTCCTGGTTGGGCAAGCTCAGAGTTGAAATCAGTTTTGGTGACCTTGTGCCTTATGTGAACTGTATATATTTCTTTCAGTATTTTTATGAACGTACTATAATATAGTTTCCCCCATTTTGGCTTTAACCGCAAGTCAATCTGCGAGGAGTCGAGATCGTAAACAATAAATACTGGTAGAGATTTTGTTGGTAATTTAGTTTATTTTTATTTCTATCCTTACCTTAAAATTATACGATTATAGTAAGATTATAGTCAGTATATTACGAAAAATTACCATAATAGGAACATGGCTGATTTTATTTTGAATGTCCCGCTACGGCAAAGTACATCGTGACAGCCACCCAGAGGAGCAATTTTTTAAAAATAAGTTTGTGGATTCCACTGATTTACAGTTACAAGTGTTTTTAAGGCGGCTTGATTAGGAGTAATTATTTAGTTTCTATAAAAGTTTTGATTAAATGGCCTACTAGATCATACTAATTTTTTGAATTTTTTGAAATATTTAATCATAGTGACCCTATTAACCGTTTTCGAAATAAACGCATTTGCCATGAAGAAAATGCATCGTTCTTCCAAAAATTGTTGAAAATTTTGAAAACTTATTACAAAAAAACTGGCCACACGATTTTGTGTAGATTTTCTACACTTTTGCAGGTTGGTGTTAAATACGAATGCTAGAATTTCAGTGTGGCGCCCTCTACGAGATTTTGAAAACTGGAAATTGGTGCTCCTATAGCTCCTTTATTAGAAAAAATATGAAAGAAGTTTAAATATAAAAGTTGTTCAGCAAATAGCTTTGCATTATCCTAAATTTATGTCACGTAGCTATACAGGGTTTAAACAACTTTATTATTTTAAATGAAATGGCCTATATATTATTATACAGGGTGTCTCAAAAAGAAATGGTAACCAATTAATAAATTTTAAAACGTAAGCAATACGTATAAGGTATGTACATTTGCTATAAGTGGACCATGCTAATTAGTTTTTCCCTTCTCCAGTGGCGCAACTACAGGTGTGTATGTGGATATTTCTTATAAGGAAACAACGAGAACGACCATATTTCTGTTACTACGACAGATGCAACCATCTAAAAACTGAGGATTGTTTTGTTTGTGGTTTTGTTTCAAGACGCGCATTGCATTACCACGGTAACCTGATGGAGCCTAAACGTTCTTGATTTTGTTTTTGCTTTATGTTGTACTATGTTCCTATATTAAAAACAGTGGAGGTGCAAACCTCCCCTGGACTTTCCCATACTAAAAATAAACATTTCGTTTTTGGTATTCAATAGTAGTTCGTGAGGCAGCATTGAAAATAATTTGAATTCCTAGCGAGAAAAACGAGACTATAACGGGTTCGATATGAACAGAAGAAAGACACCAAGATACGCATCTATCTGTACTCTGCAGTAGGTATCGGCTAGAAATTACAGCTGGCGAAGTCGGACGATCGCTACCGACCGACAATCCGTTTCCGTCAGAGTCCAACCTAAATATTCAACATTCACGAATTTCTCATCAACCGTACATTTTAGCAATATGAACACCTTACTATGTGATAGACAATTAAATTTTGCATTCAATTATATAATAATATATAGGGTGTTTCATTTAAAATAACAAAGTTGCTTATTGTACTGTGGAAAGCAAACGCCCTGTATACGTGATATATATTTAGGAAAATGCAGAATTATATACTAAATAACTTTTATACTTAAACTTCTTTCGTAGTTTGACTAATAAAAGCGCTATGCAGCATCAATTTCCGATTGCCACAGTAAAATTCTGGTATTCATCAAAAAACAAAATATAGTTAATACCAAGCTGCATAAGTGTAGAAAATGTAAAAAAATCCTTAGATCAGTTTTTTTGTAATAATTTTTCAAAAATTTCATAATTTTTGGAAGAGCGCCGTTCCGACCGTTTTTGAATTAACGAAATAATTTTTTTTTCATGGTGTAGCACCGCCAAAGGGCTTTCAAACAAGTTGTTGCGAAACCTGATCAGATAACTGGTTTTTGAGTTATGAGGCGTTAAAGTCGAAATTTTGAAAAATTCATAGCGGCCGCTATTTTGTAGTTAAAGAGTCCGGCAAAAAAACTGTTTTGCGTTAGAGGCGTTACATACCCAGCCACCCACCCACCCACAGACAGACATTTTTTCTAGACCACTTTTTTGGGTTCCTGGGGGCCCAAAACACGTATTTCCGCGAAAATCTCGATTTCGCAAATTTTCATGATCAATACTTCCCCTATTATACCAGTGGTGGTATGGGAAAGTAAAAAATTGTGGTAATGTCATTGCGCTTTTCTTTTGTTATTAAGTTAAAAAATAACTAAGTATCTATATGATAGGATAGCAAAAAATATGACAAATAGCTTTTATTCAAACATATTCTTGATAAAATCAATATTTATGCCTCTGCAAGCTGTATTCCATACTTTTTACCGGAGCGTGTATAAATGAACTTGCATCTTTACGCACAAATTTATATGCGTAAAAAAACAATTATAAACCGGTATCTACAGGGTGTTTCTTAAATGGCGGAGAGCACTACACGATTCTTATGTGAAAACTGAAGTTGATAAAGTGTAATCGATTTTTTCCTAATATATTTAGTTTCAGAGTTATTCGCATTTTAAAAATTTTAAATTTGACAACATTGCATACTTGCACCGACTTTATTTTAAACGTTTGATGTTTTAATAAAGCTGGATCAGAACAAGGTAATCATCTCATGGCTACAATGCAAAATTGCAAAATATTGAAAGAAAATTTAACAACAGTTATTTATCAGAAAGAATGTTTCAGAATAAGGTATACAGCGTATAAAAAAGTTCCAAATTTATTAAGACTCAATACTTTTGAATTGATGAACTATGTAGAACAGTTAAAAATTACCAATTTTTCCAAAGGATAAAGAAATTGAATCTCAATCTTTGACAGAATAACTCCGACTCCGAAACTACCGAAGAATTGAAGCATTATTGTTGCCTGGAGAGGAATGTCGTATGCTCCGCGACCCGTCATTTAAGAAACGCCCTGTATACTGAAACATATATAGGTAAATATTTGACTTGTTAGTGCATGTTTATTATTACAAATTTAAAAAAACAAAGAAATATTAAATAATTTTGATTTAGCCCGATTGCACCGTTTGCCATTTATGCGTCCCTTAGTTAAGGCGAGCTTAAATATAAGTGTCCCTTAAAATCGAATCGCATTGCACCGCCGCCAGTATTTCTTAAAATGATGAGGTCTGGTTACACTGGTGATAGTACTAGATTAGCCCAATAGTAGCGAACTTCGCGTTTATTATGAATATGCAAACGAGTGAGAGGAAAGTGTTGTGTCATAAATACCAAATCAGAAATATCATTTACGATATTAAAAAAACGTACCTATACAGTATCGAGACTTACCTAAACATAACTCATAATTTAAAAACTCCGATTTATATGAAAAAAAAAATCGATTTTTTTATCGTTATTTTTATCCACCCTATCTCAAAGTATACAGGGTGTCCCGAAAATGGCGCATAATATATATGGTACGCTGTTCAGTACCGCTATGCAAGTGTGAGAAAAATGTTAAAAAAAATCTTTTCGCTCAAATTTGTAAGATATGAAGATGTAAAGTTAACACTTGTAACTTTTTAAAAATTGAAAATGAAACTGACTAAGGGTACTCTATTTGTAGAAAATAATGTCTTTTATTGTTTCCAAATTTTAAGAATTGCAAAAAAGCACGTAATTACAAATTATTAAATTATTACTGAAGACATTTTTACATCGAGATAGCGCGAAAATGATTCTGGCAACATTGTGCTCTGTTCAAAAATCAGTCGTATGGTTTCCCAGGTAATAATGAGTACCTAGGTAACAATCAAAATAAATAGCTTCCTAAAGTGGGATTCACACTCATGCATTTCCATGCAGCAACTGAGATGCCGCAGTTAAAATTCATAGACTTATGCATTCCACACTACGCATTTTTTCGTGCAATTTTTGATGCGCAATGAAATGCAGTTTAGAACTTGTTCTATTTCTTTGCAGTTTGTTGCTGCAATTCTAGTGATTTTCTAGGGATATTCGTATTACCAACTACAATCCATTTTTAAATTCTGGTAACTGGCAAGCACACTTCCGGAATAATTTCATAAATGGTAGATTGTCCTACTCTAAATGAAAATGAAAGGCTTTTGTAAGTTTCTCCTGTTGCTAGATATCTTAAAGTGATAGTTAACCTATCCCTAGCAAAAATGGAATTTCTAAATCTGGTATCCTCTTTGCTAATATCGTTTTCTATGAGGTTTAGGAGAATCTGGAACGCACTTTCATCCATCCTCACAAAATTAGTGAAATTGTCCATATCGAGCACCGCCAATTCATTATGGAGTAGATGAATATTTCCTTGAAGACTATTTTCACGTTCTTGTATCCAAGGCCTAACCCACCACCGTCTTTTCCTTGATAAAAGAGTAAGAGATGCAGATGCACCAATTATCAGAAGCAAAACAATTTCTTCGAAATCCATTGTAAAAACAGCAGGAACAAGAGTTATCCTTTGAAATGCTGTTTACATACGATTACCAACATTATATTACAACTAACAGTGTTGGTTGGTAAAATAAAACATCCCTGTAGTGATTTTTCCACTGCATTTAAAGTTGCACGAGTGTGAATGCATGGGCATTTTTGGAGTTGCGCATTAAAACTTGCAGCCGAGTTGCAGCAGATGATGCAGCAACTAGTTGCTGCATGGAAATGCACGAGTGTGAATCCTACTTAACAAGTTATAAAATGTGGATGTGCCAGATTGTGCACATCTTTTTCGGTTAATAACTACAAAAACAGGGCAGGTAGAATTTTTTTGTATTTTTCCCTTACTCTCTTGTCAGTCACCTACAACGCCCCATAAATATTATGCGCCATTTTCGGGACACCCTGTATAAAGAGTTTTATTACCACACTGTATATTGATGAAACAATAAATATTTTTATAAATTACTTTGTCTGTTTATTTATTAAATTATCGGGATGTATACTGCAATTAGTACTACTGCTACCAGCAACTACGGACTACCTATACCTACTATGTTTATGTAATTATGTTGCGGTACGTAGCCGGCAATTTATATTTCTCAAAGATATGAAACTTTTGTTATTCCGCGGCTATGTAATAAATTGTGCCATATTTGAACATTGATAAAAATTAGATCTAAGTTAGTAAGAACTTTCAAAACATTGTGAAACTGTAGTATTATACATATCATTAATCATAAAAATTAGGTGGGGCGATCTCACCTGTTGAACAAATCTGCTTTATAACGAACAATAGCCGAACGAAAATATATAAACACTATTTAACATGAAAATTAATAACAATCAGTAATTAGGTGTCCTTTTTTAGGTTCATTTATCCATTACAGGAAACAACAAGAAAAACATGAAACTATCAACATGAAAACTCTAGCACTACTAATCACCTACTACTCGTAATCGAGTCAAATATTGATACCAGCTAGGTAGTTTGTTACAAACTGTTGACAAACTGCTATTATTAGTGCCATCCCGTGTATAATACTTTAATTAAAAAAGTAATCTGCAAAATTTAGTAAAAAGTTTATATTTCTTGAGTTTCTTATTATTGTAGGTTATAGTGGAGAATCGAGGTCGAACGCCTACAGTGGCGTAGCTAGAAATTGTATCTAGGGAGGGCTATGTACAGACAGAAGTTTTAACGATTTTTCCCAGTGCCCCTTAAAAAGATGATAAGTATAGGGAGGGTCGATCCTTTGTTGTAGGTAGTAGGATTTTTCAAAATTCTGGAGGGGGTTCAACTCATAAATGTAATGGGGAGGGTTTCCCATTTAGACCATAATTTTAAATAATTAAAATTATCTAAACGATATTTTTAAATAATTAAAATTATCTGAACGATATTTTTAAATAATGAAAATTATCTGAACGATATTTGTAATTCGGGATTTGCAGTTATCTCAACAATATTATTAAGTAGTAATACAAATTATTTTAATTCGGAAATTAAAAATATCACAGCGATATTTTTTATTATATGATTAATATATCGTTCAGATAATTTTAATTATTTAAAAATATCGTTGAGATAATTTTAATTGTAAATTTATAAATATTGTTTAGATAATTTAGAATATTTAAAAATATCGTTGAGATAATATAAATTAATTTAAAATAAGGTTAAGATAATGTCAAATATTTAAAAATATCATTCAGATAATAAAAATCTTTCCTGTATTATTGAAACTGTAAAAAGGTTCAAATTGTTATTATAATAATATAATAATAATATAACATTTATTTAGCTTTTGCTATACATTCGAATAAATATTATGTAAACGATATTTGTAATAATTTTAAAAAATATAAAGACAAAATACATTTTTATTATCAGAACGTAATTTTTAATACAATTGGATTGTCTCACTAATACTTTTAAATAATTAAATCTATCTCAATGATATTTTTAAATAATTAAAATTATTTCAACCATATTATTAATTCAGATAATTTTAAGCAATTCTATGGTTACACGAATTAAAATTATCTTAACGATATTTTTAAATAATTAAAATTATCTCAACGATACTTTTAAATAATTCAAAACATCTAAACGATATTTTGAATTAATAAAAAATATCGTTAAGATAATTTTAATTCTGGAATTTAAAATATCAGAGAGATAATTTTAATTATTTCAACATATCGTTAAGATAATATTATATATCACAATAAGAAGTAAACGGCGTGCCATATCTTTCGCTTGTACTAATAGTAAACACAGGTACAAAATGTAGCGAATTTTTTTTAACAAAATAAAGATATTTATTTGGGTACATATTTTTATTGCTAATATTTTTATTTGTTTCGTCGTCATGTTTTTACAAAATCGATCATACCAATAAATTACAAATTCGCTCTCTAAAAAACTTTCGTTTAGTTCTTGTATGTCGTTGTGGTAGAAAGCAGGTCCAATTGATTAAATTTTAGATTATTTGCAACTGTTGCCCGATGGAATAAGCAAGATAAAGATTTCAAGATGTTTACCAAATCTAGTGCTAAGTTGGGACAATAGTTCGTCTAAAAAGGGTAAAAATATTGATTTATTGACATTCTCAAGCGTCACTTTGTTGAAATCCATGATTATATAAATAATAAATATTAAATAAAATATCGATTTCAACGGGAAATGACAATGGCACAATGATGCCGAAATACGTATAAAGCGAATAAATCTTATTATTTCCCGTTGAAATCGATATTTTATTTAATATTTATTATTTATATAAAAATATTGATATTCTGAAATATTCTTTTGGTGAATTTGTTGTGTATGTTATTTCGATATACCTGTGGTCCAATTCTTCGTGGTATAGGTACCTACCTCTACCCCTAGAATATCGATACTGTTGTTCACCGTCTTTGGGGAGGGGATTTAGCCCAGTAGCCACCCCTTGGCTAGGCCACTGTTCTACCATTGTATAGTCTACATCTCGCTTAACTGGCCAAAGGCTTTAGATCTTACGTTGTAATCCCAGATTATATTCGTGCTAGTAAAAGAACAGAATCGGCTTTAAAACAATTACCTGAATGGGAAGCTAAAGATTTCACCTTTTCTTTAATAATAGATAGCTTACTTCAAAAAATAAAGGAAAACTTAGAATACATTTAATTATAATTAAATCAATGTATTATAATTACAGTTTAAGTAAAACTTAAAAAGAATTTATATACAACATACAACAAGCAAATAAGAATCTGACTCAGTTCGGTTCAAGCGAGTAAGCCCTGGGATTACGAGTTAAATAGGCTTTGGCTTTGGCCATTTAGCGAGGCGTAAACTATACAAACGTGAAACGTTTCTAAATCAGTGGCGTCGCAAACAGTAGTGGGACGACAAATTTATGTAACAATGTATATTTTTGATAGGCCCGGTTGCCCTTAGGTCCAATAGAGGCGATAAACGTTGACTGTGAAACATGCAGGAAAATTTTACAAATTGGAATCGGCCAGTCGGAGCGGTATAAAATTTCTTATGTTATTCTGACAAGTCGAGCATGTGTTCAGTTATACACGTGCATTCAAAACTCAAAGTCGAGCAAGGCGCATGTGCAACTTTACCCCGCTTCCCTGACCTTCAAATTTACAGGGTTGCCTTCTGCGTCCTACTTTGACTACGCTAGTGAGGCGTGCTCGACTATGCTCTACGACTTCGAACAGCACATGTTTCTCTACAGCGCTTGTGCAAAAGCGTTAATTCTGTCCTTGGAAAATATCAGAAAATATTTGAACGATTTGAACAGAAAATAAAATATAAGCATAATTTAAATGTCTCTCTTTTAGAATATTTTCAGAATTTACTGCCAGAATTTCTTTTATACTATTATCTAATTTTGGAAAAGTCGAAAATTTAAAACCTTTGTTTAGAAACGTCATTTCTTTGTCATTAAATATTAATATTATGACATGAACTACGTTTACTGCCTCGACATGCGGTACGCTAAAAAAATGATTAAAAAGAGAGTGAGCTGGGGGAAAAAAAAAATAATTGTAAAAAAGAATAAACTGACATGAAAAGTGCAAAAACGTTTGTATATTATATTTTAATACTTGTGTAATTGTGTAGTTTAATTACGTGTAAATAAAATACAAAAACAGAAACGTATTAATTGGCGCCCAGAACGTGAGGCCGACCAGCTAGTGAGTTGGACACGAACCGAAAACCGAAAAGAAAAACCCGAGAAAGAGATGCCCAAGACACGCCGGAATCAAAGACAATCCAATCCCGATCAACTTAGCGAAGGGTCGGAATCAGCACATAACAATCCACTTCTGGGAGTGAGAGAAAACACCCAGTGGCGCTCAACCCCACCAACAATGATTACCTTAAGTGAGGATCAATTCGAGGCACTATTGTCCCGAACAGCGACACCCAAAATGATCGAATTACCAACCCCGTTTAAGGGAGAGGATATCGAAGATCCGATATCTTTCATTAAAAATTGTCAAGAATACTACAACAAAACCAACTGCAGTGAAAGGGATTTACTACGAATCGTTAGTGACTGTTTACAAGGAAAGGCAGCTCAATGGTGGCGGCAGTACTCGGCCCTTCCATTCACATGGTTGGAATTTTCAGAACGTTTTATTAAGAAATTTGATGGTCCCGAAATCCATGCAGTACTCACTGCCCAGCTGTACGGACAGAAACAAGCAGCAAAGGAAAATGCCGAGTTGTTTCTGTTGAAAAAACTGCAACTGTTTCGTCGTCTCCGACCGAACGAACAGAGCTCAACCGCAGTGCCATTTTTGATAGAGTTATTAAAACCGTCCATTAAACCTTATTTAAGGATAACCATCCCCAATACTCCAGAAGATTTGGTGGCGATAGCAGCGAAAATCGAAAAGGATTTAGACGAACAAACACCGGTAATTCCTAGGGAAACTCGTCAGCTAAACCGAGAAGCTGATAACCTTCCAAGGTGCCGTTATTGCCCCGGCAGACATTTTCATCGCGACTGCCCACAACTTTACGCTCGTGACGCGGTTCCGGAAATTCCAGCGGCTTCAAACCGTCAGCAACAAGAAGACCAGCCGGAAAACTGGAGAAGGCCGAGGCGCGAGGTAGCCGACCACCGCCCATCAGCGGCCAACAACAATGCGCAACATTAACCACGACCCACCAAAAGCTGCCACACATCCGAGTCACCCATGGTCATCAAGAAGTGAACGCCCTCGTCGACTCGGCAGCCTCTCACAACTTTATTCATCCCCGAGTCGCCACTTACCTTGAACGGCGACCAAGCTCCCACACCTCGGCCACGATGGCTCAGGAAAACGCAAGTATAACAATAACAGGTGAAGTTGACTTACATCTCCAAATAGGTCGCATAAGCTACACCGTTCCCTGCACCATCGCCGAAGCTCTCCGGGAACAAATAATTTTAGGATATCCATGGTTGTTTCAGAGCCACGCCACTGTGGATTTCGTTCGTGATGCATTCACCATGGGGTAAAACATAGGGACACCGTCTTCTATCACCACCCCAGGTTACTCCCGGCAACTGCGGAACCTATTCCACTAATCAACATCAACCATGACTTTCCCTTAGATAAGGCGGAGGAATTGAGTCAATTAATAAATGAATTTTCAGAAGTTTGGCGAAGCCACGCCGCCCCCACTCGTTCTATACAGCATGAAATACGAGTAGCCACACAAGCTCCTGTTAGAAGCGTGAATTACCGCTACTCGGAAGAAAAGAAATGTATAATCACCGAACAAGTAGAGCAGATGCTCGCCAGCGACATAATCGAAGCAAGCCATTCCACACATAACTCACCCATCGTGATTGTGAAGAAAAAAGATGGAAAACCACGTTTCTGTCTCGACTTCCGCCGTCTAAATGAGGTTACCATCGACGAGCCCGCCGTGCTGCCGCTGGTACATGAAATCCTGAAGGATGTCGGAATAGCAACCATATTTTCATCTCTAGATTTAAAATCAGGCTACTGGCTAATAGCGTTGAAACCTGAGTCCAGACCATTCACCGCTTTTACTACCCCGGATGGGGCCCAGTACCAGTTTAAAGTCATGCACTTCGGTTTGAAGACCGCCCCCATGACTTTCCAACGCTTAATGACAAACCACGTACTTCCGGGATATCTACATCGTTTCTGCATCGTATATCTTGACGATAGAATCGTGTATTCCGAAACCTGGGACCAGCATCTAACTCACCTGCGTTTGGTATTGGAGCGTCTCCAGGAGCATGGATTACTTGGCGCACTTGGAAAGTGCAACTTTGGGAAACGTACACTACCTTACCTCGGACACATCATCAGTACTGAAGGAAATCAACCACAGATGGAACACGTGAAACAAATCACGTGCGCCGCACCACCAAACAACCGAAAAGAATTGCGACAGTTTTTGGGAATATGTAACTGGCTGCGCGAATACGTACCCCGATTCGCCGATCTTTCCAACCCTCTAACCAACCTTCTGAGTACCAAACGACGATGGCAATGGAACCACGAAGCCCAGCAGGCTTTTCAACAACTCCAACACCAGCTACAGCAACCCCTGAAATTGGCCCGTCCAGACCCGCAACGAAGGTTCGTGCTTCAAAGACGCGAGCAAGTTGGGAATGGCAGCCGTGTTATACCAAGCCCGCACAAATGGAGAACGTGATGTAATTTCTTACGCTAGCGCAAAATTCACCCCTGCAGAACAACGTTATCACTCCAACGAGCAAGAGTGTTTAGCGGCAGTATGGGCCATCAAAAGGTACCGTCCTTACCTCGAAGGACGTCCATTCACGCTACGTACAGACAATCGCGCATTGAACAACGAGCTAAACTTACCCGTTGGGCTTTGCTACTTCAGGAATTCAACTTCACCATAGAACATTGTCCCGGAAAGGAAAACGAGCTTCCGGACGCGCTGTCTAGAAGACCAGGCGGTCCAGAAGCCTCTAACGCGTGGGAAGACACCACGAACCTAATACCTCCAGAACAATCTTTTGCAACCAACATGGCAGAACCCGCTCCTGCGCTGTACCTTACCACACAGGCCAGCCAGGACATCCACGAACGCATTTTGCAATCCCAGGAGAACGACCTAGAAACACAGCAGTTACGGGAGGTTCTGAATACCCAGGCAACAACTGGACATGGGGAAAGCCAATACCGTCTCGAAGGCGGATTACTGGGATTCCAGAACGGTCGCACGTTGGCTCTTTTCGTGCCTGCCACACTTCGTCTTGAAGTATTAGCAAATTTTCACCACGACGGTGAAACACACATACACCCAAATTTAATGATACCAACAATTCAACAGGAATACTACTGGCCAGATTTAGCTGTTGATGCAGAAGAATATTTCCGGAACTGTGCCCGATGCAGTGAACCTTTACAACGGGAACCTCGAGTCATAAATTCCTTATGGGAAGAAATTCAGAACGCTCAAGCTGCCGATCCATACACACAGGATAATCTGCATCAGCTCACCACCAGTCCGAAAAGTAAACTTCACGAAACCTACCTCGTGGAACATAATAACACCAGTTCGACCTTTAGTACTCCACGAGTACCATGATTTGGAAGCAGCAGGACATCCAGGCGTGGCAGAGACTACACGAGCCGTGGCGGCCAAAATGTACTGGCCTACATTGCGAATGGATGTTCGTGAACACGTGCGTAAATGTTTACTTTGTCTGCATTGTAAAAAGGGCGCAAATCAACGAGCCGCTCCCCAACGAGCGCACCAACCACGTGCTCCTTGGAATGTACTGGCACTCGATTTAATGGGACCATATCCTACCTCTAAAAGAGGGAAACGTTTCATTCTGGTCATTACAGACTTATTCACCCGGTGGACTGAGTCATTTCCGCTTGCCACAACTCCGGCTACGGCAATCTGTAGAATACTAGAAGAGGAAGTGTTTAACAGGTATGGATTCCCAAGTGCTCTCCTGACAGATAATGGTCGACAGTTTATCAGTCGTCATTGGCAAGAGGCTTGCAACCGCTGGGACGTAAATCATTGGACCACATCCATATACCACCCCAGAGCAAATCCCACCGAGAGAGTGAACCAAGAGATAAAGAAAGGTTTGAAATTGAGATTGCAAGGAAGAGATCACCGAAGTTGGGACACCTACATTCCCAAGATATTATTCAATATCCGAACACGGCGCAACGAAAACCTGGGATGCACGCCCGGTTACGCTCTATTTGGAAAAGAAATACAACGTCCCGGAGATTGGAGATATCCCGCAAATCACCAGCCGGCACGAGCCTACCTGCAACCCCGTGACCGCAATCGTCAACAACGCGACGAAGCAATACGTGACAGACAGGCCCGCAAAAACCAACCAGAAGAAAACCTTCCCGTTTTCGCCCCAGAACAATGGGTCGTTATACGTAATCATCCCATCTCCGAAGCTGCCGCCGCCATTCATGCCGGGTTCCAACCCAAGTGGATAGGTCCGTACCAAATTCACAGACAGCTAACTCACAACATGTATTTGATTCAGAAAGGAAATAGATTGGTCAAGGTACACCAAGATCAAATCCGCCCCTCGCCGCCTCCGCAAACGCATGTCTAGGACACCAAGCTGGGGGGGATTGACAGGATTGACATGAACTACGTTTACTGTCTCGACATGCGGTACGCTAAAAAAATGATTAAAAAGAGAGTGAGCTGGGGGAAAAAAAAAATAATTGTAAAAAAGAATAAACTGACATGAAAAGTGCAAAAACGTTTGTATATTATATTTTAATACTTGTGTAATTGTGTAGTTTAATTACGTGTAAATAAAATACAAAAACAGAAACGTATTAATTATTATTAAGCAAATAAATCGTATTACTGTTTCCCGTTAAAATCGATATTTTATTTGATATTTATTATTTTTATGCATTACGTTCGGCGCATGTCTAGGGACTTGGAAAATTATTTCAGCTTCCTGAGATTATAGGGACATGCGCCGAACGTAATGCCGGTGTTTAATAATTAATATTAGATTTCTCAGAAACAGACTTTTACGCCCTGGGAATAGGCAACCAATCGTGCGCACCTCTGTCCCAATAATCTCAGGAAGCTGAAATAATTTTCCAAGTCCCCACACATGCGCCGAACGCTAAATACGCTCAGCTGTTGGGTGTTCCATGGTGAAATCTATCCGCTTGTGTTCTCGTCGTTCTGTGCTGTGGCTACTGCCCACTGGCCGATAACTTCTGTAGTTTCCCTGTGAGATCATGGCCAGCTTCATTCTGCTCTGGGAATTCTTCGAATGAAAAGTATTTACAATTTATTATTTAAAATTGCCGCCTAAGGCCCAATTGCACCACTTCCCCTTAAATGGATATAATTGTTAGCAAGAGTTGTATCTATAGCAATTAAATTTTTAAGGGACACTTATTACTTAAGTGTAACTGGTGCAATCGGGCCTTAGGCCCAACTGCACCGGTTACACTTAAATAATAAGCGTGGCTTAAAAAATCAATTGCCATGGACACAATTCTTGTAACAATTTGTATCCATGGGAATTAATCTTTTAAGCGACGCTTATATTTAAGTGTAACCGGTGCAATTGGGCCTTAATGTTTTTATTTTAACTCTACTTTGAAAAACTATAACAGCGCCGGACACGCCCCCTTTTGACTTTATAAGCTTGGTCGAGCTGTATATGGCCGTTCCAATTTTGATTTTGACAAGTCACGGCTAACTTCATTAACGACAGCTTACACGGCCAATTTCCGTTATGACAGATTACGCTTTTAACACCCCTATTCTGTAAAAAGTCGTTGGCAGATGATACGTTTGTTAACGATAGTCGTCCGCGACTCTCTCACCGACAGTTTGAACGATCTGCCTACAAAAGCTATTCTGTAACGCGACCGCGAGTCGTTGGGGCCAGGTAAGTTTTAGCTACGAACGATGGTTGTTGACTACGGAAGATGTTTGCGCGTGCGTTATTGACTCATTTAAAGCAAATTTTAAAGTTACCCGGTAAAAATTCGTTGCATTTCTCAAGTCACCCTCAGTTACAGTGTGCTGTTGCAGTAGTTTTGTTACTGATTTATATGCTTGGTTTTGTGTAATAATTTTAATATGGAAGATATTAATTGGAATGGGTCACTAACATCTTTTAAATCCTATGTTAAGAGGGCGCTGACGAGTGGACGAAATCAAAGCCAGTTGACGAAATACACAGTTGAAAACAAGCCTTTGCGCGTTTTTATTAATCTAAAAAACTAATCATCATATGCCCAATTATATTTTTTTATTTTGAAGAATAAGGATGGCTGAAGGCAATAACCAATTTTCATGGCTTAATTGTGTTGTTTAATAGGTTAAATAAATTATTGAAATTAATAAAAATAAAAAATTTTAAGTGATGAAATAATTTGAAAATAGCTTATTGCCGTCCCCACATCATTTAATAATTACTAGCAAAATTTCACATCAATCGGTTGCAATTGAAACGAGATTAATAAAAAATCGTAAATTTTTAACAACCATTAGTTGAGATTCACACCATATCAGGGTGACATATTGTCTTAAAGTTCAGACCATTTCGGGTAGATTGCACCACGTAAAAATTCCACCATTAGATACAGTTGGCCTTGGAATTTGCAAGGCCAACTGTATCTAATGCGACTTCGTCACAGTTGGCCTTGGAATTTGAACAAAAATTAAAAATTGCGATTTTGGAATATAAAAATAAATCCAAACATCTGCAGTGGCAGATCCCTTATGAAAATCGGAGTGCCTTAATAATCAATGTCAGTTGACAGATATTATCAAGGCACTCTGATGCAAATTTCTTAATTGCAGCTACGGTCATGCAAGATAGGTGTTTCCAATTCTGCGTAACCACTTCTAGTTTCTGTGTTAGCAATAATATCAAGTATCAATTCTTCTCATATCGCTATATGTCTAAATATATCTATAGAGTGTTAACTAATAAGTGCGAAAAAATTTAGGATTCTACATTAAAAATTAGCACAAGCCTTTACTATGCTATGTGAAACTTACAACTCTTATCAACTTCTCTTTCAGAACTTTTTTGTGAACCAAGGTAAGGGTTTGTAATTTTTTTACTTGAAAACTATCAACTTTACGGGAAAAACGAAAGATACAAAAAAGTTTCCAGACTTATCAAGCTATGTAATTCACATTTTTACAAAACCCATACCTTGGTTCACAAAAAGTTCTGAAAGAGAAATTGATAAAAGTTGTGTTTCACATAGTGAAGGCTTATGCTAATTTTCGATGTAGAATCACCTTCTGAATTTTTTCACACTTATTAGTTAACACCTATATATGCGATATGTTCAAATACTACGGCCGCGGACCGAATTCGCCGTCTGCCTCCAACACATACAGATATAGGTAGTAGATGGTATGTATAAAAGGAAGTAATGAAACATTTTCCTTGTTTGCAGTAGTGAGATGTCTTGTAAAGAACTTAGAAGTTAAAAATACTATTCTCCAACAGTAAACTACTACCTATATGTAAACACTTTATTTTTTTAATTTAAAATTTGTTGATTTATTAAGTAAAATTTGGTTTGAAATAGCAATATTCGAAACAAAAAATCCAGTTGTACCTAAATTTCTTAAATAAATTCTATACATATAACTTTGCATTATTCATAACAATTTTTAAATAGGTTTTACTCTTGCATGTTACCGGCATTTCTTACAAGTTTTAAAATTTGCATTGTATGTTCCTAACAAAAAATGTCAGTTTTAAATATTTAAGACAAATTAGAAAATATTATCCACAATCATTTATTAAGTGATAGTAACATAAATAATTCTCCTTAGTTTTACACTGTGGTTTTACGAAATGTCGTACAGTTTTGGGATAAAATTTCATATTGTGTATTGCCAGAGGGTATTTTACTATTTTCGCTTTTGCATTTTTTACATTATTTCTCCTTTTTTATGGCTTCTTCTTTTCCTTTTTTGCCTTGTTGTCTCCCTTTTTAAAGGTTTTATTTTGAATTGTAAGCACTTCTTTAATTAATGCCATAAGTACAAACTGACGTTAATTTTGTTCAGTAGGTACTCACCTATACGAAGTTATTTTCATTTATTCATTATTCAATGATAAACAGAATATTTGACATAAACTAAGCTGTTTAATTGATTATTACCTATAAATTATAAATTACTTATCAGCATCACCTTACAGATTGTGAAATTGACGTTTTGCGGTAAATTACATTCTGACAATCAGTTGTTACTTTAAAAAGGTAAAAACGTAAAATGTAAGTAAAGAGCATGTAAAGAGCGTGCAAGTTCAGCTCAACGGCAACAAGTTGCTCCTTGTTGGTGAACGGCCGATTTCTACCAACAAAATTGTTCGTAAACCAAGGTCGGTGGTTACAGAATAACTTTAGAGCGAAAAATCGTTCAGCCACCAATAATTGTTTGCGAACAAGTCGCCAACGAGTCGTTATGGCTTACAGAATAGGGGTGTAAGCCGTCATTAATGAAGCTGGCCGTGGACAAGTCGACAAGTCCTGGGTGGTGCCATCTATTAGATAATAATCAGTAACGATCTTTTCAGATGTAAAATTCTAGACAAGCGGATAGCCCTCACAGTTCGGCTACAAACAGCTGAGCGTATGTATATACACAAGTCCACTGGGCTATTGTGAAAATTTATTCTGAAACTGCAACTAACCTAAAGCAAAGACTTTGCAAAGAAGACTAGTGGGGCGCCCCTCGAGCTTTAGGTTAGTTGCAGTTTGAGAATTAATTTTTACAAAAACCCAGTGGACTTGTGTATACAGAGTGATGATAAAGTATCGCACAAAAATCATATTCTGGTTATTTAATGTTTTTGCGGAAAATCCTGAGACCCGTCGATTTTTGTTTTTAAATCTCCATTTAGACATATAATTTTCAACCCCCCACCCCTCAACCCCTAAGTGCTAGCAACCCCAACTTTAAAATTTTAAATAGAAAGATACCCTTTGTGATACCTCTTTTGATAGGTCTTTTTATTCTTAATATAAGCAAAAAAAGTTTTTCAAAATCGGTTGATAAATAACGGAGATATTTAACAAAATGTAATCAAATGAAAATTTCAATATTCGACAAGAAACGGCTCAAACACGCCGTAAATGGTAACATTAAAATGGGCACTTCCTGACCTAAAAGTGTGGTTTTGATCGCCCATTATTTCTACGCTGTGACGTCATAATTTTTTTTTAAATGTCAACCCCATTATTTACATTGATTACATTTTGTTAAATATCTCTGTTATTTTTCAACCGATTTTGAAAAACTTTTTTTTGTTATATTAAGAATAAAAAGACCTATCAAAAGAGGTATCACAAAGGGTATCTTTCCATTAAAATTTTTAAAGTTGGGGTTGCTATCACTTAGGGCCTGAGGGGTGGGGGGATTAAAATTACCTGCCTAAATGCCAATTTAAAAACAAAAATTGACGGGTCTCAGGATTTGTGCCATTATTTCTACGCTGTGACGTCATAATTTTTTGTTGAATGTCAACCCCATTTTTTACATTGATTACAGTTTGTTAAATATCTCCGTTATTTATCAATCGATTTTGAAAAACTTTTTTTAGTTATATTAAGAATGAAAAGACCTATAAAAAGAGGTATCACAAAGGGTATCTTTCTATTTAAATTTTTAAAGTTGGGGTTGCTAGCACTTAGGGGTTGAGGGGTGGGGGGTTGAAAATTATATGTCTGAATGGCAATTTAAAAACAAAAATCGACGGGTCTCAGGATTTTCCGCAAAACCATTAAATAACCAGAATATGGTTTTTGTGCGATACTTTATCATCACTCTGTATACATACGCGCAGCTGTTTGTAACCGTATTGTGAGGGTTATCCGCTTGTAAATCCTAGTCATAATCCTAGTAGTTTCAACTGGTTTCAACACAACAGAAGAATTTGCAAACTATGCGCTTGTGTTTATGTCAGCTGATATATCTAATAACAAGGTGGAAACAATTGTACATAGGATACACATAAAGCAGATAAAACAATTTCATATATAATTTAAAAATGCCATTCAACCTTACATTCAACTATAAATTTGATATCTGTGCAGTAATATGAGATAGGGAGCCACAAAATTGAGTTGTGTGGCGTTTGAGTAAACTAAAGATTACAGTCGGCAGGTATTAAATATAACATTAAAATTAATAATTTAATATATATAAAATCCATGAGAATCAAACATAAAAAGTTACGTTTTTTCAGGTGAACAGGGTGAAACAGGTAGAAATTCTTGACATTACAGCAAACATACGCATTGGACCAAAACCAAGACCAAAACGCTATTCGAAAACATTACAAACAGGCTTGTTGTTATCCACAAAAGGTGTTTTGGCCCTGCAAAATAGATTTTTCAACGGTGAAAATTTCAAATAACTACGTATTATTAAATAAATTTACCGAAGATGCCATTGAAAATTTATTCTCTGATATTCATTCTCAATCCCATTCCAAATGCGAAAGAATTCAAATTCAGTTAATTGCTGTATCCCAATATTCCCAATATTTTATGCAGTCAAAACGTGGAAATTGTGGAGTACTAGAAGGTAGGTATTCTGTTGGCCAATTTTCTGCCTATGGTGAAATCTTACGATGACATCGATGTTGAATCTTCATCCACACTTGTATCTACTCTACTCTAGATACCATCAGTCTCGAGGAAAAAGAGTGGGTACTTGGGTAGGTAGTTATTTTGTCTGTTAGGTTTCATCATTAAACATATTAGAACAAATCAACTACACTTCATAAACTGTAGGTATAGCATCTGTAATTGCACAGAATTTGGATACCCACTTTTAATCTTGTCAAGTCGATCTACAGGGTGATTTCTAACGTACGGAGGAAACTGAAAGGGCAAGTAGAGGGGACCAAAACATAGTTTTTTTTACAATAAACTTTTGATCAAAATGGAATAACAAGAAAGTTACAACAGCTTAAAGTTCTTATAAACTTGAGGACTTTTTTAATGAAGCACGGTAATTATTTACGTTTTGAATTCAACTTTTGTATATTTGTAAGTTAATTAAACAAAATTTATTAAAAATTTTTATAAGACGAAAGTTATGGCTATTTAAAGTGTTCTTGAAAATATTCAGTTATAGGTGTTTGTTTATTGACAGCCGCTGATTTACATAATCTGATCATGTAGGTAAGTCAAAATTACAGGAGCAATTTATCAGATTGTGTGAGAAGTGTTTCTGATGAAAAAGCGAATACAATAAGCTCAGCGGTACTCAAAACGTGGGCGTTAAATTATAAGAACTTTAAATTGCTGTAACTTTCTTGTTATTCGATTTTGATCAAAAGTTGATTGCAAAAAATACTATGTTTTGGTCCCCTCTACTTGTCCTTTCAGTTTCCTCCGTACGTTAGAAATCACCCTGTATATTAAATTAATTATTAAAAATTAAATTTGTACCTATAAACTACCTGTCCTCCCAGTTGAGCATGATGTTAGAAAAGATGTTGCGATGATTAAGTTTGTTTGACTCATTAACTTGTTGGGAGGAGACATTCAATCGAGATGGTATACATTTGCAGCTTTTGTAAATTTTCCTGAGATTACAACAATCAAACACTAGGTAAGTACCCCATTACCTATTAGCTACAATTATTGATATCTCAGATTACCATGCAAGTAACCTCAAAAGTATATACTCCTTTATTTCATAATATCTTCTACAAATGATATGCTTGTAGTATTTACTTCGGTTTAAGTGAAATTGATGAAAACGCGTGTCTACTTCCAACGCTAACAAACAAACAAGGTTTAACACCCTTTTCGTGTGAGAAGTGGTAAAACGGCAGTAGATACTTCCAATCAGTATTAGGTAAGTCAGGAATCAGGTCCGTAAAAAGACGTCTCTAAAATGTGGAACCCTGAACTCAAAGATATAGTTTTTAAAAAATACGTACGGCAACTGGAATGATGTTAGAATTTGAAATTCGGAGGGCGCAAAGTCAGCCAGGATTGCAAAAAGTCACAAAAAATTATTTTCTAAAATTTTTTTGATTCGCGAAAATTGCAAAATTTTGCGTTTACATCGTGATGGTAAGCTTATTTTTTAACATTTTGCAATCATTCTTATGTCATTCGAAAGCTTATTCTTTCGTGATTCTTACAGCCCTATTGTATACCTAAAATTCTTTTTAACAAATGGCACAGATATTATTTAAACAATTCATGCGCAGAAAGTGTAGCGTAAACTTCAGCATCGAGGTACTTTTTTAATTATTGCAGATAGCTATATGGTTATGCGACATCAAAGTTAGAGAATATAATAAAGAAGTTTTTAGAGCAAAATGCAGCTCGATTCGAGTAACGGTGGAAGAGTTACGATTTTTTTAATACAGCGCGGCGGCGGCGTCTAATAACGCGGCCAGTAATTTTCGAGTTACCATTGCGCTCACTGCCACGACACGGCCAGCGACAAGTAGTGGTCTGCTAACAACTGCTATCCATTAATTTATGAACAGAAATAAGTATTTATTCTAAAATCAAATATTAGTTACATTGCTCATTGCACAAAATAGAACTACTTACTTCTTGAAAAATAATACATTAACTTTAAATAATATATAGGAAAGAGAAACAGGTAGTACTAGCTTAAACTTCTTTGTATACTTTTACATACAATTATACACATAATACACAAAATCAACACTATAATAATCTTTGACAGTGACCTTCACAATAACAACTTATTATACATTCTAATCCAGCTTTTCTACAACTGCAGTTTCCAGTACAAATTTTAATACCTTTGCATTTACAAAACACGTTTTCTATTGAAACGTTCGGACGAGCGTTAATTGTAATTAACTGAGGTATTAAAACATTATCTTTTGAAGTCCATCCAAATTTTCTTGGATTAGGAAGCAGGGGATTAACTAAGGTGGCGGTTTTCCAAATAATTCATTGATATGCAGCTCTAAGAATGTGCTGGTGGAAAGAGTCTTCAGTAGGCGGCAAATTTCTAATATCCGTTTACAGCTAAGAAATAAATGAGCCCTCAATTTGTCCAAATTTCCCTTAAAAAAAGGACGACCATACAAAATTTTGAAGAAATGTCGCGCCGCATTTTTAAATTCCGCAATTTCAGAGAAATCAACTTGTAGTGGATAATTTAGTAATGGCCGTAGTTGGTTGTCATTTTTATATTTTATACATGTTTTAAATGCATTCGTTTTCCCTTTTCTAAAAACAAAGCTCACTGTGTCACATCCACTTAAAACGTAGGTACTCAACGCCACAACGAGCCACTGCAACGGCCGGCACACCGGCTGGATGCACAATGGCGCGGTGCTCTCTACACTCGAAGTGCATGTTTAAAAATTCGTCATCGTTACCCCATTCAATATTTCTAAAAATGTCCTTAATAAAAAAACTTCTTTATTATATTCTCTAACTTTGATGTCGCATAACCATATAGCTATCTGCAATAATTAAAAAAGTACCTCGATGCTGAAGTTTACGCTACACTTTCTGCGCATGAATTGTTTAAATAATATCTGTGCCATTTGTTAAAAAGAATTTTAGGTATACAATAGGGCTGTAAGAATCACGAAAGAATAAGCTTTCGAATGACATAAGAATGATATCAAAATGTTAAAAAATAAGCTTACCATCACGATGTAAACGCAAAATTTTGCAATTTTCGAGAATCAAAAAAATCTTAGAAAATAATTTTTTGTGCCTTTTTGCAATCCTGGCTGACCTTGCGCCCTCCGAATTCTAATCGCCAAGATCATTCTCCATATTGTACATATTTTTTAAAAACTATATCTTCGAGTTCACCCCCCATGATCGAATTTTGGCCTCTAGATTCCCTACTACTACTTCTGCTTAGGTGTGTTCTTCTCAAGTAAAGTAGCAAAGTAGGTAGATACTTTGTATATAAAACAAAATGCTAGGTAGTAAATGCTTTGAGAGATCCATCAGGAGGTACCTACTGCTTTTTATGCATACCACTCATTGTAAGCACTTCTTTAATTAATAAGTACAAACACTTCTTTAATTAATAAGTACAAACTGATGTTAAATTTTTTCATTAGGTACTTGCCCATACGAAATTATTTTGTACATTATTTAATGATAAACAGAATACTTGACATAAACTGAGCTATTTAACAGATTACTACCTATAAATTTATTTATTTATTTATTTATTTATTCTTACATGCTACATTACTCTTATTTTCAACTAATTCCTTAAATTTATAGGGTAGGAATAAAATGTTCGATATTTAAAGGTGTTTTGCAAAATAAAATATTTGAAATGTCCGCTAAAATATTGCAAACGCAGAAATGCAATACTTGACATTTAAATAAGTTTTGCACGGTAAAAAAACTAAACGCATGATAAATATTAAATTTCGCAGGGTAAAAATAATAAATGCTCGACAAATTTTGCTCGATATATTAGGACATTCTGCTTGTTTTTTAGGACTCCTTGCGGTCTTTGGAGTTTCTTGGCGGGGCAAACGTGAAGGGTGAGGCAGAAAGTGACGCGCTTGGAGGCGTGGCCATAAATCTGGTCAGTTCCCGTCAGCGCACATTTGGCGGGATTCGGTACTCAATTTAAATTTGAAAAGGTGTGTTTAAGTAGAAATTGAAGGAAAAAGGTTGTAGTGCTGTTACGACTAACAATTCCTTTTAGTATAAAAACAATTTGTATTGAGAAAATTCCGAAATAAAAATTACTGTTAACGCTGATCGAATATGAAAACAAAATTTCATATTTTATACTTTGAATAGATTATTATTTTGAAAGCATATTTGCATAATGCTTATTTTTTTGGCACTTTGCGCACCACATATGGAGGGTCTCTTAGCGGCATATTTCGCAAATATCGTGAATCCACCAACTCAGGGAGTAAAGCATCATAAAAGAAATCTTTCAGGGGCGTCAACATTTTTGTTTTAAAAAAGTGGAGGTGCAAACCTCCCCTGGACTTTCCCATACTAAAAATAAACATTTTGTTTTTGCTATTCAACAGCAGTTCGCGAGGCAGCATTGGAAATCATTTGAATGCCTCGCGAGAAAAATGAGACTATACGGGTTCGATATGAACAAAAGAAAGACACCAAGATACGCATCTATCTGTACTCTGTAGTAGGCACCCGCTAAAAATTACAACTGGCGAAGCCGGACGATCGCTACCGACCGACGATCAGTTTCCGTCAAGAGTCCAACCTAAATATTCAAAATTCACGAATTTCTCATTAACCGTACATTTTAGCCATATGATCACCTTATACTATGTGATAGACAATTAAATGTTGCATTAAATTATATAATAATATATAGTGTTTCATTTAAAATAACAAAGTTTCTTATTGTACTGTGAAAACCAAACACCCTGTATACGTGATATAAATTTAGAAAAATGCAAATCCATATACTGAACAACTTTTATATTTAAACTTCTTTCATATTTGGACTAATAAAGGCGCTATAGGAGCATCAATTTTCGATTTTCAAAATCTCGTAGAGGGCGCCACAGTGGAATTCTGGCGTTCATCAAAAAACAAAAATGTAGCTAATACCAAGCTGCATAAGTATAGAAAATTTAAACAAAATCCTTAGACCAGTTTTTTTGTAATAATTTTTCAAAAATTTCAAAATTTTTGGACGAACGCCGATGCGACAGTTTTTGGATTTACTAAATAACTTTTTTTCATGGTGTAGTACCCCCAAAGGGCTATCAAACAAGTTGTTGCGGAAGCTGATCAGATAACTGGTTTTTGAGTTATGGGGCGTTAAAGTCGAAATTTTGAAAAATTCATAGCGGCCGCCATTTTGAAGTTAGAGAGTCCGGGAAAAAACTGTTTGCCTTCAATTATGGTCTTCTTTCATATCCCCTACTCAGATTTTCAAAATTCCGCTTCTGAAAAAAAGGATACCAAAAAACATGTGTACTAAGTCTTAGACGAGTTTTATTACCCCTCCTATGCACTGGTTCTTTTTGTGCCTCCATGGCAGTTGATCGTGGTAAGTAGATAAAATATAAAAAATTCCAAAAAATCCGTAATTACGTTTGCGTATCGCTATATTACAAGCAACTCACCGGACTGAGTTCAATTGCCATTAGAACGAAACACACAAACTTTAACACACAGGTTTGCGCGCTCTACCCTTGTCTACTATCATAGGCGGCAGCACGTTTCAGCAAACAAATTATTAAATTGTAGTACTTTCGGGCGTGCGTAATTATTTATTTATTAATCGTTCGATTGTGTTAAAATTTTGAACTTAGGTGTCAATAAGATGTATGAAGGATTATATGGTGCTACTTTTTTAACTTATTACGCAGAACCATTTAAAAATTAAGATGAATTTGGTGTTTTTTTATGTCACAATAACAAGTAATCAGAGAAGAAGAGAAAAATTCTACCACTATACAATCCTAGAATATAATCAGGTCAATCTAAATTCTCAAAGAAAATTGAAATTTATTGAGCCGTTTCTCCAAAATCATGCACGCAATATCTACCTCACATCCTTCCCCACCCTACTTCAGTTTGCATGTACTGAGTCCTCTTAAAAGGAAACTTTACGGCAGTAAAATAATATGTATTGACAAGTTCAATATTTTTACATTCCAACTAAACAAAACTATAAACAATAAAACGCACACCAGATTTACATTCAATGAATAGCGCAGGAATACAAATTTAAATACTTAACACTCCCACGTATTCTAAGCTTAATCAATATGTTGATACAACAAGCCTAAACTAATTCTAAACTTTTCAAATTTGCAGTGCGGTAATGGTTTAGTTAATATATCTGCAATTTGATCATTTGTAGACACATATTGTACATTGAGTTCTTTGTTTTCATATTTTTGTCTTACAAACTTGTACCGCACATCTATGTGTTTGGTGCGTTTATGAAAAACAGGATTCTTTATCAATTTAATCGCACTTTGATTATCGATGCAAAGAAACAAATCATTGTCAGATCTTTCACCAATTTCACTGAGTACTTGCTTTAACCATATAGCTTCTTTTGCGGCTTCCGAAGCTGCAATAAATTCCGCTTCCGTTGTTGACAAGGAAACCGTCTGTTGACGTCTACTGCACCAGGTAACTGCACCGTTGTTCATTTTAAAAACATATCCTGTGGTTGAACGTCTTGTTTCCGTATCATTGGCATAATCAGCATCACAATAACCAATTAGACTTTCATTAGATTGAGAATAACAAATTCCAAGATTCCAAGTCAATTTTAAATATTTCATAATTCGTTTGACAGCGTTCCAGTGGGATAAATTGGGATTGTTTTGAAATCTGCTAACTATGTTGACCGCAAACATGATATCAGGTCGCACAGCAATTGCTACAAACATCAATGAACCGACTGCTTCTCTGTAGGGCACATTTAAAGGTTCGTTCTCTTCAGATGTTACGAGCATAGAATGCGAGTCAGCAGGTGTATTATTTGTTCTTGCATCTTTCATATTAAATCTTTCAAGCAAACGTCGTATAAAATTACTTACGTGTATAAAAATTGTTTTGTTAATTTTGTCAATTTCAATTTCCAGTCCAACAAAACAATTTGGTTCATGTACAGTTACTTCGAAAACACTTTCCATTTTACATACCACTTGATTTAGTGTTTCGACTTTCTTCGTCATTATTAGCCCATCGTCTACATATAGTACTAATAAAACAATATCATTTTGAAGAATTCCTGTAAATACACAATTATCGGCTTCACATTGTTTAAGACCGAAGGTTTGTAGAAATTCCCTGAATTTCTTATTCCAACACCTGGGTGCTTGTTTGAGTCCGTATAATGACTTTCTTAGTTTACATACTAAATTTGAATTAATCGTTATACCTTGTGGAGGTTTCATATAAACATCTTCATCCAAATCACCATGAAGAAATGCAGTTTTTATATCAAATTGAATTAAGTTGTAATTTCGTTTTACTGCTGTTGCAAGCAAAATTCGTATCGTATCATAACGAGTTGTCGGAGCATAGGTTTCACTGTAATTTACCCCTTCGATTTGTGCGAATCCCTTTGCACATAATCGAGCTTTATATCGGTTTATTTCACCGTTGGTGAATCGTTTTATCTTGAAGACCCATTTTGAACCAATAGTTCTTGCATTAATAGGTGACGGAACTAGCTCCCATGTTTTGTTTTTGTTCAGTGCTTCTAATTCTTCTTCAATTGCTAATTTCCATTTATCCGCTTCTGCACTGTTAATGGCTTCATCGTAAGTTTCTGGGATGTCCCCTTCCACCAAATTTATTTCGTAGCGCTTTGGTCTTTGAAGATTTTCTCGCGATCTCAACTGATACGAATTGATTTTATCTGGCACTTCTCCTTCGTCGTAGCTGTTGACGTCTTCATTTTCTTCTAAAAGTTGATCATTTACTGGAATTAGTATTGTGTTCGTTCGTGGCATTATTGATTTGTTCTCTTCGTTGAATATGACATTCCGTGAAACCTTAATCTTCTTCGTTTGAGGGTCAAACAATCTGTAATTTGTTGACTCATTTTCATAGCCAACCAGAATTAATTTTTTACTTTTCGGTTCCAATTTTCTCCTCAAATTATCTGGAACGTGCATGTAGGCTTCACTTCCAAATACTTTTATGTGATTTAATGTAGGTTTCCTTTTTGTCCACAGTTCAAATGGTGTCTGGTTCAATGTATGGACATTTGATGTTCGATTCAGAATGTAAGAAGCAGTATTAACTGCCTCTGCCCACAAGTATAGTGGCAAGTCTTTAGTGTAAAGCATAGCTCGAGCACTCTCAACTAGCGTGCGATTTTCTCGCTCCGATTTTCCATTTTGCTCTTGAGAGTAAGGTGCCGAAGTTTCAATTTGTATACCCTTTTCAGTCAGAAATTGTCGGAAATCGTGGTTAACATATTCAGTTCCGTTGTCGGTGCGGATCACTTGTATTCCATAGTTGAATTTGTTCTTACAGAGTTGAAAGAACTGTTTGAAACAAGTTAACGTGTCAGATTTGTGTTTCAAGAAATAAACACTTCTGTAATTGGTGCAGTCATCTTTAAACAGTACATAATAAAGACAACCCAACTGACGGTACTGACATTGGTCCGCAAACGTCACTGTGAATGAATTCTCCGGGTCTACAATTCCTTCGCTGACTTTTCCCATATGGTAGTTTGTGTTGTTTTCCGTATTGACATCCTTCACAAACAAATTTATTTTTATCGGTTATTATAATATCTTCAATGACACCTTTTGCTACCATTTCACTAATCGTCTTTACATTTACATGTCCCAACCGTTCATGCCACGTTTTTAAACTATCACTCGCGGTCACATTAACTTCAGGAACTACCGTACGGAACAGTAGTTTGTACAAATTATTTGATCCACGAATTGCACGGGCCTTTAATATACCATTTTCAAATATTTTAGCTTCGTTGCTCTCTTTAATCACAATCATTCCCCTTTTCGTAACTGCTCCTTCGGAAAATAGATTTTTCTTTAATCCAGGCACATACCAAACATCTATTATATTACTGTTAGCCCATTTATCGTCAATCCAACATTTAACTTTTATCACACCAATTCCTTTTACTTTTAATTCATGATTGTTGCCAAGTTTAACAGTAAACTCTTCGACTTCTTTAAAAGTTACGAATAAATCTCGAATGGATGTCATGTGAGCGGATGCCCCACTATCCATCGTCCATACAATGTCGTTGTCTATCATACTCGTATTGATATCGTCTTCGACAGTAAAAGCAGAATAATGACTATTATTTTCATTGTTATGCTGACCACTAGATTGATATGGATTTCTTCGAGGTGCTCGACAGTTTCTTGAAATATGTCCCTTCTTACGACAATTATAACAAGTAATCAGTTGCTTACCCATCCTTTTGTATTTTTGATGTGTCTGTTCTTTATTGACATTACTGGAACTCGATGCCACCAATGCATTGTCTACCGTTTCTACTGTGGATAGATTTATTTCTTCATCAATCAGACGTGTTGTTAAATTTCGTAATGTTTGTTTATTTTCTTCAAGAGAAAGCCATGCCTGTCGAAAATTTCGGAATTTTGTCGGGAGGGTTCCTAATATTTTGGTAATAATTGCCATGTCACTGATTTGATCACCTGATTCCCTAATTTGCCTAGCCATATTTTCTATTTTTGCAATATGTTGTATAACCGAGTCATTCACTGCCATTTTATACTGATGAAACTGCTCGTGTGCTAGCATCTTGTTTGATTCCGTTTTCATGGCGTAGATACTATCCAATTTATCTAGGATTTCTTTTGACGTTTCACAATTTTCAATTAGCGTTATTTGATATAGATCCATTGAAGCTGTTATGATACACATACCCACGGCATCTTTCTTATTCCATGCCACTAATTCTGTTATTTTGTCCGGAGTTGGCTTTGCTTCTCCACCAGAAGCAATATCATACACACCTTTTGCACGTAGTGCACATTTAATTTGGAATTTCCATTGTGGGAAATTCTTTCCGTTGAACTTGTTTATCGTTGCAATATTATTGCCGTCGATTGCAGCCATTTCTGTCGAAGACACACTTCCAGAAATACAATCGAAAATAACCACGAAGGTTCACACTCGTACTGAACCGTACTTCCTTTAAAACTTTCCTATTACGCTTCAACGTTCTCTGGGCCCATAACTTGTTAGAGATTTTAGTTAAAAGCACAAAACACCTGACTGTCAGCGAGAGGTTAAGTTATCTCTGGTTAAAAGGAAACTTTACGGCAGTAAAATAATATGTATTGACAAGTTCAATATTTTTACATTCCAACTAAACAAAACTATAAACAATAAAACGCACACCAGATTTACATTCAATGAATAGCGCAGGAATACAAATTTAAATACTTAACAAATATACATTTTTGCGCTACTGTGCTCTATTTCATTGTTTACCGCGGCTGTTTCCAAGACAGTAAGTTATGTTTACTAGTTGCTAAGGATAAAGTCGTCGGTAAAATACTTTGGGGTTCTAGAACGGTAAGTAAATTTACTCAAAACGAATGTGCCATGTAATTTGATAAATTAATGTCAGTCACAAATGTCAGTTTAGTTAAATAAAATGAATGCAATTTCCAATGTTAGTTAAAACAAATCCTGGAGCTTTTAATTTCTCATTTCTTGTAACAAAGTACGCCAGCAAAGATTTTTCATCAATATTTGTACTTTTCTTGGTACTTCAATTTTTAAAATGATTGTAGGTACCTTCGTAGCGTCTCTCTAGACTTATCAGGAATGAGAACATTCCAAGCTTCTTCTATTTCGTTTTCGGAATCATTTTCATTAATTTTTAGCACGGAACTCAAAATAATTTTCACAAAAAACTGCAATGGCGGCAACTGTTTACAGATTGCTATAGAAACGCAATATATCAATCGACAATACGGCAACGTGATGCGGAGACTGACAATTATCGCATTTGAATCTGTATTAATTATTAATTTATTAAAAATTCTTTTTACCGGATTCAGTAGCGCAAAAAACGTCATAAGCATCACGAACGTTAAGGACTACCGATCTCAGACAATAATTGGAGTCGTCGCTGCGCTCCTCCTCCAAACTATTGTCTTCGATCGGTAAAATGTCCTTACCGTTCTTAATACTTAATATACTATTTTTTTATAATTGTTTAGAATAATGCATTTTTTTTTTGAATATATAACCCTATTTTTATACATGACCATTCATATTGTAAAAAAAATAACCATTTATTATTTTTATTGAGCGTTTTCTCTCGTTATTAAGCATTTGCTATTTTCATCGAGCGTTTACCGTTTTTATTAAGGTTTTGTTACTTTTATCGAGCGTATATTTTTTTATCGAGCGTTTATTTCTTTTTATCGAGCGTTTACTCTTTGTATCGAGCGTTTATTCTTTTTATCGATCGTTTAGTCTTTTTATCGAGCATCTATTCTTTTTATCGAGCGTTTACTTTTTTATCGAGCGTTTATTTCTTTTTATCGAGCGTTTACTCTTTGTATTGAGCGTTTATTCTTTTTATCGAGAGTTTATTATTTTTATCGATCGTTTAATTTTTTTTATCGGGCATCTATTCTTTTTATCGAGCGTTTACTCTTTTTATCGAGCGTTTAATATTTTACCGAGCATTTTCTATTTTTATCGGGTGTTTGATAAAATAACCTGCAACTAGAATTTTGAATCGAACAAATGTATCGTGCATGGAAATTAATTAACGAGCGTATAATTTGTAGCGAAATTTATATAAAGATGTTTTCCATTCATGCCTTAGCCTAAGCTTTGGCTTGGTATTAAGAAAATCATTGGTTTTTAAACAAAAAAATTATTAACTAATACTAAACTAATATTACACACTGATATTTGGTAAAAAAAAGTATTTCAAACAAAATTCACCACATCACCTTACAGATTCCTCCGTAGGTTAGAAATCACCCTGTATATGTAATCAAGTCGGCCATGGTTATATGTAGATTCCCTTTCAGTTTTGGTTCGGCCAGTTTATCTCTGTGGTTTAATGCTTAAATCTATGGCATAGGTTTTCATCTGTGGTTTAAAGGTTTTGAAGTTTTCGGCTCCGTGTTATGTTCTGGGTTCTGTCAGTTTTCGTTTAAAATCGTAAAATGGCGGATGCTGCTGCACGCCAGTTACAATATGAATATAAAGCGGTAAGAAATATAATTATTTAAGCTATAATCACTAGTTATACATTATCAACAATATATTTATTTTGTAACAAAGATTTTTTACTACTGATACAATGTAAAAATGCCTCGTAGTAAATTGCAAAACGTATAGGTTACGTTTTATGTTTTGTTTTGTTTTGTAGAACTCCAATCTTGTTTTACAAGCCGATGTACGGCTTATTGAACGCAGAAGTCGAGATGAAGCTACAGGAGAAGTTATGTCCCTTGTGGGAAAACTTACTGGCACTAGGATGGGTGATCGTGCACAACGAACAAAACCTGGTAAAGCTGAGGAACGTAAAGTGAAGTATGTGTTATGTTCAATATCTCATAATCAGTGCTGTATTCCGATAAAATTTTACACCATTTTACAATTTTTTTGTATAGGTAATTAAAAAGTTGATTAAGAAAAAGCAAATATCATAAACATACAAAATGGTTTACTAAAATTATTTACATAAAATATTGTACAAGATTTTAACTTCCCTGCTGCAGGCCTATTATCAACGTATACCAATTATCCTAATAATAATAATTAATAATCAAAAAATATTTATGCATTCTGCATTGTTACTGGATTATGAAGTTTTAAAGATTACTCGCTTCACGAAAAATTTTTACCCTAAATAATAACGGGTAATAATTTCTTAAAAATTTGAAGTTACAAAATGTACACTACTAGTTATTTACCAGGAGGTTTAAATTTTTTCTATTCAACATGCCATATATTATGTGCGGATACCCTGAAATTTTTTGGCATATACCCCTGCACTGTTCATAATGTAGGAAAATTAAAAATCAGGAGTTAACATAAACCTGAGAATAGAAAGATTACCAAAAACAGTGCAAGTAGGTACCTAAGTATGTATATAAAATTAATTGTTTGTTTTCTTAGGCGACAGAAACGAGATGAAGCACAATATGATTTCACACGGATGAAAGGTGCTACTTTGTTATCGGAGGGAATAGATGAAATGGTTGGCATTATCTACAAACCAAAGACACAAGAAACACGTCAAACCTATGAAATATTACTTAATTTTTTGCAAGAAGCACTTGGTGATCAGCCACGCGATATTTTATGTGGTGCTGCAGATGAAATATTGGCAGTTTTAAAAAACGATAGATTAAAAGATAAAGAAAAGAAGAAAGAAACTGAAGCCTTGTTGGGTATGTTCTGTGTATTTCATTATTTAAAGTAGTTTTAATAGTGATCGCAAATATATTGAACAATCCAAACGTAACATTGAAATTAAGTTGTAGTGCATATCTTTATCAATGTCAATGTTTCCACATGGAAATTTACTGATTTGGTATACACAATATGGTTCATATTATGTAGATGTTTTGTTATGTCTTAACATTATTGTATGTATAAAAATACAAGAGCGCTGATTACATGTTTTTGTGTTTTAGGCAGTATTGCAGACGAGCGATTTGCGCTACTGGTTAATTTGTGTAAAAAGATAACGGATTTTGGAAATGAGGATACAAAATCTTCAGCTGTAGGTGAAGAAAATATAGATGAAACTTATGGAATTAATGTACAGTTTGAAGAGTCCGAAGAAGAAGATGATGAGGACATGTATGGTGAAATCCGTGAGGAAATGGATGACGAAGAAGGCGAAGAAGCCCGAGAAGATATTGCTATTCATGCTGAAAATGTAAGCGTTATTTTTTCTTTCATGCTCATGAGTTCTTTTACTTAACAGATTGATAATGGTGCCCCAGAGGTACTAAACTATTTCTGTTATTATATTCTTGAATATTATTTTATGTACAGGATGGCCCAAATTGGTTGTCCGTATAGGGTATCCCAGCAACTATTGTCGAAAGGAGAAAACTGAGGGCACATTCTCGAGCTGGTATTTTGAGACAATTTTAATGGGACAGACGAAAGTTTGCTCTAATTTCATATTTTCAAGGAAAACGTGATTTTCCGAAATTTCCTTGTTCTTATTAGTTATTATGTTGAATAACTTTTTTATTTTATAAGTATCGCAAAACTACAAAAACATTCTAAGGCACTTTTTTGGGTAGAACTCAATGGCGTACTCAAATTTTTAACTAGGTTCAAATTTCGGAAATATTAAATATAGTTGTATTTTTTAAAATAGAAACCATAGTTGGCTATACCCCCAATAAAACAAGTGTTTCTTTCAGATTTTAAAACTGTATACTTTAATGGGTATATTTCTAATAGTTTTCTAGTTAAAAAATCGAGTACGCCACTGAATTCTACTAAAAATAAGTGCCTGTAGAATGTTTTTATAGTTTCTAGATAGCTTAATAAAACAGAAAAGTTATTCAACATAATAAGAATAAGGAAATTTCGGAAAATCGCGTTTTCCTTGAAAACGAACGATGGAAAAATTTCGTTCGCGCCATTAAATTTGTCTCAAAAAATGAGCTCGGTCTGTCCTATTAGGCAGGGTAGGCAGTGCCTGCCTAAAAATTTTCAAAAATAATGCGTAACTTGAAATATACAAATATGTGTAAAAAAGAGATACTACTTTATATATTTATTATTATTAAGAACAAAATAATTTCGTAGAATTTAAATAAACCGATATCCGATACGGACAGCTTGCATAATTCCATCACCCAAAAGGCTTGCCTAGTTTACCACTCTGTCACTGTCTGCATAATTCGTATTCAAAAACTTTCTAATATTGAGATCGTACTCTATTAGTAATAGTGGGGGTGTTTCGAGATTCTGTAGAGACGGAGGCTCGCTTTTGGACAAGGAACTACTGATGGGAATTGTATTTCCTTTAAGTAAACACGTTCGCTTATTATTTGTCTGTTGGCGATTACCTGTGTAGAAAGGAACTTTTGTGCATTAGAGGGAATTAAAACTTACTGGCGCAATTCAATAAATCAAGACTGATTTTCGGCATTAAGTGCAATAGCCATTCAAAAAGATTTAGTTTCCGAACTGGAACAAAGCAATTGGTGGTATGATAAGATAATCGATCATTTTGCGGCTATGAAAGAAAGACGTATTGATCTTGTATATAAAAAATAATGTACGTGTTCCGTAATATACTAATTTACATCAAATATAGAAATGCTCAGTTTTTTACAATCCAGAAATTTATTTTTGTTAACTTTGAATAAAGTGCTGTTTGAAATTTTGAAGTTTTTTGGATTTGCCTGCCCTAATTTTTAACCCACGGACCGCCACTGGAGAATGTGCCCTCAGTTTTCTCCTTACGTCAATAGCTACTGAGGTGCCCTATACGGACAACCAATTTGGGCCACCCTGTATACTGTTCAGTGCATGACTCTAGTATGGAAACTTATTAAATTTACTTTGGTGTAAATAGGGTTCCTTAATTTTTTGTGTATTGTTAATTTGTTAATTTATCGATTCTGATTAGATTTTGTTTAGCTGCCGGAAACAATTTCTTAGGTGACTGATTAATTTGTTGTTCTTACTACGAATCGGTTATTATTTTTTTTCTCGGGAAGGTATAGAAATGAAGTGTTAAAGTGGTACATTTTTGTATTCAGCAAGTTGAGCTGTACACGAATCTGTTAAAAAAATATAGGGGTTCCATTAAAAAAAATATTCGATGACGTCATCACGCGAAAACAAATGAACATCGGAAATGCGCAGGTATAGGAACAAGGGTCTTTTTAAAAAGTAAAATCGACGTGTCCGAGGAAATTTCATGAAACGTCATCGTTTTAGAAATAATGAATTTATTCCATACTTTTCTTCCACACTGTATATCCGTTGCATAACTGCCCAAATTTATTTTAGATCACTGCAGTAGGGTAGTGCGTTTTCATTTATAACTTCTTTCATTTTATAATAATGAAGTGATGTAACATCATTCACGTTTTAGTTGGGAGGTGTAGAAGAAATGAAGAAAGAGAAACCATTACATCCTCTGGATATAGATGCATATTGGCTTCAAAGACAACTGTCTAAAATTTATGATGATGCTATGGTATCTCAAGCAAAAGCTGGGGAAGTTCTAAATGTTCTTCGTGATGCTAGTGATGACAGAGAATGTGAAAATCAACTTGTACTTCTGCTTGGTTATGATTGTTTTGACTTTATCAAACAGCTGAAAAAATACAGACAAATGAGTAAGTTAATTGTTTTTTCTTAAATATCTTAACATGTAAACATCCGAACCAGTCATTGCAGTTATTGTATAGACTGGCCTAACTATTTAAATTACATAAATATGCTCAAATATGCAACATAAATATTATTTAAATAAATAATAAATATTAAATAAAATATTGATTTCAACGGGAAATAACAAGATTTATTCGCTTTATACGTATTTCGGCATCATTGTGCCATTGTCAAAAGCTATATAAAATATTATAACAAATGCAAAATATAGTAACTCCTTGATTCTATTATTTTAACACTGCGTGAAGCAGCTGGCCCCAGTCAACCCGTCGGAAGTCAGTCACTTATCAGTGTTTTAAAAAGATATTCCAAAATCTTCAGTAAAGGAGAATCTAAGAGATCAATTTGCTCATTCATTAAAGGTATGTTGTTTTTTGTGTGTTTATAAATTTCAAAAGCTTCTAAAATGTTTAATTTATTTTTGTTATCAGAAAAGTGTAAAAATTTAATTGTATTATTAGATGTTAATGTGTGATTTTGTTCTAACAAATGTTTAGCAAAATTTGATTTATGTGCATGTTTATATTTGTAACAACGGATATGTTCTTTTTGCCTAATACTGAAATTTCTAATTGTTTGACCTATATATACTGAATCACAATGTGAACAATTTAATTTATAAAACCTGATTTTAGCAAATCGTTAATTTTGTCTTTAGCATTGAAAAGAGAGTATAGAATATTTTTATTTGTTTTAAAAATGACTTTATATTTATTTGTGTTATTTATAATTTTAGCAATCTTTTCTGAAATTTTACCAAAATATGGAATTGAAACGTATTTTAATGTTTTATCAGTGTTATTAATGGAATAAACTTTTTGAATAGCTAATTTATAATTTTTCTTTTTAATTAAAGTGTCAATAAGTGTAGTGTTATAACCATTGCTATATGCAATTTGTTTAATAATGGAAATTTCTCTATTAAAATTATTTTTATCTAAAGGAATTGTTAGAGCTCTGTGTACTAAAGATTGATATGCTGCTAATTTGTGTGTATTATGATGACAAGAGTTATGTGGTATGGTAATAATAGAGTGAGATTTGCTAAAATCAGGTATTTATAAATTAAATTGTTCACATTGTGATTCAGTATATATAGGTCAAACAATTAGAAATTTTAGTATTAGGCAAAAAGAACATATCCGTTGTTACAAATATAAACATGCACATAAATCAAATTTTGCTAAACATTTGTTAGAACAAAATCACACATTAACATCTAATAATACAATTAAATTTTTACACTTTTCTGATAACAAAAATAAATTAAACATTTTAGAAGCTTTTGAAATTTATAAACACACAAAAAACAACATACCTTTAATGAATGAGCAAATTGATCTCTTAGATTCTCCTTTACTGAAGATTTTGGAATAAATATCTTTTTAAAACACTGATAAGCGACTGACCTCCGACGGGTTGACTGGGGCCAGCTACTTCACGCAGTGTTAAAATAATAGAATCAAGGAGTTACTATATTTTGCATTTGTTATAATAATTTTTATATAGCTTTTGACAATGGCACAATGATGCCGAAATACGTATAAAGCGAATAAATCTTGTTATTTCCCGTTGAAATCGATATTTTATTTAATATTTATTATTTATATAATCATGGATTTCAACAAAGTGAAGCTTGAGAATGTCAATAAATAAATATTATTTGCTCGAAGATGTCGAAATATGCAATATATGCAAAATGAAATCAGTGCCATTTAATTGCATTTCATCAGATACAGATATAAACCAATGCATTATGTTGACATATTAATATTTTAGAACAGGCATTTGCATAAAATCCGTGCTTTAGTGATCATAGTAGATATACACTAAATATCCTGAACATTTCTTTTCCCCCCTTCTTTTCTTTTTGCTCGTTTTCTTGGGACACCTTGTATAAACAAATTGACTACAATCAAATTGGATAAGTTATTTTATGGGGCAACCATTCAAATTAACAATTTAACCTCTTCAAAATGAACAGTTTACTTTAATGGTTATGCCGGTTATGGTCAGGACGTGGTACCAATGGCCAACTGCGAGTCCACAGACTCTCGCTAGCTGTGTCTCAGCCCCCTTATAAACTTGCAATACAGAACGTAGAATTGGAAATGGAAGACAAGTATTATTATTATTGTTAACTTTATTATTGGAATATGTTGAAAAAATTGAATTGAATGGAGAGGGTGGTGTAACATTTAGAGAAAACAATTAAACTTTTGGTAGAAGCGGTTTTCTCCAAGTGTTTATGATGGATAGAAGCAAATGTAGATTGTATTCTGCACTTCTTTTATAATACTGTCTTTTTTGGTACAGCTGGCTGGTTGTGGCCAGCACCAGTTTACGCTTCACTTTGAGCTAGTCTGTACAGTAATTGCTTACTACTAATCAGACCTGTTTGTGTTTTAATTGTTTCATGTTATATAAAGATTGCCTTTGTTGAACTCGCATCTTTTATTACAGTTTTATATTGCACCTTACTGGCGAAATCTCAAAGTGATTCAGAGCGACAAAAAATTAGAGATCGTATGAGTGAAGATCCATCTTTAGCTAGAATATTGCGACATCTGGATACTGGAAAGAATGAAGATGATGAAGATGAAGAATCCACATCTCGATCATCGCGCCGAAAAAATCGAAGTGATGAAACAGATGCTGGACTTGGAGCTCAAGTTGCTGGTTCAAGGCAACTTATTGATTTTGAAGATTTGTTATTTTCACAGGGTTCACATTTTATGGCTAACAAACGTTGCCAGTTGCCTGATGGGTCATTTAGAAAACAACGTAAAGGTAAGAGGACACTTCAATTTTAAATTATGAGACTACACTTATCAAGGAAAAGATGGATTAAATTTGCAAAAGATTCAAAACTGTTATCTAATTGAAGTTGTTAAGAGTTTCTGAAAGATTATTATTTTCACCTGGTTTTCATTTTTTTTTGGAGAAAAAAGAAACCTGAGAATGTTTTTTTTTTATATTTTAACAAAATAAACAGGTTGCTTGTTTTAAGTTGACCACTTGAAATAGGTGATATTAAGGAACACCACTTTCAAAAACATTATTTAAAGTCACTTGATTTTAGGAGGACCCAATTTGATGTCCAAGTACAGGGTATCTCAATAACCATTGTTGTAAGGAGAAAAATGAGGTCCTTAGACAATAGTTATTGAGAACCTTATTATAGAATATCAAAATGAGACCGTCCTGTACAGGTTGTTCTGCATGTTAGGAATCAAATTGATATTAGTTAAGTAACAGTTGAAAGGCACTATTTGCAATGTCGTTTCCAATTTATTGACATGTTTACATTTCAAGAATTGTACATACATTTTGTTGATTATGCGTGTTAATTAATAATTCCCTAAGGGAATCCTTGATGCCTAAACTGGGCTCATTAGATTTTTTGCTACCTATTGTGTGATAAATGAACTGAAAATATTTATCTTGAATTTAGGATACGAAGAAGTACATGTGCCTGCATTGAAACCGAAACCATTTGGTGATAGTGAGAAACTGATGCAAATAGATCAACTTCCAAAGTATGTCCAACCCGTGTTTGAAGGCTTTAAAAGTTTAAATCGTATACAAAGCAGGTTATACAAAACAGCTCTTGATGCTGATGAAAATCTGCTACTATGTGCTCCAACCGGAGCTGGTAAGACAAACGTAGCACTTTTGTGTATGATGCGAGAAATTGGTAAACACATTAACGCCGATGGAACCATAAATGTCGATGATTTCAAAATAATATACGTAGCACCCATGCGATCTTTAGTACAAGAAATGGTTGGAAACTTTGGCAAACGTTTAGCAAATTATAATATTACTGTGTCTGAATTAACTGGAGACCATCAATTAACAAGAGAACAAATTGCAGCCACACAGATTATTGTTTGTACTCCTGAAAAATGGGATATTATCACACGTAAAGGTGGTGAGAAAACATTTACATCTCTAGTTCGACTTATTATTATTGATGAAATTCATTTGCTACATGATGAGCGAGGTCCAGTATTAGAAGCTTTGGTTGCTAGAACTATTCGAATGATTGAATCTACCCAGGAAGATGTCCGTTTAGTAGGATTATCCGCTACGTTGCCAAATTACAAAGACGTTGCGACATTTTTGAGGGTTAAAGTTGATAGTGGTTTGTATTACTTTGATAATAGTTTTAGACCAGTTGCATTAGAACAACAATATATTGGTGTAACCGAAAAGAAAGCTTTAAAAAGATATCAAGTTATGAACGAAATAGTGTATGAAAAAACTATGGAGCATGCTGGAAGAAACCAAGTTTTAATATTTGTGCATTCACGAAAAGAAACTGGAAAAACTGCCAGAGCTATTAGAGACATGTGTTTAGAAAAAGATACGTTGGGGCAGTTTCTAAGAGAAGGTTCAGCTTCTATGGAGGTTCTCCGAACTGAAGCAGAACAGGTTAAAAATCAAGAATTGAAGGATTTGTTACCTTATGGTTTTGCAATACATCATGCAGGAATGACACGGGTTGACAGAACATTAGTTGAAGATTTGTTTGCTGATCGTCATATTCAAGTGCTTGTATCTACTGCTACATTGGCATGGGGAGTGAATTTACCTGCTCATACCGTTATTATCAAAGGTACACAAATTTACAATCCTGAGAAAGGACGTTGGGTAGAATTAGGTGCATTGGATGTGCTACAGATGTTGGGAAGGGCTGGTAGACCACAATATGACACTAAGGGAGAAGGCATTTTAATTACAAACCATAGTGAGTTACAGTATTACCTTTCCCTTTTGAATCAACAGCTTCCAATTGAGTCACAAATGATTTCAAAATTACCAGATATGTTAAATGCGGAGGTTGTTCTGGGAACAGTTCAAAATGTAAAAGATGCTGTTACTTGGTTGGGTTATTCATATCTATATATACGAATGCTGCGACAACCTACTTTGTATGCTATATCACATGATGCCTTTAAGCAAGATCCTTTGCTTGAACAGCACAGAGCCGATCTAATCCATACTGCTGCTTTGCTCTTGGATAGAAGTGGGCTGATGAAGTATGATCGAAAGACTGGTCATTTCCAAGTTACCGAGATAGGTAGAATAGCGTCACATTACTATTGCACTCATGAGACCATGTCAACTTATAATCAGCTGCTTAAACCTACACTGAGTGAAATAGAACTATTTCGCGTGTTTTCTTTATCTTCGGAATTTAAACATATTGCAGTTCGCGAAGAAGAAAAATTGGAGCTCCAAAAGTTAATGGAACGAGTTCCCATTCCTATTAAAGAAAGCATCGAAGAAGCAAGTGCTAAAGTGAATGTTCTGTTACAGGCGTACATCTCTCAATTAAAGTTGGAAGGTTTTGCACTGATGTCAGACATGGTTTTTATAACACAATCTGCTTCACGGTTAATGAGAGCTATTTTTGAAATTGTTTTGCATCGTGGATGGGCACAGTTAGCCGATAAATCATTAGCATTATGTAAAATGATTGATAGGAGAATGTGGCAGTCTATGTCTCCATTAAGACAATTCAGAAAAATGCCAGAGGAAATCGTAAAAAAAATTGAAAAGAAAAATTTTCCTTGGGAACGTTTATATGATTTAGGACCTAATGAGATTGGTGAACTTATTCGTGTTCCCAAGTTGGGCAAAACTATTCATAAATATGTTCATCAGTTCCCTAAACTGGAACTGTCCACTCATATTCAGCCTATTACAAGATCTACATTGCGTGTGGAATTAACCATTACCCCTGATTTTCAGTGGGATGAAAAGTTGCATGGGTCATCAGAAGCCTTTTGGATTTTAGTGGAAGATGTAGATTCTGAAGTAATTCTACATCATGAATATTTTTTACTTAAAGCCAAGTTTGCAGCAGATGAACATCTCATAAAATTTTTTGTTCCTGTGTTTGAGCCATTACCTCCCCAATATTTCTTACGAATTGTATCTGATCGTTGGATTGGTTCCGAGACTCAGCTCCCTGTCTCATTTAGGCATTTGATTTTGCCCGAGAAGAATTTCCCACCAACAGAATTGTTGGACTTGCAACCTTTACCTATAACAGCTTTAAGGAATCCTAAATTTGAATCATTATATGCTGATAAATTCCCACAGTTCAATCCAATTCAAACTCAAGTTTTTAATGCTGTTTATAACAGTGATGATAACGTTTTCATTGGAGCACCAACAGGGTCCGGGAAGACAGCAATTGCGGAGTTTGCTGTACTACGATTATTCCAGCAGAATCCTGAAGCACGATGTGTCTACTTGGTACCAAAAGATGCTTTAGCTGAATTAGTTTTTGCTGACTGGCACAACAAGTTTGGTCAACTACTTAGCAAAAAGGTTGTTTTGTTAACTGGCGAAACTGGAACTGACTTAAAGCTTTTAGCTAAAGGACAAGTTGTTATTGCAACAGCAGAGAAATGGGATATATTATCAAGACGTTGGAAACAAAGGAAAAATGTCCAAAATGTACATTTATTTATAGTAGATGAACTTCATCTCATTGGAGGTGAAGATGGGCCCGTCATAGAAGTTGTTTGTTCTCGCATGAGATACATTTCATCACAAATAGAACGTCAAATTAGAATCGTAGCATTATCTGCTTCATTAGCTGATTATCGTGATATAGCTCAATGGTTGGGTTGTAATGCGAACGCAACGTTTAATTTCCATCCTAGTGTTCGTCCTATTCCTTTGGAATTGCACGTTCAAGGGGTAAACATCACCCACAATGCATCAAGATTAATTGCAATGTCAAAACCTGTATACAATGCCATTATTAGATACAGTCCTCATAAACCAGTTATTATTTTTGTACCTACACGTAAGCAAGCAAGACTAACAGCCATTGACATATTAACTTACACATCAGCTGAAACACAACCTAATAGATTTTTCCACGCTGAGGAAGATGACATTAAGCCATTTTTAGATCGAATGTCAGATAAGGTAGGTACATTTCCATGTAGTAGACATTTTATTAAAATAAAGAGGAAAAGGTCAAGTGTTAATTTAAATGTTGCTGTTCTTATACAGTGTCCCTTAAAGGTCTGTACAAAAGCTACTACAAATTCATGAGACCAAAATAGGACGATCTAACCAAACTTATCTATATTCAAATGCGCTTCACTCTATGAAGTGTCAAAGATGTTCAAAAATTTTTTAATTATTTTTAAATAACATGCTTTTAGCGATGGCGATGTAATTTGGGATGTGAATCTGTACTGACAAAAGGCACTTTTGACATAATTTTTTGCTCGTGAGTGTTATGCAGTTGTCCAAAAGTTCATCATCTGGCTGTCAAAGAGCTCGATTTTTTATAATGGTTTTTCAATACCTGTTAAACTATTGCTCCTGACAAAACTTCTCTGTTTAAATGTTTTTGTCTCTTGTTTGACTACAATATCTGCCATAGTTTAGGCAGAAAATTTTTTTTGATTTGGTGTATGTCATGCCCTGCAGCCTAAATAAGTTTAGTCACATTCAAAAAAGTTACATAACAAAAACTGTTCTAATGGGCAAACTGAATGCAACAAACAACAAAAATACTTGCAGCAAATATTCAAACTGTTTAAGTTTACGGACACACAATGTAGACCAAATGTTACTATCTGCCATAGATTATGAGAAAAAGTTAATCGCTATACAACGTAGGCTTTGCTTTTTAAACTGCCGGTACTTATAGTCCAGGAGCTAGCGGTATATTAGAAGACTGATTTCTGTCAAGCTGAAATTTTTTTTATGAGCTGGTATGGTTATGTCTGCCAAATGTAGGTGGTCGACAAAATAGGACCGCGGGACATAAAGCGCCCAGAATTTTTTTGTTTTTAATTATTTTTTGATGAAATTGACAAACTTCAATCAAGCTAATTCCTTTTTTGCTTGTTATTTATGACATTCCGACAACAAAAAATTAACTGTCCGACAAAAAAGTCGGAACTGGATCAGTGTCTACCGTTTGGGGTTCGTATTTTTTTAAAGACATTTGACTTATTACCATCAACTTGATTTTTTTTTTAATAACTATATACTAATTTAAAAATCACCTTGTCCGACAATTTGAGCAGGACAGAAGCACTCTCTGACGTCCTGGGTTGGTTAGTTGGCCAATTTTTTTTCTTAGCGCTCTATGTCCCGCGGTCCTATTTTGCCGACCACCCACATTTGGCAGACATAACCATACCAGCACATAAAAAAATTCCAGCTTGACAGAAATTAGTCTTCTAATATACCGCTAGCTCCTGGACTATTGTTAATTACTTGTAATAAAACTGCTGACAATATTTGCTATTGACTTGCTAGTTTAATTTTTTTTTCTATTTATATAATCAAAAAAAAAATTATTTTTTTCTGTCTGAACTATGGCAGGTAGTTAAACACAAGACAAAATATGTGTAAAATGAGAAGTCCTGTCAGTACTAAAAGTAAGGTACTGAATAAACTGTTACAAAAAGTGAGCTTTTTTTTAAAAAAAATTATGTTAAAAGTACCTTTTGTCGGTATTATATAAAATCACATCCCAAATTCCTACCCCCATCGCTAAAAGTATTCTTTTGTTATTTAATAAAATCGAAATGCCTTGAACATTTTTGATGCTTTAAAGAAGCACTTTTCGATATAGATAAGTTTGGTTAGATCATCTTATTTTGGCTTCGGGAAAGTGTAATAGCGTTTTTTACATATCTTTCAGAAACACCCTGTATAATTAACCACATAATTTATTTCAAAATTTAAACTTAATAAAAAAATATGTACTTATGCTGTAACTTCTTTATGAATTTGTTCCAGACTCTAAAGGAAACCCTTTCACAAGGTGTAGCATACATGCATGAAGGTCTTACAGCAAGTGACCATAGATTAGTTGAGCAGCTGTTTGATTCTGGTGCTGTGCAGATTGCAGTTGTTACACGAGATCTTTGTTGGGCAGTAAATATATCTGCACATCTAGTGGTCATCATGGATACGCAGTATTACAATGGAAAAGTACACGCATACGAGGATTATCCAATTACAGATGTCTTACAGATGGTTGGCAGAGCAAATAGACCTTTGGAAGATGATGATGCAAAATGTGTACTTATGTGTCAGAGTTCTAAAAAGGATTTTTTCAAGAAATTCTTAAATGATTCTCTTCCAGTAGAGGTATTTTGAAGAATTGTCCTATTCTTTTAATTAGGATTTGCAAAACGTTCATTTACATATTTTCGTTTTACAGAGTCACTTGGATCACAGGCTTCATGACCACTTTAACGCAGAAATTGTCACCAAAACTATTGAAAATAAGCAAGATGCAGTAGACTATTTAACATGGACATTCCTTTACAGAAGACTAACTCAGAATCCCAATTATTATAATTTGCAAGGTGTTACTCACAGACATTTATCTGATCATTTATCAGAACTTGTTGAGAATACACTTTCTGATTTAGAGCAGTCCAAATGTATTAGTGTCGAAGAAGAAATGGATTGCTTACCACTAAATTTGGGCATGATTGCTGCTTATTACTATATTAATTACACCACTATAGGTATGTATTATAACTATTATAATATCGTATGGACACTTCTATTGGTGAACATAGGGAAACACAACATTTTAACCAATAACGTGTGTTTACAATTATGTTTGTTTAATTAAAAAATCAAGAAAAAGTTTTTCATTTTTCTGTTTGCAATAATATAGTTACTATCACTGCACCACATAGTTTTAATTTATAGTAATAGATATTTTTTGGTATAATTTCCCAAAAGTAAAAATATTCAAATTTTAAAATTCAAGAAATTGGAACAAAAAATACTTTTAACTAATTCCACGTCTTTTACAGAATTATTTAGTTTATCATTAAACAGTAAAACCAAAATACGAGGACTGTTGGAGATTATCGCTTCAGCTGCTGAATATGAAGACATTCCAGTTCGTCATCATGAAGATAACTTGTTAAGAAGTCTTTCACAGCGGTTACCAAATAAACTAACTAATGCAACAGGTGGACAACCCAAATTTAATGATCCTCACATTAAAACAAATCTATTATTGCAAGCACATCTCTGTCGTATTCAATTGGGTGCTGAACTTCAAGGCGATACAGAAGTAGTTTTGAGTAAGGCCATTAGGTTGATACAGGCATGTGTTGATGTCCTTAGTTCAAATGGATGGTTATCACCAGCTGTGGCTGCGATGGAATTGGCACAGATGGTTACACAGGCCATGTGGAGCAAAGATTCTTATTTAAAACAGTTGCCTCATTTCAATCTGGATATAATCAAAAGATGTATGGATAAGGTAAGGAATAATTCTCAATTTTTTAACCACTAAAACATAAATAAAGTGATTACTAATAATTGTTTTTAAGATTAATAGAATTCTTTAGGGAAATATTTATAAATAAAAAAAATACTGGGGGAAACAATTAATACTTTAGCTTATGTGTAACTATAATATTAATTTTAATTTGCAGGGTGTTGAAACCGTTTTTGACATCATGGAATTGGAAGATGATGACAGATCAAAACTATTACAACTAAGTGATTCACAAATGGCAGATGTAGCAAGATTTTGTAATCGTTACCCTAATATTGAATTAAGTTATGAAGTTCTTGATAGAGATCATATTCATTCTGGTTCTTCAGTACATGTTGCTGTACAGCTTGAGCGAGAAGATGAAGTTGGTGGACCTGTTATAGCACCATTCTTCCCACAGGTTAGTTGTACTTTTCTGATAGCATAATGAAATTATTGTAGTGCAAATGTGCTCCATACAATCATGGTCTTGTTGGTTGTCACCAAATTTATGTTGTTGTATTATTAATTACTTCAATTCCGCAAGTTTTTGAGTATTGGTCTTGTGATTGTGCAGTGTTTGCAAAATGTCAAAAATATTATAAATGTGTAGCTTATATACGATTTTCTTATGGAAATTCCACGTATACAACAGTTTTAAATAGTAACTACTCAGCCTCTAACCATGCTGCTGCAATAGTTTCATGACGACGCCGAAATATGACAAAATTTCAATTTATTTACAGTATAACTGCCTTATTTACCTCAGTTATATAACTTGGTAACTGTCTGGAAATGTGTGGAAAAATATTCTTTGTGCAATTATTTTGTTCAAAAAGCCCTACTAAATATTATACAGTGTGGAAGAAAAGTATGGAATAATAGTTATTTATGTTATTAGGAGTATAAGCAAAGCTTTATGTGCTGAGGCTGGTTGACTGCCGATCGTAGTGAGGCAGCCAAATCAGCCGAAGCACATAAAGCGCTTATACTCCGAATAATATATGTAATTTTTTCTCCAAACGTGTAAAATTATAATACACAAATAAGCATCTAATTAACAAGGTTATTTCGGGAAACATTACACTTATACGAAAATCGCATTGCCTGATAGACACTTTCTAGATATTACCGTAGCAACCCACCATAAAAGTCAAATGCTTAGGCATATAAGCCCCAATTGCACCGGTTACACTTACATAATAAGCGTCGCACATAGGGGTATTTGAGCGATCTACACGGCCATAAGTCAATTTTACAAAATGCAAAACCTAAAAAAAAAAGAGAATGCCTTGGATAGGGAACTAGTTTGGGAACAATACCCAACCCCTCCCACCCCCCTCCATGAACGCACCCCCCCTTCAGCGGCTTTCGAAATTTGATAGTGCACTTGGTGTAAGTATATCTGTACTCGGCGTTCGCGTGAATGCATCCATTTAAACGGTGGATATTTATTATTTTACGTTAATTTCTGAAGAAACGGTGGTGGATCCTGATACATCAGGTAATGACATACTAACTGTAATAGAATTTTGATTGTTTTAATTGTTTCCACGGTTAGTTTTACCGTATTGAAAATCACACGTAATATAATAGTTATTTATGTTACAAGGCCGTGAAGTAGCACTTTTTTTTATTAGAATGAATATTATTTGGCGAGGCGAAGGCCGAGCCAAATAATCATTCGAATAAAAAAAAGATAGTTCACGGCCATGTGGCATACAAAATTTTGTGTGCAACTGTGAAAAATTACCAAAATTAAAGTTTCGATCGAATCTTTACATAAAATTAAAAGCTAATTTCATTCAAGATCATGACCCGTAAAAAAAAGTCTTTGTCGGCCGGTAAAAAAAAGTCTTTTTTTTACGTTGTCAGGGCTTTTTTTACGTTGTCAAGGTTTTATTTTACTATAAACAAATGTGCTACTTCACGACTCAAAATCAAACAAAAAAAGTGACCTTTTTTTGACAGTTGCACACAATAGTTATTTATGTTACAAGGCCGTGAAGTAGCACTTTTTTTTATTAGAATGAATATTATTTGGCGAGGCGAAGGCCGAGCCAAATAATCATTCGAATAAAAAAAAGATAGTTCACGGCCATGTGGCATACAAAATTTTGTGTGCAACTGTGAAAAATTACCAAAATTAAAGTTTCGATCGAATCTTTACATAAAATTAAAAGCTAATTTCATTCAAGATCATGACCCGTAAAAAAAAGTCTTTGTCGGCCGGTAAAAAAAAGTCTTTTTTTTACGTTGTCAGGGCTTTTTTTACGTTGTCAAGGTTTTATTTTACTATAAACAAATGTGCTACTTCACGACTCAAAATCAAACAAAAAAAGTGACCTTTTTTTGACAGTTGCACACAATAGTTATTTATGTTACAAGGCCGTGAAGTAGCACTTTTTTTTATTAGAATGAATATTATTTGGCGAGGCGAAGGCCGAGCCAAATAATCATTCGAATAAAAAAAAGATAGTTCACGGCCATGTGGCATACAAAATTTTGTGTGCAACTGTGAAAAATTACCAAAATTAAAGTTTCGATCGAATCTTTACATAAAATTAAAAGCTAATTTCATTCAAGATCATGACCCGTAAAAAAAAGTCTTTGTCGGCCGGTAAAAAAAAGTCTTTTTTTTACGTTGTCAGGGCTTTTTTTACGTTGTCAAGGTTTTATTTTACTATAAACAAATGTGCTACTTCACGACTCAAAATCAAACAAAAAAAGTGACCTTTTTTTGACAGTTGCACACAAAATATTTTTTAGATATTATTTGTGTTTATTAAAGAATTTGTTATACTTCCAAGTTACATCCTGTTATAATCTTTATTATAGTCGAAAGTTTAGACCTTTGGTTAGTAAGTAATCAAAAAAATAGCCGCGGAAAATCGCGGATAAGTACTATTTCAGTACTTCGAAATTTTTTTGACATTAACGTCAAAAAATTATGATTGACGTTTAATACATTTTTAAAGAATTTCTTGATGTTTTAGGTTTAGTAAGTATCTCGGGAGTAAGAATTGTGACTCGTGAATATTTGTTCGATCGCATGCTGAATCTCAATTTGCCTAATTTGAAAGAAAAGCTAAATTCCTTAGAAAATCAACTTTTGTCGTGTGAAGGATACACAGAGGACCAAATTGAATGCTTGAAACGCAGTTATTCACACTTTAAATCCCAAATTAAACAAAGGTGGTCCAAAGCCCATAAGAAGGAAGACGTATTTCGCAAATATAATGATTCATGGCTGGAAGGAACCTTTGAGATTCCCGTAGCTACACACAATCGGCCAGGCCGACCACATAAGTCATTTGGAGAGTCAAGTGAGAGAACCAAAAGGAGGAAAACTGAGGACATTCGATCTACTTCAGATAAAGAAGTAATCGTTCATGCTGCTCAGCTGGAGTTGCGGAAAGCTGGAAAACGGGATGCTTCGGATATACTTAAAGAAATCACCAGTTCGCCGACACGTGCAGCGAAATATAAAAGGGCATTTTCTGAATCAACGAAGAACGAAACTTGCTCTCTTACACCATTACAAGCATTGACAATGTTCGTAGAAGCTGATTTAACTCGTCGACAATATGAAGTAATTAGAAATACCAACAGAAAATTCTTCCCCTGTTATAGCCTTTTACAAAAGGCAAAACAAGAATGTTACCCACCCGCAGAGTCCTGCAGAGTGACGAGTACCTGCGCGGAAAGCGATTTTCAGGCTTTGGTTGACCTTACCCTTATGCGCTTGTCAACATTCCTAGAAGAGGTCTTGTTAACATTGAAAGAGCAAGAACGAAATAGCCTGAAGATAATTTGTAAATGGGGTTGCGACGGAGCTCAGCAATCTCAGTTCAAACAAAAATTTGAAAATGATGCCGACTCAGACGCGAACATATTTCAGAGTTGTTTTGTCCCTCTACGATTGGTTTGTGGTAAAGAAGATGAAAAGATTGTATGGGTAAACCCAACACCCTCTTCTCCACGGTATTGCCGACCTATAAGATTCCGTTTCGTTAAAGAGAGTACTGATATAACGGAAAAAGAAATTCATTATGTGAAAAATTCTGCTAAGTCGCTAAACGCAACAGAGGTGGACTTAAATGGAAACAAGTTTCTAATAAAACATGTGTTCATCATGACAATGGTAGACGGAAAGGTCTGCAATGCTGCCACTGGAACGAAATCCACAAGCAAATGTTACATATGCGGTGCAACTTCTAAGGAGTTCAACATATTGGATATTAAAAAAGAGATTAATCCTGAAGCTATAGAGTTTGGGCTTTCAATTCTCCATGCCAGAATTCGTATTTTTGAAAGCATTATTCACTTGGCTTATAAATTACCAGTAAAAAAATACAGAGAGAGAAAAACCGAAACCGAAAAAAATACTGAAAAAGAAAGGAAACTGGAAATCCAAACAAGATTTCGCAAAGAAACTGGTATGTTGGTGGATATGCCAAAGACAAATTTTGGCAACACAAATGACGGAAACACGAGCCGAAGATTTTTTGAAGACCCGAAATTGGCTTCCGAAATAACGGGCATTAGTTATGACTTAATATATAGATTAAAGGTCATACTAGAAACGATTTCGAGCGGACACATAATAGACCCGGAAAAATACGACAAATACGCATTAGATACTGCTCGCTTATATGTCGATCTGTACCCTTGGCACCCAATGACGCCAACGATGCACAAGATTCTTCTCCATGGTGCAACTATAATAAAACATGCATTGTTGCCTATTGGGCAGCTGTCCGAAGAGGCTGCGGAAGCGCGTAATAAGCATTTCCGCTCATACCGCCAAGACTTCGCGCGAAAATTCTCTAGAGAAAACTGCAACAGAGATATTTTTAATCGGCTACTTCTAAATTCAGATCCTCTCATAAGTAGCATGAGAAGCGTCAAAAGAAGAAAATTAAATCCTTTTCTGTCAGAAACAGTCGGTTTGCTTATGCCTGCGAAGCAGAATGTAGCTGGCCATTCTTCAGAAAGCGAAGATGACCGTTAAACTGGAATTTCATTTTTTTTATCAATTAATATGGATTGATCTAACATTAATACCTTTGTTTTATTTAGTAATAACAGTTAGAATCGATACAGACAAAAAAATAATTTTGGCCGCGTAGATCTTTCAAATACCCCTATGTGCGTCGCTTAAAAGATTGATTCCCATGGATACAAATTGTTACAAAAATTGTGTCCATGGCAATTCATTTTTTAAGCCACGCTTATTATTTAAGTGTAACCGGTGCAGTTGGGCCTAAAAGTACTTTATCTGCCTAAGCATATAAGTGAAACTTCTACTAGCAACATTCTGTCATTTAAATGACACTTATATGACGTTTGGAGAAATAGTATATTATATTATTAGGAGTAGAAAGAGTTCTTTTTGTGTTGAGGTCATATTGCGGCCGAGGCGCACGCGCCGAGGCTGTGCAAGTGAGCGAAACACAAATAAGACGTTCTACTCCGAATAATATATACTATTTTTTCTTCAAGTGTAAAAATATTCTTTTGCTGTAAATAAATATTTCCTAAAAAGCCATTTCGACAGGACAACGCTCTCCCCTCTACCAACCTTGGGGGCGGAGCTATGGGCAAAATAGTGCCGTTGCCATGGATACGTCAACACATTATTGTACTAGTAACATTATTTTCATTATTTGACTATTAACAAAATGACTTCCTTCTACATAGCCAGTTCTGTACAACAATACGGATATTATGATACGCTTGAAGAAAAAATTCATTATTTCTAAAACATTGACGTTTCATGAAATTTCCTCGGACACGTCGATTTTGCTTTTTAAAAAGACCCTTGTTCCTATACCTGTGCATTTCCGATGTTCATTTGTTTTCAAGTGATGACGTCTTCGGATATTTTTTTTAATGGAACCCCTATATTTTTTTAAATGATTCGTGTATAGCTCAACTTGCTGAATTCGAAAATGTACCACTTTAATACTTTATTTCTAGACCTTCCCGAGAAAAAAAATAATTAACGATTCGTAGCCTAAGAACAACAAATTAATCAAGTCAAATTAAATCAAAGTTACCTAAGAAATTGTTTCCGGCAGCTAAACAAAATCTAATCAGAATCGACAAATTAACACATTAACAATTAACAGATTAAAAATTAATAATTTAATAATTAACAAATTAACAGCTCAATAGCAACATTACAATTTTATAAACTAATTAATTAAATGTGCTAAATTATGACCATTTTGTTGCAGACAGTAATTGAAACGGTTGTTAATTTGTTAATTTATCGATTCTGATTAGATTTTGTTTAGCTGCCGGAAACAATTTCTTAGGTGACTTGATTAATTTGTTGTTCTTAGGCTACGAATCGTTAATTATTTTTTTTCTCGGGAAGGTCTAGAAATAAAGTATTAAAGTGGTACATTTTCGAATTCAGCAAGTTGAGTTGTACACGAATCCGTAAAAAATATATAGGGGTTCCATTAAAAAAAATATAGGGGTTCCATTAAAAAAAATATCCGATAACGTCATCACAAAAACAAATGAACATCGGAAATGCGCAGGTATAGGAACAAAGGTCTTTTTCAAAAGTAAAATCGACGTGTCCGAGAAAATTTCATGAAACGTCATCGTTCTAGAAATAATGAATTTATTCCATACTTTTCTTCCACACTGTATGTTCTACATCAACATTTTTATTACAATATTAAACTTTTTTTCAGAAACGTGAAGAAGGCTGGTGGGTTGTAATTGGTGATCCCAAGAGTAATTCTCTTTTGTCCATCAAAAGGCTTACACTACAGCAGAGAGCTCGTATAAATTTAGATTTTGTAGCACCCAGTCCAGGACATCATAGTTACACCTTGTATTTTATGAGTGATGCCTATTTAGGTTGTGATCAAGAGTATAAATTTGCTATAGATGTTGGTGATTTTGAATCTGAGAGTGAATCAGATTAGGATTAGTTTTTCTTATATCAACTATAATGTGTACATTTTAATAATTGTAGAATTGAAACACTTTAAAATAAAGAAGTTATTTCGTACTGTATGGTTAAAATTGTTGTTTCGTATTCAGCATGCGATCTTTATTTCGGTATGCATTCATTTATAATAAGTACTAGCTGGGTACCCGCAGCATATGCTGCATTTGCAGTATAGGTAGGTAATAAGAATAAGGAGCAAATTTGCACTCATGTTTAATTTAGCAAGAGTGGTTTAATTACAGTATGAATTACTTACTTCGCAAGGAATGCGTAGGTAATTGTAATTACTTGTTGTTGCTTGTAATAAATTGTAATGGAAATATCACATTAATTTGGTCATTGGTATTTTTTGCGAGGGTAACGGCTAATAATCTATAGTAATAAATTAATTACATCTCTAAGTAGGTTCGCAGCAAAGCGATTCTAATTTTAAACAATTTTTGTACTTACACAATTAGTATTTACAGTGCATTTCTTTTAAATGTAAAGGTGCAGTGTGAGACCTATATGAAGTCTTTTTATTTAACTCTTTTTGATTGATCTCAAAAATTCAGTATTATAATGTATTATTATTATACCAAGGTAGGTATACCTAATTACCTACCTACGTAATGCAATTTAGATATTAAAAATGTCGGCAACTCTTTCATTTTGGTTCATCTACCCTCCAGCTACCTGCAGGATCATAAATCATTGACTCCTGTTTGTTATTTCTAAAAATTTTACATTTTGTCTATACTACTTATTTCCTGCTGTACAAACATCCCTCTTGCAGGTGTATACGATCCCATTGACAAATTTTGAACTTTCATCATTTCTTATTCAACCTAACTGCGGTTTGTAAAAAATTTGTTAGCAGTTTTTTTTTTAATTTTTATAATTGGTGTAGCTATTTTCTTTTTAACTTAATAGTTCTGTGGTATTCGTTATGTTAATAGAGTTAGTGAAGGTATTTTGATAAGACCATGGTAAGTAAAGAAAAACATTTTAATTAATGTTGTATACAGGGTGTGTAAACATGATGCAAGCTTCAGATAAAATTATTCCTTGTACAAAAATAAGGCAAAAAGTTTATTGCAAAAAAGTTCGCAGGCGCATGGCTACCCCTCGCCATAACAATTTAAGAAATATACAGGGTGTCCGGAAACAACGTTCCGTAACTTCGGGAGATGATTGTACATCCAAAAATATGAAGAAAAGTTCTCATGAACAGGGGTCCGGAAAGGCTTTCTAACGGAGCTACGGCTCTTTGAAGAGGGGCCTCAAAATGTGTTGTTTTATTAATTAGTTAATCAATACTGAAACGAGATTGATAAAATTTGGTACCCAGGGTATATTTGGTACGGGAAATAGTTTGGTAATGTTAAAAATAGAAAAAAAAGCCAGGGGCGTGCGTAACGGGTAGGGTGTATTGATTAACTAATTAATAAAACAACACATTTTGAGGCCCCTCTTCAAAGAGCCGTAGCTCCGTTAGAAAGCTTTTCCGGACCCCTGTTCATGAGAACTTTTCTTCATATTTTTGGATGTAGAATCATCTCCCGAAGTTACGGAACGTTGTTTCCGGACACCCTGTACATTTGGCAACCTCGTAGCCACCCACTATGATAAGTTGATGACTGATGACCACAATAATATTTATTATCTGTCATTGCATCAAGGCACTCTGAAAGACGCTAAAGCTAACACTATTACATTGCAATATTGCCAAATCTAGCTTTGGGCTTCGTGTAAGTTCAGGAAGCGTTGGCCAGTTGTTTTGCAATAAGCTTTTTGCCTTATTTTTGTTTAAGGAATAACGTTACCTAAAGTTTGCACCACCATTTTTACATACTCTGTATAAGTAGGTTTTGCCTGATCCTTCTGGTTCGTCAAGAAAGACACATCTTGGTGGCAGTTGTTGTAATAAATTCATTATTTCATCACATGCAGTTTTTTGGACTGGATTTAAAGTCAGGTACATTCTTTCTCCTCCAGCTTGATGATTTTTAGCAGTACCATTTACTAATGCAGAAAGTGGTGATTGCATTTGTGGAGGGGGTATAAAATTAGCAATTTTCTTCATCGACTCCTCGATAATATAATATGCAGCTGCTTCTGCCTCTTCTGTAGGCATATATCTACTGACTATCTTCAGAAAAAGCAGTTTTAAATTCTTGCCACAATTGCAAAGGGTAGGGCACAACACAAAATACAATCAATGTCATAAATACATTTCGTAACTGCTATGGAAGTTGAAAATGGGCAACTTCTGTTAAACATCTTGTATACTCTTCATCATCAAACAGTAAACCTGCTTCTTGAGCAGCTTCCATAATGCTATTGCAAATACGCCCATTTACGGTTTTTATATCATTTAAATGATTCAACTTCTTTTATACGTGTGATAGTAACAACCACAAATGATATCTTTCTACATCATGTGACCCAACCGTATACCTACATTCGACCAATTTCACTGGTAGATCGTTTACGCGTAGTCCTCAGGGTGGTAGATTTGTTAAAAAAAAGTGCTCGGCGATTTCTCGACAGTAATAATTACGGGAGTCGATGGTCTCATCTTGATGGATTTCCCTACACAATTTATTCAATTTGAACCACGCTATTAGAGTTGTTTTTTGAATTTGCTCGTTCAATAGCCGCTCTTTCTTCACCTTCAACAAAAAGCACAGTTTGAAGATGAAGGAGATGACTGCAAGTCTATAAATAGTGTGTGACCGCTCTTGCATTTCAAACCCAAACCTAGATGCACTTACTTGAACATTGGCAGGCTCCGAAATTGCAGCATTAGGGGAATTAATTGAGAGTGGGAGTAACTGATAAAAAACATGAAATATAAGCACCTACTTGTAGTAGTACAATTCACATTAGCACAGGAAACCATTTTATACACTTTCAGTTTGCGCTTTGTATATTAACCGAATGTTGAACGATTTGTTGCACAGAATTGCCCGAAGTATCAGTCACCTCGAGGTACCACTTTGCCTTTTGTTCAGTTTGTGAATTGTGATAATTAAAATACAGTTTATTTACAATATATTTTTATGACATATGACGTATTTGACATCGACTGATCTTTATTATTTTTTACCAAACTTTTTATTTCTCTCTATAGAAACGGTTTTCTAAAATTAATATATCCACCCTACAATCTGAAACTGCGTTCAGACTGTGGTTCAGACGAACCTGTGTTGATAGGTAGCAGATGTAGGGCTATTCTCGGTACTTTTCTAAGTGTGGACGCATGCAATTCATGTTGTGCTTTATATAATAAGTATGATATGATGATGATGATGATGATATGATGATGATATGATGATGATGATGATATGAAGTATGATGATATAATGATGATGATATGATATGATGATATGATATGATGATACCATCTATTCACAAGATCAATAATAGATAGTACAAATATGGAGAGGAATAATAAAATAATATCAGAGTCTAGGAAACGAAGTTGAACGTTGATCTTAAATAAAACTGGATACATGCTTGTGATTTGTGGTTTTTTCATAATTTTTGTTTTCATTGGTTCAATTTGGCGGAGAATTCAAATTTTACCAATGAAAAACTGGCGAGTGCATTAATCCAGCTTCAGCATTTCATGACCTGACATCGGGTTATTTTTGTCGAGAATTCAAAAATGCTCTAATCTACTACAGGTGGCTAATATTTAAAAAAATCATTTTTTTTCCTTTGGCATAGTCGGCACGGATTTTCTAGACTTTCTTGTTTCTCCTGAAATTTTATTTATTTCGGGTTAAACCAGAGGTTTAAAAATTTCAGGATAGGTTTTATCTATGAATAGGTTAGGTATTTTTTGTAGTGGAGCACAAATTTAATAAATTTCGTGGAAAGTAAAGTTTTAAAAACAAGATATTCCTTATCCGTTTGGGAATATTTAACTTCAGTAATGGAAATTCTTGAACTTGAATCTGGAAATTCTGAATTGTAGCAAAATGAGTTTCAACTATTGACACGGGAAATATGTACCCATATACAGGGTGATTCACTAAGCATAGCTATAGTGGTTGTAATTGGGAAACTATTTCTGAAATTAATTACCATTATCTGTACAAGTTGCATAACTACCTACTCTATATCTAAATTTTAGAAGTAGAGGATAATAATTAAACAAGTCTTAGGCCTACAAGATTTCTAGAGTTAAACTATAGAGGGCGTTAGAAAAAGCCCTTTACACACTGGGGGGGGGGGGGGTGTTAGTACTAAAGATCAAAATAAGAAAAAAATCTAATAGCCTACACTCAGGTCGAGTAGGTACTCGATGGTTTTCAAGATATTCGCGCTTGAAGTTGAGCGTTGAAAATTGATTTTGTGCAATAACTTATTTATTGTTCAGAAAATAATATATGCCAGTGGCTAAATTATCAAGTACATTTTGATCTGCATTGACATTCCTCAAAGTGTACTAAGCAACTGTTATTAACACTGTGTATAGCATATAGGGAAAAAAACTTGTATTGTTAATAGGGAATACAATGTTGTTCTTATAAATTTAATCCAATTCAGTGTCACGTAGACAATGTGACATTTTATTGAACCATTACATTGATTATAAAATAAGGGTTACTGCCTTAATGATTATTAAAATATGATTTGCAAAGTAATCAGGTCATTGACATATATTGTATTTTTCTTTTATTTTAGTGTGCTGAAGTGTACTAAATTGTCAAAGCCTTGTGATAGGTTTGTTTTAAACAAGATAAACTACTTGTTCTCGTTAAATGGATACAGTATAATAAACAATTAATTAAAAAAGATAAGAATTCATGATTAAGTTATATCATATAAAAGACTTATTATTTCATTTAATTTTGCTAACCCACCACAAAAACAACAATAACGTGTCAACTGATATCTTTACCATTCTTTAATCAAAAATGGCAAGATGATTCTATGCAATTTTTATTAGGAAATTGTAATTAAAGAATAACATTGTTATCTAATTAAGGAATTGTACTTATATGAAGATAAACCATTATTTTGAAATTGCTATTAATAATATTCATGGATTACTAAATATCTCGCTTTTAAATATTTTAAAATTGCGCAATGGAATGTAAACACAAATAGATAGATAAATTAATAAAAATGTAGATAAATCATTTGTTTTTATGAATTTTATGAAATGATTTTGTATAAACATGGGGTAGGTAATGGTTTGTTATTGTTTATGGCTTATGTACTATAAAAAATATTGAGAAAACCTGGAAATAAAATATAATACAACTATAAATCAAATAAAATATGAAATGAATGAAATAACTACTAATCGATAATTTTTTCTTGCTCCATAAATACACAATCAGTTGCTCCTGCAACAAATATTTCATAACTATTGATATTGAACTGTTTTATAAAATTAATTTGTTTATAAAAAACCAAAGAATGTATATTAATTGCATGCATGATTAATTATAAACAAAACATGTTCAGGTTCTGAGAAGTAATAAGTTTATACATAAGCTAGTTTTAAGCAATGAAATTCTGATAGTAATATATGTAGGTATACATTATAAGCCAATCACAATTTTTAACAGAAGTTTTTATTTTTTTTGTAGGCATCAACTTTGTAAATCATCATAACTATAAAAAAATAATGAACAGCATACTATGTTGTGTTAAACTAGCGAAAACGCCAAAGCTCCGTCGCTGGTGCTGCTGACGTGTTGATTTTAATTTCAAATTTGAGTTAAACTTACTAATTTTGATTTAACACAGTGGCGCACCCAGAAATATACGTTGGGGGGCAACGTGAAATTGAAAGTTTGAATAATGGCTTTTCAGGCTCCCCGCTTTCCCGGAAATTTTTGAAAATATTTAAGCAAAGAAAAAACATATGGTCTAGGGGGGGGGGGCAATTGCCCCTTTACCTCCCCTTGGGTGCTCCACTGATTTAACACGACAAGAGCGTCCCTTGTGTCCAAGTAGATGGTTAGACAAGGTTGCTTGTTTTATTTTTCTTCAAGTAGATGGTTATTGTTGCCTTTGTAAACGTTAAAATTCGAGTCGGTGTACTAAGGTTGGTACTACTTTAGATGAAAAAGAAAAAATATACTGGTTTCCCGAATTGGGACAGCCATATAACTCGTAAGGGTTAGGGAGATAAAGCTGGATAAAGCTGGCCATGGTATTAAAAATTATCGACTGACTTTCGAAAGGTCCTCTATGTGATTCCTGTGGTGATTCCCTTTTGTGGTGCATGTGTACCTAACTAGGTAGGTATACTACGCTTTTATTCTTCTAACTCTTACGAGTTATTTGAAAGTCGCTGGGCAGTCCAAATTCGCATTATGACAGGTCCTCCATGTGATGCCTTCTTGGAGTACGTGTAACTACTAGGTATGTATTCTAAATTTGGCCAGCTTCATTCTCCTAAACTGTTACTATCGCCGTCTCAGTAAATGTGGTTCGAAAGAAAAGAATCCCCACGCGCTTGCCGAGCCGGTGACTCACGGCACCATGTCCCTTTAGATTTTGTGAAAAAGAATTTACCGACCGGGTGCCGGTCCCCTGGCCTTGATAGTGTGAATCGTGCTTAAGAGATAAGAGATGAAGTTGGCCATCACTTTGTTTTCCAAAATGCTTTAAATCTTGGCTTCGTGTCGATATTTGTTAAAAAACATCCACTAGCTTTGGTAAAATTTAATATTAAATTTAGGAAAAACCTCTTAATCTTCGCTCTATAATTGTTAACATACCTAGCTGTTCCTTTAAATATTAAAAAGAACAACTAAGTTATACTCAAATTTGAGATTCATACTATAGGTATAGACACGCCAAGTGTGCTTCGGGGTGGGTCAACAGATAGGTTTATATTATTTTATGATCAACAGTCAAAAGTGTGTACTTTATTAAATCCGACAGAGTCGTGCACATGGGAGCGGATGGTCCGCATCTAAAAGGTGAGTAAGAGGTCCAAAAATAAAATTTGAAAAGGCTGTAAACCGATTTACCACCAATATACTACCAAATTGTTTATAGAAATGGTACTACCTATCTGTATTTATACCTGTCATGCACAGCAGTTAGTAATGTTTATAAATCCCGATAAATCCCATTGCATTTCTTATCGCCACCTCCCTATCATATTCATTCGAAAATTCAATTGTACCTATTTTTTACTAGCAGTACGCAAAGATCGTATCTGAACAAGTTTTATGTATTAGTTTACTTGATAATTCCCAAGTAGTACTTGTTAGTTATTTTTAATAATTTTTACACAGAGCCAATAACTTAATTTTAGTAGTTCGTTGAAGCTGGTTATGTACAGTCAGCGACAAATGTTTTCACCAGCATTTATACCACTGAACCCGCTTTTCTGAGAAATAGAAAAGATAACATAACGCCGTTTTTATTGTTTTACATAGGTAGGTACGTATATTTGGTAACAATACTGTTAACGAGATGCAATTAAATAGAGAAACGTGTTATACTTCGCAGTAAAGCGGGTTACAGTGGTACAAGACTGGTGAAACGTTTGCACTGTCTGTACATATATTTAGTTATTTATTACATAATAATAAATATTTTATTAAACGTAAATGTATTTATTTATTTTTTCAGTCTTGACGCAGGGAAGGGGGACCCTTTAGTGCCTTGCACCCGGGCCCTCGAGCACCGTTAAAGGGCTCTTTAAATTTACCGCTTTGTTGTTACCAAAAATTAGTGGATAAGAGGGCGCTGACGAGTGGACGGAATACACAGTTGAAAACAAGCCTTTGCGCGTTTTTATTAATCTAAAAAACTAATCATCATATTATGTCCAATTATATTTTTTTATTTTGAAGAATAAGGATGGCTGAAGGCAATAACTAATTTTCATGGCTTAATTGTGTTGTTTAATAGGTTAAATAAATTATTGAAATTAATAAAAATTTAAAATTTTAAGTGATGAAATAATTTGAAAATAGCTTATTGCCGTCCCCACATCATTTAATAATTACTAGCAAAATTTCACATCAATCGGTTGCAATTGAAACGTATATATACCTATATAATCTAATATATAATCTAAGCCCCTTTTACCTTGCGGTGTCGGGGTTTTCACTTTACATTGTCTTATTTACACTACTTTACACTGCTTTATTTACAAACTATTTACACTAACTTATTTACAACACTTTACACTGCTCTATTTACAAACACTTTCCATTGCTTTCTATTTGTTGCTAGCCTTTTTGCTTCGTTCACCGTACTTCCCCTGTTTTGTATTAACTTTTCTATTACTCCTTCCCAGGTTTCCCTTGGCCTTCCCCTACATCTTCTCCTATTTGTCCTGGCTTCCCATACTTCCCTAACGGGTCTATTCCCTTCCATACGTTTAAATAATTAATAATTTTATTTCTAACTGATTTTCAAGAGCGCGGCTGTCAATTCGTAGGTATTATAAATAATTGTTGAATCGTTTGTTAGTATAACGCACGCGCGTATTACATCTGTATTAGCAAGCGCGTTAAACAGCTGACATAACGACGTCGACGCTTCCACCAAATAGAAATTCAAAGCACTCGTGGATCATTTAAAAAAATTAGCATTATAAGATCCCTATGTTCCGTCTTCCCAGGGACACACGGTACTATAGCGATATGAGAAGAACTGGTAGCTGATATTATTGCTAACACAGAAATTAGAAGTGGTTACGCAGAATTGGAAACACCTATCTTGCATGACCGTAGCTGCAATTAAGAAATTTGCATCAGAGTGCCTTGATAATATCTGTCAACTGACATTGATTATCAAGGCACTCTGATTTCCATAAGGGATCTGCCGCTGCAGATGTTTGGATTTATTTTTGTCACGACCTTCTTGATTTTTGTATTCCAAAATCGCAATTTTTAATTTTTGTTCAAATTGCAAGGCCAACTGTATCTCCATAGATACAGTTGGCCTATTCATACAACTTAACTGCCCTCTTTACTTTTTTGTCGAAACCTTTAATTGGAAGTTTTCCCTGCTAAGCCAATGTGCATCCCCCACCACTGTGTCAGCACGGCCGATTTTGACGTTTCCCGAAGGCAATAATAACGATTTGCTTGCCGCAAAAGCTGCTCCTGTATTGTGAGAATTTTACTGTCAAATTTAACTTTAATTTAATTTAACAATCATGGCCGTTTTTAACAAAGCTTCCTAAACCTACAAGGCGCCTCGGTTCGACCCGTTCGAAATTATTTCGCGAAAAGGAAGTTTTTATTGAGGTCATTACAGCTGTAGAAGCTCTTGACATGTAGAAATATGCAGATTTATACTTTTACGGTTTTTCTTCTATTGTCTTCAAACTTTGTCATACTCTGCAATGGGCAATAATAATGATTCAAACAAATATGCTTTAATTCCAAAAAACAACAACAAAAGTTGGTCTTTAATAATTTATTTCCTTCCAAGTAAATTGTAAAGACAAGAACAGCTATAGATAAACGAAGATAGCGCATTGACGCATTTTGCTTAATATTCCAGGTAGGAATTTTGGTAAACCCCTTGGAGTAAATAAACGGCCCTCTCTGTACCTCTGATAACCGTAATTCTTGGAAAGCCTACTTACTACTACTTTAAATTTTTAAGCCAAGAAGGAAAATCATTTGTAAATGAACAGCCTTGCGAACTGTTCATAAACCAATTGCGATTCTTTTTATTTAAATAATTTGAATTGCAAAAGGCGTTTAAGAAATTTTGAGTTAGTTTGAGTAGTGGTTTTTGGGCGTGTGTTTTGTTGACTGTTGTAGGCATTCATTTATAAATAATTCTTGTTGTAACAATTTTTTAATAGCGGTTTTGGGTGCGAGAGTGAGTTGCGGGTATTTTTCTAAACGTTGTTACGTTATAGCGTTGTTTTTTATTTATATGGATTGATCGGTGTTAATTAAAATAAATAATTCATATTGTAATCGTTTTAAGTGCGGTTTTTATTGTTTTTGAATAGTTTTGGGCACGTGGTTGCGAAATTAAATTGTGGGTATATGATTTTTTGAAACTTTTTTCATATTCTAATCGATTCTAATTGCGATTTTTATTGTTTTTGATTACTAATTGGCACGTGGGCGCAAGAGTGAATTGCGGGTATTTAATTTTTTAAACGTGTGCTTAGCATTTAACTCATAAGGATTTAGTGGTGGTAATTAAAATAAATATAGTTTTATAATAATTTTATTTACTTATCTGACAGATATGGGCTGAGTGTAAGTACCTTAAAAAAAAAGACGCGGTAAGAAAATTTTTTTTAACAAATCGATTTCTTTTTTAAAAGCGCATATATGGTTAAATTTTTTCGGATAAGTTGTGTTACACCCTGTATATTCAAATTATCAGAATAGAGAAAGACACGAAATTTTGGAACGAAAATATGGTTCCTAAATTGAAAGATTTTTTTATGGTTGTATGTTACCAGAGTTAGTCGATCCACACGTACCACGGGGCATGAAAATTTGAGATCCGCAAAATATTATTGCAGTGCAAGCAAAAAAGGCAAAAGACAAACGCTTTCAGTGACAATGTAGAAGTTATATGCAGTAAATTTAAATTTAATATAAGCACCACCGGTTGTACTTTTTGTACATTGGGGATTGGCTTTGAACTGAGTAGGGGCTAATCATGACCTCGTGGGGAACAGCCTAGGCAGCTAGGCTGGAGGTCTCAACCTTAATATGCCGTGTTCCTATGGCTGATAGGGAAAGTTCCAGTAAATATAAGGTTCCAACTGTTTAATTTGTTATAGGTACCTACCCCTTTACTTTAATATGTTGTACTTATTTATAATTTGTGAAACCTCATTCGAAGGTTGGAACTGTTTTATTTGTTACAGGTATTACCCCTTCACTTTTTTATTTTGTATTTTATAATTTGTGAACCTCATTCGAAGGTTCGAACTGTTTTATTTGTACTATGTATAATAAATTATGTAAACCTACGTAGGTATATGTTATAAGTATAACTTACAAAAAATAAACATTATTTATTCATGTTGTAAATACACATTTTATATCAGCGATTATAGGTGCTTTCCATTTACCAACAATTTCAGGTAATCTCACCTCACTTCAGATAATCTCACTTGGACAACGCGTTCTAGTTAGAATGACATCTGAGTTAAAGTGAGTTTTTGTTTTCCCCCCGCACCGATCAAGCTGTAGGTACCTACGAAGCAAGTGCAGTGGTAATATTTTTTGCTCACTTAGTGCTGTAAGGCAACACACGTAAAAGTAGTTCTATTTAGGTTGGCAAAGTGAGGTGAGATTTTCATCTCACTAAAGTGAAGTGATATTCTCATGTTGAGTGTAAAAAGAAAGCACCTATTATCACACGTATACTATAGACCAATAGGATTTAAGAATTTTTTAAAAATGAACCAATCACGGCGGGAATTCTCGGATATACCTTCTTGGTCTATCCGTATATTCGATTTGGTGCTTCGGCTTCCTATTGGCTGTGATACGAGATGGTATCTGTAGCAACCGTACATAACAATAATTGATTTTTTTATAAATTAATTTTTTCAAAAGTCAGACTGTCATTTTGAGCAAAATGAACTTAAAAATTCGTGATATAATCGTGACAAATATCATTCGATCACTTCCGTATATTCTAAATACTTTTCCCTCTTTCTATTCTCAATTGATGTTGCCATTAGGAAATATCCCTCGAACAAAGTTCTCGGGAAATTTCCATGGCAACATCAATTTCGAATAGAAATCGGGAAAAGTATATTCGAATATACGAAAGCGCTCTTATGATATTACTACTGATTATATGTGTCAAAACAGATTTGAAAAAAGAAAATATTAATAACGGTAAAAGCTATTTTCGTTATCTAGGGAAAAATATATTTTTTTAATATATCAATTGTTAATTAGTATAAATCTTCATATTTCTACATGCCAAGAGCTTCTCCAGCTGTAATGACTGGGGATGAGTTGAAGTTGGTCAACAATGGGTAGTACGCCACTACGGATCTCGGGGGTTTGCTAGTTCCCTGTGTCTCTACGTTTGGACCACTTGTTGCAAGTTTATTTGAAGTAGAAAAGTATAATGGGTTGTATGTCATTTAAGAAGTCTCTTATGATTGGGCTCCAACCACCTTAAGGGTTATATGGTCATATGGAGTATTTCTGTTCGATATAAAAAATGTTGCCGTCCGTGCATTCGCGCAAAGAAGAATTTCTGCGCTCATGCAGGAACATCGCTTTCCTGCAACGACAGCGGCAGTTTAGTCACGAGTTTTATTGCATACTATGGCCACCTATGGCAATTATTTTTTATTTAATTTGGTTTGACAGATTGATAACAAGTGACAACTAACTTGATTTTGAATTTCAATTGATTTTTGCGATTTAAAAACCTGGAGTTAACTTCAGTCCGTGGCCAAAGCGCACAAAGTCACATGATCATGGTGTATTTAAAAGATCACTTAAGAGAACTCCCGTGACGTTTAAAGTGTCAAATGGAAAATTCAGTTGGTTAATATAAAAATCTCTATTAGCTATTAGTAATCAATGCCCAATTTTCAAAAACTGATAGTGATTTGTATATTAACAAACAATAACGATCTACTTGCGGCAAGGGACGTTTCTATCCTGTGCATTTTATAATATTTAAAATAATAGCTGTGTCGATTACGATTACTATTAAAGTTAAAATTGAATTACCCATACAAAATGATAGATTGTTGTCACCCTGTTTCAGATTAAGATTACACGTAAAGGGGGAGGCAATAAGATTCGATTGGGATACGTTATTATACAGTGAAGTCCATTTATTATGCAATATAGGCATGTTGCAAGTTAATTGGTGTACGCACTTTACCATTGGAATATAGGCAACCCATTATACAGTTAGCTAGTTTTTTTTTTATCTAACCATCTATGATCTAACCGAAATCAGCAACACATGAAAGTTTAACCTCAAAATAAAACATGTTCTTAGTTAAAAAAAATTTAATAGGTAACAAAACAATAATAATAATACATTCCTGACAATTGAAAATTTAAATTCATCAGTAGGCAGGGGCAAGAGTGGTTAGCAGTGTATAATGGGTTGCCTATATTCCAATGGTAAAGTGCGTACACCAATTAACTTGCAACATGCCTATATTGCATAATAAATGGACTTCACTGTATATTGTGTAAATATTTATAGATGCCATAAAAGTAGAAACTACAGTATCGTATGTAAAAACACGTCTATAATGTATATTATCATATAATTTATGTATTAACTATATTGTTTCAGAATTGAAATATTATTGTCATTTTTATTTTTAATTGTAAGTAGTAAGTTTGATTGTAGAGTAAAGCATCATTACATCGGTATGTTATGTTTATTATATACCTACACTACTTTTATTATTGTACGGTTTAAATATAAACATTTCAATGTAGCAATGAACTTCGCATAATAAAAGTAGCACGAATCAACGACGTGATGTTGTCTTCAAGAATAGATATGAAAACGAAGCTGCGCAAAATAGCTACCCGGGTTAAAATCTATGTAACGCATCTATTGCCAAATATTTTGATTAACTCTTATAAAGCCGCGGAATGAAATTTCAATTTTATGTAGGATCGCGCTTCTTGAATTTATGGAGGCAGTAATAGTTGGTTATGACTAGCGCTGGGAATATTTATCGATATATCGATAAATAATTGATATTATCGGACACCGATATTTAAAAAAAATATCGATATTGTTTATAAATAGATATTATCGATAGAAATTTGTTATCGAAAACCGATACTACATATGCAATATCGCACACCACTAATCCGTATTTAAAACTTCTATTTTTCTTCTTTGTCCTTACCTCATTCTTTACCCGTAGGCGACATAATAATTAGTATTATTTTAGTTTTGATAATTTAATCATAGGTACTGTAAAATAGAATGGGCCTTTTTGAAAATCTCGAAAACTACTTTTATTAAAATAATAATTTAGTAGGGAATATCTACTGATGATATCGAATTATCCATAATATCGAATTATCGATAATATCGGACATTGATAAGTAAAAAAATAATATCGATATATCGATAGATATTTGTTATCGATAACCGCTATTAAATTTTTAATATCGCTCACCTTTAATTATGACTTATGAGGAAGGATATTACATGGATGCAAATATGTGCGACCTCTCCAAAGCGTTCGACTGCGTATCACAAAAGGGCCTAATACAAAAACTGAGTGACTATGGTGTGCAAGAATCCTAAAGCTATATTATTAAAGAAAACAACTTACATTCCAGGATGGGGAGTACCTACTCCAGTCTCCACACTCCACTGAAGGGCGTTTAACTATGGCCTGTCTCAGGGCAAAGTTAAATCAACTGGCTTTGTCTCAGAGATCATTACAGCCCCGGAAAGTATGTCAACTAAATTTTAAAAGACAAAGGGCGGTAATACGTTAACCAATAGGAAACAATCCTAATCCTACTCAAAAATACATTCACTAGAAATATTCAATTGGCGTTTGAAATTTTAATAATTTCAGTGTTTGTATGATATTGATATTAGGATATTACATTCATCTCCTACGAGCTATTTAAATTTGCCGCCGACTGCTATTAGTGGTTAAAAAATGGTTCCTCCCTGGGGCCGCACAGAGGCGCTTTCCAACTGCACGCGGGAACAGTACCTACCAGCTTCTGAACTGCATTTGTACGTTCGAATTGGCTGGGGTTTGTTGCACCTGAACCGATCTATTTACCTTTCCCCGTCTCCGTACTTAATCTCGCACTTAACTTTATATCTCACTCGGTATTTCACAATAAGCACGCACGGACTTCCCTTTACGTAATGCCCATGCGTGGCATCTAGTGCGCATGCATGGTATCTAGTGCGGAACAGGTGATTTCCCGTCAAGTAGAAATAAATCCTTCGTAAATCCTCAGGCATCTCCAATAAATCCCCATAATTCCGAATAAATCCCCATAATTCCGAATAAATCCCAATAATTCCACCGAGAGAAATCTCGAGAGCATTAGTGAACACGGCTCTGAGAGAACTATCTGATAGTAAGCACTCCGAGAGTTAAAATCTCTCCGTAATACCATAATACTCTCAAATGGACAAGCACCTGAGAGTAACTATCGAGAGTTGTAGCTCTCGCGAACTTCTGTCATATGGACACAAGACACGCACCTTAATATACAGGGTGATTTCTAACGTACGGAGGAAACTGAAAGGACAAGTAGGTACAGGGGACCACAACATAGTTTTTTTTACAATAAACTTTTGATCAGAATGGAATAACAAGAAAGTTACAACAGTTTAAAGTTCTTATAAACTTGAGGATTTTTTTAATAGGTAAAATACGGTAATTATTTACGTTTTGAATTCAACTTTTATATATTTGTAAGTTAATTAAACAAAATTCAGTAAAAATGTATATAAGACGAAACTTGTGGCTATTTAAAGTGTTCTTGAAAATATTCAGTTATAGGTGTTTGTTTATTGACAGCCGCTGATTTACATAATCTGATCATGTAGGTAAGTCAAAATTACAGCAGCAATTTATCAGATTGTGTGAGATGTATTTCTGATGTAAAAGCGAATACAATAAGCTCAGCGGTACTCAAAACGTGGTCGTTAAATTATAAGAACTTTAAATCGCTGTAACTTTCTTGTTATTCGATTTTGATCAAAAGTTTATTGTAAAAAAAACTATGTTTTGGTCTCCTCTAATTGTCCTTTCAGTTTCCTCCGTACGTTAGAAATTACCCTGTATATTAACGATGTAAGTATCGTAACGTGCCATATTACGATGCGACATAGCAAACTTTTATCATTGTATATCGTAATATGAGAGTTACAATAAGAATATTGTACCTACAACGTTTTATTTACTTTCATAAAGTAGAATATTAAATATACAGTGTGTCCCAAATAGAGTAGTATTGCATGGCTATCTTTCTTATTAATAAAGATACAGATTCGGTTAAATGGGCAATGTTGTGCAGTTTTTCATGCTGGTTTAGATGCTGCTTAGAAAGATCAAACATTCCGAACCCTTCAAAAGATATCCGCAAAAAACCAAAAATTTTTCGAAAAAGTCGATTATTTCGCTTGTTATAAAAGTTATAAAAAATTGTTTTATACAAAAGTTACTTGATTCATTAAGATAAACAAAAATATGTTTGCAAAAAAAATATCGCAAAAGCCATTTTCGAGATATTCACAGCAACTTTCTTATTTTAAATGGGCGCCATCTTGGATTTTCAAATGAATAAATTGCATTTTTTTTTCTGCATTCAACGATGTATAACAATCTATGTTAAAAATAAAAAATAACGGCATAATAGTTTTTGTATTAAATAAAGTAAGCCATGAAAACAAGTGAATTTTAACAAAAAGAACTTCGAACAAAATGTATTTACAGTTATTAATGATATTTACAATAAACGTTAAATCTACAATAGCTAATTTTAATCACAGTAAATGTTCAAAATGTTGGCCATTGTTAGCCAAACATAACTGGCATCTTTGTTATTTAATCACCGATTTAATAACAGAGTGATAGCTACTAACACACCAATCAGATGGCCACCCAGGTCGGTAGACCTGTTGGCTTTTTTCTGTGGGGTACGATAAAAAATAAAGTGTATGGTAGTAATTTTAATTACAACAAAGTTAACGAATTGGAAGAATATGTACAAGAAGCGTTAATCGTATTAATCGCAATACATTACGTAAAGTAACTGCAAGTATTTTAAAAAGATGCCAGTTATGTTTGGCTAACAATGGCCAACATTTTGAACATTTACTGTGATTAAAATTAGCTATTGTAGATTTAACGTTTATTGTAAATATCGTTAATAACTGTAAATACATTTTGTTCGAAGTTCTTTTTGTTAAAATTCACTTGTTTTTATGGCTTACTTTATTTAATACAAAAACTATTAAGTATGCCGTTATTTTTTATTTTTAACATAGATTGTTATACATCGTTGAATGCAGAAATAAAAATGCAATTTATTCATTTGAAAATCCAAGATGGCGCCCATTTAAAATAAGAAAGTTGCTGTGAATATCTCGAAAACGGCTTTTGCGATATTTTTTTTGCAAACATATTTTTGTTTATCTTAATGAATCAAGTAACTTTTGTATAAAACAATTTTTTATAACTTTTATAACAAGCGAAATAATCGACTTTTTCGAAAAATGGATTTTTTGTTTTTTTGCGGATATCTTTCGAAGGGTTCGGAATGTTTGATCTTTCTAAGCAGCATCTAAACCAGCATGAAAAACTGCACAACATTGCCCATTTAACCGAATCTGTATCTTTATTAATAAGAAAGATAGCCATGCAATACTACTCATTTGGGACACACTGTATATTTCTTCAAACAAGAGTAGGCTGGATCCGTGTACACCGAAATGAGGTTTATTTGTGAAGTTCAGATATTTTCAAGGCTTAATTAACACTAATGTGGTAATGAAATCTATAAGGACACTAGTATCGTAATAAAGGCCGCTTTCAACGGATTTTGTTTTGTAAAGTTGAATCTTACTGTACGAAAGTAGAAAAAATAGTATATTATACATCAAGGTAGAGAAGACAGTTTTCACAGTCAAGCATTAAAATTAATACGAAACAATATTAGATTTGTTAGCTTTACGTTCTTTTACGCTGTAAAGCTTAATTCGTTTCAATAAAAAGACCAATACTTTTAATACTTTATTCACACTCCACAAAATACGTTAAAGAATTCAACTTAGGCATCTACTCTAGACGTCAGCCTTGTTCGCCTAGCGGCGTCAGACCTGCGTCAGACTCCGCAAGTCCGACTCTCCCTACTCCTTCTGACTGCGCGGAACGCATATATCTATCACTCGGTCAATCCAACAACTATATGCTAAATAAAAAAAGGTTAAAGAACTTAAAAGTTTTTAATGCAAATGATAATCCTGTAAATGCTTAGGTCGTTGCACTTTTCGACGCCCTTCACATCGCGTAACTATCCCCGTTTCGTTATCATCGTCACTCGATGCACTTTTCTGACTTAAGTCGACTTCCTCGCGCACTAAACTGTCGTTTGTGCCGTCTTCTGCGTCCGAAATATGCTCTTCCTCCGAAGTATCCCCGTTGTCCGATGTCTCGTCATCTACTTCGGTAGGTTTAAATATTTTTAACTGACTTACATTCGCTGTGGTTGTAAATAGCCGTCCCTCAGTGCCCGCAATGCTGGTCACTCTGTAAACATCACTTGGTAAAACTTCACTAATTACATACGGTCCTCGGTATTTCGGTTGAGTCTTTGTGCTTTCCCCAGTTGCCGTTGGAACTCTTCTCAGTACTACTACATCTCCACAAGCGGATAGCCCTCACAGTTCGGATACAAACAGCTGAGCGTATGTATATACACAAGTCCACTGGGTTTTTGTAAAAAATAATTCTCAAACTGCAACTAACCTAAAGCTCGAGGGGCGCCCCCTAGTCTTTGCAAAGTCTTTGATTGTCTACATCTCCTATTTCATAATTTACACCTTTAAATCGTTTTAAGTCATGTCTTTCCTTGTACTTGGCCTGTTCGCGTAAAATGTTTTCTTTCACTTCGCGTTGTACGTCTTCGGGTGGAATCCAGTCCCCGTCTTCATCTTCTACTACAGATGCGAGTGGTCCATCACAAAACCTTGGCATGTATCCGTGTAGAGTTTCAAATGGCGATTTACCTGTCGTTTTATTCGGCATTATGTTAAGATTCCTCTCCACCTCAGAAATTTTTGTATCCCATGACGCCTCTTCCGTCATCGCCGTCATAATTGCTGGAACGAAGGTCCTATTGACCCTTTCCACCTGCCCGTTTGCTCTAGCCCATTGGGCAGAATTCAGCGTGTGTCGTATGTGTCTCTCAATAAATTGCTTAAACTGATCGGAGGTGAAACATGATCCTCGATCGCTCACTATACGTTGGGGTATCCCGAACTGGTTCATAAAAGTTTGTAACGCGTACACAGTCGGTTCCGTTTTGGTATTTCGCAATGGAAATATTCTCACAAACTTTGTCAATGCGTCTATAATTACCAGGACGTCCATATTCCCGTCATCACTCTTTACGAAGGGTCCTAGATGGTAGATATGTACTCGCGCAAAGGGTTGTGATGGGAGCGCGATGGGGTGTAGTTCACCGGGTCTTTTCCCTGCTGGCACCTTATTAATCAAACATTCCGCACACGACTTTATATGACTGCGCACATATCTCCTTCAACGTGGGAACCAGTACAGTTCCTGAATTTTTGCCACTGTCTGTAAATATCGCACTTTCACTTGCCCTTGGATTGTGTAATTTCAATACTGGATCCTCTATTAACGCATCTCGTAAATCTTCGAAATATATTTGTTGTGCTGTAGCCCACGTAAACACTATTCTTTTTCGTACTCAAGGGTCGCGCCCCCACTGCATAATTCTGCACGAATCGTCGGAAATAGGAGGTCAATCCCAAAAATCTACGTACTTCGTGTACCGTCGTAGGTAGGTCAAATTTCTGAATCGCATCCGTTTTGCTAGCACCCGGTCGAACTCCTTTTTCTGAAACTATGAATCCCAAATACTCGACCTCTTTACATCCGAACTTACACTTTTTCATTTTTAACGTCAACTTTGCGCGTCGCAGCGCCTCGAAAACTAACCGCAATTTCCCGAACATTTCACTCCAATTTTTCGCCAGTATAATCAAATCGTCCAAGTATGACATAGCTACTTGATTTTTCAGTGGTCCCAATACCAACTGCATTAATTTGCTGAACTCATAAGGTCCATTAGTTAGCCCGAATACCAACCGTTCAAACTGACCCGTACAGTCTGGTGTAATAAAAGCGGTTTTTGGCTTCGAACACTCGCTCAATGGTAGCTGAAGGTACCCATGTGCTAAATCTAAGGTTGTAAAAATGGTACTCCCGCTTAAATTCTCCATCTGCTCGTCAATTGTGGCTATTGGAAAGTTTGTTTTGACCGTTTGGCGATTTAGTGCACGATAATCGATTACCAGTCGTGATTCACCGCACTTCTTACTGACAAGCAAGACAGGACTTGCGTATGGCGAATCTGTTTCCGTCACAATCCCGCATCTTTTCCATTCATTCACAATTTCCGCGATTTTCTGCCTTTCTGCCAAACTAACTCGATATGGTTTTGACCGCACAGGTTCTCCGGTATCTTTAATAGTCATTTCCATTAAAGGTGTACAACCTAACTCTTGTATACTAAACGCAAAACAATCCCGAAACTCCTCACAAAATTCTAATAACTCATTCGCGATACTAGGTTCAATGTCCTTGTCCGTATTTATCATTTCAGCTGTAATGACTAGGCTATTCACACCCTCCACTTCCGGTTCGTCAACTTGCGTGTCCTGCTGACTAAGGTATCCAATTACTTTTCCTTGTCGCAGAAGTACATCGTCTGGACTTGGGTTAGCAACCGGTACGGTTATGACGTTTCCCGCGCATTCAACTCCTATGTAATTGATACTGTTTGCCCTTAAAACGCTATTCTCAGCGCACTGGAATTTCACCTTTCTCGTACTGTCCGGTACTTCCATATTTTGAAACGGATGAGCATTCGCATACCCAAAATGCAATACGTCCTTGACCCGCACGTAAGCTAACTCGGCAATTCTGTAAAATTCGAACTGTTGACACCGCACTTCCCATGTCTATCATTGCCGTGACACTGTAGATATCATTTAGCTGCACCTCCTTGAGAAACTTTTCGCAATCGGACGTTGTTTCCTGTGCATTCTCGTGTAATTCAGGCTCTACTATTACCAGCTGACTCTGATTAGTAGCGGTCTCGCGTCTGCCGACTTCGGTTACTGGCCGAGGAAAAGGAGTGCTTGTTGCTGCTGCGTTCCTCATTGTATTTTGGGGTTTACTGTAATCCAGTCTCCTTGGTATAAACCTGCGATAACTTTCACGTCTGCATTCATACCGTTTATGTCCAACTTGTCCACACCCGCAGCAAACACTGTCGTCTCGTCGCATGTTGCTCGTATCACTTTCGCGTTCCCTTCGATTTACCTCGCACGACCTTGACATGTGACCGAAAGAACCACAAGTTATACGTCCACCTTCTGTTCCCTGACGACTCGAATAACTGAAAGTTGGTCGTCCTTCCCTAAACCGCGATCCATCACTGGAGTGCACTGGCGCGCGCGTATTTTCAGATGCTCTCATCGTGCTGGCGTTTGTTCTTCTCACTGTGCTTTCTTTGTCTAATTCAAAATCTAATAGGTCCCTAATCACATCGCCTACTTCCCGATGATCTTTCACAATTAAAAACTGAGCTCGATCCTTTTCAACGAGTCCCCGGATTAACTCCTTCTTTGTTTCCCTGACGGTTAAACCTAGCTCCTTGCACAACTTGTGTTTCTCCATGCAATAAGCCATGATGCTTTCTCCTCGAGGTAGTGTGCGGTTTCTCATTTCTTCCCATTTTTCTGCATAACTAATGTTGCGTACGAAGGTTCGTTCAAAAAGGACCACAAATGTATTCCAATCACAAATGTCATCTCGGTGGGTCAGATACCAATTCCGGGCTGCTCCCGTCAAATGTGCACGCGCAGTTTCAATTTTCACTTGCTCAGGCCAACGAAATAACCTGCTACTAAACTCAATTCCATCCAACCATTCAATACAAGGCAGAAGTATTTGTCGGCATCTCCGTCAAAATAGGTAATTGTTTTCGACAGATTCGGCATAATATGAAACCGATCGCTACTGCTATCTTCCGTCTTCTTCTTTTCGGTACGTTCTGCAGTAGTTCTTCCCCTCTCTCCCGCCAATTGCTGCACCAACCCAGTAAGAGCAACGACCAAGTCTTCCATATGTCGGCTATTGTCCGCTGGAGGCGCTCGTGTCTCATTACCCTGGTTTTCATCCTCTTCAGCGAAGTCTCCCAATAGATTTCCCACTATGGTGCTGCTATCTTCTTTACCGACATCCCCCATGTTGGAGCTTCTTTCGCGCCAATTCTCCGGAATTTTCCTTTGATGAGTCATCACCACGCCACGTTTTTACCGTTTCAGTTTCTTCTATTCTTTTCACCTTCACGTTTTCCAATTTAACTCCGCGACCACTTTCTACTTCTCCTGTAGTCACTATTCACTTGGGCCGTTGATCCTTGATTAAGTTATTAATTTAATCGATAACTAATCCCGATAAATCCCACTTCTGATGTGTTAGCTTTACGTTCTTTTACGCTGTAAAGCTTAATTCGTTTCAATAAAAAGACCAATACTTTTAATACTTTATTCACACTCCACAAAATACGTTAAATAATTCAACTTAGGATCTACTCTAGACGTCAGCCTTGTTCGCCTAGCGACGTCAGACTCCGCAAGTCCGACTCTCCGTACTTCTTCTGACTGCGCGGAACGCATATATCTATCAGATTCAAATAAATAAGTTCTAAAAAGTGATTGTTGCATACGAAGGTGAATATTTGACTTTTTCCACTACCTACTAGATTTAGAAGGTAGCATTATTTAGTTTGTTTTCAGGGCAAGAAGTTGATTTTCTCAGCTAGTGATTACTATTTTTTTTATTATTGACCACTAGTCAATAACAGAAACAATTTATCTAGCACGCTAGCCTGATGCCTTTAAAATTATGTCAAATATCGAATATTATTCACCTTCATAATACAACAACCACTTTCTAAAGCATATTTATTTCAATTTAGTATTGTTTCTTATTAATTTTAATTCTTATTAATTATAATTATTTGTTAAAAATGAGAAATAAACACGTTTTAGATACTAAACGTCAAATTTTACACAAATGTCAGTTGAAATGTTTTCAGGGAAGGCTACTTAATTTTTGTGGTTATTTAGAAATGTAATTTTTTCTCCAAACGTCATAAAAGTGACATTTAAATGACAGAATGTTGCTAGTAGAAGTTTCACTTATTAGCTTAAGCAGATAAAGTACTTATATGCCTAAGCATTAAACTTTTATCAAAAAATAATTTGTTGTTTGGTGGGTTGCTACGGTAATATCTAGAAAGTGCAAAAGGCAATGCGATTTTCGTATAAGTGTAATGTTTCCCGAAATAACCTTGCTAATTAGATGCGTTTGGAGAAAGAATTGTCCGTTTTTTTTAAAGATCCACCACCTGTTGATTTCCGTTGGTATAATAAAAAAATTGAAATTTTTAGTAATTTTTGTCAATATATGGTAACATTGATTCAGAGATCAATCAAAATGTTCTATCAATTTAAGCGTGGGCATCACTACATTTCAAGTTTAAATTATTTAAAATGTTAATTAAAACATAAAGAAGACTAGGTACTCTAATATAAGATTTATTTTTATTGATGAAACCCCGATTTACAATAACGATTCTGCTACTAAATCTTGGACTATTGACAACCTTCCCAAGAAAGATTAGAAATTAAGGAAAGCAGGTTTACAGTGATCCATCCTGGGTGTATTGAGGTGTCTTAGATGGATGTAGTTTGTTTTTAAGACCCAGAAACAATGATCAGGATTATCACAAAACGATGAATAGTCAGCTATTTTAAAAAGTGGACAAATGGACAACTTTATGTTCAAAATATACCGCCAAAAGGTGAAGATTCGAATAGATTCAATTTTGAACCATATTTCTCATATGATGATTCAGAATTTGAACCGCCCGAATCTGATTCTGAAAATAATCCCAATTATTCTAATGCCTGATTTTTTCTATTCTTACCTCGAATTATTTATATATTAATTATTATAAAACTATAATACTTCTTATTAAATCGAGCAAATTTACACAAACTCAGCATATATCCACATAAATCAACAATATTTAACAAAATATATGAAAATACTTCTTGTGAAAAGCACTTGTCAAAATTAACCATTAAATTTATTAGTCCTAACCCTACTTTAAAAATCACTAAAAAATTTTACCAGCAGCGTTGCCAAACATATTTTCGAGAGAAATTGCAAGGTTGGTGGATCTTTAAAAAAAAACAGACTTTATATTATTCGGAGTATAAGCGCTTTATGTGCTTCGGCTGATTTGGCTGCCTCACTACGATCGGCAGTCAACCAGCCACAGCACATAAAGCTTTGCTTATACTCCTAATAATAACATAAATAACTATTATTTTTTATTAACGTAAAAACGATTAATTATAAAAAGGAATAAAGCTGCTAGTAATGGAAAAAATACTATATAAACCACAGTAGAGAAGACTTATCAGCCTCTCAGCTAATGCTCGGCTGAGAAATAATACATTATAGGCTAAGGTAGAGAAAATTATTTTTCGAGCTGCAAAGCAGCGAGGGAAATAAGTTGTGGGGTTGAGAGAAATCTTCTTTACCGTGATTTATATAGGTACTATTTTTTTCACTACTAGAAATGTTATTCGTTTAGATCTTTGTAATTTACTAATTCCACATGATTTTTTTAAATATTTAGTAGCCTGAAACTGCAGTTGTCAAACTAAAAAACAAAACCAATAACATCTGGTTTATAGAACGTTTATTTTATTATTTACCTAAGTAATTTTTCATTATCATTTATTTACCTTCTCATTAGAGAAAAGGAGTAAGTAATCACTACCTGAAAAAATCAACTTTTTGCGTTGAAAACACACTAAATAATGGTATGTTCTAAAACTAGTAGTGGAAAATAGTATGAAACATACTATTTTTTCCGCAACCGGAACAACCGGATTCAAAATAATAAAATTAAGATGCGAGAAATTAGAGAACACTACTACTACTAAAATCAAGTCTTCTTAGCTTTTGTTTTCAATTTTATTTATTCTGTCAAACCCAGCCAAACCATCGAAAATGTTTGAACAAGATAATGGTAACGAAGATACACCACCAGAAATTTTAGACCGTGCAAAAGAAGTTGTATCAAATCTTCTGCCCAATAAATCTCGAGAAGTATTATACAACAAATTTTTAAATTGGTGTAACGAGAAAACCGTAAAATCGTACACGGAAAGCGTAGGTACCTACTATTAGCGTACTTTTCCGAATTGTCCACTAAAATGAAGGCTTCTACTCTTTGGGCGCAATATTCAATGTTGAAGGCAACATTAAGTTTAAAAAATGGGGTAAATATCGAAAGATTTTCAAAACTCCGTGCCTATTTAAAAAAAGAAAATAATGACTACACACCGAAGAAATCGAGAATTCTTAGTAAAGAACAGGTGGATCGATTCTTGAAGTGTGCTCCTAATAAGCAATACTTGATGATGAAGGTGTGTTTTAGTTTTAAAATCGAATATTTTACGATAATTAAATTTTGACGTTTGTAGGTTATATTAATTTTGGGTGTTGCTGGAGCTTGTCCCTGCGACGAGTTTACTACATTTAAAGATTAATGATATTGAAGATCTTAAATCAGTCTTACTGATTAAAATTCCTAAGATCCTAACACTAAAACTAATAAGGCTAGATCATTTACTGTGATGGGAGATAGCTATTTAAATATTTACAGAAAATTCTTTGTCTAATATCTTTGTAGTGTTTTTCTTAAATAAATGTTATTCACATAACAAACCAAAATCTTAACCAAAAAAGTTAAAAGTAAAAGTTCCTAGGAAGTAAAAGTACTTTTACTTCCTAGGAACTAAAAGTGTTGCCTAGCAACACACACATTTTTTTACTAAGAACAAAAACATCAACTTCACTGTCCGTTTTTGGTATCAAAAGTGATCACTTTTGAGTCGGTTGCGGAAAAAAATAATTTGCATGAATTTACAAGCTATAGTATTTAATGATTATCTATTATGTATGCTCACATACGTGTATTTGTATGGGTAGAAGTTATTATCGTTTATATCACTTGTGACAGTGTGAAGACGGTTGTTTTGTTTTGCTGTGCACAGAGCGAATCAATGCATTGGTCGCTGCGCAAATACAATCAAGTAGTTATCTTATACCTAGAATATATGCAGTAACGGGATAAATATTTTTAGTAAATGTTTCTTGCATTTGTAAACGGGTACTGCATCAATTTCATTGTACAGTTACTTTAAAAACCGTATGGTGCCTACACCACATAAAACTTTTAGAAGGAAGAAATCAATATTACATCTACGAGTACTATCCAAATCTAGGCTCTAAGCAGCTATGGTAAATACTTAAAACCTGTAGGTACTATAAAAGTTACATATCAAAATAATAAATAGCTTTAATAATAAAATGACAACTATAGGTATTAAATTACCACATGTTTGAGACAAAGGATGCGTACCGCAGAAAGAACCTTTCGGGTAGGTACCTACTTTTCAAACAATTTTAAGATAATAAACGCGTACTAAATGCCAACTCAAGTTATTAAATAACAAAAATAAGTGGTTTGGTTTTTTTCTTTCATACGTTTCTTGCTCTTGGGTCCGTGCTCTTTGCAGCTAGGCTTCCTAGATGTGCGTGATTATTTACACACATCCACATCTAATGTTCCTTTGTTAATTTATTACAATGATTTTATCGATTTAATCAACATGTTTGAGAAATATAATATTTCCTAAGTAGTAGTTTTGATTTTTTCTATTTATGATTCCATTGTGCTGTACTTGTAACTGTTTTGTAATTATAGACGAATGTAGATATTTTACTAAAAAAATAATATCGTAAAATTAGCCTTTTGGGTTAGGACTACGTGATACCCGAGGTGACACCTAAAGGTCCGCGCGCACTTGTTCGGTTCCGTTCCGTTTGGTTCGGAACCGTCCGATTTGCAAACATCAAAATACATGGAAATGAATGGCAGCCCGCGCATTACGTCGGTTCGGTTTCGTCCCGTTCGGTTCAGTCCAAGTATACTACAGATGTCAAAAAAATTCGAAAGTCAGATCAGTCTATAGGTAAGGACGGGGCGAAAAGGATGGTGCCGTACCGAATCAACGTAATGCCAGTAATTTCCGCGGCATTTGTAAGCTTGGTGGAGCTTTATTTGATTTTTGCCGATCGGACGGTTCCGAACCGAACGGAACGGAACCGAACAAGTGCGCGTGGACCTTAAACAAGCATCTTTACATTATAGGAATAGCACCTTCTGACCGTTGCCGGAAATGTCAAAATCAGAGAGAAACCTCCGACCACATCATCTGCAGGTGCACAGCACTTGCGGCCATAAGGAACATATTGCCTCTCCTTTCTTTGAGCTAAGCGATATACTGGACACACGGATGAATAAGATGCAGTCCTTCGCGAGGCGAAGACACGTGTAGCGCTGTCGCTGAACCAGAACTACAATTATTGTGTAAAAATATAAACTTAATAAACAATATGAGGAACAGACAAAAAACTGTTACACCCTCAAACCTTTAAATACCAAAAGCTCAACAGCTCAACCCACAGTTTCATAAAAAAACACCAATAGTAATTCAGTTTATAATGTTTTAAAACTAGTATTAGGTATTTAAGATTTAAATTACTACAAAATGACGTGGAGAAAAGTTTGTTTAACGAAATTGTGTGAATAAACGAAATAATGATAAAGAACTCGAAGGCATATGATGAAAATAGACAAGGCACGACGATACGGCAACCAATAGCAAACAATCATACTCAAAAATACATTACTGGAAAAATTCAATTGATGTTTGAAATTTTAATAATTACAGTGTCTGTCAGATTGTTTTGACGTTTAAAATCATAATTCATTCTCAAGCCAGAAATATCCGGAAAGCCATCGAATTCTTCGAAAACTCAAATGGAAAATTCAGTTGATTAATATAAAAGTCTCTATTAGCTATTAGTAATCAAGACACCAATTTCAAAAATTTAATAGTGATTTTTATATTAGCCAACTAAATTTTTCATTTGGCACATTAAACGTCACGGGAGTTTTTTGAATCTATTATATTTACAATTATTTAAATTTCCCGCCTAAATGTTTTTATTTTGACTGTCAGTACCTACTTTGAAAAACTATATCAGCGCCGGAGACGCCCCCTTTAAATTTTGTAACCTTGGTCGAACTGTATCTTTATATTTAATCTATCAATTTATTTGTTCATTTAAAGGTTTCTTTTGTCACTGCGTTCAAAGTGATAAAGGCGTTTAATCATGAAGATATTTCCTGGAACTCCGTGACTGGTGAAAAGAAGCAAACATAATTACTACCTGATGATTACTAAGTATTTAAAGGAAGAATTAGCAAGAAAAATTTCTAAAGTTTACGAGATCAAGTAACGAACCGTAAACATACTTTTGGATTATGCTAAAATGTATCAAATCATATTGACTATTCAACTAATCTGTCACCTGTCAAAAATTGACCAATGAAAATTCAGAATTTCAAGTTGTCTGGCCAATCAAAATGAATTATACTGATTATTTGATTCACACGTATATAAGCCAATAAGAATGCATGGTTTTCCTTAGTTACAACGTGTTACAGTTATTTGCGTAACTATTGAGTAACCATGACGATCGATAATACGAACCTTTGTATTATCGAATTATTAAAATTACATAAGTAGGTAGCCTTTAAATAAAAAATGTAACAAGCATAAAAATCAATATTAAAATGAAGTTGACATGAATTAAAAATTTGGTAAATCAACAAAAACAATTAATTGTTAGTTAAGTCACTTAATTTTTGAAAAATTGATCGTTTCGGGGATTTTTCCGCCGAATTAATTGACGAAATGATCCAAAATAGTAAACCGCCGAATACAGTTAAAAGTAACCAATACGTTTCGCGGCAGTTTCAAAAGTTTTGTGACGTGTGAAATTATCAACTGACAGAAAACACATCGAATGATGAACTCGCTCAAATTCTTAAAGATTGGGCTTTCAACATGCGGAAAAACGATGGCACCGAATACAAAGAAGGTGTTGTGAAAACTATTTGGAACATTACGGCTAAAATGGTGCAGCGAAGGTAGGTATTTTAAAGAGTTTAATCGTATAATAGACCCATTTAAAGACATTGGTTTTCAAAGTGCGGTTAATGCAAAAAATACAAAACGCAAACATCTACAAGCTATTCCGACAAAACGGAAGAGTAGCTCAGTGGCATTAAAAACCGAAGAAATTCAGAAAATAGTGGACACTTTGGATGAAAACTCCCCATCCGGTCTGCAACGTAAATTTTATCATATCGCAGCTGTAGAACTCGATTGGCGAGGTGGTGAAGCTGTTTCGTGTCTCCTAGATTATTTTGCAGAAGAAATAGATAAGTACGGTATAAAAACAGGACGAATTGAATATAACACGGTATTCTCCAAAACAGCCCAAGGAGGAAACCAACGAACTGCTGATTGTAAATGGTTGACTACAAATACAGAAAATTCCGATCGTTGTCCAGTTAGATTATGAAGGAAGATAATGTCAAAACGGACCGAAAATATAAAAACTAGGCGCTTATTTCACAGTCAATAAGGATTGGAACAAATAAAAATATGCCACTTGGAATAAATGAAATAAGTAAACGGACAAAAATAGCTGTAGAAGCTTTTAGGGTTAGATACGAAAAAAGTTAAAATAACCAACCACTCTAATAGACCAACCACCGTGAGTCAATTATCAAGCGCGGGCGTTTAAGAAATTATTAAAATTACAGGCCATACCTCAGCAAACTCTATTCAATCATACCTTCAACTAGACGAACAGCATCACACCAACATTATTTCCAATTTGAGAAAAGAAACGCCTTCAGCTAACAAAGAACCCTCACCTTCCTCTTCTGTCAAAAACGCAACAACAAATGGAAATGTTTATAATAATTGTACATTCAATATTAATAATTAAATTTATAAATTTCCTGTTTACTTCTTTAGCCTACTTTATTTATTTTGTTTGTTCATGAAATAATCTACCTGTATACAACTCGACAATCGAAAATTCTCGAATCTCGACGTATTGCCTAATAAAACACGTCTCGTATTATCGATAATTTTCTATCGTCAAATTGTATAATATACGATTATATCGCTCATATATTATAGACCAATAGGATTTAAGAATTTTTTTAAAATGAACCAATCACGGCGAGAATTCTCGGATATAGTACCTTCTAGGTCTATCCGTATACCTATTCGATTTGGTGCTTCGGCTTCCTATTGGCTGTGGTATCTGTAGCAACCGTAAATAACAATAATTTATTTTTTTAATATTTTAATTTCTTCAAAAGTCAGACTGACATTTTGAGTTTGAAAATAGGTTAAATACCAAAATTAACTTCAAAATTTGTGATATAATCGTTACAAATATCATTCGATCACTTCCGTATATTCTAAATACTTTTCCCTCTTTCTATTCTCAATTGATGTTGCCATTAGGAAATATCCCTCGAACAAAATTTCCATGGCAGCATCAATTTCGAATAGAAATCGCGAAAAGCATATTCGAATATACGAAAGCGCTCTTATGATATTACTACTGACAATTTGACACACCCTAAACTGACCAATCCGGTTGCGTTTTACTCACTTGACAAGCCAATCAGCGCACTCCAAATTTGTATATTCTCGGATATTTAGGACTAGTACAAAATTTCAGCGATAATTTTTCTGTCAAAAAAAAACTGCTTCCAAACCGAGGTGTGAGATTTCACAGTATTCTTGGGAGTTTTACCTTCTACAGCTTCGTTTATCTCTTCAAGTGTACTCTAGCCAAACCATTTTGCTTCCATTTTTCCGTAAATGTACACAAAATACGTAGAAAGAAACATTAAATTTCATACAATTCTTGGGCGTTTTACCTTCTAAGCTTCCTCTATCTCTTCAAGTGTACTCTGTTGAACCCGTTTTGCTTCCATTTTACCGAAAATATCACAAAGTATGCACAAAATACGTAGGTAGAAAGAAAAATTAAATTTGACTTTTGTCTGGTTTGTATATAAAACCATGGTTACGAAGAAAATTATTATTAATCTGATTTGAAACTATAAAAATTTAAATTTGGTTCGTCAAATTGTCCTCCGAATACTACTCGTAACTACGAAATAATCCTGCAATTTTTGGACAGTATGTATTCGTACTTGATGCAGGATAATTCGCTATTCGTCCTTCGGACTCATAGCGAATTATCGCGCATCAAGTACTCTTACATACTGTCCAAAAATTGTCGGATATTTCCTAGTTACTAGTAGTATTATACAGGGTGTCGCTAAAATATGGTGCCATAGCTTAACCACAGATTCCGGGGATCAAAATAAGACGATTTAACGCAACTTACCTCTATCCGAAATTGCTTCGTTAAAGCGCTATTCAACGCCAAAGATCTTCAAAAAAATTCTGTTTTTTTAAATAACAAAAGATTGTTTTTAGCGATTAGGATGAAATTTGGGATGTGATTCTTTACTGGAAGGAGGTGTTTTTTGACATCATTTTTTTGTTCAGGAGGGTCGCGTAAGTGGTCAAAGGTTGATCATCCACAGTCAAAGAAGCTCATATCTTTTTAACAGTTCGGCCAATAGCTTTCAAAATTTTTTTACAGAGAGACATTCTTATTTCAAATATTTTTTGTCTCATGTTCGATTTCGGTATCCGCCATAGTTTACGCTAAAAAAAAATATTTTGATTGGCTGCAGTGCATTTCTTAAAACGATGTAGTAATCTATTTGTCCCGTATGCTGAGAAATAAATGACGAAGAGACAATTTTTTGCGTAGAATCAACTTTTGCATCCGGGAAAATGGTGGCCACATTGAGCATTTGCTGTAAATCTATTAATTTACCGGTGGTACAAAATAAGCTGAACCATTGATTCAGAAATGGTTCGGATTATTTTGTGCCACCCTTTACATACTTGCTAGTAATAAACTTTATATCAAATTGTCTCTCCGTGAATTATTTCTCAACATACGGGACAACTAGATTACTACATCTGTTTTAAGAAATGCACTGCGGCCAATCAAAATAATTTTTTCAGCCTAAACTATAGCAGATACCGAAATCAAACAAGAGACAAAAAATATTTGAAATAAGAATGTCTCTCTGTAAAAAAATTTTGAAAACTATTGGCCGAACTGTTAAAAAGATATGAGCTACTTTGACTGTGGATGATCAACCTTTGACCACTTACGTGATCCTCCTGAACAAAAAAATTATGTCAAAAAACACCTTTTTCCTGTAAGGAATCACAGCCCAAATTTCATCCTAATCGCTAAGAACAATCTTTTATTATTTAAAAAAATTGAAATTTTTTGAAGATCTTTGGGGTTGGATAGCGCTTTAACGAAGCAATTTCGGATAGAGGTAAGTTTCGTTAAATCGTCTTATTTTGATCCCCGGAATCGGTGGTTAAGCTATGGCACCATATTTTAGAGACACCCTGTATATGATAATTTTCACGAGTGAAATCGGTAATTTCTACTAGTGGTATAAAACGATAATTTTTTATAAATATTCATTTATTTCTTTAATAACACCAACTAAACTTATTTTTGAAAAGAAAAGGTATACAATTTGTAAAACTGACGTTGTTGCACTGCTGCAGGAAGGTGCCTCTAACTGAATTTTGGGAAAATAAATTTTAAATATTAAATTTTTTGAGATTAATTAGTTGCAGCCAATTAATAATAAACAAAACAACGAAAATCAAAAGAGCTTTTCAATGGCAAATAATATATATATTTCGTTTTTTTTTAATAAAACCTTCTTCAGTTTTAATTAAAAGTTGATAAAGTTACATTCTGTAAATAAAAATAAATAGATAAGTGAAAGGAATCTTCCTCAAAAAAAACTTTGTAAGATCTTACCTGATAAGAAACAATTATGAATTAAAAAAAAAAGGAAAAAAAAAATTTTAAGACTATTCATTTCATACGTCATCTGTCAAAAATTCACCAATGGAGAGGCAGAATTTGGTATTTTTGAACCAATCAAAATGAATTGTACTGATAATTTTCACTCGTGAAAATTATCGATAATTTTCACGAGTGATACGAACCGACAATTTTTTGTTCACATGTCGTTATGGAAATGAAAGACGTAACTAAATTTTGGACAAAATTATTTTTTAAAAGTAGATTTAATTCAATGAATAGTCTCTCAAATACCACTCTTAGGCCCGGTTTATTCACCTACCAGTAAAGTCCCCAGTAACTACTTGACAATTAACTTTATAGGTTACCCGTAACAATTTTCAGTCTTTTCACTTGCTGACAAGTAATTTTATCATATAAGTAGCAACTTGTATGAAACCAATATTTTTAAATAGATAGTCATGTTTCATGTAAATAGAAGGAAATATGTGGAAAAATGTGATAAAGTGAAAACTATCAACTGTCAACTAAAGTCTGTTTTTTTTTAAGATCCACCAACCTTGCAATTTCTCTCGAAAGTATGTTTGGCAACGCTGCTGGTGAAATTTTTTAGTAATTTTTAAAGTAGGGTTAGAACTAATAAATTTAATGGTTAATTTTGACAACTGCTTTTCACAAGAAGTATTTTCATATATTTTGTTAAATATTGTTGATTTATGTGGATATATGCTGAGTTTATGTAAATTTGCTCGATTTAATAAGATGTATTATAGTTTTATAATAATTAATATACAGTGTGTCCGCGTAAGTTGGCTACATATGGAAAACTTTGTTATTATTGATTTTATGAAAAAAAGTTATTCTCCATAAAAAGTTCTGCATGTTCTAAAACCCATACTTCAACCATCAGATATTAAATTATATCAGTCGTATCATAATAATATTAATTATATCATTTTTGTTCAAGAGTAAAGTACCTTCATTTTTGACCATATCGAAAATTTTTTATAAGAAAAGATGTTATGGATTAAAAATAATTTTTAAATATTCAATATTGTTTATTTATAATTAAAAAATATTATTAATTAATTAATGAATTATTAAATGTAATGTATTAATCTTCAAACTTAAACTTTCAATGTTATCGCAGAGAAAATGTAAAAATAATATTTTTTAATTGTAAATAAACAATATTGAATATATAAAAATTATTTTTAATCCATAACATCTTTTCTATAAAAAAAATCGATATGGTCAAAAATGAAGGTAGTTGAACTCTTGAACAAAAATGATATAATTATTTCTATTATGATACGACTGATATAATTTAATATCTGATGGTTGAATTTTGGTTTTTAGAACATGCAGAACTTTTTATGAAGAATAACTTTTTTTCATAAAATCAATAATAACAAAGTTTTCCATATGTAGCCAACTTACGCGGACACACTGTATAAATAATTCCAGGTAAGAATAGGAAAAAGTGTATTCAGGATTAGAATAATTGGGAATATTTCACTCATACATTGTTGTAACAGTAGTACAGTACAAAATTAATAAGTGATAATTCAACGTTGCCATGCCAATCTAGTGGAAATTCCACGTTGCATTGACATACTTGCGACCACAACGTACATAATACTAAAAAAAACAAATTTTGTTAAACGTCATCAACCGTTTTGGGAATGTCTCAGAACGAGAAATTGACGAAAATGTTATTAAAAGTGAATGCAAAATACGAAAAAGAGCAAGGACAGTATCTGGAGACAGTTTATGTCATTTTGCGCCGAAAAAAAGTACACATTGGATCGAGAGACTCCAGTATCCGAACTTGCATTCATTTTGAAAAATATTGGTTTCGAGTATTTTTATTCAAGATATATTCTCCCTAAATACCATTCGCGCTTAAAAATTAACCGGATAATTTTCATTCAAACACGTTGTCTAATTTCACTCGCTGTACGAGCTCGTGAAATTATTAACAACGCGTTTTCATGAAAATTATCGGTAATTTTTAAGCACTCGTGGTATTACCCCCGATTATTTTCAGAATCAGATTCGGGCGGTTCAAATTCTGAATCATCATGTGAGATATATGGTTCAAAATTGAATGTGTATCCGAATCTTCACCTTGATATATTACGATTGGCGGTATATTTTGAACATAAAGTTGTCCATTTGTCCTAAATTATTTTTTGCACGATCGGTCTTTTTTGTTTACTTACTAGATTCGATGCCAGAACAGTAAGCTGCATTTACTGGTTGCTAGGTGTAACAAAACAGTAAGTAATTTACTTACCGTTCTAGAACAGTAAGCCCCAATTGCACCGGTTACACTTAAATATAAGCGTCGCTTAAAAGATTAATTCCCATGGATACAAATTGTTACAAGAATTGTGTCCATGGCAATTGATTTTTTAAGCCACGCTTATTATTTAAGTGTAACCGGTGCAGTTGGGCCTAAGTAGTATAATTCATTATATTGTAGACATGATAACTATGGTTACCGTGGTTGTCAGTCAATGTATAAAAAAATAAGGTTATATAGGTACTTTTATAATTTTTTGAAATATAACTATTAAATCAATTTTTTTATTGCGATCGTGCAAAAAACATTATAAGCATGTCGAACGTTAAGGGTTACCGGTCTCCGACAATAATTGGGGTCGTCGCTGCGCTCCTCCTCAAACAATTGTCGTCGACCGGTAAACATCCCTTACCGTTCTTAATACTTAATATACTATATCAGCTGCCATAATTGAACTTTTGTACATGTACGTTAAATTACACTTTATTAAATAATTTCCCATTGCAGTTTTGTTGGAAAAATGTATTGGAAGTCTTTCCAAACGGACAGAATGACATGGGGCATTGTCAAAAATAATAACAGTTTTAAAACCATCAGATGGTAGAGCTGGAATTAATTGATTAATCCACTCTTTAAATAGCTGACTATTCATCGTTTTGTGATAATCCCGATCATTGTTTGTGGGTCTTAAAAGCAAACTACATTCATTAAGAAACCTCAACACACCCAGGATGGAGCACTGTAAACCTGCTTTCCTTAATTTCTAATCTTTCTTGGGAATGTTGTCAATAGTCCAAGATTTAGTAGCAGAATCGTTAATGTAAATCGGGGTTTCATCAATAAAAATAAATCTTATATTAGAGTACCTAGTCTTCTTTATGTTTTAATTAACATTTTAAATAATTTAAATTTGAAATGTGGTGATGCGCACGCATAAATTGACAGAACATTTTGATTGATCTCTGAATCAATGTTACCATATATTGACAAAAATTACTAAATTTTTTTTTATTATACCAACTGAAGTCAACAGGTGGTGGATCTTTAAAAAAAACGGACTTTAACTAAGCATTAAATTTTACTACGCAGAAATAGTACCCTATAAGTTAATCTGTCCAGTAATGCATTTATAGGTGCGACAAGTAGTTTACTTGATGGTGAACATTCGTTTATTAGTCCTAAACTGTCAAGTAAAATTACTGGGTACTTTACTGGTAGGTGAATAAACCGGGCCTTAGTCAAAAAGTAGATTATTTTTGAGGTGGTACTATCACTCGTGTCCTTTGCTCTTGCTTCGCACTCGTGTGATTCATATATGCAAGCGCAAAGGACATTCGTGATACCACCTCAAAAATAATCGGCATAACTTTGACTACTTGTGGTATTGCGTAAGTGAAAATTTTTTTCCCCCAATTTTCTTAAAATTTCTTTTTCCTTTTTTTTTAATTCATAATAAGTTTCTTATCAGGTAAGATCTTACAAAGTTTTTTTGAGGAAGATTCCTTTCACTTATCTATTTATTTTTATTTACAGAATGTAACTTTATCAACTTTTAATTAATACTGAAGAAGGTTTTATTTAAAAAAACCGAAATATATATATTTTTTGCCATTGAAAAACTCTTTTGATTTTCGTTGTTTTGTTTATTATTAATTGGCTGCAACTAATTAATCTCAAAAAATTTAATATTAAAATAAATTCCAGCCTAAAAGAAATATAATTTTTATTATAAATTTTAAAAAGTACTTTAGTTCGGTGAATAGTTCCTCGAATACCATTCGTAGTCAAAGTTAGGTAGACTATTTTTGCGGTGCATCCACTCATGTCGCTTGCGCTTGCGACTATCACAAGTAGAGGTGGACGATATTGAAAAAAATATCGATAATATCGATATCAAAAAAATATCGATATTGTCGATATATCGATTTATCGATATATCGAATATATCGATATATCGATGTATCGATATATCGATATTTTCCAAATTCAATATCGGTATTCGATATATCGATATATCGATATAAATATCGATATACCGAAAAAAATTCCCAGCCCTAATGACAAGTGCTAGGCACACTTGGTAATCCTATCTAGGCGCAATCAGCATTCGTGATTGGCAACTAACCTAAGGGAGGAAAGCAAACCATTAATGCCTCAATTTGCTATTTTGTCAACATAAAAACTTATTACATCGAAATGCACTTTCTCATCATCAATAACGATGGAAGTATTAAGTAAGTAAATAACTTGCTGCGGAAATTATCAATAAAAAAAAGAAAATAGGTACAAATAAAATATTCAGTACAGTTTTATAGAATATTTATTTATACTACAAATAATAATAAAAATACACAGACTATATACGGGTTATTCAAATTCGAGGCTCACCATTGGGATCTCGGAAACCGTAAGAGATACGAAGACGGTTAAATTGGGGCAAAGTTGCGCTATACAGTGTGTAAATAAAATAACGGGACACCCGAATAACGTTTTTATTGTTAAAGATAGAAAATTTGTGCTTGGAGACAATTTGTATGGTTAGTTATAAGCTTTATTTTTGGTGTGTCGAAAATTGGTTTCCGTTTCCGGTTTAACCGGAAGTAATGCTAACTTGAAAATTTTAAATAGAACTCCCTATATATTTTTACATTTTGGGATTTATACTTTTATAAACTTTGAGAAACTTAAATAGGACTACCAAAAATCAATAGTTTTCGAGATATTCGAGATAGAAAGTATAAATTTGTAATTTTTAATTATTTTGATTTATACTTTTAAAAACAGTTAACGTACGCTTTTCTAAAAATTTTTTTTCTAATAAGATGGTGCGGCCCCAAGAAGGGCCATTTGTATGGAAAAATAAACAGTTATAATAATGCTCAAAATGCGGGCCACATTTTCAATCTGGCAGTGTCCGATTCTGTGTTTAAATTCTTACATTATTATAACAACTGTTTACTTTTCTAACTCGCACGCTTGTGATTTACAAATGGCCCTCCTGAGGGATCATCAAAAACTCTATCCGATGCTGTAAAAATCCATTATACCGCCCATAAGAAAAAACAAACCTGAGGATGATTCCGTAAGACCGAAACGCGGTAGAAAAGTTTTGATACCACTACGGCATTGCAGCTAAAAAGTTGCTTCAAGAAAGTTTTAACAGATTTAAAAAAATTTTAATAACAACCAACTTATGTCCAAAAAACAAAATTGTCATTTTTCAGTTTTTTGGCCATAATAAAAAAACTAAGGTAGATAAGTTAAATTTCTTTTTAATTATTGATCAGCACTATATAGCGCAACTTTTCCCCAATTTAACCGTCCTCCTATCTCTTACGGTTTCCGAGATCCCAATGGTGAGCCTCGAATTTGAATAACCCTGTATACTAATGCATTACGATTCACCAGTATACAAAATACTAATACTAATATTATGCTAAAATCATTAATCAAAAAGATGCTAAAAATTTATTGAAGTTTTTGTATATGAGACAAAACATTCAAACAGTGTTTTAAATCGATTTCACCTTCACTAAACTTCTCTAAAACGTTCTTTATTCTCTTATCCACTTCTATACTGTATGTTTTCTTTCGACGCTTAGTTGCTACCCCTAATTCTATTCTTAAGTACATTCCAGCATAGTATAGCGAGTCGTCTTTTAACGTTTTAATTAATTCCAGAACATTCGGATTGCATTTACTTATCATTTTATTCAATCGTTAATGCCACCCTTCAGCGGCGTTGGTGGTTCGCTGGCCATAACAATTTATTCCAAATTCTGCCGAAGTGACTATTGTCTAACCAGTTACTAAAATCTCCCCCTAATGGTTTGCCTTAAGATACTTATATTGCATTCTGCGCAAATGGCAACTGAAACAAAGATTTAAGCGGCGCAAATGGCAAGATTTAATGAGTCGGTGCAAGTGGCTACGGCGCAAATGGCAAGCCAACAATATCTCTGTGTATTTACTTATTCAATTAACTTAACGAGCATTCCAGGGATAATTTGTAAGACTTGATGGCAGGGGCTTAAGTTAATGATGTTTTGAAATCACTGACAGCCACTGATTTGTTATAAATTAATATATTCTGCAGAGCAACGGTATAAGCGTTGGTATAAGTCAGTTGACGTTGCGTTTCGTTCTGATTACATAAAAACCACTTTGGTTTCAAGGAACTATGTAACTTTACTATTTTTCTAATTATTATTAATATAATATACCGGGTGGCCGGTTTCAAAGGTGTACATAAGGATTTAACATTGTATTGAACGTTTCTGCTGATTCCTGCTCGCCAATTCAACTTACAGGAATGGTAATGGTATTAATTGAAAGGTAAAATGATTGCGCTTCAAATGGCGCTAATAATAAAATTAAATGTGCTATATTTATTTTAAAATAACAATTTAAAATTTTGCGATTTTTAAATATGACGTGCCATGATTTTCAAATTTTTGTTAAATTAGTTGTCATTTACAGAAATCCACTAATTTACGCCAACTAAATTATCAAATATTTTGACAAATGCTTTAAAATTTGAAAATCATGGCACGTCATATTTAAAAATCGTAAAATTTTAAATCGTTATTTTAAAATAAATATAGCACATTTAATTTTATTATTATTGCCATTTGAAGCGCAATAATTTGACCTTTCAATTAATACCATTACCATTCCTGTAACTTGAATTGGCGAGCAGGAATCAGCAGAAACGTTCAATACAATGTGAAATCCCTATGTACACCTTTGAAACCGGCCACCCGGTATAAATGCTCTTGGGTCTAACGGTTTCATGTATTTTATGTAACTTTGTTATCAGTGGAATTTTAGAATTTTTGAAGGCTACAGAGATTATAATCAGTGTAATATATTATAATAAGTAGTCCGGGACTAATCACAGTGTTTCCTGATCTGAAAAGTTTATTATTTAGAATATTTTTCGAACTATGGTATCTTTGAAAATCAATTAATTTTGTTGAGCTCGTTTATTGTAATTAAGAAAGTAGCCCTGAATCCCCTATTTTACCTACTTTAAATATGATTATGACCGCTGAAAATATAAAACTCTGCTCTATGAAATGAAAATTTTTGCTTTATTAGCTATTTTATTAGCATATCAGAGAGATTAAAAAATGTACTCCCAGATTGGCCAGATTTGTTTGTTCTGTGGCATTTTTCGACATTTTTTTGTTCTACATTTAAAACTAACACACTATAACCACGCATCATTGAAACTAGTAACACTAAGAATCACTACATATTAATAAGCAAGACTAATAAAGGTACAATTCCGGATTGGTGAAGTTGTAAAATAAACCGAGTAGCAAATATTATCGAAATGTTTAAATAATGAGAGATTATTATTACTTGTGTGATTACAATTTTCAGCAAAAAAGATGCATAGATAAATGATTTTCTGTTAGCATGTGAAGTCGTATTTATTACAATAAATTTTATAAACCAACAAATAATTAAGTTGAACCATTTGGCTGTATGCCAGTTTCAATTACTTACCCATGTAGGGCGTTTAAAATTTCTACCGCTAGGTGGCGAGCACTAAAGTTCAGTTGCCAATAGCACTACAAAAATAGTCAACATAATTTTGACTACTCGTGGTATTATAAGTGATTATTTATAGTGATTGTAGTAGAATTATTAATAGAGTACCTATACTTCATGGAATTTCCATAATTAATTGTTAAAAGCACTAGTTATTACTAATTCTTCTAAAAATAATGCGCATAGGTACCTACGTATACGCTTGACAGATGTTGAATTAAATTTATTTTGGTAAGTACAAGTCTACTATACTATGATCCGTATATTAATTACCAGTAAATAATCGTCTCGTTATCCTTGAAAATAGTAACATAAGCTACATAATTAAGAGGACGTTGATTTTATAGGTTCTGGATAGATACTACTTATTAATTGTTTCATTCTTAGAGTGCAGCGTTGGTCTTACGAGTATCGGTGTTGTCAGATATATTCTCTGGAATTCGTTACAACAAATCAACAAAAAATACAGTAGGTGTGTAGCGGCAACGCTGTGCAGTTTTGAGCCATTTAAAAAGCATTGCTCTATACCGCTGGTACTGCACTCTAAGTATGAAACGATTTATAGTAGGCTACAGGTACTGTAAGTGACCGATAGCATTGGTGTAGTAATAACTTTGACAACGGAAGATAATGGTCAGTTACATTCGGTTGCTATTGCTACATTACTTTCCCAGGAGTATATATGACAGTTATTTATTTCGTAGGACTATAAGTGATGGTATTAATAGTTATTTAAGTAACAAGGAATGTAAGAATGTATTTACATACGAGGCAGGAACACAAGCTAAAGCGTACCTGAGGTACGTATTACTTATTGCATTTTTCACGCTACCGGTAACCGGTAATAAGTAGCTTAAAAGAATAAGAAAATATTATACATGTTGTCCCTTGAAATTTTGAATACGAGTAATGTAGGCACTGTGATTTTGTTCTTCTCGATTATTATAATGGATTGTCATGGTTGTCACTACAAAATACATGTCAATTTGACAGCTTCAAATTTGATACACTTAAGTAAAGTTAATTTTTCTTTTCAAAAAGTGAGCATGGTAACTAAGCGCCAAGTAATGCATTTAAATGTCCGTATTCAAAATTTCAGGGGACAACATGTACCTATATCCCGTTGATTCTTCTTAGGGCCGGTTTTATAAAGTCTGGTTGACCGACGGTTATCTCAACCACGATCAATTGTCATGGATACGATTGTTTTGAAGAATCGTATCCTTGAAAATTGCTCGTGGTTGAGCCAACCGTCGCGTCGCTCAACCAGACTTTATAAATCTGACCCTTAGCACACTAGGAAAGTTAGAAAAGTCAACCGTAACCATTCCAGGAGTGAAGCAGCATAGAAAATAAAGTAGAAAAGTGCTACACATTTTTTGAACTGCGAGAACCAAATTTTCATTAAAGTTTGTCTTAATGCAATGGTGCACATTTTGAGCATTTCATTGAAAATTTTGCTATTTTAATATAATTTAAGGGGAGTTTCAGCCAGTTAGGGGAGTCTTACTTTTAACTTGCTCCACCTTTGACCCCTTTTCCCACCATCCCTGTTTCCCAAAATTTAAAAAAGGATGCCAGCGATCCAAACCGTGCTGTGCTGTTCCTTTTCCCCAGTGGATTTGCAGCTAAAAAGTCATACTGCTCAAACATACAGTAGTACATAACCTGACGACAGATCAAGTTCGTGCTATGTTGTAGTTCTCATTGCCTGTTTCTGTTTGATTGACGAAATTTTTGAACACTGGACGGTACAAAGTACAAGATTACTCCCTTGCAGTAATATTAATTTACTGGTAAATATTGTCATAGATTCATCAAATGGATCTAGGAATGGATCGCTCGACATAAGATTGTTTGTCTTATACTACTTATACCTGTGTATATTTTTATAAGTTTATTATTGGGAATGATAGGAAATAGTTTGGAATAGTAATAATTTATATGATTTTATATCCGCCATGAATTGCTTTTGATAAATAGTAATCCGGTTGTTTCACAATATTCGGCAAATTGTGATAAGATAAAGGTTCATTTGAAACACTTTAAGTGCCACTGAACTTAGGTTAGTATTTTTTTTTAATATGATCAAATTTCAAATTAATGTAATCTTGATACTACACGTAGTCGCAAAACAATATTTAACTAACCATTTCCTTTATTTATTTTATTTAAATATTAAATATTATGTTTATGGCGTATATTATACTTTTTATACTTTTGTTACTGATCTAGTGATATGTAATAATGAACATATAGGATCAAAGTACAGCCAACCTGAAGTTTATCCAATGATTTTCGAAAAACTGCCTTATTTTTTCTATGTAAAAAATGTCCAAATTTTAAATTAACCTGTTTTATAATTTAAATTATTTGTCATTGCTGCTGTATCTCGTATATTCAATATTAGAATTTACCATGTCATTTAGTGGTAAAACATTATTTGATTACAGTTCTCGATTGCACAGTTGGTGTTGCGTTAGAGCTGTGTTCGGCCCTGAAGGTCGGCAAAAAATAAAGGAATGTCGGTAATTAATAATCTATATCTTATATACAATATCTTTTTGAAGACTCGTGCGAACTTGTAGATTCATTGTAATATACGATATCATTGCACAGTAATGATTTGGTGGATTGTTCACGTGTGGTAAGATTATTTCTTGACGTGAGTGTATGCAACAAGCAGCGGAATTAGGCACACGTTTAACAACCATTTTTTAAATGGTTATATAGGTAATTTCGTTCAAAATCTAATTTCAAGCTCGCATCTGGTTACACAATAGTTAACCCTTAATTATTTCTTTTATATTAAAATTGCAATATTTGATTTCGGAAAACTATGCATTTAGTATGACCAACATGGCTAACAGTCAACGTCCCCCAGAAACCCCATATGACTCTTTGTTGACACCATGTGCTCTGGTGCTACTTTTTTAGTTCTATTGAGTATTATATGTACAGTCGAACTTCCATATTAGGAAGTTGCAAAATCTTGACAATGTATTCGTTATACAGGATGTAGAATTGAATCATGCAACATATCCATACATTAGAAGTCGCTATTACTTAGTCCTTTTCTCTAATGACAAGTTATATTTCTCAACCTAGGTGAATAATGATAAAATCCTTGGAGACTGTGGTTTGGAAAATAACAGCATTAAAACCCTAATACCAGAAAAAGTTGCCATCTTCGGTAGACTGAAATATCATTTCAGGGATATGGTGCCTTCTAGTGCAGTAGGAAAACATGATTCTTCTCTTGTGCCAGACATTGCAATCTACGAGGAAGATTTAATAGGTTTTTCGAATGCAATAAAAGGAGAGTGGGAACTCTGGTAAGATAAATAGAAAAATATTGAGTCAGAATGTAGACCAACAACGGCTACCGTTGCTTTATCCGACTGCAATAAATTCGAATATGTATCCAAACATTTACCAATTGCTAAAAATGATGGCTGTGCTTCCATTGTCAACGGCTTTAGCTGAAAGAAGGTTTTCTACTTTACGAAAGTTCAAATTTCAGAAAGCAGACTTGTGGGCCTAGCACTTTTAAATATACGTAGACATTGAAATTTCGGACAATACAGTGATAGATAAATTTTCTGAAAGCGCTAAGCCAAGAAGGTTTAATTTGATTATTTACGCAACTACTATATAAATGTTTGGATCAATAAATAAATTGACACATGAGATATACAGTGTGGAAGAAAAGTATGGAATAAATTCATTATTTCTAAAACGATGACGATTCATGAAATTTCCTCGGACACGTCGATTTTGCTTTTTAAAAAGACCCTTGTCCTATACCTGCGCATTTCCGATGTTCATTTGTTTTCGCGTGATGACGTCATCGGATATTTTTTTTAATGGAACCCCTACATTGCTGAATTCGAAAATGTATCACTTTAATACTTTATTTCTACACCTTCCCGAGAAAATAAATAATACCGATTCGTAGTAAGAACAACTAATTCAATCAAGTTACCTAAGAAATTGTTTCCGGCAACTAAACAAAATCTAATCAGAATCGACCAATTAACACATTAACAATATTAACAAATTAAACATAACTAAATTAATAATTTACAAATTAACAGCTCAATACTAGCAACATGACAATTTTATAAACTAATTACTAATTAAATGTTCAAAATTATGACCATTTTGTTGCAGACAGTAATTGAGACGGTTGTTAATTGTTTATTTCTTAATTCATCGATTCTGATTAGATTTTGTTTAGCTGCCGGAAACAATTTCTTAGGTGACTTGATTAATTTGTTGTTCTTACTACGAATCGGTAATTATTTTTTTCTCGGGAAGTTGTAGAGATAAAGTATTAAAGTGGTACATTTTCGAATTCAGCAAGTTGAGCTGTACACGAATTCGTTTAAAAAATATAGGGGTTCCATTAAAAAACATATCCGATGACGTCTTCACGCGAAAACAAATGAACATGGGAAATGCGCAGGTATAGGAACAAGGGCCTTTTTAAAAAGCAAAATCGACGTGTCCGAGGAAATTTCATGAAACGTGTTAAGTATTTAAATTTGTATTCCTGCGCTATTCATTGAATGTAAATCTGGTGTGCGTTTTATTGTTTATAGTTTTGTTTAGTTGGAATGTAAAAATATTGAACTTGTCAATACATATTATTTTACTGCCGTAAAGTTTCCTTTTAACTAAAATCTCTAACAGGTTATGGGCCCAGAGAACGTTGAAGCGTAATAGGCAAGTTTTAAAGGAAGTACGGTTCAGTACGAGTGTGAACCTTCGTGGTTATTTTCGATTGTATTTCTGGAAGTGTGTCTTCGACAGAAATGGCTGCAATCGACGGCAATAATATTGCAACGATAAACAAGTTCAACGGAAAGAATTTCCCACAATGGAAATTCCAAATTAAATGTGCACTACGTGCAAAAGGTGTGTATGATATTGCTTCTGGTGGAGAAGCAAAGCCAACTCCGGACAAAATAACAGAATTAGTGGCATGGAATAAGAAAGATGCCGTGGGTATGTGTATCATAACAGCTTCAATGGATCTATATCAAATAACGCTAATTGAAAATTGTGAAACGTCAAAATAAATCCTAGATAAATTGGATAGTATCTACGCCATGAAAACGGAATCAAACAAGATGCTAGCACACGAGCAGTTTCATCAGTATAAAATGGCAGTGAATGACTCGGTTATACAACATATTGCAAAAATAGAAAATATGGCTAGGCAAATTAGGGAATCAGGTGATCAAATCAGTGACATGGCAATTATTACCAAAATATTAGGAACCCTCCCGACAAAATTCCGAAATTTTCGACAGGCATGGCTTTCTCTTGAAGAAAATAAACAAACATTACGAAATTTAACAACACGTCTGATTGATGAAGAAATAAATCTATCCACAGTAGAAACGGTAGACAATGCATTGGTGGCATCGAGTTCCAGTAATGTCAATAAAGAACAGACACATCAAAAATACAAAAGGATGGGTAAGCAACTGATTACTTGTTATAATTGTCGTAAGAAGGGACATATTTCAAGAAACTGTCGAGCACCTCGAAGAAATCCATATCAATCTAGTGGTCAGCATAACAATGAAAATAATAGTCATTATTCTGCTTTTACTGTCGAAGACGATATCAATACGAGTATGATAGACAACGACATTGTATGGACGATGGATAGTGGGGCATCCGCTCACATGACATCCATTCGAGATTTATTCGTAACTTTTAAAGAAGTCGAAGAGTTTACTGTTAAACTTGGCAACAATCATGAATTAAAAGTAAAAGGAATTGGTGTGATAAAAGTTAAATGTTGGATTGACGATAAATGGGCTAACAGTAATATAATAGATGTTTGGTATGTGCCTGGATTAAAGAAAAATCTATTTTCCGAAGGAGCAGTTACGAAAAGGGGAATGATTGTGATTAAAGAGAGCAACGAAGCTAAAATATTTGAAAATGGTATATTAAAGGCCCGTGCAATTCGTGGATCAAATAATTTGTACAAACTACTGTTCCGTACGGTAGTTCCTGAAGTTAATGTGACCGCGAGTGATAGTTTAAAAACTTGGCATGAACGGTTGGGACATGTAAATGTAAAGACGATTAGTGAAATGGTAGCAAAAGGTGTCATTGAAGATATTATAATAACCGATAAAAATAAATTTGTTTGTGAAGGATGTCAATACGGAAAACAACACAAACTACCATATGGGAAAAGTCAGCGAAGGAATTGTAGACCCGGAGAATTCATTCACAGTGACGTTTGCGGACCAATGTCAGTACCGTCAGTTGGTGGTTGTCTTTATTATGTACTGTTTAAAGATGACTGTACCAATTACAGAAGTGTTTATTTCTTGAAACACAAATCTGACACGTTAACTTGTTTCAAACAGTTCTTTCAACTCTGTAAGAACAAATTCAACTATGGAATACAAGTGATCCGCACCGACAACGGAACTGAATATGTTAACCACGATTTCCGACAATTTCTGACTGAAAAGGGTATACAAATTGAAACTTCGGCACCTTACTCTCAAGAGCAAAATGGAAAATCGGAGCGAGAAAATCGCACGCTAGTTGAGAGTGCTCGAGCTATGCTTTACACTAAAGACTTGCCACTATACTTGTGGGCAGAGGCAGTTAATACTGCTTCTTACATTCTGAATCGAACATCAAATGTCCATACATTGAACCAGACACCATTTGAACTGTGGACAAAAAGGAAACCTACATTAAATCACATAAAAGTATTTGGAAGTGAAGCCTACATGCACGTTCCAGATAATTTGAGGAGAAAATTGGAACCGAAAAGTAAAAAATTAATTCTGGTTGGCTATGAAAATGAGTCAACAAATTACAGATTGTTTGACCCTCAAACGAAGAAGATTAAGGTTTCACGGAATGTCATATTCAACGAAGAGAACAAATCAATAATGCCACGAACGAACACAATACTAATTCCAGTAAATGATCAACTTTTAGAAGAAAATGAAGACGTCAACAGCTACGACGAAGGAGAAGTGCCAGATAAAATCAATTCGTATCAGTTGAGATCGCGAGAAAATCTTCAAAGACCAAAGCGCTACGAAATAAATTTGATGGAAGGGGACATCCCAGAAACTTACGATGAAGCCATTAACAGTGCAGAAGCGGATAAATGGAAATTAGCAATTGAAGAAGAATTAGAAGCACTGAACAAAAACAAAACATGGGAGCTAGTTCCGTCACCTATTAATGCAAGAACTATTGGTTCAAAATGGGTCTTCAAGATAAAACGATTCACCAACGGTGAAATAAACCGATATAAAGCTCGATTATGTGCAAAGGGATTCGCACAAATCGAAGGGGTAAATTACAGTGAAACCTATGCTCCGACAACTCGTTATGATACGATACGAATTTTGCTTGCAACAGCAGTAAAACGAAATTACAACTTAATTCAATTTGATATAAAAACTGCATTTCTTCATGGTGATTTGGATGAAGATGTTTATATGAAACCTCCACAAGATATAACGATTAATTCAAATTTAGTATGTAAACTAAGAAAGTCATTATACGGACTCAAACAAGCACCCAGGTGTTGGAATAAGAAATTCAGGGAATTTCTACAAACCTTCGGTCTTAAACAATGTGAAGCCGATAATTGTGTATTTACAGGAATTCTTCAAAATGATATTGTTTTATTAGTACTATATGTAGACGATGGGCTAATAATGACGAAGAAAGTCGAAACACTAAATCAAGTGGTATGTAAAATGGAAAGTGTTTTCGAAGTAACTGTACATGAACCAAATTGTTTTGTTGGACTGGAAATTGAAATTGACAAAATTAACAAAACAATTTTTATACACGTAAGTAATTTTATACGACGTTTGCTTGAAAGATTTAATATGAAAGATGCAAGAACAAATAATACACCTGCTGACTCGCATTCTATGCTCGTAACATCTGAAGAGAACGAACCTTTAAATGTGCCCTACAGAGAAGCAGTCGGTTCATTGATGTTTGTAGCAATTGCTGTGCGACCTGATATCATGTTTGCGGTCAACATAGTTAGCAGATTTCAAAACAATCCCAATTTATCCCACTGGAACGCTGTCAAACGAATTATGAAATATTTAAAATTGACTTGGAATCTTGGAATTTGTTATTCTCAATCTAATGAAAGTCTAATTGGTTATTGTGATGCTGATTATGCCAATGATACGGAAACAAGACGTTCAACCACAGGATATGTTTATAAAATGAACAACGGTGCAGTTACCTGGTGCAGTAGACGTCAACAGACGGTTTCCTTATCAACAACGGAAGCGGAATTTATTGCAGCTTCGGAAGCCGCAAATGAAGCTATATGGTTAAAGCAAGTACTCAGTGAAATTGGTGAAAGATCTGACAATGATTTATTTCTTTGCATCAATAATCAAAGTGCGATTAAATTGATAAAGAATCCTGTTTTTCATAAACGCACCAAACACATAGATGTGCGGTACAAGTTTGTAAGACAAAAATATGAAAACAAAGAACTCAATGTACAATATGTGTCTACAAATGATCAAATTGCAGATATATTAACTAAACCATTACCGCACTGCAAATTTGAAAAGTTTAGAATTAGTTTAGGCTTGTTGTATCAACATATTGATTAAGCTTAGAATACGTGGGAGTGTTAAGTATTTAAATTTGTATTCCTGCGCTATTCATTGAATGTAAATCTGGTGTGCGTTTTATTGTTTATAGTTTTGTTTAGTTGGAATGTAAAAATATTGAACTTGTCAATACATATTATTTTACTGCCGTAAAGTTTCCTTTTAACTAAAATCTCTAACAAAACGTCGTCGTTTTAGAAATAATGCATTTATTCCATACTTTTCTTCCACACTGTATAGATGTTACCGAACAAACCCGAATATTCTAGTTTAGACTAGGCCAAACGCAAAGCTCCTATTGTCCCTAGGAACTATGTAAATTTCCTAGGCTAAACGCGAAATGTTCGTTTAATTTAGGAATGTCTGATTTTCGAGAGAAAAGTTTTAGTTTGGCCTAAAATTTTCAGACAAAACTAAAAATGCATTAAGTGTGAAAATTTGTCAATCATCTACAAACGCCAATATTAATATATTCGCGTTTGTAGATGTTCTGACGAATTTTCAAACCGAAACATTCATTAAAATAAACATAACACACCAAGCATGCCATTACTTACCAACAAAAATTATAAGAGGCGGTGAGAACATTTGCAGAAATTGGTAAATCAATACAAAGAGAAGAAAATTGAATGTTTTGATTTGGCAAAGGCCACATCATACCATTTTTCTGAAATTAAGTAGAAAATTAGTAGATAGTATTTTGTTTATGTTTGTAATTAAAAGACGAATATGTGTTTAATAAATTAAAATTTTCAAAGTATTGTAACTCATTAAAGATAAATTGAGTGTTTGGTTCACATTCCAGAGATTGGCGTGATTATAATATGTCCTGTAACGAGCGGAAATAGAGTAGTGGCGCAGTGGTCCGTAGCCGACCGAGAGTCGGCTACGAGTGGTCCCCATAAATAAATATAACCCCTTGGTGGTCCCTATATTATCTATGGTGGTCCCCTTAGCTTCAAGTGGTTACTCACACTACCCGGATTACTGGCGCACTTGCCCACTTGTCCACTATAAAATTTTGAATAGAAAATCCGTTTTGGAATTTGTGTGTCGGGTTGCATATCACCTTAAGCGTTGATTTTATAAGTTCTGAATGAATAATATTATTCTGGAAAAATAACGGATCACTGAACGGCAGTTGTCACAACTCACCTCCAAGGCACAGATTTTCGTCAAATCAGCTTTTTCTATTTCGTGTTTTCTCAGCTTTTGAAAAAATACAAATTAAAAAAGAGTAGGTACTACATGGGTAGACGCAGAAAAATGTTTCAAAAATAATTAGGGAAGATACCTAATATTAGGTTGTTAAAATTTTACCATTGAAATCTATATGGTGCGTCAATTCATTCTACACCTTGTATAGTAATTTTGATATATGGTAACGTCGTCTGATGTGGTCGTTGAATTGTTTACCTAATGTTTGTTTAAGAACTGAACAACATTTGCACCCCTACAGATGTTTTATAGGAGCGTCTATAAACTACAAACCTTGATAGAAAACAATAAAGTTACATTCTTTTAGTAGGTATTAGGTAACTTTTGTTAATGGCATTTTTTTATCTCTCCTAGATTTATAGAATTAATATTCTGAAACTTTTAGAAAATGCTTCAAGTTCTACGAAAAAATTCTTTATAATACTTGAAGAAATTTCGCTTCGCTATGTTGAAATTATTTTGAATGGTTTTTATTTCAAAGTGCCAAGGTATCTGGAAGGTCAACTGTATTTACCTAAGTACTAAGCACAAAATCGACTCGTAAATAACTTCAGCTTGAAGTTTGTTTTACAAAAAAATACAAAATTATTGATTAAAACTTGTTTTCGTACTCGACATTTCAGGGGTATGTATCATTTGCAACGTGACTGAGCTAATTAGCATTTAAAAATGCTATAAAAAGGCATTATTTACATTTTATATTAAACGGAAATTTCCACATGAACATAGATAGTATATAGTTTATCAGAAGTTTAGTAAAAATACGGTTTTATTTTGATGATAACACCATAAAGAGGCGCCTATTATCAACTCCCAGGAAGGACGAATATTAAATGTTTTTAACCGTTTCTCTTGATACTTCAAGGTGTTTCTTATATTGTCAACTACACTATAAGTTTAAAAACACTTGTGCACTTTGTACCCCACTCACTGTCAAAGTGCAGTCAGTGTACAAGCAAGCTGAATATTATAGAAAAATTTTGTTTGTTTTGTCTGCATAGACTAACTTATCGCTAATTAGCAGATTTGCATATAATATAAGAAATTTTTCTCTGATTTATGGTGTTAAGGTTTACTACAGTATTTATATTAAAAATAGTTATAATCTCATATAGTATGTATAACGGTATAAGTAAGTTATAATGCAAATTAAGGGTACCTACTTAATTTAAGACAAAGATACAGAGTTGGGAATGCCAAATATATTCGAGTCTGTTGCGTATCATAATCGTTTATTTAACATCACCGTGTTTGTTTGTCAAAAACGGCGTTCATGTCAAAACTTTAAACCATTGACCTTACCGTGTGTATATTGTTAGTACGACGCTAAGCCAGAAACCTGAAAACACGCGATAAGTACCTACGAACAATTTTTAACATGTAGGTATAGTCGGGGCACGCTAAAGGTGCATCTACGTCATCAATTTTTTAATGGCGTCCAGACGTCATGAATTACTCAGTTTATATTTATTTATTGTTTCTCAAAACGTCGTTTGCTTTAATGTGTTTCTCAAACTGTCACAGTGACCGTTTGAGCAATATACACACAATAAAAACAAACAACAATGATCATGTGTGCTTAAATAAAAACTTCTAGGACGAAAAAAATACTAATTAGTAAACGTTTTTATTTTTTGCAGAAATAATATGAATACAACTAATTAATAAAAATAATAACTGTAAAATAACATTTTATGGGCTTATAAAAACATACTTTTAATACGTAATTCGCAAAAAAAATTACAGTTTTATAATGTTTCAAGATTGGTACTACAAAATTACCAGAAAATGCGATTGATGACGTAGATGCACCGTTAGCGTGCCCCGACTATACCTATATAACCTTATTTTTTTTATATATTGACTGACATCCACGGTAACCATAGTTATACAATATAATGAATTGTACTACTGTACTACTAACTGTTTAACCGGTGCAATTGGGCCTTACTGTTCTAGAACAGTAAGGTCCAATTGCACCGGTTACACTTAAATAATAAGTGTCGTTTAAATTACCAGAAAATGCGATTTATGACGTAGATGCACCTTTAGCGTGCCCCGACTATACTTGATTTATAAACCATGACGGGTGTCGTTATCAGCGACGTTGTAAAGGCTTCAGGGGCTTTAGGCTAAAAATTCAATGCCCCCCCCCATATTTTCTCAGGGAACCTAGCGCGAGAAACCTTTATTTTTGTTTAAAAAAATATTTTTGACTGCATAATTAAAGGATTTATTATAGGATGTCATATTAGAATTAATAGTAGTTACTATACAAACACTGTTGAAGGAAATTAACAACAAATAACAGTATTACAGTTATGAAATTATTTATAAATTCTCTAACACATACGGGTGTCCTGAAAATGGCGCAAAATATTTATGGGGCGTTGTAGGTGACTGACAAGGGAGTAAGGGAAAATACTAAAAAATTCTACCTGCCGTGTTTTTGCAGTTATTACTGGTGGAGCACCATCGAGCTGCATCCACATGTTTCGAGTTGTCGCAAGTGGGAGGTCATCAAGAAGATTTTGAAGCTCATTTTGGAGAAAATTTTAAAAACCTTCTCCATTCAAACGTTGAGGCAAGAATATTGGCCTTAGGCAATGATTTCCCAGAATACCAGCCCACACATTAACGCCCCAGTGCAGCCTTCGACAATACCTGAATCATTGACTTGTGTTACCAAGATCATGTTACTACAATCTACAACTAGAATTTACAGCATTTTCTGACTAAAAATTTGAAACTGATTTTTTTCGCGCTTCAAAACTTGTGGTGGTGACCTAGAATTGTAAATTTTTGGCACCTGAGGCCATTCTAGCCTATTGGGTGAAACGTCACTGGTCGTTATATAGGTAAACGATTAAGATACGCAATACACCTGACATTTGTCGTTATGGTCGCCTATACGGTTATAAGTAATTTCGGATTTACCATAGCGCAATAGCGCAGCTGCTCCAGGCCCCGGAGCTAAAAGGGCCGGGCATAAAAAAATCATATTAGAAAACAAGAAAACAACTTCATTTTTTGCAGGTTACGGAGTGTGCTTGTTGTTTACAAAATATGGTTTAGTAGCAAATTAAAAAATGCAAATTTTCATAGCTACAATTTCGTTTAAGAATCAGATTATTATTGGTACAGCTCGGTATTGTATGCCATTATATATGGCCCTAAACTGAAAGCATAGAGAACCATTGATCAGAGATTAGCTAATTTATTCACAAATTACTGGAATTATATGCCGTTATTTGCGTATTATTACATGATGGTTGCAAATCGTCATATTTGGCCCTTTTCTGAGTAGGTACTTAGAAAAACGTGGTAATAAAAATTTCTGCTAAAACTGATGGGAATAAAGTTCTGCAAATCGTTTTTGATGAAGTACCTACAAACATTTAAATATTTCGCATTAATTGTTAATGTTTCACCATTGTCCAATTGTGCTCGGTTGGCTATAATTGCACGCTATATAACTTCCGAAAGAATTACCCAGCAAAACTGTAATCATGCATCATGCATCAAATATGTCTGGAAAATACGACTTCGCACTCTATTCAAATATATTATTAATAAATATATGGATCATGTTCCATGAACAGGTGCAGGCGGAGCAGGACGATTTGGCGCCGGCATGCAGTTCAGCGCTGGCGATTCGACACCGGCGATTCAGCGCCGGGCAATTCGGCAGCAGATCAATTCGGCGCCAGGCGATTCGGCGACGGATGATTCGGCGCTAATACATACATCAAATATTATTATCAACAAATGAAAAGGACGTTTTACATGGTACCGAGGTTAGTTGCTCTTAGCACCATTTCGTACTATTTATTATAATATATACATATTAAAAAGATGCGGGGTAAATAGGCGCTCCCTCCCACCGAACCGCGTTCCGATCACGATCGAAACGGCCGAGCTGCGCCGATTTCCGCGCGAAAAAAACGTCAAAAATCCCGGGTTCGAGGCCCGGTAGCTCGGTTGCTCGCGCCACCTCATCCCCTCGCCTAACGGCTCGGGGATGGGCGGTTGACGATTTTCGCCTGCGGCGAAAGTCGAATATTGCGATGATTGCATAAGGGATGTGGCTTGGGTTTTGACATAATTATATAAGAGGTTTAGTTAATTAATAATAAATAGTACGAAATGGTGTTGCTTGTCGACATATGTGTACATGGCACCTTAGTCTGTGTTCAGGTTAGTTGCTCTTAGCAGGTATATATTATAATAAATAGTACGTAACGGTGTTGTTTGTCGATATCTGTGTACCTACATGGCACCTTAGTCTGTGTACATGGGGCCGAGGTTAGTTGCTCTTAAGGCCCCCACTCAGTGGCGGATCCAGGGGGGGGGGCGCGGGGGGCGCTCGCCCCCCCTGGGCATAATAACGTATCATTTTATCACATCAGATAGTTATGTAAAATTTGGGGAAATTTCAGGGATTTAGATTAGCAGTGACAGTGGCGGTTTATTTGCACTACTTTTTGAAGAGACGGCAGGTAGAGAATGATTCATTCAGCGGTTAAAATGTAGTACTTTGTATGTACCTACTCAAAAGATTATGTAAAATTTTAAGCCTCTTTAAAGTAACAATAGCGACGTTTTCTAGAAATATCTTTGTTAAGAAGTTCGTTCAATGTTTCAGACAGTAGATATTTGTACACAGATATTTTAGTAAAACTGTCCTTTATGGTATTACCTACTATAATTAGGTAGATAAATTAATCGTTACGCAACTCATAATTTACTCATACAAATCTAACAAGTGAATAGAAATGTATAGCCTAACAAAAGAATAAAGAAAACGTTTTTCTTTTTTAGAAGAATTTTTATGTAGCTTGCAAGTTGTTAAATACAGTGGCGGCTCGTGCGTAACAACAGTGGGAGAGCGATAACAAAAACAATACTCACTTTTTAAGTGATAAGTTTTAGAAACAAAATTCATTCGCCTTTGCTTTTGGCCCACAAAATGTTCCATAACTAACTCATTTAATAATTTGTATTTTGTACGAGTTGTTTTTCGATGGAGCACACAATCTGTCACTCGTACGAGAGTCCATTAACAGCCATGAGAAACAAAAAAATGCGTTCGCAATATTACACCCGCACAACCACGGCGTGACTTATTCATACATTATTTTATTAAATTTCCTAACGTAAGATTTTCCCTGTTTAACGTTCGTTTGTTCAATAATTAACTCGGGTCGAGGTGGATAAATTTCCTTAATTTCTAATTTATTTTCAAATTTCAAGAAATTTCATAAAATACCCAATTTAGCGCTTTAAATTGTGAACCGTCGGTCAGTGATTTCCACCCCCCCCCTCAAGAAAATTCTGGATCCGCCACTGCCCCCACTCACTTGCAGTTTTCCTGCAGGCTGTAACTGACAGTCTAGGACTGCAGGCAAAAACTGATGTTCGCCACACATTATTCAGACTACACGACAGTCCAAATCTGCAGGCCGTGAACTGACAGTCCACGGCCTGCAGGCCATCTTTAAATTCAACACACATCTTAAGTTTACTAGCAGTTTCCACGCAGTTTCGGTCTGAAGTCTGGCTCAAGCATTTTATTTGTTTTATGATTTTTTAATTCTTTGTGGAATGCACATCGCAGGTTGTTAATTTTCCTTTTGACGATGTCTATAGTTGCCTTTTCGTTAACAGTTTTGTAAAACTCCAATAATTTTGCATAACCTCTTTCTTTTAGTTTGCGATCGGAGTAACATTTACCCTTTATTTTCCATAGAGCAGGATGCTGACGATAAATTTCAATAAATTCCGTCACAAACTCTGTATTTTTGTCGCACATTTTATTGAATTAACTGCAGATCTTGCCTAAATTTTCAAATTGATTAAAGCGGCCCACTCACCTACAGTTCGCCTGCAGTCCATGCCTGCAGTCCATTCGGACTGCAGTCCAACTTTCGGCACACACATGCAGATATCCGACAGGTCCCTGCTTGCAGTCTTGGCATGTTTCAACAAAACTGCGTGTGTGTGCCACTATATCTTAAGTTTTAATCTGCAGGCGAAATATTTAAATCAGTTTGAAAATTTAGGCAAGATCTGCAGTTAATTCAATAAAATGTGTGACAAAAATTTCGTTTGTGACGGAATTTATTGAAATTTATCGTCAGCATCCTGCTCTATGGAAAATAAAGGGTAAATGTTACTCCGATTGCAAACTAAAAGAAAGAGGTTATGCAAAATGATTGGAGTTTTACAAAACTGTTAACGAAAAGGCAACTATAGACATCGTCAAAAGGAAAATTAACAACCTGCGATGTGCATTCCGCAAAGAATTAAAAAATCATAAAACAAATAAAATGCTTGAGCCAGACTTCAGACCGAAACTGCTAGTAAACTTAAGATGTGTGTTGAATTTAAAGATGGCCTGCAGGCCGTGGACTGTCAGTTCACGGCCTGCAGATTTGGACTGTCGTGTAGTCTGAATAATGTGTGGCGAACATCAGTTTTTGCCTGCAGTCCTAGACTGTCAGTTACAGCCTGCAGGAAAACTGCAAGTGAGTGGGGGCCTTTAAATATTTCGCCTGCAGATTAAAACTTAAGATGTAGTGGCACACACACGCAGTTTTGTTGAAACATGCCAAGACTGCAGGCAGGGACCTGTCGGATATCTGCATGTGTGTGCCGAAAGTTGAACTGCAGTCCAAATGGACTGCAGGCATGGACTGCAGGCGAACTGTAGGTGAGTGGGCCGCTTTAGCAGGTAATATACAGTGTGGAAGAAAGGTATGGAATAAATTCATTATTTCTAAAACGATGACGTTTCATGAAATTTCCTCGGACACGTCGATTTTACTTTTTAAAAAGACCCTTGTTTCTACACCTGCACATTTCCGAAGGTCATTTGTTTTCGCGTGATGACGTCATCGGATATATTTTTTAATGGAACCCCTATATTTTTTTAACGGATTCGTGTACTACTGAATTCGAAATATACCACTCTTTATTTCTACAAAATTATGATCAATTTGTTGCAGGCAGTAATTGAAACGGTTGTTAATTGTTAATTTGTTAATTTATCGATTCTGATTAGATTTTATTTAGCTGCCGGAAACAATTTCTTAGGTAACTTGATTTAATTTGTTGTTCTTACTACGAATCGGTAATTATTTGTTTTCTCGGGAAGGTGTAGAAATAAAGTATTAAAGTGGTACATTTTCGAATTCAGCAAGTTGAGCTGTACACTAATCCGTTAAAAAAAATATAGGGGTGCCATTAATAAAATATCCGATGACGTCATCACGCGAAAACAAATGAACATCGGAAATGCGCAGGTATACGAACAACGTAAAGCACGGATTTTATGCAAATGCATGTTCTAAAATATTGATAGGCCAACATAATGCTTTCGTATGTATCCGTATCTGATGAAATGCAATTAAATGACACCAATTTCATTTTGCATATAATGCATATTTCGGCATCTTTGAGCATATATTTATGTTAATTGCATATTTGCTCATATTTATGCAATTTAAATTATAAAAAACTAAAATGTTATTAAAAAAAAATTTTTTTGCTACATACCTCATAGATAAAAAATGTTTACCACTTTTTGTCAAGGTTGTACTTTCCAGGAATTAGGATTATAGTAATTAGCTATTTATGTTTAGCATGCTGGTGTACTTACGTTTAACAAAACAGAAAGTTCCAGCTTAAAATCAGGTACCTACTTACGGAATGGGAATCTTTCTAAGAATAGTGAAGGGTTATTTTAAATTGTCATCAAAGAAAATCCGAAATTTTAGAAAGTATATTCATTCCTTCATTCTTACTTTAGAGTAAACCAGTGGCAGAAAAATCGTTGTGAAGAACTAGTTTTTTTTGCGCTTTATTTCTGCAGTTTTTAAAGTGAAATCGTAATTATCTATAATTATGTAATTAAGTGAGTAATTAATTAATTAGTTTATAGTTTTAATAGTAATAGTTCAATAGGTTAATTTTATTTATAGCATTGGATTTTCTAATAGCAATAATTAATTTAAAAATAGAGGAATTTTGATTACATTTTTAAGCGTTTAATTCATAATAATTAAAAAATCATTGCATATAATAGTGCATATTTCACAGAAAGTACAGCATATTTTAGTAGTTTCTCGTGCATATAAATCCGTGCTTTACCGGAACAAGGGTCTTTTTCAAAAGTAAAATCGACGTGTCCGAGGAAATTTCATGAAACGTCATCGTTTTAGAAATAATGAATTTATTCCATACCTTTCTTCCACACTGTATATAATAACTTACACGAAATGGTGGTGCTCATTGCACACTGTGTACATTTCACTTATTGATAATAATATTTGATGTATGTATTGGCGCCAAATCGTCCGTCGCCGAATCGACCGGTGCCGAAATGTTCGGCGCCGAATCGTCGGCGCCGAATTGCCAGCGCCAAATTGCCAGTGCCGAACTGCCGGCGCCGAATTGTACGTACCGGGTACAGGTACGCTATACTTATTCATTGAATTTAGTCGGCAGAGGCCTCATAAAAATTTCACCACCAGGGTCTTCAAAACACCTAAATCCAACGCTGTATAAGGAGGCGCAAATGGGCAAATTGAGGCGGGTGTGTTGCATGCGCCGCAAAATTTGAAAAACTGTAAATCGAATTCCTATTCTTCACTCATCTCATATTGATATCATGCAAATTTTCGGAAATACGTGTTTTGGACCTCAGGGAATGCAAAAAGTGATTTAGAAAAAATGTCTGTCTGTTTGAAATGAAGGGATATACCGAATATTCATCGACAAAATAAGCTTTTCAAAAAAATCCGAATCTCGAAGCGGAATTTTTTTTTGTTAGTATTTTTTCAGAAGCGGAATTTTGCAAATCTGAGTAGCGGATATGAAACAAGACCATAATTCAAGGGAAACAGTTTTTTAATCGGACTCTCTAACTTCAAAATGGCGTTCGCCATAAATATTTTAAAATTGTGACTTAACGCCCCACAACTCAAAAACAAGTTATCTGGTCAGGTTCAGCAACAACTTGTTTGAAATTCCTCTGGTAATACCATGAGGAATAATTAATTTAAAAAATTTACGAACGGTTGCAACGGCGCGTTTCCAAAAATTGGAAATTTTTGAAACATTGTTACAGAAAAACTGGCCACACGATTTTGTTTAAATGTTTTACACTTATGCAGGTTGGTATTAGATACATTTTTTATGAATGCTAGAATTTCAGTGTGGCGCTAAATGTATCTATATATAGCTAAAATGTAGGGTTAATGAGAATGTCGCGTATTTCAGTTGTGTTTTCTAAATGTTGAAGACTTATTAATTATTATTACTAAAGATGCGTATCTCTCTTCTACGAAACGTAATCACGAGTTAGTAAGTCGTAATCACGAGTTAGTAAGTCGTGATTATGAGTTACTAAGTCGTGATTACGAGTTAATAAGTCGTGATCACGAGTTATTAAGTCGATATTAGAGGAAAAAAAAATTAGTGTGGCCCTTCCAGGCTTTCGTACTCTTCTATACGTATCAACCCGTGTAGTCTCGTGATTTACAGGGCTGTCTCGCGAACTGTAGGTTCTGTGGAATACCAAACAAAATGTTTCTTTTTAGTAATATGGGCAAGTTCAAGGAGGTGCTCACGTCCACTTTTTGCACCTGGAGTATAGGTAGTAGCATAAAGTAAGGTAGTGGATAGGTACCGTAACTGTCAGTTTTGTAAAAACCATTCGTTCATAAACGAAATTGCTCATAACTCCTTAACTATTGAATTTTGGACAAAAGTGAATAATGCACTTTCAACTTAAAATTGTCCAAGGAATACGCTATTAAATTATGGCCATCGAGTCACGGGACACCCTGTATATGCACGATAAACTATTATAATATGCGCATATATATGCACCTAAAATATGCTGTAGTTTTTGTAAAATATGCACTATTATATTCAATTTTTTTTAATTATTATGAATTAAGCGCTTAAAAATTTAATCAAAATTCCTTTAATTTTAAAATAATTATTGCTATAAGAAAATCCGAAGATATAAATAAAATTAACCTATTTAACTATTACTATTAAAACTATAAACTAATTAATTAATTTAATAACCTTCCATTATTCTTAGAAAGATTTCCAGTTCTTATTTTAAGCTGGAATTTCCTGTTTTGTTAAATAGGAAGTACACCAGCATTCTAAACATAAATAATTACTATAATCCTAATTTCTGGAAAGTACAACCTGGACAAAAAGTGGCAGAATTTTTTTCCATGGAGTAGCAAAAAATTTTTTTTTAATAAAGGTTTCGTTTTTTAATATTTAAATTACATAAATATGATCAAATATGCGATTAACATAAATATATGCTGAAAGATGCCGAAATATGCAATATATGCAAAATGAAATTGGTAGATACGGATACATACGAAAGCATTATGTTGCCATATCAATATTTTAGAACATGCATTTACATAAAATCCGTAATTTACGTTATTATACAGTATTTGTTAGATAGGGTTTTCGGTTACATATTATCGTATTTTTTGAAACCGTCATAAAAGTCATCAGTTTTAATACCAAAAACTGTCATTGAAGTTGACGCTTTTGTTACTAGTACAAAAATGTGTGTTACTTAGGCAACACTTTTAGTTCCTGGAATTAAAAGCACTTTTAATCCTAGGAATTTTTACTTTGAACATTTTTGATTAGAATTGTTCTTTCGGTTTTCAGACGATTGCAGAAAAAATTATATTTAATCATCAAATGATAAATGTAAACCTTCGGCGAACAAATTATATGTTCAACACGGCAGAAATGCAGATTTACCTACTACCTTGGCTTCACCTCAGCTGCGAAATACTAGATACGACAGTACAGTTTGTCCAGATCGAGCTGACGCAATCAGCTTATACGGTTTAAGTAGGATTTCCTTAAGTGATAATTTGTTTACATGTAATCCCTGGTTGTACGTGCTACTTACCAGTTGAGCGGACTTCTAAAAACCTGTAAGTAGCACGTACAACCAAGGATTACATGTAAACAAATTATCACTTAAGGAAATCCCGCTTAAACCGTATAAGTCGATTGCGTCAGCTCGATCTGGACAAACTGTAAATCTATTACTTTTCTCCCTTATAAAACAAATAATTATTGCATGGTTAATGTTGAAAATAACTTTCGTTTGATAAAACATAAATAACAATTATTATTAGTACAATAAGATTGAATTTTTGGATAAACTTGATCTAAGGAAACACATAAAATATTGTACTTCGATGTATCCGTGAGGTTTTTAAGAAAAACTTGTGCGATGGAAGTGACGAAACCTAAAACGTTAGTACCTAAGTAGTTGGAGTTTCCACTACCACAACGCAGTTTAAAACCAGACACAATTTGGTTTTTCCATTTTAAACATATCACATTGATGGGATTTACTTAAAAATGGAATGTTAGTAAAGAGTGGCAAATATGGAAATTAATTTTTACATCTGTTTCAGAGGATTAACGTAAATATATTATTCAATAACAGATTATGTAAAATTAATTTTAAAATCAATTAAATAGCGATTAAGATAACAAGCGTTTTACAGAAGGCTTAAAAATTAACGGGGAACGTAGTGAGCCGAGAATTTGACAGACCCATATTTTTAAACTATAACACGAGTTGTTTTCAAGAGTTTTTCTGACAATAACAATAATATTATTATTAAACATTTTAATACATTATTTTTTGTGCAACCGTACGCGAAGCCGACGTTTCGGGTTCGCTACACAGGCCTCGAAATCCAATTTCGCGGCCGTTGTTTTAAGGTAACGACCGCTAAAGCAAAGCTGTAGTAAAACTAATTGTTTTATGTACGCTATTTCCATAGTAACGCGTCGACTGATAATCATTTTTCTATTTACAATGAATTAAACTGTTCATTTTGTAAAAGCAATAACATTTGTAATTAGTACACATTTTTTACGGTTGCACAAAAAATATTGTGTAGGTACCTACACCTTGTCCGCGAAATTCTTTAGCACCCTCGAGATTGTCTTTCCTTGGCCGCAAGCGGCCTCGTCGACAATTTTCTTTCGGCACATTTCGTTACTATACACAAAATACGAAATTTGCTGTGGGTATTATGGTAACATTATGGGTAATATCAATAAATTTTAAGTGGGTATGTACTTTATATACCCATAAAATACGTTGCCAAATGACGACGAATACCTTGTCAAATGACAACGTATTTTATAGAGACAAGTGTATTTTAAAGGGTACATATCATCAAGAGTATTTTAAAAGGAACATAACAAGTGAGCTCTTAATCACCATAGAAACAGTATAAAAGGTATTAGCATTGAATATTGCATTTGGTCAGTTTGCAATGAACAAGAGTCAAAAAGGTGTATTCGAAAAACACCACCATGATTGGTTTATTTTTAGAAACCGCTGAAATTCTATTAGGCTTCGAATAGGTTTTGTCAAAAACACTTTTTTTTGATGAAATATGTCATGTTTCTAAGGGGGGAAGCTTCCAAAGTTTCAGAACAATTTCATATCAAATGCATTCGGCTATTAAATTAAATGTAAACTCTTAAACGCTAGACCATAAGTTACTCATGAAAAAACTATATGCATTGGGAGTAAGGGGAAATTTATTTAAATTATTTAAAAGCTTCTTAACAGAACGGCAACAAACAGTCAAAAGCGAACAATCGTACAGCACGCTAGAAAAAATCAAATATGGTGTACCGCAAGGTGCCATACTATCTCCTACATTGTTTAATATTATATATATCAATGATATTGTAGAAACAAACGACTTACACACACACATTTATCAATACGCTGACGATACAGCCATACTATCAATAAATGAGGACGAACGAACATGCACTAAAAACTTACAATATGACTTAAACTTATAATCTCAAGCTGGTTAGCAAAAAACTACATTTTCCTAAACGTAAAAAAATCAGTTGCAATAAAATTTGGAATGACAACTTCAGAACTGCAAATTACCTGTCATAGTGCACATTGTGTAGACACAAACAAAACAGCAAACTGTACCACATGTCGACCTATTACAAACGTAGAGAAAGTAAAATATCTAGGGATGATAATCCAACCGAATATGAAATGGACAAAACATATAGAATTTATTTGCAACAGACTCCGTGCGTTAGTAGCAAAATTATATCAACTGCGGTACCTCGTTCCTAGCAAAATTAAGGCAATGCTGTACAGGAGTTTGGGAGAATCAATTATCAGTTATGGCATTACAGTATATTATATGGCCACACATATGAAACGCATTTGGTACCGATTGTGCGACTGCAAAATAGCATTGTCAAATGAATTCAACCTCAAAACAGCTCGTTACAAGATTCTTATAAAAAATTTAAAATATTACGACTCACGGATTTAAGAGACTATAAAGTAATCTTAAACAATTTCTTTAACCAAAATTATAAATTAATCAAAAAAAATCCCTATGATATTCGGCCGTCAACACAAACATATGTGACTGCTATTTATAACAATTTTTATGGGAAAAATACAAAAAAAATATTACATCCCCAAACTCTTAAACAGCTTTCCCCATAAGGATATAACAAAAATCTCTACACTTAAAAAGGAAATTACTAATTAGGTCGTGGTTGGAAAACAAATAACCGGTAATAGAAAATAGACTTAATAATAAAAACATACGTATACTCATATATAACTTATACTAATTTTAAACTTATATTGATAAGAATACATTTCCCTGCGCTACAAATGCAACATTTTATAATGTTATAATATTAGCCTACAATAAGCTACCTGTGTAGCTTCGTGGGCTACCAAACAAATATACGTCATCAAACTCTTAACTCTTATAAAGTAAAAATTAGCAGCAGATTGCATTTCTTTATCGATTAGTTATAGTAAGTTAATATTTGTTTATTCAGCTTAGTTTATTTTGTTTAGAGAGTATTCCTACTTTATGTTATTTAAGAGTTTTTTATTTTGAATTTATTTAGCTTAGAACATAATTATGTTTATTTTTTAGTAAACCTGTAATTAAATTTTGCGCAAATAAATAATGAACTATCAAAAAAACAGAATTTGCCGATGTGGTTAATAAGACGAAAATTAATAAACATGGAAATGTAACTTTAAAGTAAAAGATTAGCCTATCACGGAATTCGCATAAAAGTATTTGTAAACAACCATTTCAACGATAATAATATAAATCATAGTGTGTTCTTTATCTTTCGAATGTTTATTTAGAGAAAAGGTAAACAAACAAGTTCTAAATTGGCTAGATATTATATTTGATTGTTCTTTATTTAAGTTGAATCTAAATGTAAAAATCAGTTATATGAGAAAAATCTCAAGGGTTTATTTTAGTATCAAGAACTATATGCCAGTAAAACTCATATATGGGTACCTACCCTTTATAAGTTTCTCAAAAGACCTCAAAACGAATCTATAGATTTTAATTTTCTTTGGGTAAAAAGACAGCATTTTAAAAGAGCCTTAATTTGAGGTATCACAAAGGTCATAGTGCCATTTAAACTTTTCAAGGTTGCATAGGTGGGGGCGGCGCGGCAGGATAAGTATTAGCGCGACGCGGATAACGCGATATTAAGGGTGGATCGTTTTCAAATGATCACCTTGTATAAGTCACAATATTAGGTTTACTTAGGATAGGAAATTATGTTTATGACAATTTTTATGTATTATAATTATTTTGATTGTGATTTGTGAATGTTTGGCAATATAATGTTTAAACAAATTATCTGTTTTCTTTATTTTACTAAACAATCTGTAACCTGAAATCCTTCATTTTATATCATTTTCCATTGTATCGGAAATTAATAATTTCGATAGGTTTTCGGGTTTATCTCCGCCCGGGTTTTTCCCGGGGTTCTTTTTCCGTGGGTCTTTCTACCGGTTTCTTTTCGGTTTTTGTTTCCAACGGTTTGTTTTTTATCATTTTTATATATTTGAATTCTCTATAAAATATGCAACGAAATAATAGATATTTAGAGAGCGCCCCAGTTTAATTTATAAGAAAAAAGTGGTCATTACTTGATCCTATGGCCATAAATATTATATTATTGTTGCAAGATTCCACAGTTTGATCATATGACAAGGATGTGACACCAGAATACTGTTGTCCCCCATAATGATTTATTATATGATAAAATTGCGATAAACTCTATCTTTAACTTAGATATTTTAGTAAAATTATACAATTATTTATTGTACGAAGGCATTTTTTTTAATCAATATTTATATTATACTTCTACAATTTTTCAATATAATTTAATTGATTAATAAGGTGTTTATGTTAGTTAAAGTGAAACTTTAACTAAACATTGGAACGGTTGATACGATATTATAATTTTAATGGTTAAAAGCAGCCAAAATTAGACTGGCTTGCTTTTTACCATTAAAAATATTAATTGATTAATGTTTGTATTTTCAGATTGACGAAACAGTTGTCGGTCCTGTTGTGATTTTAAAATAATTACATTATAAATGTACTATATACCTATTTAAAGCTGTTGGCATAAGTTATCAGCACATTGATAAAAAGAAAACATCGTTCGTGAACTCAGACGTTACTAAATGTATTATAAATAAATACGGTTATTACATTTTTATGTTTATTTAATGTATATTTGAAATTTGTTTATTGTTATAAGCCATAATAACTTATTTGATCAACTTTTTAAAAGATGTTTAGGGATAGATCGTCGTACAATTGATTATAAAAATTGATATTATTTAGTGGGCAAAGTCTGGAATTCATATTTTGTTAGCATGTAACTGATCGTGCAATAATCATCATAACCAATATCATGTTATATAGTATTACAGGGTAGCAATAGAAAAGTATCCTAAACTTTAAGCAAAGATTATAACGACTATTCAAAAATTAATACGTTTAGGGTTGGCGCTGATTCAATTGAACAAAGGTGAATGTTTGTCGGTACGCTATAGGCATAACCAAGTGACTAATTTGAAAAATTAAAAAAAATTCATATAAAAAGTGCATTATGGTTTTTGATATTTAGTAAGAGCACCTTTTTATGTTTGAAGCTGTGGTAGTTTTTAATTTGAAGTCGATATGTTGTATATAAGAGTTAGAAAAACATTTAATCATGACTACTTCCGCACGCCTTGAAGGATGCCTTTGAACAACAATTTGGAAAACTATTTTTTATTATTCAATTAGGCATAAAAAATAAGTCTACTTGCAATATTTCATAATTTTATTCTTATGGTACCCATTCACCTACAGGCGGCCTGCAGGCCGTGGACTGCAGATTGCTTGTCTGCAGTCCAATTTTCAACATCCACCTTCAAGTCGCCGGCAGGTCTAAACCAGCATCCGCAACAAAACTGCAAGTGTATGCCCAGTTCTCGCCAGTTCTGACCGACGGCCCGATCTTTACAGCAACCTAAAAATTTACCTTCAGTCCAAACGTTAATTGCGTTTAATTATCATAATAATGGGTGGTAAAACCAAAGAACTCTGTAAATATTTTTACATTTAAACAAGGTTTAACCAGATTTATTAGTAATTTTTGAAAACAATCATTACCCATTCGGAGATAATTCTTTAAATCATCAGCACGGCATCTTTGAAGTTTCTTCACGAGCTTCATGCGTGAGAACTTATTTCGTTCAAAAAGCCAATCTTTCACCCAAAACCGTTTATGCGGTTTATTAGGTTCTGATAATAAAATTATCAAAAAAGCGACCAATTTCTCATTTGCAATCATGTCACAAAGCTCACCTCAAGACTGAATGCCGAGTGTATGGTTAATTGTCAGTCCGCCTGCAGGCGGAGGCCTCTCCGTCCTGGACTGCAGGCAAAAACTTAAGTTGTGATCTGAATAATGTGTGGCCTCTATCAGACTTTGCCTGCAGTCCTGGCCTGTCAGGCCAAAATCTGCAGGCCGCCTGTAGGTGAATGGGTACCATTAGCCGTTCTTCTAGATATAAAACGTAAAATTGAAAAATAGAGTAAGACTAGTTTATTTTAAATGCATTCATTTCCCTATACTCTCTACTCGAGAACCAACTAGATTTACAAGTTACATATTTCTCTAATAGTAATACTGATAATGGGCAGAAACTCGACCCGTCCCTTCACATAATCCCCCAAATAACACTTTTTTTATCTTATTTTATTATTATTTACATAGGTGCGTGAATTAGGAAAACTGCAGAACTACTTTCACTGAAGCGCTTTGACTGAAGGTAACAACGTGTACTACATCTACATGTGTTATGTGTATATAAATTTGCTACAGTTTTTATATATAGATATCATCATCATTCATGGTCTCTAACAAGCACAATATACAACTGCTGTAGGTGTGTAAAATTGCTTTCTTAATTAACTGCCTTGAAGTAAAATATAGAACAACCGAGTTCTAGGCGTAGGTACCCTACTAATAATTACATTGCCTTTAGATTGTGAGGAGACAGGTTTAGGGCGCTGTCCAGACAGATTACCATTTATATGCACTTATTTATAGAGCAATGATTCTACCATATGGTACGATTTTTTTTGCAAAATTATTTTCTTACTTAGGGCTGTATTGAAAACAATTTGCTACAACAACTGAAAATTAATTATTAGAGGAACTACTATGATAGTGAAATCAAAAGAACAATAATTGAGCATCGGATTTCCGAGATATTTAGCAAACCATCTTTGGTTTGAAATGGAACATCCTGTATGTATTTACATGAATGGAGAGAAAATTAAATTCTGAACAGAAACAACCATATAATTTTTTTTTGTCATTACATTCAAAATAACCGAATTATTATTTGATTATAAGTATAACTGTATTATATAAATAATAAATATTAAATAAAATATCGATTTTAACTGTAAATAGTAATAATATTTATTTGCTTAATACGTATTTCAAATAATATTGATGCCGAAATGTACCTATTAAGCAAATAAATCTTATTACTATTTCCAGTTAAAAACGATATTTTATTTAATACTTATTATTTATATTTAACAAAGTAACGCTTGAGAATGTCAATAAATATAACGGTTTTAAACCTTAAAAAATTAAATAGCCATAAATCAAAAAACACTAGTTGTCAATAATTATCCTAATGTCAAAAACTAACGAGCACAATAATTGTTATTTTCAAACATTCAATATTAACATTAGATAATATTCAAAGGGATAAATAACTAACGCAACAATGCATTAGTTCTTGTTATCTGTTTATCCTTGCACTTTCTACAAAAATTGTATTGTCGTTTCTGTCAATCTTCTATCAACTATCGATTGTACAGTGCAGCATTAGGGACAGGCTCCATCTATAAAGCCACAGTATATGTTGGAGGGATTTTAGGAATATCGCTCGTACACCTCAATTTTTGTTTTTAAATAACCACCTTTTTATATGAATTATAGTTTTCTATTCCAACCAGTGGTGGCGGAATGGGAGCCAACATTTGAAATCGTAATAGGGGTCAAACGTTATATTTTTACTTTCCCACACCAGTATTAGTGTATGGGGAAGTATTGATATCATGAAAATTTTCGGAATTGAGATTTTCACGTGTTTTGGAGCTCCAGTAACCCAAAAAAGTGGTTTAGAAGAAATGTCTGTCTGTTAACCGATTTTGATGAAATTTTAAATGAAGGGGTATATCAAAAATTCATCGACAAAATAAGCTTTTCAAAAGAATCCGAAACCGGAAGCGGAAGTTAGCTTGGTTTTTTGGGTAGAATTTTTTCAGATACAGAATCTTGCAAATCTAAGTAGCGCATATGAAACAAGACCATAAACAGTTTTTACTGGTCTCTCTAACCTCAAAATGGCGTCCGCTATGAATTTTTCAAAATTTTGATTTTAACACCCCACAACTCAAAAACCAGTTAGGTATCTGATCATGTTCAGCAACAACTTGTTTGAAAGCCCTTTGGCGGTAATATACCATGAAGAAAAATTAAGTTAGAAAATTCAAAACAGTTGCAACGGCATGTTTCCAAAAAATTGGAAATTTTTGAAAAATTATTACAAAAAAACTAGATCACGATTTTGTTTAAATTATTTACACTTATGCAGCTTCGTATTAGAGACAGTTTCTTTTTTTTATGAATGCTAGAATTTCACTGTGGCGCCCTCTACGAGGTTTTGAAAATGGAAAATTGATCCTCCTATAGCTCCTTTAATAGTCAAAATATGAAAGAAGTTTCAATGGAAAAGTTGTTTAGTATATAGCTTTACATTCTCCCAAATTTATGTCACGTGTACAGTGTTTGCTTTTCACAGTACAATAAGCAACTTTGTTAAATTAAATGAAACACCCTGTACATTATTATACAATAAATTGAATAAAAAATTTAATTGTCTGTCACATAATATAAGGTATTCACATAACTAAAATGTACGGTTGATGAGAAGTTCGCGAACTTTAGCTGCGTTTTGTAAATTTTGAGGATTTGGGCTGAACTCTGAGAGAGGTGGATGGTTGGTCGGTAGCGATCGTCTGGCTTCGGCAACTGTAATTTCAAGTCGGACAATCGCTACCGACCGACGACCGTTCTCTATCAGAATCCCGGCTTATTTTTTATAATTTATTATTACTAGAAGTACGTGTCTCTCTTCTGTACGACCGTACCCCTATAGTCTCGATTTTTCTCGCTAAGCATTCAAGTGATTTCCAGGAATTGCCTCGCGAACTGTACTGTTGAATACCAAAAAAGAAATGTTTATTTTTAGTATAGGAAAGTACTTGAAAGGTCTTGTCCAGTATTCTATCCAACTCGATTTTTTTTAAATTAGTCGATTCAATTAAAAAATAATCAGTTTATATTATTATTATTTTCTATTATTATTATTATTATTATTATTTGAAAATTAAGACGATTGTTCGATTGGATTTGTATTATTTCTTGTTAAATCATAATTAGATAAAGTTTTACAATTGAGTTAGTATTGTTATATTTACGTTTAAAAGCAGATATAGGTATGTGTTAATTTGGCAAAATTAAAAAATATATATTATATAAATAGTATATTAAGTATTAAGAACGGTAAGGACATTTTACCGATCGAAGACAATAGTTTGGAGGAGGAGCGCAGCGACGACTCCAATTATTGTCTGAGATCGGTAGTCCTTAACGTTCGTGATGCTTATGACGTTTTTTGCGCTACTGAATCCGGTAAAAAGAATTTTTAATAAATTAATAATTAATACAGATTCAAATGCGATAATTGTCAGTCTCCGCATCACGTTGCCGTATTGTCGATTGATATATTGCGTTTCTATAGCAATCTGTAAACAGTTACCGCCATTGCAGTTTTTTGTGAAAATTATTTGGAGTTCCGTGCTAAAAATTAATGAAAATGATTCCGAAAACGAAATAGAAGAAGCTTGGAATGTGGGGTGTTCGGTTCTCATTCCTGATAAGTCCAGAGAGACGAAGGTACCTACAATCATTTTAAAAAAATTGGTGTACCAAGAAAAGTACAAATATTGATGAAAAATCTTTGCTGGCGTACTTTGTTACAAGAAATGAGAAATTAAAAGCTCCAGGATTTGTTTAAACTAACATTGGAAATTGCATTCATTTTATTTAACTAAACTGACATTTGTGACTGACATTAATTTATCAAATTACATGGCACATTCGTTTTGAGTAAATTTACTTACCGTTCTAGAACCCCAAAGTATTTTACCGACGACTTTATCCTTAGCAACTAGTAAACATAACTTACTGTCTTGGAAACAGCCGCGGTAAACAATGAAATAGAGCACAGTAGCGCAAAAAAGAAATTTAAATAACCGATTTCAAATTTTTTTAGAGTTGAATAGAGACCAATAAGTTTTTTCAAAAAATGTAACATTTGACCCCTGTTGCTATTTAAAAGTTTTAAGTTGCTCCTTGGTGCACCGCTACTGGTTGGAATCGAAATGTGTAATCTATGTAGAAGAATGGCCATTTAGAAATAAAAATTGCAGTGTGCGAAGATTTTTTTGAAATTATTAACTAAACGGAATTTTCGTCCACACTTATCACCACACTGTAAACAATCTGATTACTAATAAATTCAACCAAACAAAAAAATAATGTCTACTTTTTCGCTTGATAATGAGAATAAGAAGTGCTGGAAGTTGGTGTACTTCATAACCACCTTGATAACTGCAAGGAATGGCACTGAAAATAAGTGTTGAAATAATAAGCTCGACAGTTCATAATGTTCGTATTACGTTTGTTCTGGTTTAATAATGTATTCAACAATAGCATAAGTTATAATTATCGGAAATTAGGTACCTATACTTCACGGAGGAAGGCAAAACTGTAACTCACAATACAACAAAATGTGTATAAGTTACCTATAAATAGGTATGTGACTGGATTTGAATGTCGTTGCTATTGGAAATATGCAGTGAATAATATTAATACATGAAGGATAAACTACAAAATAATTAATTCTGTAATACAATTACAAAAGTAAATTAACTGCAGGACTGCATACATTTTTGTAAAATCGTTAACAAGCGTCACTGGAGAATGTACAATGTAATCTAAGTTCTACCTTTCACCTTTCGGCTTTCGTCTATTTTATCTTTTTTGTGTAGTATGTAGTTCTTATATCAGGAAATTAAAACGTTTTTATAATTTTTGACTTAATTTTTAACTACGTTCGTCTAAATATTTTAATTAGTTCACTTTATTGCTATCAATGCGTATGGGTCATCGCAAATCATTTTACGACTTCCTTTTATTGTGTTCCATTTTTGTAAAGTAATATGTATAATTAAACATACTAATTTAAGTGTAACAGTAGAAAATAATAGAAAAATTTTAATGTATATTACTGAAACATAGCTATACAATATTTAATGCAGGTACCTATTATTTGTAATTCCAGACAAATTACATTTTAATATCTTATCTAAAAGAGTGTTTCTTATATTTAGCTCAAAACCTTGACATCACAAAAACTAGATAAGAAGGGACATCAACCTTATTTGGGCCTGTAGCGGTAAACAAAACTTGAACATCGTTAATACCTTAAGTGCTAATTATTTAGCAGAATTATTATTTATACGAAGGTGTACTAATAACATTCTCAAATTCCAATAATTATTATAGTACTTAATTATAATATTTACAAGGCATCATTTATGTTGTAGTACGTATAATTTATAATAATTATTAATATGTGAATAAGTCACGCAGCGATCACGATTTGAGGTTGCGATGGGTCAAGCGACAATTAGTTGAGGTTCAGTTCATAAAAAACCCACATATGTAAAATATTTACATACTTACAATATTGTGCCTTTTTCTATGAATGGTATGATTCTCAATAAAATCTATAAGATTAGAAAAAAATATGGTGTTTGGTTTTAATCAAAAGTTTTAATCAGGGTTTTAATAATTTAAAAAAATGGGGCAGGAGACAGACGTTATTTAAAATAATAACTAATCACGCCGACGCCATTGTGATTTGCAAGCGTCCAGCAGGATTTTCCTGTAGTCTTACTCCTGTAAAATGTTTTATTTTTACAAGGATATGCTTCACTGATTATATTATTCCAAAAATTAACTCTACAATCTTAATTGGCTATGGACAAAACAACGAATATTATCAATTTTTAAAAATAGAGCCTCAAAGAGAAAAATACGGCAGGTAATCATCAAGAAAAGTGTTAATTAAAAACAATAATTATGGATATGCGTAAGAAATGTATTACATCTCGCCGGAAAACCCTAAAAAAGCTCGACTGTGCCATGGAGATAGTTGGCTTATACGTTATACCCCACCCATCAGTTGATTTTTCATTGCAGATACACCCTACTCTGTATATGAAAACTATGTAATAAAATAATTGTTAGTTTTGGATGCAAGTATTTATCATTAACTGCTAGGGGTCATATGACCTCCCACCCATCTATCTACCTTTAACAAAGTCAATAGCTGGCCATAGACACTTTTACGTGCGCGAAAAACCGTCACGATTTTTCGAGCGGGTTTGAACGTGGGGTTCCAGAAAACGGCCTTGTCCATAAACACACATTCAATTCCCACATTTTTGAACGCGGGTTAAAACACCAGGTAGAAAAGTTTGTGTTTATGGGCAAAATCTGGCGTTTCTTTGTGGCCCCTGACATGACTCGTAGAATGTTGAAATTTTGGAAAAGTTTACGTCGCGGGTCAAAGTTAGGTTTGTTCACTATCGTTGCGTTGAGTTGAGTATAATAAATTAACACAGTACACCAGACAAAACCATATAAAATACACTTATTAAAATTATTAACATAGTGCACCAGACAAAAATATAGAATACACCTAATTCTTTAAATTTTTATTAACGTAGCGTTTGGATTTAAAACTCGAAAGAGCAGGATGTTGGCAGTAAATTTCTATAAATTCGGTAATGTATTCCCTATTCATTTTGTTTTACCGCTTAGATATACGAGAACAGAACTACTACAGACACTTACTAAACTGCAATTTTTGTGTTTATGGGCACAGGTGAGAAAAAACCTGGTGAGACGCGCAGCAGTTAAGAGTGACGTGTGGCTTGGCGCGAGCCGCCATACATACACATTTTTCGCGCAAGTAAACGTGTATGTCTATGTTAATCTTGTTCGAGACTTAATTGGATAATATTCCGATAGGATAGGTACTTTTATTTTAGGCTATATTGTATCCTATTTTTTGCGTCAATTACACTAATTGCTAGGATGATTATTGTCATATGCAACAGAAACACAATCGGACACTAGTAAGATGAAACAGAGAACAAGAACTCAATCGTAGGCTGCGCTGCATCTGTGGGATGCATGGTATACGGCCCTGCCTGCTCATATTTCAGTAATTTGTAGAGACTACACAGACTATTTAAATTCAAACTTACAATGACGCGTCGCGACGCGGACGCATAGGTAATCAAGATGATATCGTCTAATTGAATTTCCATTTAGATTTGATCCTACCAGTAGACTTCCGTTTCGTTTCTTTAGTTTGTTTAAGGTTCATGAATAATTTACAGATTATATCCCCGATAAGCTTGAAATAATACCATTACGAAGTGTGACATCACAGTTATCCGTGAATTTCCGAATTTCACGCTCTAGACGTAATCCGATTGAACCCATCTTTTTCTGATGTTGGTAGACATGTTCATGACACGTGTGCCAATGTTCAACCTTCTTGAATGCTAATTTGTTTTTGGCGGGCAAATAACACATAATGACAGCTTTGGTGAGCTGGGCGATTTTGCAGTTTTGGAAATGACAACTAATAACGTGCAGTAATATGGTGGAAATGTTGGAGAAGGCTTTTTGCACGAGTGCTATGAAAAGGGAAGTGTTTATGGGTGCAAGAAACGTTTAAAATAAGATCATGAAGATGATAAAATGGCGAGAGAGTTGGACGGCCTGGCACATCAACTACGGCTGAAAATGTGAAAAAAAAATAAAAAAACAATTCTTCATATTCGCAAATCATTACTAGAGACGTTAGCTAAGAAGTTGTATCGAAATTTTTAACATGGAATGAGTAGCAGGCAAAATTGTTCCGAAATTAAGGAGTTTTCAAAAAAATATCATCGTAAAGAAATTACTTAGCAATTATTGAATAATGTCGCTGCGCCCTATTCGCTGGCCATGGGCCGCTTCGACATTTTCCAATTCCCAATATCTAATGAAAAGAACCACGAACGGATTACGTTTTGCGACCATAGAGTAGATAAAGACGTAGGTAAATTCGTTGAATGAGCGGAAGGCTATAAATACCAAACACTGCGTTTCAGAAGTATTTTGAAGATTGGAAAAGGGGCTATCATAATTAGTGTGGTATATTTCATGAAGGCCACTTCAAAGGGGATTATGTCAATAATGATGAATAAATAAATATTTGTTTAAATAAATAAAAATTCTGGAAACATTTCGATCAGACCTCGTATGTATTAGTTAGCATCAATTATGTTTGTCGTCTAATATTATTAAGACAACAAAATCATGTATGACATTATCAATATGGAGGTGGGTAGTATCTCTTCTGTTAAAAACATGATTACAAAATTCCGCCCAGACTGTATATTCGAAACAGAAGCTGACGAATTTGTATCCTTTGAAAGATGTGGAAAAGAAACGAGCAGGCTCTAGTAAGTAGTATTATAAAACCGATTTATAATTTATTTTAGTAGGTATAAAATATTGTATTTTCCCTTTCAATTTAATATTATATAAATGAAAATTAGGTATAACTTGTGATGTAAACCCCACATTTATTTCATGCTACAAGAATAATAAATCAGCAGTCATTGGTTTTGCCCGTGAATCCGACAGTATAGTTTCTTGGGGTATTTCTGACTTTGGGGATTTTTGTTGGAAAACATATCAGCTTTGAACTTTTGTCATAAAATGTTTGTGCAAAAATTCAGTAATTTTTGATAAGGTATTGTTTGTCCCTCATACGCTTATCATTTTCTTAAAAATATGTGTTATGAGTTCATACATAGTATCTCGATCAGCTACGGGGTGGGTCATGAGATTTGATTGGTTGGGGTTACTGGATAACAATGTTATCATTCTTAACCTTTCGTTAATATAATATATGATTGTATTGTATTGACTTTAATGACGAATTTTTTTAAATAAACGGTTGTTGATTTTTGGCATTTTCTCATGATTATTCTTTTAAAATTTGTATAAAAGACATGTATACCAGTACACAATAGTAATTTACGTTATAAGTTAGAAATTCTGAATTCGGCTCCTTCGTCACCTCATCCATAAACTTCTACACTTATACTTTAATAAGTCACTTCCCGGACGTATATCGAAGCTACACTTTATTTCATTACTGATTTTACAGTAATTTAGTACGATATTTGTTTTATTTGAATATTTATTTCCTTTTTATAAAACGTCATCGTTAAAAATCTAAATTTTGTCAAATTAAACATCATCCATTTTGTATTTGTTGCTTAGTTACATACAAACAACAACACTTCCCGACCTTGTACTGTAATGTACCATTTCTCGGATGAATTAACATCGTAAAGTACAGCTACCCCAAGCTTACAAATGCCCCGGAAAATATGTCAATTAAATTTTAAAAGACAAAATGCGACAATACGTCAACCAATAGCTAACAATATTACTCAAAAGTACATTCACTGGAAAAATTCAATTGACGTTTGAAATTTTAATAATTTCAGTGTTTGTATGACATTGATATTACATTCTTCTCCTACTCTCTAGTCTTGTTATTTAAATACCAGTTATTAGTAATAATAATAAACGAAAACTGGAGGTGACCACCTCCCCTGGATTTTCCCATACTAAAAATAAACATTACGTTTTTCATATTCAACAGTAGTTCGCGAGGCAGCATTGGAAATCACTTGAATGCCTAGCGAGAAAAACGAGACTATAGGGGTACGATATGTACAGAAGAAAGACACGTATCTGTAGTAATTAATAATAAGGCGGGACAGAAATCCGGCTTGAAATTACCGCTGGCGAAGCCGGACGATTATGATCGATCGACGATCCGTTTCTGTCAGAGCCTAAATATTCAAAATTCACGAATTTCTCATCAACGGTACATTTTAGCCATATGAATACCTTATACTATGTGACAAGCAATTAAATTTTGCATTCAATTGTATAATAATGTACAGGGTGTTCCATTTAAAATAACAAAGTTGCTTATTGTACTGTAAGGGAGGCTTTGATTTAATGTTTTGGGTTGGCATAGTAGCATAATTATTAATATAAATAAGTATATTCAACATAATAAATATCTCTCTTCAACATTATTTCTTTAATTAATAATATAATATAGTAACTTCCGTTACATTTGGTGACCCCGACGTTCCCCCGTTACCCCGTTCTTTTTGGGGGGGGGGGGGTAGTGTAAGGGAGGCTTTGAATTAATGTTTTGGGTTGGCAGGGTAACGTAATATCAGTGTATCATTTTATATCTCAATTAATAAACACATTCTAATATCTCTCCAAATATCTCTTATCTATTATATTTATTTAATTATTATTGTAACATCCGTTACAGTACTGTGAAAATTAAACGCCCTGTATACGTGATGTACATTTAGGAAAATGCAGAATTATACAGGGTGTTGGGTAAGTCGAGGCGAAAAATGAAACCCCACATGTAATTTTTAATTCTAAATCAAAAACAAAGAATACTTTTTGAAAGAGCGCTGTTGCGACCGTTTTTGAATTTACTAAATAAATTCTTCATGGTATAGTACTCCGAAAGGGCTTTCAAACAAGTTGTTGCGGAACCTGATCAGATAACTGGTTTTTGAGTTGTGGGGCGTGTTAAAGTCAAAATTTTGGAAAATTCAGAGCGACTGCCATTTTGAAGTTAGAGAGTCTGGTAAAAAAATGCTTCCCTTGAATTATGGTCTTCTTTCATATCCGCTACTCAGATTTTCAAAATTCTGCTCCTGAAAAACATGCAACCAAAAAAACATGTCTAAAACATGTCAAAAAAGGCCCCCGATAAAAAACCGGAAAAGACCCCCTCCCGCCAGGAAAAAAACCCGGAAAAAGGACCCTAGGAAGAAAAACCCTCGAAAAATAATTGCATAGAGATGGGGGCAAGCTGGGTTAAAAGGTCTGTGCTAGCAATTTAGTGAAGGTGATCGGAAATTTTTTGAATGCCATAATATTAGAATTTGGGTGTAAACAGTTTTGTATAAGCCGTGGATAGATCAAGGCAAAACATTTATTTTATAAATCGAAGTATAAAAGTTTGTTTTCGATTGCTTATTAAAAAGTTTTACTGGTTTTGTTCTATTTCTATAAATAATAATATATGGAATAAACATTTAAGCAAATATCTAGTTTTATTATAACTCTCCAAGCATTGCGAATCATTAACAATAATAATGCAAGTCCAAACATATTATATAGAGAGTCTGAAAATTTTGACCTATGCTCTTCAGGATGTGGTACAGTACCTTCAAATAAATAAAAAATCTTATTATAAAAATTTAATTTCTGCGCTCTTTCCAAAGTTATAACGCCCTAAAGAAAATAATAACAGGGAACATAGCATTTATAATTATTTTTCGGGGTTTTTTCTTCCGGTGTTTTTTTCCCGGGCTTTTTTTCTAGATTCCTCATTTACATACATTACATTCACGTGCTAGTTTACTGCCGGAAGTGAACCGTTTCAATAAAATAGTGATACATGATATGTACAGCGGATGATATGAATTATATTTACAAAATAATAATTATGCTCTTTATCAAATTATTATGCTGTTATTAATAAACAGAAATGTGACAATCATGCAACATGTTGTAGCTATGACTAGAAATGCAGTTTGTTTTACGTTCAGAAATTGCACAGAAATATGCACGTATGCATTGCTTGAATTTTAGACTTCTCGTTATTTAAAATATTATATATTGCTCTGATATGCCTATCAGCTGAAATATTTGCCCTTTTTATTGTTACTGCTAAGCATAAGTACATAACGTAATACCAGTAGGTATAGGTAGGTGACTGACAATGTTTAAAAAACATTGTGGTAAAAGTGTCGAAACACTATGAACAGGGTGTATACTATGGTACACCCAGCACCCTGTCCCAACGTGGAGCCGCCAGTGTCCCCAGTGCACCGGGGTCGTTACTATTCCTACCAAAGTTTAGGAGCCACGTTACAATACGGTTTTTTATACATAATCGCATAATATCAGAAAATAAAGTGATTTTTAAAAGAATTTATTCCGGATCTTCTATTTGATGCAATTTCAGTTATAAGCTGGGACTCTTTAAAGCTTTGGACGATCGATCAATTTGGGTAACACGAAAAGGTAAATGCATTTACGAAGATGTGCATGCATATTGCATATTATGTTTAGTTTCGTTGAAGAAGGAAAACAAATATTACTAAATAAGCCTTAAAGACAGACCTTGGTTAGTATCAAGGAAAACATCATCCAGAGTACTATGTGGAAATGTAGTACGTTTAGTGGCGCCATTTACGTAATGTCGGTGTCTACAGGTTGCATGCGTTGAGCACGAGCCTGCTCTCGTGAACTCCCTATATAGGCTAGTCTAAAGAAAGTGTCATTGATGTTTAAAGTTTTCTTGAATATCAACTTTTACCGCAGTGTATGCAGTGCTGTATTTAATACTTTTGTTACTACACACGCTGCACATTTGCATTGGTAATATATACATTTCATTGCCATCAAAGAATAGGTACTACGGTATAAATCAGTGCCGGATTAACCCACGCGGAGGGCCGTAGGCAGTCCAAATCTCGAGGCCCCCTCGCAAATTATCCCCGAATACGTTTTTAATTTTACCATCCAAGGTGGTTGCGTGCATTGGGTTAATACAGTATTTTATATAGTCTTTTATATGTACAGTTTGCGTTTCTTTGAGTTGATTTATTTTTTTCTGTCTTTTGGAAATAATTCAATTTTGTTGATCCGTTGTCTCGCGAGGCCGCTAAAAGGCGCGAGGCCCATAGGCTGCAGCCTACACTGCCTAATGGGTAATCCGGCACTGGTATAAATTCATGAATCTACTTCTAGAACTCGACTGTTGTAATACGTGGGGAATTTTGTTAAAACAAAACATAAGTATTTGGAAAATTTGTGTTCATGAACTAACTACGTGAAAGAGTGTATTTTGAGTTCATTTACTATCTATATTTTCAATTTTAAAGTGCAAATCTTATAATTACATCCTAGAAGATAGAATATCGATATGGCAGTTAACGAGCTAGTTCATAATATGTTTTTGTTTGATCAAGATTTCAAACACTTATATATACAATTCATAAAAGAATGCGTCTTACAATTCAGTATATTGTATCTTGAGTAGTAGATTTTAAAATTACTTGCAGGGTCACTCGATACAAACAAAATGGAATATTGCCATTGTTGGCATATACCTACTGTAAAATTCTCAAGGCAGACGTTGACGAATTTCAGTTCGTTATATTAAAATGTACCTAAGTTTGATGCTATCGTTTTTGCTTCTGTCCACGATTTTCGCCTTTTCTTAATTATCACTACTAGTACTGCATCGTTCCTTATTTTGTTTCTTATGATTTTAACTTTTCTTAAATATATCATGTTGATAGCTTCTAGGTATCTCACTTTTTATTATATTTGTTAAAACCCAACTCACGCTGTCCTACGTTAGGATTGGTCTAAACATTGCTTTATATAGGTAATGTCATTTTCGTTTTGCTATTTATTTCTTTTTTTCTATAAACAGTTTATTTAAACTATGGTATAATAATCTTGACCCATTATAAATTCTCTCGTTGATTTCACTTTCCCTGTTTCCCTCTCTATCTACCAATACACCTAAATATTTGAATATTTCGAGTTGTTCAATTTTGTTTCTACGTTAAAATTCTCATTTTTTTACTTATTGTTGTTTTATTAACACATTTTCGTTGATAACCCCGTTTCTAGTGATGTTTAGAGACCTGCGTTTTTTGGGGGATTTGACTAAGAGGATGAAAATTAAAGTTTGTTTCAAAACTGCTACCTAAAATATACCATAAAATTAAGGGGGGGCAAAGGGGCATGTACTATTTTTATCGTAAGATAAGAAATTATTGCAAAAATAATTTAGGAGACATGATGTGCAATGGGAATGAGAAATTCTCTTATAATATTTCCCACCTAATTTTACGATTTGATCCACTGTGCGTCTGTGTAAATCTGTAAAAAATCAATAACAATTTTCATTTTCATCATTCTGGGACGGTGAAACATGGTTATTTGTGAGTTGTGACAAAACCAAAAGTGAGATATTCTTTAGCTTGATTTCCATACTGGCCCTATCTAAATTTTTATATTTAAATTTAGTGTCATAAGTATAACCTTAAAAAACTTTCACTACAACCGTGTATATTATGTACATTAAGAACGCATTGCTTAATCATTTCATTAATACAGCACAGTAGCAGGTTTATAGTAGTAAACAGTATCACGAGTTACTCAGGAAGCAATAACGTGAAGTTTTATAACTCGATATCTTTGGAATTAGTTATTTTTAACTCCATAAAAGTAGGTGGGACAAAATTTATCTAAAAATATCCACTAGTGGCGCTACATAGTAAAATCGTATGATGTAGTATATTTATAATTCCAGACAAATAATTTATTTTTTTTTAGCTGAAAGAGCTTACTCACTTTTAATACATTTTTAGTTTTCTTACTAGAAGATACGAAGTACTAATGAAAAGATACTTGAAATATTTTATTTCTTTCGTATTGTTGTTTCCCTTTTAAAGCTTCTTTTTTTTTCGAGCTGGCATATCTACAATACTGTACCTACATAGAGCTATCAATTTGAATATTTTCTACATCACCAGCATAGTTAATAGCATCATATACGCATCTCTGATCAATCAAAGAATCAGCATTATAGGTTTTCAATGAAAAATTTATTAATAGAAAAACTTCTCTCGACCGCAGTATTACTGTGAGAGAATCAGTGTCTGATTTTAGATATTCATATTTACTATGTTTAAACCATAATGCATGAAGTCGTTGTTTTTCAACATCAAAATCTTTCGAAGACAAATTATTATCCTGTTGAATAAGAATTTTTGTGGGGTAAAGGACTCTATAATAGGAATGGTGATAGCTTTTGGGTTGATTAGCATTTGATGTTTACTTGCCACGGAAAAAGTAGCTTTACAAAATTTACAATATGCTTTGAACATATCATGATGCCAATCACACCAGGCAGTTAAACTATTATCAACCTGCTCTTTTTATAGGTACTGCGGGTATAAAGAAAATTACCAAAAGAATCATAATCGCAAATGTGATTGGGTGGTAATAAACGCTTGGTATATTAAGATATTTTGCATGTTAAAAAATTATAAATGTACCTACAGTAAAAAAATTTAAAACTGCACAGTAACAATATAGAAAGAGCTCAATATTTTAGAAAATGTTGCCACATAAAATATAGTGTTTGCTCAGTAACTCAGTAATTTAAGTTTCGCATAGGTATCGAGGTACAATATATTTAATCATTTGCTTCCAATAAACAGCATACTACCTCAAAAATGGACTACCGTGGTTTAATCATCCTCAGGGATAATTTAACAAAACTTAACAACCCCCCATGATCGGGTAGTCCATTTTGAGGAAAGATCATACTTGGGTGGGGTTGATAAAAGTCTTGGACCTATCGTATATACTTTATGATAAGAGGTAATATCTTATTTTAGATTTTTTCCCCAAGAACTTTATGATGGCGATTAACTCAAAATTGTTTAACTGGGCAACAAATAAACTATTGACACCAAATTTCAACGAAAACATAACATTTCAAGGGTAATTCCAGGATATCAAGGATTTAGAAAAAATATGGGCTATTTCCAGAAAATTAAAAAAGTGGAGGTGCAAACCTCCCCTGGACTTTCCCATACTAAAAATAAACATTCGTTTTTGGTATTCAACAGTATTGTTCGCCACAACCGATAAACTAAACTTGAAAATTAATATATGGAAAATTAACACAAGTGCCGATTGTGTTCATCTGCGCATGTGTGATTATTTACATTCATAGGCTGCTAGGATTAGCCGGCGACAAGGAATTCCCGTCCCGCGCATGGTCACTTGAACATATCGGCACTTACAAATTTCACCCTACACTGTTTTAAAGTTCAATATTCACGAATTTCTCATTAACCGTACATTTTAGCCATATGAATGCCTTATACTATGTGATAGACAATTCAATTTTGCATTTAATTATATAATAATATATAGGGTGTTTCATTTAAAATAACAAAGTTGCGCATTGTACTGTGAAAACCAAACACCCTGTATACGTGATATAAATTTAGAAAAATGCAAATCTATATACTGAACAACTTTTGTATTTAAACTTCTTTCATATATTGACTAATAAAGGCGCTATAGGAGCATCAATTTCCGATTTTCAAAATCTCGTAGAGGGCGCCACAGTGGAATTCTGGCGTTCATCAAAAAACAAAAATGTAGCTAATACCAAGCTGTATAAGTATACGAAATTTAAACAAATTCCTTAGACCAGTTTTTTTGTAATACTTTTTCAAAAATTTCAAAATTTTTGGAAGAGCGCCGTTGCGACCGTTTTTGGATTTAGTAAATAATTTTTTTTCTTGGTATAGTACAGCCAAAGGGCTTTCAAACAAGTTGTTGCGGAACCTGATCAGATAACTGGTTTTTGAGTTACGGGGCGTTAAAGTCCAAATTTTGAAAAATTCGTAGCGACCGCCATTTTGAAGTTAGAGAGTCCGGTAAAAAACTGTTTCCCTTGAATTATGCCCTTCTTTCATATCCCCTACTCAGATTTTCAAAATTCCGCTTCTGAAAAAAATGATACCAAAAAAACATGTCTAACTTCCGCTTCCGGTTTCGGATATTTTTGAAAAGCTTATTTTGTCGATGAATTTTCGATATACCCCTTCATTTAAAATTTCATCAAAATCGGTTCACTAGTTTTTGGGTTAGAGGCGTTACATACATACCCACGCACACACCCACGCACCCACCCACCCACAGACAGACATTTTTTCTAGACCACTTTTTTGGGTTCCTGGGGACCCAAAACACGTATTTCCGCGAAAATCTCGACTTCGAAAATTTTCATGATATCAATACTTCCCTATACCAGTAGTGGTATGGGAAAGTAAAAATTCCAGGTTGCTAAACACCCTGGATAACTACCCTAGCGGCCAGACAGTGGATAGAAGCACTTACGACAAGACAGGGGGTCTATGGTCACGTCGACTATAACGTACGTACGCGGTGTTGGTATGGTGGCTCAACGTCAAGATGGAAACCGCTATATACAGAGACTAAACAAGATCTAAAATAATAAAACCAAACAAAACAAGTAGCATGGGCTATAATAAATAACGTGCACGGCTGGACTGGAGACTCTTATAATCTTTCTTGCATTCTACATTATAATCATGGAGCAAGCCAGACTACAACTACATGGATTGCGTGGGAATAGAAGCTTACGAGGGTCCCATTTTTAACATTAAAATGGACTAGATGACTCCAATACCCATTTTAACTACACTCTTTGAGGTGACAATTCAGAATTCTACAGAATAATGTACAGAATTCAAACAGAAGTTTCCTACTGGAAGTCTGGTTTGCTACACAGAGGGCTCAAAACAGATACGGGAATTGGAACAGCCGGAACAGGAATATACACGACTAGATCCCCTCTGTATTTCGAACGTACCTATACGTCATATTCCACTGTGCGCGAGAAAGCAGTAAAAGAGCTTACAAACAGTGTATAAACGGCTTTGAAACCTCTTTGCAGTCTTATAGCCATTTCCAGACTGGTTTGAGAATGTTATGAAAAACAGAATGCTGTGGCAGGACAAAATACGGGAGACTCATCTGGGTTACAGATCGCTGTCTGATTGAAGGCAACGAGAAATCCGATGAACTCGCAAGGCAAGAATCAGCTGAACTTTATGTTGGACCAGAACCTGGACGAATAGGGCAGTAGTCGATCACATAAAGGTTCATATATGGAGCTTTAATCAAGCAAGCTGCAGAACTACTTGATCTCAATATCTCAAGAGTCAAGATCATCACAACAGAGCACGCGACTTTTAAGGAACATCTTAGTAGTATCGGAAAATTTAATGAAGATCCCAAAATATTTAGGTATATTCTGTGCAATTGGGAGAATACTTACAGTTAACATCGTGAAAGTGAAGCTGCGTTTGGGAAAAATTTAAATTGATTATGAAATCGGTTGTAATAAAGAAAAATCGGGTAAAGCTCCCAACTTACACTGGCTCCTTGGATAAAGTCATAAGTTTTTTTGTTCAGTCAATAAGTATTTTATAAAAAATTTTCGTATCTAACATTTTTTATTAAAATGAATATTCACGACAGAAAATCGTTGTCTCCATACTTTTAACTCGCTCTGTATAATAACATTCATTCACCGCGCCGCCGCCCCGGCCACCGGCAAGCGGCCGCCGGCAAGGGTGATCTAGAATGAAACGTCGGCGTCACGTCGCATCAGTTCAAATCCGGCTCATGTTGGTATGATATTTTAATACATACTGGATTTTCAGTACACGTTCTTGAATGGGAAGAAAAACTGTAACTGTAAAGCTCCTTTCTGGGAGTTATCAGCTAATACCGAGATCTCAATCCATTGCAATCAATGTAACACATATAAAGTCGGAGTCGGATCTGGTATATTACGTGGGATTTGTATTACCTTGGCAAACTTTAAATTTTAATAAAGACCTACTAACATTATTTCAAAGTTCTTAGTTGCTTTACCTTCAGTAATATTTCAGCCAACTTTGAAACGTGAAATTATCAATTCTACATTATAAAATTACAACAGTGATTATATCAATGTATATACCGTGTTCTTTGCAAACATAAAATATTAATTTTATGATAAAATAATGTAATCCGTGTTCACTTAAATAAATAAGAATATCAAGTTCTCGACCGTTTAATTAAGACTTGTTCTTACGGTATCCAGTATCTAATATGAACATTGATTATTATGTTAGAATAATAGGTACTAAAAACTAACTCCCATGGTATCTTAAACAAATAAAAAATATTCAACGTTGTAAGACACACAATATGCACTTGTGCACTTATTGCATAAATAATACTATATTATATTATAATTACTTTTTCTACGTCCACGTTAGAATTAAACGTCAAACGTCAAACTGAAAACAAGCAATCGACACCCGGTAATTTGATGTGGGATGCTTACTTTATTCACTAGAGACGAAAGTTAATATTATGGAAACGAAAATGACAGTTTTAGTTGAGGTATCTCAAGCGAAGGATATGTTTTCAAATTAGGACAATTAGAAAAGGTAATTTTTTCAATGATCGTGTAAAAAGTAGGCTTTTATTGAATTTACTATTTTTTAAGGCACAAAGATACTTGCATCACTGCACTAAAAGCACTCCATTGGATTTTGTAGTTTAATAAAATTTTGTAAATTAGCAGTACAATTTGCACCAAATAAAAGCACAAAGGCATGCCTGCAACTGGAAAGTGTCACACGCGCCAAGTAGGGAGGCAGGCAACTGTCGTCAAATATTTGAGCGGTAGGGGAAGGCAAGAGCACCAAAAAATAAAATAGAATTAGCAATGGAATACGACGGGGAGGGGATTTTAACACCTTTCTAAGAATTTTCCTTGCCCGTTTTCAGTTTTTGTTAGTTAGGTTATTTCAGCCGAAACTTTGAAACCGTTTAATATTTGTGCTTGTCTTCAAACAAAAGGTTTACCTGTTTGTCCGTAATTTTTTAGTGGTGTTGATCAATAATAAAAATATTAATAATAAATAATAATTACAATGAAAAAAATAATAAAAATAACGTTTATTGTTGCTATGGTTATGTTAAGTCTGCAAACAATGTATTGTCTTAAAGATAGAATTGTTATGGTTTCAATATTAGTATTATAATAATAGTAGGGACCATCTTTGATTCTATAATGGTAGGGACCTCAAATCAGTGTGTGGTGTTGCTAAAACGCCTCTTCTTCAATTGCCTTACATATTCTAAAATTGAACTCTAAAGAAAATTTAATTTGCTTTTTCTTACTTACTACTCTGATCTGCTTTATAATCTCTTCAATAGTTTATGCACCATTTTTGAATAAAATATCGATACATTGATATATTGATATTTTCTAAATCTTCTTCTTCTTTTTGCCCCCTTATTGCGACCAGAGTTGAGCATAGGCCCCCGTTTTCTTTCTCCAGCTGTCCCTGTTCTGAGCGATACCTACCCATTTCCACGCAGCAGCTCTCTTTATGTCGTCATACCATCTTGTAATCGGTCTTCTTCTTCCTCTTTTTCCATCCCATGGTCTCCAGTGGATAATCCTTGCGTTCCATCTACCATCTTGCAGCCTTGCTACATGTCCCGCGAAATCCCATTTCAGCTGCATAATTCTGTCAATTATGTCGGTGATTTTTGTTTTTTTGTCTGATCCATTCATTTATTTTTCTTTCTCTTATTGAAACGCCTATCATTATCCTTTCCATTGGTTTTTGGGTTACTTGTAGTTTGTGTATTATCTGTTTAGTAAGTGTCCATGTTTGGACTCCGTAGGTCATCACTGGAAGTACGCATCCGTCGAAGATCTTGGATTTAATATGTTGAGGAATCCTTTTGTTTTTAAGTATTTTCGATAATTTCCCGAACGCCACCCATCCTAGTCGTCGTCTTCTTTCAATTTCTGTATCTTTATTTTCTTTGCCTATTTGAATTTTTTGTCCTAGATATGTTGACATTTTCTATTTGGATCCCATTTAGTGTTAAGGCGCAATTCCACTGAGGCAACATTTAGGCGACATGTGGTATGCGGCAGTGAAGCATGCTACACGAACTCTTTTAACCAAAGCAACACGAAGCCACATGCAGCACGCGCCTTTGTCGCATGCTACATGTTGATTGTTGTTGCCGGTCGCATACGTCATTGGTCAGCAGGCTTCAGCATGTCGAGTAATGTCGCCTACTATCCGACGGCCAGTGGATCGGTGCGGCTTGTATCCTGCGACATGGAATGGAATATTGAAAAAACAACCTTATTTATTGAAGATTATCATAAGATTATCACCAGAATTGTGGAACAACAGAATGACTGTTTATAAAGACAATAAATTAAAAATTGATAAGTTGAAGCAGCTTGCGAGTAAATACGACAGTACTGTTATTGAAGTGAAAAAGAAAATAAAGAAGAAGTCAGCTTTCCATCGTGAACGAAAAAAACTACAAAATTCAAAGAAGAGTGGTGCATCTCCTTGCAAGAAAGGAAAATGGTTTGCGTATGACTTGTTGAGCTTTTTACTAGACGTTGATTTACCAAGGCGACTGTTTCCAAAGGCTGACGCACAATACTGATGTTGCTTCAATCGAATTGGTTTAGCCGCATGCTACAAACACAGACGACAAAGCGCATGCGATATTGAGCGACAAGTTGCACTTGCGACATTTAAAGTTGTGGCATGTTTTATGCCGCACATACAGATCAAGGAACACTAGACGACATGTGGTATGCTACATGTCGTCTAGTGTTGCCCCAGTGGCATACCACATGTCGTATAGTGTTCCTTGATCTATATGTGCGGCATAAATCATGCCGCAACTTTAAATGTCGCACGTGCAACTTGTCGCTCAATATATATCGCATGCGCTTTGTCGTCTGTGTTTGTAGCATGCGGCTAAACCAATTCGTTTGAAGCAACATCAGTATTGTGCGTCATGTCTTTGGAAACAGTCGCCTTGGTACATCAACGTCTAGTAAAAAGTTCAACAAGTCATACGCAAACCATTTTCCTTTCTTGCAAGGACATGCACCACTCTTCTTTGAATTTTGTAGTTTTTTTCGTTCACGATGGAAAGCTGACCGCAAATTCTTTATTTTCTTTTTCACTTCAATAACAGTACTGTCGTATTTACTCGCAAGCTGCTTCAACTTATCAATTTTTAATTTATTGTCTTTATAAACAGTCATTCTGTTGTTCCACAATTCTGGTGAGTTATGATAATCTTCAATAAATAAGGTTGTTTTTTCAATATTGCACTCCATGTCGCAGGATACAAGCCGCACCGATCCACTGGCCGTCGGATACTAGGCGACATTGCTCGACATGCCGAATCCTGCCGACCAATGACGTATGCGACCGGCAACAAAAATCAACATGTAGCATGCGACAAAGGCGCATGCTGCATGTGGCTTCGTGTTGCTTTGGTTAAAAGACATGCTTCACTGCCGCAAACCACATGTCGCCTAAATGTTGCCTCAGTGGAATTGCGCCTTAAGGCGCAATTCCACTGAGGCAACATTTAGGCGACATGTGGTATGCGGCAGTGAAGCATGCTACAGGAACTCTTTTAACCAAAGCAACACGAAGCCACATGCAGCATGCGACAAAGGCGCATGCTACATGTTGATTGTTGTTGCCTGTCGCATACGTCATTGGTCGGCAGGATTCAGCATGTCGAGCAATGTCGCCTACTATCCGACGGCCAGTGGATCGGTGCGGCTTGTATCCTGCGACATAGAGTGGAATATTGAAAAAACAACCTTATTTATTGAAGATTATCATAACTCACCATAATTGTGGAACAACAGAATGACTGTTTATAAAGACAATAAATTAAAAATTGATAAGTTGAAGCAGCTTGCGAGTAAATACGACAGTACTGTTATTGAAGTGAAAAAGAAAATAAAGAATTTGCGGTCAGCTTTCCATCGTGAACGAAAAAAACTACAAAATTCAAAGAAGAGTGGTGCATCTCCTTGCAAGAAAGGAAAATGGTTTGCGTATGACTTGTTGAGCTTTTTACTAGACGTTGATGTACCAAGGCAACTGTTTCCAAAGGCTGATGTTGCTTCAATCGAATTGGTTTAGCCGCATGCTACAAACACAGACGACAAAGCGCATGCGATATTGAGCGACAAGTTGCACGTGCGACATTTAAAGTTGTGGCATGATTTATGCCGCACATATAGATCAAGGAACACTAGACGACATGTGGTATGCTACATGTCGTCTAGTGTTGCCCCAGTGGAATTGCGCCTTTTGTACATTTTGTGGACTCATTATTTTTGTTTTATTTAGGTTCAGTTTTAATCCTATGTTGCGCGATTCTATCATTATTTGTAAGTCGTCTTGGTCTTCAGCGATTATCACGATATCATCGGCAAATCGAAGGTGGTTCAGTCTTTCGCGGTTGATATTGACTCCCATATTGCTCCAGTTTAGCTTTTTGAAGATTCCTTCTAGTGCTAAACTAAACAGCTTCGGTGATATCGTGTCTCCTTGTCTAATACCTCTTTATAGGGCTAAATAGCCGTAACAAGAGGTATTAGACAAGGAGACACGATATCACCGAAACTGTTTAGTTTAGCACTAGAAGGAATCTTCAAAAAAAATATTTTTTTTCTAAATACAATATCGATATTCGATATATCGATATATCAAAAAAAATCCCAGCAGTAGTTACACGTTCGTAAGTTTTACATATAACCCAAAGAAGGCCATTTTGAACAATAAGTATAAGATTAAATTACCAACATAATAGGTAATGTATTTATTTAATCCTAGTTTCTTCAATAAATGCTAAATATCAAAAGTCACAATAACTATCAAATAATAATGATGGATGGCCATGTACCCATGTTTATCAGACTTCAAATCATCTCAAGAATAACGTCCCGGAATTATAATATAAAATCGCGGCACACCTTGTATGTTATTAATTAACAAAGTGATTGGAATTTAGACATTTTAAATACTACATTGAACGATTATTTCACATGTGACACATAGTCCAAGAGCTAGCGGTATATTAGAAGACTAATTTCTGTCAAGTTGAAATTTTTTTTATGAGCTGGTATGGTTATGTCTGCCAAATGTAGGTGGTCGGCAAAATAGGACCGCGGGACATAAAGCGCCCAGAATTTTTTTGTTTTTAATTATTTTTTGATGAAATTTACAAACTTCAATCAAACTAATTCCTTTTTTGTTCGTTATTTAAGACATTCCGACAACAAAAAATTGACTGTCCGACAAAAAAAATCGGAACTTCATCAGTGTCTACCGTTTGGGGTTCGTATTTTTTTTAAGACATTTGACTTATTACCATCAACCTGATTTTTTTTAATAACTATAGTATACTAATTTAACAAGCACAAAAATCACCTTGTCCGACAATTTGAGCGGGACAGAAGCACTCTCTGACTGCTCTCTGACGTCCTGGGTTGGTTAGTTGGTCAATTTTTTTTAGCGCTCTATGTCCCTCGGTCCTATTTTGCCGACCATCCACATTTGGCAGGCATAACCATACCAGCACATAAAAAAATTCCAGCTTGACAGAAATTAGTCTTCAAATATACAGCTAGCTCCTGGACTAAAAGACCTGTCTCTAATCTATACACTCTGAAAAAACTCTTGTTCTCCCAACAAATAATTTGTTGAGGCTATACCAATAAATACGAATTTGTTGGGTTAACACAAAAAATATGTTGCCATGTTATTATTATTTCTTGCCACAAATTCGTTTTGCTTAGACAACAAATAATAATATGGCAACATATTTTTTGTGTTAACCCAACAATATGGTGTAGCCTCAACAAATTATTTGTTGGGAGAACAAGATTTTTTTCAAAGTGTATTAGATATTTTTTTGTATGTTAATTTAGTATTTTCATATTTAGTATTCACCTAATGTTACGCTCCGCTCGGCCCCGCTTCTGTTTATTTTGTGCTAAATAAGGAAACAAGTACACGTATGCAATGATGTATGTATAAGTGAATGAAAATAAAGTGCAAGGAACTTCACCGTTGTGGAGTTGTAGAAACCGCTATACATAGGTATACACTAAGTTCCATGTATGGAGTTATTAATTTTATTTAACATAGGCTTAGCAGAGAAAAATTTGATTTGTACAGTTTTTGCTAGGTTCTCGTGTTCATTTACATTCAAAGTGTGTGATATTACCTTAGATTAAGAATTAAGCAATTTTTGTCTCCTCTAGTGCATGTGTAATTACAAAATCTGATATGATGATAACAATAAATTAAGCGGTAATTCTATTTCAGAGTCACAGCTCGCGTCCAAAGACTCCGCATTATAAGATTGAAATCATCGCAGTTCATGGGTGCCTTTTTAGTTTGGTACTAGGCTAGGATGATTGCTCGGAGCCGGGCATTTTGTAACGGATGTAGAGAAATATTATTGAGTAGTACTTCATTAGTCAAATGCAAATGACTTGGACTTGCGAACGGGACTAATTCGCGCCAATAGCTGGCTTGTCTGGATTTATATACTATATCATATTTTAGTAAAATGACATTCTATTAATTACGTGTATCGGCGAATAAAAATCGATGCTTTTTAATTTGGATCTTAAAACATTTTATGAAAACCGGATAATATTGGTGTGCCTTAAGATTTCGAATTAACAAGTTCACATAACATTTGTTTTTGCAAGTGATAAAACTAAACTAAACACAGATATAATAAAAATTCTTAAAATAGATTTCCCTGTCACGTAATCAAGTTCATATAAAATAATTATCTTGGATGTTGCAATGTTTATGAGTTTTACATTTTTGGGACAAAAATTGGTTTTTCACATCGTGGCTATTTCATGATACTACCATAAATGCTTGTAAAGTGACATGGTAGTTGATTATTAAAAGAGGTATCTAAGATGATCAATGAAACTTGAAAGATTACATATGTGTGACTGATGATCAGTCACAAGAGCAATAAATGGACGTCAAAATTGTCTCTTGTCGGAGGTCGCAGTTCAGCCGCTATCTATTTCTAGAGTGGGAGAAGCGCTTAGCTTTCCACTGCGTGCGGCTGCTTCGCCGGCAGTTATATTCGTCAACTGTTTTGAAGTTGGTGTGTGATGCATTAATGCATGCAATTTTATTAATACATGGATAACGCCGGTTTTCGGCAAAACAACTACTTTATTAAAATGTAACTCAAATTTAATCCATAATTACCTTGCTAATAATTTCTTATTTTAATCAATCAAAATTAATTAATTCTACGATTAATATCTTACTAGGAGATGTTTCCTATTTTTTGTGCAAGTGTTAAAAAAGTGCTACAACAATTTTAGTCCTTTAGGATTTAACCTTATAAGGTAAGCATTTTCAGACAACCTTAGTAAAATATTGTGCAAAACCTGTCTTGCGTTAACTGATATATGAACAGGTGAAAGTTTAGAATTTATGTATAGGTACTAGTATTTAAATTTTTCTTTGCGCGTTTTATTCCTGGTTAATTTCTAAGAAGTCGATACCCATCTATGCCGCGCAGGTATCGCTGCGTTGGCGCTTGTAAGGGATGTTCCCATCTTGCTAGTTCGATTTTCATCAGTTATGAAAAAATCAGGTTTCCTTGATGTTGTTTTCAAGAAAGGAAATTAAAAATACTGGTTCGTATGATACTCAATGTGCCATGAGTGCTATCGCATTAAAGTGAGGTCAATTCAATGCTGTATTTTAAAATTTGCATAAATTGCCCTTGCTCCCTTTAAACTTCTGACCTGCCCTAATACCTAATCCTGCAAGGACTTTTAATTTTGAATTGCAAGGTTACTTACTCAAATTATAGATGCGAATTTAGTTCATGGAATTTTAGTCTAGATCAAAATAAATCTGAATGCAAGCGTTAGTGAAAGCAGGTACTTACTAAACGTTTACACGATTTAGTTATTTAGGTAGAAATGTACCTATACTATCCCCGGCTTAATTTTAAGATAAATATTTATTTGCATAAATATAATGAACGGGAAATTTCTATTATTAATTAGACTATTAGATGCTGAAATCAGGATACCTCATAATATTTAAATGTAGGGAAATTTATAATGTTCTTAGGTTAGTAACAATAATGTGCCAAAATAAGTTATTTATGTCATTGTACTTCTAATGTAAATTGTAGATAAATTATAGATTACCGTATTATTGGTATGTTGATAATGATAAATCTATAGTACGTAAGCAGGTCTAATTAATTGAATCTTGGACCCGGAACGTAGGTAATAGAATATCTGGGAATTAATCTGGAATTAATAAACGTTATGTACATACATTTTCGATTATTATAGGCTCGGATATTTTTTTTTAATTTAAATTCTGTTAGAATTCGTTTTTATCGGATTTTGTTTTGCTAATAAAATAATAATGTTTTTGCAAAAAGAAATTTAAAAAAAGTTAAACCGAGTCAAGAATAGACCTCACATTCTTCTGACTCGAGACTGAAAGTTTGTAGTAGTTTGACTGTGGTTTGCTCAATTATAAAACATCTTTGACTGTAATTAATAAATTATTTATTTTAACGCCTTTTAAACAATAATAAAGGTTAGGTAATACTTTTTGTAGTTGCCTGAATTTAGTCGATCTAACAAAATAATACAGTTTGAACTCATAATTTTGACAGCAATAGCAAATAAACGCGTTTATATAAAATTACATGCGTTTCCATATGTTAGCGAATAAAAGTGTCCATACGTATATGGATAATCATTACATTTATGCTGAATTTTTGTATTTACAGTGTATTTGTTGGTAATGTAGATGTTTTGTTATAATTTTAATTCATTTTTATGGCTTCCTCATTGACGAAATTAGGTACCTACTAAAAATCGCATTGCGCAGGTTTTTTTAGAAAGTAATAGTTGGTTAGATCCATTTAAAGAAGTTCATAGTAAGTAATACATGGTACTAATTATCTAATCATTTCCTAGAGTTTTTAATTGTTTAATTTTTGAAATAGAGATTTTTATAATAAGCAATTTTTTGGCAATGTATAATTTTATACTCCACCATAAATATGTCATTTTTATTGCTTTTTCTAACATAGGTGCTGGTTTACCTCATTAAGTATAAACCAAAATAATTAAAGAACTAATTATAGAACTGTTTGTGAAATTTCATTTTATAATGGATCGTCAATTTTAATTATATGTCATTTAATTTGCATAACCAGTAAAGTCCTTAACCTCTTTTATCGCTAGGCAGATTTAATTTTTATTAATTTGACATTCTGATTTGGAGCTTTTCCGGTTTTTCTTGAAGTTACTGTGCAAATTCCTTGAACAGGTTTCGATAATTTATCGAACTATCCCGATTTGGGTTTTTCCTCAAAATATTAAAATCCTGATTAAAATACAAAATGGTTCAATAATTATTGATAAGCGTTTAGAACTAAGGAGACATGCTTTTACTGTCATTATTAAATAACTAACAATATAAGAATAATTAGAGTATAGTCTACATATGTGAATTCAATATAAGCAGTCTGAGTGTGAGCCAAGCCTATAATTCTGGCGCGTCTCCTGCTGCTTGAATTGAAGTGGGGTACTGCAGCATAACCCTTGGCAACGCTAGAGTCATGCTAGAGTTTATATTAAGCCCAAGATTTCACGTTCTTGTTGCCTGATCTCTCATAATCTTGTATGCTGTGGCAGTTCAGGTTTGGTTAGAGTCTCAAATAAATCTCTTCAGACTACATGAACGTTGTGTAATGCTAAAATGTTATTTGCTGTGCTCATTAGACTAGAATATATTATCCTTGGTCCGTTTTAATATTTACGGTGGACTACATGAACGTTGTCCTGATGTGCTCGGCATACTAATCAGCTTTCAAAAATATTGTAGCTCTATCAATATCACAGATAAGCGTGGGAAAAAGGTATCGGATATTAAAGAATAGGTACATTGTGCTAGTTGTCTTCGTCCTATTTATTAAGTAAAATGATTAATAAAAATAGCACCCTGACGTTGTTATAAGTTAATTGTTGTACACTAAACAACGAGTGTTCCAAAATTGGGATAGGAATCTTACGATTTAGAATTTCAAATTATCCTCTGTGATTACCATATCTTCAGTAATTCGAACAGATAATAATTGGCAAATATTTATACAGAAGTGGAGTTTTTGTTTACGAAATTAAAACTGGATGGAATTAGTTAAAAATTTATGCATATAACGGTTTGCAATTAGGTATCTTCAACGAATTATATCGAATCAAATTGTATAACGGTCCAGGAATTGAATCCATGAAAATAAAATTTGCAAAATAAGAATTTGGAAAAAGTCACGAAAGTTTAGATATAACCTTTTAATCTACTTGAATTCCTTGAGGATATCGACTAGAACCTCCATGATTTAAATTGATCATTAGCATTTCCAATATGTGCCACCCATACCAATGTAGTAGCTTGCAAATTATAAATGTACCGAAAAGTTAAGTGAAAGTAACCCAATAATGAATCAATTTGTGTGTTTAGAAACTATTCGGATAAGGTCGACTCCCGCATTATTCCTTTTATTTCACTAATTGTATGGCCAGTAAACACAAACAAAATCAGCTAATTAACTTAAGTTAGTTTAAGTGTAAGTAAATTCATACTAGCCTAATTTTCAAAATATATTCTCTTCTATTTAGGTATATGAACACAACAAATATAAAGTGCATGTGTTTACCAAATAAAAACAGGCAGAGAGATTCGGGTATTTCCATCCCTTGTAATATAGTATCTATTATTCTAGGGATATTACGGTTATTTATATTTATCAAACGGTTGCAATCTATTGGAATTATATTACGTTTTTTGTTCCATTGTATATAATAATTATTAAAGGCAAATGTTGATACCTAATATAAAATTAATTTTGTTTTTCGTAATTTCAGATTCTTATCTGCTCATCTACTTTCCTAATTATGCCAGCTGATTACGAAATGTTGGTGTCTCATAGTCCCCCAGTGTATAACAGCTACTTGTCTGATTACTCTTCAGTACGCTTTAATTGTGATGGTATCTCGAGATTTTCTCGAGGAACTTGCAGATCTGCAAGTTCAAATTCTTTTCTACTTTCTTCAAAAAATTTATCCAACATGCCTACAGCACCACGACGTCCGTGTTTAGTCATCCGTCCTGATGATTCTAATAGTTCCAGCGACGAGGATCCTATTAGTCCAACACGTTTAAAGAAGAAAGTGGTGTTTGCTGATGACCGTGGTATGTCCCTAACACACGTCCGAATCATGACAGAACCATCGAATGTCCCACCTCTACTAAATTCTCGATTTTTGGCCGAAGTTACACAAGGACTTTCTGCCAATCCTGTAGCGAAAGCCGATCCTTGGGAAATTACTTTCGCCCAACCAGCCTCTGACTATCTAGAATTCCGTCGAAAATTGGATTCGGAAAAGGTTTCTTTAGAGAATGTCATTATTAAGGAAACTGAGGAATCTGTTATTGGTACTGTAAAAGTTAGAAATATGTCGTTTCAAAAAGAAGTATTTGTGAGGAGTACCTCTGATAGCTGGAAAACTCATGAAGATACATTTTGCACGTATGTTAGCAATTCTTCGTCAAATACCATGAGCGCAGCTTATGTTTTATATGATACATTTGATTTCAAACTTGCATTGCCTTCTAAAGCAAGACGTATAGAATTTTGTGTGTGCTATCGGAGTGGTGGCGGTGAGGAATTTTGGGACAACAATACTAACAATAATTATGTTTTGGTGAAAAAATTATATTATGAACTTCATAATAAATCTCTGTCCACGACTGATTTATTGAATTCTGCTCTTCAAAATAAGGAACCTTTAAAGGCCGTTATAAAATGCGCGGATGCTGTACACGCAAAGATAGAATCATGGTCCGAATTTGCTAGTTGGAATCATTTAGAAAATACTAGCCCCTACTGGTGAAACAGAAGATGTGCCATATTTTGAAAATTTGTTAATGATATTCGTATATTCGACTAAAAATGCATGCTGCAACGACCTCTGATGGTAGAAAATTTTATTCACAACTTTGAATGCCTTGCTTGATTTTCTATTTCCGCGAAGCCAATGTTGCCAAAAATATCCTATTCTTCTACTAAGCTGCATGTGGGAAAGGGTGAACTTAGAATAAGTCATTTTGTGCCGACAACTCTAATGGCTATTAAGTACAAATTCTCTATGTTTGGTGCGATAGCCATCTCTTAGAAGTTAGTCTGTGACGAAATCTGTGATATATGTTGTTTGAAGATAAAACGTAGTAAAGAGGAAAAGCGAAAACATAGTATAGTTTTTCCAAAATGTGCCAATGAACAACTTTATATAAACTGCGTTATGTGGAAAAGTGATCAACCTACTGAAAAGACTGATAAACTGTTATTTTTGTGTAAATATTTGCTTCTTGTACCTACCTAGTACACCTAATATTTATCTTTTAATATTTTTTATACTTGAAGCTATTGCAGTAATGGTTTTTGCGATATATATGTGCCTTGTCTGAAAGAAGCTTCAATCAGTCATTAGGAGTTCCTTGCTTTAATTATCGTTTAGATATAGAACTGAGTAGTTGTTATTAGGTACATACATGTTTTTTTTTAATTTTTGTTATATTATACCGTAGCTGCTGTTTTAAATTCTTGTATGTAACGATTGTTTGTTTGAAGCTTAATTTTAATATGTGTACGTAATGTGCCTTGTAAGACTTGTATTATGCATTGTTGAATTCTTTAAACATATTTTTTAAAAATGTACAAATGTATTTGATGCGTTTTATATCTAAGCAGTTTATGTTTTTATTATACTCATAGTTTGTGTACCTCTTTTTCGATAATAGTCTAACTTTTGTTAATAAAGGCAATCAAGAAATGTTTCTACTGTAGTTGAATTTTAGTTTTATTTATGTTTGACTCTTAAGTATAACCTGCGAATTCAGTTTTTCATTTCACGTTTTGGTGGAAATATCTTCCCTGTCCGGAAACTCTTTTTTAATTCTCTGTGGAAGAAAATAAGTTGAAAATCATTTGTGGGTAACAGTAAAATACTGACCATGTTACAAACACTGAAACACAGTGCTATGGTCAGTGATCAGCCGCATCAACAATTTCAAAAGTCGATAAAAAGTTTGTTTACTTAGATTGTTAAGGGTAGGGTATACCTACCCTAAACCATGTAGTATGAAAATATTTTTTTTACTGTTTAGTGGGGTGTTTTAACTAGTATACCACCAAACCAGGGTCTATATTCTCGAAATCGCTCGACATTTTCTCGTGCTCGACAAAAAAAATTGAACCAATCCGAAGGCTATTTTCCTGACAATTGAGCATATGTCATGCCACAAAAAATAGTTTGATTGGTTCATTTTTTTTTGTCGTGTGCGAGAAAATGTCGAGTGATTTCGAGAATACAGGTCCTGGCCATAGGACCTATACACATTATGCATGTTTCAAAAAAATATATGAGTTGCCTTGAAATATTTTTGTTTAATATCATGTTGACAGCTTATTTTTTTAATGAAATTGCGTTATTAAATTTATGTGCTGTTTAGTAGGAATTAATGAAGCAGGCGACATAAATTTTCCAAAAACTATGGCCAGGTTTGGTATTTATCACTCAAAAATGAAGCCGTTAAAGTGATATTATTAAACAAAAATATTTCAAGACAACTCATACTGTTTTTGAAACATGCATCTATGGTCAGGTTTGGTGGTTAACACTCGGTATAAAAACTTATTTGAATCTAGGGTATGACATAGTTGTATTAATAGATACTTTTAAGGCTGTTTTAATCGAGTTTTGTTTATTAATCTATGAAAAATGGCTATAATATGTTTCTTTGTTATCCTATTTCATTCAAGTTTTGTCATTGTCATGGTACCCTAGAATAAATAATTCTGAGTGCAGTCTATTTTTTTTGAAAATATTAACAAATAAGCAATAAATGTCTAAAATGAATTATAAATTTTCATCAAAATATGAATAAATAAAAACGTTGTTGGGGGAAAAAGATAAAATTTTTAAAGGATTACCATACCACCGAGTTAATCTTTCTCAGTAGGTACGTAGGTACGTATGAGGAATTGGTTATTTCTTAGCCCTTAGGACAAATGCAAATTTATCAAAGTTCGGAAAAAGCAGTAATTCACTTCACTGTTGATGGATGGCGTTAGTATTCTGATCGTTCTGTGTATTTATTGAGCGTGTGCAATTTTGCTTTAGTTTTTATTTGTTTATTGTTTTTGTTGTTATATTATTGTTATTGTTATTTCATATCGATCTAGTTGTGTCTTTTTTACAGTTACTTTACCAAAAAATGCGACGTATACGTGTATTATGCGAAAGCGCGTAAGAGTTTGTGTCGAACTTAAAAGTAAAAAAAGAAAAAATTTTGTTGCGAAACATTTTTTTTCTTTGGGATAAATAATTTTTTTTTTTTCGTAAATAAATATTTATAGATAGGTACGTTAAAACGTTTTTTCGCGAGAAATAAAATTTCAGCCTGTTCATTTGCGCACTTCCAAGTCAGTTGATTATTTCTTCTAAAGTACCTACCGACACGAATTTTGACGTTTACGAAGGAAAAATAACGATCTACTTGCCGCAAGGGGCTCTCCTGTCGGGTGAATTTTAACTCAAATTTAACTTTTTTAAGTTATCTAATTTCCGCTGTATTTTTAGTACTATTCGAAGTCATAAACATGTAAACAATTACAGTTAAAACGAAAATATTTAAAATTTATCCCAAATTTGAAATAAAAATTGACACGTCTGCAGCGCCGACGATCGAGATTACGGCGTCAATGTTGCCTTTTTCATTAAAATGATTTAAAACTTGACTTTGTATCGCTAAACATCGACTGTCTTTTGCAGGGGATGCTAGTTCTGAACCACCTAATCTTTGCTCGTATTTGCTGATTTTAGAATCGATGTTTATATCGATTTATTTCACCATTGGTAAATCATTTTATCTTGAAGACCCATTTGGAACCAATGGTTCTTGAGTTAGTAGTAAGTGATGGAAATATTTCCCAGGTTTGTTTTTATTCAGTGCTTCTAATTCTTCTTTAATTGCTAATTTCCATTTCTCCGCTTTTGCACTGTTGATGACTTCATCATAAGTTTCTGGAGTGTCCCCTTCCACCATCAGATTGATTTCGTAACGCTTTGGTGTTTGAATATTTTCTCGCGATCTCAGCTGATACGAATTGATTTTAGCTAACATCTCTGCTTCGTCGTATCTGTTGACCTCTTTATTTTCTTCTAAGAGTTGATCATTTATTGGAATTAGTATTCTATTCGTTCGTAGTAGTATCTTCTTCACGTGTGGGTCAAACAATCTCTAATTTGTCGACTCGTTTTCGTAGCCAACCAGAATTAACTTTTTGCTTTTTGGTTCCAATTTTCGTCTCAAGTTGTCTGGAACATGCATGTATAGGCTTCCTTTTTGTCCATAGTTCAAATGGTGTCTGGTTCAGTGTACGGACATTTGATGTTCTATTTGGAAGTTAGAAAGGTGCATTAACTGTTTCTGCCCACAGGTATTAGGGTATGAATTTGCTCTTGCACAGTTGAAAGAACTTTTTAAACAAGTGAGCGTGTCAGATTAATGTTTCAAGCGATAGCGATAGCGATCGTCGGGCTTCGCCAGCTGTAATTTTAAGCCGGTTGCTACAGATGCGTGTATTTCTTCTGTACATATCGAACCCGCATAGTCTCGTTTTTCTCGCTACGCATTCAAGTGATTTCCAATGCTGCCTCGCGAACTACTGTTGAATACCAAAAACGAAATGTTTATTTTTAGTATGGTAAAGTCCAGTGGAGGTGCGGAGCTACACTTTTTAAGCCTACAATCATATTAACTTCAGAATCTACCATACGGAACTGTAGTTTGTACAAATTATTTAATCCACGAACTACGCGTGTTTTTTATAGGTAGTATGCCATTTTCAAATATTTTGGTTTCATTTCTTTCTTTAATCACAGTCATTCCCCTTTTCGTAACTGCTCCTTTAATCTAGGTACATATACCAAACATCTGTTATAAATTATAATACTATTAGTATTAACCCATTTATCGGCAACCTACATTTAATTTTGATCACACCAATTCCGTTAAAACTATCAATTCATGATTGTTGTCTAGTTTAACAGAAAATTCTTTAAAAGTTACAAACAAATCTGGAATGTATGTGGGCGGCTCACTCCTCGCTCTCCATCAATGTCGTTGTCTATCATACTTGCAATCACATCGTCTTCAATAGTAAAAGCAGAATAATGACCGTTATCAATGTTACGTTCATTGTTATGTTGACCACTGAATTGGTTTCTTCGAGGTGCTTGATAGTTTCTTGAGACGTGTCCCTTCTTACGACAATTATCAGTTGCTTACCCACCCTTTTGGAGTTTTGAGCTGTCTGTTCGTTATTAACACTACTGGAACTCGATGCCACAAATGCTTTGTCCATCGCTTCGACTGTAGATAGATTTGTTTCTTCACCAATTAGACGAGTTCGTTGGAGGCGTTCGTAGTATTTTGCTAATAACCGCCATATCGCTGAGTTGATATTCAGATTCTCTAACCGGTAGTCTAGTTGACCGACGCGACGCACGGTTGTCTCAACCCAAGGTTTATATAGTGGGCTCAGCCTAGGCTCAACCAGGATACGATTCTTAAAAATAAATGTATCCATGACAACTGATCGTGGTTGAGATAACCGTCGGTCAACCAAGCTTTTAAAACCGGTCCTAATTTGTTTAGCAAAATTGTCTACTTTCGCTAGATGTTATATGACCGAATCATTTACTGCCGTTCTATACTGATGGAACTGCTGGTGCGCCAGCATTTTATTAGATTCGTTTTCATTACGTAGATGCCATCCAATTTATCTAGAATTTCTTTAAACGTTTCACAATTTTCAGTTATACTCGGTTTGAGATAGCAAGTAATACACGTCATAGCACGTGATTGACGATCTGCTTTACCAAAAATATAAAATAAAAAAGTATAAAATATAATTTGAAACGACCCAGTGCCCCTAGCTTGTGGAGAGGGTTGTGCTCAGAATTTATTTGTGCCAGGGTATCTCTGGAGTATACCAGGGTTCGGTGAAGAAACCACTCTAGAATCTTTTAAAACCTGTGTAACAAATTTATTTATACAATATGTACAATTATAATTAACAATTACTAACAAAAATGAATAAGAAAAAAAAACTGGAAATTAATTGGAACTTATAAAATTTAATTGTGTTCGGTTTCGAAGCCCCTTGAAATCGGAACCTGTTTCGAATTACAGTTTTCTGTAATAACAGTTAGGAAATTTAAGCCGTGGCCAATCAATCTTGCTTGTTCCTTTTTGGTCACATACGACATCGGTTAGATCAGCATACTATTGAGCACCGTAGGAGAAATATTGGGGTTAGTCGGAAAGCGGTTAACTATAGCAGTCCACTTGTTGCAAGCATATATGAACTGCCGGAGGTTCGGACAGAACACCAAATTCGGTAAAATGAATTGAGAATTCAAAAGTCAAAGTAAAAATTTTTGGAATGGTACGTTGCAGCCCCTTTTATATTCTGCCCTCATCTCTCTTCGGAAGAAGGAGAAGATGGAGAGAGATGTTGTCCGCGCTTCGGAATGACGTCAACTTCTTGGCGGAACGACGCTATCTTAGGGATGTGAAAGATGCTGTCTTATACAGGGTGTCCGTCTTTCGAAGCTAAGCATGGGGATCTCGGTTAGCTTAAGAGGTACGAAGTCGGTTAAATGGAGGCAAAGTTGCGTATTTTAATGCTGATAAATAATCTGAAAAGAAATTTGACCTACGACGTTTAGTTTAGAAAATATCTAAAAAAAATCAAAATTCCCGATTTTTGTTTTTCGCTGATAAAATGAAAACAAGTGAAGCTACGAATTTTTAATTAAGACATTTTTAAGACACTTTTTTACGGGGAATCTAAATATGCGATTGTTTTTCTCATATCGTTTAAAATAGCCAACTGTCGACTGTCAACTTTTGTTTTTCTTATGGACGCCATATTGGATTTTTGCATTTTTGAATGTAACTTTTTTTTCTGATTTCAACTATGTATGACACATAATACTTTAGCTTGTGTTTTTACCTACAATTTCAAGTTATTCATTTTTACGCAGAGTGCCATGCGGAAACAAAAGCGACAAGTTTGTTTTAAAGAAAATTCTGATTACGAATTTAATTTTAAGTCATAAGGTTAGTGCTTTGGCTAATTTTTTGAAAGAAATGCGAGTTTTAAAACAAGAATAATGGGATATAACAAAATTGATTATCAACTATTATGATTTATATTGAAACAATAGAATAAAAATAAAAAAGCAGAAAATTATAGCAAATACTAAAAACTAAAACTTTAATCGAAAACACAACGGGATAGTAAGAAATATTTAAGTATTGTTTTTCTTTGAACAGAGATATGTAATCCCTTAGCTCCGCTTTTTCAGTTCGTGTTTCTGTCTGGGTTTACAAAAGGTGCCATATTCGCTTAGATTTCGATGAAGAAGCAAGACATAACTAGGACCTGGCTGGTTTCTCTCTGGAGTTCGTTGCAGATACGTTTCGGAAGTAATTTCTACATTCCGATGTGAAGAATAATAAATTTCCAACATATCACGTTGTTCTTCATTAGAATTTTTCATTTTCTCTCAGAAAATTACGTACCTGTCTCAAAATTAGGGGAAGTACAACGTAACGACTTAAGCAATGTACTAGGAACTGTTAAAATTTTCTTTAAAACAAAATTGTCGCTTTTGTTTCCATGACACTCTGCGTAAAAACGGATAACTTGAAATTGTAGGTAAAAACACAAGCTAAAGTTTTATGTGTCATACATAGTTGAAATCAGAAAAAAAAGTTACATTCAAAAATGCAAAAATCCAATATGGCGTCCATAACAAAAACAAAAGTTGACAGTCGATTGTTGGCTATTTTACACGATATGAGAAAAACAATCGCATATTTAGATTCCCCATAAAAAAGTGTCATAAAAATGTCTTAATTAAAAATTCGTAGCTTCACTTGTTTTCATTTTATCAGCGAAAAACAAAAATCGGGAATTTTGATTTTTTTTAGATATTTTCTAAATTAAACTTCGTAGGTCAAATTTCTTTTGAGATTATTGATCAGCATTAAAATACGCAACTTTGCCTCCATTTAACCGACTTCGTACCTCTTAAGCTAACCGAGATCCCCATGCTTAGCTTCGAAAGACGGACACCCTGTATAGGTACGACGCACCCTAAGAATTGCGTCGTTAGAAATTATAAAATAATACATTTTGGCAAACATTTTTAGCCTTTCCTACACTGAGACAGCTGTATTATATTCATTTTTTATTAAAATTAATTCGTATTTCGCCTTTCTTGCCTAATGGATACATTGGCCCTGAGTTAATATAATAAATATCATAATAAATAAAACCTGTGTTTTCAGTGCGGACATGTAAGGAATAGAAAGGCAATACTAAATCAAATGCTATTTTTATTATTTTATTATAAAAATGCAAAAATGTAATTAAATTTATTGCAATTTATGACAACATGAAAAATCTAAATACTATTACAAGATTCAAAATATAATATCGTAAGACACCGACTAATAATTAATACTTTGTTTTTTTCTCAAACGCTATAAATTGTTTGTATCAATTGTTTAAGTCAGATTTTTTATACTAAATACAATAGCGAGAGAACTAAGGCCAGACAATTCCTTCAATCCAATCAATATAACTTGATACCCTTGTATATACGCCAGGAATACTAGCGATTCCACAAGCTTTTCCAAAAGAGGTAACGCCTATTATCCTGTACATACAAAATTCTTTTTCATCGACTACTTGAAGAGGCCCTCCCGAGTCTCCCTAAAATACATGCATTTAATTTTTATCTTTTTATCTTTATATAATTATATTAGCTTATCCTATTTTTATAGCAGGCACTTATACAGTCCGTATTTTTTACGTTAAACTTTTAACCACTGCCTATAAAACATTGATATCAAATTAAATACCTGGCAAGTGTCCTTGGATTTGTCATGTGACCCAGCACATAACTGCGTTTTTTCTATAATTCCATTTTTCAATCTCGAACCTATATTGCTTTTGTAGGAACTATTACATTCAGCATTTGTAAAATACTCTAAAGTTACTTTTAATAAATCTTGGCTGGTACTTGCAGAATAGCCAACTTTACCCCAACCACTAGCAAGAAGTTTTCTAGTAGTATCAACGGTCGGTTTTGTATCGAGGCAGGCAGGTCTCGCGTAAGGACTTAGTTTTGCTTTTCTATCCATTTTCAACAAACCTATATCATTATATTGTACTGGAGGCCTGTAACCTGGATTCTTAAATTTTCGAATTATATTAAAGTCTTGTGGCTCAGCGTCGTCTGCATCGCTGTTTAAAACTAATTCTCCAATACGTATGTATTTCGGTTCACCACTGAAAGTAAATAATTTATCCCTAATCTTTAACCTAATGCCAAATTCTATTAACTATGATATTATTAAAAATATATGTTCACTCTAATGATGCAGAAAAAGTTATGACTAGAAATCCTTGGTGGTTTGGTCATATTACACACCCTGTAGGACATATTTTAAAAGCTCAGCCAAATTTGAATTAGTGGATAAACTTGATGTTTTGTCACAGTTATACCAGAGTACTCTGGACTGCCAAAAGTTATTTCTATTGTCAAAATCAATGTACAAGAGTAGAAGCTTCATAGTCTTCACTATATTTGAACACCAACTAATATGCAGGATGTCTTTCCAACTATGAGACATAGGAACATTAACATTGAGAAATTATGTAGAGATCAACTAAAACTATATATTCAATATCAATTCTTAACTATAAGTACCTCTAATGTATAACAAACCTTACATAGTTGAAAAGGGGAGATAAAGTTTATAATAAATTAACATAACTATGAATATTAGAACTTTTTTAGCACTGTACGCTAAGAGTACGGTAACGCTAACTCTACTAGAAGGATTGTATTAAAATCCGTGTTTTAGCCTATGTCATGTTCTAGATTATGTATTGAATCATGACTGATAACGCCACACCCCTCTCCTGCTTGCATCTTCAGATATTTAAGCATATGTAGTAACTTAAGTAAAATACCTTGGTTGTTACCCAGGTCCCAGATGAATGATGATCTACTTTTTATCAAAAGAATAAAATAAAGTACAATATTTTGATATTTAATTAGTGAAATCAAATTTAATATGAGAAAATTACAAAGTTTCATCATCATAATTATGTAGGTTCAGGACAATTGTCACATGATTGGCCCAGGCATTAGTGACCACTACCAGACATAATGTAGCCCGCTGCGCCCAAAAATAACATTATCGTATGGTATCCACCTAGCAACACAACTATATTTTTCAAATCAGTACCCCCAAACTGCAAACCCACTGGCATGCACCCGTTCCAACTAATTCATTCATAGAAGTCGACTTTAACTAAAGTTCACTTTAACTTTAAAGTTGGCGTGTTTCATAAAGGTAGAGGTGGACGGAGTTACATTATGAAATAAGATTTTCACTTTACAGCCAACTTTAAATTTAACGTTAATTATGAAACCGGGCGTTAAAATATCAATTGCCATTCGACAGGCAAAATGACGATGTATATAGATAGCAATGCCTAAAAGAATCGGAGATACAAATGATCTGGGACGACAACCTGAAATAAAAGCTTCACTTAACTTTGGCGTTTTCTTTGGGCACTTTGAGAATCGCCTTTCGATTGTATGCGTGTATCGACGAAACATTGCAAGGTTTGTGGAAAAGTATCTGTCTTTCCGATGCCATTGACATCGGCAGAGTAGGACTTCAAATCATATGTTTTAGAACGTATGTGTTCTCGTAGTATAGCTGGTGCTGCCGATACCTTGCTGAGACGCTCTTCAGACTTGTTAGAGCGTGTGTCTTTATACCACTGTTTGTGGCTAATTTTGTTCACACTCTCACGGAAAGTAGACGATTGCAGTTCGCCCGCGAAGAGTGGTTATTATTAAATTATTGCTGTTATGTTTCATAAGCTTTTCAGTTTCAGTTTCAGATAATGCGTCGTATATCCACATTCTCCTTCCAGGATTCGAGACATCCTATCTTCCATTTCTGAAAGTGTGTACTAACATTCCTCGTCATTTTCGCTCTCAATACAAAGCTGTTAAAATGCGTTTTCCTTTACATTTAAAGATGGTTTAGTACTTTGCCCATCAAATCCACTTGTAGCTTGTAAAAATTCAGATAACAGTGTTTATGGTAGCAACAGATTGTTTTGTACGTCTGTATTTCTTGGGAAGTTTTTTTTCCTTAGGTCCATCTCCTTCATCCCCACAAATAATTCATCAAAAATGTATCAAAAATAGATATATTTGACCGCGTGGATACAGGGTTTAAGTCGGGATTAACACTGTCGCATTCTGTGCTTATTATTATAGACGAAGGCCGTGTACGCCTGTAACGCAAGAACTAGTGGACCGATTTTGATAAAATTTAAAATCAAAGGGTATGTCGAAATAGTTTTTTCTGCACTGCCCATGAATACGTAGATAACGGTTTTGTTTCAGCACACCTTCCAGGTGGTCTCCACGGGCTATACTAGTCACCCAGTCATCCATTGTTACCGCAAACCAACGAAAGAGCACCGGTGGAAATGGAAGTGATATACGCGGGGAGGGTCAATCGGTCACATGTTTTATGTAAAACAATGCCAGCAGCCATCTAACTGCACGCGTATTGCAAATAATTATGAATGATGCAATGGTGAAAGGAGTGGGGAGGGGTTATATGGTTATACCTTGGGATGCAAGTGGGGGAAGAGTGGGGAGTTTTTGGACGTTATTCAAGACATAATACTGAACCTGTATGCAAATTTATAGCTGGTTATGAAGGATTTGATATCTAAACTCTAATATAGCTGGGCTATTTATACGTATCATGAAAATGAAACAAAAGCAAAGCCCCTGAAGAACTTTTTTTACCTATCTTGTAACTTGTTGAAAGCAGAATATTAAAAGATATTTCAGTTATTACTATCTACCATTCGGTAACCTGTGGTAAGGAATTATTAAATTTGTCCCCCAATCGACACCTTTTATCTAATTGAAACCTTAATTTAAAATTTCGAATAATAGCACTACTTACAGTTCCTTGTCGAATAAGCAATGCCCAGCAGTTAAAACGAACTGTTCACTAATAAGGGAACCACCACACTGCCACAGTTTTGTACCCTTTTCTCCATCAAAACCAACCAGCGCCTAAACCTGGTTAATTAGTCAAAATACTGTATTTATAAGCAGCATAACTACCATATGTGGAAATTCCTTTGCTTTAGCTTTTTCTCCACCAACAATTAATGGAACTTCTGATATTACACAGTCTGCAGTAGGAGGTGCCCCGGAGATTACATATTGGTAGACATGTTTCACATATTCTTTACATTCTACGGGTAATAATAGTAACATGAATAACTAAACAACATAATTCGCACTTTGTTTTATTGTGAAAAACGTTCTTTAAGTAGAAGTAGGGTTCTAGCTTTGGAAATATGAAATTGTATAGTGAGACCAACATTTCGCTCAATAGTATTAAGCGACTAATATTATAGTATATAGAACCCGGGCCCACTGTATTAAAGTATTATGAATATGATTAACGAACTCCAGAAGTACATAAAAAAAATTTGTACCGCGACCATACATCTACAGGGTGGAATGCGAAATTGGAAACACCTTTTTTCTCGGAAGTTATTATAGATAGCGAAAAATTGTTTAAATAAAGTTTTTAGTACTTTGAAGAAGCTAACTAAATCTGTATAAATTTTGTAAAAAAAAAGTTTAATTTTTGTAGATATTACCATATTTGTACTTTTTTTTAAATGGAATACCCTGTATATTATTGCACTAGTTAAGAGAAAATAATTATTGATTTAAAAAAGTTTAAGGGTTCTTACCTTCTAAACTTGATAGTTTTTGAGATATTAAGGAAAATATTTAAATGTTTCTTCTCAAAATAAAGTGTGCGTTGAAAACAAAATTACTATTAAAAATAATGTACAAAATAAACAATTATTTTATTATCATAGTAGCTCATAGATAAATACAAAATAAATGTTATCGAACTACAAAAAACGTTCAAAATTTTTCGGGTTAATATTGAAGTATGCCAATACATCAACTTCTAAATTTTCATTTATCTCACGTGTTTCGTAATTCCTTAATAGTGATACAGTCCTATTCAGCTTTCTTTCTAATTTAATAATCTGCCATTATTGACACAACGTAATAATTGTATGTATGAAACACAATCTTTTTAGCGCAAATACAATACAAAATAACTCAACTGTCAACAAATTTTGTTTTCAACGCACACTTTATTTTCAGAAGAAACATTTAAATATTTTCATTAATATCTCAAAAACTATCAAGTTTAGAAGGTAAGAACCCTTAAACTTTTTTAAAGGAAAAATTATTATCTATTAATTAGTGCAATAATATACAGGCTATTTCATTTAAAAAAAGTACAAACATGGCAATATCTACGAAAATTACAACTTTTTTTTACCAAATTTATACAGATTTAGTTAGCTTCTTCAAAGTACTAATAACTGTATTTAAACAATTTTTCGGTATCTATAATAACTTCCGAGAAAAAAGTGTTTCCAATTTCGTATTCCACCCTGTATATTCGTGTTTTTTATTTTTAATTTCACAGTTGTAATTAACCGCATTAACTGATTGTCCCTCAGGGGATCAAGTTTGTTTATCATGAAATAAGAATAATAAATTTTGGTTAATTTCTAAAATGAGTTTTCAGGGATACATACCTATACATATTACATTACCTACTAGCACAATTATTTAACATATTGTTTGATTAGTAACATAATGAAATGACTCCTTTCTACACAGCCAGTTCTGTAGCACAATAGAGATATTACAATACGCTTGAAGAAAAATACTATTATTTATTAAACAATTTTATTCACGAGGGAGCTTTAATAAATTGTAATCCTGCAAGAATAATGTTGTCCATTATGTGTCAAAAATCAGATAAAAATTATAGTATCATTGTTTTTTGTATATCAACAAAACAATAAACAGCTAAAACTACAGATTCAAGAAAAGAGAAGGTTTTGGAATGTTTACAAACATATACCATCAACATCACATTACCAAGCCTACCGTACTCATGCAAACATTCATATGACACGATTCAGGAAAACAGATAGCTATACTTAAATCACCGAAGCAAAATAGAATAAGCAACCCAAATAATAGTGAAAAGTGAATACAGTTCAGTATTTTATTTTAATTTTATGTTATTTATGTTTAATAGTCGGGGATTTAAAAAAATGAAAGTTTGTATGTATTATTTTTTCGTAAAATAATACATGTCATGTTTGTAGTCATCATCTGAACTGGTATAGGTACTTTCGATTTTTCTTAATTAAATAATTTGATTATCAATTTAAACAGTGTTTTACCCGACGCGACGTGTAGCTACATGAAGCAAGCTGTTGCAAAAGTGATTTGTTGCAGATGAATTTTATACTCCACTAGAAAAGAGAATACAAAACAAATATAGTTCAACAGAAATTGGGTGGCTCGCGAATTGCGTAGACGAGCAAGAGAAAACGTAAGTGTTTAAACAGCCAGCGACACCGCCGGTAGCTGTGTTCTCTTTCTCTTCTTTGCCACTGCGTACCCACGAGTCAGAGGCCGCAATTTCTATTGAACTGTAGCTGCCTGGATTGCTAGTTTAATATGAATACAATAACAAATCAGAGAATTCTGTTTTACTATTTTATATAGGTACCTATCTTTGAATCTCTTTTGATTATTATTAATCAAATTATAATTCAGGTGGCTATTTTATTTGTTATTTGGGTATATAAAGCAACGGGCGTTGGCGGGATATCCCCAGCACTAATAAAGCAGGAAATAATGAAACTATCAGCGCTACTATGCCCACTCTTTAAAGCCAGTCTGGGAGACTACACACCTCATTATATTGGAGGCAAGCAAAAGTAGTATTTATCCCTAAGCCGGGGCGTGAAACATACGCCCAAGCAAAACCCTTAGGACGATCAGTCTGACCTCTCTTCTCCTGAAAACGGTGGAAAGACTAGTCGAGAGGCAAATAAGGAACGATGTGCTGAGGGAATATCCTCTACACTGAAACCAATTTTCGTAACAAACAGGGAAATCCTGCTAGCTCGCCATATACGAGCTGGGCCAAACAGCAGAAATAGACAATGAAGAGATTGCACTAGCTACTTTCATGGAGATCGAAGGAGTGTTCGACAACACATCCTTCGACTCGGTAAATAACGCCGTGATGAAACATATCGTCAAGTCGACCTTTAGCCAGGTGGGTGAAGAATAGAGAGATATTCTCTAGCTTAAAAGGAGCCATCGGAAGGCTAATAGGTGCCTATAGACCGTCTCAAAGTGAGAGTTCTGTGTGGAGGAGATAGGCAATGAAAATTTCTTGCCGACGATGCCAGTTCTATGCAGTGAGATACGCTAACTTAAATGCGTCATAAATGAATACCAGAAGTTTCCAATAAGCAATACAATTCATCAACTCAAATGTATTGTTGAAAATATTATTTCTGTTTGAGACCACTGACATAAGAAAACGGGTAAGGTTGTTAGTAGTTAATCCGTCCTCAACACATGTATGTACAGCGGTACATTGATTTCAATGAAAGTCTGCATTGAAATGTGGCATGGATGTACTCTATAAGATAATGTAGTACAGAACTCTCACTTTGAGATGTAGAATAGTTATTAACGTACTTTTCGAACTGCTCCAGACTGTAGTATACCAGCTGGGCAATAGGGGGCGTTAGAGTAGAAAACATAAAACAGTAAAGTAACGTTGATAGCTTTTAGTATCCATGTTAGAGGGGTTAACAATAACAGATGCTTCTTTATGTTTCTGAATTTATATTATAAGGTTTCTATCTGTTATCAGGAGGTGTTACTGTCAGTGGAAGAATACTCCAAGATTGTAGATAGTTGCCTATAGGTCTTGAGTGATGCGGCCACCCATAACAGAATCACTCTGCAGTGGATGCTGGGACACCAAGCCATAGAAGGAAACGAAAAGGAAGACTCACTAGCTAGGAGAGGAGCCGAACTGGCAATGAATGGTCCAGATCCCATCTGCGGCATTGTTTATTGCAGCGCAAAGGGCTTCGTCGAGGAACCACTGAGTGCGGTACACTGCAACTACCTATACTGTAGACAGTTCCTAGATTCAGATAGTCAAAGCTATTTGTTAGAGATATAAATAATAATAATAATAATAATATGTCGATAAAAACAAGCTTCTGTAACATTTTGTTATAAAATAAATATTAACGACAGAAAATCGACGTCTTCATACTTTTATTAACTTTCTTTGTTTCTTTAAGACAGTACGGATTAGTTGGACGGGAACAAAAATGCGATCATGGTTTTAGTTTTAATATGGGTGGGAAAAGTATTGGATTAGGGGACCCTTGGCGCTGTTCAGATTTAGTACATTCATTTTGAATCCAAAAGATTTGAAAATCCACGCTTATACAGGGTGATTTCTAACGTACGGAGGAAACTGAAAGGGCAAGTAGAGGGGACCAAAACATAGTTTTTTTTTCAATAAACTTTTGCTCAAAATGGAATAACAAGAAAGTTACAACAGTTTAAAGTTCTTATAAACTTGAGGACTTTTTTAATGAAATACGGTAATTATTTACGTTTTGAATTCAACTTTTGTATATTTGTAAGTTAATTAAACAAAATTTAGTAAAAATTTTTATAAGACGAAAGTTATGGCTATTTAAAGTGTTCTTTAAAATATTCAGTTATAGGTGCTCGTTTATTGACAACCGCTGATTTACATAATCTGATCATGTAGGTGAGTCAAAATTACAAGAGCAATTTATCAGATTGTGTGAGAAGTATGAGGCGCCGTTTGGGTCAAAATTATATATATAAATTCAACAAATATATAAAGTTATTTAGGAAATATATATACGTTTTTAAAAACATATGTGGAATAAACGGATTTATATAAGCATTTTTGAAAATACATACTTATATATTTATTAACAAAATATACATATAATTCGAACAATTCGTTCATAAAAGTAAGTTTACCAAAACATAAATATATTGCGCTCGAAAACACATAAATATTGCAGTTGAAAACACATATATAATTGCGTTACAAGTTTCAAGGTGCGTCTGCGCGAATATGTGGCAACGCTGTCATGTGTTCAATTACTTCCACCCAGGATCGGACTAGCCACAGTAGATCTCTCGCAGCAGATCTTCTTTTTGAGACACATTAAGAGTAATTTTTGAAAAATGTTTGTGTACCCAATTCACAAAATTAATTTTAGTATAATGTTCGCATATGCTTGTTCGATTGTGCTGAAGGAAAAATCATGGGAAGGATTTCGAAAGGTAAAATGGTCCTTGCGTTTAAAATCAGTAATTTTTATTCCAACATACTTTTAGAATGTAACTAGAAAGGTAGAAAAGACCGATAAAAAACCGGAACTAAACAGAATGTTTAAGTAAGGAAATAGGCCTTTGTAAATAAAATTACAGGCTGTTTCAGATCACACCCGTCTGCCCTTTTATATATTTTTTAAACGTAATGAGCTATGCGGTTGAAAAAAAAATTATTTGCTAAAGCATATGCAACGAATTTATTGGCACTGCTACAATTTTCCAGGGTAAACCGGAAATGCGGAAAATCGAAAGCAACTTTGAAATTTCAAATGGAAACAAAGGTCGCGTTTTTGGTACCGTTGGATAGAGCTCGTCCATTAGGTCATTTGGGCAATGACCTCCCTAAGAAAATGAAGACATTTGCACTCGTGAAACTATTAATTATGAAACCAAAACAAAAATAGTAAATATTTAATCAGAAGTTCGAGTTATTATTGTACGTAAGGTGTTATGTTACCAAATAGTGTTGAATGCAATACCATCTCAGCTAACGTTCCCAGCCCGTAAATAAAACAGTCGTCCAAAAGCCTTGCTTGAAATAAACAAGCAGAACAGACACAGCAAAAGAAATATATCGGTATGTCAAAGAATCAATGTATAAATTTTTTATTAGCACATCATATGAAACTCCAACGTGTAAATGTAAAAACAGTCGCTCATAACTGGATTGTACCTAGCGTGTAAATAAAAATTGGTGTGCGTCATGGGACACACGACTGAAGTGTAACTTCTTACTTCTTGTGTGTTTGTTGCATTTATTTTGACGCACCCTGTATGTGCATTATTATCCATTTGGTTGCATTAATTTTGACGCACCTTGTCTTTAAATGTTAACAAACACAAAATGTATATGTATTGAATATAAACACACATTGCGTTCGTCATTCCTCGGCGATCGCCACCTGCTTTATCTTCGAGTCTGCGCAACACGCACGCTTAATCTATAAATTTAAATCGCCGCGCGTCACGTGTTTCCGTTACGCGACACGTAATATCCGTTTCACTCCCAAGATTTTAGTCCCCAACGCCGCATAAGAAGTTACACTTCAAAAACAGATAGGTATGTAGGTACCTTGAATAAAATAATCCATTGCGTAGAATTTTGCAACGCAGTCTACCTAGCCCTTATGAGGGTTACGATGAAACAGGTAAGAATGTGTTTGTTTAAATATTAGCTAGTTCGTTTTCTTTATTAAAATGACCTCCCTATATGATTGACCAACAGCCGCCGCCACTGTTTAACCGTCAAAAAATAGAAAACTAAAAATTGCTATTTAAATATTTTTTTTTTTTCTTTAAATAATTTTCTCAATCTTAAGAGTGGTACCATAAACATTTTCAAATAAAAAAATCTTTTGAAAATATTTATGTGTACCAAAAAGATGTGCTGTGGCTAGTGCGACCCTGCGTGGAACTCGAATCAAGAAGGTCATGATACGAACCAATTACAACGTTGCCACATATTCGCGCAGACGCACCTTGAAACTTGTAACGTAATTATATATGTGCTTTCAACTGCAATATTTATGTGTTTTCGAGCGCAATATATTTATGTTTTCGTAAACTTACTTTTATGAACGAATTGTTCGAATTATATGTATGTTTTGTTAATAAATATATATGAATTTTCAAAAATGCTTATATAAATCCGTTTATTACACATATGTTTTTAAAAACGTATATATATTTCCTAAAGAACTTTATATATTTGTTGAATTTATATATATAATTTTGACCCAAACGGCGCCTCATAGAGAAGTGTTTCTGATGAAAAAGCGAATACAATAAGCTCAGCGGTACTCAAAACGTGGGCGTTAAATTATAAGAACTTCAAATTGCTGTAACTTTCTTGTTATTCGATTTTGATCAAAAGTTTATTGTAAAAAATACTATGTTTTGGTCCCCTCTACTTGTCCTTTCAGTTTCCTCCGTACGTTAGAAATCACCCTGTATAAAGCTATTCAGATAAAAGCTTCCTACAACGGTTTATTTCTTTAAGTTTTCCCCTCCCCTCCAGAGTTGATTCTACCTCTAATATTACACTAATCTGTTTAAAATGGTCTGCAGATAACACCTTCATAATCTTTTCATTGTGGAAGCATTTACTCAAATCCAGCAGATTCAAAATAAATAACTTGGTAACTGCTGGATAGCGCGTGAAATGCGTAGTACAGGAAAAGTAGGCATCTCCGATTCTCCAATAAAAATAGATTATGGCTATGAGAAATGTACAGTTGGGGAGGTAAAATTTCATAGTTATTATAGTTGTTAATTTTATGATTGATATGGCAAATGTACTCTCAACTATTTACTCAAGTTAGATAGCGTAAGGGTTCTCTTGCAACAGCGCGATAGCGACTGTTAAATTGTCTACACAATGATGTTTATGTTTATGCGATAGTTGCTATCACATCAGGAGAGCAACTATCTCGAGAACTATCATTGTAAAAATGATTTTTAAAATTGCAAACACGATTATGTTAAATTTACAGTAACTTACTAGCTCTACTTTTCTCCCCAACAGCTAATGCAGTATTACGATTATTAGTGGTAACAACTGTAGTAGCTTTGTTGTATCTTGTAGTTGTAAGTGACCCCCGTGAAGGGGATTTGGTTGTTGGAGGGTTCGGTTTTTTGTTGGCGGCTATACCCGCGCAACAAATAATGGATTGGGTGCCTTGATATCCACATATTTGAGGAGTTACTCGTTTAGATTGAAGAGCTTCTATAGCTGATGAGCACTTGGTGATTAGTTGACATTTTCCAGACGCACCAGAGCTTCGTATTGTACAACTATCACCTGCAATTGTTTTTAGATTATATCTATTTTATGAAGCTTGATTTGTTTTTTAATTTTATTTTTCGTTAGGATTCTAGTATTTGTAAAATCGTTTTTATAAAAATAAAGACAAAGACGCTGAAATAAACATGGGCAAGACAAGTCTGGATGTCAGGCGATTGAAATTTTGAATGTCAGGCGATTTTAATCTTACATGTTCGGAGATTTAACTTTTATAATAAACATCATGCGATTTTAATTTTATCGGTCGATTTAAAATTTCCCGCCACACCAAAGTACACAGCGGGCTCCAGGGTAGAAGCATTTTTAACGACTAATGGCAGTCCATCTTAAATATAAATTCGTGAGTATTATTATAATTAGAGTTGTAAGACTTAAAAAGCTTATTGTGACACCCCTCCGTTTTCCATATTTTTCCTTTCCTTTTATTTTTCAGTTTTCCCCTAATCAAATCCTAATAAACTATTATTTTAAAATTTCGTTCTAATTTTGATATAGTAGGTAGTATTGTTTGTCTCATAATACTGTTTCCTTATAGGACTTGGCTTTCCATTGAGTTTTCTTGCATTATTCATTGCTATAAAGATCATTTTTGGGAATTACAATTTCATATCAAAATAAATAGGTAAGTAATCGTCAAAATTGTTGATAAATTCAGTCTCCACTTTTTTCAATTTTTGCTTTGTATTAATTTGGTACCAAATCCGTTAATAAAAAATTAAAAAGAGTATATCAACCCACTTCACTTACAAGGTCTTGTGGTAAAATTAGCAATAATTTCTACAAACTATATGTGCAAACAATATTGTTATATTAAATAGAATTTCACAAATGTGTTACACTGAATGCCACAATACTATATGGAAATAGGCTTACTACAAATTACTAGCATTTGGCCACCAACTTATTTTAAGAATAATATAAGTTTTAAAACATTTATCAATACAATAATTGCAATACTGCATTATACAATATTAAATATTTTATTTAAAAAAACGTCTATGTGTTGGTGTAAAAAAATGTACAAGCAGCTTTGATTTGCTTATACAAAATACTGCTTAATTTTTCAAATTTTAATTTTAAAGTTATTTAAAATAATTGAAAATTGAAAATATACAAAACACAGTGTGGAAGAAATATAAATAAATTCATTATTTCTAAAACGATGACGTTTCATGAAATTTCCTCGGACACATCGATTTTGCTTTTTAAAAAGACCCTTGTTCCTATACCTGCGCATTTCCGATGTTCATTTGTTTTCACCTGATGACGTCATCCTATATTTTTTTTAATGGAATCCCTATATTTTTTAACGGATTTGTGTACAGCTCAACTTGGTGCATTCGAAAATGTACCACTTTAATACTTTATTTCTACACCTTTCCGAGAAAAAAAATAATAACCGATTCGTAGTAAGAACAACAAATTATTGATTTTCATTTTAATTTAAAAAAATGGCTGCTTCAATTTCTCAGAAAAATATTTTTAAAACAATTTTATTCAGCCTAATTTTCTCTTTTTAAATCTTCTTATTAGCCACTCGATTTAAAGATTCATGCTGCCTTTTTGTCCTCTTTTCATTTAGTACATTTTGTAGACTCTATTTAACATACTACCTACACTTATATTAAAATGTGTAATTCTAATTGCTCTTAATTGTTTTTTTATAATGGTATGCACGTGACGGCTCCTGATACAGTTAATTATACATAGCTAATTGTCTTTTCCAGTCCCCATACGAGTCCTATCGCGATACGGAACCTAATTTTACAGTAGTCTTTGCTCTAAAAATTTGTAACAACAGTAATAAAAAAGATAATTGCAAACAATCAAAGTAAATTTCCAAACTTATATATTATTTATTATTTTCGTAAAACCTGTTGTATGAAACAACAACATAGGTATACATTAAACCGGATCAGGGAAAACGCACACAATGTACATATAGAATAGGAATTTTACTACTATAATCTTAACTGTATTTAAAAAAATATTTGTAATATTTTCAATTATTCACTTACAGTGATAAATAATGCCCGCCTATAATTATCAGTTAAATCTTGGTTTGTTGTTTATATAAAGTTCTAACTAAAATATTACTGTAATTCATATGCAACATTAACAACGTCAACACCAAATCAATAAAATAAAATTCAACTAATAGCGCTTACCTATAAATTTTTGACAAGTTACAAACTGGAATACAACAGTGATAATAAAAACACAAATAAAGTAAACAGCTTTCTCCATGACTTCTTCTTGTTGAACTATTATTCTCAATGAACAATGTATTTGAAAAAACAACCTTCAGCTCTTTAATGATCATTGGATGGAGGGAGTGGTATCAATTTTTGACCACACACTGTTTACTAATTTCAAAAACCTTGCAAACTGCTGCATAGAACATCATGATTGGTACTACAATCAATTACATTGCACCACGTATGCATGGCTAAAATCGATATTTAAAGGAAAGATCGTTACTGCGAAATAGATCCAACATATTAAAGAAGCGTTTGTAGTAGACGTGATACGGGTTTCAAATGTGCTAATATTTTTTTCAAGGAGAATATTGATCCTGGCCGTCCAAGAGCCATACCCATACCCATACGTACCCCAGAAACAGAAGAGGCTATATCTAATAGAAAAAATTCGACGAGAAGAACTAGAGGTGTAGCGCAGGAATTGATTTTAGCTTCAGATTAACGATTTGATTCAGATTAACGTGGACTATTATTAGAGAAGAGGGATACCAATACCGCCCATTCCACTACACCAAGGTTTATTCTTTACTACCAGAAGATGGCAATAGGCGAATAAACTTTGCAACTGGTTAGCTACTTGCACAAAACGAAGTTGATCGAAACTTTACATCTATGGGTGAAAGGAGAGTATGGTGTGCCAACGGCGTGAATATATTTCGTCCACTTCTGCGCACCGTTGATCGGTACGTCACTTTGGGAGCATCAGTTGTTGTGTTGTATTCATTCTGATCCGTGATTTTGATTCATTCGTCGTGGTTTTGTTTGTGTATCGTTCTCAGGTAATTTATTTACGTGAGAAATTATTAACTTGATAAATAAGTGATTCGATATTTTCAATGCTAATTTAAAATACGGTAGTCATCCGGAAACAAATGCTTTTGGTATAGACCTTGAAAAACCAGTAGCAGTCATTAAAGAGACAACTAACTTTGTTTCTAAAGGTACGTTTACATCTGACATTTGTGTCCTGACATACGTGTCTACTATCCGACAGTGTTTACATCTGACACCAAATTATTTGATATTTATATCAAGGATAAATGTATGACATCCCTATATTTTTTGGTCTCAGCGATAAATGTTCGAACCGTTTACATTAACACGTAGGCTGTATACTTATTTATTCTCTTTCAAGATTTGTTGTTGCTTCTCAGTTGTCTGTATTTCAATATGAGATTGTCCAAACGAAAAATTGCAGCTTGTCTGATAATTTTGAAGCGTTTAACGAAAAGACAGAAACGTTCTGTGTGGATTCGAGACTGGATTATGAGACGTGAAGAACAAGGTGCATTTAGCCCACATTTAGCCAACTAATGTCGGAACTCAAAGTTGAAGACCAAAACTTTTTAAGAATGGGACCCGCTCAATTTGAAAAACTAGTTTGCAAAATTGGTCATCTCGTATCAAAACAAGATACAAAATTCAGAAAAGCTATTAGTGTAGGAGAACGACCTGCTGTAACTTTACGATTTTTGGCATCAGGTAAGAAAAGTGAAAAAAAAGGACACCCTTTCAGATAATATAATTATTATACCATTCAGGTGATTCTGGGTGATTCTTATGCGAGCCTAAGTTACCTCGACCATTCTTTCTTTTCATCACTCATTTTAAACACAACTGCAACAGAACTGTCCGACAGTAGCTACTAAAAGTAGAGGAGCAGCCAACTCATGCAATTTCTCTCTGACATCTCGGAACTTGTCAAAAAAAGTGTTTACATTTGAAGGGTATATATCTATCGACATATATTACCGACACTCGACACATATGTCTCAGATAGAAATTCTCCACCGTTTACATTAGCGATACTTACTGTCCGATAAATATCATGCAATAAGTGTCAGATGTAAACGTACCTTAAGATGACTGTTGGCAAACATAAATGTCTGATACCTTTTCAAAAGGGTATCATATTAAGTAATAATTCCCTGTTGGATTTATATGATTATTTGCACTCTAAACATGATGTCGAATATATTTTAACATACCGTCTAAATCAGGACATCCTGGAAAATTTCTTTTCATATATGCGTCCTATGGGTTCTACTAACGACCACCCAACATCTATTGATCTGAAATATAGATTGAGATGGTTGTTTATAATGTGTTAACTGCTGCTGCTGATGTACCAATTCAAAGCGAAATAGAAAAGGAGATTTCCTTCTTTGACAATCATACATTTATTATACCTAAATATGCTGATTTCGAGACCATTCATATGTCTGATTTTAAACTTTGTTCGGAAGATTTGGAACTTCTGAATTTGTTGGAGAAACCGACATTTGCCGACACAGTAAGCAATGGAGGATTAAAATATAGAGCTGAAAAATACAAAGATCTGAATTTAGGTGTACCTACACACGCATACTCACCCAAACACACAAACTCCAGATTGGATCGAATACTTTTCAAAGGGTAGGTAATTTGTTGTATCCAAGTGAAGTTATGATCAAATTAGCTCGCCTTGTGAACACGGAAATTGAAAAATTTCACGGTTTCTACATTTCCAAAAGAAGAAAATTGTTTTGACAAGTTAGTCGATTGCATTTCCACAAAACACAATTTTGGTATACATTTCCTCGTGAAATTATTCATTGTTTAGTCCGCACTAGGACCTATATTAGACTCGGGGAACTTAATAAAAAAATCAATTTTGATAATTGCAAACGTAAATTGGACAAAAAAAATGTCCAAATTTACGAATCAAAAAAATGATTAAATAAAATTTTGTTAAGTTTAAGTATTTGCATACAATCTTTTACATTTTAGTGCGTAGGTAGGTAAAGACGTAATTTTGAGAGTACTATACGGTAAGAATACGTTAGCCATAAAAGCAGGTTGTGGCACATACATAATTTTTGCACGGATGGAGATTTTTTAATTTAAAAATAAATTCAAAATGTTTATAAGATAAATTGAATTTTCCACCTACATCTAGCGAAACAGTAGCTTACTTCTAGAAAAATATAAGTAGCTGTGTATGGAAAAACGTATAATGAATACAAGTGCATGCGACATAAGGAAGCATTCCATCGAAAACTGCTACTATCAAAAGAGTCTTCTGGTGTACATGCAATACAAAGTACAATTTTTAATTTCTAATGAAAACGTTTAATTTTTTAAGTGTCTAAACAGTTTCTATTAGATATGGTATCGTTGTTTAACGTTTCTTTATAGACTATGGGCAATAATGAAGTCCATTGGTTATAAAAAGACGTTTATGACAATGAAATTCGTGTATAATTGTCAATATATGATATGTCCGTGCATAATAGTATATTATTCAACGAGCATGTTAGGATGGCTATTATTCACGACGGTTACATTTACGAAATGAGCCGCAGGCGAGTTTCGTAAATAACCGAAGTGAATAATAGCCAATAACATGCAAGTTAAATACTATACTTTGTCCACGACTATTGCTAAATAACAACAATTTTTGTAAAAATTTATAATTACCAGAAACATTTTTTTAAAAACTTCATCTAATCGGCCATGACATTGTACCTATATCAAAGGCAGCAATTGTTTTTGATGTTATTCGAGAAACGTCAAAAAATTAATACTGTGCGCGGATTTTGCTTTTGCAAGTATTTTGTATTAAAAAAGTTAAAAATGGACAGCGACAGTGACGAGATATCTTGTACACCACAGCATATAACAGAAGCTGCGAAAATGACTTCTTTAAGTTTGCTGGTATGGTATTGTATTTTGACATTTGTGATTTTGACGTAAGAGTGAATTATGTACCATAATTCACTCCCATAATTCACGGCAATTTATTATGGGTAGTCTTATGTTTAACAAAACACATAACTAATTGATGTATAATTTAGTAGTCGTGGATAAAATTATTTTATTGTCTATATTGGTTCTAAACGGGATATACAGGGTGTCTCTAAACCTAGAACCATAAATTTACCAGCCGCTTCCTGGCGCAAAAATAAGTCGAAAATGTCAATAGAAATTTTGTCCTAAACCGCAGGATAAGGAAGCTAGTACACGTCTTTGAAAATGGTGTTGAAAAAACGGAAAACAATTGCAATTTAAAAACGGTTTGAGATAAAAAATCAAAATTTTGCAGGCAGCCTAACCTATTAAAGGTATAAACTTTCTACTATTTTTTCTTTGTAAATTATCACTTTTTTCTTGTAATCCGTTTTTCTTAACCTTTTGTTTTTTTCCATTTTAGTTTAGAGATTTGTATTCCCTGTTGCCTAATTAACAAAAAAGGTAGTCTTGTTTCAACTCGCTTGGACTAACCGTTTCCTATCAAATGCAGGTTTTCTGTTTAGCCAAAATCAATTTAGAATGCTGGATTTCTGTGTGAATTAATTTATTGAAATAGTTATTTACATAACAAGTTTTGAAAGTTATCTATTACTGGACGAAGAAGCATGTTGAGGGTACGAGGCCGTAAGGCCGAGTACTTTTATGCTTCTGAGTCCAGTAGAATAACTTTCAAGACTCGTTATGTATAAAATTTTACCTGAAATCGTATAAATTACTTCAAAATTATTCATAAATTCGCAAATTTGAAAATGTCATTTTGACAATTCTTTAAAAAATAAAAATCAGATATGTTAAGGAACAGCAGATTCGTGTATCCATGGTGAAATAAAAAATAATTTATTTATTTATGTTTTGATTTTTCTTGGTTTTTGTATGGTTTTGTGTGGTGTTAAATGGTAAATTCGGCATGTTCGAAGAAGAAGACGTTTCTTATAATGTGACTGAGGCTGCGGCGTCTGTGGTACAAGATTTGTTACCAACTAAATCAAGGGAAAGATACGAAAAGGCATATTAACTTTTCTATGACTGGTGCAAGGTAAAACAACTTAATTAACTAACAGAAGATGTCCTCTTGGCGTATTTTGGCTAAAATTTATAAGCCATCAAGCCTTTGGAGTGTCTTTTCAATGCTTAAATCAACCTTATTGATCAAAAATAATTTGAATATTGGTCAATTCTGCAGGCTAATTGCCTTTTTCACAGTATATCGCTTAACGAATCAGTAGTTTCACTCTCAGGCGGCGCCTTTGAAGCTGCTGGCAAAAATTTTTCATATGCGCAGACCCCGATTTGCAGCCACGCCCATCGGATATTTTCTATACACGGGAACATTGTTATAAATATACTAATGGTCCTGTATGATAACAGTTTGACAAATCAAGACTATCGTGATTTGAATTAAAAACAATCGCGAATGATCACGTGACTACGTAACCTGCGCAGACCCCAATCTGTCGCCAGGCGTCGATCATGCGCCGAACCACAAAATAAGCAGAGTGAAACCACGGAACATAGCTAGAGATACAGAAGCGACACTCGAGCGGCGGCACTTTGAAGTCCGTGGGGCAACTCTACTCCGGTTGTACCCGACGCAGCCATTACTCTGGCAAGTAACTGGGACTGGACAGTGTAGGTATTTACATATAACTCTGCAGCGCTTTAACCACACTTTAACTGCTTTAACTAAGATTTTTTTTATTGAGCTACAAATTACATATTTTATTTTAAATATCAAACACGTAAGTGTAACACGTATACAATACAAAATAAATAATTAGTGCGAGCACGTAATAAAAGCATAAAACGAGTTTTGCCGTTTTCATTATTTTATTTCGATTTCCCATATTATAATCATTATTATAAATGCCGAAGTATAATGCATTTTCTATTTTTTGGGTCTGTGCTCTTTGCAATCTTCAAAGCTCTATTCGAAAATTTTAAAATGTAAAAAATTCTTAATCTAATAAATAATAATAATAATAATAATGGATTTATTTCCTTACAAGCATACATATATTACAAGAGACATACAAGAAAAAAAAAAAAAGAATTATGCATGCAGGAAACCACTGGGTAGCAGTTCAACTACAGTAACAAAACTGCACTTGTTCTACCACTGCTCCCAGAACAAAATAAATAATAATGTAAAATAAAATAATGCCTAGAATGTAAACAGTTACAATAATTTTATAATGTACCTATGTACGAAGAAAGGCCTGCCCGAAGAAAGTGTTCGCAGGGATGTTTAAAACTAATATTCTGTAGAATAGCATACATATTTTTACTAATATTCGAGTTTAGAATTAAGTTTTCAATATTACCCAAAAACACTGTCTCGAGTTCTAGGACAAATTTGTAAAACGATGTAGCAGGGGATTTCAGATTGCCAAATGCAAATACATCCTTATTTTTATTTTCGTAAGCTTTGAAATGAACGAATAAGTTAGTAGGCGGAAGTTGATGAATTAATTTTGAAAACTGGTCACATTTTATACAAGTGTGTATGGATTCAGATTTTTTCATCAAATATCCACACACGTAATACAATGCATTTTGCTGGACTACCGTATTTTGATAATCACTTATTTGAATTGTTAGTGACTTTGATGTATTTTTTGTGGTCGATATTATAGTATCCTTGCTAAAATTTATACTAACATCGTTTATGGTTGTTATTAGTTGGTCAAAATCTTTGGCACAGTTGGCATTGTCGGAATGCGCAAAATAATAACTAATAATATTTTATTTAGTTTATTATTATTTTTGCAATTTTTGCAATTCGGTGCTAAACACCAATTACCACCCTTCTTTATCTCAACGGCGGCGCTCATGATAGTACCACAAAAAAAAAATAAGCATAATTAATATGCAGTATTACATTAAAGCGCTAGCTGCAACTGGCAAAAATACTTGCTGAAAGGCGGGCACCGATTATGTTGACGTCACAGACCGAGGGCCACGCTGTAGCGCCGAGTGTCGCTTCTGTATCTCTAGCTATGTTCCGTGGTGAAACTACTGATTCGTTAAGCGATATACTGTGCCTTTTTGAAGAAGAAAAGCTTAGATTTTTACTTGAGTCCCCAGATAAGGAATTTTGATGAAGGTAAAATACCAACCAGTGCAATATTTCTATATTTTTTATTTTTTCTAATTTTTAGATTGTTCTAATTATTGGTTTGGCAGAAGCATGTCGCTGCGATGAGTAATAAGCTTTCAATTGCTAATCGGATACAGCATCAAGAAATGTCACAGACAAACGAAGTTTCGGATAATTTTTCCGCAACTTCGAATAATAATGAAGATCTAGCATCTGCATGTCGTGTTGTAGTAGCAAAAACTTCCTCGAAAACTGTCCCACCTTCCATAAATATTTCTAATGTTCAGAATACTACTATTAATATTAATATTTCACATTAATTAGTTAAGTTAATACTATTGTATTTAATTATTTTCTTAATAAAATTCAATTTATAGCTTAAGAAAAGTATTATTTTAGTTTGAAACAACCTAAATTGTGCATTCCATATAAGTATAGGTGGAATTTGTACCTACAACCAAGAAATTTTTTATAAACTTTGACATTGACAGTTGCTTCATGTAATAGAAGTACACTCAAGATTTTACATTACTAGGAAGGTAATGATCAACTTTCAAAACTCAAGATAGCTGTGAAAGTTTGACTTTCTTGACGATTTCGGGTAAAATAAATTAAAATAAAAATAGTTACAGTAAGTGTTCGTACTGTTTATACCTTCAATAGGTTAGACTGCATACAAAATTTCCATTTTTTATCTCAAACCGTTTTTAAAATGCAATTGTTTTCCGTTTTTTCAACACCATTTTCAAAGACGTGTAGCTTCCTTATGCTGCGGTTTAGGACAAACTTTTTATACACATTTTCGACTTTTTTTTGCGTCAGGAAGCGGCTGGTAAATTTATGGTACCTACTAGGTTTAGAGACACCCTGTATAATGAAAGCTTCGTATTTTTTGCAATATGGAATATTTTTAATAACAAAAAAAATCACAAATAACAATAGGTAGGTACTAATAGATACTAAAATACCTACATAAAATTTTGTTTTCGAAACGTCTTCTCTTTTTCATGTGTTCAAGGCTGAGGTTGTTTGGGCAGCGTGAACAATTACCTTATCACCTATACAGTGAATTTCCTTCTCGTTTTTCTTAGTTTTCTTCGTTAACTTATATAATCTTTGCTTAAAACTCCTTATGTTATCTTCAGTGTTACCATAACACGGCAATAGATAACTTTTCGAATAATTCAATTTTTCATCAATAATTGGCCAATGTTGTTGCCGCATTTGCTCAAACAGATATAACGGGTGACCAATATAATCCCTGACGTGATCGGTACACGTGAAGCAAACAGAAACAGACATTATTTACACTAGCAATAAGAGTAGCAATATTTTTTGTTGTCGCTATGAAATATAGAAATAAGTATTTTTATAGTAGTCATCTGCAACTCTCCCCAACCAACAGTCTTTGATACAACAAAGTTCGTAACGAGTATGGCCCACAACCTACAACGAAAATTGAAATCACTGTAAAATTTCTCTGTTTTAATGCTCTGTCTGAAGCCGTAAAAATACATTTCAAAAATGTTGCAACTATGTAAAATGTATTGTTAAATATTTATTCTTACCTGAATATTATTAAAATTCATCACTTTCACTTGAATAACACATTTAGGGCCGGATTTAAAAAGTCTGGTTAACTGACGGTTGGCTTAACAAACTCAACAATGCTCATTGATACGATTCTTTAAAGCAATCATATCCATGCCAATTGGTCGTGGTTGAGCCAACCGTCGATTAACCAGACTTTATAAAACCGGCCCTTTGGGTCGATTTATCAATTCGTATTTAACTCTTTTTCAAGCTAACCAACGGTCAACTGTCATAGTGTCATGGATACGATTCTTGCAACAATTCGTATACAATTGTATTTAGATTAAACACTAAACTTTTTTAAGTGGTGGTCGCAACATACGTTCGAAAGATATAACAGTGTGTCCGCGTAAGTTGGCTACATATGGAAAACTTTGTTATTATTGATTTTATGAAAAAAAGTTATTCTTCATAAAAAGTTCTGCATGTTCTAAAACCCAAAATTCAACCATCAGATATTAAATTATATCAGTCGTATCATAAAAATAATTAAGTATATCATTTTTGTTCAAGAGTAAAGTACCTTCATTTTTGACCATATCGAAATTTTTTTATAAGAAAAGATGTTATGGATTAAAAATAATTTTTAAATATTCAATATTGTTTATTTACAATTAAAAAATATTATTTTTACATTTTCTCTGCGATAACATTGAAAGTTTAAGTTTGAAGATTAATACATTACATTTAATAATTCATTAATTAATTAATAATATTTTTTAATTATAAATAAACAATATTGAATATTTAAAAATTATTTTTAATCCATAACATCTTTTCTTATAAAAAATTTTCGATATGGTCAAAATGAAGGTACTACTTTACTCTTGAACAAAAGTGATATAATTATTTTTGTCCACGACTACTAAATTATACATCGATTATTTATGTGTTTTGTTAAACATAAGACTACCCATAATAAATTGCCGTGAATTATGGGAGTGAATTATGACCCATAATTCACTCTAAATCACAAATGTGAAAATACGTGTGAACTTCAGTAAGAAATTTATTGATACATTCAGGTGTAAAAATGCTAGCTTTCTTGGGTCGGAAACCCTCGGACTTTCGTTTCAAAAGTGCTCGCAATTTGGCATAATTTATTTAAAGTTTTAGAACATGCAGAACTTTTTAGGAAGAATAACTTTTTTTCATAAAATCAATAATAACAAATTTTTCCATCTGTAGCCAACTTACGCGGATACACTGTATACAGAGTGATGATAACGTATCGCACAAAAATCATATTTTGGTTATTTAATGTTTTTGCGGAAAATCCTGAGACCAGTCGATGTTTGTTTTTAAATCGCCATTTAGACAGGTAATTTTAATTCCCCCACCCCCCAACCCTTAAGTGACCAACCCCAACTTTAAAAATTTAAATGGATATAGGTACCTCCTTTGATAGGTCTCTTTATTCTTAATATAACATAAAGTTTTTCAAAATCTGTTGATAAATAACGGAGATATTTAACAAAATGTAATCAATGTAAAAAATGGGGTTGACATTTAAAAAAAAAATTATGACGTCACAGCGTAGAAATAATGGCCGATCAAAACCACACTTTTAGGTCAGGAAGTGCCTTTTTTTAATGTCTACCATTTAGGGCGTGTTTGAGCCGTTTTCTTTTCGAATATTGACATTTTCATTTGATACATTTTGTTAAATATCTCCGTTATTTATCAACCGATTTTAAAAAGCTTTTTTGGCTATATTAAGAATTAAAAGACCTATCAAAAGAGGTATCACAAAGGGTATCTTTCTATTTAAATTTTTAAAGTTGGGGTTGCTAGCAGTTAGGGGTTGAGGGGTGGGGGGTTGAAAATTATATGTCTAAATGGCAATTTAAAAACAAAAATCGACGGCTCTCAGGATTTTCCGCAAAAACATTAAATAAGCAGAATATTATTTTTGTGCGATACTTTATTATCACTCTGTACTTCATTCAATTTTGATATCAATTACATGATATGAATAGTAAAAATTATTGTTATAAAGTTAGTTAGCCCATATGGATGTGACTGGAACCTTTCTAAATTAAGTATTACTACCTACTCCAATTTATTTACCTATTCTTTGATTCTAATTTTCTTGGCAAGCTGCAGAATCAGCTCCCGCCAATTCCAGTGAAGTACATAGTACTAATAAAAATCGTTAAATAGAACAGAATGGGGAAACAGGAATAGCGTTATTTTGGGCCAATAAGACTTCATGGGCCATTTAGAGTATAAAGGGAATTAGAGCAGGATTCTACAGATTGTTACAGATTCTACGAATTGTAACGTAATTCGTAGATTGATAGTATTTAACCTTTTGAGTGCTGTTAGAACGGTTAGTTCTAGGAATAAGAAGAAATACTGTACATAAATACATTCGTTTTAACTAATTAACTCGATCACAACCTGGTGGAAAATGAATAGCTTAGTTGGTGTCCATCGTTTTTATTTGGGCATTGAATATCGTTGGTGGGAGAGCAGCCGCAGCACTTGTGTTGAGAGGTTAACTTCGCCTGACGCGACCGTGTAGGTATTTGTTCGATCCCATTTAGGGGACTGTTTATTTAGTAGCTCGCTCCGGAAGGTTATTTCGATACCTATGTATGTTTCTACGAACGTTTTCTTTATTTCTATTGGTATTAATTGTCCTTAAAGTTAATTATGATTTTTATTAACACCCTGTATCAATCCATATGAAGAAGTGAACCCAAACTACCTAAAAAATAGGTGCCATAAAATTAGGGGGTGCAAACGGGCACGTACCATATTTATCATACAGTTCTACCATGCATACAAAGTTGAAAAGGGGCGTGTCTAGCGCTGAAATAGTTTTTCAAAGTACAGTCAAAATAAAAACATTTAGCTGGCAAAATGTAAATAATTGTAAATACTTTACCGTAACAAAATCTAGAAATGCTAAAAAATCTCAGAAAACTACCTCGGAATAGCTGGACTGGAAGAAAAAAAGACGTAAAATAGTAACGTGTAACGTACAGGGCTTAGCAACGAAGAAAAAGTAAGTAATAGTAGAAATTGAAAAGATGAACCTCGATATTGTAATTCTGACAGAGACAAAACGAAGGGGTACAGGCCAAGAAAAATACGGACACTACCAACACATATGGACTGGGGTACCGAAACACCAACGACCTAGAAGTGGAGCAGCAATACTTCTAAAAAATAAATGAACGAATACCATACAGACATAGGAAGAAGTGAGTGATCGTATTATAAAAATTAGAATGAGAATTGGGGGAATCCTATTTCAGTAATAGGGATACATGCAATAAATGACGACATGCGCGTCGATGATAAAGAAGAATTTTGTAACTTATTAAGTGAGGAAATAGAAAAAGTTAATAAAAATGATGAACTAGTTATAATAGCAGCAGAGTGGGAAAAATAGAGCATGACAGTAGAAAAACTTGGTGAAGAGACAGAGAACGATAACCACTCTATGCGGGGAGCACAGACTGATGATAGCAAATACGTTCTTCCATAAATATATATGGAGACATCAAACGTTATGGCTCAGATCAATTATTGACCAAATAACTGCTAAAAGAGAAAGAACGTTAATGTTGAAAGATAAGAGTTTATAGTGCGGATCCGAGCAACACATGGTAGTAGGGACATTTATTAGTAAAAGACGAACACCAACAAGGTTGGAAGAAGAGGAGAAACAAGAGGAAGAAGAAATAAAATACCCAATATATAAAATAGAACTACTATTAAGACAAGAAAGCATTTTAAAACTATATCGGACAAGACTATAGCAAAACCTAGATTGGAATGTAGATGAGAAAACACCAAACGAAATACACGAAGCATTGAAAATAACCATAAACAAAGCAGTCAGAGAAGCTTTAAGCGTTAAGAAAGCTCTAAAAGAGAGCAAAACAACAAATCGGCTGGCCCAGACAACATTAGAATTCAACTCATAAAGAACGGAGGGACTAAAGTATAGAAATAGTCACGAAACTGTTTCAAAAAATAGAAACTGACGAAGGTATACCAGAAGAGTGGAATACGGCCCATATCATCTCAATACAGAAAAAGGGAGATAAAAAAGATTGCAAGAATTACCGTGAAATCAGTATTTTGCCATCGCTCGTCAGGCTCTTTGGGAGAGTAATTAAAAATAAAATTCAAGGACACCTTAAAAACTTTAGTGAAGAACAAAACAGTTTTAGCAGGAAGATCATGCCTCGGCAATATCTGTGCGAATATTAATAGAAAGAAACAAAGAGAAGAATATAGGAACGCATATGACTTTCGTCGATCTGCAAAAGGCCTAAGACAGTGTATTAAGATGTTTCATATGGCAGGCAATGAGAGGCATGCAGAGAATGTAGATACTTAGGTTCGATCATTACAAACACAAGAAAAGTGGAAGAAGACGTACAGGAAAAAGTCATAAAAGGAAAAAGAGCTATAAAAGCACTACACGGGACTATCTGGAATAATCCTCACCAAAGAAACAAAAAGAAACATAATTACGGCTATTATAGAGAGTATAACAACGGGTAGAGGAGAAATGTGGCCAATAACAAAGAAAGTCAGAGATAAGATAAGAACTGTGAAACTAGACTATATGCGAAGATGTCTACAGTATACCCGCAGAGACAAAATAAGAACAAAAAGAATATGGAGAAAATGGAGGTAAAAGAATCGATTACAAAAAGATTAGAGAACAAAGTACTAAGATGGTACGGACACGTTCAAAGGATGGAAGAAGAAAGGCAGCCCAAGAAAATCCTACAGTGGCTGCCACGAGGAAGAAGAAAAAGGGGACGAACAGCCGTCAAATGGGTAGTACAATATGTATGTTACGGGTAAAGTGAGGAATGAGGATAAACCTAGGATTAACCGGGTAAAGTGCACTCAAAGGCGTCTTTTCCAATACGCCTTTGGAGGCCTTTGAGTGCGCTTTACCCGGGTAATCCTAGGTGTACCCTCATTCCTCACTTTACCCGTAACATATACACCAAACAATGCAAGAAAAAGTTTTGGAAAAACATGACTGGGAAGATAGAGCATATTGGCATCTGAGAACGACTAATGTTCGAACGTACTACCTCATTTTCTTCCAGAAGTATTGTTTGACTCGAATCTATAATTTTGGAAATAAACTACAACATTTGTTGCAAATGAAATACGAAAATATTATAGCTTTATAATTATTTTATCTGTTGTACAGTAGTATTAACTGAGAATGTTAAAAAGAATGAAACAATAAAATTATCTAAATTTCTGTTAGATACGAGAAATCAGTACAAGGTACAAGTACAGATTAAATAGGTATACAGTTAGTTCCATACAGTTTTCTCTATCCAGTCTACAAAATGTGATACTCTGGTATAAATGGCAGGCGAATTAGGAAATCCGCAAAATTTTCCAAACGATGTGACTCCGATTAGACTATACATGCAATACGGTTCCTTAAGAACCACTTGTAGGGGCCCACCGGAGTCGCCTTGACAAGTATCTTTTCCTCCAGCCATTTCACCTGCACAGATCATAGATTCGGCTACCCCATGTGGCATGGTCATCAATTCTGGTCCAGAAGAGAAACTCTGCGCACATTGCTCATTTGGAAATAAACTCAATTGTACTTTCATCAAGTGCCTGCTCCCGGCTACAGCATCTAAACAGAAAAAATAAACAGTACATAACTATAGAAACACAATTACTTTCTTATTTTTAGTATTAAAATGGCTACTCTTTATTTTAAAAATTTTCATAACTTAAATTTAATTCACATCCCTCACCTTCATTACTAAGATTTTAATATGTAGTACCTACCTATAAAACCAGTCAAGTGCATGAATATACAGTGAAGTCCATTTATTGTGTAGTATAGGCATATTGCAAGTTAAATAGTCCGCCCACTTTATCATTGGAATATAGGCAACCCATTATACATTGTTATCGGGTCTTGCGCCTGCTTACTGATTTTAATTATTGTTTGTCACCTGTTAAATTTATTTTTTTTTTAATACAGAACTACCAATTTATTGAAAACATCAGTTATAGAGACGAAGAAAAAATATAAATGTGCACAAATTCTAATTTACAGTTTTATGTAAATTTTTTTATCATGCTGTGTCACACAGCTTGCACTTACAAATTTTCTAGATGTTCTTGATATCATAGACACATTAGGGATAGGTCTGTTAAGATATTTGACACGAAAATGATCCCTAATATTATACAGTACCTATACATATTTCAATTTTTTTCAATAAATCATTAGTTTTAAATCTTGTTCTTTATTAAAAACTAAAAAGAAACACTGTGTAATTAACAAACAATAATCAAAATTAGTAAGCAGGGACAAGAGTGATAGCAGTGTATAATGGGTTGCTTATATTCGAATGATAAAGTGGGCGGACCATTTAACTTGCAATATGGCTAAATTGCACAATAAATGGAATTCACTGTATATGGCATTTCAAACTTGATAATGTCAATATGACAATATCAATCAATTTTTCAAAACGATTTTACAGGAACTTCTCTAAAAGAATAAAAAACAATACAAAATGGAATGAGCTCGAGAGAATATAATTTATAGTTAATGTCGAAATTATTCACAGGCGTGATTCACAGGCATTCTTGCATCTGTATTATTAATCAAATTATAATCCAGGCAGCTATTCAATTTGTTATCTGGGTTGCCTATTCAACTATTTTACTTAAGCGATTCTATATTTTGTATCGTACAGTATTGGCTTTATGAAGAACGTTGTTAAATCTGTACTACACACCGCTTGTGTAAACAAAATATACCCCAACCCGGATTCTTTACTGCACGCTCATTATGCCATTGTGTATCTTTAAACTTCAGAACCCTTATTATGTCATTGCGTATGGAATATCGCACACCAAGTAATTTCAAATACATGACTGACAATTATTCCAACATTAAATTAAATAATAGTGCATATTCTATTTTTGTTTGCAATTTGTTAGGGTAGAGCACATAAGATCCGTCTATATAGCGTTTCATACACTGGATCCCGGGTAACCAGGGGGAACAATACTAATAATTTGTCCAATTTTGTGGTGTAACATTCTTGTAAACTTCTTTAATTAAATTTATTACATCCGCTTCTTTAAATGTGGAATTTTTTCGTGCAAGGTAGGTGTTATACTTTATCTTCGTTCCATGTCGTTTCTATGGCATTTAACTCCCAGTGGTTTGGGGGCAACCGCAGTATTTTGGCAGAATGTTTTTTTTGCAATCTTTTCGACTTTGTACCCCTTAAACAGTTGTTTGTGTGTATTCACATACATCCAACATTTCGCGTTTTACATAATCTTCTTCAAAATACATATTTCTGGTTGTAAATCATTCGTTTATTGTTTCTGCGTTAGAAGAAGTGTTAGGGAGGTATCTGTTCTTATGTCCTGTTGTGATAGGGGGCAGTATCCATTACTACTACTAAATTGATAAAATGATAACGATCCATTTTAACTCAAAGTGGGCAAAAGGTGATTAGATTAAAACAACAGTAAAAACCTTGTGTAAACACACGAATTTATTGTAGAAAATTGTTGAAAAACTGTTAACGTTTTCGCTGGTGTTAACCCAGCATCTATAAACTAGACTAGATAACTATAAAAAGGAATACATAAGAAAAGTACATAAAAAGTTAGTAAAAAACTTACCGACGACAACAACAAACTATTCAAAATATAAAGAATAGAGGTTTTAAGAACCCATATTCAAATGGAAAAATTAATTAATTAAACACAAAAATTTTGTAATGTAAAGTATCGTGGATAACAAATTTTTGTACTGTTCTAATTTGTTATCCACGATGCTTTAGATTATTATTTGTTGTTCTTTTTACTTTCCCATACCCCCACTGGTACGTATATGGGAAGTATTGATATCATGAAAATTTTGGAAGTTAAGATTTTCGCGGAAATACGTGTTTTGGACCCCTACTAACCTAAAAAAGTGGTCTAGAAAAAATGTTTGTCTGAGGGAGGGTGGGGGGGGGGGTATGTATGTAACGCTACTAACGCAAAAACTAGTGAACCGATTTTGATGAAATTTGAAATGAAGGGGTAAATCCAAAACGGTCGCAACGGCGCTCTTCCAAAAATTTTGAAATTCTTGAAAAATTATTACAAAAAAAGGATTTTTTCTAAGGATTTTGTTTAAATTTTCTACACTTATGCAGCTTGGTATTAGCTACATTTGCCTTTTTGATGAATGCTCTACGAGGTATTGAAAATCGGAAATTGATGCTCCTATGGCGCCTTTATTAGTCAAAATATGAAAGATGTTTAAATATAAATTCATCGACAAAATAAGCTTTTAAAAAAAATCGGAAACCGGAAGCGGAAGTTGGATGTGTTTTTTGGTAGCATTGTTTTCAGAAGCGGAATTTTAAAAATCTGAGTAGGGGATATGAAAGAAGACCATAATTCAAAGGAAACAGTTTTTTGACGGACTCTCTAACTTCAAACTGACGCGACGCGACGGCCGCTATGAATTTTTCAAAATTTCGACTTTAACGCCCCATAACTCAAAAATCAGTTATCTGATTAGGTTCCGCAACAACTTGTTTGAAAGTTTATTTCGTAAATCCAAAAACGGTCGCAACGGTCGTTCTTCCAAAAATTTTGAAATTTTTGAAAAATGATAAAAAAAACTAGCCACATGATTTTTTTTTAATTTTCTATACTTATGCAGCTTGGTATTAACTATATTTTTGTGTTTTGATGAATGCCAGAATTTCACTGTGGCGCCCTCTACGAGGTTTTGAAAATCGGAAATTAATGCTCCTATAGCGCCATTATTAGTCAAAATATGAAAGCAGTATAATATATAAAAGTTGGTTAGTATATAATTCTGCATTTTCCTAAATGTATATCACGTATACAGGGCGTTTGCTTTCCACAGTACAATAAGCAACTTTGTAATTTCAAATGAAACACCCTATATATTATTATATAATTGAATGCAAAATTTAATTGTCTATCACATAGTATAAGGCATTCATATGGCTAAAATGTACGGTTGATGAGAAATTCGTGAATGTTGATTGGACTTTGACGGAAACGGATCATCAGTCGGTAGCGATCGTCCGGCTTCGCCCGCTGTGGACCAAACTACTACAGACACATGCTGGTGTCTTTCTTCTGTTCATATCGAACCCGCAATAGTCTCGTTTTTCTCGCTAGGCATTCAAATGATTTCCAATTCTGCCTCGGGAACTACTGATGAATACCAAAAATGAAATGTTTATTTTTAGTATGGAAAGTACAGGGGAAGTGCGCACCTCCCACTTTTTTTTTGTTGCAATGGGTAATATAATAATATAACATACAAAAATGTAGGTACCTAGTATTTTAAATATAATGTCTAGTAATTAATAATGTACGCCACTGGCAAATTGCAAAAATAATAGTTGTTTATGGACAGTAAAGAAAAGTGTTTTAGTCCCGGTATACAGTTTCCCGAAGCGAAGCGCAGTGAGGAACTGATAAGGTTTACAAAATTAGTGCTACCAATATGAAGTTCAGCAATTGGTAGATTCTACCATTAGTTTTGTTTTTGCTACCCACAAAGTTATTTGTGTTTAAAAATTAGATTCAAATCGCCGCAAGGTCCATCGATATTTGTAATATTATTCACATTAGATGAATGATCTTATAAGACTATCTTAAACGCTATTTCACTGATTATCTTCGTAGAGGTACTAAAACAAAATAACACTCAAGGATACGTTACCATATGAAAGTTTCCCGAATCCTATTGCAATTGCTTTCCTGTCAGGGATATGTTGTTCAGTGTTCAGACATGCTGGACGAACAAATGGAGTAAATCGCACTGGGTAAATTAATTTTAGCAATGCAATGTCATTATACTTCAATGGGGGTTTATAATTGGGATGAGGGATTCTGGCAGATACTAATAATTCTTGAAGATTCTCCTCTGAAGAAAATTCAATAATTCCCAATTTAACTTTTTGAGCGGGCCCTCTGAAAATACTATGTCAGTATAATTTCATAGAATATTGTTTTCTACTACTACTTTGGAATAGTATAAACTTCGTGTTTAATTTTCAAATAATGGAATAAGTAGGTACATTTTGTAACTCTCTGAAGAACGAGAATGATCACAAGTCGTGACATCTCATAATCATAGCTGTTACTAAAACTTTATTGTTTAAAAATCTAAATGATAAATTTAATAAAATTATCAAATTCTAATGTAGGTAATTGAATTTATTTGCTTTAGGGCCGGTTAATCAATCCGTGGTTAACTCCTTGTTAAGCTAACCAACGGTCATCTGTCATGGATACGATAAGTCTCATTTAGTACTCAGACTAGTACTACTAATACTAGTCCATGATTGGTTAAGCTATGTCCATACCAAAGTAACACAGGGGAACATTTTGTTGTTGGTTGCCGAAACCTGTTTAGGAATCAGAAACAACAACAAAATTATGGTAAACATTCTGTCCATACCAATAAAACTCATTTAGTCACAGTATCATCGCGTTATGGCAACAAGAAACGTTCCGTCTACATCAGTGTAGTATGTGTTTCAATATTCGTAAAAAATGTGGTGCGATGATGATACAGGCAGCAGTGGCTGCAATTGTTATTATTTTGAAAAAGCAGAAAAACGAATCGATAAATGTTAGGCAGGCCGACTCTTTTAGAAAGAAATTTTTCTGTTCTCCATTTGAACGGCATGTTTTAACTTTTTTAATGAATGATAAACTAAATACAACTACGCAACACGTCAACACCTGTGTGTGGCATTCGTCGCTGCACACACAACACACAAGTTTCTTAAACAAGTTACAACGTGTTCACACTGCGTTTGAGAAACAAAAATGTTTACCAATGTTTCTAGATTTACTTTGATAATTTACCGTTAAATATGGAAACAAGCAACTTGTAGGAATATTTGTTTCTGCAGCCATAAACAATAAAGATCATCAATAAACTTTCAGAAACAAGTTCCAGGAACATGCAACATAAACACGATGTTCCCATGTGTTGTTTTCGGTGTGGACGTAGCTTTAGATGTAGCTTACCGCTTGTCGAGTGAAGTGCCAATTGTGGATCCACCTTCAGTCAACGCGCACCTTTAAGTCCCCATTTACACATACCCTTTTCGGAGATTTAATGCGCGCCTTGGAAGGCGTGTAGAAAGTCGTCGACGTTTACACGTTTTGTCTACAATATTCAGTAGTGGCGGTAACAGCCAAATACATCAACACTAGGTGATACGTAAACTTATGTGCTTTGAAAACAATGTCTAGCTCTAGCAGAACAAATCGGTTTAGAGCAGCACAAATAGCTGCCATTGCAGGTGCATCCTTATTAGCAGTTGCAGTAAATAACAAAGAAAAAATAAACGATCTTGTTGGATAAAACCATGGATATCGCGGAGAAATGGAAAGGCTAGTTTCTCGTTTATAAGAAGCGAATTATTACTTGAAGATGCATTTTATTTTCGTATAATTAGTTAAGAATGGATGCAAGTAGGTACATACCAGATTTTGTTGGGGCAAGTAGAACAAGCTGTGACAAAACAAGATATCAGACTGCGAAAAGCTGTCTCGCCATGTGTAAAGCTTTCAGCAACTTTATATTTTCTCGCAACAGGAGAATCATATGCAAGTTTAGAGTACCAGACAAGATTATTGAAGTCATTTTTATGTTTGCGGTACCAGAGGTGTGTGAAGTTATATATTCAACCCTTAAAAATGAATATTTCAAGGTAAGAGCAATAAAACAATAATAATTAAAAGTAGAAACATTTAAACTGAGCTCTTCGGTCAGTTACGGTTCCAATCCGATATCTTCGCGTGCCTTTTCACGAATGAAAATAGGACTTCTGGCTATTCTGTTTTCATGACTAACAGCTCATCTAAATTCGTTGTGCGCAAACTCCAAGGACTGTTGAGTCCCGGTCCTGTGGAAAGGCATGTGTAAATAGGGACCAAAGAGACTTTGTACGCGGTGCACGCAGTTTTAACTCTAAGTTCATATTTAAGGCTTTCTTAAAATTAAGTAACGACGGTTATTGTCTAATATTTTTAGTATCAAATAATTAAACTAATCATTTTAAAAATTGTATTTTCGACAAACGCTACGATACGTTGACCAAGATCAATAGCACTTGAAAATCGCGACTAGAAGTATCTCATATGATTTTTAAGATCCAAGATTAAAAATAACAAATTTCTAACATTCTCGAACAGACAACATTTCTTTACAATAAACTATCGGTTTTTAGTACCAATTTGTTCATCCTTTATTTCTTTTCTTAGTAATTGATAATTGATTAGTTATGCCATTTGTCCGAATATTAAAGTAAATCTATAACGAAAATAAAATTTCTGTCCACCTAATAATACGTATAGCTGTAGTGTTAAATACATACTTTTCTCTGCTGCTTAAGCAATGGGCCGCTGTAAGTACGAACTGTTCGCTGATCAAGGCTCCTCCACATTGCCAAGATAGTTCAGAATTCGGTGAAAATCCAAACCCTACAACAGCCTAGAACAAAAAAAGAATTGTAAGCTTGGTGGAATTGTAAATCTATTTGGCAAAATTTTAAAGGTTAATATTTCTAAAATTTCCCTACCTTGTCAAGTTATGTTAAGATTCGAAACTACTGGCGTGTTACGTAACCGAAGATGCGCGATACAAACCAGTCTTAGCATGAACTTCTGTTTTGATGGAAAATAAACCTGAAAGATTGTCGTCAAACAAACGTAACATACGCTAACAGCGGTTTTCTGATAGAAATAGTAGATTGCTTTAATTAATTTTTTATATGCGTAAATAGCACAGTGAACAAATAGTGTGTCTAAAATGTCGCCGGTATTTTTCTATTCAGAAAAGATTCTAGACTCAAGAGAAATAAAAAAGTTCGTATACAAATTTGGATCTATTGCGTAGATATCAAAATCGTTTATTTAACGACGCTCCGGCTCGTTTCGTTGCGGTTGTACGGTACGCAGTATCTGAAAACACGCGATACACACATTTCTTAACATGTACTACTGATATTGATAGGCATAGACCCGATTGCGTCTGAAAATACTTCGTTTACAAGTTATATCAAACCAATTTGGACATACGGTATCCAGTTCTGAGGTTCGGCTTCCATAGAACGTTTCCAACCGAAAGCGTTGCGTATGACGGCGGATGCCCAATGGTACGTAACACTGTTATTTTAAGGGACCTCCAAACACCAACCGTTAGGGGACTTTGGACATATGTAGCAAACAAGAGGATTATTTTTGTTCACTTATTATGGTTGCATTTGTAGAGTTTGTTGATATAATATATATTGGGATTTTATTCTGGTATAGCTATGGACTTTACAAACCTCAAATATCCTCTTAACGCTAGGTAAGTGTTAGATAAGCTAGGTACTTATTGAACAATACGGCCCATCGTGTCTATTGCTGTTGCAGGGCTTAAGCTTAGCTGGAAATGCGAAAAAAGTACATTATAATCTGCTAATACCTATTGTTCAGTAATTTTCTACCTGGCTATCGTTAAGCGGATGTTTGAGGTTTGGAAAGTCCACAACAATAACTGATTTTGTCACGATGCGGTTGGTGATGAAGATAATAATAATAGCTGATACCTATACAAATTAATATTTTTTAGAAAAAAATATTCATATAGTACAGATGGAAGCAAAATGATATAAATTAATTGTTTCAATTTTATATGATTTTATATTAAGCATTATTATATTAATTATTATTATATTAAATTAATTTGTTATTAAGTTTTTTCCATAAAACCTTCAAAACTATTATAATATACTGAAGTTGCTAAACACCACTTTCGAAACCAGATGGGATTAACTGATAAGAGGTGGATGCATAAACGCAGGTAAAGGGCATTAGTCACGCAGTGTGTTGCCTAACTTTCTTCATTCAGTTGTTAGGTAGAGCCAGAAATCGTCTTAAAAATATTACTTTGACAAAGATTTTTCAAAAATGGGTTTAGCTGAAAACGTTTTCTACTTATTATTCTATTCTAACCGACTAGACAAACGCACGTGCTGAGCCCTTTTTTTCGATAAGTAAAAATTTAGCCTTATATTTCAATAATAAAAAATACCTAAATTGACCTCTATAAATTATATGGAATCGTTTTTCAAACAACTAGCTCTGTACAAGAAATTCTATATCGTCCAAAAATATAATAAGCGATCTGCTTTTAAAAATGTTTTTTGGAAAGGTAATCTTTGACAAAAGGGATAAGAGTTCCCTGTAGACCAACGAGATACCTACACTTCATTGTATGCGATTCCATATAGATCACAAACGTCCCTTACACCCCTGATTTCTATGTTAAAATCGATAAACTACATCTCTGCAAACGTAAATATTGATATATTTTTTGATAACTATCGGACATTTCAAGCTAAAGTGGTGAAATTCGTGTTACTGCAGCTCTGACATTCTAATAATGCAATCTTCACAATTATTTCTTTTCTTTTTTTTTTTTTTTTGTACCTGCTTCATTGTCATACCTATCATTATTATTATTATTTAATTATATACGATATTATATTCTCCCTAGGTTTCCATGTAAAAAGGCTGTAAGCCTGTTTGGAAATAAATAAATAATAATAATAATAATAATAATAATAATAATAATAATGATTTTATGTAATAATTTAAATGTTATAATAAAGGGAATAAATTAAGACTTGCTACAATATCAGGTGTGTGGGGTTACTCGAAAAGCTAACGGAGAAGGAATAGAAGATTTCATTGATTTTTAGTGAAATTTTTTTTATTAAAATGACAAGCGAAAATGTCATTACTGTAGAAGAATTTGAAACATTTATGCAACAACAATGAGGTCAGATGAAAATAGTGGAAATGGGGACAAGACCGCAAACCCCGCCAACTTAAATATACAGATGCGAATTCAAATCCACTTATGCAGACAATGCAATGTTTATTAGAACAGAATTCTCGAATGCTAAACATGTTACAATTATCACAAGCAGAAGTACCTCGACAAACGAATGACAAAAACAATTCAGATATAAAGAACTTCAATATTATGCCTGACTTATCGAAAACTATTGATAAATTTGATGGAGAAAAAGGTTCTGGACTTGCGAATTTATGGCTCCAACAAGTTCAAAACACAGCTATGTTGCATTGCTGGCCAGATGCATTTACTTTTCAAACAGCAAAGAGTCAGCTTGAAGGCGCAGCCAAGTATTGGTTTAATGGAAGAAGCGAAAACTTAACAAACTGGAATTTATTTAAAGAAGTAAGAAAACATTTATTTTTGAGAAAAACAAGACAAATATTTGGAGGAATATGCAAGACAGGGTTCAGTTGCCAAGGGAAAACGTATCTCTTTATTTTCATGAAAAAGTTGCCCTTTGTCGCGAATTAGATTTGAGTTTTAAAGAAATAAAAGAACAAGTTATTATTGGATTATTTTCCACAGATTTAAGTAATTCTTTGTTGTCAAAGAACCATGATGATGAAGATAAATTATTTCAAGATGTAATAGAGTATGAAGGAGTAAGCAGTTCAAGAATGGGAAGAATAAGCGATAGAAGAGAACATGGAAAAGATAAAGATTCAAGAAATTTCGGACGTTATTATGAATCACAAGGACGTTATTATGAATCACAAAGGGATAGTCATGTAACTACACCAATTAATATAACTACTTTCAGAAGTCTTCCAAGGGGTCGATGCTTCAACTGTAATCAAATTGGCCATTATTTAACAGAATGTCAGCGAACACCTAGATCAAAAGGTTAGTATTATAACTGCGGTTCAACAGAGCACCAAATAAGAAATTGTCCAAAACAGCAGCAGTCAGTTTTAAAACCAACAGCTCGTCCATGGTGCAATAGGGTTGGTCTAGTAGAAGAGATAAAAGCGTGAAATGAAATTATGGTTACTCAAAGACCATTTGAAGGTATTTGTAGCCTTGAAAATATGAAACTTTGGTTACATTAAAAAGAATGATTAATATATTTTTATATTATATTATTATCATTGTTGATTAATTTTATTTTTCCAATTTAGTTGTAAAAAGTTATCTTTTTGACATTTATTTTAGTTGTCATATGCGGTTCATTTTATAACTAGTTATAATATGTGACATTATTTTATAACTATGGTCTGTTTTTTAACTAGGAGGAGTGAATACAAAAGCCAGATTCACACTAGAAATGTCACTAGAAAAGAAGACTTCCGAAGTTTTGACGGTAAATTTGAATTATTATCTTTTTTAAAATTTACAGCTGAAATTAAAACTAATTTAATGTATTTTGCCTGAATTATGCCACTGTCAGCGCCTACAAAAATAATTCTCAAATCACGTCAAACGTCAAAATTTATACAAATTACTTAGCGGTGTGAAACCGGCCTGGCCGCAGCCAATCACAGGTGTGGATTTTGGCGCGACAAATTTGAATCGCTCCTCCTAGTTAAAAAACAGACCATAGTGTTAATTGTTATTGTTTACAAAACAGCAACGTGTAATTGCATAGCAACGACCAGTTTAAAGGTACTGTTTCTGAAAAATTAAAGTCGCCGTTTAAACATCACCAAATTTTAATTCATATTAAGTATGTGCTTTTTTTTATTCAAACTTACTAAATTGGAAAAAATGTTGTATGAAACACGTTGCAAAATTGCGTTTTTTTGCTTCGGCTGATTTGGCTGCCTCACTACGATCGGCAGTCAACCAGCCTCAGCACATAAAGCTTTGCTTATACTTCTAATAACATAAATAACTATTTTGTACTTTCCTATGGGAAATAATAGGTTCACAAAATCATCGTAGTACGAGAACTTTCATATTTAATATCGATGAGTAAAATCCTATGTGTTTCTTATCGAGTTTATTTCACTCCTGTCTATTGTGCATCACATTAGTTCCTGCGATTTGTCACGTTTGCATTGATCAATTGTGAATAAAAAGCGTTTCAAACCGACCGCACAAAAGCTACACCTTTTGTGAGATCGGTTTGTATAATTCGATTAATAGTTTCAAATAATATAAGGTCATAGAAAAAGTAATATACAACATAAGCGTGAAGCCTATTATCAACAAAACAAATTTTTATTTCTTGGCTTTATTGGAAAAATGTTCAATGTACAATAAATTATTTACAAACATCTTTCATACCTTTGTTTCCATTACCTACCTAATGGAAATAGATTCGAACTAGCTTCAAGATTTATTTCAAAATTAATTAATTTTAAAATTTTATTGACGTTTCAAGCTCAAACTGAACTCATACCTATCTGTCTTTACCTTTATCGGCTTTATCCAAAGTAATTTATTATTAGATTTTTCCTAGAACTGTCAAAAAACTGTAGGTACTATTTTTCATTATTTATTGTGCATAACACATATATTTATGTGAATAGTGAAAAAAATATGAATTGTTCAATGAAACACCTGCATACATACTTGTAGTTGTAGAAGGTTGTATTAACCCTAGTAACCCCACAAAATTGGGAGACCGCCGGGTACATTTTTACTTAGCGTAAATTTTTGCTATTTGTTAATTTTGTTGTTTTTCTTACATATAGAACAATAACTAATTGGTTTTGCAAAATATATTTATGTTCGATAAATAGGTTACATATTTGATGTTTTTACACTTGATGCTAAAATCTATTCTTTGTCAACAGCCTGGCATGTATTACATGATGTATTGAATGCGTCTGACAATAGTATATTACGATGCAAGATCGGGAAGTGCCATATAACAGATCAAGAAAAAGTTGGAAAATCAAGACGCGAAGGGTCGAGATTTTCCAAATTTCTTCGAGATCTGTTGTAAGCACTTAACGATCACGCGTCGTATACCATTTTTTGCGCTACGAAAAATAAAAACCAATTTTTATAAATATAAATTAATAAAGTAACAGCTGTCAATCATTCAGAATTTTAGACACCAGATAACTTGATTACAACTTTTATTATCATTTAACAACCGTTAGATACGTTTGAGATACGTTATGATTCATAACAGGTTAGCAACAGTACCTAATCGGTAAGTTAATTTTTCCGTGGTAGTTAAGCAACCGGGAAATGGCCAAAAACAGTGTAGTAGCGCAAAAACATATTTTACGCACACTTGGCACTTTCTATTGTACTTATTATCACATACGTCCACATTCTTCCCTCTATCTTTTCATCATAAGTTCCAGCAACGAGTTCTCCATCCGAATCTTCAGACTTGGAAACGTCACTGTTAGGTATATTCACTGTCATGAATGTTCGCAACTTCTTCATTGTCATCGTTTTCACTGTACACTTCAGGAACGTCCACATCAATATCATCACTTTCTTCTAAAAGCCTAGCAAGTTGCTCGTGAGTCAACGGAATTTTATTTGGATCCATTGTGATCAAATCAATTCCAATCCTGTCTCCATACCGACATAAGATAAACATGTATATTCCTCTAAAAATTCCAGACGGCACTTATAAGTATAATATGCAAACCGCGACATGTTAGAACAGGCAAAAAACATCATTCGACAATATTACACGAAGAACCAAAATGGGTCAAAATTTAATCTTCCGGCAAAAAAATTAATAGTATAAAATTCCAGGTTTTTTTTCCATTTCTATTTATGGCGGAAGGTACGGGACAGTATAGAAATAGCATATCTAGAAGGACAGAGATGTATAATTGCATCTGAAAAAAATTGACACAAAAAAATTTGAAGTCTGGGTCATTTTTGAACCGGTTTTGGGATTACGAGGGTTAAGTATAAATCATCTTCAGCAGAACACTAATAAAACTAAAATTCTTCGTCATGCACTTTACTTTCATTTCTGTCTCTAGAAGAAAGTTGTACGAATTCCGTGATGTTATACCTGAAAACACAACAAAGCAGCTAAAAAAGAACAGTTATTATTAAGCCCCTACAACTTGGTACACAACAATAGTAGTACTGCTACATATTTACTATTACACCATAGTCATTTTCGTTTCTTTCTGAAACTTGATAGTACGTCAAAAACATCTGTCCAATTCGTGTGGATCCTCTGTAGGCCTTCTGATATGCACCTTGGCGATGAAGATGCTTCCAAATAATTAAATAAATCCTCAATTAAAATATAAAGATCAAAGTTGTATTACAACATTAACTGATGTTAATAATAACTGTCATCTTACTTTGAAGAACAGAAAAATAACTGAACTAATTTATTTTAATTTACCAACACAAAACACCGTTTTTGTCGATTTTAGTCAAAGATTTAGCACTGGACCGCATAAAACTCAATATAAACGTATTAGTCGCTATTGGCGCCAGGTTGGGCGCGACTGCAGCGCCCCATCTGCATCGGTCCATTACATTGCCTATAGTTTCCAATATAGTGCTCAACTTAGTGCACATCCTAATAATCTAGTGGTGAATCTAGTGAACCAACCTATTGACACTAGGAGGTTGCAATGACATATGTCGAATGATCTTCCCACCACATTTTGAATTATTACAATTTGGTTTGGTTTAGTTAAGTCTTAGATTGTAAGTATTTATCCTGAGGTCACAAAAGGCCTAAATTCTTTTCTTACATGAGTATGCTAATACTGAGTATACTCCTACATGCCAATTGTAACTACCACACAATTTGGTGAATGTGCTTTTTATAGATTGCAAATAAATGGGGATATACAAATGGAAAAATAAATAAACAAAAACAAGTTATATCCGCAAATGAAAAGTTGAGATTTAACAAGCGTGGATCTATGGGGCGTGGGGGGTAATAAGGGTAATTACTCCCCCTAGAGGCCAGGTATTAACAGTATTACAAATTTTTCTTCAGGTGTAACAGCATTGTCTAGGGGTTGTCCGACCTCTAAGATCATTTATCCCCTGCTAGAGAATTTCTCTAGATCCGCGCTTGGAATTAAGCACTACCTACATTTAGAATATTTTTCCTACGTATCATAATATCGTTGTAATGAGAGAAAAAGTGAGCATCTAAATTTCTAAACAAACAAATCGACACTCATAAGAACATAGAAATTGATGATGGTCTGAAAGAGATTAAACGTGTTAATGAAATTATAATCAGACCATCAGATAGAGGAGGAAAATGGTTATGAAAATGTGTTTTTACTTTTTAATTATAAATTCAAATAAGAGCGCCACAAGCAAAACACTTAAATCCCGCTGTATTAAATTTTTCGAAATATTTCGATTGTCAATTGTCACAAAACAATTTTACCGGCGGTTTTTTACAGAGAAGAGAAATAACAACTTATCCGAATTTAAACATTCCCTCTCCAGTGGCGCAGCTAGAGTATTCGGCGGCCTGGTGCAAAAGCTCGCCGGAGGCGGCCCCCCGTCCGTCGGTAAAAAATATTTTTAGGAAAAAGGGAGGGGGGAAAGGTTTAGGTATGCGACCTCTTAAATTGAAGCGTTTTAAATGTGGAATAAGCTGTCGATGATGAAATGAACTTTTTTGGACTTGGCATTTTTTACTTAATGTTTGTTAATTTGGCGCCTCTCTTCATTTGGCGGGTGCAAGTGCACCCTCTGCACCACCCTAGCTGCGCCACTCCCTCTACCTCTGCTCATAAAGTCATAAGGCGAGATTCACATGATGAGGGTCGAATTTGAATCAGCCGTATAATTGCAAATTCAGCAATTCACCATAAACGCGTAGCGTGTTTTAACACCAACCAATAGAATTATTGTATTAGTTGACCCTAAAAAACGATACCTACGCGTTTGTGCTGAGTTAATTGTACGCAACTATTATTGTTTGTAACAACCAAATGAATTTCACTTTCGATAATTGGTACGTAGTAATCTGCAACAAGATATATCTTGTAAACAAAGTATTTGCGGACATTTATTTATATAATTATAACTTTTTCATTGTATTGAACCTAAACTCCTTTCTGTAAAAACATCGGCGACTTTTAAAAACACTCTATTTGCTCACTGTGTTATTTACGGATATAAAAAATAAATTATAGCATCGCACTAGTTCTACCAAAAGTCGCTGTAGGCGTACTATATTAAACATCTACGACCTTGTTTGGTAAATTAGTGAAACAATGATCTATAATTATTCGGAGTATGTAGGTTCCATCGCATCTTATTGCCACATAAAGTATTTATTACACCAAGACCAAGGAACATTCAGAATTAAGATTTTATAGCGATTTAACAAAATGCAATCGTTCTATTTTGGTCTTTCCAAAGACTCATGTTAGCTTATTATGGAAGATACAGATTTGGTTAAATGTAATGAAATACTTATAGCCCCGGTAGTCGAGCGACTAGCATGCTAGGCTCCTACTCAGCGGGCCGGGTTTCGATTCCCGGTGCCGGCAACTTCTGGCCAAGGTTTTCTGCAGTTTTCCTTGGTTGTAAGTCGGCTGCAGACGCAAGCGGGCCCGCTTAATAATAATAGCCCCTTCCTCCCCCCCGCACAAGCATTGCGCTTCTGGGGCCTGGCAACAGGATATGGGTAGTGTAGAGATTATTATTATATTATTATACTTATAATAGGCAAAGTTGTACTAAACCCCATAAATAAACTTTCGATATTTAACGTTAACATTAACTGTGAATTTTTGAGTTTTTCATTTCTTTATAACTCGTTTATTTTGAGGAAGTCGCATTTAAATATCAAAAGGTTATTTACCGGGTTTGGTACAACTTTACCTAAGGCGCATTTCATTCCATTTAACCAAATCTACATATCTTATAATGAGGGAGATCCCCATGTTGAGAATGAGTCTGTGGACCAAGAACTTATATTTAAAATGGACTGCTGTTTGTTTGGCCGCGTTACTAAGAAAATGACTCCCCCTTGAGCGCCGTGCCGCCATGAAGTGCAATTTTTAAGGAATTGTGCCTTTACTTATACTGTTCGTGTGCTCGATATTCTATTTGACGTAAATTGAGATACAACAGATTTGAAAAGTGTGGTATGTGGTGTGGTACAGTTGTTCCGTGGTTTTGTCGCGATCACGAAACCGAACTTCTATTTACAACATTCTTTTGGTTACGTTTGGGCAATTTAGTTTAGTTTTACTTGTATATCTTAAAATTATAGGATTACAGTAAGTATTATTAAAAATAATCATAATATGTATAAGTATGACTGATTTTGTTTTGAATTTCCAACCACGCCAAAAAGCACATCATGACCGCCCAGGTAGGAGTCATATTTTAACCAATATTTGGCAGTCCATTTTATATACAGGGTGCTAAGAAAGTGTCATAAACTTTGAGGACTGAAAGTATGACCCAAAATATGACGAAAAGTTTTCGTGAACGTGGGTCCGCAAATGGACGGTTTCGGGTATAAAATTATTCCTTTTTCTAGCAGTGCATTTTTTCACTTATCTTTTTTATCTAATGGTAGTCGACAAATGATATGCCACACAGGTTGACATTCAGTGGTTAGTGCACAATTCGAATTCTCCTTGCCTGTTTACTCTAACATCGAATTAGCCGGCATGCATTTCATGTATGGTCATGCTAATGAGAATGCCAGAGAAGCGCTACGTCTGTATGTTGACGCTCATCCTAATCGCCAGTTCCCTTCAGTTCGTGGTTTTGAAAGACTGCACGAAAGATTGCGTGATACCGTTCATTTGGGAGACGGTCCCATAATTGCGGGAGTACAAAGTCGGTGTGTACCGCCGCGCTGTGGCAGAAGAGTTCATAAATTATATTATAATGCTACGAGGGAATTAATTAGTCAAAATTATAATCTTAAAATATATTCAAAATTTATTAATTTAAAATTCATTATGAAAGAGTTACATTCCAATGTATTGCATTATTGCTGCATCTAGTGTTTGCATTTGCATTGTGTCATAATCAGGTCAAACTTAGACTCAGCATGTATGCAATATCAAGAACTTTAGAAATATTAAATAAGCTTGATAAGGGTGTGTGTAATTATTATTGAGGTTCATGCTAAGGTCGGCAAGAGAGTAATAGGCAGGGGAACTAGGGCAGCTGGAAGGAAAGAAAGGAAAAGAGGAGTTAGTAGCCAGCAGGGTGGCCTAGAGAGAAGATGGAGATGAAGCCGACAGTAAGTGCCTTAGTGAAAATAATGTTCATGTAAGTTAGTTAGGGTAAGATAGTCTTAGTTATTATTAGTTTAGTTGTTAGACTAAGGAAGTAGATAATAACAAGCTTGGAGAATTAGCCTACTAAGTATAAATAATAAAGGAGTGTTGCATTTGGAGAATCTTCTGGTCCTTTTCAATATCCTTTTAGATCCCGGTGACAAGGCAGTTGAACCTTGTCCGTTACGCAAACCAAGGCGTAACAAGTGGTGGAGTGCCGGTCTTTATTTTAGATTAAGGAATTCTATTAAACTTGTGCTTAAATAATTTATTAGGTTTTGATGTGGCATGGACATAACTGGTCCAGCTAAAAATACAAGGTCACGAGAACAAGTAAAGGTTATAGTAAGTATACAGCAAGATCCAGAAGCAGTTCGCAAGAACATTTTTCAGCCACAGCATAGGAGCACCGAGTTGTACACTCCACATTTAGAGGGGACTTCTGGCGCAGACGACTCTTTTACAAGTATTCTCAGCGACTCCGAAGAAGCAGCAGATACGTCACTCACTCCAGTGGAACGTAAAAAACAGCCAGTAAACCTAGAAAATACTGTTATTAATAGCAGGGAAACGGTAATTATGGCCAACGTTACCATTACATCTGCACAGGCCAGCGAGCGATCTCCAGCACTTCCAAAATTTGTGTCGCCAACTACTTTTCATCCGGCGAACTCCAATATCACGACATTTTTAGCCACCTACGAACGAGCCGCAGTAGCCAATGGATGGAACGACTCCCACAAAATTAACTACCTGGGGTCATTTCTAGAGAATGCAGCCAGTATTTGGTACGAAACATATGTGTCCGACCCAGATAACGGAGATAAAACATGGGAAAATATCAAGCAAGAATTCAAAAGAAAGTTCGGAGGCGAAACGTCATCCAGATTGAGCAAGTTGAAATTTAATTCTAGACGGCAACAAGACAGCGAGAGTATCAAAGCATACTATTATGACCTTGTTACCTTAGCATATGAAGTGAATCCTAACATGGAGGAAGAAACATTCCGTGAGCAATTTGAGATTGGATTACACCCTAGCCATTTGGAGATGTATTACATGCTTAGTAAGGGAAATATGTCCAGGGACGAAATAGAGCAAGTTGTCTTCAAAATAAGTAGCATTAAGGAAAAAACGGCAGTAAACCAGCTGGTGGAGCAAACTTCTTTCCTGTCAATAAACTCTAATCAACCACCAGTCATGCATAACCGCGAAGAGGACAATCCAAACACAGGATCGACATTCAGGGGCTTTGGTCGACGCCCGATGTTCCAGGGCAACTTTAGGTCCAACAACTGGCAAATACCAAACACCCGCACAATGAATGGACGCCCTCGATGCTACAATTGCGGGCGAATTGGACACTATGCCGCCACATGCCGCAGTGCACCCAGATTCTATGGACCACGGGTTCCCCAACGTAATGCCACCAATTACCAATCAAGCTATCCTCAACGATCACCGAGTTTCACCAGAACGTCTTACCGAAGCCCAAGCAGAGAAGACAGATCACAATCCAGATACACGAGCAGCGAGCGAAGAGTGTCTTTTAGAGGACGATCACCCTCCCCAAACGGGAGCGGAGGACGTCAGTTCGCCCAACCTGCGTCCTCCATTCATTAAACATACAAGGGCAACACATTAATAACGTACTCACAATTAAAGGACTCATAAACGACAGATATGCAGATATAATTTTAGACACGGGAGCCAATAAAAACGTCGTAAACAAGAAGTACGTAAATAAGTATCAACTTCTAGCGAAACCATATTACATTCGAACAGCTGGGGGACATTGTATACAAGCTTTAGGGACAACGTCAGTTACGATTACCATTCACAACTGGAGTGTTACGTGTACAGCCTTAGTAATCAATGACTTACCAAAACCAATTCTACTAGGAACAGAATTTCTAAGTGACACAAAGGCTATAATCGACTACAGCAAAAACGAAATAACATTTACTAAGCAAGACGGGTCACCAGTCAGATATTCTTGGCAACGCCAAGTGGCTACAATCAACCTTGTAGAACAATCTACAGCCGACTCGCACCTTCAACAAATACAGCTGCCCGGCACCTCCACCACTTGTTACGCCTTGGTTTGCGTAACGGACAAGGTTCAACTGCCTTGTCACCGGGATCTAAAAGGATATTGAAAAGGACCAGAAGATTCTCCAAATGCAACACTCCTTTATTATTTATACTTAGTAGGCTAATTCTCCAAGCTTGTTATTATCTACTTCCTTAGTCTAACAACTAAACTAATAATAACTAAGACTATCTTACCCTAACTAACTTACATGAACATTATTTTCACTAAGGCACTTACTGTCGGCTTCATCTCCATCTTCTCTCTAGGCCACCCTGCTGGCTACTAACTCCTCTTTTCCTTTCTTTCCTTCCAGCTGCCCTAGTTCCCCTGCCTATTACTCTCTTGCCGACCTTAGCATGAACCTCAATAATAATTACACACACCCTTATCAAGCTTATTTAATATTTCTAAAGTTCTTGATATTGCATACATGCTGAGTCTAAGCATTATCCATTATCCAGGGACCCTTTCATCAGACTTGTTCACCTACAATCCAATTCCAAATGATTTCCAATTAGTTCCAATACCTCCCATTACACAATTTTCAAACATAACATAAATATTTCCTACCTACCCTAAGTTGATTCCTTACTGCATATTCCAAACATACCTTTATTAATCATTGGTGATTCCCAACTATTTACACTATTCCGAGCATGGAGCATCAATTTGAATATCTACGAGTATAACACCGCACTTAATCTTCCTCTTGGCTCCCAGGATTAACCACCATAGGGATGAAAAAACGTAGAAAACGTGGCGTGGCGTCCTAATAAAACAAGACGTGGAAAAAGATGAACATGAGACGAACTTCCTTTCACAGAATATTTTGTGTAGTCAGCGCATTTATGACTTATCAACCGTTTGTACTGGAAGTGGCTCGCTTAGCGAGCGTTGTGGAAGTGATTGTGGTAGCGGGAACGTGACAATAGTGAACTGAACACTTGACTGAATTGCTATGTGGTACTTACAGACTGTTATTTTAAAAAATGGTTGTTGTTTTAGTTAGTTTTAGTATAAGATATGGATTCTGTGTAAACCGGCTCAAGCTTATAAACGTCGGGTCGCCGTTTTTCAAAGGGGGGAGTAATGCTACGAGGGAATTAATTAGTCAAAATTATAATCTTAAAATATATTCAAAATTTATTAATTTAAAATTCATTATGAAAGAGTTACATTCCAATGTATTGCATTATTGCTGCATCTAGTGTTTGCATTTGCATTGTGTCATAATCAGGTCAAACTTAGACTCAGCATGTATGCAATATCAAGAACTTTAGAAATATTAAATAAGCTTGGTAAGGGTGTGTGTAATTATTATTGAGGTTCATGCTAAGGTCGGCAAGAGAGTAATAGGCAGGGGAACTAGGGCAGCTGGAAGGAAAGAAAGGAAAAGAGGAGTTAGTAGCCAGCAGGGTGGCCTAGAGAGAAGATGGAGATGAAGCCGACAGTAAGTGCCTTAGTGAAAATAATGTTCATGTAAGTTAGTTAGGGTAAGATAGTCTTAGTTATTATTAGTTTAGTTGTTAGACTAAGGAAGTAGATAATAACAAGCTTGGAGAATTAGCCTACTAAGTATAAATAATAAAGGAGTGTTGCATTTGGAGAATCTTCTGGTCCTTTTCAATATCCTTTTAGATCCCGGTGACAAGGCAGTTGAACCTTGTCCGTTACGCAAACCAAGGCGTAACAATATTATTTGTAACTCCGAAACCGCCCATTTGGGGACCCACGTTAATTAAAACTTTTCGTCATATTTTGAGCCACACTTTTACTCCTCAAATTCTGTGACACTTTTTCGTTCGTGCTGTGGGCATTGTTGTAACAGATACATATTTTTCAGTACCTAGATACAGATACAGATATTTGGAGAAAAATGTATCTAGATACAGATACGGTTACATTTTTAAAAATGTATCTAGGTACAGACACAGATACCTTGAAAAAGTAACTACGTATACATCCCAGAGACAACCACCTCTATAAGTGTTTTTTTACATGTCGCTGCTCTGTAACTTTACTTTTAAAGGTCATAAATCATAATGATCGCAAACCAGTAATTTTAGTAAGAGTTATATTAAAAAGTATTAAAAACCGTTTCAATTATAGTTAATAACTTTTTAAATTATTAGCAAAATAGAGCTAATTAAATCAAAAGTATCTAAGTATCTAAGATATTTTAGATACCTGTCATAAAGTATCTAGGTCCAGATCCAGATACATATTTGAAAAGGTATCTGAATATGTATCTAGGTACCAAAAAAGTATCTGGATACTGTATCTAGTTACTTGGATCTAGATACACTACAACACTGGCTGTGGACTAGGGGTGGGCGATATTCAAATTTGGATATCGATATTCGATATCGAAATTATATCGATATATCGATATGTCGATATATCGATATATCGATATTAAAATTATATCGATGTTTATCGATATATCGATAAATTATGTCAATATGTCGATATATCAATAAATATCGATAAGTATCCGAGTTCAGAAGCTTTTTGTATAATTAGAAATACTAAATCCGGACATTGCATTGCTTTCCATTTTAATAAAAAACGAAAAATTGATCGTCTGAGTTTGAAAGTCGAGCGGATTATTTAAATGAATTTATTGTGGAGATTGATGAATTAAACGATTCCCAAGCCCAACACATTTTGCAATATGTAGCTGATGAATTTAGGGGTGGGCGATACTCAAATTTGGATATTGATATTCGATATCGAAATTATACTGATATTTCGACATATCGATATGTCGATATATCGATATATCGGTATATCGATATAGCGATATTAAAATTATATCGATAATTTATCGATATATCTTTATATCGCCCAGCACTACTATGGACACACTGTATACATCATTATAACCTGCAGCACAACGTGATTCTTGTCGCTCGGTATAAAACACTCTTCTCAACCTTGGTATATAATATACTATTTAGTCTTGCATGAACTAAATCCAGATTCTAACCGTAAAATTAAATAGGTACTTTATACAATAATAAATATTTTTATAAAAATAAATACCATATGTGGAAATTCTTTTGTTGGAGCATGAACCCCACCAACAACTAGAGGAACTTCAACAATTCCACATTCGGATACAAAATTTTTACCAGGATTTGGCAATAATACAGGGCTGTCCTGTTGAGAAAATACTGCTTTGGCATATTCTTGGCATTCTAAAACATACCATGTTAAACTTATGATGTGCCTTGTAAAACTTGTGATAGTAGTATATGAAAATTTTATAAAATACAGGGTCGAGCAAAATTACGGGATAATGCAAACTACCGTCGCGATTTTAATCAAATGTACTACATGTAGGTGTCCATGAAGGAGACTCCGGACTTCCGGATATCAACATTTTTGTTTGATATAGAACACCCTATATATTTTTCGATAACATAACAATGACACTCCTTTTAACTGGTTGACCTTCACTTTTAATAATCCTAGAAATATTAAATAAATACTTATTATAGGGTCTATTCTGTAAGCAACTGTTAAAATTTAACGTGGCGTTAAAATTGTAGCCAATCGCTAAGCTTAATTATGACAGCTAAAAATACCATTTAACCAATCAACGCCAAGGGTTTAAATTTAGCGGTTGGTTTCAATTTTAAAGCCACGTTAAATTTTAACAGTTGTTTACAGAATAGATCCTTATGAAAATTAAAACAAATAAAACGATATGATTTTTTCCACATACTCTCGAGAGGATATCAATTGCCACAGTCATATTATGCCCCTGCCCTCGAACTAATAGGTACTACCTAAAGATACCCATGCATGGACCAACGGTCCGCGGCGGCTTTCCACCACCAATGTTTATAATCGCGACTTAGAATCTCTCCGCTCTACCGCTACGCTAAGCCCGTTCCAGAAATAAATTAATCACTTGAAAAGAAGTTTAAAATGACCCATTTCCTTCTTGGCGATTTAATTAGTTGTTGCGTACGTGATTTTTGCATCTAATTAACCGTACTTAAATAAACTGTTCACACTAGAATCTAGATTATTTTTTAAGTTTTGATTAGTGTTATATATCACCATTAATGATTCGAAAATTCTACTCTATCTAAGGTCATAATCATCGTCTGATAGTTCTTGCACGAATTGAAGTTTATAGGGATACCACAAACAACTTTTCAAAACTACTATTAGAGCCAATCCCGAATTAATAATCAGCGACCTTTAACTGAATTTTCAAGGAACACCAAATCAAAACTTTCCGCTACAACAAAGACCGTTTGGCAATGTCTCAAGGCCAAAAGCTTTTTTTATTAATAAGCAAGTATTTCAAAATCCAACAAATAATAAATTTCAAAGTTCACATCAATGATTCAATCACGCGTTAGTAATAGAACCAGCCAACGCCTATGTCTACAACTATCCTAAATATAGAAGATAATGACTAATCTATTGATTTTTCTAATTAACTAGACTTGACCAGTCTACCCGAATGAAACTTATCACAAGTTATTAACGAACACTCACATTACCAGACAAATTGTTACAACAATCAACAAGAATACATATTTGATAGCCACGAAAACAATTTTGAAAACGACAATAGAAATTTTACTGCCTCCAACCAAACACATACCGGGTGGCCGGTTTCAAAGGTGTACATAGGGAGTTAACATTGTATTGAACGTTTCTGCTGATTCCTGCTGGCCAATTCAACTTACAGGAATGGTAATGGTATTAATTGAAAGGTAAACTGATTGCTCTTCAAATGACGCTAATAATAAAATTAAATGTGCTATATTTATTTTAAAATATCAATTAAAAATTTTGCGATTTTTAAATATGATGTGCGATGATTTTCAAATTTTACAGCATTTGTCAAAAATTTGTGTTAAATTAGTTGTCAATTACAGAAATCCACTAATTTATGCCAACTAATTATCAAAATTTTTTAACAAATGCTGAAAAATTTGAAAATCATGGCACGTCATATTTAAAAATCGTAAAATTTAAAATTGTTATTTTAAAATAAATATAGCACATTTAATTTTATTATTAGCGCTATTTGAAGCGCAATCATTTTACCTTTCAATTAATACCATTACCATTCCTGTAAGTTGAATTGGCGAGCAGGAATCGGCAGAAACGATCAATACAATGTTAAATCCCTATGTACACCTTTGAAACCGGCCACCCGGTATATAACACATAAATAATACATCTAGATTTAAATAATTTGAATCAATTACTCAAATCACCTTTCTTCATTCTTTTCTCAAAATCCTGATTAATTCTGAAGTTACCACCGATTCAGTCATAAATCCGAATGTTTAATAAATTTTGTACATTTCTAATTTCCGAACCTTTCGAACTCACTGGTTTACACCGAACAATGCGTTCCGATAAAAAATACTATTTAAATAATAGTATTTTTCACCGATAGACAGTAAAAGCATGCTTTGACTGACATTTGACTGTCTCCAAAGTTCCACATTTACTGCCTAGGCAAAAGTGATCATTTTTACTGACAGTAGCATTCAAAATCAGGTTGCTTCGAAAAACAAATAAATTTGAAATTTTTATTAATTAAATTTAAGTTCCATATTTTTCACGATTTCTTTAATTTCGGATGGGGTGAACATTTCTTCGTCATTTTCCATTGTAAATATTATTATAAATTAATTAATATTTACGAATTAACAAGATTAAACTATTTTATTCGCAACAAATAGAATGTCATTTCTCAAGTATGTTTTTTCATAGCAACCAATAAAAACTGCATAGCAACAGATGCTTGCTGATACTAATAGCACAAAAAATATTAAAAATAATCATTAAATTAATGTTAAATGTAAACAATCGGAGAAAAAATTATATGTTCAACACGGCAGAAATGCAGATTTACTGCCTTGGCTGGTTTCACAGCTTCGGCTTCGCCTCAGCTGTGAAATACCAGCTGCGTCAGTAAATCTGCTACTTTTCTGCCTTGTTAAACAAATATCTATTTTTATTGGGCTATTTAAGCCCTTGCAGAACTTGGAATTGATGCAAACATTAAAGCTTGTGTTATTCCCTGCCATTTCAAATATGACATGCTTGTAGGAACAAACGATTTAAAGAAATTAAAAGCAGTTTTAAACTGTTAAGACCGCACTTTATCATTTTTAAATATTTTCAAAATTTCTTTTTACAACGAATTAAACGAAAATGAGATAATTTTTTTTTCTAAATTTTTAAATGTTTTGCCCCAACAACAATTGAAAATGGTTGAAAAACGGTTTAGCTACTATTTCACAAAATTGCAAATACCCGATTCATTTTTCGAAATGAAAAAATCGACTTTTCCAGAAACCTAAACCTCGATCATTTAGATTCACAAGAAAGAAAGGCACTTCTAGATTTATGCTGCAAAAATAAGAATGTTTTTTATAATTCTAATTCAAACTTAACTTTCACTAGTAATGTTACACATGAAATCAGAGCAATCGATCACACTCCCATATACACGAAATCCTTCCGTCACCCACCCAGTATGCAAAATGAAATTCAAATTCAAATATCTAAATTACTGCGGGAAAATATTATTCAACCCAGTATTAGTTCTTACTCCACTCCTGTATGGATCATTCCTAAGAAACGTGTACCCCAAGGTGATTTCCAGTATAACCGGATGCCTTTTGGTTTAAATAATAGTCCTGCAACGTTCCAGGCAGCGAATGATGGACCTTATTTTAAAACCGTTTCAATATAAATTCTGGCTAGTGTACGTGGACGACAATCTTATTTTTTCTAAATCTTTCCAGAAACATATACATCATTTAAAACTAATATTTTCGAAATTATTAGAAGTTAATTTAAAAGTCACCGCAAAATAAGTGCAAATTTTGAAAAAGGAAGAAATGTCCATTTTAGTCCATGTAATTACAAAGAACGGAATTGTCCCAAATCCTGCCAAGATTCAATCAATTTTAGATCCAATCCCACGAACAACTAAGGACATAAAAAGCTTCTTAGATCTTGTTGGTTACTACCAACCAAGCCTTACGATGTTCCTTCCGTATTGTCTCAAAACAACCATCCTGTTCGCGCCAGTGATGATTATAATACCTTAATCCTGACTTTAATAAAATGCGATAAGCAAGTTTATTTATTTATTCAGTATAAGTGATGTAAGTGAAATAAGCAGGTTTATTTATTTATTCAGTATATAAGTGAAAATTTATTCATAATAAACTCACATCATTTAGTCCAGTGCGTGGCGTGACTTCATCACAAGTCTAACTGCACCGTGAAATTACAAATGGAAGTACATTAGGTATGACAAGCGAAGCGAGTTGAAAATTACGAATTTTTTTTTAAGAAAAGTGTGCGTGGCTTATATAAACGCGTTTTAAAAGCACTTGAGATTTTAAGATAGCTACCTATATAAAATTACAAAAAACATTTTTTTACGAAAAATTTTAATAAGAAAATGTAGTAAGTACTACGAGTACCTATTACATTACACACGTCAGAAAACATTTTATTATTTTTAGGCAAAGTACGCAATTTTCACCCTACTTTTTTAGGAGAAAATATTAATCAGAATGTAGATAACAAAATTTCTATTTAAAATAAAATGTATGTGTAGTTTAGCGGTACTGCAGTAGGTAGCAATCGAATTTGTACAAACAATAAACAATGACGTGGTAAGCAGCCGAGATTTATACAGTGAGCACCAAAAGTATGGAACATACCAAATAAAACCGAAATAAATGTGTTTTTCTAAAAATCCCGAAACACTTCAATTTTCTTTTGTAAAAATATATATTGGAATGTCAAAATAATTTTCCGGCCTTCATTTGTTGGTAAGTGATGACGTCATCAGTATTTTTTTTAAATGTCAACCCCCATTTTTTCGCGTTTTTGATACATCTTTCAATTGCTTAAATGTATAAAAATGTTAATACTTGACATAAAAAAATTTTCAAGAAACAAATTATTTAATGTTTAATAAACACATTCTTAACAAATGTTAAACATGGTTTATTGGTATTAGTATTGATAAAAGAGAATCAAAGGTAACAAGAAACAAATGCCCGTAATCTAAACAAATGCCCAAGTTGTCAAATATTCAGAAATGTTAATTGGTTTACTTGTAATAATTAACATCAGCTTCATAAATCTGCTATGGTTCATTTAACAACTACTATGCTGCCGTCCTAAGCAAAAACGCCGTATCTACAAAAATTTCGAATTTTGAGTTATTGGCGCTATAGTATTCCTGGCACTCTAATTTACATTTCTGCTTAGCAAAAATGCCGTATTTTCACTACCAAATAGCAAAAACACGTTAATATTTAAAGCCGTATCTACAGTTTACTTAGTAAAAATGCCGTATGTACATATTACTTAGCAAGAAAGCCGTATGTACTTCACCAGCGACTGCAGATACGGCGTTCTTACTAAGCAAACGGTAGATACCGCGTTTTTGCTAAGTTTCTCACGCTCTTTAGGCTGACGTTACATTAAATGCGTATGCGTGCGATTTTATAGTCGTACGCGGACGTACGACCACTGCAACGAAAACAAACCTATTCATTTCAATATGTATGGTTACATTGTACGCGATTGAGAGTGACGCGCGCGCACGTGAACGTACGTGTATCAACTCGAAACAAACGGGTTTGTTTTTACCGCGCTAAACGTGCGATATTAGGTACTGAAAAACAAAAGTAAACAGATATTTCAAGCTAATTATTAAATATTTTAACAAAAATGGATGCTGAAAAACTTATTTTGTGTATTGAATCAAAAAGGCCCTTGTGGGACCAAAAATGTAAAGAGTATCACACAATATTGTCCTTTTTGGTCTAGAATCATGTATTTTAAGACATTATTCTCGAATAAATATACATTTAATATTTCTTCATCATAATTGCATTGTCCACAACTGCGGCTGTCGCGTCGTCCTACGATGAACGGAAACAATGTAACCAGAAGTTGAACGACAAAAAGTCGTGCGTGCGCGTACGACTAAAAAATCGCACGCATACGCATTTAATGTAACCTCAGCCTTATTCTCGACAAGCACCGACTAGTTGGTTAGTTCGTTATCATGGTGGTTTGATGTTGAGTCAGAAATAATTGTGTTTGTTGAAGTGTTGTTTTAATTTACTTTAGAGAGTGATAATTTGCAGTGATACGTAAATACGTTTCACATTGGTATGTTCTAAATATTTCATTATTTCATATTTCTATTACCAATTACTTACATAATATATACTTAATCCTGGGATTTCGAGTTGTCATTTATTTAATGTACCATTTTTATATAAATTATTATATAAATAATAAATATTAAATAAAATATCGATTTCAACGGGAAATATCAAGATTTATTCGCTTTATACGTATTTCGGCATCATTGTGCCATTGTCAAAAGCTATTATAAAATATTATAACAAATGCAAAATATAGTAACTCCTTGATTCTATTATTTTAACACTGCGTGAAGCAGCTGGCCCCAGTCAACCCGTCGGAGGTCAGTCGCTTATCAGTGTTTTTAAAAAGATATTTATTCCAAAATCTTCAGTAAAGGAGAATCTAAGAGATCAATTTGCTCATTCATTAAAGGTATGTTGTTTTTTGTGTGTTTATAAATTTCAAAAGCTTCTAAAATGTTTAATTTATTTTTGTTATCAGAAAAGTGTAAAAATTTAATTGTATTATTAGATGTTAATGTGTGATTTTGTTCTAACAAATGTTTAGCAAAATTTGATTTATGTGCATGTTTATATTTGTAACAACGGATATGTTCTTTTTGCCTAATACTAAAATTTCTAATTGTTTGACCTATATATACTGAATCACAATGCGAACAATTTAATTTATAAATACCTGATTTTAGCAAATCATTAATTTTGTCTTTAGCATTGAAAAGAGAGTATAGAATATTTTTATTTGTTTTAAAAATGACTTTATATTTATTTGTGTTATTTATAATTTTAGCAATCTTTTCTGAAATTTTACCAAAATATATATTTTATTTAATATTTATTATTTATATAATCATGGATTTCAACAAAGTGACGCTTGAGAATGTCAATAAATAAATTATTATATTTTATTTTGTTAATAAATAACTACGTTATGAACAGAATTGTCAAATCGTTATTCATATTGTGTAGATACGGCTTTTCAGCAGTGTTTATACTACATCACAAGCTTAGCAGAAACACAGTATCTGCATATTTTTGTATACTTATTTAAACAAAATATCGAGGATTTAAACATTGAAAACATATTCTACGATAAAAGTAACTAAGGTGACACAGTTTCTGATATACATAATTCGCTGTAAATATTTATTTTAAAGAAGAACGTCGAAAAAACTTTGAAGCCATTTTTCTCAGTTTGATGTTCGAATACGGCGTTTTTGCTTAGGACGGCAGTATGGTAGTCTTATTAAGCATAAGAATATTATAATAAATATTTAACTCATAAAGGGGGCCACTCACTTGCGGTTATCGCAGAGGCCGTCGTCTTAATACAAATAAAACGAAACTGACGGTGTTTTACACGTTGAATATTGGTAACCACGGAAACGTTCAACGAATCACTGAGAATTGTCACTTATCAATATGATGTTGGTTGGTCACGTGGTTAGTTATCCGAGTGTCTCAGGTTGATCGAATAGAGTGAACATTTTTCAAGGTTGCAATTTTGCTTATGAAATACGAAAATATTTTGAATGAAGTATAGGTATGAGAGGGATAGTCAATAAAACATAAATTCAATATTATTATTTATTGTTAACAAAAACACTATCTAGTAAAGGAACACATACTTCAGGTGATATAACAAATCAATCAATGCAGAAGAAGCGTGTAAGTAAGTTTCAATATTTGGGAGTACAAAGATCGGCCAATAGACAATTAAAACAAGAAACGCGTACCTACCTACCCAATGTATAAAAGTCCAAAAATTATCTGGGTGACATTATTTAGAACAAAAATGCACAGATCTCGCAATTCTTGCAACCATCGTAGGGTGTTGAAAACAAACACGATGTATATTTAATACGGTAATCGAATATACAGAGTGTGTAAAAATTGTGGTGCAGGTTTCAGGTAATGCAGGATATCGCACTAAAAAGGAAACTAATTTTGATTTTGTATCTAAGTAATCAATAATAAAATTTTTCAAGTTGAACGGCAGCTACACATTTAGGCTACGACGCCGACGGAGAGATGCAAGTTCGTGTTTTAAACAATAGTTTTGAGCAAAACTTTAATTAATTTCGATAAACCAAATACGGCTTATAATTCGTAGTATACGATTGGCGATTGGCTAAGGGAAACAATGAATTATTAAAAAAAATATATTTTGGTGGTCTTGTGTTGTTTTCTGTAATGCTAGTGAGACAACATGATGGAAAACGGGATATTCAGATGTGAAAATCTTACAGCGATCATTAGAAAAATACAAGTTTAACGAACATATTATTTCTTCAGCCTGAAAACTTGTTCTTTTGGGAAAACAAAATATTACTGCGGTAGCTTGAATTTATTTTAGTTACATTTTTAATATTAAGGCTGTACTTTGGAGCTATAGGTTAAATTTAGACAGCATTTATTCTAAATTTATTAGGACACTATTTATTTTTTCTTCTTCTCCCATTCTTGCCATTTATGTTTTATATATTCTAACTTGGTAATAAGCACCTCATTGACTGTTGCTGGATATTTACATTTATAGTTGATATAATTTGTTCATGTTTAAATATTTCACAATCGTAAAAACAGCGATTACAGTCGACAATGAAATTGAAGTTAAGTTAAACGATCAATGGTAAAAAATTTTAGCTATTATCACTGAATGTACTCATCAAGTAACTCTATTTTGCAAGAGCAGTATTCTTTATCGTTACCAATTTTGAACTTTGACGACTGTAAGTTCAGGAAGCGTTTGCCAGCTTTTTTGATATCAGCTTTTTTGTGTTAGTTTTGTCTAAGGAATAACTTTTCCTGAAGCTTGCACTACCATTTTTATACATTCTGCATAATGAACATGGTTTTGGTTTATAATGGTTTATTATAACTAACGTTAACAATACAAATACGCAAATACCAAACAGACTATTATAACAGACTAGTAAGTATACCGAGTGGTTGGTATCTGAACAGGAAGTATACATTGCATATTTCACGTTTATCCGAATTCCTGCTCCTAATTGTTATGGAAAAAATTGGTAATGGTAGTAAACTAAAGAGAATAATATTCCGTGTTAAAAATTCTTTGTGTACTATTTCTTTAACATAACAAAAAATACTCATATTTTTCGAATGTACCTTCTTATTTAAATTTTATATATTTATTTTTATATTATTTATTATACAAAGAATTCTTAAAATTGAACGACGCGGAATATTAATCTCTTTAATTTGGGACCATTACCAATTTGTTCCATAAAAATGGGGAGCAGGAATTCGCATAAACGTGATAAGCAATGTAAACGGCTTATGTGCGGGGATATAACCAACCACTCGGTATAAATGTTGCTTACTTGGCTAAACTAATAAACTAAGTGAATATACAGGGTGTCGAATTGAATTACGCTACATAGGGAATTCAATGGGGCTTATAAGCTGTTCTGCAGCTCGATTACTGAAGTGTTTAATTGCGCAATCAAAATATATAATTTTAAAATGAGAATAAATCAGAAACGAATTAATGCTTTAAGACAGAATCACTTAAGACTTTTATGACAGGTAGTACAATATAAGTGTGCATATTATAATATAATATTACAGAATATCAGCAGAAGAAACATTTGGTAAAAATAGATTATTATTACGTTCTGAACATTTGGTATTTTTTGGTTTTGTTTTCTTTTCGAGTGAAGGTATTCACAACAAAAATATTTTCGGATATTTTCTAAGGACAGAATTAACGCTTCTGCGCAACCGCTTACAGAACAACGCGTGCTGTTCGATAACGCAACCAACTCCGCATGCTCGCACCCTGCTTAGATGCCGCGTGACGATATTTCATGACGCGAGAACCTATAACTCGCCTCCGTATAAGTGTTTTCAACACTAAAAACAAAGCCGATGACATGAGCAACAGAGATGAAAATATTGAGTTCTATTCTTGGAGTGTAGCGTAACACGATAGAATACGGAGCACAGGAATAAGAAACAGATGCGATATAGATGTGGGGAAATGTTCAAGAGGGAGACGCAGATAATGGAACGAACACGGCACACACAATAAACCCCTCCCTAGGAAAAAGACAATTCGGCCTGCCGCATCAAAGAGCAATCTAAAGCACGAATCAGCAAAACCGTTCGATTATAGTAGGTATAGTGATATATTCCTATATGTTCGAGCAAAGAGTATACTCCTTGATTCGAGATTGAGAACGGACACCATGATATGTAACCTCAGAAACTGAACTCCGCCGCTTAATGTATAATATTTCTTAAGGTGCGAACAGACTGACGCGTTACTTGCGACAAATATCCCTCGAGTGAGTTGTTCTTAAAATGTGAGAAATACACCAGCACGTTCAGATCTGAGAAGCAAGTTTTTTGTCTATCGCAAGAACTTCCTCGAGCCTTCAAGAAGGCGTTGTGATTGTAACCAAGATAAGTGATGGTGGATCAACTGACCTGGCAGTTAAACCGCATAAACCTACTGTTATTTCATACACAAAGCAAGTTTATGTTAAAACTGAAATTTTGGAGATTTTGTCTAAATTGTAGGTACATTCTTTTCAATGTAAGCAATTATCGTGGATTTTCAAGCTACATATCTTAAGTGTGGCATTTACCTGGAGTAAATTTCTATTCTCTGTACAAGTTCCACAACTACCTACTATTATGTACAAGAATAATTTACGCGTAGGTAAGCCATTCTTATTCTAACACTATCTAATAGCTGACAGAACGTTAATCCGTTGTAATCGCCTTGCCTGCTATCTGATATACAGTGAAGTCCATTTATTGTGCAACATATACCACAGTACGCAAATTCTAGGCAGTGGCTCATCGTGAAGGCCTAGAGCTCTGCAGTGAACGCAACGTGCAGGGCGCATCATTCCATATGCTTCATTGGCTACTGCAGCTCAGGTTAAGCATGAGTCACTGCCTACAATTTTCGTACTGTGGTATAGGCATATTGCAAGTTAAATGGTCCGCCCACTTTATCATTGGAATATAGGCAACCCATTATAGTAGATTGTTATCGGGTCTTGCGTCTACTTACTAATTTTAACTACTGTTTGTCACCTGTTAAATTTGTTTCTTTTAATATTTAATACAGAACAAGATTGAAAACTACAAATTTATTAAAAACATCATTTATACAGGGCAAGAGCAAATAGAAATGTGTACAAATTCATGTGTTACTGTTCTACGTCGATGTTTTTTTTCGCGTTGTGCCACACAGCTTGTACTTGCAAGTTTTATAGTTGTTCTAGATTTTGTAGACACATTAGGGACTCGCCTATTAAGATATTTTACACTAAAGTGATCCCTAACATTAACGTAAAGATAATTCAGAGTAATACAGACATACGCATTTCTATTTTTTTTTCGTTTGTATAGATAAATCATGTTTTCAATAACACTACTACTTTGCAATATTGCCAAATCTATTTTTTACGCATATAGAAAAATTAAATGATTTTGAATAAAAATAGTTATTTTTTATACAAGACGATAAAATTATATTTTATCGACAAGCGGAAAGTGTTAATGAGCGATGAAATCGCGAGTGAATTAATTTTCGCGAGTCGATAATTAAATTTTATCGTCGTGTATAAAATTCTATTTTTTTCTATAGCAGATGTTAAAGAAAAATAAGAAAAATTTGTAAAAAAAACAATTAAAATTAAATGATATTAAACTCGAAAATCTCGTAGGTAGCAAAGGTTTCCATGGAGTTACCCAAACAAAATCAGAAAATTAAAGTACTTTATCTATCCTTGCGGTTAAAGTGTTACTTTATCTACCCTTGCGGTTAAAGTAATACTTGATCAACTATTTTTAGTCGAACAAAGCACACTTTAACATCTGCTATAGAAAAAAAATTATTAATTTCTTTTTACTTTTAAACGATCAATGGTTATAAATTTTAGCTATTATCACTGAATGTACGCATCAAGTAACTTGATTTTGAAATAGCAGCTTTCTTTACTGTTACAAATTTTGAACTTTGAAGGCTTCGTGTAAGTTCAGGAAGCCTTTGTCAGTTGTTTTGCAATAAACTTTTTGCCTTTACTTTTGTTCAAGGAATAACTTTACGTGAAGCTTGCACCACCATTTTTACACGCCCTGTGTATTGAATTGCAACAATCATATCTAATGCGCAACTGGTCCACTCTGTATATAGTGACTTTGATAAATAAACTGTTTGGAAAGTCGGCCGAAGAGTCGCATTTAAAAATTAAGCTGGTGAAATTTATAATAGCCGATACAAATAGTTTTTGTTATTATTTAATAATTTTTCAGTAAATTACTGACGAGGTAATATGGTCTTCATATTATCATAAACGTTGATCCCAAAAAATAATATAGGTACAATATTATGGATGGATATTATTCCATTTTATGATATACCTTGACATTGTTGTTTCACATTTACTACGATTTTCCAGTTTTTACAATTTACTGTAATTTCCTATAATGTAAGCTATTTTACACATTTGGTAAGAATCTAATTTAAATGTTTAATGAATTTAAAAATTGTAACATGTGCTACCTTTCTGTTAGCTGGTTTTAGTCAGATAAAATTGTATAGACGTTGCTAATATTTAAAAGTATAGATTTTAAAAATTAAAATAATTCTTACTTTGTTTGCTTCTCTCACCAATTTCAAGAGAAACTTTTACATGCACACATGCAATTATTATTAAAAGGAATTTCAGCGACATCAGGAAAAGCTGCTACAAGACGGTATTAAACGAACAGAAATAATTAAACCAACGTATCACGACAATCTAAATTAACCAACTGTAGGTACATAGCAAGCGACTTATCATAAATTTCATGGTGATTGGCGTTTGTATTGTTGCTTGATTAATTATCCTCTTGCAATTTTTATACAGAGTGTTTTCATTAATTACATTTGGTTCTTATACGTATATACTATATACCTACTCACTATTCGTTAGTATAGTATAGGTATTTCAGCACTAACTTTTTATGAATACTTTGAGAAGATGAAGCCTAAAAGCTAATGGTGTCTAATAGTGTAATGTTTGAAAAGGGCGGCAAAGCTAGTGACATCTTGTGGGATGTGGGACATTTCATTAGCAATATTTAAAATGTTGGTATATTACTCTTTATGCAAAATGTACAAAATATTAATGTAATTCATTAATAATAATTGTAACAAAACTAAATATCAAGTTAATAAAGCTGACTGCAATTAAATGCGGTATTCCACATTTCCTGCATGTGGATTCTTTCTTGCACAAGCGTCCTAAAGTCAAATTTATTTTAGAAGTCCGATATCCACTTAAAAGATAAAAAGTGTGAAAGAGAGAAACAGACGCTGTTTTCTCTTTCTGTACCATTACTTAAATGAGCAATTTCGCCCGCCTCTCAAAATCGTAACTGATTCACATACTGCAACTGCAAGTATTAAAATAATTCTGCTTGGGTATAGGCAGGCTATAATAGCCTCTCTATGTATAGACACAGTCAAATCTGTTTTAGGCTTCCTCGAAAAAAATATTATTTTTTTAATTAATACTTTTATTGATGATTATTTATCGTTTACCATAAGTAGTTTTCTCTTTAACACTCTATATTTTAAAATGTGACTAGTACTGAAGCCATTATTTATTTAAAAAAATATAATAATAATAATAATAATAATAATAAATACCTTTTATTGAAAACCATGAAAGTACCTACAAAGAAAAATAATGTTGTTTATCTGGGCGAAGTTGAGTCTTACCTAACAGGTAGAGACTGTAGGTTGCTCTTCCACTTAACCCTAATGTTTCGTGACATAAGTGTGTATAAAAGAAAAATAAATAATAACAATCCTAGTATATTACTGTAGATTAGATTGCATTAAGATTAAAATTATGTTATTAATACTCTACTTCACATGTGATTACGGCATTAACTTAAAATTTCAATGAAACAAAATCAAAAAAGGGATTTTTTTAAAATCAAAGACGTACCTATAGCTGATGTTCATAATTTATTGTGACATAATTGAGATCATAACAGCGGACCATAATTTCTGTAAAATGTATGTTTCAGGTTCAAACAATTTTTTAAAGTGAACTTTGAGCAGATCACTGTTTTACTTTGTTATAAAAATTTTAAAAACTGGAATACAGTACCTGGACATTTAATTTTTTTAGATATTACTACAGATTAGTTTGTTACCATACCATAACGTATTACCACGTATTACGCCAGAAGTGCACTTATGTGAACTAGATTACTATTTACATAATAATAAATTGTTTCTAAATTTTATTAAGTAACGGCTGCAGTAATCACTTTTTTAAACATACAGCGTGAAGAGGATAATATGGCAAATGATAAATGATAGTCGTCAATAAAAGTATGATTTTTGAAAAAACATAATTTTCTGAAGGTACCTAACTAAAAAATTCATTCCACCTCGCCGTATAAACCTAAAAAAGATATGACTGTGCCTATACTTATAAAGAATTGGCTATTACAGTCTACCTAAGTAGAATTATTTTTATACTTTAGATAATGAGATATCCAGTTGATTCATCTTAGCAGACTCACCTTGTATACCTACATTTATACTCTTATTTTTTCAATAAGTTTGGGTTAACGTAACAATAGTATCTCAAAAATTCACGTTGTATGCGTTTAATTGCTTAAATGCGATAAATAACTACATAAAGGCACCAAATATTGAGAGACTTTTATTACGAGTCTTAGGTGTGGGCGTAGAAAAATATTTGAAACAAATTCGGGTATTTGACGTCGTCAACTCGTCACTGAACAAAAATGTTAACTATATCTATTAACGTTTCCAAGCGTTACTTTGTTGAAATCCATAATTATAGAAATAATAAACATTAAATAAAATATCAATTTTAACTTGTAAAACTTGTAAAACTGTATCTGTTGAGTACATAGACTATAGGAAATATGTTTATAGGTACTCTGCATAAATGCTATACGGTGATTGTAGGTTGCTGCAGTATTCGCTGAAATGTTACTTCTTTAATCAGGTGTGTTCCTACGTAGTAACAATCTGTTTCAGAATCTTTCAGAATTCCCTATTTGCTGAGCCTTTTACACTTACATTGACACTGTATGTGTATCACTCAACAACTAATATGCATATATGTAGAAATGTGTTTGTTTGCTTACTTTACTAACTCATGAATTTATATATTTAAACCTGTAGGTAATACTGTAAAGAAGTAAATAATTAAAAAAAAAATAATAAATAAATACAAAAACAATATTTGCATATTGTATGAAGTAGAGAAATAAATAGCAGCTAATTAAAATCAAGTTAATAATAAAACAAAAACATATTAGATGAAGTGATGTAGGTAAATATATTTCGGTAATTTAAATTGCCTTCTTCAGTACAAGATGACGGTTAATTATATTAAAAAAACATGAAGAATGATTTATATAAACTGTAAAAAAATAATAAAGGAGAATGATAGCAAAAAATTCCTTCAAATAATTATTTAGTATAAATTACCTGATTAACAGCCATAATTAAGGAGGTGGTGGAATTAAACACACCACAAAGAATGTAAAACATTATAATATTTGTAATTATTAAAATAAAATTTTAAAACGACTTATTGTTTGAACAGCAATATGGTAAATAAGATAAAATTGCCAATGTCAGAGGAGACCATTGTTATTAAATACAAAATATTTCCAATAAATCTAAAATTTAAAAGTTACAAAAATTCCCAAAAAGCACAAAGTTTACAAAAATAAAATCTGCATTCTCTCATTCTCTCCATTATCATCCACAATTTACAACATCTCTAAAAAGATCAGTTATAAATTATGGAGTCAAATGGGGAGAAACAGAAAATGCAAAATAAAATTAATTAAACAAATTAAAGTAAACAGAATTAAGGTTTTCAATATCGGTTTTATAATTAATAGCATTAGCTGGCGACATTGAAATTTTCTTCCGTATGATCACGTAATGCCATACCCTGTACAGCTAAAACTGTATACGGAGAAAAATATCCTCGTTATTTAAATGTTTTTACGGAAAATCCTGAGACTTGTCGATTTTTGTTTTTCAATTGTCATTTAGACAGGTAATTTTAATCCCCCCATCCCTCACCCCTAAGTGATAGCAACCCCAACTTTAAAAATTTAAATAGAAAGATACCCTTTGTGATATATTATACCCAAAAAAAATTTTTCAAAATCGATTGATAAATAAGGGAGATATTGAACAAAATGTAATCAAATGAAAATGTCAATATTCCACAAGAAAACGGCTCAAACAACGCCGTAAATGGTAGATATCAACCCCATTTTTTCCGAAAATTTAGAATACAGAAAATTATTCTACATTTATTCAAACTACTTTATATACCTAAAAAACTATTTTAACAATGTCCCCCATCCGCATATCTTTAACACAAATGACATTTTTATGGACTATTAATGTTAAATTCTTTATGAACTACGACATTAAATCATTTGAAACAATAGACACAGATAATAATAGATAAGAAACTTCATGCAACGATTACATCACTAGCATAGAAATTGATGTTGCTAATTTAATAATGTTTTGTGCTACCAAAACTAAATTTTATTAGATCTGTAGCGGTTTGCGTACTCTTATTGGTGATATTGAATTAATCTGACTCCAATTGATTATCAAATACTATGTTTATTATATCAGAACAACTTATATACAACAGTTAAATAAAAACCTTGTAAAGTGGGTAAAGATACCCTTTATTAATATTGTTAAAGACAAACTTTAATACATGTGAGGGAAATAATCCCAACAATGACGAAATTGTGATAGGTCTTCAGGTACTTCAATTTCTTGAGATCTTCGGTAATTGGATCTAACAATGAATCTTCGAGGGTCCAAGTTGGATTAGAAAAATGGAGAAATTCCAATGTAGCTGGTTGAAGATATCTTGAGAGGTTCAAGATGGTAACCAACAGAAGAGGGAATTTCTAAAGGATCTTCCTTGGACAAAATAACTGATTCTTGATTGTTGACAACCGAAGGTAAAGTTGAAGAAGTCTGCTTGACTGGTGATGGAGGAAGTGGTGAAACTGATGTTGGAATTCTAGTATGATGTAGAATCGCTCGTAACGTGCTACGCTGTCTACTAGATTTGCTTGATACAGTTCTTTTCTTCATAACATCCAGAAGGCTTAAATAAATGTATTATTATGGGAAGACCTGAGGAAACCTCTAGGTTATGTTGAGAGTAGTTAGGTGAGATCACTCCAACTAAATTCTCCATGTTTTTCCAATTTGCTTCGCTTTATATACAAAACCCAGACAACCAAAATTCTTTCATTGGTTGGTCCAAATTGTGTGGGAGGAGTCTATTTGTACAACGACTGAGCTTGATTGCACTTCCTAGTGACACTTGCATTGCAATACAAACACTATGTTTCTATGCAGGTCAGCAGTTTGGTTTCCAAGGTAACTCCAAACAAATATTACCCTGGCATCGGACTGAAGCCCCGATATACCCCCTTGCTGGAAATGGAGTTGATGTGAAAACGAACGGTTTTTCTTATTTTTTTACCTGCTCTGGAGGTAGTGACAGGTATTGTTCCTGTGTCTTGTTGTTGGTTCGGTGCTTCTGGTTTGTCTTCCATAAATGCAGGTTTTATGCGCTCTGCAGATACAGTAACCTTTTTATCTCCATTAGCAATGGTAATTGTATTTCTTCCTCGTTTGATGACTAGATATGGACCTTGGTATGGTGGCTGTAAAGGTTTTCTTACTGCGTCGTTTCTGACAAAAACGTGAGTGGCTGTAGCTAAATCTTTAAACACAAACGTTTTTTGTTATCTGTGACTAGCTGTAGCTACTGGTTTGATGTTACGGATGTATCTGCGTAGTTGTGTGATATAATTTTCGGGTTCCAAAGTTTTATTTTGTTTTGAATCACCCAAAAATTCACCGGACAGACGTATTGTTTCGCCGTAAACCATTTCTGCTGCAGTTGAACCTATGTCTTCTTTCCATGCCGTTCGAATACCGAGGAGTACTACAGGCAAAGCTTGCTGCCATTCATCAGGAAGATGACAAGATAGAGCTGCCTTGAGATGACGGTGGAATCTCTCTACTAATCCATTTGCTTGAGGATGATACGCTGTGGTTCTTATTCTTGCGAACCCTGTAAGTTCCTCTAGTCTCTTAAATAGTTCTGCCTCAAATTGTCTACCTTGATCGGTTGTGACTCGCAGTGGTGTTCCAAATCTTGCGATCCAATGTATGAAGAATTCACGTGCTACTGTTTCTGCTTCGATGTTCTCTATTGGTATAGCTTCTGGCCATCGGGAGAAACGGTCGATGCATGTTAATATGTATCGATAACCTCGAGAGATGGGTAGAGGTCCAACCAGGTCTAAATGAACATGGTCGAATCTACCGGATGATAGTTGGAACTGTTGTATTGGTGGTGCATTGTGCCGAGTTGTTTTTGATCTTTGGCACTGCATACACTGGCGAGCCCATGTATTGCAATCGTTTTTCATATTCGGCCATACAAATTTTTCAGAAATCAGCTTAGCAGACACAATGGATGAGATATTTGATGCATACTGTTGAAAACTTGCTTTCTAAATTTGGTCGTGATGAAAGGTCGCACAATGTTGGTTGAAATGTCACAGTAGATATTTGTGTTGCTATCAGGTATGCCAATCTTCTTAAGTTCCAGATTGGTGCTGTTATTGCTTAGGATCTGTTGGAAGTTCTTGATCGGCTCTCTGGTCCTCTCAAAGTTCTTTATAATCGATTCCTATGCTAATTGTTTCTATGCTGGATAGTGCATCGGCTACAACATTGTCTTTTCCAGCGATGTGCTGAATGTTTGTTGAAAACTGGCCGATATAGTCCAAATATCTGAATTGACGTGGTGAACATTTCTCTGCCTTTTGTTTAAATGCAAAAGTTATTGGTTTGTGGTCGGTATATATTGTACATTCTCGACCTTCTAGAAGATGTTGATAATGGCGAATGGTGTGGTAGATTGCTAATAACTCTCTGTCATATGCTGCATATTTTTGTTCTGCTGGTGACAGTTTTTTAGAAAGGTAAGCTAACGGTTTCCATTCTCCATCTTCTAGTTGCTGTATGACACCTCCTATCGCGGTATCTGATGCATCTGTAGTAACAGCTAGTTTAGCTTTTGGAATTGGATGTGCCAGTAAAGCTGTATTCGCTATTTGCTGGTTACAGAGCTCGAACGCTTTTTCTGCTTCTGGATTCCGTTTAACTGGGTGATTGCCCTTGAGTTTCCCTTTTAGTAGCCCCTTTAGCGGTGCCTGAGCTTTAGCTGCATTTGGAATAAACCTTCTATAGTAGTTGATCATTTCAAGAACTTGTCGTAACTTTTGGCTGACTCGGGTTTGGGAAATTCTTGGATTGCTTTTACTTTTTGAGTTAATGGTTGTGTTCCATGTTCTGAAACTATGTATCCAAGGAAGTGGACGTTCCGTTTGTTAAAAACACATTTTGCTTGGTTGATTATGAGACCATGATCCTGGAGTATTTGAAAAAGTTGCCGTAAATGTTTGATATGTTCTTCTTCAGATGCAGACGCTACCAGAATATCGTCTATGTACACGTAACAAAAATCTAGGTCCCTTAATATGCTGTCCATAAATCTTTGAAACGTTTGTGCTGCATTACGTAGGCCGAAGGTCATGAATGGAAATTCGAAGAGACCAAATGGCGTAGTGATTGCTGTTTTGGGAATGTCTTCCGTTGCCACTGGAATCTGATGATATGCTTTAACTAAATCAATTGTTGAAAAGCATTTTTTCCTGTGCAGGCCCTGAGAAAAATCTTCTATGTGCGGCACTGGGTATTTGTCAGGTAATGTTCTCGCGTTGAGTGCCCTGTAATCCCCACATGGTCTCCATTCTGCATTTTTCTTTGGAACCATGTGAAGTGGAGATGCCCACGGACTTTTTGATGGTCTTGCAATGCCCAATTTAATTAAAAGTTGAAACTCTTTCTTTGCGAAATGGAGTTTATCAAGTGCAAGTCGCCGTGGCTTATTAGCAACAGGTGATCCTTCTGAAGTATAGATGTAATGTTCTGTGTTATGCTGTTTGAACTTTGGTACACCTGCTGGTCTGGTTACTTCAGGGAATTCTCGCAGTAATGTCAGTAGCTGCGCATCTTTGCTAATAGTGCTGATCGTGTTGTTGGTTGATACTACAGCTGTTCGTCCCTTGGCCATGATGTTTGTGAGTGTATCATGTAACTTCTGCTGCCTGATGTCTACGAGCAAGCCATAGTGTGCTAGGAAATCAGCCCCGATGATGGGTTTCTGTGTGTCTGCGATGATGAATCTCCAGGCAAAACTTCTTCGTAGTTGGAGATTGAGTTCCAATTGTACACTTCCATATGTTTTGATTTCACTATTGTTGGCGGCATATAATTTGTAGTTTGTGACAAGTTGCTTCCCTGGAACTAGACGTCTGGGAAATACGCACACGTCAGCTCCAGTTTCGATGAGATATTCGATTTTGGAGATTTGATCTGTCGCAAATAGGCGGCGGGGATGGCTAGGGGAATCGGTTACCGCTATATTGTCGACTGCCCTGCTTGCTTTCCGGATTATTGGACATGCTGCATGGGGAACGCATTTTCTGGCTCGTTCTTTGTATCTTTGATGATACCAACACTTATCAAATTTTTGTTTTCTGGAGTCGCTTCTATATCTACCCCTAGATTGACTGAGTGAGCGTGTGTTTGATCTACCTCGCAGTTGAGTCTTGAGTTGCTCAATTTCGTTCACGAGACGCTTTACAGTTTCGTCTGTGCCTACTTTAGTTTCGTGAACTTGAGTTTGAACCATTGTAGTTGTACTAAAGATGGCAGTAACGAGTTCAGTAACATCTGTGAGAGGGTTTTTGGTTTGTGTTGCCAAAATTGCTTGAATATTAGTATGAAGTCGGCTTATCCAAATGGAACGAAGTAGAGTTTCTGGTACTATTGTTCCTGCTAACTGCTGAAGATGTCGTAAAAATTGAGAAGGTTTACGATCTCCTAGTTCTTCTCTCTCAAGGAGTTGTCTTGTTTTCTGCTCTTGGCTGATGCTGAGTCTCTGGATAAGGCTCTTCTTTAACGTCTCATATTTATCGGCTGCTGGTGCTGCTGTAAGAATATCTCTCACCTCGGGGGCGTAACGTGCCTCTAGATTACCAGCTACATATCCATATTTGGTTGCATCGTTGGTTATGCCGGATACAAGAAATTGGCTTTCTACCTGTCCAAACCATAATTCTGGATCATTTGACCAGAATGGAGGTATTCTTGCTTGTACTCTTTGTACGGAACTAGGTAGAGAATCTTTGTTGTCTGTCATTATTCAAGTTGTTCTGATCACGTCGGTGGTCACCAATTTGTAGGGGTTTGCGTAGTAGTACTCTTATTGGTGATATTGAATTAATCTGACTCCAATTCATTATCAAATATGTTTATTATATCAGAACAACTTATATACAACAGTTAAATAAAAACCTTGTAAAGTGGGTAAAGATACCCTTTATTAATATTGTTAAAGAAAAACTTTAATACATGTGAGGGAAATAATCCCAACAATGACGAAATTATGATAGATCTTCAGGTACTTCAATTTCTTGAGATCTTCGGTAATTGGATCTAACAATGAATCTTCGAGGGTCCAAGTTGGATAAGAAAAATGGAGAAATTCCATTGTAGCTGGTTGAAGATATCTTGAGACGTTCAAGATGGTAACCAACAGAAGAGGGAATTTCTAAAGGATCTTCCTTGGACAAAATAACTGATTCTTGATTGTTGACAACCGAAGGTAAAGTTGAAGAAGTCTGCTTGACTGGTGATGGAGGAAGTGGTGAAACTGATGTTGGAATTCTAGTATGATGTAGAATCGCTCGTAACGTGCTACGCTGTCTACTAGATTTGCTTGATACAGTTCTTTTCTTCATAACATCCCGAAGGCTTAAATAAATGTATTATTATGGGAAGACCTGAGGAAACCTCTAGGTTATGTTGAGGGTAGTTAGGTGAGATCACTCCAACTAAACTCTCCATGTTTTTCCAATTTGCTTCGCTTTATATACAAAACCCAGACAACCAAAATTCTTTCATTGGTTGGTCCAAATTGATTTTCACCAATCGCATTGCTGAAAATCTGTGTGGGAGGAGTCTATTTGTACAACGACTGAGCTTGATTGCACTTCCTAGTGACACTTGCATTGCAATACAAACACTATGTTTCTATGCAGGTCAGCAGTTTGGTTTCCAAGGTAACTCCAAACAAATATTACCCTGGCATCGGACTGAAGCCCCGATAGATCCATTGAATTTTATACTGAACCAAAGCAAAGTTTCTCCACTCTATCTACATGTATAGTAGAGGAAAAATTAAATTCATCAAGGGTGCCTGTGGAATTACCACAGTTTCTTGCTCAACTCAATGTTTTAGGAAAGCATTTCATTATAATAAGTATGTTCTATTATTATTTATTAACGACACCGATCGACGTCCAATGAATATACATTTGTATCAAATGTCTCTTCAATTCAACATAAATGCTGTAGAGATGGTTTCAATCGGAAAAGTAGTAACATACTAATGAGTGCAAAAAGAACACGTTCTGATAACCCTACATCAGACATACACTAACATGGATAATGTGATTAAGATACAGCTGTGCCAAACTTACAAAGTTGAGGTGGGCGTGTCTATGGTGATGCTGTAGTCACAATAAGTCATTTTGAGCACCAAATTTATTTAATATTTTTCTTTATTACCTATTATTATTATTATTATTATTATTATTATTATTATTATTATTATTATTATTATTATTATTATTAACAGAAATAGAACAGCTACATTATAATTTCCTTTATTCTGTGAATTTTGGGCGCGCTCTAACCTATGAAGCTAAAAAGAAAAGGGTATAACTAGAATTGCCCGCAGTGGTTCGGACGAGCCCCAAAATTACACCGCACTTGAGTGTAAGTATTCGATTTTATAAGATGTTTTATGCAAATGAAATAAGCCGATTTGTCAGTCATACTAATTGTTGATTTTAAAACAATAAGACATAATTACTAACATTGACAAAGTTTCAAATTTCAATTGAATTTGTCCAGTGAGTTTACTTTTTAGTGCCTAAAGATTAAAGAATGTTGTAAATAGAGGTTGACGGTTTTGTCATCGCGACAAAACAACGGAACCACTAGATGGGGCTACTAAAATTTTCGCTGAATCACACTTTTCAGATCTGTCATGTCTAAATTTACGTCAAATATGTTACTAGAATATCGTACATATAACCTGTATAAGGCAAAATTACCTACCTACCCCTATGGTGGAGCCATTTTCTTAGTAACGTGCCCAAACAAACAGCATTCTATTGTTCGGTGCTGACGAGATGGCATCAGGGGGCTGAGGTAAGAGGATGCCAATTCTCAGAAAAACAAGTAACCAGTACCGAGCTTTACAGGGTTATTAATAATTCGGAATTATTTTCATTATTTTGTACCATAATTGAGTGAAGCATTTTCTCGATGCAGAACAAATGTTTTTATGCAGAATAGTAGGTAATGATGGGATTCCGACGACAGGTACGCAAATTTTCTTAGAAGGGTGGCTTAGGCCGCATTCTTTCGAGATGCCATCTCGTCAGCACCGGACAATATATTCTTACGTTACAATTTAGTGACATGTCTCATTCATGTCATCATTCATTTAACATAACTATATTTAAGCAAAATTTACAAAAGTGAATAAATACACCATTAAGGTGAGCTTACACAAACATAACTAGTAGCGCTGCAGTCTTCTTGGTAAGGGTTGATACCCGGCCAGACTTGGCTTGATGACGTAGCTGGAGGTGGTGGGTTGACTTTTTGGCTGGAGCACACTGACTATCATTGAAATGCGTTGTGCTTTTACACTAGTTTGTATGCCAAAATCCCACATGAAACCTGGTGTGATGTCTAAGTCAGCAGAATTACATCATCATGTGCGAGTATAATGTATAATATTTACCACGTGATACTAGCATATTGAACTAACATTGATTTTACTTAAGTAATTACATCAACTACTTTGATTACCTTAAGAATTATTTTAAACACTTCGTGACAATATTAGATATAAGTTCGTAACCAATTACAACAGCTAGGTATCCTGCTGATTTACCCCTGTTGAAGCTTTTTGAATTAAAAAGATTCTCTGAATTTGCTTAAAACCACTCTAGTTTAAAAATTGTGAAATATGGAGTGGTAACCCCATATAACGCCTTTTTAACCAATGGAATATTTCCATGTGATGTCACGATATACGAGATAGCTGCTCTGTAGGCAAAATCGGTTTGACTTGGGCGTGAAAAACATCGAAACCTTTTACTATTATCGCCTCCGATCGGGACTCCAAAAGGAAAATAAAAACACAGTTTGGAAAAAGTCGCAATTTCGTTTATTTCCACACGAGTTTCTCTTTTGCTTGTGTTTTGTTTATTTGATGGAAATTGACAGACATATACATAATAGGTGTACCTATGCTTTCCTAGAGTTTCTTGCAGGAAATTTTATTTTCTATAACGTTGGTTGTATACTAGATACCTATACTTTAAAAGCTATCTTGCGCTCAATGCTCCCTATTATCATCAAAGATGGAAGAAACGCACTATACTACACTAATTTAATAAAAGGAATTCCAGTTTCCAGTCCAAATTTTGTGTGCTTCTATTATTCGTAGAAGTGAAGGTAAAAGTCATGACCATATCTTCTAGACCACTCTGTATAGAGCTGTAGTTTTTTCTATGGTACTAATGGCACTGGCATTTAGAATTGAGTTGAGGATGCTTCTATCATTAAACGAGCTTTGACTTATGCATTAGGTACTAAATAAAAAAATATAAATTCATTTGTATTCGCAGACTGAATTGTGTTGTACTGTTGTTGACCCTTAATTGATTGTAATTTCCAACAAATTAGTTCAACTACTTGATTATTGACCTATGTCCGTAGTATCTACTATAAATATCCAGAATTTATGAAAATTATATGAATTTTAAGTTTCATCTCGTTAGTATCGCCGGTTGTTTGTATAACGTGAGATGATGGTTTTTAAAATTTCCATTATTAGTTCCATTATAAAACTGGTCAGTGTTGTCTGTTTTGCTTTTACTCAATCTGAAGGTACGTTATTATAAATATAATAATAGAGCATGTATGCACTCAAACATGTAGACTAGGTATGCAACATTAAAAATTCAAATACCTATCTAATAATCTTAGTTTTCTGTTCACTGTGCACAGTTGTAACCTATCGACCACCGAACACTTGTACAATCCCATTGTTGAAACCACACTTCTTAAAGAGTTCAAGCTACCTTACAAGATTTTCGGGCATTGTTTCCATGATTTTCCTGCTGAACCCTGCCCTCTTCTTAATTAATAAGAAATTTGTTCAGAATAAAAATATGAAAAATTGTGTCTGAAAAATCTTAATTCAAAATTGTAAGCTGTAATTATACAGGGTGATTCACTTTATTCTAAGTTTTCGGAAAAATTACCGAAAAGTGCAAGGCTCCACTAAAATCCACTATAAATTCGAAAGAAATCGTTAAAAATGTAATTACAAATAAATCTTCAATAAACAATATTCAGAGCTTCATCAAATTTTATGGAAAATTAGACGGGCTTTCGATCTAGAGATGCAGTTCAATGTACATTCATTTCGTAATGCGAATTCACATTATCGCATGTCGATTATGGTGATCCCTGCAGGAATTGGCCACTGAAAATATTTTTTTGTACTCGACAACTGGAAACTAGATAGCCGCGCAAGCAATTGACGATCGGAAATGTCAATTTCCCGCACTAATGCTGTAAAGTAGAGAAAAAACACTGGACATGCATATTTAGATACACCCATTATTAATGCCACCTAAATTGAAAGGTAATATATATTTATTATACATAAAAAAGGTACAAATAAATAACATTTTACCTTTTTTAAAAGGAATGAAGTGTTTGGAGGTTATTTCAAAAAGGTTTCGATATGTTTTGCTTATGTACCTGCTCTTAGATTTTTTGGGTAATAAATTAAGGACTGCAACATTTGCAGCCTCCCGAATGGTTGTAGGAGTGCACAAAATATCACTATCATTACTGTTCGATATTTCAGAATAGTTTAATTTTAAAAAGAAACGACAAAAACTACAAATAATCGAAATTCTACAACCTTGTTTGAAGAAACAACACCTTAGTAACCTTAGTAACCTGCGATAACTAATAAATTTAAACCCAAATCCGAATTTAAATTTACTTCTTTGCTTATTATTAATTACTTTCTTCGTACAAAAAATAGCATACAAACCTCATGCGTGAAAGCGTCATCCGCGCATTCGCGCAAATGAAGGAACTCGCACGCTGCGCTCGCTTGTTCTTCAAAACAGCGCTCCTGCGGGATAATCGCATTCCCGCATTTGGTTTGTAATATACTATTACTAGTTTTCTGGAAAAGTTACTATAGAAATGTTTCCTGTTAATATGGAACAAGTAGTTTCCGAGTTACAGCCGGTAGCAATTTTTCGTGAATCACCCTGTTGTATACCGCATGCAGTAGGTATCTACCTACACAAAGAAACAAAACAAAACATGTACCTACTATGTTCTAATATCGAATTTAATACTAAATATGCCTTGTAACACGGAACATGTGATATTTATTGACATGTGATATGCTTTTGTGGATGCAAATACATATTTAAACTAGGTACGTTTAGATAAATGGATGTAGCCTACAGCATACTTTAAATAGCAATATTTAAAATTTTTCAGATTTTAAGACTTCATTACTACACCTATATTAAAACAATGGAGTGCCGGGCCTTTTTACTTTTGGTGGAGGTCGCCTCTTATTATATTGAGATTTCAATAATCATTTTCAAAAATCATTTAAAATTTTTTTTTATTATTAATTTATTAACTATCTGCAATCTGTAAATTGTTTACAATAAGCAAATGTGATGTTACAGTATGTGACATTGCAAAAATAAAACATGCGACTTGGGCCCAATGACCCAAAAATCGAAAATTTCTTAAAATTACTTGGTTAACATTTACTAATAATACTAAATTGCAATAACTCCAGATTAAAATCTACTTGGCAGGTAGGAAAATGTAGATAAAAACAAGGAAAACATTAGTGCAGGCCAAGAGCAAGTAGGTATTAGATTGTTTTCCAGGCGCGTATTCAGGATTTTTTTTTGGGGGGGGCTGGTGAATTTTTTTTATCAAAGTAGGTAAGCTAATTAGACAGATTCATTACTAAATTGTAGAAAAAGTTGAAAACATGTTTACCTACCTCTACTCTAGACTCTACTATACACTACATATAATAAAAAAATAATTAGTCTAAAACGAAAATTGAAAATTTAAATCACAAAGTTAAGCCTTCTTGGTTTATCACTTTCAGCAAATTTGTCAATTACGGCATTGTCCGAAATTTGAATGTTCCTATGAATATATATACCATCTGTACCGTACAGATGGTATCGGTACATACTTACTGGTTTATGAATGCAAATTCTAGCTTAAGGATTTTCAAGAAATATTTGTGTAAAATTGCAAGGGTAGGTAAGCAAATAGCAGCTCCTGTCCCCAACAAAGTTCCTTCTTGGAAATTTCTAGTTGACCAACAGTAGGACCAAACACATTAGCAGGTATACGCATCCATCTAATCCGTTAACCTGTTAGGGTTACTATTAGGGATTATAAAACTATTTACATAGCCCAAATTGAAAACAGATGCCTATTGAATATTCCAAGTTCAGTCTACCTGTCTGAGCCGGATGCTTAATAAACATGCAAAACAGCATTTTTTCTAAATAAAAATTTAATATATTATTTGCAGCAATACAAATTTTATTATAACTAACGAGATATTTCGGGGGGGGGGGCTGCAGCCCCCTCAGCCCCCCCCCTGAATACGCGCCTGTTGTTTTCTGTTAACACGAAAATAATTTGTGTGAATTTGTCAGAAGTAACTTGAACCAGAAAACGCGACTCAAGTTGTAGATTCACAAACTAAATCTTAGAATCTGAATAATAATATTTTAGGGAATAAAATTTATTTAATAAAAGGACAGTAGGTATTTCCCGTAATTACCAATTAGGAATATGACTCAGACTAAATTTAAAAGAAATCTAATGAAAACGCAGCGTATAGTATAGTATTTTGAAAGCAAAAACAAGTGAATCGATTTTGATGAAATTTGAAATGAGGGGTAATATATCGAAAATTCATCGACAAAATAAACTTTTCAAAAAAATTCGTAACTGGAAGCGGAAGTTTTTTTGGTAGCATTGTTTTCAGAAGCGGAATTTCGAAAATCTTAGTAGGGGATATGAAAGAAGACCATAATTCAAGGGAAACAGTTTTTTGCCGGACTCTAACTTTAAAATTACGGCCGATATGAATTTTTCAAAATTTCGAATTTAACGTCCCATAACTCAAAAGCCAGTTATCTGATCAGGTTCCGCAACAACTTGTTTGAAAGCCCTTTGGCGGTACTACACCCTCAAAAGAAATTTATTTCGGTCGCAATGGCGGCGCGGCGCTCTTCCAAAAAGTTTGAAAAATTTAAAAATTATTACAAAAAACTGGGCACACGATTTTGTTTAAATTTTCTACACTTATGCAGCTTGATAATAGCTACATTTTTCTTTTTTGATGAACACCAGAATTTCACTGTGGCGCCCTCTACGAGGTTTTGAAAATCGGAAATTGATGCTACTATAGCGTCTTTATTAGTCAAAATATGAAATAAGTTGAAATATAAAAGTTATTCAGCATATAATTCTGCATTTTCCTAAATGTATATCACGTATACAGGGCGTTTGCTTTCCACAGTACAATATGCAACTTTGTTATTTTAAATGAAACACTCTATATATTATAATATAATTGAATGCAAAATTTAATTGTCTATCACATAGTATAAGGTGTTCATATAGCTAAAATGTACGGTTGATTAGGAGTTCGTAAATGTTAACCGCGTTGTGTAAATTTTGATTTAGGTTGGGCTCTGACAGAAACGATTGTCGGTCGGTAGCGATCGTCCGGCTTCGCTGTAATTTCAAGCGGTTACTACAGATAGATGCGTGCCTTTCTTCTGTATATATCGAACCCGTATAGTCTCGTTTTTCTCGCTACGCATTCAAATGATTTCCAGGATCTGCCTCGCGAACTATACTGTTGAATACCAACAACGAAATGTTTATTTTTAGTATGGGAAAGTCCAGGGGAGGTTTGCATCTCCACTTTTTACTCTTGACCGCTATCAAAGTCAATTTTCGTCGAAACAAATAACGACACACTAATTAGATTCCATGTGGCCAACCATTATCAAAAAATTTTGTTGATCATATATGGTACCTACTATTGTCAAAAACATTTAGTTCGTCTTTAACTTACTTTCATACTTTCAAAATACTACATCAAAATAAATTAACATTAAAACCTAGTAAATGTACCTATGCAACAAACAGAAATCACTATTTTAAGAAATAGTATTAAAATGATATGTAAATAGTAAATGTATTAAAATCTATGGTTCATACTCGTACAGTATTTTAGATAATAATTTATCCATACTTCTTAGAACGTAAAAAAATAAGTTTAATCCTTTTTAGGTGCCTCAATTGTTATAGAAATCATAAAAAACAATATTTTTAATAGACTTATTAAGAGTTATGGGTATCTATAGATAGATGAAAATATTGCTGCAAGTAACTGCCTTTACACCTATTTATAAAAAATGTGGGGAAAAGCGAGAAACTTTTGTTAAGATGGTTCAGGCCTTGTTAGTAAACTTAGATTAGTAAATTACGAAGGGTACTAACACACCAAATGCCAAACAGAAAGTCGTCGACGTATCACTAATGATTCCTTATTCAGATCCCTGATTCGGTTCCTCAGATAATTTATTATGTTATAATTATGTCCGTTTTTATTTTATTGAAGGTTTCTTGATTAGTGGTCGTAGTTGCACATTGTCATCTGGAGGAAAAGGTCGTTGCATTGAAAATGAAATATGCGCACCGCCAATGCCAATACAAAGTTTCAACTTAGAAAAATGTGAAGAAGATGCCAACCATACTACTTGTTGTCCACTTTTTGAAAACATTGTAACACCCGAATCAAAGAGTGCACAGAGTTTGTATAATGTTACTAAATGGTACACAGATATGCACCTACAACTATACTTAATTTTTTGCAGAATGTTTGCTTTACAACGGCAATAAGCAACCAAAAGCTTGGAATTTATTTCATAATTTTCAACGACAACCCATATTCACAAGTTACATAGTGGGAGGTGTCCAAGTTTTGGCTAAAGAATTTCCTCATATGGTTGTATAATGTGTGTAGTAATGTTGGTATAACAGCATTTATTTTGAAATATTACAGGCTGCTCTAGGATTTGAAAATGAAGGTACAATTCAGTGGAAATGTGGAGGGAGTCTTATAAGCGAACAATTTGTTTTAACAGCAGCGCATTGCGTTTCCTCAACTGAACTGTAAGTTGCCATTATAACATTTAATAAATTAAACATTGTTGAATCATAAAATTTTGCTTGACCGTTCTGTTCAAACCATCGAAGATGCACTACTCCTTTATAGAAGGAGCATATCCCTATGCTGCACTGTATAACTGATGGCTCATAGAAGATTGACAGAAACGACAATACAATTTGTAGAAAGTGCAACAAGGATAAATAGATAACAGGAACTAATGCATTGTTGTATTGGTTACTTACCCTTTTTTTGATTTATGAAGTGACCAATTACTGCGTGCATGCACAGTAAATACTAGTCGCTATTATATGTCTGTCCTTGTCAATCTTCTTTCAGCCAATTTGAAGCGCTATTCTCTTTCCATAAAGGAGAAGTGTATGTTCCAAGGTTAAAACAATCCACATGACGTTGTAATCGTTCATATGATATTAATCAAGACAGTTTACAATACAGTCGAACTTCCATATATAAATACCTAATTGATTTATTATCAAGATTTGGAATTTGTAGACGCACCTATAAAGAAGTTCGACTGTAATTTTATTTATTTTTAACGTCAAGAATTAAAAAAAAAACATTTATTTTATATTATGTTTGGTAGTAGAGTACCAAGTTATTGTATGCAGTGAAGTCCATTTATTATGCAATATAGGCATATTGCAAGTTAAATGGACCGGCCACTTTACCATTGGAATATAGGCAACCCATTATACACTACTAGCACTCTTGCCCCTGCTTACTGATTTTGATTATTGTTTTGTCAATTTACACAGTAGTTTTTTTTTTTTAGTTTTTAATAAAGAACAAGATTTAAAACAAACGATTTATTGGAAACATGATCTATACAGATGAAAGAAAATAGAAATTTGTATACTATTTAACTCCGGATTATCGAATTATCAATAGGTAATTTTAGGAGTTATGTTACTGTAAAATATCCTAACAAACCAGTCTCTAATGTGTCTATAATATCAAGATCATCTAGAAAATTTGACACAACATGAGAAAAAAATTGACGTAAAACAGTAACGCATGTATTTGTACACATTTCTATTTTTTCTTGGTCAGTATAAATGATGTTTTAGATAAATCGGTAGTTTACAATCTTGTTCTGTATTAAATATAAAAAAAACAAATTTAACAGGTGACAAACAATAATTCAGAAAACAGGGGCAAAGATGCTTAGAAGTATAATGGGTTGCCTATATTCCAATGATAAAGTGGCCGGTCCAGTTAACCTGCAATATGCCTATATTGCATAATAAATGGACTTCACTGTATAATATTGCGAAATAAAATGCATATAAGTACACACCAGAAATACTCATACAAACGAAATAAAAACGAATATTACATAACTAACCCTAACTTATTCATACACTTGAAATTTGATGGTATGTCCTATGGCATGTGAAAAAGTTTCATTGTCTTGTATACCATTTTCGTGTTGAATACACAAGTTTTTCAATATTTCTTGCACTATATCACAGTCCCCCCGTTTCTTCTTCTTTGACTGCACAGTCAATATGGGTTGGTTGTAACAGTTTAATTTCATTTGTTGCAACTTCTAGTTTCATTTTTGCAATTAATGTCCAAATACATAGATGTTTATGCCCTACGAGATTAGAGAACCTATTACTTATTAATGTTATACTACAGATGCAGGTACAAGGATATTAATTTGTGGAATTTGCTAAATTTAAATGTTTATTATTTTATTTCATTCTGGCCGCTATATACTACGGTATTAATTGAAGTCCGGGAAATGGCACATTACAGTACAAGACCGTGAAGAGATGTTGTTTATTTGTAACTAAGCAACAAATATAAAATGGATGGTGTGATTTAAAATGAAACCCCAATAGGTGATGTTTAATTTACAAAATTTAAATTTTTGATGTTGACGTTTTATAAAAGGAAATAAATATTCAAATAAAACAAATTGATTACTACAGTAATGAAATAAAATGGTATACGATACACCATACACGTCCGTGAAGTTAAGAATTATTAAGGCATTCGTTTAACAATTCTGCATTCGGCTCTTTTCTAGCCTCATTCATAAACTTCTAAATTTATACTTTAATAAGTCACTTCTCCGACGTAAATTACTATTTCTCACTACAACAAACTGGGTAAAGTGACATTACGTTGTCTAAAAATCTACAGTAATTAAGAAGTATAATATTCAGCGACCTTAGTAACTAATCGAATCAGTATAAATAAACTGCACTAGGGACAGCAAAAACGACGTTTGGACAAAAATTGGTTTTGAAGGTTCTAGAAAAGGGGTTCCATAGCCCAACTCCCAGGTAGAAAGGAAACGTTCCTGGAACGTTCTAGGAACATTCCAAAAATGTTCCAAAGACGTTCTTTGAAACGTTAAATGTCCCACCTCAGGAACGTTCCAAACATGTCCCTGAAACGTTCCAAAGGCATACTTTGGAACGTTTCAGGGACGTTTTTGGAACATGTTTGGAACGTTCCACAAATGTACTTTGGAACGTTCCAAACATGTTCCAAAAACGTTTCAGGGAACATTTCTGAAACATCGAATGACTCGTAATTAAGTAAAACAAAAGCATGCAAACCACATTAGATAAAAAAATTTATTTACATGAAGATTATATACAACATACTACTGATTAGATTATATAATAGAAGACATCTTTCTAACAATTATTGGAGAACAATTAGCACTAAAATACAACTACGACACCACAAACTGTACAGTAACAATCGAATTGAATCGAATCGGACTGATGTGTTTCTGATTTCTAACCACTTTCTAAATGCGGAGGCGTGCCAAGACGGACCGACGCATGCGCATAGTAGGAAATATTTCGTGTTGATGTTCCAAAAAGGTTCCACGTGAAACGTTTTTGGAACGTTTCCGTGGAAACGTTTCTTGAACGTTTCTAAAAGGTTTCGCGTAAAATGTACACTTTGGGACGGCCCTGAAACGTTACTTAATTTTGTAATTGGAAATCGTGGGTTATTTGTAAGTAGAATTTTTTACACTTATTTTTATAGGGAGGGCAACCCGCTCGGCAACCCTACTCCCTACTCCACGAGCCACCACTGAGTATCTGTATAAAATGCTGTGATATGATCACATAAGATTAAAAGATAAGATTAATAATGGTAGTTTTATTCTATTAAATACTGTTAGTTAGTGGGTTAGTAATATTGTTGAGTATGAAACACAAAATAATAAAAAATAGGGTTGCGAGTATCATTTCCGATACAAGTTTTCAGTTTTCAAATTTAATTTTTCTTTCATTTAACTCTTTTCCATATGTGGTGTATTTTAGTTCGTCGATGGTTGTATTCTATTTCAATTTTTCAATTATAGATAGAACTTCTTCTTTAAATGGCTAAAAACCTATAAAGTAAATTTTATTAGAACGGTTAAATTAAAACATAAAAATTGAACTGGTTAATGGATTTTGATGATTGTAATTGGGGTAACAAGTATGTATAATCTTTGTAAATAGTTATTTTGGTTGTTTAAATCTATGTATAATTAGAATTAAGGTGTGAAAGTATGAATGACTGGATATTTTTATAAATCGGGAACTGTCAAAAGTTTTGTATTTATTTAAATATTGGGTTTTAAAATTGATTAGATGTTAAGATGGTTATGTAAAAAGGAGTAGTTGTTTGTGAGCTATAAGTTTATCATAGTGATTTTGAACAAAAAGAACAGAGTAGGGAAAAATTTTGTGAAATTGTTAAAAGTGTGCAAAAGTGTTCGCTTCGAAATCAGCTTTATCCTACATCAAAAGAAAGAGGAAAATTTATGGATCAATAAGATAAAGAAAGTTTTAAGAAATTTTCAGGCGCCAGAATGGAATAATTAAAAAGAAAAGTTAATTAATTCTAGTGATTAACTTGCAATTGTTTTTGGTGTGATATCCTAGTTTTATTACTAACTGTTGAATTTACCATGACAAGGATCTTCTTTTGTCCAAAAATTTGCAGAAGTTATATATAGGAGAGCACAGAAGACAAGGGGGCTTTTTCTCATTAATATCCTACTGAACCTATGTGAGGTTATAGTCAAAAATTTAAGGAAAACTTGGAAAGTTGTTAAGGTGGTCCTTGTTTCTACAATAATATTCAAGTTTGAATGTTTATAAATGGAAAATTAAGTGTTGAAAGTGCAACATACCTGTTTTAATGTGGTGAAATGAAGATATAAATTTCGTTTTGCAATTTGGTTAGCCATTTGCAAATTTGTGGGAATTCAGTTTGAAATTAACTTGCGCAAGTCTGGAATAGCTTCGAACTTCAGTACCGGATTTAGGATTATCTAAGATAAGTTTAATTTTAATTTGTGTATTTATTTCTTTGTGACAATTTGTAAATTATTTGGGGGGGGTTTTTATTGTTGGACATTGACAGTTCAATTTTGTGTAATTTTTGTGTGAATGATTTGGTTTAATTCGTAAATAGTTAATTATTTTTTTTATTTGTTTGCTTATTTGAATAAATTTATGTTTTTCGTTCAGTTAATGAAGGAGGTTTTATTTAAAGTTTTACTGTGTTTCATAACTAGCTCTATTCATCGACAACCTGAAACGACCCTGAGGAAAAAGAGTTGTTTTTTTTTATTTTGTATTCAAAAGAGGAATACTGGCGCCCAACAATTTTTTTATTGTGTGTTTCAGGACAACAATTTCGAGCATATCATTGCATTTATTTTAACACACAAACGAGGGGCTTTTTAAAGTCTCTTAGCATAGCAATACATTACATAATTCTCATACTCGTGTCTTAATAACTATCAATAAACGCGGATAGTATAATATACTAATTGTAGCCTGACTACCATTAGGCCAGTTTTAATCTTTAATGATGATTTTGTTTTAATTTCAGAGGAGAACTCAAACGTGTACGACTTGGTGATTTGAATTTACAAACTACACTTGACGATGGATATATTCAAGAGTTTACGGTGGCACAGATATTTAGACACCCAAAATTTGTGCCGCCTGCGTTATACAACGACATTGCTCTTGTACACTTGAATCATTCTGTGCAATTTACAGATTATATTAGACCAGCTTGTTTACCAACCAGCAGTTACGTACCAATTTCCAATTTAATTGCAACTGGATGGGGCCGCCTACAATTCGTGGGCCCAACAAGTGACAAATTAATTAAAGTCGATCTTGATTACTTTTCCCATGAGCTTTGTAAACAAGCTTACTCCAATATACCTAACAGACAACTGCCGCTTGGTATAGTGGATAACACGCAAGTATGTGCAGGCGACGTGAATGAGGAAAAGGATACTTGTCAGGTAAAATATTGGACAACAGTTTCATAAAAGTAATTAGCTTTTATATATTTGATAGGGTGATTCTGGTGGACCACTGCAGATAGTAGATACACGGAATCCCAATCTCTATTACATAATTGGAATAACTTCCTTTGGTAAAGGTTGTGGGACAAGCACAAACCCAGGGGTTTATACAAAAGTATTTCACTATGTTCCATGGATAGAAAGCATCGTTTGGTCTACTTCAAATTAAGTTGGTATATTTGCTTATTAGTTTATGGTTTATGTAGGTACCTAATAAGTAAGAAAATATAACTAAATTTAAGGAAACATAAATATGGTAAATACCAAATAAAGATAAGTATTTGATTGAAATTCACTATTTGCATTACTCGATATATATAATTTATGATACACCTGACATGTTATAAATAACATATAAACAGACATTGAATTATCCACAGCAACAAATAAGACATATTTACATACATGCATAGTTTACAAGGCAATTAACAAAACAACCAAGTTGCTGCTATGTATATGAATGTTCTCATATTAACCCCCCCAAACAGAATTCCTGTTTCTAGATCGACGTTGCCTTTGTTAAACTATCTGCAACCGTACCTCTGTTAATATTAATACTTTTGTCCACTACTATTCGATCCGATCATCCGGTATTCGACATCTGACATTCACTTACATACACACCGCAGGAGAATGGTTTAACTGAACTTATGAATGCACCATAGTCGAGACGACAAAATGTCTGCTGTTTGATGCCACATTATCCAAAGAAATCTCTGCAGAAGCAACCTCGACTGCAGTCTATAATAGCAATAGATCAAGGGGCATCAATAAAACACCTGAAGAAAAATTGTGGTCAGCTAAGGAACCTCACCTAAGTAATCTAAAAGTTTTTGGTTGTAGAGCCATGGATCACATTCCAAAGCAAACGCGCCAGAAATGGGACCCCAAGTCCACCGAATCAATTTTCGTTGGTTACTGTGAAAAACACGAAAGGCTATCGGTTTATTGGATGGGACAATAAAAAACTTGATGTCGTGATGTTACATTTATTGAAGATTATTCGCTCAAGTAGTTCAACTCAAAAGTTCCTATAATTTTTGAAAGGGCATCCAAACCAATTTGGGAACCAACCGTAACAACTGGTGAGGTCGCAGAAAATGTAGCGCCATCAGGAAGTAACAACACACTAAGATCTCAGAGGCAACCGAAGCCACTAAAAAAAGGAAAGATTATGTGGTTTAATCGGCTTTCGCAAGTCAAGGAAATGATCCAGAGACAGTTACCAAAGCAATGCTTCGACCAGATACTGCACACTGGAAAGAGGCAAATCGGTGCCTTGGTGACGTGCAGTCCTTGGAAGCACTGCTTCCCTTGCTTTCATTAACCGATACAATTTAATTCATAAATTTTATTTTGTTTCTGCTGTATTAAAAATCCTAGTTCGGCGCGCCGCACAATCCAGTATCGAAGTTGTCTGGGGTATAGTTGTGGACTTTCCAAACCTCAAATATTCGCTTAACGCTACGTAGGTGTTAGGTACTTATTAAACAATACGACTCATCATGTTTTATGCTATTGCAGGGTTTAAATATAGTTAAAAATGTGAAAAAGGTACCTACATTATAATCTGCTAACACCTATTGTTCAGTAATTTTCTACCTGCCTATCGTTAAGCGGATATTTGAGGTTTGGAAAATCCACAACTATAATCGGCGACACAGATCGGCGATATAAGGACTTGGCTACAGTGCACTTTGCCAGGCCAGGTCAGATCCGATCAGATCAGACCAGATCAGATTCAGACCGAACAATTTGGTTTGATTTATCTGGACCAGTCCGCCGAAATCCGGCCAGATTTATCCGAATGCGCATGCTCACATACGTGTTTGATGTTGTTATATACAGGTACGGACGGACAGAGCGTGTAAGATTCCTGTAAACCCAAGTGTTTGTTTATTTCTTGGAGTGATTGAGTGAGGTTTTGATTACAAGAAGATGGACTAATATTCAAAAAACTTTTGAGGATGATCTTTCAACTTCAAGCAAACTTTGTAAAACTTTCCTTCTTCCTTATTTTTATGAATCCCATGCACCCAAAACCGTCTAGTATTTTGGAATTTATGGTATGCGTTTTCACAAAGGAAAAATTCCTGTCGGACTCTGGGGAGGACATGTTGAATCCTAATTTTAAAAACTAACTCACATAATTGTCTCCACTCTGAATGCAATGTAGCTACCACACTAGTTCTGGTCTGGTTCGATCTGATCTGTTCTGATCTGATCTGACCTGGCGAAGTGCACTGTAGCCAAGGCCTTAAGCGTCAACTCCCGAAACCTTCATTCTCAGTACATCTGCGCATTAATCGCGCGCGGCTTTGTTTGGAAATTGCAGTTGATTTGCTCAGCTAGCAGATAAGTGCCGATCGAAGGCGATTTTCATGTTTATGTCGTTATTGTCAGTTATTTAATTGTAGTTTTGTTATCAATTATCGCTTGTGATGCAGCAAATAAATACAGCATCCTTCGGGCTTTCGGAAAATAGGCAATCTAATTCTAATAATTGTATAGTCGAATCGCTATGAACCTATGACATTTCCGAATGTCCAACAAAAGTCATTATGAGAGAAGTTATAGCAAATGCTGACATCAATACTGTAGATGTAGAGGATATTGCTCTAATTCGGCGAAATGTATAACGAGAGATCAATAAAAAAAACAATTAGGACAGGCTGTGAAATTGAATTATTTTAAATTGGTACTGTAGCTACATCCACAGAATGACATTTCTGACATGAAAATTTAAAACTGAACGCTCTTGTCTAAGTTTTTTATTTGATTATCAAATTATTAAAATATTATCAAATAAAAAACTTAAAAACTTAGACAAGAGCGTTCAGTTTTAAATTTTCATGTCAGAAATGTCATTCTGTGGATGTGGCTACAGTACCAATTTAAAATAATTCAATTTCACAGCCTGCCCTAATTGGTTTTTTTATTGATCTCTCGTTATAATAGGTGCCGTTCCGTATTTCCAGCACTTCCTAAAACGAGAAAAGAATTTCTACTGATTTTGAATTCTATGCAGGTGACAACATCTACTAACGAACCATTTGTGTTGATTAATGATTTTGAAAGTGGAATCGTAGTTTTTTCTTGTACAATTAATTTAAAAGTGCTATGTAAAATGAACAGAATTTACGTAGATGGTACATTCGATTATTGTCCTAAATTATTTACCCAGTTATTCACAATTCATGGTGTAGAAAATGGACATTACTACATTCCATTAGTGTTTTGTTTGCTTCCGGATCAAAAAACGTCTACCTATCAAATTGCATTTAACAGTATATTGTAAAAATATGTAGCTATATGCACTTAATCCTGTCTTATCCCATTTTGAATCGGCTATTTATACTGCTATTTCTCAGGTTTGGTTAAATGTCGAGATTGTGGGCTGTCGTTTTCACCTCACGCAATCGTGGTGGCGAAAAATTCAACAAGTTGGGTTAGCCGCCGAACGAAAATCAAAAAATTCCTAAATTGCAAAATGGTTGTCTCATACATTCGGTTTAGTTTTTTTAGACCCAACCGAAGTTGACGATTGTTTTGTATTCGATTTTATGGCTCAGGATCCACGTGTCACACAGTATGCTGATTACATTGTTACTTATTATTGGGCCGACTTAGGGCTAGCTTACAAAATACGACAAATGCATGTGAATTGTACATCCTTTCACTCACGATACAATGCAAATTTTTATAGCAGTCATCCGTCCTTGTTTGTATTTCTAAATGTTTTAACAACATTTCAAGCTGAGACTGTTATAAAGTTAAGAAGCTTGCAGGTTTCACGTGTAATTAATAACAAATGTGTAAAAGAGGGACAGAAGTATGTACAACACTTGTTGGAATTGTATAAAACAAAGCACATAGATCGTTTCGAATTTGTAAAACGTGTTTCGTATAGATATAAAATATAAAGTAAACATGTAAATATATATATTACTATAGTATTATACACTTAATTTCATTCAACTTTTTATTATTTTAAAAAATTTCATGTACATTTGACCTGTTTAAAAATATACTCATGTTTCTTGAACTCATTATGTTCTTTCTATGGGCCTTATACTTACAATATAAGGAAGTCATTGTGTTACTAGTAAAACAATATGTTAAATTATTGTACTAGTAACATAATGTGTGTACGTATTCATGGCAACGGCTGTATTATATGGCTAGCTCATTTAAAATCGCACATGTCATTGTTTTGTTTATATTTTTGACAGTAGTGGAAATGGCGTTTACAAAATAAAGGGTGTTTCAAACTGACCCCACAAAACCACACTTTTTGTGCAGTCGGTCTGAAGCACCCTGTATTATTCGATTAATAATTTCAAAGGTCATAGAAAAAGTAGGTAGTGTACAACACGCCTAGTATCAACAAAACAAATTTATATACTTTATTATCTTCTTTATTGGAAAAAATGTTCAATGTACAATTATTCACAAACAAGTTTCATACCTTTGGTTTGATTAATGGGGATAGATTCGAAATAGTTTCAAAATTTGTTTCAAAATTAATTAAGTTTAAAATTTTATTGACGTTTTCAAGCTCAAACTAAAATCATACTTTACCTTTAGCAAAAGTACCTAATTTATTATTAGAATTTTCCTAGGACTATTAAAAAAGGTGTAGGTACTATTGTTCATTATTTATTGTGCATAAAACATCTATTTATGTGGATAGGGAAAAAATATGAATTGTTCAATGAAGCACCTGCATAGTTGTAGTTGTAGAAGGTTGTATTAAGTATAAATCATCTTTAATAGATATAGGTACCAATAAAACTAAAAATCTTCGTCATGCACTTTGTTTTCATAACACGTCTGTAAAGGAAAGTTTGTGCAAACTCCGTGATTTTATACCTGAAAACACAAGAAAGCAGCAAAAAAAGAACCATTATTATTAAAACTCTTACAACCTGGTACACAAAAATAATAGTGTTGCTATAGGTTTACTATTATACCATGCACCCTTGGCCGTTTTCTGTTCTTCCCTGTACTACTCGACAGTACATCAAACTATCCCTCCAATTCGCGTGGAGCCACCTTGACGATGAAGATACTTCCAAATAATTAAATAAATCCGCAACTAAAATGTAAACATCAAAATTGTATTAGGTACAACATTAACTGATGTTAATAATAACCCATGTTCCTTTGAAGGACCAAAAATAAATACACATGGTATAAAATCACTACACGACTAATTTATTTTAATTTACCAATATAAAACCCCGATTTTGGCGGTTTTAGCATTGTACCGTGTGGACCGTAAAAAATATTACTCGTTATCAACGCGACTGCAGCGCCCCATCGGTCGGACTTTTATACTACAGTGCTCATTTTAATTTGAAATTTAAGATAAACTTATTAATTTTCACTTTAACTGTAATTTAGTGTTAACATAGCTATCATTGTAAATATTAAAAAAAGGGCGAAAATGTACTGAATTAATGTTAAATATAAAATTGAAATGCGGACGACCCCTATTGGCAAGTAGATCGTATTGTGATTTCCGTAGACCCAGAAATCTTGTGGGTATCTACTTTGTTTAGGATCAAATTAGTTTAGGGTGTATATAAATAATAAATATTAAATAAAATATCGATTTTAACTGGAACTTAATTTCCAGTTAAAATCGATATTTTATTTAATATTTATTATTTATATAATCATGGATTTTAACAAAGTAACGCTTGAGAATGTCAATAGTTTAGGGCGTGTTAAAATGAAAAGTGGGCGTTGAATTTAAAGAAAACGTTGAACGTAACAAGGGCATTTTGTTCGGTTTAATTCATTATATAGGGATAACGATGATTGTTACAGTCATTCCTCTTCTAGAATGTATTAAACGCAAAAATAGCAGAGTATGGATACTGGTAATCTACATAATATGGTACACAAATTCAAAAAGTATACATCAAGTAATCGTTGGTACCAGATTCTGCGAAACACACCATACTGTATTGTGCATTATTGCCTATTATAGGTATGATACGGTTAGTAAATATAATAATAATCCAGGCAAGGGTCATTGGACCGCTGTTAAAAGAATGTTTTGTATTTAAATGGTCTATTTTCTGTTGTGTATATAAGTCTATAAATATTTATAGGTTATTTGTAATATCTCAGATGTTAATTAGTTTGAGCAAGATTACAATAAAATTTTCCACAGGGTTTCCCCAACATTTGGAATGTAAATCTGTACTGTTAAAAAGCACTTTTTTACATAATTTTTTTGCTGAGTAGTGTTACGCAATTGACCTTTCCCAACCCTCTGTGGCAAGTTTTGGAACTTAAAGCGGGCTACCCGATTTATCTATCTAACGTTGGCAGCGCTGCCAAAGTTGTCATTGTTAGTGTTTTTATGTTGGTGTTCCTGTGGTGTGACGTTTCCTTTGAGTCGGCTGTCACATTTGTTTATTGTCAAACGAAACGTCACACGACAGGAACGCCAACATAAAAACACTAACAATGACAACTTTGGCAGCGCTGCCAACGTTAGATAGATAAAACGGGTAGCCCGCTTTAAGTTCCAAAACCTGCCACAGAGGGTTGGGAAAGGTCAATTGCCCAAAACTTCATAATCCATCTGTCAGAAAGTTCGATTTTTTATAACGGTTTATCCTTCGAACATACACTACTCGTTCATGGAAACAGCATATCGCGTGAAACTGACCCAAAGAAGATTGACAAGGACAGACATATAATAGGAACTAGTATTTTTTGGATACTTGATAAAACAAAAAAGGGGTAGGTAAGTAAGTTACCAACGCAACAATGCATTTGTTCCTGTTATCGGTTTCGGGGCACATTCGGACAATTTAAATTTACCTCTTTAAACTTATTTGAGATTATCCTACAGTTGCTATACACATATCCTTGTGGTTGTGGATGTAGTTAATAGTAGGCTTTCAGATATAGAAATAATTTTTTGTTAGCGTTTTCAGGGGTTTTGGTTTTTACGGTAAGCTTTTTCACTTGCTATTTGTAAGCATGTGTATTTTCTGTTAGTTGAGCTAGCCCACTTGCAAAAAAATGTTTTGATGAATTTCGAAAAGATAGCGTTCCGGGGTAAATTCGGACAAGGATGCTGGGGTAGCTTCGGACTGTCCGAATCTGCCCCGGTCACTTTACAGTACAGAAATATTTTAATATATTTAAACGCTAAATTCGTGTCTTTCTCATTTAATATTAAATAGTATATTATATTCACTGACAAGTTAGTGGTAAATATAAATTTTAAATGTTGCTATCCATGAACTTTACGTGGTATTATTGCTGATTCTGTTGTATTTTAACACTTAAAAACCTCCTGTATCAGTAAATAGAAAGCAAAGCAATAAAGGGGGGCTGTCTTTTAGATGGTGCGTCATTAGTAAACAACTAAAAATGTAATTAAGTCCGCAGAGACGTTTTACAAAATAAAATGTTGGTGAAATTTCCAACTAAGAAGTATTAAATATTTCGATGGCTTGGTTCTTGACATTTCCAATTTAGATGAATATATGTTGTTAAATTTCTACGAAATCGAATAGGCCTTGTTTTGTTTATTCAACAATTGAAGATGTATCCATCGTTCATCGTCGTGACATAATGGCAACGCTACCAAAACCAAAAGCTGCATGCGCCCATATCAGTCTAATGCTGCCGCACTCCTGTCCAATGCTACCCCATACCTGTCCATTGCTGCCCCAAAATCTTTGAGTGGGCCACATACGGACAAAATTGATTTTTTGTGCCTATTTAAAAGGATTCTAATAACATCTCAAATTAATACAGTAAGTTTAAGTTTAGATACAATTGCAACTGTATCAATTGTGTCTTAAGGCGCAATTCCACTGAGGCAACATTTAGGCGACATGTGGTATGCGGCAGTGAAGCATGCTACACGAACTCTTTTAACCAAAGCAACACGAAGCCACATGCAGCATGCGCCTTTGTCGCATGCTACATGTTGATTGTTGTTGCCTGTCGCCTACGTCATTGGTCGGCAAGATTCAGCATGTCGAGCAATGTCGCCTACTATCCGACGGCCAGTGGATCGGTGCGGCTTGTATCCTGCGACATGGAGTGGAATATTGAAAAAACAACCTTATTTATTGAAGATTATCATAACTCACCAGAATTGTGGAACAACAGAATGACTGTTTATAAAGACAATAAATTAAAAATTGATAAGTTGAAGCAGCTTGCGAGTAAATACGACAGTACTGTTATTGAAGTCAAAAAGAAAATAAAGAATTTGCAGTCAGCTTTCCAGCGTGAACGAAAAAAACTACAAAATTCAAAGAAGAGTGGTGCATCTTCTTGCAAGAAAGGAAAATGGTTTGCGTATGACTTGTTGAGCTTTTTACTAGACGTTGATGTACCAAGGCAACTGTTTCCAAAGGCTGACGCACAATACTGATGTCATTATATATGACTGATGTTGCTTCAATCGAATTGGTTTAGCCGCATGCTACAAACACAGACGACAAAGCGCATGCGATATTGAGCGACAAGTTGCACGTGCGACATTTAAAGTTGTGGCATGATTTATGCCGCACATATAGATCAAGGAACACTAGACGACATGTGGTATGCTACATGTCGTCTAGTGTTGCCCCAGTGGAATTGCGCCTTTACAGCTATTTATTTTCGTTATAACAAAAACGGTAGACATTCTTAAAAAAAAGTGTCCGAATCTGCCCCGGCCACCCTATCCTTGTTGCACTTTCTACAAACTGTATTGTCGTTTCTGTCAATCTTCTTTGAACCATCAGTGTGCAGTTCAGCATAGGGATATTCTCCTTCTATAAAGGAGCAGTGTATGTTCGAAGGGTTTGTCCAGTGTACCTTTTAAACTTTTATTGCTGACCGAACTTCTCATTTTACACATTTTTGTCTCTTGTTTGATTACGATATCTGCCATAATTTAGGCAGAAAACAATTGATATGGTGTACCTACGTCCAGCACTGCAGCCGAAATACGTTTGGTAGCGTTTAAAAAAGGTAACAAAACAAAAGCTCTTCGAATGGGTAGGTACAGTTATTTAACAAATTAATAGAGATTTTTATATTAGCTAACTGAATTTTACATTCCCACATTAAACTTCACGGGAGATTCTGAATGTAGTATGTAATACGTCACAGAAGGCATGCTGTTAAATTTGGCAACAGCGTAGACTAGTGGTTACTACTCTTATCTGACTTTGATGCCCAAGAAAACAATAAAGTTAATAAAGCAACTTTATTAATGTAGTATAACATATTTATTAATGATAATTATCATATTAATTTTACATATTTATATAATTATAAATAATAATTTATTTACATAAATATGAAACTTCTGTTCTACTTTAAAGTTCGAAATTTTTCTCTTTTCATTGACTTTACTGGCTTTACTAGCTTGGTGTACTTCGTTTTGGTATTTTGTAAAGTTATTTAATAAAATATTGGCGAAATTAGAATTAATATGATCAAATATTTTCTGAGTACTTCTTCCGCACGCGCATTCAGTCTCTATATTATTATCTAGTATAAAAGTTTGACGATTTCAAACTGAGTTTTGTTAAATGTATTAAAACCGATTTCTAATTTCTTATGTGCAAGAATAATTGATGAAGCTCATCTTTATTGATAACATACTGAAACAATGCACACTTGTAGAAGAAAAGCATTTTTACATTATCAGTAGGTACCTACACTTAATTCACCTCGCTGTAATTTATCAAACTACAAATCTCCAATTTTGTTACCTTTGGACTCTCTTACTAAATTTAAACATAAATTGCACTCCAACGTTTTATAGACAGAATGTGCAGCATGCCCGCAAACATACATTAAAGGTGATTTTTCAATTTAACACACAGAAAGATAAAATGTTTCCAATATGGAATAAAACTTAGAATCAACATTATTGCTTCCATCATCATGTGTATAATCTGCGTCTGTAGAGATATCTTTTAAGTTAAACCGATATTTTTTAATACTGTCAAAAATGCTCTTAACTACAATTTTTTTTTCTGACTCAATAATTTGCTTAAATGAAATATTATAGTTACAGCCTGATAGATTTCTGTACCAACCAAAGCATTTTCTAAATTGTCTGTTTGCAATTTTCCTGGTAAAACATAATTTACTTTTAAATTAGATAGTGCATACTATACTGTAAATTTAATTAACACATCAGTACTACTTCTCTCTAATGCGTTAAAAGTATCTTTAGTCAAACCAGCATTGTCATTCATTAATTTCTACCTTTTTATCTACAAGAAAAACTTATTTAAAAAAACCATTTTTGAATCATTAATATATCTGATATTGGACTTAAAACCACTCATTCCGCTTGATAATGCCCTTAAACGTACTCTTGGTGTTCCCAATATTCCACCATGTTCTAATAATTTCCAAAAAAGACGCTGTGTCATTAATCATTATACCTATTCCTTTACGATTTTCGAACCTGCAACAGTAGAATAATGAAAAACATTATCAACAAGAAGTACGTTTTGGCGTTCGAAATTTGTTGGATATACATGCTTTTTCTATTTAATTTGTAGCACATTTTTACTAGACTTTCATTTTTATGCATCATTCGTAAATATTCAAAACAGGCTCTTCTTTTAATGTTTTCATTGTGAAAGTCGGGATAGATAAAAGTTCTTCCAAATTTATCCAATTATTTCTCACATTTTTCCAGATATGAACAAAATAGTATGTCAAAAATATTGGGGCGTAATTAGATGGATTTGTCATATATTCTACATTTGAAAGCGATTTGTACATATTTTGCTTTACTCTGTTGTTGTCTGTGATAAAAGCAATGACTTTAAAATCAAATTGTTGAACGAATTGTATGATGTCCATTGTAATTTTTTTCATTCAGTCCCTGACAAGTGATTTACAGGACATAAACGGATTATTTCTTTGAAATGTCCAAATGATGACGAAATCATGAAAGTGAGAACAGTTTTAGCTAATTCCTTATTATTTATCGCGGCACCAACAAGATTTTCGCTCTTGAAACTTAAATATACGAAATAAATATACATATTTTTCTCTTTCATTTAAGTTTTTAGATATATGTTTTAAATAATGAGTAATATCATTACCTTTTCCACGATCTGGCGATACTTTAAAAGTGGCTGATATTTGTTGCAAATATCTTTTGTGTGGCAATATCAAATAGAACTAGTTGGCGACTGTGAAAATATCATAAAAGAAAAGATAATAGTAAATGGAGAATATCGCCTCAAGCAAATATATCTGATCAATAATAATATTCAACTTTTTTTTATAAACATAATCTTGATCCTGCACAACGCTACAAACAACTTTTAAGTCCACAATCTTTTACTTCATCACAATCATCATTTATTGTGTAAAACCACACACCGTCTTGCATTATTTTATACCTAATTCCACTTCAAAAGTGTACACTTTTTTGAAAAATTCTTGACAAACACTTGATAGTCAATTATCACATATTCTTTCAAGAGTTACTGAATTGCATTAGCGTTTCTTTCCATAACCAAATTTCTTCTAACTGCAGGATCTTTCTTTTGCATAGCAGCTGATTTTGAGAGATAGGAAGGTAGGTAGGTACATTTTTAAAACAGACGGTAATTACAGCAGTATTCACCAATTTCGGAAATTTTAAAAAAATGTCTTGCATATCTCCCGTGGTATTTTTATATGGTTGCGACCTTATAACGTCGTTTTCATTGAAATTATTGACACAAATAACCAATCTCTTCGTAGGTATTCAATTCTCTCCTCATTCTTTGGGAATGAAAAAGTCGTCATTATAGCTATTATTATTTTCTTTTTGTGAACTGGCGTAATTTGTTCGACACCCTGGTACACAACACTTACGTGGCATCTGAAATATAAATCCAGTTGTTTAGGATACAAAGTTAAAAAACTTCGAATTTGAAGTTAGGTTTTGCAAGTAATTAAAATCTATTTTACTCACGTTTATTTGGTAGTACACCTTATAGTTTTCAAATTATATGAGAGGATGAGACACCTTCCACCAAAATACACTTAAATCTATTACAATACAAGACTAATTAATAAACGATTTACATTTTATTTGCATATTATTTGCATAAATTACCGAACAGTTGTTTTCTCTACGTCACAATATCGACAGCCGCGCCAAGGGTGAACTGTGTCCACTGTGTCAGAACCACGGAGGATGATTATAGAACTATTTCAATGTCAGCCAAAGAAATTTGAACTTCCTAGTACCCACCGTTCATTGTCGAGATAAAGTTTCATTCTGACCCTTTTTGTAAGTCTGTCTCTGACAGTTATTTATTATTTATTTGTCTAGCACTATATAGGCACATGCATTAGCACTTCAGTTAATTATTTTATCCTTGAAAAATGGAAAATAAAAATATTAAAGTAAACGTCATGAATATTTATATTCTTAACGCAAGTAAATAAATGTTATGAGAAAATATTCCTAGCAAATGTGAATAATTCATTAATTACGTAAGGTATTCTAAAATATATATAAATAAAATATAAACGAAGACCAATATTAATATAGTAATAGCAATAGTCCAGTTTTATTTATGACTACCTAATAATGTAATGATGTTATCGTTAATGACCCATTAATATTGAAAATATTCAACTTCTACACTAGTATTATTGTGTAAAGAATTTCTATAACTTTACTTTGCGATCTGATATATACAAATTAAATAAAACCAGCTGTTTGTTTAGTTTCAGTACTTTTCTAAATGTGATTGAATGTGTTGTTAAAAACTCGCGCCATGTTTAGATGTTTCTGGATTGTGGGCGTAATTGCAGTAATCGCTAAAGGAGAATTTCCAGGTAAAATAAAATTAGTACCTACTCATAATCTTGTTTTTTTAAAACTAACAATTCCATTTCCAATTAGTAATGTTAATATTGTATTTATGCTTGAAGTATTACTTTGTATTTGGAGTTGACGTGGCAAAAGCATAGCTTTTTATTTTTATACCAGCATCATATTTGTTAGCACAGTCTTCATTAATTAAGCTGTAATTAATCAATTTGGCTGTGGTTAAACAAATCAAAAAGCGTGTAAACATACTATTCCCTTGTAGAAGGAGCATATCCCTATGCTGCAAACGCCCCACGGTTCAAAGAAGATTAACAGATACGCCAATTTACACTTGGTAGAAAGTGCCAAGGATAAACAAATAAAAGAAACTAACGAATTATTGCCAGTGTTGGGTAAGATAGGTACTTTGTTATGTATCTAGATACAGATACGAATACTTTCAAGAAAGTGGACCTAGATACTAACAGACACAAGGTGAAATTTGCCAAGGGTATCTAGATACAGATACAAGATAGTTTGAAAGGATCTAGATATTTTTCAGATACAAACAAGATACACACTTTAGAAATTACGTGTTTATTTGTGTTAGGGCAGAAAAAACAAAATATTATTTTAAAACAATGTAGGTAAGGTTAGTTATATCTAGTCGGTCACTAAAGCTGGTGTGACACGGTCAAATGTCATCAAATAATTCACATCCAATGTCATCAAAGGTTGGTTTGTATAAAATTTAGAAAAAGTGAGGTATAATCATTCTAAGGCCCGGTTGCACCAACGTATTTAACTACGGGTTTAGCTAAACCAGGATCAATTGGCATGGATACAATTGTTCGAACAATTGTATCCATGCCAATTGATCCTGGTTTAGCTAAACCCGTAGTTAAATACGTTGGTGCAACCGGCCCTAAGAGTATATTTTGCCAACTTGTAAACATTAAAAACAATTTAATTTGTGTGGAAGAGGTTAATATAAACCTTTGATGGCTAAGGCCCGGTCTTTCCATCTCCTACTAAAGCTTCTATTAGCTAATAAACGATTAGTTGTCATGGATACCATTGTTACAAGAATTGTTTCCATGACAACTAATCGTTTATTAGCTAATAGAAGCTTTAGTAGGAGATGAAAAGACCGGGCCTTAATGATAAAAACTCCAAAAATTGTTGCATGCAACAAATTTTTGTGGGCGTTCCCATCAAAGAAAACTGTTCCTTTCTGTGATCAAAGTCCGTCAAAGGTCGTAATTACACGCAACATTTGAAGCACTTTGACGCTAATATTTGATGACATTTGATCGTGTCATACCAGCTTAACACGTAAATAAATATGAAAAATAATTACTAGAAAATACTTTATTTTCCTTTATTTTCCTCCGTGAGGGACGTTGTTACGACTAGAGCTCGGAATTATATGCACTCAATATAGTAAAAATATGCACATATAAACGTACTCATAATAAGGAAAATATGCATCTAATTTTATAAAATATTCACACTACATATGCAGATTTATGCCACCATTTTATATATTACCTGGAAATAAGAGAAATTAAACTATTGACTTTTTTTAATTATAAAATACAAAAACAAAGCTATTGCTATTTTAATCTTTATTGATCTGATTTTAAACTATTCTATACTGATATTTACACTGAATGAACAAACTAGCAAAAGTTATTTAAAAATATTCCCACCCCTTATTATTTCGTGGCAATTTATGTTACTGAAAAGCCGCATAATATGTTTTCTTAGTAAAATACCACATTAAGTATTAAGAAAGCTGTTGCAATATACCACTTATATTGTAAATAGTACTCTTTTAAGTAATTGTAATCTGAATCCTCCATCCTAATGCCGGCTACAAGGCCTATGTTTATATTGACAAAGATAACAAATTTTGGACCCCTACATACTAATATTTCTACTTCCGTAAGAAAATGTAAAATTTAACAGACCTTTATGTAATTTTAAACATGTGCCTGGAATTTTTAAGAAAATCAATAAAAAAAGGGTACAAACGAACACTCGATTACGATAAGACCTTTTGGGTTGTTTACTGGTAAAAATTTCTATGAAAGTTAGTTAAACACTTCTGAATCAGCAACTAAAAAAAATCCGAAAAGTACCTGAAAAAAAATCGTAAATCTTGAATGTAGGTATCTTGGATCTTTTATTATATCTAATAAAATAGATACTCCCTAATACGATCTAGATACAGATATATTAAACGGCCATAAAGTACAGGGAATAGATACTTAAATAGTATCTAGATCCAGTAAGAAGATACATGTATCTAGATACTACCCAACACTGATTATGTTGTTGTTATGCTTTGTTATGTTTTGCTTTTTTGTTTTATGAAGTGATCAATTACCGCGCACATGCGCAGAAAACACTACTTCCTAATACAGGATGTCCGGAAATATCATTAAGTATACTATTTCGGGAGGTGATTCACATCAAAAAATATGAAGAAAAGTTCCTATTAACAGGGGTACGGAAATGTTTTATAAGGTAGCTACGGTTCTTTGAAGGTGGCCCCCAAAATGTGTTCTTTTATTGACTTTATTTAATCACCACTGATGGGAAACTAGATGGGTAAAATTTGGTACGTAGGTTAAATTCAGCACGGAAAATCTTTTGTTGATGATAAAAAAGAGAAAAAGAAACCAGGGGCGTGCTTATGTAACGGGTAGGGAGTTCGTTTTTTAAATTTTTTTTAATTAAAATTTTTGACTTTAGAAATAAAAAGTCAGATAATTTTATGAAAAACAGTACCCCTCGTAAACTCTCAGAACGGTACTACCACTTTGATGCGTGGGGTATTTTCAAAATGACTATCACAGACAGATGAACGAAGATTTAGGTACATTTTTATTAACAACAAACCTTTTCCCTTTAGCCATATTCTATGTAATGTTAGTTGATGTTAGTGCATAAGTTTGGTATTAAGCTTAAGGAATAGCTACGCTATTTAACACGTACCAAATTTTATCCACCTAGTATCAGTAGTGACTAAATAATCAATAAAAGAATATATTTTGCCCCCCCCCCCTTCAAAGGGCCGTAGCTACCCTATAAAACATTTCCGTATCGCTGTTTATAGGAACTTTTCTTCATATTTTTTGATGTAGAATCACCTCCCGAAGTAGCGTTACGTTGTTTCCGGAAACCCTGTATAATAAGTCTGTACTTGTCAATCTTTTTTCAGGCAATTTTAAGCGGTATACTCTTTCCATAAGCGAAACCGCAACATTAAAGGATGTTACGTCAACAACTTTTTGCAAGATCATAACAGTGGCTTTTCAAATCTCAAACATCAAAACATGATAGTGAATATAAGTCTAAGTTGTATTAAAAGAAACTAACTAAATGTACCACATCTACAGCTAGATTGGAACTAAATTTACAATTTTGTCATAATATGGTGTTAATTACCGTAGATTTGGGTGGCTTGGGACGATTTTCAACTTTAATTAATTGTGGAGGAAAAATTTTAAATGTTTCTTTGCAATCAATTACACCATACCATGCCAAATGACAAGGGCTATCGACTGTCATAAGGTACATGACATAGTAACCTCCAATTAAGGAAAAAAAAAATAAAAAATGTCTGTCCCAAGTCACCTCACGTTTTGGGTGACTTGGGACGACTATAGTTTTGCATGCTTTTCTCATCTGATCCACTCGCTGAGGTGACTTGGGACAAAGATAACGATTTAGAAATCTATTTGAGAGAAGATAAAACCCGGTAGTATATGGAAAAGTACACAAAAATCCGTAATTAAGTAACATTTATTAATTTTAAACATACAAATAAACAGACTTCCTACAAAACGTTATAATAAGTCGAACAAAGAAAATAAAACTGAATTTTTACTTGCTGGCATATAAGTATAGCTGCAAAACAGCTTTGTTAAATATACATGCTCCCCTTCTTAGTATTATTGGAGGCGGTAATGTTGTTAGAAATTCATTTTCTTCGATGTCTCCTTCGTCTGGAAGGTCGGGATAAATAAATGCATCTTTTATTTTTGAACTTGCTTTGAGATACGAACAACGGTGTGGATTTTTTTCAATGACTTTTCCAATAAATCGCTGATTTCTTCCCTTAACAGACTTAAGTTCAACTATCACAAAGTCATCTATTTCTAATTCTTGGTAGGTTTTCTTATCAGGTTCTGGTTGTAGAATTTCATTATTGGTCACAGTCATCTGTGTTTTGGATAATTCTCCATCATGATCACTTCTAGAGTCACTGTCAGAGAGTTGATGTGTTTTGGCGGCGGGCAGTTTTCTCTTTTTCTTCGCCTGCGGTTTTTTTGACGGCGCCGCCTTTTCTACTTCAGTTACTTTGACGTCTTCTAAAGAAATGCTTTGTCCCGCTGGCACGTTCAGTTTTTTCTTTCTCTTACGTGTTTTAGGAGCTGTAGAACCATTTTCTTCTTTTTTGTTTCCATATCGAGCTTCTTGAAATAGGTCCTTTAATGTCTCGGCAATATTTGTTGCAGCGGCATTGTTAGTCACATCTTGTTTCGGCAGCTTCTGTAACACAGCATCACGATCAATGGGAACTAATCCTGTGGTTTTAAATCCCGCTATGATGTTATCTGCCTGATTTGCTCCAACTTTTTCAAGTGTCTGGCGGAGAAGACTAGGAAATATATCTTTTCTTATTGGACCTCGATTTTTCTTCTTCCAAACCTTCAACACTTTTCGCCAGGCTCCCTTTATAGGTCGGAAGCAGCTCACGTCTAAAGGTTGGCAGAGGTGAGTACTATTGGGCGGTAAAAGGACGAATCTAATATCATTTGCTTTACATTCTTGTAAAACTTTAAGCGAAATATGACTAGCAAGATTGTCGCCCAATAGTACACTTGGACCATTGCATTTTTTGAGGTAAGGTAAAGCCACTGACAGAAACCAATCTTCAAAGAGAGTCTGATCAAACCAACCGGATTTACTCCGGTTGTATCGAGCATTTTCCGGACCTCGTTCCATCCACGTGCTCCAAATATGATCTGCTTTGTAGACGATGTAAGGAGGTAATGTAACACCAGATGCGCTTACGCAAAACATTACAGAAGTGTTGGTTTTGGTTGAATCCATCACTCTTTCAGCGTGCTTCGCTTTCTTTCTAACAATCACTTTATTCCGACCAGGGTCGTCTACAAACCCACTTTCATCATAATTTAGTACATTCTCTGGTGGAATGTCTTTCAATGAAATAGATAAATTGTCGAAATATTCATTAAGTATATCTACTGAAACCGCGGCCCTGTTTCTTTTAATATTTTCTGACAGGCGTAAGCTTAAATTATTGTGCCTGCTAATAAATCCATAATACCAGCTGTTTCCCGGCCTGTTATGCCGAAATTTTTTAATAGTCTTGCCTTGCCTGTTCAAATAACCTTCTACCAAATCTTTGATATCACTTCGTTCCAAAGGAAACCCCCAATCACTTGCAAGTACGACTGCTTCAGAAATAAGATTCTCCTCTTCTTCTGTCAGAATTGTTTGACCTCCAGCAGTTTTCTTATGTTTATTATTGTATTTTCTTTCCAATGTGGATTTGGGGATACCATACTTATGGGTGGCCGCTCTGTATGTTAAATCAGACCTTTCAATATCAGCGAGTGCGATCTGGAGAGTTTCGTCGGTGAAGTCGCGGTATTTGCGACTTCCCACCGCCCTCTTGTATTTATTGGGCATGTCCCAAATCACCCTACAAACTACAAGAAAACATAAAACACTTCGCCAACTTAAAATGTGAGGTTATGTTTTTGTGTTACACTATGATATCTTTTTAGAACACAACAGGCATCTCAAAAAAAAATACCCGGAGTCCACATTTCAAATAGGCTCTCGTGGCCACTAAGAAGTATAACGTCAATAAAAAGGGCCCATATTTACTTACCGTTGCCTATTAATTTTTACACGAGCACGATAAGATCTTTTCAACAACCGCCTGCAGTGTGGGGTGCTTTAACATCTTACCGACAACTTCCATAGATTTTGGAAGTTCTGCTATTCACTGGTAGGTAGCAGCCCGCCCTCAAGCAAACTGAATCAGTTCGTCCCAAATCACCCGCCCGTCCCAAGCCACCCAAATCTACGGTATCTATGATTTCCAGTTCAGCTCATTGCTTACCTTACCAAGATTAATTATTGCCATGGATGTAATTTTACAAGTATTGTATCTATGACCATTGATCTTGGTTTAGCTGAACAGGGATTTAAACCAGAACTGAAAAACTGGCATTTAGTTATACCTTCAGAAAATCTTTTAAATAGTACAACTTACATTATTATTATATATTTATTATATATTTGAATATCCACTGTTATTATCTCCAAAACTATTACGTATAGTACCTAAATGTTAGTTACAATCGCAATTTCAAGTTTAAGTCTAATATTAATTAGAATTCCCTTATAACGTGTAGTACCATTATCTAACTAAATACAGCTAATTATCTAGCAACTGCTGCTCAAGTTTATATTGCTAAATTTCCTCATCCAAATCTAGAAATTATTAATACATTTGGTTAACACTGATGTTACTGGCGTCGGAGGCCGTTGTATATAGTTAAAATTTTATTAGTTCCCTAACTCTTATTGTTGTGTAAACGCTACACTTTGCCGTCAATTGTATTTAAATACTACATGCAACTTGAGTTTTTACATATTTACTTTTCAAAGAAAAATAGTTTACTAATAGTTTTCTTACAGACATTTCATTTATAAAATTTCCGTTTCTTGTAATTTATGCGAAACCGTACTAAATTACTAACAAGTCATTCAACATTTCGTGCAATTTTTTATACAGAATAATTTATTATTATGGGGATGTCAGAAACTGTAAAAGATAGATACCCGTAAAGTGAAAAAAGTACCTAACGTGAATAGAGATGTCTACTAAAATTTAATTATTACCCTATTACAAAGATACTTACATGTAGAATACGTTCTGCCCTTTTTTTTGAAATTTATTTATAGCAATGCCTTGCAAACTTTGCCGTCCGACAGAGACTATGGCGTGTGACGTCATCTACCACTAAGGTCCTATACAGTATACTACACCTTATATCACACGGCAAAGGTAAAATAGCATTATCGAAACGCTTTAAATTCAAATGCAGCGAAAACTACGCTAGATAGGGCAAAATACTAGGTACGTATAGGAGCAAAGTTGTAGCATTGTATTTGTTGAAAATAAAATTTCCTAGAGGAAACATTGTGAAAGCGTATGACTCACTTTAATAATTTGGGCCTGAGAGTCTGAGAACCGTTTGAAGTTGGCATAAACCAGCAATTCTGGTTTAAAATCAGATATTGGAAAGCAGTGACAAATAACAAATGTTATTAATTTGTCATTTTAAGAATGTTCACTATTGTTCATGAAATTTACGAATTTACCCGATGATGTAGCACAAATATCTTCCCTGTCTTGATCTATTACGGCAGAAATAGAATATCATCCCTTATTGCACACTCTATGCTCAGGACATATTTTGCACTTTATAGTGAGTGCATTTACTGCCTTTTACGGCAATTTGCACGTACCCAATAGCTTCATTACCATAAGTGTCACGGGTGGATTTAAATTCGATTGACAACCTCAATAAATATGTGGTACCTATATTATCAAAAGATTTTGAATCTAAATTACCGATCCGCTTTTGTACCACTAGACTCCGCTTCATTGAAGCATTCACTTTTCTTAAGCAATTCAGTAATCATTATAACATCTACGTAAAGCAGATTACCTGAATTTGCCTTTTCAAATCCGCGTTCCATGTTTCTATCATCGAAAAAAAAAACCGATATTTGTAATAAATGATGTTTTCAGTTGTTTCAAAATTCATACCTTGCAAGATAATATCATAATAAAATTAATTTGGTTAATTTTCTGTTGGTAATCGAGCTACAGATTTTATTATTGCAGTTAGATGAGAAGTGTAACTTTGAACATATTTTATTCTCAATAAAACAACCAACGTCGCAAGTTGTAATTTTTTAAGCAAAAAAAACGTTAACGCTGCTTTGTGCATGGAATGGATGTGTGTGATTTCGTTTTATATTCAGTGTGGTATTTCGTTTGGCGCGACCGTTTTGGGGTAGAGACGATTTGGCGCAAGGTCGGTTTGGCACGGGGTGATTTGGCAGGGAGGGTTCGACGCAAACATGTGATCTATTTTACGGGTAAATGTTATTCTTAATTTCTCAATAAGTCTGCGACCTGTTTCTTCGCTTTTACTTAATGGGGTGCTTTCATCTTTTTCACTGATTCCAAAAATATAAAAACCTGCAAAAATTGCCTCAAATTTATTGCAAAGAAATTGTTCTACACAATTTAAAGATTAATCAAAGCATTATTTCAAAAAAACCAAACATAGATACAATAAAACGTAACTAAAATTCTTGGTCGATTTCTTTGTCTACTAAACTTTACTACACAATGTGTACTTTTCCACTGTCAAAATTAATAGCCCAGTCAAATTAGCCAAAACAGAAGAAAAAAATCCCGAAGTTTTGAAATTTGGCACAGTTCTTAATTCGAGTGTTCTGCATAACATACTAAAAGTCCCCGAGGGTGGGGGGTGAGCGCGAGGCAGGAGGGGGGCCTAAAGGTCCCTTTTTTAACTTTACCTTAAATATCTCTGAAAATATTGAGTTTAGGGAAAACCTAGCCTTACACAAAATTATAGTAGAGTTAATTATCTACAAAAAAGGTTCTATTCATTTTTTCCGTAGTGTCAATAGTTTTGGAAATAGAGTGGGGGAAGTTTTGAAAAAATTAGAAAACGTGTTTTAGCGTTTTATTCGGGTTTTATTTGTTGAAATCAATCATAAAATATACATATATGCATATTACTTCATACATAGCGTTTATTATGTCTATAGATTGTATACAGTGTACACTATGTATATTGGTATACATAGTTTGCGTTTCTGCTTTAAAGTAGGAAGTATTCCCCGTGTGTGGGAATCATGTCTCAAAAGTGTTTGATATGTGAAAAGGAGGTGTCTCGTAGTGATGGCAGGTGCAAAAGGTATCCAAAATTTGATAAGTGACGAGAAGTGATGGAAAACATGAAAACCTTAGAGCACAGAGAAACATAGTCGTGTATTTGCAAGTACAAGAATGGCTGGGGAAGAGGGAACTAATTATCACCTGAGAGCGTGGATGGGGGCGAGGGGCGGGTGACACTTTTAAGCCAGTAAAAACCTTGGGCCCTCACTCCAATTCTGTGTTAAACTCCTTTTTCTGTACATGTACAGGCACTTGTTAAGGGAGCTATTTGTACCAGCTACCAAGGATTCCGTCCATTGTTTGATGAGGAGGAATTCGTTGTGAGCTCAATCTTAGATGACGATTGAAATCCGTAAGAGCTATAAAAATTACGAATACACCGTTGAAAGCAGCATCCAAAAGTGCCTTAAGAAAGTGCAAGTTAAAATTGCCCATCTGCCCAAATACTCCTTTTATTGAAAAAAATAGATATTCCCAAAATTCACTTTTTCTCCTATTGGGTTTGAACCACAATGAATTTTTAAAATCTGCTTGGTGCATTTAATTCCCTGTTAGGTAGCGAACATTTTGTCTAATTTAACCAAATCTGTATCTCTTATAATAACCGAGATCCCCATGCTGTTCATCTTATCTTGGACACCCTGTATAGTGTACACTGGATTCAATCTATAAACATAATAAACGCTATGTATGAAGTAATATGCATATATGTATATTTCATGATTGATTTCAACAAATAAAACCCGAATAAAACGCTAAAACACGATTTCTGATTTTTTCAAAACTTCGCCCACTCTATTTCCAAAACTATTGACACTATGGAAAAAATGAATAGAACCTTTTTTGTAGAGAATTAACTCTAGTATAATTTTGTGTAAGACTAGTTTTTCGCTAAACTCAATATTTTCCGAGATAATTACGAAAAAGTTAAAAAAGGGACCTTTAGGCCCCCCTCCTGCCTCGCGCTCACCCCCCACCCTCGGGGACTTTTAGTATGTTATGCAGCACACTCGAATGAACAACTGTGCCAAATTTCAAAACTTCGAGATTTTTTTCTTCTGTTTGCCAATTTTTTGGCTAATTTGACTGGGCTATAAATTAAATCACTGTAATATGCGTCTGCGTTCCTGTGCCAAACCGTCCCTGCGTAAACTTATTTCTGGAGATATCAATCTATCCAGCACCTTATTTCAATAAAAAGTCAAATAACAGATTTTCGTGTCAAAACTTAATAATTCAAGATTCAGGCTTTACCATTGCTGGAAGTGCAGTAGAAAAAGTACAAATTACGATGTTATTCATATGTTGCTAATTAGTTTGGGCCCTTTGCCCTTACATTTCGAATTTGAGGAGAGATCCTCACAAAAAAACATTAGAAATTGGCAACAAAACTATAACTTTACTTAGGAATAGTTGATCTTTGGATGGCATTCAGTGCGTGGCCAAAATTTGTGAAAAGTCGTATTATATTTATTTGTGCATTTATTACTTTTTATTTATTAATGTTTATTTCTGTCATAAACTCCTGTTCAAAATTAACGCACCACCACAATAATTGCCTATAATTTTTATTTTTGCCATTATTATTAAATATCGGTTTATAGTGACGAGAAAGATAACTAGACAAAATTGCATGAATGAGTTCATTTTTAGTTGAGGTTTAAAAAGAATTAAGTCACCTATAAATAATACTGTAATATAATTCCAATATTTTCTTCAATAATAAAAATGTACGTATACTCGAAAATGTGAGTGGTGCATTCATTTTGAACACGAGTTTATAATTTAAAAAAACGAACAGTAGGTACCTACCTGATTTTATAACACCTCTGCCTATATTAATTACTAAATGACTCAAATAGGCCTAAATTTATAATCACCCTGTATAGTAAATATGTTGAATGTGAATAGATTGTTGACTTAAACCTACATTATTCATCTTAAAGGAAATCAAACAAGATACACCGAATAGTTTAAAAAAGTTTCTCCGCAAATCAATTTATTTTTGGACACGTTCCTTCGCCAAAAGGACTGGTCCGGCTCCCCAGGGTAGTGCATATGTGTGTAAATTAATGAAAGTGTACGTATTAAATTACAGCTTTTCCTCCTTTGTATTTTCCACTAATTATAATAAGAAATGCTTTTGAAGATTTCGAATTTCTGTGAATATTTAGAAACCTTGAATATTTTGAAACCACCTAACATACCTACTATTTAATTGTCTTTTTAGAACCGCACTATTTTCCCTATTTTCTCTCTCTATCTCTTACGACCCTATTGCATATCATAATCGTTTATTTAACAACAATCGGTTACATTTATATAACGACAAAATTAAAGTTCATGTTAAGATTGTAAGCCGTCTCACGTATCTTCGACTACAATAAGTTAGTACCCGAAGGTACGCAATACGAACTAGTCTTAATCGAAACTTCGTTTTTGACCTAAAGTAAACTCTACATGTAGGTACATATAAGAATTTCGTTTTACATTTTTACCGAATTGCATTAGTTTCTTTTAAACACTTATAAATCTTACATATCCTTTACAACATTCACATATTCGGAAATTGACATTCCGTTACAACCTCTAGTTCCTATTACAATCACATTTTGTGATGAAGAGATCATTAATTACTCATATTTTATTTAGGTAATAATTGTACGTTAGAATCGGGAAGCCATGGTCAATGCGTACTCTTTTCCCAATGTCAATCAGCGATTCAGAACGTACGCAAAGGTATACGGCCTCAACATTGTGGATTTCAAGGCAATGAACCGATAGTTTGCTGTACACAGGAAAATAATAGTGAGCTAGAAGTTTCCAAAAGTAGACAAAGTAAGTGTTTTCTCATTTGTGGTAAATAACTATATCAGAGCTTAAACGGTGATAGTTATGTTATATGTACTAATTGTACTTTTAAGTTTTGCAATTTGAGATATTTCATTTAAAATAATATCCAATCTTTCTATGTCAGATATATCAATTGACTTATCTATTATATAAAATATTTTTAGAATGCGACGAATACAAAGAATTGGCAAAAATTCCTCCCCCTCCTGGTATAGTCAATGGTTTGCCTGCAGATGCCGGAGAGTTTCCTCATATAGTAAGTTTTAACAATACTCATTTTAAAACTGTTTAATTTTCTTTTTCAACTCGAGGTTGCCTTAGGATTTGGTGAAAAAGAAAATGATGTAAAATGGTTATGTGGAGGAAGCCTAATAAGCGAAAAATATGTTTTAACTGCTGCTCATTGTGTAACATCGTCAGATTTGTAAGTTATAGCAACAGTTATAGTGTGTCCAAAGGTTTTATATTAATGACTATCGCATATGCCAGCTGATTTTTTGAAACAAGGTTAATTAAATTTTGCCATTAAGTACTTCTTATTTTTAAGGAAAACGCAATTTTACATTTTCAATTTTACTATAGACAACAATGTTAAAACTATAAAAACACTTTCGAGGGACTTTTTAAAGCAGAATTCACTAGCGTAGGTACTCGACTTTTAAACTATAGTTCAAATATTGAAAATATTAAATATTGTTGTTTTTAGTGTTAGAATTTTTGAAATAATGAAATATTTATGTTCAGTTATTTTCTCCCCTAATAATACTGTTTTACGGCTAGACCTAGACTGTACAGAAGTGTTCTGTAAAGAAAGAAATACTGAATCCGAACATTCTATTGATTTTTAATTTCAGTTTTACAGAAATAAAAAATTGCAAAATTCAGCATTTAAATTTGAAAATTGCGTGCTTTATTTAAATCTCGATTAACAAAATGTCGAGATATTGCCCAATTTAGACTGATTGCTTTTATTTGAAAAAAAGAACGACAAGTAAAAATTTAACGTATTATTCACAAAAGACGAAGTTACAAAATTTGGTTTTTTTCTGGTCACATCTTAACAAATTGCAATGAAACTAGGACGATCGTGTAACAGGAAGTAAAACATCACAGTACAATATTATGGTGGTTCCTGACATAGACAATACTAAGATTTTGATAAAAAATGATTCTCGTGTCAAAACTATAATATACTATAACACCATATCTAAAATCATGTGTAATTTGTTGTAGCGGTCCAGTTAAATGGGCTAGACTAGGAACAATTAATCTGGAAGAACCATTTCGCGGTGGATATCCACAAGATTTTGAAATCATCAATAGGTTGCCTCATCCTAGCTACAGACCACCTGCTACATACAACGATATTGCTCTATTAGAGATGAACCAAACAATTCTACCTTCACAATATGTCCATCCTGCGTGTATTAACATTGATTTGAATACACCTAGTAAGGCACAAGCAATAGGTTGGGGTCGTATAGGATATACCGCAGAATCTAGCAATAATCTAATGAAGGTTGATTTGGAATTGTATCCTACTGATATATGTAACAAGAGTTATTCTAATTTGTCCAAACGAGCACTGGCCAGAGGTATAGATGGTGCATCGCAAATTTGTGCCGGTGGTAGTTTGAATGAAAGCAAAGATACTTGCCAGGTTTGTAACATAATTTAGTAACATAAATCAACAACCATTTTGATAAAACAATATAACATAAATTTGCATAAATACACTTCCACACCTGTTATATCATTTTATTTTTTTACACATACAGTACTACCTCTACCTACAGGAATACTTTTTTTGTAAAACTTAGATTTGGAAACGTTGAACGGAAAGTTGCAAAATGCTATTATAGAAAATTAAGTGATATCCTAATTTTAATTCAGGTGTAGCATCTCCCATCAAAATTCAAACTATACTGTAACAGTGTAACCTAAAATGAACAGTAAAACCTTTTACCTAGTACACAATAACATCTGTTTCAATGAATTTCTGCAACTTCTAAAGTCATTAGGTCTCACCCCCCCGTCTAACAGTTAATTTAAGACAAAAAATAACATTTTATCTATAGTTCGTACAAGAGATCGAGAGTCAATGTAAGGACAATATGAACCAACAGGGGTTGGATTCGACTGCCGGTTTGCTTATGGGAGTTTGTGATTTCGTGTTAGATGAGGGAGATGTAACTTTGGCAGTCGACACCCCCTGTAAGGCACGATTGTTAATAAAATGAAATACTACACTTCGCATCCTCACACATAATATGAGGTAACATAGCTAGAAATATGTTGTTTGATTTCAATATACTTAATACAAAATACTTTCACAATCAACACTTTGTATTGTTATATTAATTGAAACAATTTTAACATCATTGCTTTGCTGCTATTATAATAGCAATGTATATTGTTGGTAGTTATAATATTATTTCAGGGTGATTCTGGAGGGCCACTACATGTCCCTATTGATTTGGAGAGTAACATCAAAACGTATAGTATAATTGGCGTGACATCATTTGGAAAAGCCTGTGGAGTTGCTAATATTCCAGGCGTTTACACCCGCGTTTCAAATTTTACTCAATGGATTGAAAATATACTTTGGCCATAGGCGTATGCAATTCATTCGGCAGTGGTAACTCCTTATCGTTCAGACTTTAATGAGATAATGCATTATAAAAAAAATTATCAAAACTCGCATGCAAATATACAATAAACAGTTGTTGTTATAGGAGTATTTAACCAAAAGTGTTTTATTTCTGACAAAGAAATGCATGGCAAGGGCAACCGTTTTAATTTTAATTTTGAGTAACCATGGATTACCTAAAATTCAATATTTTTCTCCATCCATCCAGCTTTAAGGGTAATGGGGTAATTATTACCCTACTAAAAATCAGTCTATCATTTACCTTTTACACAGGGTGAGTTTGCTAAGAAAAATTTCAGCTCGAAATTTCAGTTATCTGAAGACCGACTAACGGTAGATCCTCCTCGTTGATTAAGGCAGGCATTAGATTGAGCGTTCAGCGTCGATCGTCCACGAACGTCTTCGATCGTTCTGTATAGGTTTGTAGCCTTTTGAAAATGTAACATTAGACTGAGCGACCGGTGGTGGTAAAAAATTGTTTGTGGTCATTGCACTGAAGACTAGGTAAATAATGTTTTTCTTTTAAATTCGTTAAAAAATGTCCAGTTTAAGTGAGGAGGAAGAAATGGTGACCGCACTTTGCTTTTATTGGAAGAAAAAACAAACGCTCTTTTAAAAAGTTGAATTACGTTATCTTTAGCACATGCGCACTCTGTTACGAACGATCGCGACCGACCAAAATTTAGAACTGGTTCGAATTTTTAACTATTCATTGCAGACCGATCGATCAATGTCACTTTGCCCATAAGAATACTTGTGTTGGAAGTTTGGTCGACTGTGGGTGTTCGCAGACGACCGACACTGAAAGCTCAGTCTAATTCGTGGCATCCGTATGTAAGGGCCGATTTTTCAGTTCTAATTTAAACCCCGTTTCAGCTAAACAATACAATTCTTATAAATTATAATAAAGTTGTAGCCATGGCAATTAATCTTGGTTTAACTAAACCAGAACTATAAAACTGGCCCTATTACCTATGATTAAATTAAAGAAAAACATGCATTACAATACTAAAATTGTACAAAGTCATCGAGACTCCAAAAATATGTGGAAACTTATAAAAAGTACAGTGAAACTATAATAAATATAATAAGAGTCTTGACTTAGTTTAAACAATTACCTAAATCCCCTGCTGACTAAAGATTTTGTGAAAACCAATTTTCGAGTTTCAAAATAGGGAAACAACAATAGTAAAAGTGCAGGAATAGGAAAACAAATTTAAAAGAAAACTATTAATCCACATTAAGACTCTCATTCTACTTTTCATAGCACCTATAATATTATCATTTCTTTAATTCGTACATAAAATTTAAATGACGTGGCAAACTAAAAATCTACGTCTTCTACTTCTTCATTTTCAGAGTGTATTTCATTACATATGAAGTTCACACTTTTACAGCCGCATGTGCATTTTTGGGAAGAACATTCGTTGTTTTTGCAGAATATACTGACGATACTGTAAGTACTTACTGCGGACATTGAGTAACGGAGTAAGAGACGCAAGCTGTAAGTTGAAAATATAGCCAATGTTGGATCCGAAATAGAGAGGGCGCTCCCTGGCATTTTAGTTTTTTGGATCCGAGAATTCTTAGTCAGTTGGCATAAGTCGTACTGTGCACAGCCACGGAGACTAGTAGCAAACGTTTTTGCAACGGCTTTGTATTGATATTTTGTGATACAAGTTATAAAAATGAGTAGTACCGTAGCCAATCATAGTTGTGTATATAACAACTGTTTTAACAATAATAGAATTAACAAGGACATTACATTTTTTAAATTTCCCGTGAACAACTCCAAACGGACAGAAGAATGGAAAAAACTTTGCGGCAATTGTAAAATCGCGGTTATGGATGTGGCCAGTTTAAAAAATAAACTTATTTGTGAACTACATTTTTCACCGGCAGATATTATGATAAACAAGAAACGCAAGTTGCTAACGAAAAATGCAGTTCCTGTAAAATGTGTAGAAAACGGTAGGTACTACCTAAACTTATCGAATTTCTTTTTTATATATTTTAAAAACGACTGGCTAAACTATGAATTAATTAAGTTAATTACTTACTTACTTACTTACTTACTTACTTACTTACTTACTTAATTACAAATAACAAATTTTATGATGTTATTTTATACACAGGGTGTGCAGAGGAAAAACAAGGGTCGGTTATTGTTCCAGCTAATCCAGAAATGATATTTGATAATTCAACATCGTACAGTGGCAGTCGCCAATCTATTAATACTGAAATTAAGGCATATGCAAGAAAACGTCTTTCATTCAACGTCGATGAAGATTTGGAAACAGTAAAGCTTCTTAAACATTTACCAAGGGTTTCAAGTTTTACTAGCACGGCAAGTTTAGATTCAGAATTAAGTGAGCGCATTCTAACCATGGCAACTCCCACGAAATCGATTTTAAAGAAGAAGTGCAAAACATTTACATTGAAAATTAACCAACTAAAACGTAAATTAAAAGCCAGACAATCACAAGCTTATAGATTAAAAAAGAAGAATTCATTTTCTGCTGGTACCATACTAAATAAATTACTGATGCATAAAAGTGAATCTGTAAAAATATTTATAAATATGCAACTATTTCATAAGAATGGTACAAAGTGGTCCACAGCCCAGAAGCAATTAGCCCTTTCTTTACACTATAAATCACCTGCAGCTTATAAATTTATGCTGTACAATCTTAAATTTAACTTACCTGCAATTAGAACAATTCAATCTTGGTTAACAGTAATCAATTTAAGAACCGGTTTTAATAATAACTTAACTAAAAAACTTTGTTTAAAAGCAAAAACCATGACAGAAAAAGAGAAGATGTGTGTTGTGTTATTTGATGAGATTGCATTAAAGAAACAGTTAGAGTTTAATCGATCTGAAGATTTCATTGAAGGCTATCACGATCTTGCATCTTTAGGCAGGAGTACTAAGTTAGCAAATACTGCTTTAGTATTCCTAATTCGTGGACTGCTTCATAATTGGAAACTACCTTTCTGCTATTTTGTTTCTGCTGGGCCTGTGAACAGTGTTTCAATGGAAAAAATTATTCCGCTTGTGATTAAAAAATTGAAGGCAATGTCATTTAATCCAATGGTGTTAGTTTGTGACCAGGGATCTAATAATCGTAGTGCCTTGGGTATGTTAGGGGCCACCAAAGACGAACCTATGATATACATAGACGGTCAGAAAATATTTACTTGCTTCGATGCACCTCATCTACTAAAGAGTATAAGAAACAATTTTATGAATACCAAACTCAAATTTCTTGTTGACAATAGATCTGTGGCATGGACAGATATAACAAAAACATTTGAAATTGATCAGAAAAGCACTACTACTAGGACTATGGTAAAAATAACGTCCATTCATATTACGCCCACCAATTTTCAAAAGATGAGAGTAAAATATGCTGCTCAAATATTTTCCCATACTGTTGCCGCAGCAATTAAAACAGCAGCGGTGACTAGACAAGTCACTACTTCCACAGCATTAGACACAGCAGAGTTTGTTGAAAATATTAACAATATTTTTGATGCTTTGAATAGTAGAATTTTGCACGATCCCAACCCTCATCGACGTCCACTGTCAATTTACACAAACAAGACCGAAATGATATTGCAGAAGGGCCTACAATATTTTACCAACATGAGAGTATCCGATGGCTGCAAGTTGCGAAATAATATATATTGTTTACAAGGATTTCAGTGGACAATAAAATCGATCCTTTTACTGTGGAAACATCTACAAGAACTGGGAATAAAATATCTCTTAACTGGATTCCTAAATCAAGATCCTCTGGAAAATTTCTTCTCCGTTGTTAGAAATAGAGGAGGATATAATCCTACCCCCACAGTTCGCCAATGTCGTATAGCTATTCAGCAAAATATGAACATTAGACTTCAAATGGCCGCAGGAACTGGAAATTGTGAAATTGACGCAGAAAGTGAAACACTTAATATAAACATTGAGGAAATTGAAAAGAACACAAACTCTCAGGTTGCTCCTGTTGAAACTGACCAAGAGTTGGAACAACAATTTACAGACGACAAAGATAAACAAACAGATGAAAAAGATTTTACTTCCATCACTTTCACCCCTACTCCTACTTTGGAGAAATGTTCCAATGTGTACGTAGCTGGTTATTTAGCACACAGTGTTGAAAAGAAATTCCACTGCAAATTTTGTTCTACAAACTTAACAAAAAATGAAAATGACGTAATTACCCAAAATGAACTTTTTCTATTACACAAAGATTATTCCTGCGGAAGCAATATACATTTTTTAAAAAGGCCTTCTGAAGAGTTTTCTAACATAATATCATATCTTTTAGTGTATTTTAATAAATCGTTTGACCAACATAAATGCGGCATGCATGTTACTAAAAATATAGAAAATGATATCAAGAAAACTTTGGAAAAATGTACAGATTCGTACTTTTCTGATAAAACACCATTATGTACCTCCCACAAGCAGCATATTATTAGTTTATTTATCAAAATGAATGTATTTCGACACCTAAAATGGGAATCTGCAAAATATTCTAAAACATTTGGAGGAGCATCAAGCAAATCTGTTAAACCACATCGAAAAGTCAGAATTTTATCCTAGAACTAATTTATTTATTCATGATCCTGTTGGATTTTGTATAGCCTAACGTTTTTAGTATAATTATTACATTTGTTATTATTGATAGTTATTAACTAATTCCATTTTTTTGGAAATTGCCAAAAATCAAGTTTTTTGGCTTCTCACAACATGTCTACGAAGTTTCTTAACTTTTTGTTTATTTTATAATGATTACAATTTAAATGTTCAAAACTTTTCTCCTGCCTTGTAATATGTTACCATGCTTTTGTTAAAAACGAAAGTTAACAGTTCACGTTACTTTTGTTCATATGTTTATTTTATTTATATAATTATTATCTTCGTTCTGAGGAAGTCCGTAAAAGAGCGAAACGTCAACTTTTTAGTTTAGTTATGAATTAAAATTATTGTAAATATTTGTTGTAAAAACATTAACAGTTTTTGTAAAAATATATATTTTGTCATTCAATGTTTACTGTGTTTCTGTGTTATTCGAAACCCAACATCGCCGAAGGGATTCTTGAAATTTGGCTAGTAAAAGATTTTATTTACCGTTTAAAGCCGATTACTGTGAGAAACAAGGACAAACCCATGCCTCCTTGTCATGACCATTACGTTTTTAGTCGAGGGTGGCAGAGGCAGCACTGTGCAGAATTAGTAAAGAGGTGCGGACAATTGCAACAAGTGAGATGGAACTACAGAACGGCTTCCTTCACTGAAGGTGCGTCTCTTTTCGTAACTCCGTTACTCAATGCTGCGGAGTATTAAGAGTCTTCTGTACCCACGTGACTAGAAAAGGTGAAGAGAGCGCTAAAAGTTCTGAGTAAAAGGGTCGATTGTCGTGAAGCAAAATAATCGTAGAAAAAAACTACCTGGATGGATAATTTCGTTTATTTTATGGGGATACTACACTGTTAGGAAAAAAGTTCAAACGCCAGATATTTTACAACTGAAGGCCGTAGGATACGGTAAATGAATTTCGTCGGAAAAAATATTTTAGTGTCAACCAGATGTTTGTACCTACATATTATTATATTTTATGGTTTTTTCTTATGCACTTCATATTCTCTTTTCAAATACTACACGCAAAACTCAAGTTGACATTGAGTTCAAAGGATTTATTAGATCAATTCATGTGCAAAGTTTCCTGTGGGCTATGATTAATTAATTAATTAATTAATCCCCCCCCCCCCCCAAGAAACAGAATTTCATTTTAAATTTAATATTCATTTTACAGTTACATTATCAGCTGCAAGTGGTGACGGGTAGTGTAGAGATTATTATTATTATTATTATTATTATTATTATATATGTATTTGTTACTTTCGCATACCACCACTGGTATAGGGGAAGTATTGATATCATGAAAATTTTCGAAATCGAGATTTTCGCGGAAATACGTGTTTGGGCCCCCAGGAACCCAAAAAAGTGGTCTAGAAAAAATGTCTCTCTGTGGGTAGGTGCGTGGGTATGTAACGCCTCTAACGCAAAAACTACTGGACCGATTTTGATGAAATTTGAAATAAAGGGGTATATCGAAAATTCATCGACAAAATAAGCTTTTCAAAAAAATCCGAAACCGGAAGCGACATGTTTTTTTGGTAGCATTTTTTTCAGAAGCAGAATTTTGAAAATCTGAGTAGGGAATATGAAAGAAGACCATAATTGAAAGGAAACAGTTTTTTGCCAGACTCCCTAACTTCAAAATGGCGGCCGCTATGAATTTTTCAAAATTTCGACTTTAACGCCCCATAACTCAAAAACCAGTTATCTGATCAGGTTCCGCAACGACTTGTTTGAAAGCCCTTTGGGGGTACTACAGAATAAAAAAAAATTATTTAGTAAATCCAAAAACGGTCGCAACGGCGCTCTTCCAAAAATTTTGAATTTTTTTAGAAAATATTACAAAGAAACTGCTCTAACGATTTTGTTTAAATTTTCTATACTTATGCAGCTTGGTATTAGCTACATTTTTGTTTTTTGATGAACGCCAGAATTCCACTGTGGAAATTGATGCTCCTATAGCGCATTTATTAGTCAAAATATGAAAAAAATTTAAATATAAAAGATATTTAGTATATAATTCTGCATTCTTCTAAATGTATATCACGTATAGGTACAGGGCGTTTGCAGTAGCCTACTACGATAAGCAACTTTGTTATTTTAAATGAAACACCGTATATATTTTTATATAATTGAATGCAAAATTTAATTGTCTATCACATAGTGTAAGGTGTTCATATAGCTAAAATGTACGGTTGATGAGAAATTCGAATTTTGAATATTATATTCTGGCGGAAACGGATCGTCGATCGGTAGCAATCGTCCGGCTTCGCCAGCTGTAATTTCTAGCCGCTACCTGCAGATTGATAGGTGCATAGGATGGGTGTCTCGCTAGGCATTCAAATGCTTATCAGGGTCTGCCTCGCGAATTATACTGTTGAATACCAAAATCGAAACGTCCAGGGGAGGTTTGCCCGTCCACTTTTTTAAATCTCATTTAATCTTTCAATATTTAATTTTATTTTCTAAATTACAGATTTGTGTATTTTATAAGTTTTAACTTGATCTAATGTTGGGAACCAGTATATTACAGTTTCCCTAGCCTATTCCAGGATTACAGCTGCAATCAAATTATTAAATATATAAAATCTGCCTTTGTGTTTTATTTTATCAAGTTCATTAATTTACTCTAGATCCCGAAATTGGTCTTACATTTGGTCACAACATCCAGCGAGATTATGACTAAAAGCCCCGCGGATAAAGACGAGACAAGATATTTAAAATGTTTGCAGTAGCTGTATAGTCGGTACGCCCGGCCCACCGCGCCATACAATAAGGGTCTTACGCATAATTCCTATAGCAGGTATAAACGGATTTAAATTTCATGTCATTTTATGTTTTTACAGTGTAGTGAAGATAATAAATCACCCGTTTGGCCGTTTACTGCTTTCGTAAAGATTGCAGTTGTGACCGCTAGTTGGCGTTAGTTTACGAACTACAATCATCGTCTAATTTTGAAAAACCGCTGATCAGCAGCGCCAAAAAAACAGGTCCTATTTTTGATTTTTTTACTGCCAATTTTTTTATACGCGTTCATAAAGGTTCTCCGGACATTTGGACCGGAGTAATTTTTCAAATTTGTCTTTGTAGGCATAAATATATCAGTGCAAAGAACAGCGCTAATTTATTGAATAAACTACGTTAATTTTGGATCATCTGATATATTAAATCAAAAACTAATCCGGTCCAATCGTAGAGGGGCCTTCTTATTTTCCAAAAGTATTTTCCTTTTTTCAAAAAAACTATAGTTAGGTCGTCTAGACTGGCGCTCAATAACACGAAAACTACGTATCTGAATCGCCGGTACAGAAGACTCTTAACAACAATTGACAGACACTGATGTAGGTGCCAGCAATATACACGAGATGTTTGACACCACATCCAATTGCCACATTCAACTGTTGCTTGTAACAATTCAAATTATTACGGTTTATATATCCAATAATGGTCACAGGGCACATAATTATAAATCCCAATGGTTAAAAAACGGAAGAACCAAAAGTGAAGACTGATCTTTATATTGTTGAAAGTGGCAGTCTCGCTAGTAGGTACTACCTATGTTTCAGCTAAATGTGGATGGTTACTAATCCAGAGATAAAAACTATGCTCCATCATTTATTAGATTCTGAAATAAGCAGGTATATCTATGTGCAGATTCGAAATTAAATTAGTAAGCGAGAATTCTCTGATTTCATCACGTATTTGTCTGCGATAATAAAAACGTACATGATTTTACTGGTTCTATAATGGTAAAACTTATAATTAATGTAAATTAAAAAATATAATTTATACTTATAGGGCGATAAAATTCAAATACTCCAATAGGCACATTTATTTTAAATTTAATTTTTGGATTACCAAACTCCAGGATATAGGTACTCCCAAATATACGGTAAAATAAATACGTGCAGTTAATAACGTAGATCAGGTATTCCGATGCCAGTAAATCATAAAAGAATAGATACACTAAGGCTAACATCTGACTAACTATGGAAATAATTTTATAGCAGATATACAAGCACCGCACTTTAGTACCTACTCTCAACCTAACTCAAGGTAGTACTTACGTTGACTAAATTATCTTATTTCTATATAATTTTTGTGCTCACATATGAAAGTGATACCACCATTAATTAATTAACTAAAATACACTTAGCATTCAACGAGATAGATATATTCAATGAAACGGTTATGTTACCTTATGCGTCCTTGACTATTACATAACAAACTAAAAAAACTTCGCAGTAAATTTACTTTAATATTTTTAAAGTAAAGAAACGATACTCATTCATCGTCACCGGTTGTCAGAAAAACGTAGTTCAGAAAGCTTGCTTATACGACGGGAATTCCTTATTTCCAATATTGACTTATGCTGTTTTTGGTGATGATTTAAGAAGTTTCCGCACTACTGTATTCAGTGAAAACACACCCGAACATGAAGTCGTTTGCTTCTGTAATATGTAATGTGACTTTATTGTTTATAATTGTTATCAGTGAAATAGACGGACAATATTCAGGTATGCCTTTTTTTGTTATATAGGTACTATCCTTGCATCAACTACCCACATATCGTATTTTTAATAGCATTTGAAATATTCCTTCGTACATATAGGCCGTCGATGACTTTAATCGGAAGAAAGGTTTTCAAAAATAAGAAATCTATATAAATTAATCACTATTATCAAATATTTCAATAACTGTATCCACGTCAAAATTTGCAATGTCCGAGATACTAAAAGATAAGTTTGACTTAAAAAAAAGCTTTCTATTATTGTAACCTGAATTGAGTGCTGTACCGGTAATTTATGTAGAAAATCTTAGAATTAGTTATGTCTTAGTTGAACAGATAATGCATGAACTGATATTGAAATGTAAAAATGTCAGGGTTGTATTGCTACAGAGTACTATAAAAATTTCAACATTTGCAGAATTACATCCTTTATTAGACACGGTTCTTGATTGTGTTTACAGCAATCAATTGGAATTTTTCGTAATATGTGATAATTTATAAACATTGTCTATGTAAGTAGGTAATACAAGATTTACTTTTTTTGCAACGGTAGTTCAAGGCAGCTTCATTTAGAAATTATTAGACTTTAAACAAGGTCAACGGGATACTGAACCATGTCATATAATAGGTAGTACAATATATCTAAGTTTCATAATCATTTTTTTTATATTCGTCCCACTGACGAATTGAAATGTTAGTGGTGGTAACGTAAAGAAAGTATATTATAGACTGTATAGACTGTGAACTACCTATTATCACAAACTCACACAATAGTATAATAATGTAATGAAATAATGTAATTACGTGATACAAAAACTGGCAAAAATGCGTTATCAAAAACTAATTATCACTATTTTTTTTGTTGCATTTAAATCATCACACCGCAACCACCTTTTCAATTGTACAGCACCAGGCTCTGCTAATAAAGAGATATTTATTTTAGCTTCAAACGGTGCCGACTAACCACTGAACCTGAACCCGAACATTTTCGAATTGTCACAGTTTGCCGGTAAATTGCAGTGAGCTCTGTGAACACGTGTGTAAACGTCACTATAATATTTACCTACATATCAATGTATAAATAGTCTGGCGTTCTGATAAAACTTTCTTTGATTGTGCTGAACTTATTTCAAAAATTTTAAAATCAAAATGCAAACTACTGGTCCAATACAAAAATATTCTTCTGTAACATTCTCCATTGTAACATCATCAACCTTCACAATAATTTTAGAATTTAACAATCCATGGGAAAGTATGCTGACCTACAATTTTAAATATAGGTGTTAAAATGGTTCATTTATTACAAAGAATTATCAATTTCAAACAAGTATGGTACAGTGTGTCCATGAAAAGCATGTATGTTTTGCCTTTTACCAGATGTAAACGTTGAAATCCAGTAATTAATTTTTTACATTGAATACCTGAATTGAAAATAAGTTTTAGTTTTTCTGTTACTTTTTTGTGAGTTAATGACTGAAGTACTGCATTAGTTTGGTGAAGTATATAAGTAATGGGTAATTTTACTGCATTACTTTGTAAAGTTATGTTCGACTGCGTACACCGATGGAAGTAAATGGACAGTAAGTACCAAACTAAGTATTTAGAACACTACAACTGAAGAGCTTGTTTCCAAACGTTAAATTGTAATTATTTTAGTGTTGAAAACACTTATACGGAGGCGAGTTATAGGTTCTCGCGTCACGAAATATCGTCACGCGGGATCTAAGCAGGGTGCGAGCATGCGGAGTTGGTTGCGTTGTCGGACAGCACGCGTTGTTCTGTAAGCGGTTGCGCAGAAGCGTTAATTCTGTCCTTAGAAAGTATCCGAAAATATTTTTGTTGTGAATACCTTCACAGGAAAAGAAAACAAAACCATAAAATACAAAATGTTCAGAACGTAATTTTACTATTTTTACCAATTGCTTCTTCTGCTGATATTCTGTTATATTATAATATAAACACTTATATTGTACTACCTACCTGTCGTAAAAATCTTAAGTGATTTTGTCTTAAAGCATGAATTCGTTTCTGATATATTCTCATTTTAAAATTATATATTTTGATTGCGCAATTAAACATTTCGGTAATCGAGCTGCAGAACAGCTTATAAGCATCTTCGCAAAATTTTCTCAAGCTGAGGGTTTTGCCTCCGAAATAAGGGACTTTTAAAATTTTATCATTGAATTCCCTATGTAGCGTAATTCAATTCGACACCCTGTATATTCACTTAGGTTATTAGTTTAGCCAAGTAAGCAACATTTATACCGAGTGGTTGGTCATATACCCGCACATAAGCCGTTTACATTGCTTATAACGTTTATGCGAATTCCTGCTCCCCATTTTTATGGAACAAATTGGTATTGGTATTGGCAATGTCGCATAATTCAATTCTACACCCTGTATATTCACTTAGTTTATTACTTTAGCCCAGTAAGCAACATTTATACCAAGTGGTTGGTCATATCCATGAACATAAGCCGTTTACATTGTTTATCACATCTATACGAATTCCTCCTCGCCATTTTTATGAAAAAAATTGGTACCAAATTAAAGAGATTAGGTAATACTCCGAGTCGTTCAATTTTAAGAATTCTTTGTATAATAAATACCTAATATAAAAATAAATATATAAAATTTAAATATGAAGGTACATTCGAAAAATATGAGTACCTATTTTTTGTTTTGACAAGTGCAGCACCTCGTATTTTTTGAATAGCTACATTTTTAAATTTTTTATTGTTATGTTAAAGAAATAGTACACAAAGAATTTTTAACGCGGAATATTATTCTCTTTAGTTTACTCCCATTACCAATTTTTTCCATAACAATTAGGAGCAGGAATTCGGATAAACGTGATATATGCAATGTATACTTCCTGTTCAGATACCAACCACTCGGTATACTAGTCTGTTATAATAGTCTGTTTGGTATTTGTATTGTTATCGTTATAATAAACCATTATATATATTATATAAACCAAAACCATGTTCATTATACAGAATGTATAAAAATGGTGGTGCAAGCTTCAGGTAAAGTTATTCCTTGGACACAACTAAGACAAAAAGCTGATATAAAAAAAGCTGGCAAACGCTTCCTGAACTTACAGTCGTCAAAGTTCAAAATTGGCAACAATAAAGAATGCTGCTTATTACCAAGTTAGAATATATAATATAAACATAAATGGCAAGAAAGGGAGAAGAAGAAAAAATAATAAAATAATAAATAGTGTCCAAATAAATTTAGAATAAATGCTGTCTAAATTTAACCTATAGCTTCAAAGTACAGCCTTAATATTGAAAATGTAACTAAAATAAAGTCAAGCTACCGTAGTAATATTTTGTTTTCCCAAAAGAACAAGTTTTCAGGCTGAAGAAATGTGTTCGTTACATTTGTGTTTTTCTAATGATCGCTATAATATTTTCACATCTGAATATCCCGTTTTCCATCATGTTGTCTCACTAGCATTACAGAAAACAACACAAGACCACCAAAATATTATTTTTTTAGTAATTGGTTTCCTTAGCCAATCGCCAATCGTACACCACGAATTGTAAGCCGTATTTGGTTTATCGACATTAATTAAAGTTTTGCTCAAAACTATTGTTTAAAACACGAACTTGCATCTCTCCGTCGTATTCTAAATGTGTAGCTGCCGTTCAACTTGAAAAATTTTATTATTGATTACTACAAAATCAAAATTAGTTTCCTTTTTAGCGCGATATCTTGCATTAGGTACAGCAAGGTGCAGATATAATGTCGTAGGTAAGTAGGAGGTAACATGTTGAACAGGCGATACTATCACCGAAAAACGTTTACCTGCCTGCTATTGTTAAGGAAGACCTTCGCTTGCAGCGGCGTTTGTCGGTGATAGTATCGCCTGTTCAACAGTTTACCTGTTACTTGCGACATTACATTTGCACCTTATTGTACCTGAAACCTGCACCACAATTTTTACACACTCTGTATATTCAATTACCGTATTAAATATACATCGTGTTTGTTTTTAACACCCGCCGATGGTTGCAAGAATTGCTAGATCTGTGCATTTTTTTATACAAGAATTTAAAAGAAGTCTCGAAAATAAAGACGGTCATGGTTTTAATATGTATTTTATGTATTGGGTACCTGTTATCTTCTGTTAAACTATCATAGTGAATGTTCTGAACGTCTTTCTTTCAGTTCTTTCTATTTGAGTTGTTACCAATTTTCTAGGTTCTAGTGGGTAGTGGGTACAAGGCATTGAGTAAAGTAAAAAACCTCACCCGGTATAAATTCAGGCTGCTCGTTAAAAACCTTAAATCTATTCAGATTGAATCGGAAATTCTTCAGCTCATTTAGCCTCAAAGTATTTGTCACACAAAACTGTAGTAATACTTTTATTTATACTATACTCGTACATATTTCTTTGGCTTTCGCTGCTTGTTTTAAAAGTAAAGTTTTCAGGAGAACGATGTCGTATTGGTCGTGGTCGACAGCGAGGTCGTTGTTTATTATTGAATAGATGCCCATTTGCAATTGGACAAATTCGCCGAAACATTCGTCCAACATTATGTGGTTTTGAAGGAACAGAGCCAGTAGTATGTTGCCCACGAAATGCTAGACCTGAAAATATAAGCAAACCAGATGATCCTATGTCGCCTGGAACAAAAAGCATACAAAGTAAGTATAATATACAAAAAAATTACTATAGATTACTTTTTATCTCATGACGATTTACAGTATAGTAATAGCTCATGTGGGAATTTGTCCTTCTAACTACAAACGATTTGCGAAAAATTGTTCAAATGCAATTGTTCGACGACAATTGTTCGCAAAACAATTTTTCGGCGCCACTGTTATTCGAAACGGCAATTCATCAAAATGCAGTTTATCGACAGCAATTGTCTGTAAATTTTTTTAAAAGCTGAAAATTTTACAAATTAGCAACGGTTAGTATAACAATGTGCGTTGCCACGGTGATTATATACTATTTCGAACACTTAAGATTTTTTAATTTATAAATCTTTCATGCAAAATGCGTCTTTGTATGAACCGCGGTTTAGGTCAGTTTGATAATGGAAAAAAAATTGTTTTCGATAAAATACATTTTTTTCTATAAAATACAGGGTGTCCCGAAAATGGCGCAAAATATATATGGTACGCTGTTCAGTACCGCTAAACAAGTGTGACAAAAATGTAAAAAAAAAATCTTTTCGCTCAAATTTGTAAGATATGAAGATGTAAAGTTAACACTTGTAACTTTTTGAAAATTGGAAATGAAACTGACTAAGGGTACTCTATTTGCAGAAAATAATGTCTTTTATTATTTCCAAATTTTAAAAATTGCAATAAAGCACGTAATTATAAATTATTAAATTATTACTGAATTCATTTTTACATCGAGATAGTGCGAAAATGATTCTGGCAACATTGTGCTCTGTTCAAAAACCAGTCGTATGGTTTCCCAGGTAATAATAATCAAAATAAATAGCTTCCTAACAAGTTATAAAATGTGGATGTGCCAGATTGTGCACATCTTTTTCGGTTAATAACTACAAAAACACGACAGGTAGAATTTTTTTTGTATATTTCCTTACTCCCTTGTCAGTCATCCCCATAAATATTTTGCGCCATTTTCGGGACACCCTGTATATTTTTTTTACAAATTTTTTTTTGATAAATTACTACCTACAAAAACACTTGTTTTATTTCGCAAAGTTTTTGGATAGCGGTTGCACAAGCGGATAGCCCTCACAGTTCGGCTACAAACAGCTGAGCGTATGTATAATACACAAGTCCACTGGGTTTTTGTGAAAAATAATTCTCAAACTGCAACTAACCTAAAGCAAAGACTTTGCAAAGACTAGTGGGGCGCCCCTCGAGCTTTAGGTTAGTTGCAGTTTGAGAAGTAAATTTTTACAAAAACCCAGTGGACTTCTGTATATACATACGTTCAGCTGTTTGTAGCCGAACTGTGAGGGCACATTCTTTTTTGGGGGGTGTCTTGCTGGCTTCGACTGTCGGAAATTTTTATGCTACAGAAAAGAGCTGTTCGTTGTTTAGTAAACGCTAATTTAAGAGAAAGTTGTAAACCTTTTTTCTTAAAACATAAAATTCTAACACTACCCTGTTTATTCATCTTAGAAACTGTTTGTATTATAAAAAAACACAAATCAAAATTTCCTGCGGTCCCTACTCACAATTATACGACCAGAAATAAACAAGACATTTATTTGCCAAAACCGAACACTGTCCTAACATATAATTTATTCAATTTTCTGTCATGGAAAAAAATATATAATTCTCTTCCGCTTAATTTGAGAAACATATCTTTTACTACGGCCTACTTCAGATCCCAAGTGAAAAAATATCTATTACTTAAGACCGTATTACAGTGTAGCTGAATATTTCAATGATGGGCTTTAACAGTTATTTTAAAATGTTCTAATTTATTCCTAGTTTTAAATATCTAATACGCAGTATATTGTTATTTATGTGTGTATTATTTTAAATCTTAATGTAGGTAGCTATCTACCAAGGGCTAGTATTTAATTGTTCATTATGTATTTCTTTATACCTATGAATGACTGACTGACTGACTGACTGACTGACTGACTGACTGACTGACTGACTGACTTACTTACTTACTTACTTACTTACTTACTTACTAAAATATTAAAAATGTAGTAAAAGTAAATTTGCAATACGATTTCTACTCCAGTAATCTAATTTTATCACACATTTTTTCGTTCCTTTTTAAACATACCTATTTATTGACAATGTACTCAGATGACGTTTAAATTCCACAATAACCGCTATCCAAATACTTTTGGTTCATACTATCATAAAATACTATAGTACATTAAACAATACTATGTTGACACTTTCCTCTTTAATACATAGCAATCTATGAGAATAGCCTAGCCTATAATAGATTCAAAAATCTCCCGTGACGTTTAATGTGGTAAATGGAAAATTCAGGTTAGTTAACATAAAAATCCTATTATAGTCAAATTTATTTTAAAAGTCCGCTATCCACTTAAAAGATAAAAAATGTGAAAGAGAGAAACAGACGCTGTTTTCTCTTTCTGTACCATTACTTAAATGAGCAAATTCGCCCCGCCTCTCAAAATCGTAACTGATTCACATACTGCAACGGTATAACGCCGTTTCTTGACGTAAGAGAGAGATGTTGCTATCGAACTGAAACGTGGAAGTTCGAGACCACAACACAACACATCAGCGGTATTTAAACAATGATAATGAATATAAGCCATAACATTGTAGAAGTTATTTTTATTGATATGTAGTATAGTTGTAAATTTTAATTTACAACAATAGGTAAGTTGTACATTTATTAAAACAAAACTGAAATGTTATGGCTTATATTCATTATCATTGTTTAAATACCGCTGATGTGTTGTGTTGTGGTCTCGAACTTCCACGTTTCAGTTCGATAGCAACATCTCTCTCTTACGTCAAGAAACGGCGTTATACCGTTGCAATATGTGAATCAGTTACGATTTTGAGAGGCGGGGCGAATTTGCTCATTTAAGTAATGGTACAGAAAGAGAAAACAGCGTCTGTTTCTCTCTTTCACATTTTTTATCTTTTAAGTGGATAGCGGACTTTTAAAATAAATTTGACTTTAGCTATTAGTAATTAAGACCCCATTTTCAAAAATTTATAGTGATTTAGTGTATTACAGCTATGTTTCCAACGATAAATTATAGTTTGGAGTAGACGTTGTGTCGAAAAATTTCGAAGAAGTGTGTTTCAAACAATATTATATTTTGACATTCGAACAATTCTTGTTTCGAACAATAATTGTGACGTCGAAAAATTGCTTTTCGAACAATTGTCGTTTGGTGTCGTAAATAGCTTTTCGAACAATTGCTGTCAAAAATCCGCATTTCGAACAATAATTGACGTTTCTAACAATTGAGATATTGAAAAATGGCTTTTCGAACAATTGCTGTTCGAAGAATTGCTGTCACAATTTTCCAGAGACTAGCTATAATAGTAACTAAGGAAACCACTCAGTAGTTTATTAATACACTCACACACACACTATTGTTTTTAGAATGTCAAGAATATAGCAATCTACAAATAAAGGATAAACCACGTTTTGTGACTGCTGTTGTTGGTGGAGTTCAAGCTTCTGCTAAAGAATTTCCTCATATGGTAAGAAAAACACGATAGGTACTCCCCATAAATAGTTGTCAATAGAGTTCGGTCATCACACGGTCTAGCTCGGTGGGTAAACAACGACACGCCCGTGGGTTGTCATACGGACCGCTCATGACTAGGGGTGGGCGATACCATGAAATGGGTATCGAGTATCGATACCAATGTGGTATCGATATTACTCAAAAGTATCGAAATATCGAAAATATCGGAAGTATCGAAAGTATCGAAGTATCGAAAATATCGAAGTATCGAAAGTATCGAAGTATCGAAAGTATCGAAAGTATCGAAGTATCGAAAGTATCGAAGTATCGAAAGTATCGAAAGTATCGAAGTATCGAAAGTATCGAAGTATCGAAATTATCGAAGTATCGAAGTATCGAAAGTATCGAAGTATCGAAAGTATCGAAAATATCGAAGTATCGAAAGTATCGAAGTATCGAAAGTATCGAAAGTATCGAAAGTATCGAAGTATCGAAAGTATCGAAGTATCGAAAATATCGAAGTATCGAAAGTATCGAAGTATCGAAAGTATCGAAGTATCGAAATATCGAAAGTATCGAAGTATCGAAAGTATCGAAGTATCGAAAGTATCGAAGTATCGAAAGTATCGAAGTATCGAAAGTATCGAAAGTATCGAAGTATCGAAAGTATCGAAGTATCGAAAGTATCGAAGTATCGAAAGTATCGAAGTATCGAAAGTATCGAAGTATCGAAAGTATTGAATTATCGAAACTACTAATTACACTGAATATTTATAGCAGCGGTACATAATATAATCTCATGTTACTTAACCTACCATAAGTTTTTGTTAAAATACGAGTAGGTTTTCTACACACTAATTGAATTTAATGCAATAAGAGACCTATAAAAATGTTAAGCAGTACCATTTCCATAATCCTCTCGTTATTGTGGCAAATCGGTTAAAAATGCAGGTTATTTAGGAATGGGTGTCATAACACTCATAACCATAAGTTTCATAACTAGTATGTGTAGTTTTAAATAAACAACATTTTACAAATTTATAACAAAGATTTTAATGCGAGTAAAACAAAAATAGAAAATACAAGATAATAGCTAGGTATTATAAATGGTGATAAATAAATATGCATATTATTTACAGTTTTAATATAATATTTAATATACAGGGTGTTTTCTAAGTACGTTTCAACATGTGTATGTACGCCGGTCCTTCATTTTCGAATACAGGGTGATCTGAAGAATTCGTAAATTTAGTAAATTTCAAAAACCCTATTGAATTAATTTCGAATTAGATGGGCACAAGTACAAGGCCATGAACTATTTTTTGTGTAGGTGAAACATATATTTCAGTTCCTCAATCCCAGTGGCGTGGTTATAAATTCCATTTTTACAATTGATCATAAAACAACGCAAGAGACATTTTTTATCGAGTTTCAGTCAAATAATTTAAAGAAAAACCCATCAAAATTGAACAAAAATACAATGGTGTATTATCTTTTATGATCAATCGTCAAAATGGAATTTATTCGCACGCCATTAGCGTCATTAATTGGAAGCTGTTCCAACATGAAAAAATAGCACTTGGCGTTGTATTTGTGAACATCAAATTTGAAATGAATATTCCAACGCGGTTTTGAAATTTGCTAAATTTTATTTTTTTTCGATCACGTTGTATTTTGAAAGTGAATGACTGGCGAACACATGTTGATAGAAACTTTTGTCTTAAAATAAGTCAAGGAACATGCCAATATTGCCAATAAATTGTCTATACGTAATTAGGAAACACCCTCTATATTAAAAAATATACAATACTAAGTACTAATATTTGTAATATAATATATTCATAATAATCAGAAGAAGGTACCTAATACATAACATGAAGATTTTGTAATGTACTTATTTAGGAACAATTTTTTTATTCATAGCTAAAAAAATTAATTGTTCGGCGTGATTAGCTGTAAGTGAAGCTCGTAAATCTGTAATTACGTTGCCGCCTGCGCTGAAAACACGTTCTGATGCAACGCTTGTACCTTGTATTGCTAAAAATTTTTGAGCAACTTTTGCCATAATGGGAAAACTATTTGAGTGTTCCTTCCACCACTGTATCGGATTATCCGATATATCCAAATCTTCCAGTGACGAATATTTATTTAGCTCAATATGAAATAATTCTTCAATTGTTAATGGAGGAGATTGTTTAGTAGTAGAAGTACCCAAAAGTGCAGCCAGTCCCGCACATTTTTTTGTCGCGCCACCTGATATCTTTTCGTAATGTGAAACAGTTATAATTTTATTCTTTAAATATGGCAAAATCATTTGTTCAATTTCTATTACGTAATCTTTGGAAATATAGGTATTTTTAAACCGCGGATCCAAAAAACAACAAAGTTTCAAAAGTTTCAAAACTTTTTCGTCTTTGTATTTATTTTTTATATAATCAAAAATTGTTGTTTTGATTTCAGTTATAGGGCTTTCTTCAAATTGAGAAACATAAGTAGCATCGCTATCAAACGGTTGATCCGACTGATCCAAGTGGTGCGATTGCGAATGATCAGTTTGTGTTTGTTGATAATCAAGTTTTAGTAACAAAGGAATTATCGTACTGCACGTTACATACAATTCTCCGGACAAATGATTGGAAAAGGTTTCGTATTCAGTTAAAGTTTTAACGAGAATTTCTAATAAGGCGTATTCATCAGGCGATATCATTAGTTCTCTATACTTAGATTTATATTTTACTTGTATAAATAAAGCATTAATTGCCTGAAATTGTTCGTAGATAGATTTTAAAAGATGTAGAAGAGACCACCATCTCGTTTTACTGGCTGATGGAATTTTTTTAGGTTTGATATTGAATTGGTCTTGTAAAAGCTTCAACTCTGCTGTGAGTTTATAACTATGACCAAGTGAATTTTGTATTACTTTGCATTTAGCTATGATATCTTTAAATTGAGGCAAGTCGTATACTTTTGATATAGCATTATTTAATATATGACCAAAACAACCAAGATGATTCCAATCTGTTAATTTCATAGCAGCCAATATATTTGAACCGTTGTCGGTTGTGAAAGCTGTAACATATTTCTCTTCTACATCCCACGATTCTAGTGCGTCGATCAAAAATGTGTTCAAATTTACCGCAGTGTGACTTTCCGAAAGTTTTTTACATTCTAAGGTCACACCCTCGAATTCCCAATTATCCGAATTTATAAAGTGGGCTGTCAAAGAAATATATGGTTCCATTGCAACCGACGTCCAACAATCTGTCGTAAAAGACAAGTGCTGATTTGTAATTTTTTGTTTAATTATGGCCTTAGTTTTTTCGTACAAATGTGGAATTTTATTATTTGAAATAGTTTTTCTACTTGGTAAATTATAATTTGGTTCTAACATTTTTACAAAATATTTAAAACCGTCCTTTTCTACAATATTATACGGCATCATCTCTGTTACTATGAAAAAACACAGCGCATTCGTAATTTTCTCCTGCTGCTTAGCAGAAATTTTTTTGGGCACAAATGCATCAATTTTTTGAATAACCATGTTTTTAGACATGGTGGTAGGTTTTGGTATAACCGAATGTGTTGTTAATGCCTCCACTGCTGGTTCCAAATCCAAACTTAAATCAGTTCGACCTGTTGATGACGATGAAGACACTGGTATTGGTGTCGTTAACGAGGCAGAAGCATAGCACGAGGTTGATGGCAGTTCGTCGCTTTCAGCCATTATCGGAAAATCTGGTGTAGATATTCTATAAAAAATTTAAATCAAGCACTGTATAAATAAGATGTAATGGAAACTTTGTAATTTAGTTTACTCAGTTTATGTTCAAATAGGCGAAAGCGAGATAAAAGAAAATTACTTACAAGAGTTCACTATCATCAATCATCATCATCTTCCCAATTAGTGGTTTTTGTTTTTAATGTACTACTATTATATAGTAAAGGATGGTAAATTTTTAAATGTTTCTTCATGTTTGACGTATTTCCTGAATGTTTCACCTCCCTTCCACATTTGCAACACGCACTGATCTGTTTGTCACTTTTATTAATATTGTTGTAAAATATTTCCAAACAAGGCTTCGTTTACAGGGATCTGGTTGCATTATTGTGTTTTTCGATATAATATTCTATTATTTCTATTTAACAAATCTGATCAACTTTACTAAGTTTGTGAACTGAGTAACTGACTTGGGAGTACTGTGTCTGTGCCCATAACATAAACAATGATTATGAACGTGTTTGGGTACTGTTTATTTTAAAATGCATACTACTACTATTTGCTAATGCTAAGCATTATAAAATCGTCTAAAAATTATAAACCTACACGTCACTTTTGTTCGTTCTTTGACATAGAAGGGGGGAAACATATACCCCAATTGATCCTATTTGATGATTCAATCTAAAATAGCAATTACAATTAAAAATAGAAACTTAAGTAGGTATGTGAAGAGGTAAATAGGTATACCTACTCCTGGAAATACACCGAGTTAAAGCTTCTCCAAAAACTACCTAAGCCTATAGTATTAATTTTCCGATACTTTAAATACCTTGAATATTTCTCTGTTTCCGATATTTCTATATTTTTCATACTCTCAATAGTTTAGATACTTGGATACTTTCGATAATTCGATACTTCGTTATTTTGATACTTTCGATACTTCGATACTTTCGATAATTCGATACTTTCGATACTTTCGATACTTCGATACTTTCGATACTTCGATACTTTCGATGCTTCGATACTTTCGATACTTCGATACTTTCGATACTTCGATACTTTCGATACTTTCGATACTTCGATACTTTCGATACTTCGATACTTTCGATACTTCGATACTTTCGATACTTTCGATACTTTCGATACTTTCGATACTTCGATACTTTCGATACTTCGATACTTTCGATACTTCGATACTTTCGATACTTCGATACTTTCGATACTTTCGATACTTTCGATACTTCGATACTTTCGATACTTCGATACTTTCGATACTTCGATACTTTCGATACTTCGATACTTTCGATACTTTCGATACTTTCGATACTTTCGATACTTCGATACTTTCGATATTTTCGATACTTTCGATACTTCGATACTTTTGAGTATTGGTATCGATGCTCGATACCAATCCAAGTATCGATACTTCGAGTAAGTATCGATACTTTGCCCAGCCCTACTCATGACGTGGTCTACTTCGGTGGGTAAACGTAATATCTATGGTAACCGCGGGGCCGGTCATCGCTCGTGATCTGCGTTTTTCAATTGTTGGAAGCGGTAACCCTAAAATATTTAAAGATGTTGAAATGTGGTACGAAGTATACTCGGCAGCTCTTGCATTTGTTGTATTGTTGGAACCAAGCCTGAGACGTACGTACATGCTATCACCAACATCCGGAACAAAAAGGTGCTTTTTACTGTATATTTTAAAGATTGTGCTGTTATTGGACCTTGCATACAGTAGCTGGCGAAAGTATTTGGATCTCATGGATTAATTTAGAAAAGTTACATCCAACCATCGTTAGCGTTCTAATCAGAAACGTCAGTATACTGGCTACATGTTGGATTTGGAAGAACGATACATATTTTGCATATGTAAGATAAAGTACTCTAAAAGGGCCGGTATTACAATCTCAGTTTAAACTTCAGTTTAAACCCTAGTTTAAACGGGAGTTTATACTTCGGATTATTCCAACGCCGTATTACAATCTCCGGTTAAGTTCCGATGATGTTGGTACTCGTGTTTACTAAATAACCAACTTCATAGATATTTTGTTTGTTAGAATGTATTGTAATGTCATACCCTAATAACTAATAACATGCTAATATCTACTGTGAAAGATATTTTGTTTGTACATTTTGGCCAAGTAATGGACAGAATGTGTTTTGCAGGCAATTACGATAAGGAAATATGCCTGCAAATTGAGTTTGGTAAATAGTTATTCTAATTAAGAGTGCATAATTGTCTCTTCCCTTTTTAAAGATCCTTAGATCATAGGCTCTTGCAGGTTTTTCCATTTTGTCATAAATATTTCCCAGTCTACTTGAACAACTTGTGCTGTTTAGACGTTTTGCTGTTGCCAATCAACCGGTTTTTAAGGTTATTTGAGGTTTAGAAAGCACAGTTGGTAGAACTGGTGGAGTTTAAACGCCACTCGAGTTAAACCGAACTGTAAGCGTCGCTTAAGCGTTAAACGAAGATTGTAATACACACTTTTGGGAAATCTGAAGTTTAACTGGGACGCTGTGGTTTAAACCGAGATTGTAATTCTGGGCCTAAACGGATGGTCCACTAGTACTTGCAATTATAAATTTTTATCAAGACGAATCGTTGTTTTACAAAATTTATTATCGCTTGTCTGAACATGATCCTTACATAATATAAAATACCAGTTTATTACTAGCAAGTATGTAAAGGGTGGCGCAAAATAATCCGAACCATTTCTGAATCAATGGTTCTACTCTATAATTTAGGATATATTTTGAGTTAAAACGTAACTAGTGACTAGTGGTTTCGGCAGAGTCGAGTTGGTTCCCAATCCCTTTAATGACCCTTAATTGCTTTTGCATTGAGGGTCGAGTTGGTTCCCATGAGTATCTTAAGCATTTCTAAGTATTTTGATATTTTGGTAACATTCAAAGAATGTTGCTAATGATTAACTATTTAAGTAAGGGCGGAGGTTGTCTACAACCAATCAAAGTTTTATATTTGTAATACAGAGGGTTGTTATCTGCTTTTGTAAATTTGATACAGTTAGTTGTAAATTGTCAATTTGTCATCTACACTTTACAAACATGAGTTCTTTATATGTCATGTACAGTGAAAAAAGCAAACAATTGTTAGTGATAGACAAATTCAAGTTTGGTTTTCAAAAAGTGCTGTCGGGTGGCACTTGTAGTTTATTTTAAATGGCTTCATTCCCATATAGCCCACTCGGGAACCAACTCGATTTATAAGTTACCTAATTAACTACTGATAAGGAGACCTACTTTTACCTTTGCAAGCGGGAACCAACTCGACCCCCGCATCAGTGGCGGATCCAGAAGCTCATGCAGGGGGGGGGGCGGATTTGTACTTCAACAAAATTTGTAATTTACTTTACACAGTATACCTACAGTATATCAATAACACTGTCAGAAAAGGACTGATGAAAAAACATAATATTCTTCAAATTTAAGCTTGTGTAATGTGCCGCACCATATCATAAACTTTAAGTTTGTTCCGCCCTTGTTAAAAGGTGCCGATGACCACCCCAATATAATTTATATATGTTCTTTGGTCTTGTAACTAAATATCTAGGATTAGTCCACAAGTGTTTAACCATGTGTTGTTTTTCAAAAGCGTGTGGGAATAGCCAACACAAGATGATTTTGCGGTATCGGTCAAAGTGACCAACCACCCTTGGGGGGCTTGCATTTCAGCACGTGTGATACACATCTATTTTTGTCTTGAAGCGATTTCAAAAAAATAAAATGTAATAAACGTATTGAAATATCAAAGTGTTTGAATACAAAGAAAATCCATGTGGCAAATTATCCAGGGAGGGGCGATCGCCCCCGTCGCCCCCCCTTGGATCCGCGCCAGGTAACGAAACTACAACAGCAAACTTATGTAAATTAACAATGTAATACATAATATAACAAGTCTATTTTTTTAAATGGACTTTATATTATAATATTATTTTGAATATCTTTGTTTTTATTTATAATAATGTTTACTGTAATATTATTATATCTTCTAAAAGAATTTTGGTGTACTACAGGCACATACATTTTTTGAAGTTGAACATACCTTGGTCGGTGCACTGCATGGATGTTATTGTGGCTATAGTACTCTGTTTTGAGGTTATAGGTATGCGTGACTTCACTCAATATTTTATTAACAATATTCATTCTGATATTTAGGGAATTGTCTATGTAGTTCAGCTACCTCTGTTCATTTCTACTCACCATGACCTGTCCATAAGAGGATAAAACTACAGTATGGGCAACCTTGAATGAATGTCTTTGGCATCGAACACAAAAATATGCGCATGCGCACTTTAATACTGTATGGACTTGTTTTGCGCTATTTTGTTTTGCTTAAAACGTTAAATAATAAGCAGTTAGTTTCCGAAGTCTTAAAAAACACGCACATCTGCCCCCTACCATATACGCTGTAGGTGCGACAAATTTCTACTGATTTAACCTATTCTCATTATTTTATCGCAAAATTATGCATTTTATGCAAAATTCGCATACAATTCATTCGTATTCTGAACACTTTCTACACCGTGCAGTGTCTAAAAATGAATTACATCTAGCGTGATTTCAATTTCCTATTCAAAGGTACAATATGCCGCTTTCGCGTGCTACTGTTATTAGCTAGACAGAAGAAATACTGCCATTCTCCATTTATTAAATCACCTGATCGAAACTACGACACAATAATAAAAATGTTTTCTTACACTGTGTACCTACATTTTGTATTGGGAATTTACACTACCGATGAGGGCACCACCGTCAGTTCGAACATGGCCGCTTAAAACGGTATAGTTCCCTAATCCTGCCTTAATCATCGTGCGTGTCAAGCTACTTTAGAAGTGTTTTTTGTACTTTTTCATTCTATCCCATATATTTTATTCCACAAAAACAACAGCCTTTTTCAAGGCTTTGCTTCTATCAATCTCAAATAGGCAAGTACTAAATTATTATGGATAAAAAACGCATTTGTAACAACAACTGTAGTGTGTACGGTTGTCACTCGAAAAAGGGAAGAGAACAACACTTAGGTTTTCATAAATTTCCGAAGCCAAATAGTGGTTGTGTATTAGTAAAAAATGCGTTTGGCGTTCAAGAGAAGGTGGATAGACGAAAGGCTTGGGAAATTAGGTTATTAATGGGTAAACCGACAACACGTTGGATGCTAGTGTGCTCATTACATTTTACAGAAGACGATTACATATTACCAGGTTTGTAGTTTGTTTTTAATTTTCTTACAGTTTGACTTACAGTTTTTTATTTTCTTTAGGATACGAATCAAAGAAGCGTACGTTAAAAAAAACTGCAGTGCCTTCGCAAAAGTTGCCATCAAATAGTTTTTCGCAGCGAAAATGTGTAACTCGTCGCATCTTAAATAGAGCTAAACATCAGGAAGTTAACATTTCTGAAGTGGAATTGGTTCCAGAAGCAGAAGAAAGTGGTGTGATTGAAAGTGCTACAAAGGTAAACTCTTTATCGAAGAATGAAAAAATAGCAGTAGAGAGTTTACTGCAACTAGTCGATGTGCGAGCGAATACCAGAGAAGAAAAAGCAACACAAGTGAAAAGTGGTGATATAATAACGCCTTTTATTGCTTGTATCAACACAGACGCCAAATTGTGCTCTTTAACAGGCTTGCATTCATTCACACTCCTCAGTTTATTAGCCGAACTTGTTGAGAACTATTTTCCTGATTTAAGACAAAATAAATTAACTATAAAGGAAAGAATATTCATGACCCTAATAAAAATGAAGACTGGTCTTCGATATGTTGTGCTTGCTTCACTCTTTGCTACTGTTACAAGTAAAACTTGTAAAATCATCTTTCATGATACTATATCAAAATTAGCATTTGTTTTAAAACAAGGTGCTGCCTTGTATTTTCCAGTAGCGTCACTTTTTTTCCAATAGCATGTTAGGTCGGTAGATGAAATAACAGGCAAATCCAGTATGTTATTTCTAAAAATTACTTCATTAGAAGATCATAAAATAAAAGCTAGTAAATTACCTTGAACAGAAAATTAAAACTCCAGCTACATGCTTACAGCGCCCTGAAAGACCTGCTTTACAACTGCAGACAAATTCACCTACTTGAACTTCTTCGTTAGCCAATTTCAACGATCCTTTAATTTCGTGCGGCTTTTCTAATAGTGCACTAGTCTTTAAACATAGAGCGAAGATGGTAATTATGGCAGCAGTTTGGTTTAGAATCCCACAGGTTACTAAATGACTTGCATTAATAATAGCTTCACCAGCATTAATACATCTGGAAGTAGGAGAGGCGTCCAGATAACCAAAAAGGTTTTTAAGAGATAGGTAATATCTATCACTCATACATGACGACTTTCTGAAAAATACGTACATAAATTTAAACGAAAAATATGATCGATCTTCGACCTTCAAGTTACTTAGGTACTTTTTAATATCAATTTTAAATAGCAAAGGAAAGGTTAAACTAAAAACTACTTACATGTTGGTGTTCAACGAAACTTCAAGTAGCTTTTATAAAAGCTGTTTTGCTATAAATATTCAAACGACGTAAAAAAAACGATGAAATAATAATTAACGAATAATAAACACACGTGCTAGAAGCCAAGGCTAACCAAAGTATACCGTCTGGACAAGTTCAACGTAGCAACGAGTGGTGGCGCTTCAGTTAATGTAAATTCCCAATTAAATATTTTATAATTATAGCTATTTGAACTGAATATTTTTTTATTGACAATTAATTAATGATAAGGCTATGCCAATCTATGAATAGTGGCACATAAAAATGTATATGCAAACAAATTTTAGGATTAGGTAACTAGATGTCATTCATTTTTAGACACGCTGTATATATAACATTCTTTAATATAACATTATATTTTAGGCAGCCCTTGGATTCGGAGAGGAAACAGACATTCAATGGCAATGCGGAGGAACACTAATAAGTGAAGAATACATTTTGACGGCTGGCCACTGCCTATTTTCCCAAGAATTGTAAGATTATAAATTGATTGCTGTTTCTACTCAGGGGAAAACATTAAAGTTACTTATAACACCGCATAAATTATTTCATAATAATTTAATAATTACAAAAGACATTGTCTATGTATCAGTACAAAGCGTAGGCACCGAATACAGCCGACCTACAGCCTATCAAATTCTAACGCAGATTTCTGCTAAAAATAATGTTCATGTACCTAGATGGCTACATCCCATGTCAACCCATACCATAATAATGGCATCGATGAATAACAATTCAACGGAGTGTGACTTTATATCCAAAAAAACATATTAGAGATGTTTTCGAAAAATTTGCGTTACTCTGTGTGCTATAATATACGTACATTGTTATTGATGGGTGTGTTCAGCGGACGTAGCAACCGAGTTTTTGAGTTATCAAAATTCTCTGAACGAGTACTCACTACGTAGCCGCTGAGACGCAGCTTCTGAATTAGCTCAGAGAAAATAAAATTCACTACATTGCTCAGCGCTTTTCGGTTAAAAAGTGGGGAGCGCAGTAAAAGGGGAATATAACCTCGCAAATGTGTATATTTACATACACTAATCACCAACCCTGTTGGAAACGTTTTGGAGTTGCAGGATTATTACGTTAATGCGAAAGGTGATATATGTCGCAAAGATACCAATTATTGGAGAGCTTTTGAGCACTGTACACTAGAGCACAGTAACGCGAACGCTAACGACTTTGCTAAGTAACATATTGTTTTGCTTAGCAAAGACGTTAGCGTTACCGTAACGAAAACTCTCTATTAGAGAGTTTTAGCAACTGCCGTAATGATCACGGTAACGCTAAACGTCAATTTAGCAGCTTGTGCGCGTGCGCGTAACGCTATTTAGATACCGGGTTACGGTATTCGAATGTGTTTAGCGTTTGCTTTACCGTTTGATAAATTTAGGGAAGTTTTACTATTTGTATTGGTTAATATGAAGAAAACACAGTTGCCAGTGGTAATGTGCAGGCTCCGTGGAAGGAATTCGTTCCATCCATTCTTTGTTTTGTTTGTAAACTGTCAAGATGAGTAAAATTAAAACAGTATTGTGTATTTCTTTATATTCCCAAATATTCTTCTAAAGTTATAATAGTTAGTAAATATTATAGAGGTTCACATACCTTCTTCACAAGTAAAACCAAACCAATGAGGTTAAGATATCATTTGGCGCGAATCTTTAAATGCGTACCAACGGTACCGACGGTATTGCTAAACGTCTAAAATTCCTACCTACCGCTATTCGGTACTCACAGACTTTAGAGTTTAGCGTAACTTTTAACGGAAGGTTGCTAAAACTCTCTATTAATAGAGAGTTTTAGAGCACTATACGCTAGAGTACGCTAACGCTAACGGTATCGTCTTTGCTAGGCAACATACTGCTTTGCTAAGCAACATATTGTTATACCTAGTAAAGACGTTAGTGTTAGGGTTACCGTACTCTCAGCGTACGGTGCTCAAAAACTCTCTATTATAAATAGTGCCCCAGTAATTATTAAATAAATACAATTATTTTAACCAAAACCAACCATGATTTTAAATTGCTTAACAAAATCTGCACAATCTCAAATTACAACACAACGTCCACGCCGGTGAAAACTGAACACAAAACATACCGTTCATAATATGTTCATATGAACATAGCTTTTCATTTGTTTCAGAGATACCTACTTTGATTAATTGTAATTTTAGAAACTAAAGAAAAATTTATTATAAAATTCATTACAAAAATAAACAAATAGCATTAATTCACAACCAATTTGCAAAAACACCACCGCATCCCACACTGAACTAGTAGCGAGTTTTAGTGAAAGATGATTCTACCTAATGAAAGCTGCAGCATATTAGAAGGCGGTCTACGAAAAAATGAAAATCGGACCTGAACATATGAGCTTATTGTGCTTATTTTGACTTCCTAGACATGTCGTTAAAATATTTCCATTTCCTTGCGAAACAGCCTATATATTTCACTGTTTTTCAGCATGGTCATCAAGTTAGTAGTTAGGAGCTACGTCCGCTGAACGCGGTTTTTAAGGTTATCAAAATATCAGTGACACGTATCCCCATTCAATAAACTCCTATTGTATGTAGTAACCATTTTTTATGTCTATGTTTTCAGAGGTGACGTAAAATATGCACGACTTGGCGATTTAGATCTAAAAAGTGAATCCGATGATGCTCTACCTCAAAATTTCCGTGTAATTGCCATATACGGACATCCAGAATATAAGCCCCCTCTACAATATAATGATATTGCCTTGATACGATTGGATCACGCTGCAGAGATGACAAGCTACGTAAGACCAGCGTGTTTGTATACTAAATTCGCATTACCGCAAAATTCGCTTCCAACAGCTACTGGATGGGGAAGATTGGGATTTACTGGAGAAACCAGTGATAAACTTATGAAAGTTACACTTTCATATTTTACCAATGACCAATGTAGACAAGTTTATTCAAATGCTCCACAACGCCGATTGCCAAATGGTATTGTTGATAATACACAGTTGTGTGCTGGAGGAATAAACGAATCAAAGGATACTTGCCAAGTAAGAAATGCACTTTTTCAACCAACCAAATATACAGTGTGTAACGATGCATGTGAAAAAATAAATATACTATAGGTACTTCATCACAAAATAAAAACATTTCCCGCTGATAAGTTAGTATTGTTAGCTTTGAGCTGAACTTTAGGCCGTGATCTCACCAAAAGCAGCTGGCAACAAGGGCCACAAAATTCAAAGATTTTGCTGCCTCGTCCCCCATGACACAGCAATTCTTGGCAACTGTAGACCGCAACTGGCGACGGAGACGCGATATGCAACCAGTGGCGTTGCTGTTGCGTTGCGGTCGGCGGTTGCTTTTGGTGAGAACACCCCCTTTAAGTGATAAAACAATTTTAAAGTTTTAAAACTGACAGCGCAGCATTGCAAGGGCGAAAGACTGCAAAAAATTGAAAATATGCAAACAAACCTAATATAGTATAATACGACAAAAGTCAAGTCAGTATCGGATAGATTGTTAAACAAAGCTCGTGAGCAAAGCAAATAACGATTTGCCGTAATTGAGCAAATAAATAAGGAATGTAGTTTTGGTAGTAAATGAATGCAAAACGTGCAAATATAATAAAATTTCCTCGATTTCTATACTACTCTTTGATTTAACTTAATTTTTTGCAGAAGTTCAAACTCGTCTGCTGAAGAGCATAGCCAGCACAAGCTAATTTTAACTGCGATGCTGACTTATGTAGATTCCTAAATATACACGTAGTGTGCTTTTTTTTACACAAAATGGTTACACCCTGTATTTAAGAACTAATATAATTGTGTTTCGAAGTCATTTATCCTCATATGCTATATATTATTATTTCATTCATAAGGAGAAACAAAATACTCATCCGCTGTTTATAGAACATGGCTTTGATTAGTTACCATAATTTTGCAGAAAGAAACACAATCCATACACAGCTTCTACTTAGGTACCAGATACCTACATTCATATATGGAAATCAAACCATATAATCTATTAAGTAATAGGTTTGATTTGCGGAAATATATCGCCTCGCGCCTCCTAAAAACAGTACATTCCAGAAGGTAAATTTCTGAAAGAAATCAAAAATGCCACGCAATAGATTAAGAATATTTTTTATTTTAATACTAAATTAGAATTCTTATTTTGAAAAACTTAAGAATATCAAACAAAGGTAGGTACGCGTTACCATGCAAAGGCGAACGGTTTTAATATCTTTGGTAACAGTAGTAAATATCTGATGCCAAAAAATATAATATAAAGCACCATGACTTAAATCGCCTTTGCTGCATAATATTCGTATAATCGCGGTTTTATTGGCTTATAGGTCAAGAAATCTCAAATCTGATTGACTCAACTAAAATGCGATTTTCATACATAATCTATTAAGTGGTGGATTTAATTTCCGGAAATTTGCCGCCTGGAATTTTGAGCTGTTTTTGACATGAAAATCACCAAGAGTCGAAGACGCTATATTTCGAAAAATAAATTATTTTAAGAGTACCTATACGAATACCATATTTTCAATCGAAATACGTCAAGAGATAAAAATAATGCACTCATAATGTACTTATATTGTATTCATCACTGTGAAAAAATAATAACCATTCTGTTATGGGTGCAGAAAGCAAAAAGTGTATAATGTTATTTACAGGGCGATTCTGGTGGACCTTTACAAATAAACGATGGAAGCAATCCCAAACAGTTCTATGTGATTGGAGTGACATCATTTGGCAAAGCTTGTGGTGTAGAAAATATTCCCGGGGTGTATACTAGAGTATCTAGTTATATATCCTGGATCGAACAAACAGTCTGGCCCGATTCTTAAAGTTATAAACTAATAAGTAAACCACATTATTAATTAAATAAAAGAAAATTTCCAAGCTCTAACGAATGGCATTTTATTTAATACATAATCCATACGAATTATTATACAAGGTAGCCCAAATCAATTAGCAAAATACTGCGATCTCGGAGAAAGTAGAGATACAGCTACAATTAAATGACAAAAAGATGCATTTATTTGCGGTGCAAGGTAAACGCTCTTGCTATATAAAATGGGCGGTAAGAATTCCCCCGATAGTCAAAATCTTTTATAATCTGACCTGTAAGTTGCCCTGGCAACTTAGAAGGTGAGCATTACCATCGCTTATTAAGTATCTTCTCTCATCTTTATCTTACGATCTATTAAACAGAGTCGATGCAATGCAAAGAAAGTCTTCTTTGCAAGGAGGGAAAAGTCATGCTTCTTATAAATGGAAATAAGTTTTATAAAGTAAGTGATTCAAAATCGGCCTGTTTTATAAAAAAACGTTCTGCTGCAAAAGTGTACTAATAGTCTAGTCCAATTTGCAATTGTTATAATATTCATTATTATTGTAACAGTAACTATAAAAGTAAAGATAAATCACCACCGAACCACCGATACATGCACTTATAATACATTATTAAGGGAGAATTTTAGTTAATTTCAATATTTTTTTTTGAAATCACGATAATATTCACATATAATAGTAATTTACGTTATAAGTACGGTAAACTCAGTTTTACAGTAACGAGTCGAAATGTTTAAGGACGAGGCGACGAAGGAGCCGAGTCAGGAATTTTGAGACGAGTTACTGTAAGAGTTTACCGGACGTATGTCGTAATGCGTTTTATTTCATACTGCAGGCACTAAATCTTTGTTTAAAATTGAAAAAATTAAAAATAAAAATTTGAATTCATAATATGGACATCTATGAAATGGAAGTGTTTGTTTTTTGACTGTTTGTCTTGTCAAAACGGGAGAAAATTATAACATTTTTGACGAAGTTCTTAGTAAATCTATTGCACAATTAATGTCAATTTTAATATTTAGTTTCTTTTTAATTGTCATATTTATTAATTTTGTAGTTTTTTAGTAATAAATAGTTTGATTATCGATTTATTTCATTTGAGTCCGGTAAAAGTTTTTACCGGACCTGATACCGTAAAGTCTTATTTACCGGACTCAAATCGTTAACTTAAACATGGGTGTTACGATGCAGTATGAAATAAAAAAAAATAATTTTGGCCTCTATAGCACCCTAGAGAAAAAAAATACTCTAATTAATTCTGAAAACCGTTTTTTGATCATGCTGGAGCGAGTAATATCGATTTCCCGATATTCAGTACTAAAGCGTACCTAGTATATCGGATATTTCCAATTGTCTACTCGCTTCAGAATAGCACGATCAAAAAACGGTTTTCAGGGTCAATAAGATTTGAAGATAAAATTATACGAATATGATATTTTCAATCGAATCGTGTTTGCAAATCTTTCAAAAACTATAAAATTTAGCGCATGTAAACTATTTGCAAGACTAGTTCATAATTTCTATAAATTAGGTAAATTGAATACATCGTATTGTTAAACTGGAGTTTACAAAAAGAAACTAAAGATTAGAGTATTTCTTCTTGGAATTAACTGTACCACGCGACAATTTTAAAACAAATTGGAACATGGCAGGTTTTGCTTTAATTCCTTACCTGCACATGTACAATTTCAGGTCAAGATCACTGTATCATTTAGGTTTAGCTAAGTTTAGGTTTAGGCGTAGCTATTGTTTTAAATTTTATCGGTTTGTTAACCATGCACTAATAAATAATGAATATTTGACAGTTTGATGGCGTTTGTCAGACATCTGGAATTTGAAACAAGTGTTTTTTGCTTCATGTTGTCGGATAACACCATATGGTTTACTGTGAACATCAGAATAACTTAAAGATTACAAACGTTCATAAACTTCTAAACCTTTCTTATGTGAAACTTGTACAAAGATGATGACTACAGTTTACTTTATATTTGTGTTTATTGGATTTGATATATGTTATTGTGTGCCCCCAATACCTGCTGCTACCAGTACAACTTCTACTACTACTACAGAACGCCCAGTTCATTCAGACACTATCATTGGCGACCTGAAGCAAATTAAATTTACCATTAAAGCTTTGTCAGGTATTTATTGTCTTATTTTTTTTTCACTTCCACGTACTAATTTTTATACAACAAAATTCATTTTATTTATTTATTTATTTATTTATTTATTTATTTATTTATTTATTTATTTATTTATTTATTTATTTGTAATATTATATCCACATTTCTCTTATTATCAAATAATTCCTTAAATATACGATGTTTTTCATTCATGCCTAAGCCTAAGCTTTATCAGATCGATTATTTTAGTTCTTTTATTAGTCTTTAATCAGTATTTTTTACATTTTTTATAGGTACTGGCAGTGTGTTGTACTCTTTGGTGTCCCTCTGGTTGTTTATCCCTTTTTCTGTTCTAAAGTTACCAATAGAGAGTATGTTTGCCGCCCTTGTTGTGTTGATGGTACTTCTTTATTTGTTTTTAATTCGTTTCTAATTTTTTGTGGACTAGTTTGGCGTCGTCTATAAACATGAGTTCTCTCATGTTAAATGCCCAGTTTGCTGAAAAATATGTTTTTGTTGTCCTTGTATGGTAGTTGCTATTATTACGTAAGTTGCGGGTTATTGTATATTTGAATTTACCAATTTTCTTAACAAAAATTCGGCTAGTATCGCGCTAGGTACTGCACTTCGTTGCATTTGCTGCAATTTGACGTTTCAATATGGTTTCAATTGTTCAATATTTAATTTTTAATAAAACGAATGACGATTTTCAAAGTGGCCAACTATTTTTTATCGTCTAGCGTGTGAAATATATTGCACACGCTCACCATACCTAGTTTTGTATCACTGTGGCCATTTTTAATTCCAATCTGGAATGGTTTCATTGCATTTTGAAATAATAATTTAGTTTTTTTTTGTTTTTTTTTGTTTAATAAAAAATGTTTTGTGTTCAATCTAAAAAAAGAAGTTTTATTTGAAATTTTTATTCATTAGTATCTAGCTCTGTTCATCGACAACCTGAAATTTACGACCCTGAGGAAAGAGTTTTTTTTTTATTTTGTATTCGTTACGTTCATTTTAAACGTAGGTAAGAATACTAGCGCCCAACATTTTTTTTATTTTGTGTTTTTATTACAGCATTAGTATATTTGCTAATAGGGGGGGTATCATAGCAGTATATTAAAGACCCCTCCTGCGCATCGCAGAATGTGTCCCAGTTCTCGGGTGTTCGCAAATATCTTGTGCACGGTTGGTTGTAAGCCAAAAGTATTATGTAAAACGGATAAAATGTCTTTCAAGAACTTTTCTACTAAATTTTCAACCTACGGAACTTTAACATTGTTGTTTGATGAAAAAGATTTTTCCACACAAAGTGATTTAGTCAAGGAGACTCCCCCATTTCAACAATTTGCAAAGCATATCTCAATTACATCCTGAAATACCATCCAGGGTTGTGTAGTTATGTATACCGTTATCTGTTTTCGTTTCCTGGCTAACCGCTGTGATTGTCATAAACTTCAGAGTTTTGCGCTCGCTCTAACCTATGAAGAATATAGATAGAAGGCACTATATTAGAAACGGGCGCAGTGGTTCGAACGAAACCCAAAATTATACTATACTTGAGTTTAGATTTAACGCAGCTCTAAAATCGAATTCGTCTTTTACCATGGATGTATGTTATTGTTCAAATTTTGTAGCATATCAGAGTAGGTATTTGTTAAAAGAAAAAAAATATTTATTTTATTTGAACAAATCAACAATACCATAATGCACAACGTTCATATTATTCATACTATTCATATTATTAAAACTGTTCTGTCACCATACCCAATCATCATCAGAACTTCCATACGGTCGGTTTCTGTCAACCAATCCATGTTTAACAAAATTCAGATTGTTAAATTTCTAAGAACAGTATGACAATGTACCTATTGTCTGTCATCTGCTAAACAATTAGTAATTGGTTTTGTTATATTTTGAAGCTCTGTTAACGCAAAGCCAGCTAGAATTAAAGCATACAATAAATAGCCATCTCAGCATACGACAATTTTTTTTCTATTTTTCTTAATTATTCTCTTATGTAACCCCACATTAATTTACAACGATTAGAAAGAGAAAAAGTGAAGCTTGGGCTGAGTAATATATGCGAACTAATGCCGTATTGAAGTTCCAAATTTCAAATTAATATCTCAAAACATTTGAACGCTACGACTTTGGTCCCATCTTTAATAGCTACCCTGTAGATGCACTTGTTTCAGTTATCCTTGCTCTTAGTTTATCTTTGTTTATAAACGTCGGTCGCGTCGTTTGATGAAATTGATAAAGTCGGGAGGATACGAAAGAGTTGACCCTCTTTCAAAAATTATATGCAAGTTGTCTCTAACGATGATGAAATTTAAAAAATACGGCTTCAAAGTATTTTCCAAGTATTTCATTTATGTAAACATTCACAAAACTGCCTTCTCTGTACGAAATATTTTTCCATTTTACTACCTACGAAAACGTGCTGCATATCATTCCTCGAAATTAACCAATTCAACTTTACTAAGATTTCATTTTTTCAACCTTCAGAATTATATAAATGCCCGTTTATTTTATTTTATAGAACATTTAGGCAAGTGGAATTACATATATCTCAGTCAACTAGAACCACGAATTACAGCATCAGCGACAACGTTAGCTAGTATTGACAGCAATATTCAAAACTTGCAAGAACGAGCTCATGTTTGGGATACTTTTCAATTACATATAGCTGCATGGAATGAGCAACTTTCTACTTCTGATCGAAAATTGGATATTATTAGCAAGTAGGTATTAACTTTTATTAATTTCATTTTACTTTACAGTTTTAATGTAATTGTGGGTATTATGGCTATAACTATAGGTACCTAAGTGGAAATAGTTATTTTCCTACAACCCACACAGAAAATGACGAAATGATTGAATGTTATACGGTGGTTGGTTTCCTTGTCGTTGTCATGGTAGTGAGTAGTATTACCTAAAACGTTTTGAGCGCTAGTGCTCCAAAATTTTTGACCCACACACAGTTTGCATCGGTAATTTTGAAATCGGAATCATAAAACATGAATACAAATGAATTAGCAATGATTTTTTTATTGCATAAATAAAATACCTACAAAACCATATATAATATATATTATTATTTACAATTTCTAAATGAATAGTGCAACCACAGCAATTGGTAAATTGCATTCCCTAAGAGCATCATCGTCCTATTTATATTCCCTAAGAGGTTGTTGCAGTTAAAACATCTTTTGGATTTGAAATTTCGATTTTGTTTTGAACGGAATCATCAACATATCCCTCAACCATGGTCGAGAATTTCCAGCCCCCCCCCCATGACGCTTGCAATGGCATATATTCGTGTGACCACGTTTGGGACAAGAAGACAACCATTATTGCTTTAAAAGTGAAATTTACTCAAGTTTGCGCAATTTTTAACGTTTTGTGATCAAAAATTAAGTACCGATACCGCAATGTTAAGATGTTTGCATGTTGGCCTATTAAACTATGATAATTTGTACTTCCTTTTATCGCAATTATAGTGATTCGGCAAAGAATATACTTAGTTATTTAGTCCAAGTAGCTGAAATGTAAGAAAATTGTAGGCTGTAGCTGGGACAGGACGGGCTGGGCCGGAATGGGGCGTTCCGTTTCCGTAATAATAGAGAGTTTTTGAGCACTAATACGGTAGAGTACGTTAACGCTAACGGTAACGTCTTTGCTAGGCAACATACTGCTTTCCTAAGCAACGTGTTATTATGCTTAGCAAAGACGTTAGTGTTAGCGTAGGCAGCAGTCTCACTGTATCGTGTACAATCGTGTGCAAGCGTCTACGATCAAGTACTGTCAACTAAAAATACTACCCCTGGTCTCACTGCGCAAGTAGCGTCGACTTAAACTTTGAATAGGTTCTAACCTCACTTTATTTTTGAATTTCTGGACTTCATCGTGCTTCAAAATGTTTACAACTAGCAGTGATGACACAGATAGTGTGAAATTTTTAGCTTGTATTTGGTGAAGAAAAGGCTCAAGAAAAGAAGGCAGACATAGTACAGACAATTTTTTTTACACCGTGAACAATTAGGCGAATTTCACTATTTGGTTCCACAGCTGTTCATGAATGAGGAACAATTTTATAGTTATTTTAGGATGAACAGAGCGTCTTGGAATGTATTAATCTCTCTCTTCGCACTTTTAAAGCTGAGAAGGCCGCGGGAAAATCTATGGAATATGCGCAGTACCGTCGAGTGCCATCGACCGTCGACCAAAATTTCAAACCAACTTGAAATTCAAACCGCTTGACCGTACTCGATTGCGCCCGTTCGTTGACGGTGAATCAGTGAGACCAGCCCCATAAGACTACTTGACTTGGGACTAAATTTTGGTCGGTTGCGCACGATCGTTGACGGTCGCTCAGTCAGACTGCTGCCTTTACCGTATAGATACTCTTAACATACGGTGCTCAAAAACTCTCTACTGATGAACATCGAAACTTAAATTTAAAGTGCCTGGAGCATGTGACACAAATGGGCGCACAATTCATGTGCCGGAATTTACGAGGCACAATTTATATGCCAACTATGTTCGGATCTGCTGTTTTCATGAAAGTTACTCTTGTTTGTGTATGTTAGGAATTTAGGATTCTTAATTATGCTTTTTTTCTGTTTAATAAAGCAGTTTTAACCCTTAACTGGTGACGTGGGGTCCTGCTGACCCCCGGTACTTTTATTTTCTGGTATAATTTTAGTATCGTACAGCCTATCGACTAGCCACCCCATCTACCTTCAAACTGGCCATACTTACATGTGCTCCTACATCAGTTACCCGATAGAGGCAGTTGGAGACGGTCAGCGATTTTTCAAAATTTATTTGGGGTCAGTACGGCACCACGTCACCAGTTACGTTTCTTTTTCCTATAACTTTTGTGATGGCTAGTACGTCTAAAAAAGTGCGATTTGGTGATGATAATTATGAATAAACACTTACTAAGTGGTATGATGAAATTGAAAGCGATTTCAGCGATATAACCTGCAGAAATCCAATGTGTGACACTTGTAGAGTGTATGTTTGTAAAGACTGCCAAACATAAATTTTCGTATTATTGGGACCTTGTGATTTTGTTCAAAAAAATTTTTTTTTAATTTTTAATTCGCAGTTTCTTATTCAATCGAGTTTAAATGTTTTAGTTATGTGTGAAATTTAGATCCAAAAAGATAAATTTTATTTTATTTTTAAAAAAAACTATAACAATGTGTGGAACATCTTGTTAAGTGCACCTTTTTATTTACCCTTGTGTTACTTGTTATTTGAAATCGAATGTTTGCTATAGATTTTGCTTATATATGACTATAGTGACGAGTTTTACTTAATTGGTATTTTTTTTTAAATTCTAAATATTAAATAATTATTTTAAAACCATTGGGGTCTTAATGACCCCACGTCACCAGTTAAGTGACTACAATTTGACGTCACCAGTTAAGGGTTAAGCAAAATGCACTTAAATTTTTCATACGAAAGTTTTTGTTACATAACTTGAATGAGTACCCCGTTCCACCCCTAGCGGTACCACGTTGCACCCCGAACGCGGGGCAGAATGGGGCATAGATCACTTTTGGAAAAAACATAATATTATTATAAATATAACTCCGACCCTAGAGAATTTTTAAGTTCAACTTATAACTATAATGTTTGACAACATATAGTATGGTAATATGTATGTATAATATAAATTAAGTGACACTATCTAGAAAAACAATACATTATTTTGAAAACTAAGTACCCCATTCCGTCCTGGCTTCCCCTACAAGCATAATAGGACAATGGCTTATTTTATTTCAAATTTTCTGCCCAGCCAAAGTACATATCATGTCGGCAGCCAGAAACGCTTTCCAATTCGTTGTACAGTTAAACACAAATAGTTTTGCGGGTGGCAACACATTTCTGGGTTTCATATTGGTAACACTTTTGCACATCTATACTTTGTTTAACCAAGATAATATGCATATAGACTCCGCCCCTTGAGCCTGATGAACACTAAAGCCAGTTTCACATGGTACATGGTACAAAGCGGGAAATTCAAAAACTATTCATTTTTAATTTAATTTTTTTTATTTTAAATGATAACACTTCTAGCACCTTCTAGTGTCAGTATATGAGATTTAATTATTTGAAAGAATATCTTTCAGCTCGGAAACGTTCTGACAAGCCTGACAAGAAACAACCGGAAGTGGTTCGTAAACGTCACTGAAAATTAGCGCAGTTGTGTGTTGTGGGTTTTAAAAATACGACCAATTGAAAAATTATATTCAACTTTTGACAGCGTTTATGGGGCGGAGTCTATATGCATATCTTGGTTAAACAAAGTATAGAGAGGATACATCAATGACATGCAAGCGTTTGTGTATATTTCCATTTCTCTTTAAAACAACAAAAACTGAGAACAACTACCGCCTAATATTATGCTGTTTCATGTAATCAATGCGCACCCTGTCTCACAAAATTAATTATTTAGTTTTTTAAACGTTTAACATCACAAAAATCACCGCTACTGATTTATCAACTTTTATATCATAACCAAAATTTATAGGTATGTGACATTTATTACACGTCATTGCTTACCAAATTAGAAAGTAAAATAAATTATGACCACAGCGCCTGCCACGGCCTAGGTACTCGAGTGCTACTTGTGTTTAACTGTATTTGACAATCGAAAAAGCCTACTTTATGATACTTCTAGATAAAAAATATTACAATTACCTAGTGTATCAATTTTTCAGGGCACAACATGAAATAATGGCACTAGAAGGAAAGATAAATTCGTATTCAAATATTGAAGATAAAATTGAAAAAATGGTCAAGAAATTAGGACATTTAGAAGAACATATATCCGATTTAAACAAAAAACTGGAAAACTCCGGCCAAGTACAAGATAGCCTTTTTGGAGAGTTTGCTACTCGTGGAATACTAAGCACACTTAAATCAATAGAAAGAAAAGTAGACAAAGTACAGCTTAATAATCAGAATCTAAATGCGAAACAAACAGCAAAGAAAAATGTAGATGAAACAAAAGGCAAACTAACTATCAAATGCAATACACCCCCTGTTGTTGAAGAGCTTCTCCACGACGTGGCTGCAAAAGTTGACGTAATTTTTGATAAAGTAAGTGGAATAGATAATGATATAGAAGAACTTGAACACGAAGACTACTTGGATGATCAAAATTATTCGAACGAAGACATTACCGTGACAACCCCAGATCCCGATGTGAAGCTTATCCAGAAATTGTTGAAAAAAGTTAAACAACCGTGTAAACAAACCAACAAACTATTACAACAGCTAATAACAACTGTTAACTTAGTTAATAATACTACTGTAACAATGATGAAAAATGAAGAGAATATTTATGAAATTTATAAGACTAGTTGGTCAGCAGACTTTAAACCATTTATCAAGGATTTGTTGAAAAACACTCTAGACAAAATTAATGCCAACTTACATCAATCATTTGAAAATCATACTCATATATTGGAAACTCAATTTTCTAAACAGAGGACACACTACAATGAAATACTGAAATTGCATCTGGAAAAAGAACACATGGATCTGCACAAACATCGAGAAAACAGTGTACAACATATAAATAATACACTAATTTTCGTCACTGAAAATCATGATGCCAAATATACAAACAGTCTTTCATGCGATGATTTGAAGATTGGTCAAGCTAATGGAGTTTATCGTTTAGGTTCAGATCTTTATAATGGTGACGAATTTTATTACACAAGATACTGCAACATTCGTAAAGATGGTAGCTGGACTGTCATCCAAAATAGGGATAACTACGAAAATCTTCAAAATTTCAGTTTAGATTGGTACAACTATAAAATGGGATTTGGAAATTTACATGCAGACTTTTGGTTTGGTAACGACTTTATTCACAAATTATCGCAAGAAGAAGACTTAATATTAAGAATTGAGCTGGAAGATTTTGAAGGTAACACCGCATGGGCAGAATATGAACATTTCAAAATTGCATCGGAAACTGAGAATTACAGGCTAACAATAGGTGATTATCGCGGAAATGCTTCCGATTCTTTATCGAGCCATAACAATTCGTTGTTTAGTACTTACAACGTGAAAAATGATGAAGCACCTGATTGTTGTCCATGTGCAGAATCGTATGGCGGTGGATGGTGGTTTAATAGGTAACTTTGACTAATATTAATTATTTGTACAACGTCTATAAACATTTACTAATAACGTAACGAGTAACAGTGTGTTCACGGAGTGCGGCCAAAGACATTCGTGGATGATTAATTCCTTTTTTGGTTTAAATTAATAATCCAGAGTCTGCAAATTTTAGCACGCTAAAGGTGCATCTACGTCATCAAATTTTTAATGGCGTCCATGACGTCACGAATATTATATTTATTTATTGTTTCTCAAAACGTCGTTTGCTTTAATGTGTCTCTCAATCTGTCAGAGTGACGTCTGAGCAATATAAACACAATAAAAAAACAACGATCATGTGCTTGAATAGAAACTTCTAAGATGAAAAAAATAATAATTAGTAAACGTTTTTAGTTTTTGCAGAAATAATATGAATAGGTACAACTAATTAATAAACATAAACTGTAAAATAATATTTTATGGGCTTATAAGAAACATACTTTTTTGCGCTACTGTGCTCTATTTCATTGTTTACCACGGCTGTTTCCAAGACAGTAAGTTATGTTTACTAGTTGCTAAGGATAAAGTCGTCGGTAAAATACTTTGGGGTTCTAGAACGGTAAGTAAATTTACTCAAAACGAATGTGCCATGTAATTTGATAAATTAATGTCAGTCACAAATGTCAGTTTAGTTAAATAAAATGAATGCAATTTCCAATGTTAGTTAAAACAAATCCTGGAGCTTTTAATTTCTCATTTCTTGTAACAAAGTACGCCAGCAAAGATTTTTCATCAATATTTGTACTTTTCTTGGTACACCTATTTTTAAAATGATTGTAGGTACCATCGTAGCGTCTCTCTAGACTTATCAGGAATGAGAACCGAACACCCCACATTCCAAGCTTCTTCTATTTCGTTTTCGGAATCATTTTCATTAATTTTTAGCACGGAACCCCAAATAATTTTCACAAAAAACTGCAATGGCGGTAACTGTTTACAGATTGCTATAGAAACGCAATATATCAATCGACAATACGGCAACGTGATGTGGTGACTTATAATTATCGCATTTGAATCCGTATTAATTATTAATTTATTAAAAATTCTTTTTACCGGATTCAGTAGCGCAAAAAACGTCATAAGCATCACGAACGTTAAGGACTACCGATCTCAGACAATAATTGGAGTCGTCGCTGCGCTCCTCCTCCAAACTATTGTCTTCGATCGGTAAAATGTCCTTACCGTTCTTAATACTTAATATACTATTTTGCACGAGCGGTCTTTTTTGTTTACTTACTAGATTCGATGCCAGTACAGTAAGGTGCGTTTACTGGTTGCTAGGCGTAACAAAACAGTAAGTAATTCAAGGCCCAATTGCACCGGTTACACTTAAATAATAAGCGTCGCTTAAAAAATTAATTCTCATGGATACATATTGTTACAAGAATTGTATCCATTTCAATTAAACTTTTAAACGACACTTATTATTTAAGTGTAACCGGTGCAATTGGACCTTACTATTCTAGAACAGTAAGGCCCAATTGCACCGGTTAAACAGTTAAGTAGGTAGTACAATTCATTATATTGCAGGCATGATAACTATGGTTACCATGGATGTCAGTCAATATATAAAAAAAATAAGGTTATATAGGTATAGTCGGGGCACGCTAACGGTGCATCTACGTCATCAATCGCATTTTCTGGTAATTTTATAGTACCAATCTTGAAACAGTATAAAACTGTAATTTTTTTTGCGAATTACGTATTAAAAGTATGCTTTTTATAAGCCCATAAAATGTTATTTTACAGTTATTATTTTTATTAATTAGTTGTATTCATATTATTTCTGCAAAAAATAAAAACGTTTACTAATTAGTATTTTTTTCGTCCTATAAGTTTTTATTTAAGCACATGATCATTGTTGTTTGTTTTTATTGTGTGTATATTGCTCAAACGGTCACTGTGACAGTTTGAGAAACACATTAAAGCAAACGACGTTTTGAGAAACAATAAATAAATATAAACTGAGTAATTCATGATGTCATGGACGTCATTAAAAAATTGATGACGTAGATGCACCTTTAGCGTGCCCCGACTATACTTTATCATTTTGAAATAAACTATTAAATCAATTTTCTTTTATTGCGATCGTGCAAAAAACGTTATAAGCATGTCGAACGTTAAGGGTTACCGGTACCCTTACCGTTCTTAATACTTATACAATAAAAACGTAATTCAAAAAAAAAAATAGTTTTATGCCGTTTCAAGATTTGGTACTACAAAATTACCAGAAAATGTGACGAGGTATGTAACAATGGTAGTGGTGGTAGTAAAATTATTCCTTGGAGAAAATAAGGCAAAAAGTTTATTGCAAAAAAGTTCGTAGGCGCATGGTTCCCCTCACCATAACAATTTAAGAAATGTACATTTGGCAATTTTGTAGCCTTGATCACTGATCACCACAATTTACTATTTTTACTTTCCCATACCACTACTGGTATAGGGAAGTATTGATATCATGAAAATTTTCGAAGTCGAGATTTTCGCAGAAATACGTGTTTTGGGTCCCCAGGAACCCAAAAAATTGGTCTAGAAAAAAATTGTCGGTCATGGTGTGTGGGTGTTTGTGTGTGTGTGTATGTGTGTATGTAACGTCTCTAACGCAAAAACTAGTGAACCGATTTTGATGAAATTTGAAATGAAGGGGTATATCGAAAATTCATAGACAAAATAAGCTTTTCAAAAAATCCGAAACCGGAAGCGAAAGTTAGACATGTTTTTTTGGTATCATTTCTTTTAGAAGCGGAATCTGAGTAGGGTATATGAAAGAAGGGCATAATTCAAGGAAAACAGTTTTTTACCGGACTCTCTAACTTCAAAATGGCGGTCGCTATGAATTTTTCAAAATTTCGACTTTAACGCCCCGTAACTCAAAAACCAGTTATCTGATCAGGTTCCGCAACAACTTATTTGGAAGCCCTTTGGCTGTACTACACCAAGAAAAAAAATTATTCTCCAAATCCAAAAACGGTCGCAACGGCGCTCTTCCAAAAATTTTGAAATTTTTGAAAAATTATTACAAAAAAACTGGTCTAAGGAATTTGTTTAAATTTTCTATACGTATGCAGCTTGGTATTAGCTACATTCTTGTTTTTTGATGAATGCCAGAATTCCACTGTGGCGCCCTCTACGAGATTTTGAAAATCGGAAATTGATGCTCCTATAGCGCCTTTATTAGTCCAAATATGAAAGAAGTTTAAATATAAAAGTTATTTAGTATATAATTCTGCATTTTCTTACATGTATATCACGTATACAGGGCGTTTGCTTTCCACAGTACAATAAGCAACGTTGTTATTTTAAATGAAACACCCTGTATATTATTATATAATTGAATGCAGAATTTAATTGTCTATCATATAGTATAATGTATTCATATGGCTAAAATGTACGGTTGATGAGAAATTCGTGAATTTTGAACTTTAAAACAGTGTAGGGTGAAATTTGTAAGTGCCGATATGTTCAAGTGACCATGCGCGGGACGGGAATTCCTTGTCGCCGGCTAATCCTAGCAGCCTATGAATATAAATAATCACACATGCGCAGATGAACACAATCGGCACTTGTGTTAATTTTCAATTTTAGTTTATCGGTTGTGGCGAACTATACTGTTGAATACCAAAAACGAATGTTTATTTTTAGTATGGGAAAGTCCAGGGGAGGTTTGCACCTCCACTTTTTGACTCTACGAGCATATATATTTTTACGACCATTTTGTCTCACTTCAAAGTCAACCTTGATAGCTAATACTTATATGTAGTTCATCATTTAAATTTAAATTCTTATTTTTCAATTTTTAACAATGAAACTTTACAGTTTCATTGTTTTTGTTTTTAAATAATAATTATTCAGTGGCGTGTTCAAATTCCACCACAAATTTTAATTTTTAAACTTTAATTTTTAACATGTGTTAAAAAATTTTCCACTACTTATGTTATTTTTTTAAATGGTAAGTTTTGCACTTTCTGACGAATTTATTGTTTCACTAACCTATATTTTTCTTTTATAACTTACAGATATATATTACAACTTTTTTTTCATATTTAATACTGATGAAGGCTTTTAATTAGCCGAAATATATATATTTCTTTCAACTTCAACTTTTTTTTTTTAATTTCTACGAATTTTATAAATGGCTGCAATCATCTCATAAAAGAATACAATTTACTATCTGTCATGTGCATCAAGTCATTCTGAAAGACGTTAAAGCTAATACTTATTACATTGCAATATTGCAATTCTATTTTTTATTCATATAGAAAAATTAAATGATTTGAAATAATAAAAAATATTAAATTCTTTTTACTTTTAAACGATCGATGGTAATAAATTTTAGCTATTAATCACTGAATGTACACATCAACTAACTTGATTTTGAAACAGCAGCTTTCTTTACTGTTACAAATTTTGAACTTTGAGGGCTTCGTGTAAGTTCAGGAACCCTTTACCAGTTGTTCTGCAATAAGCTTTTCGCCTTATTTTTGTTCAAGGAATAACTTTACCTGAAGCTTGCATCACCATTTCTACACACCCGGTATAGTAACGAAATTACCAAATATAGTCACGATATTTGATCTATATTATACAACTATAACGAAACCTACTAAAATTTTTAGAAATAAGATTGGCTTTCTCTGCAATTTGTTGATTATGATGGTTTCTCTGTTATAGCTGCTTTGAATCTAATCTGAACGGAGTGTATCACAGAAGTCCACGCAGCAATGCTTACTTTCGAGGAATAATCTGGGAACATTGGTTAGGTAATTATTCTTTAAAGAAAACAATGATGTTAGTGAAGAAAAGTGAAAGAGTAAATGAAGATGAAATAGAGGCTACGACAAATACTTATGAATTTTTGGAAGATCCGTAGTTTTAATTAGAAATATTCCAGAGATAGCACTTAATTACGGTCTAAAACTAGAAGGTCTAGTCGAACGCATTTCCTCAAAAAGGAAAATAAATCTATTACGCTTAACTGTGTGTTTGTTCGCAATGTCGGACCGTCCTTAGGTCCGGATTTCTTCCTGTGAATTTTTTAAAATATCAAATTTTATAAAAATGTAAAAAATATCTTAAAATAAAGAACTTACGTCTCTGGAAAATATGTTGTGACTTGTGGAAATAACAACCAGGGATTACAACAGCATTGCTGTCTTTAGGTGCAAATTTTAATTGTTCCTTCTTGAGGGAATGCGTTTGACTATTATATTAGTAATTAAAATAATAAGTAAATTAATTTTTTATTATAGAAATTAGATATCAACCAATACAATCTTCCAATTATTAAGAATCATGTTATAATTTATTATCAAAGATATAGAATAAGAATTAAACGTACCTCCGTTCGAATGGCAGCATCCGCACAGTGTTGCGTGACATCAAGTGAGTGTCAGTCTCGTCGGGGACGAAATACCTAGTCTGAATCGGTTTTTAATGGAAAGCCAAACATCAATTCGTCCCTCGTATAACTGTCAATACAAACTAGTGCTTCTCAAATAGCTTGGCTTCCAAACACTTTCAAAACTATGGTTATAATGGTTTTCCCAATTTATTGATGATTCCAATGGTTTTAACATTATTCGAAGCGCATCCCGTATCCCTATCATTAGAAAGAGCAAGCTCTACAATTTTTTTTATGTATTGTTCGCCCATGGATATTGTGAAACCCCCAGGCTATGACTCAAAATTTGTAATGGATTTACTATAGGCGAAGCATGGTAGTGAATAAGTTAGCTCATTTTTGGCTGGATGTGAATGTTCTCGGAAACACGCGTTCGTGATTTTTAAGAATGGCTACCCCAGGGGGGTACCACAATACAAACAAAACCTAAAGGAAGTTTTAGTTCTTCCTCCACACACATCTTGCATCTAATAAATAATAAAAACAGTTTAAAGACGATACTGATATAGTGACATAGACGTGTATGTAGAAAAAAATAAAAAAGTATTTATTGTCTCTTTCCTGACATGCAGTATGGGGGAAGAGGGACATCAACCGTCTAACACTTAAATTAACACGAAACACAAAATATGTATATCTGTACCAAAGACACACAAGCAAAGACGCACGTGTAATAGAAGTATTAGAAATGAAAATTTTATTAGCACATGTATTACCAGAACTAAATTCTAAACAATACATAAGTAGCATATTTTATTTGAAAATCTGTAGCTAATTAACAGTGTCGTATATTTTACTTTTTCCACACATCCTTTTCATAATCCCATTTAGAAGAAATGCCGCAAATAACATTTATTCGGGCATCAAACATACGCCGTAACTGTGCCCGTTTACTCTCCTCCGAGAAACTCTTGGGCAGTTCTTGTTTACTGTATACTGTAATAAAAATCATACTATTACAACCGTAACTCTAGGTAATATTATCATCTTCATCTCTAATTTGATAAGAACTGAGTAATATTCGAATACACGGTTTATAAACGATGGTCAATACACAAATTAATAAAAATGTATTTTTTATTAATCTGATACGAAAATCGAAAATAAATGTAGGTATATAATTAAGATGAATTGTTGGTGCATCAGTAACATGGTAAAAGAAATTTAAGTACCTAATAGCTCAATAATTATTGTGGAAAATTTCAAACATAGAATATTACAGGGTGAGTCTGCTAAGGAGAATAGCCAATCAGCTGAAACGTTCATTATCTAAAGTAATAAAATAATTCTGCTGGGGTAGCCTATAATAGGCAACTTTCTTTCTGTGTAAGCACAATCCAATTTTTTAGGCTTTTTGAAAGAAATACTAATTGTTTTGTTATTTATAAGTATGTACCTATTACGCGTTCCATACGTAGGGCTGACGGTACCTCAAGAATGCCCACTAGTCGAGACCAAATTTTGTGCTGTTTTGGCCGATAATCGAAAAATCAATGAAAACAGAAACCACGGAAAAAATCCAGTAAAAAAAGCGTATTTGCTTTAGTCAGCATTTGCAGCTTAAGCAGATTACCACCCGTTTAACAGATAGTAAAATCTTTGTCAATGGCCCGGGGTGATCTCAATTGCTTTCGTATCCTATCATAACGTTGCTAACTAATGGTGAATTCAACTTTCCTGCACTGGCATGCACTGGTGTACACCAGTGTTTCACTCGGGCGGTACAACGTGTTCCACTTTTGAACAGCAGGCTGACTGTGTATGTTCTGTATTTCGTATTTTCATACGAACGTAAACCAGTGTATATCAACACGGTGCCAGTGTACACCAGTGCAGTGCAAATTACTTAACTGGAATACGTTATAAACATTTCTAAACTTGCGTAATATACCCGGTGTAGAAAAGTTACTAAAAATCACTGGTAGGTAGAAGTTGTCATTTTGAAGTTTGAAATACGGAAACTCCGTTTTAGGCCCAATTGCTCCGGTTACACTTAAATAATAAGCGTGGCTTAAAAGTTTAATTGCCATGGATACAATTGTTACTAAGAATTGTATCCATGGCAATTAAACTTTTAGTGACGCTTATTTAAGTGTAACTTAACTGGTGCAATGGGGCCTTAGCTTCTTAGCAAATTAAGTAAGACGCATACTATGTACTCCTACGTATTTCTGTATTTGGAACAAGAAATTTAAAATTACAGTTAGAGAAATACACAAATGTCTAGTTTATTAGTAAAGGAAATTATTTTGTACTTGAAGCCCATTTCTTTCAAAGGCTTATATAATTTAGAACGGCTGTCTGTAAACTCTAGCTCCTGTTTTACATAGCATAATAGCGAATTCAAAGTAACATAAATTGATCGTTTTTCGAATTCAACTCCCAAATTTTTCAAATAAAGTCCTTTTTAAAGATGTATTCCCAGAATGTTTCTCCTTTTTGACCACGATCATAATTAGTTGATTTCAAATTTTCCCAGTGTGGATCTAACACCAACCTGCATAAGTGTTGAAAATTTAAACAAAATCGTGTCGCCAGTTTTTTTCTAATAATTTTTCAAAATTTCAAAATCAAAATTTTTGTAAGAGCGCCATTGTGACCGTTTTTGGATTTACTAAATACATTTTTCTTCATGGTATAATACCCTCAAAGGGCTTTCAAACAAGTTGTTGCTGAGCCTGATAAGATAATTGGTTTTTGAGTTGTATTGTAGGACGTTAAAGTCAAAATTTTGAAAAATTCCTAGCGGCCGCCATTTTGAAGTTACAGAGTCCGGTAAAAAACTGTTTCCCTTGAATTATGGTCTTTTTTCATATCCGCTACTCAGATTTTCAAAATTCTGCTTCTGAAAAAAATGCTACCAAAAAACGTGTCTAACTTCCGCTTCCGGTTTCGGATTTTTCGAAAAGCTTATTTTGTCGATATTTCGATATACCTACCCCGTCTTTTCAAATTTCATCAAAATCGGTTCAAGAGTTTTTGCGATAGGAGCGCCCGCCGCCGCCACATACACACCCACCCACCCAGAGACAGACATTTTTTCTAAACCACGTTTTTGGGTTCCCGGAGGTTCAAAACACGTATTTCCAAGAAAAACTCAATTTCGAAACTTTTCATGATATCAATACTTCCCATATACTATAAAAAAAGGAAAGTAAATATCGGTATGCCAGCTCTGTCCTTTCTACCTGTCTACACCAACTTAAATATTATCCAGTCGTTAAAATGTAATTCCCCTCAAGAAAATTTCAGAATATCGATGACCAAACTATTGTACCTACGTAAGATATTTAAAGCCTATCCAGAAGCATTCAAAAAAAGATAAGGAATTTCATTTCTCAGAATTTTGGCTATACTTTTTAAAACTTTCTTGTACCAATCCTCAAACAGCCCGTGGACTCATAAATGTTGTTATTCTGAGAAAATAATCAATATTTGAAATCTACCTTTGAAAATTGCCTAATATCTACCCAAGCAAAATGATTTTACTATTTCCGATAACGAACGGTGATATTCAGCTGAGTCTGTACAGAAAGATGCACCCTGTATAATCCGTTACCTATAGCTTATAGGAAACATGTAATACACGTGATAGATCACTTTATCAACGATCTGTGATACTAATAACTATGAAGCAAAATAGTAGGACATAGTGTGAAATTCTGCTTGATATTAATTTGTAAAAACACGCCTAAGGCTGGAGTTTACACCTTGAAATATACCCCATTTTATCCACATTTTGTTCCAATTTTTCAGAGCCAATTTTAAAGTAGGAAGGGCGGGCGATTTTGTTTTCTTATTATTGGTGTTTTATCTGTCTACACATTGAACGTTTTTGTTTAATTTCTAAAAAATAACTTTTCAGCATTAAAAAATGTACAACTCTATTTAACTTTAAAATTTTCAAGTAGTATTTACAAAAATATGGATATCGAAAAATCCTCTCTATCGACAGATAGATATAACCACGCTCTTTCAAATGCCACAAGAATTTTTTTTCTAAAATGCAAATTAATTCGGAAATAATGGAAATAAAATTTTAGAAATATCAATATAATTCACCTTTTGCAATTTAGCATGTAGGCAACACAACTAACAGGACCATTAAGGCATTAACTCACAATGGAGCCAATACACAAAAGACGGATTATAACGGATTACAACTTTCTACTAGGTATTGTTGTTTGACAAAAAAAAATTAAAATAATATAACGACAAAATCTATATTCAATTCATTATTCTTTACTGCATTTATCAATTTTGGTAACGTCAGAAGACTCTGAAATATTTAAATGTATGAAACAAAATTTTTCAAAAGAATATAAAGTAACGAAATTATTTAATATAATATTATATTTAATATTTATATTGAAATACGAACGCATTCGCAATTTTTTTAAGAACTACAGACACTATTTGACGGAATTTAAACGGCATCGACGGCTATTGTAGCAGATTCGTGTATTTGTGGTATGTGTACTGTACCCAAAAATGGTTTGCTACATACAGTTTCGACGAAAAATTACAGATAATTCAAAAAGGGAGAGAAAATTTTTAAAAAATTTAACATTTAAAGTGTACTAGATATTTTAACCCGAATATGTATCAAAATGAGTGGTTGACGGAGTGTGATAGTCTCTGTAAACTTTTTAGTTGGTCTTCTCTACTTTTTACAAAAGAAAACGGAGTTTGAAATAAACGTGGATTTTCCGATTTAAATAATGTGTGCATAAAATAATAAAGAGACATACAATATTTCGTATTCACTATCAACGATAATGAAAGAAAAAATATTTGGAAAGTCACGCATTGAAAGAATCGATTAGTGTTGAAAAGGTTTATTGATGAACACGGTTTTAGAGATCATGACGAATCTAGTACTTCAACAAATAAGGGGAATTTCATGGATCAAACTTCTTTATTAGCGAAATATGACGAAGTTTAACACTGCTTCCCTTTCATTAAATCTCACCGCACGCCACTGATTCTTGTTATTGTAGGTACTATGTAACTTTCCATACATCAAATTGGACTATTCTAGAGCTTGTTATTAAATGGTACCTGAATGACTATGACCTATGGATATATAAAATAATATTCTTACCAAACATTGCTTGTAAAAGGAATAGCCAAACACCAAAAGCTGCAAAAAGCACCCCACACCCAGTAACAGATTTCCAGTCGCCGGTTGGAGCATTAAATTCAGAGTATGTTTGACAAAATGATGCTCTATACAGGGCCTTCTTTTCTGGAGTTGTTAATTTCCTCCAGTCCCCTTTTTCCTTTTCACGCAAAGCCTGTATTTTAAAAAAAGCATTTTAAAACTTTTCCTTAGAATAGGCACGTATTTATTATATAAGGCAAGTTTTCAGCTAAAAATATTTATAAAATGAAGTTATTTTTAATTCCACCGTCGTAGTCCACGTAGTAATTGACTGTCACCATTACTTTACAGGTTTAGAAAATAAATAAATTGCTGGCAATTATTTTTTTAAGACTGAAAAAAGTTGTTTTAAGCTGATTTAGTATAGTATAGTAGTATTTAACATAATTAGATTATTTTAATTTGAAATATGAAGTGAAGAAACATTCGTCCCACTTAGGACCCATAAATACTTACTGCAATGTCTGGAGTAGTTTCCTTCCATCGCACAGAAGGCATTGGATACTCTGGACGGTCCACATACTCAGGTTGGCCATTAACACCATATCCTACAATGTCTCGATTACCTATGATTGATCTGACCGTATCATGCGATCTTCGAGAATAAACTGGTATCAAACGAACTATATCTTTGGTAGCAGCAAAGGTTACAAATCTTATAGCCATATTTCGCTTTAAATAGTATTTTTGTTTAGCGATTTATTTTAATATGTAGCCTACAAGTAGGCAACATTAGAACCAATTGTTACAATGTAACTGCAAAGTTTAAAAATTACTGAAACCTTTTTAAGTAATTTGACAGTTACATGAGAATAATTTTAAACAAAACACGGAATAAGCCAACGTTAATTAAATATCGATATGAAAACGTTTAAATGTATCCATAGCAATTATATAATCGGTGCAGCCCGCCATGATCCCTATCAGAAATAATTTAAATTTGTGTGCTGACATTTCAAATTTATTTTGTTTATTTGGCATTTATTCTAATGGAATTTTAAATTATCAGCACAGATGGAAAATGAAACCTAATACCCAGCTAATTCCAGGTTTGAGGTACCTACACAGAAAAATCTTTAAAGAAATAAATGTAGGTAAGTACCATCTTGAGAGGTGGCTAAAACCATAGGAATTTCAATGGTAGGTCATTTCCGTCATTTCTTAATAATCATTTTTTAGTAGGTATAAATTATAATAATTATATTTACGATGTCAGCAACTTTAAAATTTTGTTGGTAACTTTCTACTTTCACATTTTGTAAACACTCCAGAGCGTTAAAACTCCAAAATTTGATTTACTTGTCGTTGTCAAAGTGGCATTTCAATTGGAAATTGTCTCTATCAATTAAGAATCCTTTTTAAAATGGAAAAATATAACATACCAAAGATTGGCAAAATTAACAAGAGCACCGGAAAATTATTACTACTTGGAACAAAAAGCAGGAGCATAGGGAAAGATTATGAAAAAAGTTGAGGTGCGTGCCTCCCCTGGACACTCCCATACTAAAAATAAACATTTCATTTTTAGTATTCAACAGTAGTTCGCGAGGCAGCACTTGAATGCGTAGCGAGAAAAACGGGACGATACGGGTTCTATGTAGTATACAGATTGGTGTCCGTTAATGTGAACATAGAGAGACAAATGCATACGCGCTTTGCATGTATCTGTCGTAGGCTAATTATGAATTCAGTCGTTTTATAAAAAGCCTAGTCGTTTTCTAAAGGACTGGGCTAATTGTAAAATGATGAATAAATTGAAAACGTTTATAATTCGACCGAGAATGTTAGGCGTTTTATAAAACGCCGAATAGCTTTCAGTCTTATTGGAAAATGAACGTGCGCATGATAATTTTTACAATGCGCCTAGAATAAATAGGACATATTTAGGCGTATTATAAAACGACTGCTATGGAGTTAGGCGGATTGTCCAGTGAAAAATATTATAGTTTGGCAGTTTGTAAATAAACAAATTAACAGTGTTTTTCGACAGTTTTTAGTTTAGTAACTATGGAATTCATGAATGTCACATTCTTTTTTTTATAATTATTTTGTCTTTGTTTGGGATACTATACCATCAAGTAGTATCTAATATAAATATTTTATAAAACGCCTAACAACTTTTCACTCTTTTACAAAACGACTGCATTTAACCAGTCATATTCTAAAACACACAAAATAGAAAAACCGTTTACAATAAGACTGAAAGCTATTCGGCGTTTTATAAAACGCCTAACATTCTCAGTCGAATTATAAACGTTTTCAATTTATTCATCATTTTACAATTAGCCCAGTCCTTTAGAAAACGACTAGGCTTTTTATAAAACGACTGAATTCATAATTAGCCTACGACATATCGACACCTTGAAATAATAATGCTCAACTGAGATAAATGGTTTTTCTTCAAGCGCATCATAATATCCGTATTGTTGTACAGAACTGGCTATGTAGAAGTCAAAAAATGAAAATAATGTTACTACGTATCCATGGCAACGGCAGTATTTTTCCCATAGCTCCGCCCCCAAGGTTGATAGAGGGGAGAACGTTGTCCTGTGGTTGTCCTGTGGAAATGACTATTTAGGAAATATTTATTTACAGCAACAGAATATTTTTACACTTGAAGAAAAAATAGTAAGTATACCTATATTATTCGGCGTAGAACGTCTTATTTGTGTTTCGCTCACTTGTACAGCCTCGGCGCGTGCTCCTCGGCCGCAATATGAGCTCAACACAAAAAGATCTCTTTCTACTCCTAATAATATAATATACTATTATCTGCCTTGATGTTTCTATATTATACTATAATGCAATACCTACCTAGGTATAGGTACGTAGTAATAAAGAACGGTATAATACGTGTAAATATAAATAATAATAATAGATAATAAATATATTCATTATTTCGTTTATGATGTTAAAGAACACGGAATTTTTTGACGTCATTTTCGTAATTTTTGAAAGGGAACAAAACTGAAAAAGTGGCAAATGATGAACTATAATTCTACAATAAAATTTTAAATAGAAAATTCAAAAAGTAAGTTTTAGAATTTATAAATCGGTTTTCGTAGCACCTTAGGCGTTGATTTTATACCTATGTTTTAAATGAATAATACGGCTGATTAGATGGTTTTTTTCACTACTAACCTGAGAAGTCGCCATTACTTACTTCTTTTCTCCAATGAGAAGTTATATTTCTCACTTCATATGTTAAAAATACCGTAACACCATATTAGGCACCTAACTATGGGACGATTTTACAATACCTACTTACTAGTATTTTCAAACGATGTTACTTACACGTTCACACTTAATTTAAAATGTTTTGTAACTGAACAACCATCCTCACATGCAACTTGCAAGCACTTCGAATACCCCTGAAACAGAACTAGCAAAATGATAAGCAGTCAGTAGTAAAATATTCTTGCGGCCGCCATATCAGAAGGATAACAAAAACATCGGGGAAATAAAAAAAGATTGATAAATCTTTGTGGGTACCACCATACCACGTGGTTGTCTTGTCGTTTTTGGTGGAACGAATATAAATATAAATTCCCACGAATACTAACTTTTGGTATCAAAATTCCTCGTTCCCTTTTGAATTATCCCACGAAAAGGGAATATTCCTACGAGTTGGCAACACTGGTTTGTCAGCACCACCATCGATAGGGTTTTTATCATACAATGCCGTCTCTACGCGCATGGCAACCGCCGTGAACCTTTCTTATAAACTAGACGCAGAGACGTTTGTCAAGGTTACTACAGGTCGCACTGTATATTCGCTTGTACATTTTATGTATTAATGTTGGTACCCACTAATTTTGCAGCGACGCGACTTGGCGTTGAAAACCTGAAAGTGTGCGTCTAATAATCAATTTCGGTGCTGGATTTGGATATCTGTAATATTATAATTTAACGGATTGTTGCATTAGGAATGTGTTAATTCCGTGTTATTTCTAGTATTATAACAATTATTTCGGTAATATATTAATTTATCATTTACTTTAAAATAATACCATTTAACCAGTTTAACCATCTACTTCCATTTACAGATTTAATGGCTCGCGGCGGCATGAGAGGACGAGGAGGTATGGGTCGAGGCATTGGTCGCGGCCCCTTCAAGCCAAAAATATTCTTACCAAGACACCCATTCGATTTAACCCTTTGTGAAACTACATTTCCAAGAGTAAAACCTGTCTCCGATGAATCTGCTTTTACTCAAGCTCTACTGAAGAGAAATGCAGATCTTTCACCTACACCTGCAGAACAAACTGCAATTTTAAATTTGGTTACTAAAATACAAGCTGTTTTGGACAATCTTGTTGTAGCCCCTGGATCATTTGATGCTTGTGTAAGAGTTCTACTTATGCATTAATGTTTAATTCTTAGAAATCTGCATGTATTTAAATGAATGTACTGTCCTGAGGTCTGAACTCCTAATTTTTTATTAGGATTCTCCTGATTCTCCAAATATTATCAATTAGGTTTACATCCGAACATTTTTCCCATTGAAACACTTAAATATTATTTTGGTCAAAACAATTTCTCACATGCTATAATAATGTGTTCGAATTTGAGAGCAACCTGCGAATCTTGCTTATGACATGTGAGGTAGAGGATATTAAAATGTAGTAAAGAAACTTAAACAATAATATTAAAATCCTATTTGACTTTCATAAGAAATCACAAAGTGGTTGATAGTTAAAAAAGAACTAACAATTTCCATAACATTTAATAGCTTTAGCTACTAGAGTATAAAAGGAAACATCCGGAGCAGATGAGGGAAGTGTGCCACATATGGGTCCCCAATCTATGGAACCCCAATGGCAATACTTTAAAAGAAATTGTAAATCGAATGCCTACTCTTCACCAATTCGCTAAATGTTAAACACAATATGTGGTGCACAGATACAGTCTGTATCAAATGTTTTGACCAGTATTACAACACCGTAACCCGCTTTACTGAGAAGTATATCATTTTTCTATATTTTTAGCCTTGTTAACAACATTACCAACAAACAATAAAAGCGACGGTATGTAACCTCATATTTTTCAGCAAAGCGGGTTCAGTGGTATAATACTGGTGAAAACTTTTGTCACAGACTATACCTATCAAATACAGTAACTTAAATGTTTATATATAAATCTCCTTGCATTGTTTATCTTCACATTCCTATTCATTAGAGGATTAAAATATTTGATACTTTTCTCAGAACAGCCCTTGAGCTATCATTGGTTTCCAGTTCTTCCTAAAAATGTGTGAAAGAAAACTCCAAATACACAGCGGGTGGAAACCTCTGGGACCAAACACTACAAATGAATTATACATTTGATTATTTCATTTCAGGTATTTTATTTGAACGTCAATCAAAAGTATACTGATATAATATACAGGATGTTTTTAAACTACAGTCATTAATTTCTGGAGGCCATTCTATGTCAGAAAATATGAAAAAAAGTTCCTTAGCATGGGTCCGGAAATGCTTCCTAAAGGAACTGGGGCCCTGTGAAGATACTATCCAAAACTTCGTTTTTATTTAATATCTCAGAAAGTGTTCGAATTTTTGAAATTAGGAATCTATTATTTAGACAAAATTACATAAAAAAAGGTCCTCTTGTTTTTTTCAAAAAAAAAAATTTTTCATGCACATAATTTTTGAAGCAATTTTTTTTAGACACGGTTGCTTCTACGAGTTTCTAGCAAGATGACCTTTTTTATGTAATTTTGTCTAAATAATAGTTTACTAATTTCAAAAATTCGAACACTTTCCGAGATATTAAATAAAAACGAAGTTTTGGATAGTATCTTCTATCTTCACAGAGTCACAGCTCCTTTAGGAAGCATTTCCGGACCCATGTTTACGGAACTTTTTTTCATATTTTCTGACGTAGAACAGCCTCCAGAAATTAATAACTGTATTTATAAACTCGCTGTATAGTGTTCGCCCCTCAAGGTTTCCCCTCTGTATATTCACAAAGTTGAGCAAAAAGGTCGCCCCTAAAATGTTAGTGTGATTGCAAAACTTTGCAAAAGTAAGAAAGTTTCACTGTCTATGTGTGTTAGTACTTGCTATTTTTATATTTGACCAATTTTAACATGTAATACATTTTGCAACCCTTTTTATAAAGAAGGTTTGATAAAAATTAGAAATACGATTGTAATCGTCTACCAAAGGTCTCCGATTTTGTTTTGTCCTTTCTCACCCAGATCCTGGAAGTACTCTTCCATGGCCCTTCATGATCTTCAAAAAATATAAATTTCCAAAATTAAACATCCAAATAAATCTTTGAAAATATAAAATATTTTATACCTATTTTAAAAATTAAAACTATCTGACAACTGCCCCGTAGTCCTGAACTTGGGCCTGACTACCTAATACACGAATAATTGGGAAAAAGAATCCACCAAAAAATTCGTAGAAAATGTAGTACACACAAAAAAAATCTGTCGAGAATTCAGAATATTTGGTTTATATGGTAATAGCATTTGAAAAATGTATATATCGAAATTTCTAATAAATTTACTTCTTTTCGTTTATGTTTTCAATAAAACGTTTTCCATGGATGTTTTCTTCCGTGGATGTTATCAATGATTTTTTCTTACATTCAATATGTGAAACTGTCATTTCAAGAAGGTATCTCTCGCTCTAAAATTGTTTAGTCTTAGCTAGTTTGACCTTGAAAATTGCAAAATACCTGATATTATTTTTAATGTCTGGGCCCTCCATAGCATCCCAGCACGCCCCTGGATTCCACTCAAATTTGAAACACTGTACACAGAGTGAGTCTGCTAAGAATAATCGGCTGGATATTTCCATTATCTGAAGTATTAAAATAATTCTGCTTAAAAATAGGCTGCAAGTCTCTATCCCTGGGCACTGTCCATCTTTTTTAGGCTTTGCTTTTAATTGATAGATACTTTTAGTTGTGATCATTGTTTGCATTGATACCATTTTAATTTTATTTAACAGTATATTTTTAAACAATTCTGACCTTATTCTCATCACACAACTTGCCTCTTTGGCTGCTGAACCATGAAAGAAACCTCTTGTTTGTATTATTTTCCTCACAGTTCTAAACAAGGCAGGCAAGTGAACTTTTATGACACTATAGTATCTATTAAGTGAAATGCAAGAAGAGTCAAAGTTATTACCTACTCTAATTTAAGTAAAGTGTGAGCACTTTATATTTTATAAAAAAGTAAATGTGTCATAAGTTGCATGTTTTATTTTTAAGAAAATATCACTGCTTTACAAAAGGAAATCAAAATGCACCCATAAGTACTGTGATATTATAAGTAATATTCTTTTTTTTGTAGCAGTTGGAAGAAGTTCGTCAGGTTGGTTCCTTCAAAAAGGGAACAATGGTTACCGGACACAATGTTGCAGACATTGTAGTAATATTGAAAACTTTACCGACCCGAGAAGCTGTAGAAGCACTAGGTAACAAAGTAAAAGAAGATTTGAAAAATCTAATGAAAAGTGAAGTGGTACCAAAAGGTGAAGCATTAAGTCATTCAATAAATGAACGTGGTTTTGAAATAAGTAATAGTTTTGCATGTGTCCGTGTCTTGGTTACTACTGTACATCATAATTTACGCAAATTGGATCCTGAAATACATTTGGATCAAAAAATTATGTTAAGTCATCTTGCTGCCATTCGACATAGTAGGTGGTTTGAAGAAAATGCTCACCATTCATCGATTAAAGTATTGATTCGCCTTCTTCGAGATCTAAGAACTAGATTTGATGGGTTTGAAGCATTAACACCATGGATGTTGGATTTGTTGGCGCATTTTGCTATCATGAATAATCCCAGTCGCCAAGCTCTACCAATAAATCAAGCATTTCGTAGAGTGTTTCAACTGTTGGCTGCAGGATTATTTTTACCAGGCTCGGCTGGCATAACTGATCCTTGTGAAGGTGGTAGTATACGTATTCACACTGCTATGACATTGGAACAACAAGATATTTGTTGTCTGACAGCACAAACTTTACTAAGAGTATTGTCACATGGAGGTTATAAACACATTTTGGGTCTTGAAGGAAATGCTTCCATTGCTAAAGAAATGTCTGTATGGGATGGAGTTGTTGTGTCACCACTAGATAAAGCATATGATAAGACACCTGAAAAGAAGGAAGGTGAAGAGGAAGATGAAGATATGGAGGCAGAAGGCGATGAAAGCATGGAAACGACTGATAATTGTTAGCTTATTTATTAAGTAGTGAATAGAAAATTGTAAGGAACACTTTTCTAGTATATATACAGGGTGTTTCAAAAATTACGCATAAAGTCTGCAGCACACTATAAGGCAGTAAGAGTATGTAAGGAAACCAAATTAAATCTTATAAAAATAATAAATATTAAATAAAATATCATTGTCAAAAGCATTGATGCCGAAATACGTATTAAGCAAATAAATCTTATTACTATTTCCAATTAAAATCGATATTTTATTTAATATTTATTATTTCTATTATCATGGATTTTAACAAAGTAACGCTTGTGAATGTCAACAAATTAAATCTTTTTTATTGTTCAATTTTAAAAGTTGTAATGACTAATTTCATAATCAACTTCAAACCGACTTTAAATATCAAGCTCCTTTAACTCATTCATTGTTGTAGTACATTTCAAAGGAACTTTAAATTTAAAGTCCACTTTAGTTGATTATGAAATACATTTTGTTTTGTTTCTGTACTACGCTTCAGTACTCCCATAGTTTTGTTTGCAGTTGTGTTTCTGAGTTTAGTTTGCACAATTTGACTTGGTCTTTAACCTACTGCAAAATTTATGCGTCATTTTTGAAACATCCTATATGTAGATAAGACAGCATTATTTCAAATTTCATAAACCAATTCTAAATTTGTTTTACAATTTTTTAGTATTTTGACGAATTTTTCAAAATACCATCTTGCTTTGATTTCTACATAACTTGTAAGTCATTATAATTTATATATTAGATACGTTTGTGTCCTAAAGTTACTGTTTTACATAACAGTATTTTTTAACAAATAGTAAATAGTAAAAAAAGTAAATCTCTGTTGCTACTCTGTCATCATTAAATGTTATTTTTCTGAGTGCAAATAAAAATAGTACCAAACTTAATTATGACAATAATGAATTTTACTGTGAACTATTACATCAAGTTTGATAAATAATGTTGTTAAAGTAGATTTTCAAAATTAATAAGATATTCCAATGACATTTCGTCAGGTGACACTTGTTGAGACAAACCACAAACAAAACCAGCTAATCGCCGCCCTCCACAAAGATCACGTGGTAGAACTCTAATATAGTTTGCTTGTACCTATTGGAATGCAGGAGTGCTCAATTATAATATACCGTGTATGCCCTCCTTCATATAGGCGCGATTTATTTCTTGCGAATTTTTCTTTTCGTTTTCATTAGCTAAAGCCGGCAAATTCAAATTTTAACAATGAAAAAGAAACCTTTATATGAAAACACCCTTAAACCTATTTTACATAACAGCAGTAGCGGCAGCATCATCCGTTAGCTGCAGACCAATGAAATTACATATACTGACGAAAACTTTCGTTGGTCTGCTGTTACTGAGTGGGGGGTGATGCCGACGCTACTGCTGTTATGTGAAGTAGGGTTTTGTAGTATAATTACTGCACTAAATTGGTATCATACTCGTGTTCTAGACACCAGAAGAAGCAAAAAAAGTTCTGTCGGTAAATTTTGCATTAATTCTCGTAGCGCATTTAAATTTTTCATGCTAACTTACTACTCCTTTTTATACATGTTTCTAATTGTTTGTGCAAACTAATCAATAGCATCCCTTATGGGAGAGTCCCGAGATATTTTTTTATTTTAATTTTTTAACCTTTGCAATTTTTCGATATTTCAAGAAACTTGAGTAGTACCTGCTAAATAATGACATGCCATGGCAATTAAACTTTTTAGTGCAACTGGTGTAATTGGGCCTTACTGTAGAGCACCTCAATATTAATTTGAAGCAACAATTACCAGACATGTTGATCTACTTGATCATATTAATATACAAAATATGCCATTCTAATTTTTATTTAATGTAGGCACTTACCGTCTTCGAATCTTTAATATTAATTGATTTTATTCTATGAGATCTGGAAAGATTTTTACAAAAAAATAAAACAATTCAGACTTTCTAGTTTATTAATATTAGCACTAGTTAATAATATTGATACACTTTGGAGGATACTTATCTAAATACCAAGGTCTACAATAATTCCACTCTTACTGAACAATCTTTTAAAGTACCTACTGTCTTTTTAAAAATCAGATTTAGCTCTATTCCAACCATTGCTGTTGTAGGTACCTAATTCAGTAAAATTTAATATGCTTAAAAGATACAAAAATCTTTTACAATTAAATACAGATAATAGTAGTACCTAACACTAAATATTTTGTGCATATTTGTCCACATTTGAAAAATTAATTTGTTTTGCATATATGCTCTTTTTTAACTCACTTATTATGGGGGCAATAATAACTAAGTTCAAATAGCTTCCATCTAAAATTCGAACTCACAACCAACCATTATGGAACTAGTACCAGTGCCATAAACTCAAAAGGCCCAGTTGTATAAACGTATTTGACTACCAGTCCAGCGGATCCACAATCAATTGGATTGGATATGATTCTTAAGAACAATTATTGTATCCATGACAATTGATCGTGGATCAGCGGAAGTGGAAGCACCGAGTGTCAAACCTTTTATACAACTGGGGCTAAGCATTAAACTCAAACTGCCCATCATAAGCTATTTAGTAGTCAGGAAGATACTTTACATTAGAATAGTAATATACAGGGTGTTAATGCTAAGTCGTTACAGCCGAAAATGTCAGTTATAACTCATTAAAACAAACAACTTTTTCAAGTTCCAATTTTTCATCTGGGGCCCCAATTCATTGGTAATACAATTGTTTTGTTTTTTTTAACAATCGTAAAAAAAGATTTACATGCAGGGATTGTAATTTACTTGGTTACAATACACTCTAGTATTAGGATGTGGAATTCGTAACTTAAATAATTTTCCTTGTGGCATGCAAATGCAGACTTTATACTGATTATAATTATTATACTTTGCAAGGTTCATTGGCAATTTTTTGGTATCGACAAAAATGCCTTCTTTTCCACCTACTACTATAGAATTATTAGATTTCAAATACACTTCCTGATCAGCATACCATGTAATTTCGCGTCCTTCAACACGTGTTCCTTCTGCTCCTTTTAAGTTGACTGTTTTTGCTTCCACCACCAATTTTTTATTAATAGGACTAGCAATACGATTACTCTCTATCATTTTTGTGTCGATGCTGTTGAGGTTTTTAAAATTTTTAAATTCTTGCGAGTTTGTCGAAAATATTACGGTAGCTTGTTTGCTTTTTATTTCAAACTGTTCTATGTTTCTAAAAATTGTATCATTTTGATCTATTTTAAATTTGTTAACGGATCTACCATATTTTATTGCCACATTCACAAATACAGAACCATTATCACCAATTACTTCAACAGGAAAATCCCAAAATCCTTCCAGTTTTCCATCACGTTTATAAATATTACCCAAATCTGTATCGCCTAAAAATTTCATTGAAAATTCTTCTGGTACAAGTTCCAGACTTTGCATTCCTTGACCAAGTCTCAATACTCCCAATATTATTATTGTTAAAATCAAATTTCCAATAGCTAGGATGAAGATGAGAAACACAAGGGTCCAAAAGGCAAAAGTTTTTCTACCTCTCAAACCTGTTTTGTTTAAGTATTGTTGATGTACAGGAACATAACCAGCTTTGAAGTTATTATTGTGATGCTTAGATATGGACCTCTTGAGAAGCGTTTTGTCGCGAATTGACAAGGAATCCATTCCATCGGACAAAACATCTGAAGACGGCGACACACTTCGAAAATCAGCCATAATAATTATAAAAATGGAGCATGTACACGTAAATGGATAACAGGAAGTCAGGTACCTACTATAATAAAAGCAAGCAGTAAACGTGCGTAACTACAAATAGAACTTCCCGATTCTGAACTAGAAAAAATCTCATATATTCGATCGCCGTGGGCAATGTGCGCAAAAGTACGCGCAAGCGTGTGTTAATTATATCTAGGTATACTACCTATCTATTCTGGAACGACTCCAATTTATCGTAAAATACTAGTATACATATGCAACTTATACATAAATGCGAGACATTATGCTTCTTATTTGAATAGAACGAAACTTTAAGAACAATTCAAAATTAAGAAATTAATGTTTTTTATCGATGAACATTTTCTAGCTGAACCTATACGGAACTGAAGAATGAATTTACACGCGCTATTGATCAAAACATCAAATCAGATATCCTTACCTTACATTTTCTTGTGTGCCTATTATTTGCAATTATGAGTTTCCAGTTCTTCATGCAAATTTATTAGGTACTTAGGTAGGTACTACACTCTGAAACAAAATCTTGTTACCATAACAAAAAAGTGGAGGTGCAAACCTCCCCTGGACTTTCCCATACTAAAAATAAACATTCGTTTTTGGTATTCAACAGTATTGTTCGCCACAACCGATAAACTTAACTTGAAAATTAGTATATGGAAAATTAACACAAGTGCCGATTGTGTTCATCTGCGCATGTGTGATTATTTATATTCATAGGCTGCTAGGATTAGCCGGCGACAAGGAATTCCCTTCCCGCGCATGGTCACTTGAACATATCGGCACTTACAAATTTCTCCCTGCACTGTTTTAAAGTTCAAAATTCACGAATTTCTCATTAACCGTATATTTTAGCCATATGAACACCTTATACTATGTGATAGACAATTCAATTTTGCATTCAATTATATAATAATATATAGGGTGTTTCATTTAAAATAACAAAGTTGCTTATTGTACTGTGAAAACCAAACACCCTGTATACGTGATATAAATGATAGAAAAATGTAAATTTATATACTGAACAACTTTTATAATTAAACTTTTTTCATATTTTGACTAATAAAGGCGCTATAGGAACATCAATTTTCGATTTTCAAAACCTCGTAGAGGGCGCCACAGTGGAATTATGGCGTTCATCAAAAAACAAAAATGTAGCTAATACCAAGCTGCATAAGTATAGAAAATTTAAACAAATTCCTTAGACCACTTTTTTTGTAATAATTTTTCAAAAATTTCAAAATTTTTGGAAGAGCGCCGTTGCGACCGTTTTTGGATTTAGTAAATAATTTTTTTTCTTGGTGTAGTACAGCCAAAGGGCTTTCAAACAAGTTGTTGCGGAACCTGATCAGATAACTGGTTTTTGAGTTACGGGGCGTTAAAGTCGAAATTTTGAAAAATTCATAGCGACCGCCATTTTGAAGTTAGAGAGTCCGGGAAAAAACTGTTTCCCTTGAATTATGCCCTTCTTTCATATCCCCTACTCAGATTTTCAAAATTCCGCTTCTGAAAAAAATGATACCAAGAAAACATGTCTAACTTCCGCTTCCGGTTTCGGATTTTTTTGAAAAGCTTATTTTGTCGATGAATTTTCGATATACCCCTTCATTTAAAATTTCATCAAAATCGGTTCACTAGTTTTTGCGTTACAGGCGTTACATACACACACACCCACCCACCCACCCACAGACAGACATTTTTTCTAGACCACTTTTTTGGGTTCCTGGGGACCCAAAACACGTATTTCCGCGAAAATCTCGACTTCGAAAATTTTCATGATATCAATACTTCCCTATACCAGTAGTGGTATGGGAAAGTAATAATTTGTGGATAGGTATAGCCTCAAAGGCTCAAACTATAGTCTCAACAAAGTGACTATCGCCACAACAAAGTCATTGTTGTCAAAACAAATACGAATTTGTTGGGGTAAACACAAAAAATATGTTGCCATTATATTATAGTAGAATCAGAAAACATCCGTGACGTTTAATGTGCCAATTGGAAAATTTTGAGTGTACCTGATACACACAAAGCCTGCTCATATACACCTGACTGTACTTAACGGTCAAGAGTGTCAAACGTTGCGTTGTAAGGTTATGGTAAATTAGTTGTCATTTTGTTAAATTCTAAAGATGCTTTTCATAGAACATAGTAAACGTAAATGTAAATAATTTCAGAAATACGGATTACATTAAACTAGAAAATTCAAGTTGATTAGGACATTTATTTTATTGCAATTAGGTGAAATTCGAAACATTGAAAGAATTAAAAAAGAAACTCTTCATCAGAATCATTTTCAGAATCAGATTCCATTAAGGAAATAATAATAATTGGAGGAATATTGGTAAAGGTATGATTTCTCATTACTCTGTTATAATCATCAACGTTTGAGGCTGTTCTTCCACCTTTTTTTGCCTCTTCCAAGTCTTCACCATTTTCAAACTTTGTATAGATTTCGTTAACTTGCGTTACACTAATCTGTAAGGAAGGAGATGAAGGATAGGAAAATTGGTTTGTAAGGATAAAAATGTAAAGCTTACTGAAAATATATACGCAGCTTTTTCAAAAATATTATATTTTTTTAATTGAGGACTTATCTCTTGTCGCTCTATACAATATTTACATACAGCTTCTTTTTCTCTAGCTGAAAGTAGATGTCTTTCTTGCTTCATTTCATCCATTACATTCATATTTTGATGATTAATTACTATGAATTATTAATCTATAGAATTGATCACAAAATTCTTTAATAATTCAAATGTCAAAGTAAACACCAAACAAAAGATTTAAATTTAAATTTGAAGTGGGGCCAATATCAAATATAAAAATTACCAACACCCTAATAGGGATTTTTATACTAACCAACTGAATGTAACTTTAACGTCACGGGAGTTTCCTGAATGGATTATATTTCCTGCCACAAATTCGAGAAACAAGAGCTGTATTCTTTCGCTCATAACCTCCAATCACGATCCTGCGATCAAGATCCTGCAATCATGACAAGCGCGGATCTAGAGAAAATCTGTGGGGGGGGGGGTAAAAGTAATTGTGGACGGTATATGGAGAACCCTCTGGCAACGGGGGTTCCGAAGAATTTTTAAAAATTTGAGACATGCAAAATTCTCAATTTTATGCACCAAATTGAGAAGTGAATAAAAATTAAGTCAAACAGCCTTTAGTACTTATTTTAGTTTCTATGGAATAAAAATTCAAAACATTTTTTAAAAGCAGCAAAAGTTAGAATCTAAGCTACAATAAAGTTACTAATTTATTGGAAGTACTAAAATGACAAGATTTACAAACATATTAGTATTGATTACTGTAACAAACTAAAATTAAGATATACCATATGACCTGCGTATAAAAAATGAAAACTCCATTCTAGCTAAATTTTGTTATTTCAAGATAAAATATTTTGGAATTTGCATGTTCATGTCCAGGGCCCGTCCTAGAACACTCTTAGTAGAGGGGTGTCAATCTACCAATTACCGACTTAGTTAAACAAAAAAACAACATTATTATCGTATTTTCACGCATAGGTATAGTAAAAACGAAAAAAATAAATATTTCTTTTTTCTTTGTGATTTACTCGAAAGTAACGCGTTTGTAGGTTTACATTGCACTATGGTCTGTTTTTTAACTAGGAGGAGCGATTCAAATTTGTCGCGCCAAAATCCACACCTGTGATTGGCTGCGGCTAGGCCGGTTTCACACCGCTAAGTAATTTGTATAAATTTTGACGTTTGACGTGATTTGATAATTATTTTTCTAGGCGCTGACAGTGACATAATTCAGGCAAAATACATTAAATTAGTTTTCATTTCAGCTGTAAATTTTAAACATGATAAAAATTCAAATTTACCGTCAAAACTTCGGAAGTCTTCTTTTCTAGTGACATTTCTAGTGTGAATCTGGCTTTTGTATTCACTCCTCCTAGTTAAAAAACAGACCATAGAATTTTTCTATATCTACCCACCATGTATCTACCCATGTTTATTTACACTAAATTTTAAAATGCACAGATCAATTTTGATTGTCAAATAAATTTTCCAAAAATACCAGGATGACGTGATAATCAATGGACGAGGTCTTCGAATAGGTGCGAGGCATGTGTGACTAGAGTAACTTCTAATATTACATAAACTTAACAAAAATATTTTTAAAAACGCATAATACTTATCTATTTACGGTAGTAAATTACTAAAATTAGGGTTTGTAATATTAAAACCCGCTCCACATTATTAATATTAACGTATCCTTATTTTTATTTTCCAACAGCTTCAAGAGCTTGACAATGTTATCAGTACTATCCAGATTTTGAAACGTCCCTTTATAGTTTTAATACCAATTGCTACAGGTTTTTGGTAAACATATAACTTGGCAGATTGTAGAAGGACAATATTAATTCCCTGTAGGTGATAGGTGATACCGCCAAGCCAAAGTACTGTGTACAGCAGCAGACTAGTCGAACGGTAGATCTCTTCCGAGAAGGGCACAATTAATACGATTTGTTTATACATATTCTCACGACTTACACACAGGAGACTCAGTCAATGAATACGAAACTAATTGGTTGTAGGGCTAATAATGTAATAGAATAGGCATGAACAAAAATTGTTTTGTTACACGGTGAATAATATATTAGAATGCTGGAAATGTAAGGAACTTAAAAAATGTTGCGATTTGCCGACTTCTCTTTAAATGGAGGGGTGTGACACCCCTCCTTACCCCCCCCTAGGTTGGGCCCTGTTCATGTCTTTTGTCTACTTGTAATGGGTTCAGCTTTCAATGGTTGCCGTTAAACCGTAAATATTTTAATAGTTTTTGGTTAACTGGACTTTTCGGGGGTATTTCTAATTCCTTTAAAATGCTGCTTCAACAACCCCGACCGCATTGTTTGACATCTGTTTTGGTTTTTCCAAGAAGCCCTCTCAGTCGTTGACTCAACTCTATACTAATAGCAGTTTTCAATGGCAAACCCAAAAATCTTATCTGGAGCGTCAGCAGGGCACTATTGTTTAACAATTGTCTACTGGATTTACCTACAACCTGTTCAAATAAGATCTTTGGGTTGGCTGGTGAAAAATACTATACTTTGTAGCGTGTTATAACAGTTACAGTGATGTCAAACGCGAACAAATTTTGTTTAATAAATTTTAATACAACATACAGATCTTCATTTTCAATTTATTTATGTATTTGCTCTGGGGGGGGGGTAATTACCCCTATTACCCCCCCCTGTAGATCCGCGCTTGAATCATGATTCAAATGAAGTAACAAGAAAACAGCTCCACAAAATCTAACCTCAAATGCTGAACTAAATCACGATCCACTAAACGAATCATTAGAATTCCATGATCCGAAGGGGCAAGGGGATTACAGATCGCGATCGATATAAACTGGATGGTGTGTGACAAAAGAACGCAAGCTGATTCGATCAAACACGTTTAGATTCGCTTAGTAGCGCGAAAGAACACAGCTCTGAATAGTTATTTACGTTATAAGTCCGGGAAGTGACTTATTAAAGTACCTATAAGTTTAGGTTATGAGTCCAGAATATCTTAAACTTATACTTTAATAAAATCTTCACGGGAATCTAGGAAAAAAGTGCAGTGGAAAAAAGTGCCACGGAAAAAAGTGCCTGGAAAAAAGGGCCGACGGAATAAAGTGCCGCGGAAAAAAGTGCCGCGGAAAAAACTGCCGATGGAAAAAAGTGCCGATGGAAAAAAGTACCGTGGAAAACCTAACGTAACGTAACGTAACCTAACCTAACCGAACTTCTTTATAGGTGCCTCTACAAATTCCAAAAAAAAAACAATTAGGTACTACTTATCTATGGAAGTTCTACGGTATATTGTAAACCGTCTTGATTGATATCATAGCTGGAAAAGTAAGTCACTACACAAAGGTTTGTATACATATAGTTCACTCAATAGGGATTTCAATAGTAAATTGTTAATATTTAATTATTTTCTCGCCTAATTATTTTAGAACAAACGTGCATTCAAGCGCTCAAAACAGTCGAAATTATTTTCGTATATTTCCCGTTTAGTACTTTTTACCGTGGCACTTTTTTCCGCCGGCACTTTTTTCCACCGGCACTTTTTTCCACCGGCACTTTTTTCCGCTGCACTTTTTTCCGTGGCAATTTTTTCCAGGTACTTTTTTCCGCGACACTTTTTTCCACGGCACTTTTTTCCGCCACCCCTTCACGGACGTGTAACGTATACTCAAAGTCCGTTTTTTTTAAAGATCCACCACCTGTTGATTTAAGTTGGTATAATAAAAAAATTGAAATTTTTAGTAATTTTTGTGAATATATGGTAACACTGATTCAAAGATCAATCAAAATGTTCTGTCAATTTATGCGTGCGCATCACTACATTTCAAATTTAAATTATTTAAAATGTTAATTAAAACATAAAGAAGACTAGGTACTCTAATATAAGATTTATTTTTATTGATGAAACCCCGATTTACAAAAACGATTCTGCTACTAAATCTTGGACTATTGACAACCTTCCCAAGAAAGATTAGAAATTATGGAAAGCAGGTTTGCAGTGCTCCATCCTGGGTGTGTTGAGGTTTCTTAGACTTAGGTGGATGTAATTTGCTTTTAAGACCCAGAAACAATGATAGGGATTATCACAAATGATGAATAGTCAGCTATTTAAAGAGTGGATTAATCAATTAATTCCAGCTCTACCATCTGATAGTTTTAAAACTGTTATTATTTTTGACAATGCCCCTTGTCATTCTGTGCGTTTGGAGAGACCTCCAATACATTATTCCAACAAAACTGCAATGGGAAATTATTTAATAAAGTGTAACGTTCCATTTTAACTTACATGTACAAAAGTTCAATATTATGGCAGCTGATAAATAATTTAGGACAAATGGACAACTTTATGTTCAAAATATACCGCCAATCGTAATATATCAAGGTGAAGATTCGGATACAGATTCAATTTTGAACCATATCTCTCATATGATAATTCAGAATTTGAACCGCCCGAATCTGATTCTGAAAATAATCCCAATTATTCTAATCCTGAATACATTTTTTCTATTCTTACCTTGAATTATTTATATATTAATTATTATAAAACTATAATACTTCTTATTAAATCGATCGAATTTACATAAACTCAGCATACGTCCACATAAATCAACAATATTTATCAAAATATAATTATGAAAATACTTCTTGTGAAAAGCACTTGTCAAAATTAACCATTAAATTTATTAGTTCTAACCCTACTTTAAAAATTACTAAAAAATTTCACCAGCAGCGTTGCCAAACATACTTTCGAGAGAAATTGCAAGGTTGGTGGATCTTTAAAAAAAACAGACTTTACAACATTTTATTTCATTATTGTAAAATCGATTTGTTTTATTTCAATATTTATTTTCGTTATTTCTAAAATTTGCAAAAGCTCTTGCTCGGAGAAAGGCAAACATGCACAATATGGTGAATTTAAATAGGCAGTGTCGTTTCTGTACCAATGAATTTCATAATATATCTGCACTTTACGTGCTACTTTTTTATCAGTTTCATATTGTTAGATACTAATGTATTTTTTATTAGTATACCACATACAAAATAGTAATTTATAAATGATTTTGTGCTTAATGGTAGCCTAAAATTACTTCCAATTCCAATTTAACAACTTTAACTAACAAAATTTAACTAATTCGTAAGAGTAAAGTAAGTAAGTACCTAAAGTAAAAGTTCACTTTTAATTTAAACTATTTCTAACTTTTGTTACAAAATATATGGGTGGTCTGTCTTATTTTTTTTAATTCTTTTCCGGGGGCGAATCGTCCGGGGGCGAATCATCCGGGGGCGAATCGTCCGAGGGCGAATTGTGAGGGGCGAATTGTCCGCAACCCGGTAATATTACCATACCACATAACTCTTGTCATCATAATACACATAAATTAGCAGCATATCAATCTTTAGTACACAGAGCTCTAACAATTCCTTTAGATAAAAATAATTTTAATAGAGAAATTTCAATTATTAAACAAATTGCATATAGCAATGGTTATAACACTACACTTATTGACACTTTAATTAAAAAGAAAAATTATAAATTAGCTATTCAAAAAGTTTATTCCATTAATAACTCTGATAAAACATTAAAATACGTTTCAATTCCATATTTTGGTAAAATTTCAGAAAAGATTGCTAAAATTATAAATAACACAAATAAATATAAAGTCACTTTTAAAACAAATAAAAATATTCTATACTCCCTTTTCAATGCTAAAGACAAAATTAATGATTTGTTAAAATCAGGTATTTATAAATTAAATTGTTCACATTGTGATTCAGTATATATAGGTCAAACAATTAGAAATTTCAGTATTAGGCAAAAAGAACATAATATCCGTTGTTACAAATATAAACATGCACATAAATCAAATTTTGTTAAACATTTGTTAGAACAAAATCACACATTAACATCTAATAATACAATTAAATTTTTACACTTTTCTGATAACAAAAATAAATTAAACATTTTAGAAGCTTTTGAAATTTATAAACACACAAAAAAAACATACCTTTAATGAATGAGCAAATTGAACTCTTAGATTCTCCTTTACTGAAGATTTTGGAATAAATATCTTTTTAAAACACACTGATAAGCGACTGACCTCCGACGGGTTGACTGGGGCCAGCTGCTTCACGCAGTGTTAAAATAATAGAATCAAGGAGTTACTATATTTTGCATTTGTTATAATATCTTATATTGCTTTTGACAATGGCACATTGATGCCGAAATACGTATAAAGCGAATAAATCTTGTTATTTCCCGTTGAAATCGATATTTTATTTAATATTTATTATTTAATATACTACTATTAATTATTAAAAACTAAAACTTACCTCGCATATGCGAGTGGCATCAGATGGTGTCCATTTCGGCCTGTTACAGAATGTAGCTCACCGCGCTCGGTTTTTCAGATCTTTTGGAAATCTGAACATAGAAAACCCCCGTTCCTGTTTGTTGGAACAATTATGTACCGCACAATACACCATTATAATCACAAAGCACAATATTACAACACGCGTTTATCCATCGTTTATCCAATGACTTTTTGTGAATGAGTTGAAGTGTGCATGGGCGCCTTGCTTTATGCAATAATTATAATATATTACTATATACTAAAGTAATTTCAATGCCCGCAGTGCTAGTACACTATGCAGGGTGTTTCATAATATATGCGCAGGACTTAAGGATGTGATAGATCGTCCAAAAATATGAAAAAAAGTTTCTATTAACTTACCCTCTAAAATGCACCATTTTCGAGATACAGGGTGTTGAAATTAAAAAAAAAATTCGTTTTTTGCGAAAATCTCCGGAACTGTTTATCGTACAGAAATAAGCTTTTGTAAGCATTTTCTACTCATAATAAGTAATGTAAAGTAATTTTTTTTATTAATTACCGTCAAAGTTGTTCTTTAATTTAGCGAACTACAACTAACGAAATCAGTGTTGTCTGATAGAGCTGTGGTAAAGATTTCGGCCTCGCACTCAGAACGTCATAGGATCCATTCCAGGCTCTGATAAACTTCTTTTTGGTTTCTATTTAAATAAAAATATTGATTGTAATACTTTTTATTTTTTAGCTTTTAGTATTTTTGGTTGACAAAATTAAAGAACACCGTTGGCTGTAATTAATAAATTACCGATTTTAACTTATTTTGAACAATAATAAAGGTTAATACTTCTTGCAGTTGCCTAAATTCTAACAAAATAATACAGTTTGAAATTATAAACGCGTTTGTAAGAAAATACATGTTATATAGGGAAACTATGTTCACGAATAAGTGTCCACAGGTACGTACAAACCTTTTCATTCAAATTCAAATTTAGCGCGTATTTAATGTCAACAGCGCCATCTATCTAAATTACGCTGAACTTCTTACTCACAATACCTACTGTAAGAAATGTAAAATTGTTAGTAGTTCGTAAAACGGGTATAGTTTTTTAAACGTTTTTAATCATCACTTATTTATCTATGGTCTCATTAAATACCTATCTAATTGTTAGAATTGATTACAGTTCATATGAGGATATAATTTCCATACAGAATTAAATTTTAAAAAAATATCTGCTGCGACTTTTTTGAAAGAGTTTACTGTTCCATATAACCCATAGTAATTATGGGGGGTTATATGGAACAATAATATTTTTATAGAGAATGTGGCATTAATGCCCAAATTCGTTTCATATTGGATTTCAATTATGCTTAGTATATGGAACGAGTAGGTAAAGTAAAATGGGGTTAATAAAAAGTATGGAATAAAATCATTATCTCTCAAAATAATATTTTTTTCTGGAAAACGCTCGCACAGGTAGACCGATTTAAATTATGACGTATATTTTAAGGTGTTTCAATATTTTTTTACGACAGCCATTTTTACTTTCCATTACCACCAATGGTATATGGGAAGTACCTATTGATATCATGAAAATTTTCGAAATTGAGATTTTCACGGAAATACGTATTTTGGGCCCCCAGGAACCCAAAAAGTGAACTAAGTGAAAAAGTGAAAAAATGTCTGTCTGTGGGTGTGTGTTTTTGGTAGCATTTTTACAGCCAAAGGACTTTCAAACAAGTGGTTGCGGAACCTGATCAGATAACTGGTTTTTGGGTTATGGGGCATTAAAGTCGAAATTTTGAAAAATTCATAGCGGCCGCCATTTTGAAGTTAGAGAGTCCGGCAAAAAACTGTTTTCCTTGAATTGTGGTCTTCTTTCATATCCCCTACTCAGATTTTCAAAATTCTGCTTCTGAAAAAAATGATACCAAAAAAACATGTCTAACTTCCGCTTCCGGTTTCAGATTTTTTTGAAAAGCTTATTTTGTCAATGAATTTTCGATATACCCCTTCATTTAAAATTTCATCAAAATCGGTTCACTAGTTTTTGAGTTAGAGTTGTAACTTTAACAATTTTTATCTCGTTTTCGGTTGGACTTTTATTAAAATTATTTTTAACAAATCGATTTCTTATTTAAAAGTACATATATGGTTAAATTTTTTCGGATAAGTTGTGGTACACCCTGTATTTTAGAAAAAATAGTAATTGGAAATGGCATTTCATTTAATCATGTTTCTAGGCGCTGACAGTGACATAATTCAGGCAAAATACATTAAATTAGTTTTCATTTCAGCTGTAAATTTTAAACATGATAAAAATTCAAATTTAGCGTCAAAACTTCGGAAGTCTTCTTTTCTAGTGACATTTCTAGTGTGAATCTGGCTTTTGTATTAACTCCTCCTAGTTAAAAAACATACCATAGTATTTTTTTATATTAATTTTTATTTTTATTTCTTCATATAGATGGCGCAGAATAAACGGCAGAAGCCACGGCCAACTTCATTAATGACAGCGTATTAATGAAGTTGGCCGTGGCAGAAGCAAAGCCAGTTGATTGTTTTTTCTGAAGTAGCGACATGAATTTTGACGTTTTAAAAGGCAACAACAATAACGATTTACTTGCCGCTGTGGCGCTACTATCGCGACTTTGACGTTTGTAAATTTAAATACTATTTGAATTTAAAATTCAGTTTAGTTTTGCAATTAAGAATTAATTATCATGCTTTGTTATTGTGCAATTAATTGCCACATTAATAGCGGTGTAACATTTTACCGATTACCGAAAAATAACCCGGAAAACTGGATAAATAATATTGGTCGAGAAGGTGATATCCTGTTTTGCAATGCTTTGCGAAGTAAGTACCTATTTATTAGATTAAATTAAGAATTAAAACATTAGTTTTGAGATATATTGAAATAAACTGTTATTTTCTTTGCTTGAAGAATGAGAAGTAAAGATCAATTCAAAAATCGGAGGGACAGATATGTTTTGCGATGAAAAGCTTTACCAACAATTTTACAGCCCATACTTCCAAAACTCTACAACCCAGAAAACGTACAAGAGTAGGTAAATGATTCTCTAGATTTGTCTGACACCATAAGGAAGTTTATTTATAATTTCTGTTTGTTATCGCAAAAGTGTAAAAAATGAATTGTAGGTATTATTCGATGTCAATAAGTGATTGGGTGTTCTAATAAGTGTTAAGCGTAATTTGATTTATGTAACTACTTATAACAATACATATGTTCTTTTGTGTCTAATATTGAAATTGCTAATTGACTTACCTAGAACCGATGTAGGTAATATGTTAAAATAAAATATATGATAACCTTTAATAGTATATGATTAAACAAATCCAATTGTTCCTAGCTCACGATCCCCAATCCTATAATTCGTGACCAAGAATTAATTAATAAAAACTTTACAAAATCAGTTACAAGCTGCACAGTAATAGATAGGAAAGAGAAATTATATCTATATTTGAAAATTTAAAGAAAGTATTCGAGCTGAACAGATAGAATAATAAAGGTAGGCACCCACTGTGGAATAAAATGATCAGATACGAGCATTCACAAATTCCTCAAGTTGTATACCACATGTGATACAAGCACAACGAACTAAAAGACAATTTCTATCTATTCTGTGCATTAAAACACTACAAAGAAGAATTCAAACATTTAAGTGTACGTATTCCGGAAATACATGAAGAGATACTGAATTTATTAGAAGTGTTGGAAGTAAAGGTTGAATGCTTGTTTCCAGAAGAAAGGCATGATGGTTTATTGATAACATGAAACACCCATAAAATCTGGATATCAATTTGATAATAAAAATGACGAAATAATACGCAACATAGGCTACATGTATTATTTACTTAAGCAGTTTTTATACAACTATAAAATTATAATACTAATAAAACCACTATTATACTATTGAATAGAGTACTAAAACTATTACACTAATATTGAAATTGTACTAATAAAATGTCTTCTGATGGCAAAACGCTATTCGAAACTGTTACAAACAGGCTTATTACTATCTACAAAAGGTGTTTTGAACCAGCAAAATAGATTTTTAACAGTGAAAATTTCAAATAACTGTCGTAGAAAATTTATTCTCTAATATTCGGTCTCTCAATCCCATTCCAAATACGAAAGAATTCAAAAAGGCACTTCGGTTAATTGCTTTATCCCAATATTTTATGCAGTCGAAACGTGGAAATTATGGAGTACCAGACTATATTCCATTGGTAAATTTTCGGTCTGTGATTAAATCTTACGATGACATCGATGTTGAATCTTATTCTTCATAAGTCTGGAGGAAAAAGAGTGGATAGTGATTTTGTCTGCTAGGTTTCATCATTAAAAATATTACAACAAATCAACTACACTTCATGAACTGTATAGCGTTTGTAATTGCCCAAAATTTGGACACCGTTAATCTTGTCATGCCAGTCTGATGCCCGATTGCACCGTCGTCACTTAAATTTTAAGCGAGCCTTAAAAGTTGAATTGCCATGGATACAATTGTCACCAAGAATTGTATCCATGGCAATTAAACTTTTAAGGCTCCCTTAAAATTTAAGTGACGACGGTGCAATCGGGCATAAATTACCTAAATTAGTTATTGAAAAGAAAATTTGTATAAACTACCTGTCCTCCTAGTTAAGCACGTTAAAAACGATGTTGCCATGATAAAGGTTGTTTGATTGACTCATAACTCTTGTTCCCAGGACACATTCAATCGAGATTGTATAGTACATCTACAGCATTTTTGTAGACTTTCCTGAGATTATAACAATTAATAATATAATATGGATTCTTGTAATCTTTTAAGGGTCTAATATTTATAAGTTACTTACCTATTATCAAACATTGCAATATTATTTAAAACGCCTTCCAATATGTTAATATTTTGAATATCCAAAAAATTCAGTAATATTATGACAATTATGCTAAACGTCAAACTATCAAAGTCGCAAACTTGTTGACAAACTTTTCTGGAAAAACTCGAAATTCTTAACACCATCTAGCGGACGAAAGATCGTTATTGTTGCCTTTTCAAGTTCATGGCGCTACTTTAGAAAAAAAAATAATCAACTGCCTTTGGGCAGAAGATGGAAGAAAGTAAACCTCAGCTAACAGCAATAGCAAATTCCACAGCTGGTAGTAGTATATCTTCCAACAAAAATGTAAGATCATTTAAAGTCATTGTTCATTTTAAAGATATATTTTTTATCGCTTGTTTTGCAGGAAAATGAAATCATACTTAATGAGAATCGACCTTTGTTTAGAGACGCCGTTAAATGGCGTGGCTTTGTCGATAGATCCTTGCTTATCAAAGAATTACTGTCAGAAACCAACCCCAGCTATGTAATGATCTTTGTACCGAGACGGTTTGGCAAGTCCATGAATGTGGACATGGTGAAGCGCTTTTTCGAAATTGAAGAAGGCAGGAACGTCATTGATGACCCGAAAGATTTGAACGATCTCGAAAAATTTGAAAATTATAAAGCATTTCACAAATACGAAAAGAAAATAGCATGTAATATTATGAATGAAGTAGACCTTGTCAAACAACATTTTGGAAGACACCCAGTTGTACATTTAAGTTTCAAGAATGTCGACGTATCCTCAAGACAGGATGTAAAAAATAGTATAAGAGATCTCGTACACGAGGCATACGGCATACCGTGAATATTTCTATCTGCTAGGCGGTAAAATATTTTCTGATCTATACAGGGATGAATATGCTATTAAAAGTTGCAGATTATGGTGTGATCCGACAGAATATCAAAACGCAATACTAGGTCTGCAATTCTTGATCCAGTACTTACATAATTACCATAAGAGAAAAGTGTACCTGTTAGTCGATGAAATTGAAGCGCCGGCTATAAAAGCTTTACAGATGAAGTGAATGATATCAACAGTGAAGTTACTGAGCTGCTAGGTGCCGTTGTGAAAGAAGATACAAGCAGTGGTCATCTCTTGGGGTCACTGATCACAGGTGTGAGTCATTTTGGAGGTGGTGAAATTTCAAACCCCATGAATAATATACCTATTCACAAATGGCTATTGGATGATAACGGTCGCTTTGCTCCATACTACGGTCTTGGTGAAGATGAACTTTTAAGACTTCTTAAAAATGTGTTTCCTACTGACGACCAGAAACAAATTTCTATACAAAAAGAGGTGGAGGAGCTCTACAATGGATATACATTTAAAGATACAAATTTATACTGTTTATGGTCGGTTCTGTTTTATAATTAATGTAAACGCTCTCATACCAGCAATTTGTAGCTGTCTGAGCAATACAAGTTCAATAAATAAATAAATAAATAAATAAATAAATAAATTAGAGCGCGTTCGACATCGGATGCTTCACAGATCGCTAAAAAATCATTTTGGGGAGGCGCCAACGCCATAATTAATACAATGGGTTCACTTCTGAGAAATAGCAAGTTTATGGACCATATAATAAAGGTAATGAATATAAAAAGCGATGGATGCATATCTTTCACGCCCTGTGACACAGTGAGAGCTCAGTACCTTGCTGCATTTCTGAATAATAAGGTAGGATCCGCTATCTCATATGATGTGGTCTGTTCATTTTTCATGGAACAAGGATATCTCACTTGTTATCAACCTGAAAACGTTAGTTCTCGTAATATTCGTGTGAAAATTCCAAATCTGGATGTTCTTGCCTCATTTCAGGAAATGTTCCACAATTACTGTATAAAGTTTTGTGGACTTCATGACGGGGTAATGAGCGACTGTGCAGACATTTTTAAAAATTTGCCTACAGAAAGAAACAATAAGGTATTCGAGGAAAAGTTGGAAAAGTTCTACAATCATTTACAAGAACTTCTTCGACAATTCAATGGACGAAAAGATGTAAATGAACGTTCACTACAGGCCGCATTGTATGCGACCATGCTTAAAGGAGAATTCGAAGAATGTTCTATGGAGAAAACTCTTCATGTAGATACAACATATAGCAAAATTGACCAATGGCTGCTTCATGATACTTTCGCTTGTATATTGGAGGAGAAGATGGTCAAATCTGTTATGCCTGACGCAGGATACAAGAAATCTGCACAAGATGCCCTTGAAGAAATTCTTGACGGTGGTAAAAATAAGAAGGTGCCATATGTAGACATTTTGGATCAATATCCTCAAATAAAAAATTACGTTCTAATTGGAATCTGTATGACCGGTAAAGGTGAGCCGTTTATGTGCTGCTTAGTAAATAGTAAAAACACTAAAGACTGCATCCTTTTTCCAAAAGACGATTGAATATTCTTATTTTAGTTTGAAATATTAGTTATTGATAAAATATTTGAATATTGTGTTTGATTTTCTTTTTATGTTGATACTAGGAGGACCTCGTATGCGTATGTATCTTTGTAATTAGAAATAATAAATAATTTTTAAATTGCACCTTTACTGAATTTCAGTTTAAAAACTACCCGTTATTGATTAGAACCCTCCTCTATAATGTGGTTAGGATTTTAAATTATGTAAGTTAATGCCTTTATGAGGTGTTTAAATGTGAAGGACCTTTATAGAATTTTTGTATCCATTTATGAAAAGGCATTTTAGGATATCAAAAAAATGGATATCAATTATTATCCTGGTCCATCAATGGAAGCCATTTTTTGATATCTAAAAATGAAGAACTTTAACCACTTTTTGCTTTTTCAGTAATTTTAATAGCATTTTAGGACTAATTTCCATGATTTTTATTAAATTTTTAAAATGCCCAAATGCCCCATTAATAAATGGCAAAGATCTAACCTTTTCTAAATTCGAACGAAAGTTTATACCGACATGGTCTTTTTCCTGTTTTTATTGTTGATGCTTGTACATGAGTATCTTAAGGCTGGCATTTACTTAAAGCAAAATCCAATTTGATGTATGGAAAGTTGCATACCTACAATAACAAGAATAATGCTTGCCTTGGAATTTTGTTTCATATTTTTAAATATTTCAGATTCTTCTGACGTTACCAAAATTGATAAATGCAATAAAGAATAATGAATTTACTGTATTGAATATAGATTTTGTCGTTATATTATTTTAATTTTTTTTTGTCAAACAACAATACCTGGTAGAAAGTTGTAATCCGTTATAATCCGTCTTTTGTGTATTGGCTCCATTGTGAGTTAATGGTCCTGTTAGTTGTGTTGCCTACATGCAAAAGGTGAATTATATTGATATTTCTAAAATTTTATTTCCATTATTTCCGAATTAATTTGAATTTTAGAAAAAAATTCTTGTGGCATTTGAAAGAGCGTGGTTATATCTATCTATTGATAGAGAGAATTTTTCGATATCCATATTTTTGTAAATACTACTTGAAAATTTAAAAGTAAAATAGAGTTGTACATTTTTTAATGCTGAAAAGTTATTTTTTAGAAATTAAACAAAAACGTTCTATGTGTAGACAGATAAAACACCAATAATAAGAAAACAATTTCGCCCGCCCTTCCTACTTTAAAATTGGCTCTGAAAAATTGGAACAAAATGTGCATAAAATGGGGTATATTTCAAGGTGTAAACTCCAGCGTTAAGGCGGGAGCACTATCCCTCGTTGATTTGATGTTGTTTTTCCTTATTTTTGCATGTGTCAATGGGCCCACTCGAGACATAAGCACCCATTTAAAAATTAAGGATTTTGGGCTCTATTCGGTTGTTCCATATCCCTTTTTTTGGTCATTTCCCAATTAGTCCAGAAATAAAAATTCATTTTCGGGTGTCAAAAAACAAGCGAATTTCTAATGTTTCTTTGATGCTTTTAAGGCAATTAGATGGGCTATAGATCTTTGGATACTTTTGGGGTGCATAAAAGTTAGGGACTTTAGGTCTTTTTCGATTGTTTACTTTCGGAAAACAGCTAAATGTTTAGAATTCTGCCCTAATAATAATAAAGGTTAATACTTCTTGCAGTTGCCTAAATTCTAACAAAATAATACAGTTTGAAATTATAAACGCGTTTGTAAGAAAATACATGTTATAGGGAATCTATGTTCACGAATAAGTGTCCACAGGTAATCTTTTCATTCAAATTCAAATTTAGTGCGTATTTAATGTCAACAGCGCCATCTATCCAAATTACGCTGAACTTCTTACTCACAATTGGCGGCCATTTTTTTATGCCCTTGTCAAACCAAAATTTAATACTCTTTGCCAAAACTTAAGACTACAGAAAAACATTATTATCCAACGTTAATGACCCGGACTTAAAGTTTACATTCTGTGTGACCATACTTGGGTATTAACAGAATTTGACGTAGGTAATTTAAAATCATAAAAATTTCTTTTTTGCTAATTTTCAAATTGAATTTAAATTAAGAATCAAAACTGCATTTTACATGAAATTTAGTGGCTGCCTAAGTTGCAATAATGCTTTGTAGAATATCTTAATTAAAATTCAAATTTTTCGTTTTTGTTCGAGTTCTGTAGTCTTAAAATTAACAAATATTTTGTAGCTGCTGCCCTGTATCGGCAAAAAGGGCAGTGGCTGCCCTCTTAAACTTTTTTATAACAAATCATTCTCCTAGTTTACTGAATTGTATGTGAGTGTTCCATCAACTAGCTCAATTTTTTTTGAAGCTATTATTTCTGTCTTCCTTGTTTCTCAACAGTTTGCTAAATAAACATATTTCTGACTATCAAATATTCGTATTATTTTCATTTATTACTGAATTTGCATCTTTTAAATACATTTTTATCGAAATCGGTTTGTCTAAAAAAGACAGTGTAGCGTTTTTTTCGTAATAGTTTGTTCTGTAAAACAATCGTTACAACCAATTTGTTAACTGTCAAATTTGCAAAATTTCTATCAGATAGGGTGAATATTAAATCAACTGTAAAAATGGTTAGACGGGTAAGTTTATACAACTTAGTTTCTAAAAGATGTGTACTAAAGACTATAAGTTGCTTTGATTGAGGCACATGAAACTAATTTTAGCGTCAAATGATATAAATTGATTTCTTGTGATGCTTCATATAATAATGTATAATATATTCTATATAGGGTGTATCCTAGAGCTTAAAATTGGAAAAAGGAATATAGAAAAAGTAATTAATTAAAAATGTGTCTGTAATTTGATATTAGCGAATGTTTGGCGATTTCACAGTTAGGTACAATTGTATAATTTGTTAGAAAATATTGGGAAATATTGTGACCTAACACAAACAGACCAGGGACCCCGTCCTGCCCCTTCCCACGTTCTCAAAATAGCCGTCGATAATTTAATAATTCCATATCCATCGACTAGTGTCGACTGGAGTTCATAATATTATAATCTTGATCTCATTTGGGGTTGGCTGTAACTGATTCTAAATTGACAATACAAACTTTAATAAGCTTAGTATATTATTAAAGAATAATGACAAATAAAATTTGATCTTATACGCTATCCGTTCACAATACTGTGATAACTGGTTGATATTCCCACAGAACATGGGTATTCCAAGTTGCATGTTGGCAACTTTATAAAATAAGCACAGCCTACCCCAAATAAATTTTATGTAAGGCACGATAGTAGATACCTAGTGCTTTATTTTTAAAATTATTATTTTACTTTTTCTCCTATTTCATTACCCATCTATTATTTAAGCCTTATGCACATAGCCCCGATTAATGTAATTTTTAAGTGATTTAAGTTCGGGGATATCAAAAATTGCAATAGTCTTTCGAATCCCTATTTTTAAACGCTTAAAAATTGCGATATTCGAATCTATACGCATCAAGCTTTATGTACCTTCTTGTAGGTGTCCATTATATACTAAATAAAATAATTTAGAGATGCAGGCTGTTCCATTAAAATAACAAAGTTAGGTTGGTTTAACCGGAAGTAGATTTTGTACCAATGATGCACGCTTGTATGTAGTTTATTTCCGGAAAACAGCACGCAAATTTCATAAAGGTATGTAAACTGGCTGTCCACGATAGCAAGCGCATGCCGTAAACGGTAAGAAATTGCGCAGTTTACCCAGTAATATAGGCTGAAAAAACGTATTTGCTATATTCCTGTGAAATCGCCCAAAATGGTTTTGAGAATATTAAGACACATTTTAATGCAGATTTCATATCTCTAATTAAGTTTTTTGTAAGTCGCCAACTTTTCAAAATATTGCCATTAATAACTTTATATTCACCGTTAGTTTGTGGAAGGAGCATAAAAACAAAATGAACCTTTTTATTCAAAAACATCCATAGCTTTTGCAAGGAATTTTTAGTAATACTTATGTTTCAGTGGCGACCATTCCACTACTGCATATAGATCTTTTTTTCTTTCCACTGGTTGGTTTGGTTTTGGGTTTGGTTGGCCTGTCTCCATTAATAACAGAACTATACGTAAAAAGCTAACTCATCACTGCAAAACTATTTTTCCTGGCGTAGGTACTATGGAAAAAACAGATTTTTCTATTACAACAGTATCTATTAAAATAAATTCATCAAACCAAGGATCAAACTTCATATCAGTGAAAATGAAAAAAAGAGCTCTTTGTAATGGTGGCATGGTCACCTGTGACGCAAATTCGAAAAAGCAAAGTTAATGTCAATATCTTGATTCTTGAAAGGTCGTAAGTTACAAACAAATTAATTAGAGATTTGAAATCTGCCTTAGTGTGCCTTAATAATGTCCAAACCATTTTGGAATTCAATGAAAAAGATATTTGGGGTGTACCAGAATTCAGTTACACTCAGTATATTTCTAGGATTGCTGTTTCAGTGTATCTAATTTGAAAATTGATATAGATTACTACATTTCTTGGACTCGAAAAATATTGAGATTGGAACTTTTTAATTTTGAAATTCGGATTTTAACTTTTAAATAATAAAATATAATGAAAATGGCTGTACCGGTTAACAAATATATAAAAATTGTTTCAGAATGCATCTGGAGTGCCAACAGAATGGAAGAAATACTATCTTAGTCATTGGGAGGTAAGTGCTATCATTGATTATTTTGAATAGGTCGGCACTATTGTAGGATATTCCCTCTTTTATTAAATTTAATATAGGTAGGTAGAATCTGTTTCTAAAATCGCGGATAATATTAAGTTTCAGAGTTATTCTTAGAGAAAAAAATTTTGATTCATTTCAACTTACCTTTAGTTAGTAGCATGTCAATTACAAATGTAGTTTGATTGTTCATAATAAAGCACTCCCGAATAATCACTCCGGTCATAATCACACCAACGAAATTCACGCCAGTAAATATCCACTCCTGTAAATAATCACTCCGTAAAGAATCAATCCTGTAAATATCCACTCCTCTCCAGTAAATAATCAAGCCCGTAAATAACTACTCCAGTAAATAATCACTCCTGTAATATGATATAACTATACGGTCTTTCAAAAAGTAGAACAAATAAATTTGTTATAGGTACCTACAAGTTATGACTTAATAACCTCTGCAATAAAATTTTCTTTTTTGTTTTCGTTTATTAATTTGTAACACCCTACAAATTTAATGGTGATGTTTTCTGAGTTACTCTCTATAGTCTATAGTATATTACAGGAATGAGTATACGGTTAAAACCAGTCGATTGTATCTCCTAAAGTATGGACACGAATGTAACAATAAAGATTAACTTGCTGCAAGGGAATTGCCCTGCCCTATGAATTTCAAAGTCAGTCGATTGTTTCTTCTAAAGTACCGACACGATTTTTGACGTTTACGGAGGTAAGAAATATGCCGCAACTCGCCGCAATAGGCACTCCTGTCGTGTGATTTTTAACGTCAAATTTAACTTTAAAGTATCTTAGGTATATATTTATAGTAGGTACTTTATTAAAAAACTATCGATATTTTTTTAACAGAGCAAAAGATCTGAACCACAAGCTAATAATTATGCCATATTCTTCGTCGGTGGCGTTGCTGACGTGTTGATTTTAATTTAAAATTTGAGGTATATTTATCAATTTTTAGCTTTAATTGCAATTGTTGGCATAGCTATGACTTTAAGTATTAAAAACGAGAAGCAATTAGAGACTATTTTAAAATTAAATTCGACATTAAAATTCACAGGAGAAGAGCGCCCCTTGAGGCAAGTTGATCGTTATTATTGCCTGATCTCCCAGCTGAACTGGGTGTCAAATTTTTTGACTTTTATACAACAGCGATGATGACAAATAGGTAATTTAAACATACAGTGTATTGGTTCTTTATTCAAGTAACGAAGTTATGGTTTCCAACAACAGCGTACGTTTTTGTTGAAATTTAAATGTGGGAAAGAACCAGCTATACAGTGTGTCCACAGACTCATTCTCAATGTGGGGGTTCTCGTTTATTATTAGAGATAAAGATTTCGTAAAATGGAATGAAATACTCCTTAGGTAAAGTTGTACCAAATCCTATAAATAAAATTTCGATATTTAAATTTGACTTCATTAAAATAAATGAATTATGTATTATAGAAAAAAAATGAAAAAGTCAAAAATTCACTTTTTGCTGCAGTTCCAGAACTACCACGTTATAGTACCTATATGACTATAGAAGGTTGGTAAGTGCATTGTATTAAATAGAGAAAAAATTGGATTTTCCAGTTTTCTAGAACTGTAGGTAAGCACTTACCAACCGTATGCCGTATAATAATTTTCGCACAATCGAATTTACAGAATTATTTCTGTATAAATATTTTTTTCTATTTAATTATGAAATTTTAATTTAATTTGGTAAACTGTCTCATTGCATTGTTTTATTTACCGCAATATAATTAAGTTAAAAACCAGAATGGCATCAGAGTGTTAGATTTCACTGTGAAATTTGCTTTTTTGCGCTACTAAACTGTTTTTGCCCATTTCCCGGTCGCTTAACTACCACGGCAAAATTAACTTACCGATTAGGTACTGGTTGCTATGGAAACGCTGACGTGTTATCAATCATAACGTATCTAACGGTTGTTAGATGATAATGACAGTTGTAATCAAGTTATCTGGTGTGTAAAATTCTGAATGATTGACAGCTGCCACTTTATTAATTTATATTTATGAAAAATACTCATATTAGATTTTTATTTTTCGTATCGCAAAAAATGGTAAGTATACGATGCGTGTTCGGTAAGTGCTTACCGATCTTGCATCGTAATGTAATGTACTATATAACAGTTTCTTTATGTTTACTTTCCATGGCAACTAGTCTGCGTTTTCTTAAATCAACTTACAATAAAGTCCGTTTTTTTTTAAAGATCCACCACCTGTTGATTTCAGTTGGTATAACAAAAAAATTGAAATTTTTAGTAATTTTTGTCAATATATGGTAACATTGATTCAAAGATCAATCAAAATGTTCTGTCAATTTATGCGTGCGCATCACTACATTTCAAATTTAAATTATTTAAAATGTTAATTAAAACATAAAGAAGACTAGGTACTCTAATAAAAGATTTATTTTTATTGATGAAACCCCGATTTACAAAAACGAGTCTGCTACTAAATCTTGGACTATTGACAACCTTCCCAAGAAAGATTATAAATTAAGGAAAGCAGGTTTACAGTGCTCCATCCTGGGTGTGTTGAGGTTTCTTAGATGGATGTAGTTTGCTTTTAAGACCCAGAAACAACGATAGGGATTATCACAAAACGATGTCAGCTATTTAAAGAGTGGATTAATCAATTAATTCCAGCTCTACCATCTGATGGTTTTAAAACTGTTATTATTTGGGCTTGCCATTATTTTTGACAATGCCCCCTATTATATTAATGAATGCCCCATGTCATTCTGTCCGTTTGGAGAGACCTCCAATACATTATTCCAACAAAACTGCAATGGGAAATTATTTAATAAAGTGTAACGTTCCATTTTAACTTACATGTACAAAAGTTCAATTATGGCAGCTGATAAATAATTTAGGACAAATGGACAACTTTATGTTCAAAATATACCGCCAATCGTAATATATCAAGGTGAAGATTCGGATACAGATTCAATTTTGAACCATATCTCTCATATGATGATTCCTAGAATTTGAAACACCCCAATCTGATTCTGAAAATAATCCCAATTATTCTAATTCTGAATAGGTACTTTTTTCTATTCTTACCTCGAATTATTTATATATTAATTATTATAAAACTATAATACTCCTTATTAGATCGAGCAAATTTACATAAACTCAGCATATATCCACATAAATCAACAATATTTAACAAAATATATGAAAATACTTCTTGTGAAAAGCACTTGTCAAAATTAACCATTAAATTTATTAGTCCTAACTCTACTTTAAAAATTACTAAAAAATTTCACCAGCAGCGTTGCCAAACATACTTTCGAGAGAAATTGCAAGGTTGGTGGATCTTTAAAAAAAAATAGACTTTATGTATCAACAAAGCTGGTAAATACACAAAACAGCATGATCGGGCGAAAAATATCGAAAGTTTATTTATGGCGTTTGGTACAACTTTACCTAAATAATATTTCATTCCATTTATGACCGGTTTATCAATCTGTAGTTAACTCCTCAGAATGAGCGAGATTCTCATGTTGAGAATGAGTTTGTTGACACACTGTATATTGTTGATGTGGTGACCTAAAGCGCTAAGCCGTAAGGGAAAATCTTAAATTTTGCAGACTATGTCCATGACAGTGCAATTCCTTATTCAAGTAACAAAGTTATGAGTCTTAACAGACGTATATACAGGGTGACAATATATCATATATATTGTTATAGTTTAGACTTACTATAGAGTTGATTAAATTAGCAAAGTTGGGCATAATTACAATACAAAACTAACGTCATTCTCGTTTTTGATCAATGTTTGCAACTTTCTGAAATAATCTGAAAAACGCTTAAATTTTCAATCTAGAATATTTTCGTAACCATCGCAAATAGAAGAAAAGAGCAAGAGAGATAACCAATAGATATTCTTACGTGGTAGATATTAGAAACAAATGTTCACGATTATGTTTTGATTTGTTTTTGAGATATTTCTTGTTAAAATTTATATGTACGAAAGAAACGGCTATGTAGGTAGGTACCCTACCTACTATTGTCGATGTCGCTAAGTAATATCATAACAATTTCTTTTTTTGCTAATTTTCAAATTGAATTAAATTAAGAATGAAGACTGTATTTTACATGAAACTTAAAATTAACAAAGTTTTTGTGGCTGCTGCCCTCTACGACATAAAGCGCAGCGGCGGCCGCGCCCTCAGAACAAGGGGAAGTAAGTAACTTACTTGTTACTTCCCGCTTTTAAATTATAGCAACCAAAACTCGTTCTGTGACTTACGACCGTACTTATAGTGCAGGGAGTGGAAAAAATAAGTTTTACATTTTTTTTATGGAGTAGTGCTGGGTAAAGTAGGTAATGTACCTATTACTTTAGTGAAGTAATGCATTGCCTTTTAGGGATCTAAATTTATTGTCTTAGGGATTTTTAGCAGTAAAATAGTTTATCGAACACCGGTTAGCAATGAAGATAAATTGAATCAACACCTAGTTAAAGCAGTCGCCAGTCGCAAAAGTCAAACGTAGAATCCTTAATTCGACATGTTCCAAAGTGCATCGAGTGAGAACGAACGTGCACTATTTTAAAAAGTGGGTGCAAACCTCCCCTGGACTTTCCCATACTAATAATAAACATTTCGTTTTTAGTACTCACAGTATAGTTCGCGAGGCAGACCATGGAAATCATTTGAATGCGTAGCGAGAGAAACGAGACTATAATACGGGTTCGATATGTAGATACAGAAGAAATACACGTAATAAATAATACTAATAACGCCGTTGCTAGCTCCACGGCATTACGTCATTGTCAAGGGGTGACGTCATTAATTCGGCGACGCGAATACGAGCTGCACCTACTGCGCATGTCCGGGGACAGAATATTATCCATTATGAAAGTTTCAAACATTTTCATATTTTTTTCTATTTTGCGTCGTTACTAGAGCTAGTAAAGCACCCGTTTGGGTTCGTTACTGAGAATTTTGGATGCTTTACTAGGCTAGTGTATTTTATTTTTCTGATGTTGGCGGCATTGTCGTTCTACCAAATTTTATTAATTTTAGGTCTACGTCAACGCCCATTATTAATATAACCTAAAATTAAATTAAGTATGTGTAAAATTACAAAATAAATTAAATTTATACCCACTTTCATCGCTAGGTACAATTTATTATTTGCTTCTTTAATAAATTTGGTAATGTCGCTCTCTTCCAATATTTTTGACTTTTTTGGCACGTAGCCTGTAGACATTCGTTTCAAAAACGCTTGCAATTTAACATATTTTGATATGTCAACATTCCTGTATATAGCAAAGCACGATCTAAGTTTTGAATAGGTGCTCCATAAAGTGGAGGGTTTATATTTTTTACTTTGCTCATCAAAATAGGCTAGTAACACATTCTCTGATATATTTTCAACATTTTTTATATTGCACCATTCTAAAAATTGTTGAAACTGTTTCTCATATTGTGATCTGGACTTCTCTGGCAGTAAATTGGTAACAACGTTGGCCGCACTTGCTCGAATTTCGGGAGGAGTACATGAAAAATCTTCAGAACTCATTTTCAACAAAAACTAATGACAATTCAAATTGAATTTTCCACGGCCTTCTGAAATTATACTAAATCACCGCACCCAACCTTAACAAAATTCCCTAAATTTCAAAATTTTATTTCTTTATCTAAAAAGGAATTAAAAGGTGCAAAATAGAAAAAATAGTATAAAATACTCGTTCAGAAAGCTCTTCCAGCACTTATTTGTTCCTACACTCGCCGCTACGCGACTCGTGTCGGAATTTCAAACGCGTGCTTGAATCGATGCTTTCTCGAACTTGTATTTTAATATACCTACTATAAATTGATTTTTAATTAATTTGCAAGTTACATATGACCAATAAAAAAATACTAAAGTAAAGTTTCTCTAAGTCCAAGCGATTGATTTTGTTTGTAGTTAATAATTATTATCATTAGATATCTCAGAAACAGACTTTTACGCCTTGGGAATAGGCAATCGTACGCGATCTGTCCCTATAATCTCAGGAAGCTGAAATAATTTTCCCAGTCCCCAGACATGCGCCGAGTTGGCCGATAACCGTCACCCCGTAATAATAGCGTAATGCCGTGGATTTTGTGTCAGAATTATATCCACGTCAGCCGTGGAGCTAGCAACGGCGTAATAATAAACCGAGACTCTGACAGAAATCCGGCTGGAGATTAAATCTGGCGAAGCCGGACGATCGCTACCGACCGACGCGACGATGCGTTTCTGTCAGAGACCGGGCTAAATCTTACACAACGCGATTAAAATTATCGAAATCCTTATCAACAGTACATTTTAGCCATATGAACACTTTATACTATGTGATAGACAATTAAATTCTGCATTTAATTATATAATAATATATAGGGTGTTTCATTTAAAATAACAAAGTTGCTTATTGTACTGTGGAAAGCAAACGCCCTGTATACAAGATATACATTTAGGAGAATGCAAAACTATATACTGAACAACTTTTCTATTCAAACTTTTTTCATATTTTGACTAATAAAGGCGCTATAGGAGCATCAATCTCCGATTTTCAAAACCTCATAGGGCCGGTTTTATAAAGTCTGGTTGACCGACGCGACGGTCGACTCAACCTCGAGCAATTGTCAAGGATGCGATTCTTAAAAACAATAGTATCCATGACAATTGATCGTGGTTGAGATAACCGTCGGTCAACCAGACGGTATAAAACCGGCCCTTAGAGGGCGCCACAGTAAAACTCCGGCATTGATCAAAAAATAAAAATGTAGCTAACAAATAATATCAAGCTGCACAAGTATAGAAAATTAAAATAAAATCCTGTGGTCAGTGTTTCAAAAATTTCAAAATTTTTGGATAGGGCCGTTTTGGATTTAGTAAATAAACTTTTTCATGGTATAGTACCGCCAAAGGGCTTTCATACAAGTTGTTGCGGAACCTGATCAGATAACTGGTTCTTGAGTTATGGGGCGTTAGTCGAAATTTTGAAAAATTCATAGCGGGCGCCATTTTGAAGTTGAGAGTCCGGCAAAAAACTGTTTCCCTTGAATTATCGTCTTCTTTCATATCCCCTACTCAGATTTTTAAAATTCCGCTTCTGAAAAAAATGCTGCCAATAAAACATGTCTAACTTCCGCTTTCGGAGTTTTTTGAAACGCTTATTTTGTCGATGAATTTTCGATATACCCCTTCATTTCAAATTTCATCAAAATCGGGTAGTTTTTGCGTTAGAGGTGTCACATACATACATACATACACCCACCCACAGACATTTTTTCTAGACCACTTTTTTGGGTTCCTGGGGGTCCAAACCACGTATTTCCGTGAAAATCTCAATTTCGAAAACTTTCATGATATCAATACTTCCCATATCCTACCAGTGGTGGTATGGAAAGTGAAAATTATTAAATAACTTAGGTACCTACATATTTTTTAAATAGTCATGTCACCCACCTGTTAATTCAGTTTATGGAGTTATTACCTAGAAAACTTCATAGTGCCTCATTAACGCGACAAACGTTTAAAAATAGTAGTGTTCATTTTCAAAATAATCGCGAGACAAAGACGAACTATGCACAAAGAAAATAACACTTATTTAAAGTATATTTGGTTGCCTAATTTTGGTTCACTTTTAAATAAACAGGCTGTATAAATTAGTGCAGCATGCAATGTTGTCAAACTTAATATAATTTTAAAGTATATAAAATCCTTGGAGACTGTGTTTTGGAAAATACCAAAATTAAAACCCTTGAACCACAAAACGTTTAGGAAGCCAACGCGTTCCGGAAACTACGTTCCCATCTCCAGTAAACTGAATCTAATTTCAGGTTACTGAAGATGGGAACGTAGTTTCCAAAACGCAGTGGCGGATTAACTCCTAACGGGGCCCAAGAGAAAAATATTAGCGGGGTCCCAATTCTAAGAAAAAAATTTAAAATATACATTTTACATTTTTTCGCTTTTCCATACCAGTTGTATAATAGGAAGTAGTAAATGAAAATTTTCGAAATTGAGATTTCGCGGAAATACGTGTTTGGACCTCCAGGAACCCAAAACAGTGGTTTAGCAAAATGTCTGTGTGTGGGTGTGTGTGTATGTCACTCCCGCCTCTACCGCAAAAACTAGAGAACCGATTTTGATGAAATTTGAAATGAAGGGGTATATCGAAAATTCATCGACACAATAAGCTTTTAAAAAAGTCCGAAACCGGAAGCGGAAGTTAGATATGTTTTTGATAGCATTTTTTTTCAGAAGCAGAATTTTGAAAATCCGTTTTTTACCGGTGTCTCAAACTTCAAAATGGTGGCCGCTATGAATTTCAAAATTTCGACTTTAACGCACCACAAAGCAAAAACCAGTTATCTGATCAGGTTCAGCAACAACTTGTTTGAAAGCCCTTTGGCTACTATATAATGAAAAAAAATTATTTAGTAAATCCAAAAACGGTCGCTACGGCACTCTTCTAAAATTATTACAAAAAAAAACACTGGTGAGGGCCTCTAGGTTTTGAATTATCGGAAATTGATGCTTCTATAGGTAGTGGTAACTCCTTTATTAGTCAAAATATGAAAAACGTTGTTCAGTATATAGATCTGCATTTTTCTAAATTTATATCACGTATACAGGGTGTTTGCTTATCACAGCACAATAAGCAACTTTATTATTTTAAATGAAACACCCTAAATATTATTATATAATTGAAGGCAAAATTTAATTGTCTATCACATAGTATAAGGTATTCAGATAGCTAAAATATACGGTTGATGAGAAAGTCGCGAAATTCCGTTGCGTTTTGTAAAGTTTGAAGATTTAGTATTACTACGGATGTGCGTCTCTCTTGTGTACGTACGAATTCAAGTGATTTCCAGAGACTGCCTCGAGGTCGAGAAATATACTGTTGAATACCGAAATGTTTATGTTTGGTATGAGAATGTCAAAGTATTTACAACTAAACAACTTAAGAATATTCATTAACTTTAAAATTATTTAAAAACAGTAGGTAGCTAAAAACAGCACTTTGATAACTTTGTATTCACCACACAGAATAAGCAAATTTCAGACTCCGCTGTGAAGAAACAGAAATGCAAATATCATCATAAATAATAGACTGTAACGTGATGTGATGTGACGAAGTTTCTGCAGTGAAACCAGCATATAAAATATGTAGGTATTGCTTTGCTATTTATTTTACAATGGGTATACTTTTATGATTACGAAATAAAAAACCGTTTTTAAACTAGAAATTTGTAAATGGGAATTTTACGATTTTTGCGATTTTATAGCTTCTCGGTCGGGCCCAAGACAATCGTTTTTTTTTTGTCTATTCTATAATCTGTAACTGCCGAAACGCGTTTAGTAAACTGAATCCGATTTTAGATTACTGAAGATGAGAAAGTATTCCCGAAACGCGTTTAGGCTTCTCTAACTTTTTGTGGTTCAAGGGTTTTAATTTTGTTAATTTTAAAGTGCCCATAATTTGAAAACTTAATACTTTCAAATAAAATAACTTTTTCAGTTTTATCAAGAGATTCGCGTAGCGCTCTTCTTGTCTTGCCATTTTTATATCTTATTTAAATTATATAGACCAACCAGATTTGCTTATAATACCTATGAACTACTCTTGTAAATGCTCATCTCTACCTATTTAAAAAAAGTATAGGTCACATACAGCTCGTTTTGGCTAATAATACACAAAGATATACTTACCTTGATCGGTTCCAATGCATAGGATGGGTTACTGCTTGAAGTTAAAAGAGATCGATTTCATTTAATCATTTAATTGGTGTAAACTAGTAATATATTATTACTTATGATATATTTGTACATCACATGAGTTACACAGTTAGGAATGAAACAATTCCTTTGATTTTTCACGTGAAATTTTGTTAAATAAGTACCTACATCTTAATTGTGATTTACGTATGCTATTCTAAAAAGGGATATGTATTTATTACCTACATATTATGTGTGGTCCTGCAGTATGATGTTATTACTAATATGGATTATAAGAAATCCAAACTACTACAATATTTATATAAAAAAATTTAGAAATCAAAGCTTCTGTAATTTGAAGGCTACAATGACTGAGGAAGACAACAAGGCAAATATGTTTTAAAGACCACAGTTCATATCATGATTTACCTCCACTGGTTAATTGTCATTCAAATAATACAGAGACTACTGCAAATGCATACACATTCAACAGGCCAGTCTACCTCTCTACTACGTCTCTACGTTACATCCATCGACGCCCAATGGCTATTGTCAGGTCCGCGGCGCGGTAAGGCACGTAGACACATCTACACACAGACCGTGCAGTGAGTGACCAGACTGTTATCACAGAAAGCAGTGATTAGACTAGAGACTATGTTAATAGCTACCACACTGGTCTGACCAAATGTCCAGGCCAGCCAAGCATCAGGAATGATCAAGCAGCACGCTACTTTATGGAACTACTTTATTTGTAACGGCTCTACAGTGCAACTGCGACTAATGTCGCATCTACACTACACACTGATACATACTACAAACACTAATGCTAGTAACTATCAAATACAGTTCTTATGTAGCTACAGTAACTTTAAAATACATACGACAAATAGCTAAACATAAATAACTACGACAGGTGTAATTAGGTCTGCTGTGACCATGTTTCCAGACCAACCCTCCAAAAACTACTGTATATATATTTATATAGGTATACATACATAGTTAAGGGTTCATTTAACAAGTGGAACTAAATTTTATTATGTCTTAACACTTATAATCCAATACAAAAATAGAGGGTTCATTCTGTCTCAACGCTTATTGCTGTCAACTGGATATAATTTACACAAAAATTGTATTGTTGTCATAGATTAGTCACACAGTTTCCAGAAATACTGTCTGTATGAGCCTGCAGAGATGAACATTTTGGCACATTATGATATCAATTGATAAAGCAATATGGAAAGCACATGCATAATCTATGACAATTATTGGTACCACTGCTGCCCGACAACTATCACAATATTCAACAATAGTTCACGCTCAAGCGGCAGTTTAGTTATGTACAATTGTACATATATTGTAAAGACATCGGTATGTTCATTTTAAAATTACTACTAGCAATTCGAAACTAAGAGCAAGTCGGTGTATGCAAATGATAACATTTTGTATAAAAAACTTGCAAATAATGACTAACCAAATAGCTGCCTAAAGTAAATACTGTGTGTGACAATGCTCTTAGTTTCGCTGCACCATGGCACATTGGCCAGGTAAAAAGACGCATTGGTCCGCGAATCACACAAAATCGATGCATAGCTACTACGGAATGTAGGCAGGTCTTAGTCTAATGAGTGACAATGCAGGCCGAGATCGCCTTGACTAGAACTGCAAAAATAAATTAATGGCCGAGATCGGCAAGCTATGGCGTTGCTGAACTACAATAAATAGAAAGAAACTTATTTCCTACCTTTGAATGAGATCTTAACAAAAGAGAATACAAATAAATTAATGTCAATAGATTGTGTTTAAGTAGGCAGACACATTCACATTCAAAATTAAGTACACAGTAAGTACATGCTTAAATGAATAAACAAATTTAAGTTAATCACACTCTAATCTAAAATTATCGCATATGGGAATAATAAAACTTAAGTATAAAATATTTATTGCGACAAATTTATTAAGAGTTGAAAGATCCGCAAGTATTGCATTAGTCGACGAGTTTATTTTTTAATACTGTTTATTGCGAGTTATTGCTAAATGCTAAATGAGCAGAAGCCGGTATCGAACACAAGCGGAAGTGATGCTTCCTGCCCATAGCGGAATACCATTAAAGAACTATGTACATACATCATCAATACCAATAATATCAAAACGCACAGTCGAAATAGGCACAAGGCGCCGCCATTGACAACTGGAAACACATTGTTGGAAGTCTAGTGAGCTTCAAAACGCTCACAACACGAATAATAAAATTAATAAAAAAACACGTCAGTGAGCAAATGTAGTATACTCACACATACATACCCATACCATACATGGAACTCCAGTCCACTCCTTGAAAACTGGACATATCCACGTTGGTAAGATTATAGCCTTGGTAGGGGCTGGCAGTCACTGGTGGTGCTAAAGTAGGAGCTGCTGTAGCTGGAGCTGAAGTAGGGGTTGCACCAGCAGCAGCGGCAGCACCTACTCCTGCACCAACAGTAGGAAGGGGGTAAGGTGTATAACGATAACTTGCCAATGGGGGATATGTACCAAACAACTTGCCATATCCAGCTACTGCGGCACTTTGGGCTTGGGCTGCAACTGCAGCTGCGGCTGCTGCTTGTACATGAACTTGGGCTTGAGCTACAGCCAACTGATTAGCAGCAGCAATAGGTCCTGCTGCAGGTGCTGCCATTCGCATTCCCAAACTGCTCAACATTAGCCTTTTACCTAACAACTGTGCATTTGCCTGCACTGCCTCTTTCGGCTGAGCTTTCTTACATTCAACTTTTTTGTTTTTTATGGTATGAAAATGAATTTCGCAAACACGATCTACAATATCTTCGTTTTCAAATGTAACAAATCCAAATCCTCTGTGGCGCTTGGTCTGTTGATCCATGAGCATTACTGTTTCTTCAACCTTCCCAAATTGACTGAAATAAGCTTTCACCTCATCAGCTGACGTGTCTTGGCTAACACCACCAACAAATATTTTTTTTGTTTTATTAGGTTGTTTGGGTCTATTTTTAGGAGTGGCATGTTTTGGATCAATCTTTTTACCATCTAATGTATGGATTGGTACCTTCAGGACATTTTCTACACTTGAAGGTTCAGAAAATGTTATAAATCCAAATCCTCTACTACGCTGTAAATTAAAGAACAATGTTTAAAATTGCAAACGAATTTTGTATGCAACACACATACCTGCGTAACAGGATCCTTCATAATAAGAACGTCTGTAACATTACCAAACATGCCAAAATATTCTCTAAGCTTTTCACAAGAAGTCTGCCAACTTAAGCCACCAACAAAAAGTTTTCCAGGTGCTGGGTCATTAGCATTATTTGGAGTGCTACGACCTGATGATCCAGAATGACTGCCATTGACCTGCACTATCGATCCATGGATGTCATGTTCCATCAGCCCATTCCCGTCGGTCATTGTAGTACTGAAAATATAAGGAATGATATTAATAATTTTATTCTGTTTCAGATTTGGCCAATTTTGTCCATAATTGGGGGAATGTTGTTCATGTATGCGGCGACCAGCACGTACATGTTGTACAGCCGGCCCGATGTTGAATGGTAAGTTGTGAAAATATATAAGTTGAAAGAGTACCCATTCTGATTCTGCTATCTCTCTCTATTACACGCTGTTAGTTTGAAACAAAAAATTAACAACAAAAATCATGTCTAAACTTACTTCAAACAAAAACAAATTTCTAAAAGTCAATGTCAATTTTGAAACATAAATGTTATGCACCCATTACATAATTTATTTATCAAAGATGCCTTATGTCACTTTCAATTTTGTCCCGACATAAAAGACGACAAACCAGAAATTTAGTGATATTGAAGATGTCTCAATAGGTTTGTTCGTTTGTCTGCACTAAACTGCTCCGAACAGGAAACAGAAAAAGATGGCTACATACGGCGTTGGTGCATTAAAAAGAGATAGCATGTTGTTTGTTTCCTGTTCCATGCAGTTTAGTGCAGACAAACGAACAAGCCTAAAGAGTATTATTGCAACTACAGGGTGTTTCTTAAATAGCGGACACGGATAGCAGTACGAGATTGTCTTGTTAAAACTGAGTTGAAAACATATAAGCGATTTTGTCCTAATGTATTTAGTTTCCGAGTTATTCACATTTTAAAATTTTTAAATAATAAAGGTTAATACTTCTTGCAGTTGCCTAAATTCTAACAAAATAATACAGTTTGAAATTATAAACGGGTTTGTAAGAAAATACATGTTGTATAGGGAAACTATGTTCAGGAATAAGTGTTCACACGTACAAATCTTTTCATTCAAATTCAAATTTAGCGCGTATTTAATGTGCCAGTGCCATCTATCCAAATTACGCTGAACTTCTTACTCACAATTGGCGGCCATTTTTTTATGCCCTTGTCAAACCAAAACTTAAGACTACCAATAAACATTATTATCCAACGTTAATGACCCGGACTTGAAGTTTACATTCTGTGTGACCATACTTAGGTATTAACAGAATTTGACGTAATTTAAAATCATAAAAATTTCTTTTTTGCTAATTTTCAAATTGAATTTAAATTAAGAATCAAAACTCTATTTTACATGAAATTTAGTGGCTGCGTAAGTTGCAATAATGCTTTGTAGAATATCTTAATTAAAATTCAAATTTTTCGTTTTTGTTCGAGTTCTTTAGTCTTAAAATTAACAAAGATTTTGTCTCTGCTGCCCTCTATCGACAAAAAGGGCAGCGGCCGCCCTCTTAAGACAGGCTTTGATAACAATTTGAATCTGGAAGTCCTAAAATTTGTGGCAACGATTTTAACCTGAAGCAACTGCGTGCATGCATAAGCCAAAAATGGTTAAAAACTGTATATCCCTGTATATCGAGTTTATAATGAAAATCAATTAATACATATAATGCAGAGTACTACCTTTTCTTTTCGAAATTAGAATAAATTATATTTGGTGTGGACGTGTGGGATTACTTTTATGTCTAACAAACAAATTAGTAGTAGGTACGGGGATTCGAAAATAGTACAAATTTTTGAAAAGTAGTTTCAAATTGATTTCAAGTTTATTCTTAATTAGAGTTTAGAGTCCCCCATGAACACATCAAATTGTAAATAAATTTTGGGTGTATACCTTAAGAGGTTTGGTATGGTATATGATATCCGTATGTGGATAATTCTTAAAAGTTTATGAGCGAGTTTTACACAAACGCTGTAAAAAGCACCCATAAAATAACACAAGGGCCTTTCATCATAGCCGTAAGATGTTAATTGGCTATGGGCTAACGGGCCCCGCGGTCCAAAACCCTTTATAGTGGAATGATTTTTGCATGGTACGGAGTGGACATTTATTTACACAATATAATTCAGTAATAAATAAAGCAATATACGTTTAAGAATAAATTAATGGTACCTACAGTTAGCTGATAGTGTGCGCTTATATTATTTACCCTAAATTTAAAGAATGGGAGAAAATTGAACAGAGAATGGTTAATTTATTCAACGTCTACTGGAAAAGTATGATGTTTTTACCTATTAGTTAGAAGATTAAACAATAGGAACACTATAAGAATGGATTTTGTTAATGGCATCATGGTCATTGTACACTTGCAAATCATTAATATCTGCGACCACTTCATATCGGCTAGAAAAATAAGAGGGCATTGATTTGAAAACTTTCATTTGCCATCTTTACTGAAGTGATAATACACATAGCTACAGTAGTAATTAAAATTATGATAGGCAATTGTTTTTTCCTCTGGGGTAATAACTATACTTTACTTTGAAAACTATATCAGGCGCTGGACACGCAGAGAAATTAATATTTTCCGAAAATTTCATTCATAAAAATCCACAATTTTCTGTAACCCCCCCCCCCCCCGCTTTGAACTTTGTAAGTATGGTAGAGCTGTTCTACACTACGTCAGATTCCGAACCTTTTCAAAATAGTAGTAGTGAATATAAGGCAAGCAATGATGAACAGCAAATACTTATTGTTTAATTTTTAATACTACCTACAATATATAAAATTCAAAAAGCTAGAAAAATGGTGCGCAAAGAAGTACCTATCTCTTTTCTTTTTCTTTCTTATAGTGCTCTAAAACTCTCTAATCTGAACCCTACAGAACCCTAAAAGAAAATTCATGAATTATATAACTTAAATGGGACTACACAAATTTAGATAGGTTAAGTTCGAAAACTGAGAACGAAAATTAAAATGAAAAATAGATTTTCTTCACTAACTACTAATACAACAGATTTCATTCGTTTATTCTACTTACTCTTAGGTAAATTCTTATTCTCTCACTCTACTTTGCTTTACGTTCCGTAAAAACATAGGAGCCCTGTATACTTTCATCAATGGCGATCGTTTCGCAGATAGAAAATAGGATAAATACAGTATTGAACAGCTGTTAAATAACGACGTTAGATAAAAGTAAATACCAATATGAGTTTTTTATATTCCATTGTCGCTCGGAAATGTGACAGCGTTTAGGTATATTTATTGAAACATGTACCGGCTCCAATTATATGCTTCCCAATTTTTAAATAAATACCTTCCACATGTCCTTTATAAAATTTCTGCATTTCGAACAAAAATAAAAGGATTTATTATTAAATGTGTTCTCTACACTTACGAGAAATGATAAAATTTTGGACCCTTTAATAATCTCAACCATTCCCGGTATAAGCAATACTTTAGATAGAAAACGAAGTAGTAATTTTTTTAAATTATTATTTATAGTACAATCATGCATTCGGGGGCGCTATGAAGTAATTATACTGAGAATACTAATGACTTGAAATTGTTTGAGTTACTGGCTATGTCTTTCGAATTAATAATGCGGTGCTTTCTTTTCGGATTTTTTTGAAAATTAGCAAGAGAGTTCTTTTTCGGAGTAGAAAGCAACGCGCAGGTATTAGAATAGGATGGTTACAGATATATTCAACATGTTTCAGGTACAGAGGGCAGACGACACAGTTTGTTCGGGATCTGACCCATCCGAAAGTCAACAAGGTAAGAGTCGATCAATAGCTTTCCCCCTGTATGTGTATATACATTAGTGATGTGGGGTGCGGCCGGCGGCGGCGCAGACGTTGCCATGGCGGCGGTTGAGCAAGGGGTTGCTCATCTCCCCCTCGATACAGTCAGTGCCCGTGCCGCGAGTCGCCGCTATGTCTCGGTCTGGCTGTGATATTGTCCTGTCACAGCAGTACTGCCTCAAGCTACTGCTGCCTCGGGACATGACCACAGCCTGACCGTCTGCCCCCAGGAAGTAGTGCGTGTTTTTTCTATTGGGTGCTTCGATTCCATGGAGCTTCTAACCAGCTACTCACCAGCCCCCACGGCATTTTCATTTACAGTGTCTGTGGTGAACGCATGAAGCTTCCTATAGCATAACTACTGTTCACTGTAGGCAATTATCAATTAGTAGTAGTTATTAAAATGTATGTAGACGCCCACTTGAAACATAGATGTACAATTTTATTACAAACTTTAGCTGTAGCTAGATGCTAGATGTAAGATTACTTGTAATAATGTATATCGATTGCATAGTAGAGCCCTTAAAAATTCAATCACATGTTCGCACTTTTCCTGCACTTATAGATGTAAAAAAATGCAAATAAAAATTGCTTTATATGTTAAACAAGTAGCAGTAATTGCACCTTATTCTTGTCTAGTTTCATGTTTCCATTTTTACTTAACAAAATAAATCCAAAACAATAACTACATCCAGAATTCATCCGTAAAGAAAGAGGGAGTGACGGCCGGTCAATACGGTGTCTTAAAATGTTCGTCGGTACGCCGTCGCGACACTAGGCGTCATAACCAATGGAGCCCTCTTTCAAAATTTTCCTGAACTAACAAAAGCTTTTTTCAGTCAAACGACAATGACGCAAACAGACAAAACAAAGTGGATGAACAGGGGGGATTGTGGGTTGCAAGCATTGATTGGCTTACTCTGCTCCTCAAAATTCAATCAGCTATGTGTAAAACCGTTTTTCCTGTGGCTGTTAGCACCACTCAAAAGGATTATTTTTTAATAATGTAGAATAACAACATTTCCAATACAAATTTACTGAAATTCATAAAATAATAAATTTTATTTGTTAAGGTGGAGGTCATCGTTGATATAGAATTAATTTAACTCTAATAATGCTTATGCTGGTGGAGTAGAAGGGCGTAAATTCAATTTTTCGTGTAGCCGCCGCCTTTAAAATATTTTAAAAGCAACGATGCCGGAAAACCGCAACAAAAATGCACGTTAAAACATTTTATAAAAATATTAATACTCGGAGAATAGCAGTAGCGGTGGATCGATACAGTGTGCGCATATACCAGTAAACCCTGCAGGGTTCGTTCACACCACAAAATAGTAACGAAAAAAGTACTTGATTTTATAGTACCAAATTTAAGGTGAATTTTTTTGGAAACGTCTGAAATACGAAAAATGAGGTACTTTTTCTGAGAGGATACATGTGATGGCACCTATTACCACACTAATACTCAGCTGTAATAAATATAATTATTTTTTCCAATTTAGTTGTGAAAAGTTAACTTTTTGACAGTTATTTTAGTTGTCATATGCGGTTCATTTTATAACTAGTTATGATATGTGACATTATTTTATAACTAGTGTTAATTGTTATTGTTTACAAAACAGCAACGTGTAATTGCATAGCAACGACCAGTTTAAAGGTACTGTTTCAAAAAATTAAAGTCGCCGTTTAAACATCACCAAATTTTAATTCATATTATGTGCTTTTTTTTATTCAAACTTACTAAATTGGAAAACATGTTGTATGAAACACGTTGCAAAATTGCGTTTTTTTTGCACACGATGTGTTGGGATTACTCGCTACGCTCGTAATCCAATCTTCACATCTAGTGCAAAAAAGACGCTCATTTTGCAACTCGTTGCATAAATAGCTATATTTATTACAACTGGGTATTAAAAACTAAAACTTACTGTTTCACAATAACAAGTTCTACGAAATTTAGAGCGTAAGTCCTTTTTATTAAAATAGTAATAAAATAAACGTGAAATAAATTATTTTAATTGTTAAATCAAGACGTCGTTTGTTTTTACTGAATGGAGTAAAGAAATAAGCTTTTGAAACCATAACTCACTGTAGTTTTGTCAGTTTATAAACACCCGTTACAAAAATGCTGTTTCATTAGTAACAGAAAATTCAATGCAGTGCATCCATTACATATAATTTATTTATCTAGATGCCGTATGTTACTTTCAATTTTATCCGACATAATAGACGACAAACGTTTGTAACCAGAAATCTAGTGGTATTGAGCATGTCTCAATGGCTATTCAACTATACTTCACCCCGAATAATCGATGAGAACCCACTATTGCCCCCACTGATGTTAAAACCATAGATTGCATCAATTATAAGTGAAATTCTGAAACCAAAAGGTCAATAATTAGGTATTGAGGGTTTAGAAAATAAAGTAGAGCTGTTGAGGTTTGAAAAAATACAGAATTGCTCAGATTTACGGGGTGTAAAACGAATGGTGTGCGTGCTTTTGTAAACAACCGTTGAAGCATTTATGAGTTTCAAGCGTTCAAGAGTCCATGTTTAAAATTATGGCGAAGGGCTGAATTTGAACAGACATTGACGTGCTACCCGAAAACTTTAAAATGAGATGCGCCATCTTAAAAGATAGAAATCAATTTTATAAATTAATCATCTGCATATTTTGACTTTGACCTCCCATACCACCGAGTGCCTCTACAAATGTTATTATTTCTTGCGAACCATAATTTTATTTAAATGTAAATTCATATTGTATAGCTACTTTTTTTAGAAATTTTTAAATACCTAGACCCTCATTTTTTCCAAAAAGGAAAAAACTCAAGTCAAAGACACCCTTGAAATTTTAAAGTCTTGTCTTAGATAATCGGGAAATATTTTTAACTGTCATGAATACAAAAGTTTATCATGATAATTTTATGTTTCACTGTTCACATATTTTTACCTTAGAATTTTAGATCATACTTATTACATGAATAAAGCGACGGGGTGTTTCAAAACTGCCGGGTAAGAATTACCCACACAATTCTATGTAAAAAAACTACCAAATTTGGTGTTAGACGAAGACTCTTTAAATTATAAAAGCAGGTAAAGGTTTCTTAATTTGGCAACGTTGTACAATTTAAGTCTAGCGGGCACATGCATGTAGTTACCCTTAATAAAGCTATCAGTTTTTATTTTCGTATTATATTCTAAGAAATCACTCCCAACTTATAATGCATTGTAGCAATGTCAAAAATTATAAACAGCGAAGATTTTTGCATTCTAAAAATTAAATTATAGATAAAAACCGAAAAGCTATATATTAATCAATATTTGATTTCTTATGTTAATACTTTAAGGTCATAAAAATGCATGTTTTAAGGTGAAATTTCATGTTATAATGCAAATTAACATGGGATGGATAGTAAAAATACCAGAATCATACAGTAATTTTACAAATTGTAAATGGAAATTTTTGTTAAATAAAATATAATATTGTTTTTATAGTCGCCGAAATAGAACAAAAACAAATCGAATTTTTAGAGAAAAATCGTATTTTAGAGTTTATATTCAAGTTTAACCATATACAGGGTGATCATTTGAATACGATTCACCCTTAATATTTGGCGAACCATACCAAATATTAACAAAATGTAAAAGTACGTTTTTATAGAGGATGGAGAACATTCGATAGTGTAATCCGCGTCGCGCTAATACTTACCCCGCCGCCGCCCCCATCTATCCAAACTTGAAATGTTTAAATGGCACTATGCCCTTTGTGATACCTCAAATTAAAGGTCTTTAATAACAATATTTGAATAGAATAAAACTCAAAGTCTTCCACTTTGATAAATTTAATAATGTAGAATCGAACAGCTACATTAATTATATGTTTTGGTTATATAAAAAAATAACCATAAATGGTTAAAAGATAACCATAAATGGTTATCTTTTTATATAACCGAAACATATAATTATATGTAGCTGTTCGATTCTACATTATTAAATTTATCAAAGTGGAAGACTTTGAGTTTTATTCTATTCAAATATCACTATACTTACCACTTTTTTGAGATGGAATTTCAAATTATTAAGTCTTTAAAAATATTATCTTTTTCTGCAAAGAAAATTAAAAGCGATATATTCGTTTTAAAGAAATTACAAGAAAACATAAAAAAGTGTGTAGTCGTAATAATCTCACAGCTTGTCATTTGGTTTGCACTTCTGATGTGCGGACGTCTTAAACATCACACTTTTTTCATGTTTTTCTTAATTTCTTCAAAACGAACCTATCGGTTTTAATTTTCTGTGCATAAAAAGATAACATTTTAAAAGACCTTTAATTTAAGGTATCACATAGTGCCATTTAAACTTTTCAAGGTTGGATAGGCGGGGGCGGCAGGGTTAGTATTAGCGCGACGTGGATTACGCTATCGAGTGTCCCCCATCCTCTATAAAAACGTATTTTTACATTTTTTTTCGATATTTGGTATGGTTCACGAGATATTAAAGGTGGATCGTTTTCAAATGACCACACTGTATAAGAGCGATGTATACTAATACATAGCCCATTCACAAAACCGTACTCTTAGCGTAGGGTGCTCAAAAACTCTCTAGTAGTAAAAAAATCGGCGCTTCCGCTGGACTGAACAAGAACGCGTTTTCGGAATTAGAGGGGGCAAGGGAGGGGGAAAAGGTGAAATTTCAAAGGGGAGGAAAGTCGACCTGGAACGTCCCATTCAGATCGGAAAGGCGCGTCAACCGTCTAAAACAAAAAGGAATTTATTACACGCGCGGGTCTGTCGCCACGGACGCAAAAATTATTTTCCCATTCAGATTGCTCGGCTCACAGGTGGGTTGGAAGCTTGCGAAAAATGAATAAATATACAACTTTTTACTATCGATCGGGGTCGGATTCTAACTTGGTGGACAATTAACCCGGTCCCTAGAGAGTACACTCGTTCACGAACGTCACTGGTAAAACGGGAGAAGAACGCCGGACGCCGATGGAGGGCCGACGGGTTGAGCTAGAGGCTCCGGTTTTTTAAAAGATATCCAAAGACATTTTGTAGCACCCCGCGTCACAATAAAACGTTTTGCCTGCCGAGGCGACAGCACAATTCGAATTTCAAAGATTTTCCATACTTTGCCGCTTTGGAGGGGGGTTGCATTGAGTAAAAATAGGAAATGTTGTGCTCTAGAATTCGAAAAAGTTCATCTTCAGTGTGAAATTTGACGAAACGCGTCGATTTACGAAATTGGCGCTAAAAATTTCGTTGCACTAAACTAGGAGGAACGGATCGCTTCGTTTCCGAGATCCCGATCCATCTCCGCAAACCGAGCTCCGGTATTGCTAAGGTAAGTTTAGAGGGAAAAACGTTTTTAATATCGGGCATAGGGTAATGGGTAGGGTCGAATCTTCCTGCGGTTCTAGGGCGGGGTGGGGTGTCGCGAAACCCCGCTAGATAGGGTAAAATACAGAGCTGTGAAGTAGAGCTATTTGTACTGGGCTACTGTAGCTAAGCTACTTATTTGTAGTTTGGTAGCATGGTACGCTACTTTTATTTAGAAATAGACAATGCTAATTAAGTTTTAGTATCGACGATGATAATTATTATTTTTTAACTTTTTGTAACATCGCTTATTTATAGGCGCAAATGTGTTTATGGTTTTTTAATTTTTCAGAAATTTACTGCTATTTCTTAAATGTCTAAACGAAAACATCTGTTTGCTCCAGGCAACTACAGACGGAATGGTTTTATAGCCTTACTTTTTATTTGCTATAACTATGTTACCTATAAGGTTCTTGTGTTTAAAGATCTCTAACTTACTGTAGCTATCCATTCCAAAGCACTAGGTATCAAAATGTTTGTTTCTGCTATCGGCAGATATGTACTGCTACTTCACAGGCAATTATTTTCTCTCCTTTACTAGAGATATTTTCTTTACGCCAAAAGCCCACTCTTAAAGAAGAAGTAGAGAAAACAATTTTTTTCTTTTTATATATTTCCAACACACTTCGCTATGCATTGCTTTATCCATGTAACATGTATTATCTAAGATACGAAAGAAAAGCTTACTTTGATATTTACATTCTAATGGGTGGGTTCTTTTAACGAGGAATGTTCGTCTGTTCATATCATTTTCCTTATTCTGAAAGCATTAGGTATACAGGGTGTTTCAAACTGACCACACGAAACATGTAGATAGTATTGTCTGAACTTATTATATTATTGTGATGTGACAGGGCATGTATTCCTAATAAGTTATAGAACAGCAACACCGTTTTGTGGGGTCGGTTTGAAACACACTAGCATATTCCGTATAATAATTATTATAAAGTATGATCAAAAATGATTTTCATCTAGTATGGCTATGAAAGAACAAATTGATGTCATTAAGATTGACTGACACGCAAATTTGACAGATGTCAAGAACTAGTTTGACTTAGGGAATACTAGTCAAATGTAAAGGCAGCGATTTGTTCCTTCATACTCATACTAGATGAATATCATTTTTTTCTCCAAGCGTATTGTAATATCCCTATTGTACTATAGAACTGGCTATGTAGACGGGAGTCATTGTGTTACTAGTCAAACAATATGTTAAATAATTGTACTAGTAACATAATGTGTGGACGTATCCATGGCAACGGCTGTATTATACCGCTAGCTCATTTAAACAAGCATATGTCATTGTTTTTTCTTCAAGCGTATCATAATATCCGTATTGTTGTACAGAACTGGCTATGTAGAAGGAAGTCATTTTGTTAATAGTCAAAAAATAAAAATAATGTTACTAGTACAATAATGTGTTTACGTATCCATGGCAACGGCAGTATTTTGCCCATAGCTCCGCCCCCAAGGTTGGTAGAGGGGAGAGCGTTGTCCTGTCGAAATGACTTTTTAGGAAATATTTATTTACAGCAACAGAATATTTTTACACTTGAAGAAAAAATAGTATATATTATGCGGAGTAGAACGTCTTATTTGTGTTTCGCTCACTTGCACAGCCTCGGCGCGCGCGCCTCGTCCGCAATATACGCTCAACACAAAAAGAACTCTTTCTACTCCTAATAATATAATATACTATTGTTTATTTTTTACAGTAGTGGAAATGACATTTACAAAATAAACATTTATTTTATTACAGATATTGTATTATTTCGCTTGAAGAAAAAACGGTATATATCACTCGAAGTAGAACGTTCGTTTTGTATTTCGCTCATTTTACACAACTTCGGCGCAAGTGTCTCGGTCGCAACATATGAGCTCAACAAAAAATGAACTCTTTCTACTCCTAGTAATATAATATACTATGTATCACACCTTATTATAGTATGATTTTGGTAAGATCTGCATACCATCACCAGACGGTAAAGGTGCGCCAAGCTCTGAACATCACCAAATACCTATCAGTGGTTCGGACGTGTTGGACATGTGCCGCAATAGGATATACAGTCAGTGACAAATGTTTTCACTAGTCTTGTACCCCTGTAACCCGCTTTACTGAGAAGTATAACACGTTTCTCCCTGTGATTTCATGTTGTTAACAGCGTTACCAACATGTAAAACAATAAAAACGGCGTTATGTTACCTCTTATATTTCTCAGAAAAGCGGAATCAGTGGTATAATACTGGTGAAAACATTTATCACTGACTGTACATAGCTAAACTATGTTCCTGACATTATTTTAAATTGAAAGGTTACAAGTTGAAAACAAAACCTAAAATGAATGGCTACAAAATTATTTCAATTTGAATTAATCCAACGTAACTAAACGTCATTCCCGGAGCGACTAGCATGTAAACAAAACCACGTGACACATAGGATTTGATTGGTTGCATGCAGCCCGCGCAAGCAAGCAACCAATTACAGATCCTACTACGGCTATATGTCACGTGTTTTTGTTTACATGCTAGTCTCTGGGAATGACGTTTAGGTTCAAATATCAAACAAAACACGCGTTAGTACGCTTTGAAAACAAATGTTCAGGCGCCCGAAAATTCATAGGCATCCACAGAATAAAATTCAACACCGTTTCTCGGCTAATGGCTAATTTTGCTTTTACTGACTATTTACCATGGAAACCACAGAAACAGAATAAATTTACTTTTTATCATTTTAGTTGTCAATAATAAATTACTAAAAAAGTTATCTATTTTAAATTTAATCATATGCAATACACGTCATGAAAGGGTCTTTAACTGACTCGAACGATAGCTGTATCCTCTCGTCAGCAAAACATCACTTTCCTAGATTATATCAATATCACACATATATTATAGACAAATAGGATTTAAGACGTTTTCAAAATGAACGAACCATGGCGGTACTTCTCGGATATACCTTTTTGGTCTAACCGTATATTCGATTTGGTGCTTCGGTTTCCTGTTGGCTATGATACGATGGTATCTGTAGCAACCGTACCTACATAATAATAATTGACTTTTTTATAAATTATTTTTTTCAAAAGTCAGACTGACATTTTGAGTTTAAAAATAGGTTAGATACCAAAATTAACTTTAATATTCATGATATAATCATGACAAATATCATTCGATCACTTCCGTATATTCTAAATACTTTTCTCTCTTTCTATTCTCAATTGATGTTACCATTAGCAAAGAGTCTTTGCCATTAGGACGTATCCCTCGAGCAAGCTCTCGGGAAATTTCCATGACAACATCAATTTCGAATAGAAATCGCGAAAGTATATTCGAATATACGAAAACGCTGTACGTGTACAACATGCTATTTTTTTCTATGGTACCTACTTAATAGAAAAATTTAAGAGAAAAGCATATGATCTTTTTACAAATTTAAATTCACGAAGTTTGTGTTTATTAAGATTGTTTATCATGGATGCCGTATAAACAATTCGTACCAGCAATGTACTTGTCATTACGATTGTTGAAACGATTAAAATTTTGTTAACTAGTAAAATTACACATTCATTTATTATTTTCTACATACTAAGATGGCCATTTTCTATTAAGTATGGGGTGTACAAATTGGGGTGAAAGCTAGAAGTAACGATATTATTCCTAATATGCTGTGTAAAAAATTTTAATTTACAATGCTGTACAAAAAAAATGTTATTAGGTATTATAAAAATATAAACTTAGAAGTTTTGTTTGCATTTCGAATACAAAATGCGTTTCTTTACACTTTGGTGTCGCAATCATTGAATAGTATGCAAAAACGATTTGAGGAAATAACTTCTATCAATAAAAATTAGCTAAACCGCATACACCTTAACTTTCTCCATTTTACGATACATTAAACTAAAGGATACCGTGACCAGCAAAAGTTTTAAACCTCACTGAAAGTTTTTCACCAAAGATTTTCAGCTTTCTAAATTACTTCAATTACTAGGCAATCCAATCTATTCTTAAAAATCACGTAATAACTTATCTCTAGTTTGGTCTGTAAGTAAATTCTACGTAAATTAACGCATGTTTCCCTTACACAATAGTAGGCGGCAATCATCACTAGATGAGTTAGTTCATCTACCAGGGTTTTTCAGTATTTAGTATGGTTGGCTTATAAATTTTTTGAGCTAGGTATGTCAAGGTTGTTTGAATTTGCATATTATGGATTGTTTTTTATACGAACAGATAGTGAAATTTGTACGTGGATTGGTTTGTAATAAGACCCAAAACGTTTGCTTATTTGGGGCGGTTTATCAACTACCTGTCAAGTTAATCAACGGTTAATTGTCATGGATACGAATTGTTACAAAAATCTCCATTGTAACACGTCAGTTACTGATATAACTGTGTACGGGCACTGAAGTGCAATGTAAATTTGCGGTTTGTCTGCGGTTGCCTAGAAAACGAAAACAGATGGCATTCTGTACCCGCATAATTAAAGGAAATGGTAGTAGTTTATAGTTTCAAGCTTTCTGATCACTTTCACGCCTGCACAAAACTTTTATTTTAAAAAAGAAAATAATGTAGGTATTTCCGAATGGCTGATCATTTCAAACTGTGTTATACAATATTGCAAGTCATGCAGAAATAATCTACAGGATATTTTAAAAATACCGCATAAACTCTACAGAAGACTGTAGGGCAAGTCAGGGTATGTAAAAAAATTCTTTTAATTGTTAAGACACAAAGTAAGAGTGCTAAAATAATGTTGAATCCATAGCTATTGTATCATTCAGACATTATTGTTTCTAGACTGCATTAATATTACCATATAAACAATATATTTTTTTAAATTACTACTTCATTTTACAAACAGCAAACATCATTTTATTAACTTCACTTGTATAACCTACGGAAGGCATCAGATGTTAAACCCTGTGCCATATTGTAAAATTAACGATCTATAAAATGACTCATTATATTTGTTACATCTGGGCACAAATTAAATTTTGCATTTGTATATCGTATACCGCCCTGGCCTCCTCGCTCACCGGAAATGACTCCTTTGGACTTCTTTGTATGGGGTACAATGAAGGAAATGTGGAGCTCGTCAACGACGAAGCTCCCCTCCGGGAAAGGAATGTACAAGCAGCCCGCGATGTCATCTGCAGGGCTGTTTTTTCGCAATTTTCTTCTTTTCACACTAACTGGAAGAGGGTGGATACTAGTGATACTAGTGGATACTAGTGGTTACTAAGCAACACCCGAAACATCATCCAATAGGATTCCATTTTTCGCGATAAATCCGCTTGGTTCGATAAAAATGCCCCTTCCTGTGATAAAAAAAACCCGTTGCTATAGTGTTATTTACTTGTTGGTATGGAGTTGTTTAGTTGTTGGTATGGTGTTGTTTACTAACAGTTTCAGTTTCACTGTTTATTATTTTTTGATTACATATTCGGGATTTTGTCTTGTTAAATATAACTAGACCTTGAATTTTCCTAATGGAAAATTTCAGCAGTAGTGTCCTTAACATTCTTGCTATAAGTTTTGTTTTACTAGATATTCAGCCTATACGAATCAATTTCGGCACATTTACAGAGTATATGATAAAATAAAATTCAAAGAAAGTTAACTTGGCAAAGTGTATTTAATGCTAAAAAATACAGGAACATTCCCCCGCGCCTATACTTCGTTTTTTCTAACCACGGCCTGGATGTGAACAAAACCACCTGACAATTTTTAAAACGTCATCGCAATGCAGCGCTGTGATTGGTAGTTACAGCGAGAAGATTTCACCCCTTTACGGTAGGAGTAGTTACGTTCGATTCGTGCCTTAATTGCAGTTGCATTTATCGTCATCTGTGTATGGTAACTGGTGCTTTAGAATTTTGATTTATTTAAAATAGAATCGTCGCGCGTCGCCCAATGAAACTATTCTTTGCAGCTATGGTTTAAACTACCCCGCGCGCTAGTTTACGTAAGATACGTACCACTGTAAACGTACACTAGAAATGATCACGTGGTTTTGTTTACATCCAGGCCGTAGTTAAAAAAATAAGGTATAGTAAGATCACGTTGCGTTTAAACGACCAGTCTAGACTTGAGTTCCATCCCAGACAATTGTTCAATGTAACTATGGTACTTTTTCCAGTTTAACTGTATAGCACGTCCGCCGACCAACACGCGCGTCGAGCGGCTGAAAACCACTGGTTACACCCACGGGTTACAACAAACAAATCAATTAAGCCAATTCTTTTCGATATACTCCCAAGCATGTTCATCAAATTAATATTAAATGTAAACAATCGACAAAAAAATTATATGTTCAACACAGCAGAAGTGCAGATTTACTGCCTTGGCTGGTTTCACAGCTTCGGCGGTATGCCAGAATTCCAAATCCACATACTCTTGAAAAGTAAGTCAGTCTGAAACGGATGAGTTTGTTTATTATATCTTCAATAAACTGTTAAAATAGTTTAAATTGTTAGTACTCGTTCTGAACTGTAGAGATCATTCACATTCTTCAATCACTTACAGTCTTTCAGACGACGTCAAAATATTAGCAGTTTGCAGAATTATATTTATTAAAATTTTGCATTTACCCAGAAAGATGTTATGGAATATTCGTCGATTGTCATTGTGTTTTAGAACATGTTACGACTTGGTAATCACAGAATAGCACGCCAGATGTTTACACGAAAAACAGTTAGCTGCGATGTATCAGGAGGGGTTGCAGATAATGTATAGTATCCGATGTTAATTTTCATAAGAATGTTAAAACAAATACTACGAATTAAGTGCGGTCCCTGCAGCCGCGGCGAATACTTTGAAATCTTCGGCCGTTTTAATGCTTTAAATAAAAGCTGCATGGCCACAGTTGTAGTACATCTTGTTCGCTTACCACGACACAAAACAATGCTATCACTGTATAACTTATTGATTCCCTAGTTCATTTACCATACATCAATGGCAGCCAAGGTAATTCAAATTACCATTATTTCAACTCTACCACAGTTTAATTGCTCTAAAACTAAAATTCAGTGTTCTATTGGGAGATAAACTGGTTTCTTTGCATGGCACTAAAATAGTTTTAACCGTTTTAACCTTATGACATAACCGAAATATATTTTTAAACTCACTTATACCAAACAACACTAACTTAGAAACATTGTAGGAAAAACAATATATACAGGGTCTTTCTCAAATGGCGGACACGGAGCACAGTACGACATTCCCCTCCAGATACTGATCAGAAAAATAAAATACAATGATGCCCGTTCGTCGCTAGTTTCAGAATTATTCACGGTCAAAGATTGAGATTCAATTCCTTTATGCTTTGGAAAAACGGGTAAATTTTAACCGTTCTACATTGTTCATCAATCAAGTATTAAGTCTTAATAAATTTCGAATGTTTTTATACGCTGTATTCCTTAAGTCGGTGAAAGCAAGCAATGTTGTCATATTAAAAAAAATTTAAAACGCGAATAACTTGGAAACTAAATATATTAGGACAAAATCGTTTATACTTTTGAACTCAGCTTTAATATGAGAATCGCGTAGTGCTCTCCGTGTCCGCCATTTAAGAAACACCCTGTATACTTGATATAACTTGAAACTACATCCGTTAGAATAACAAATAATTCAACGATGATTGCAATTGCGTGGTCAGTATCGGAGAATGAGCCCAAAAATCTTGTATCCCAAATACTGGGAAAAGAGGTGGGGAGCTGTTTTACGGTGGGACGTCATATCCAATGATGATGAAGAATAAAGAAAAAAAAACGGTATATTGTGAAACTAACGGAACAGGCGAACTTAAAACTTAAAAAATGTGTTGCAACTTTTTTATTATTTGTAATGCCCAAAAAAAACGCAAATTAGTCAACTTTTAAGTTAAATTAAATGATTAAGATCCATTGGAACACTTTTAAGTTGATACTGTGAAACCATTATAAGGAATTTCAAAATAAAATTCTAACTTTAAACACCCTGTACCTCTAAACCAGTAACATACAGGGTGATCATTTGAAAACAATCCACCCCCAATATCTCGGTGCACAAAGCTTTCTAAAGAAATCGCCGAGACACGTCAACGATATTAATGAGGGGGACATATTTTTACATAAAAGTTACATAACACGTTTTATCCCCCCACCCTCCAGAGCCTCCTCCTCAAAAATTTTAAATGGCAAGGGGGGTTATGTGATACCTCATTTGAAAGGCCTTTGGATTACCTACATTTTGACGTTTTGCTTTTTAAAATCGGTTGATTCGTTTTTGAGATATTAAGGGAAAAGTGTTTAAGTTTATTAAAACAAAAGGGAGCTTTTAAAACGCATAGCAGGCTGTTGTCATAATGCTTACTGGATGTTTTTATTGTCACTACTTGTCAAAGTGTTTGGCAATAATAATTGTTGATGTTCGTTTAAATTAAAATCGATAGATTTGTTTTTCAGAAATTTAAAGAAATATAAAAATTAAAGAAAATAGCAGGCTGTGCAGAAACAATTAAATGATGTTTTGACGATTGTGCAAATTTAATATTACAGTGTTTGTGTGTGTTTTACTTTGCGGTTCGAGATTTTTGTGAAATTTAAAAAATGGTTTACACGTTAGCTGAAAGAATTGAAATTATTTTTATTTACGGTGCCGAAAATCTGTGTGACCGAAGAACTAAAGTAAAGTAAAGTAAAGTAAACGAACATCAACAATTTATTATTGCCAAACACTTTGACAAGTAGTGACAATAAAAACATCCAGTAATGCATTATGACAACAGCCTGCTATGCGTTTTAAAAGCTCCCTTTTGTTTTAATAAACTTAAACACTTTTCCCTTAATATCTCAAAAACGAATCAACCGATTTTAAAAAGCAAAACGTCAAAATGTAGGTAATCCAAAGGCCTTTCAAATGAGGTATCACATAACCCCCCTTGCCATTTAAAATTTTTGAGGAGGAGGCTCTGGAGGGTGGGAGGATAAAACGTGTTATGTAACTTTTATGTAAAAATATGTCCCCCTCATTAATATTGTTGACGTGTCTCGGCGATTTCTTTAGAAAGTTTTGTGCACCGAGAGATTGGGGGTGGATCGTTTTCAAATGATCACCCTGTATGTACAGGGCATGCTGGATCGTCGTTCTGGTCTCTAGTATTTTCCATTCTTTACCGTTCTTAATCAATCACCCTGTCTAAAAACTATAATGAAAAATATGATGATCTTCAAATACACCCAATGGTATAACCGCTTTACAATAATTATATTAAAAAAAATTATTTGGTAACATTGCCTAATTTCCTAAGTAATTCAGTGAAAACTGCATCACTACCCTGTCACAATCATGTTAACCAAACTGCTGACGAACCTGTAAATTTAAAATTCACGATATAACATGGAAGGAACTTAATTTATTACGTACTGGAAATGTTTCAGCTGTAAAAGTTAGAAATTCTGCTACTAATAAACTTAGAAAATAATACAAGAATAAAAAAAATAGAGGGACTTGACACCTGATCAGTTGTTAATAAATTGCTGAAATTCAAACATGCTGCAAATTTAATAAATTTATACGTCAGATATCTGCGATTTGGTATACGCTAGTGGCGTTAACATGTATCACAATTAACATTAACATAATCGTGAACATTTGAATAGGTAGGGTCGTAGGGACAGTGTTCTCTGAACTTTTTAACATCTCAACTAACACTAACATGATTGTGACAGCGCAGTTATACTCAATACTTTGAAGTAAATCGAGTTGACAGTTTGGATTAGTAGGTAGATAGTCGAAATTCTAAATCAGAGGGAGTTTTTACTATTGAAAAAAATCACACTTAGTAGACAAATCCATGAGCAGTCAGTAGCAGTAATATCAGTTATTGCAAATAAAAACTGAATCATCCATTTTCATTCTGTAAACAAAATATTTCAGTTTCGCTAATTAGAAAGTTCCTAACATCTAAAAACATCTTGTCCAACAAACAATTTGTTGGTATAGCCTCAATTGTTGTCACAACAAATACTACAAGCTAATGAAACAAGCTGCACCTACAAAGTTGTTTGTTGTTTGAGCAAAACGAATTTGGCAGGAAATAATAACATAGCACCATAGTTTTTGTGCTGACCGAACAAATTCATATTTGTTGTGACTTGTGACTTGTTGAGGCTATACCAACAAATTATTTGTTGGGAGAGCAAGATTTTTTCAGAGTGTAAGTATAATTTTTAAAAATGTTCATTTATGCTAGAACAAACTATTGTTTTAGGTTTACTTCAAAAAATGGTATACTATAGTTTAATCTAAAATAGAACTTCGCCATTTAACTAAATGTGTTAACTAAAACTTAGTACTTAGTACTATTACACCTACATCTTACTCCAATGTTACTTACGGTGATTTCAAGTTATGGGGGATGACAATGATTAGATGAAGTACGAACTATAAATTAAGTACGATACAAATACATGTAACTAAACGGTTAAATTGAATATAGTACACACAAATTTACCAGTACATGCACATGTGGTGATAACTGATAAGCACATAATTATGTGATGAAGTGTGTTGAAATAATATGCAATCGACACTAAAAGTCAGAAAAGTAAATATATATATGTATCTAATTCGACCACCTTTGTTAGTAGAGAACATTGGCTATCTAAAAAGACAAAAGAAACAGTTCCAAAACGATAACCACAAAGTAACAACAGGCAATGAATGGTATAATAAATATCCAAATGTCCGATCGCTACGCTACTGGCTGCTACCTACGAATGACGCCGGTTGTTACCTTCACAATCAGCGACGCGTCGTGAGCTTCTAGACGTCGGGGATGATGTGTCGGCCATCTCGGTCGTTGTCGAAACTGCTTTGTCAAACCAGATATTCCTGCGACACTTTAAGTAAAATCATCATCAAATTTGTATTTTGTGTGCGAATGCGTGCAACATTCTAAGTAAGGCGGATTAGTGATGCAATCAGGAAAGAATGGCAGTGTCAACATGATGGTCACTACGGTTTCGTGAATAAGGCAACGATGCGAATACTAGATTAGTACTATTTTAGTTAAGTCCTAAACTAATTTACAGGATATCTAATATTAATTTAAAAAACACATTTTCAGGAGCTTTTACAAAGACTCTAAAAAACGCCTTTCAAATGAAAACTACAACTGAGTTAATTTCGTCAACTAGGTAACACAAGCACCAATAAAATAAATATGAAAATAAGAATTAAAACTACGTGCCATATTTCTTATTCTAGATTATTTATGCAATTTTACAGTACATACATATTATTATAATAAATTATTGTAGAGAATGATTCACACAAGATTGTTATAGAGTGATTCTGATTAGTACTATAGATAGAACAATGAAAAATTAACGTCTCTATTACCAACAGCTTTGGTACATTTAATAGAAATTATTCGCCTCTGTAATCGTTTAGGGATATAAGTCCATGAGATGAACTATACAACAGAGTGGTGATTTTTTCGATGCTCACTATTAGTATTTCGGGAACGGTAAACGATACGAAGTCGGTTAAATTAGACAAAAGTTACGATTTTTTTCTAGAAGGCCTAGAAAATTTGGTTGTATTGAAGATAATAATTTTTTTCTAAAATCGCTATTTTCAGTTTTTTCGTGTTAAATCAGGAAGCAATCAAAATATCCTGGATTTATTTTCAGATTCTCAATCGTCATAAAAAAGTGCAACTTTTGTCTAATTTAACCGACTTCCTATCGTTTAATAAATAATCACCACTTGGTATAGCGCTTTATATCAGTGCGCTTGAACAACGATTTGGCGTTTATGTGACTTTAACATAGTTTTACTTTGGTTTTACCTACACAGTTTAATGTAAACTAAAAGCATAATAAATTTGTATTTGGACAAGCTTTACCGTTTTCAAGGGCTCCCGCGATCAAGTTTATTCTAACTCTGTATTAATTAGAAGTGCCACCTACAAATAAGAACACGTCTATCATTCGTAGTTTGAACTTGCCATTTATTACTCATTTGGTAACCTCGTACCTTCCCTTCATGTATAAATTGGTTTAATTTTTATTTATTTTTTAAATACAGGAAAATTACTTCCCTTCAACAACAATAACAAGGAAAAATAAGTTAACTTACTTCCCGTTGTTATAGCGAGCAAAACGCGCTCAGTAACATGTACCTACTTCTACAAAGTCAATGTCATACTCATAATAGTGACTTACAATGCAAGTAGAAAAAATTAATTTCGCATGTTCGCATGTTCAATTTCTGTATTAATCTATGAAATTCTGAATTACCGACACTATAGGAAAACCCACGAGTAATATGAAATAAAATCGAATCGTACCGCGGTTGCCTACTTCTAGATCATAGAGCACCCAAACAGCGTATGCTGTGAACTGAATACTAACAATATCTGAAGCACAATTTTTTTTCAAATTTCAGATTCGAATATATATGTTCTCTAGTCACTGGAATATACCGCCTACAGAATATTTAAAAATTGTGTTAGTAGGACACAACTACGTTACAGAGAGTGAAAGCAGTTCGCGACATTGATAATGTTATGATCAAGATAAAGTTCATTAATTCATAAATAATGTCTTTATATCAACCACACCACCCACACAACTAACTAAGTTATTCCTTAGAAGCAAATGTACTACTAAATTGTTGAAGTCAAAAGTATAAACAACAGTAGTATCATTCGCAGTACCTACTAACAATTTTAAATCAGCAATGCCGATCGGTTATTTATCAGTTAATTTTACTTGTGGTACCTACAACCTAATTATATCATTGTTAATTGATCATATTGATTTTTAGCTCTTGAAATACAACGAAGAGTTTCCACCGAATAACGCATTGGCAGATCTATATAGAGATATGGAGAAGAAACAAAAGGAAATCGCAAGTAAAAAGTAGTTATCCAATGTTATCTTATTTGGAATTATTTTTATACCCCGAAAAGCTAAGAACATAAAATAAAAATTTGTAGTTTACATAATATCATTTAATTTCTATTCATTGAGTATATGGGCAGCAAGTTCCATGTCTTAAAAACTCATTTGGGGTAGACCGTGATCCTATTATAAAGTTGCCAACATGTAAACAGTAATACCTATACTAGTTACTACAACATTTTTGATGGAAAATGTTAAACAACGATTTTACCAGCTGTTGCTCTTAAAATCAACTTAATAAAACGTAGTATTATCAATTTAGAATCAATCACAGCAAATTGAGTTTTTTAAGGCATGGTAGCAGTGCCTATACGACACTATTTACTACAGTGTATAAGAGAATGTATCGTATTATATAAACCAATTTATTTAGTAAATTTTGCTTGCTTCCTTCAAATGTTCCATTATCAAACTTCCGATATTATCGTTACATCACCCATTGCAAGTACCTTCGTAGAAGTATGGAATGGAATGGATTATTTGATTTCGTGATTGGTTGCTGTCCCAAGTAAGCGAATACTAACAGAGTCAGGGCAAAATTCTATTGCATTTTGCATTGAAACCTTAGCAGATGATGGCGAACCAAACAAACGAAGGTTGATGAAGGTGGTTTAAGGATAATGGGTTTTCCCAATTTAAGTGTTTACAGTCTTCATCATCATGTTTTATTTTTTTAATAGCATATAGCAACTTTGTTTCTTCATCCGCAGTAACAGACGCGTTCTTCTACGATTTATGGGGTTTAGCTGGTTTTCTTTTAGAATCAAACTCCCTGCACCATCAGGAAAGTGTGGCCATTTGTTACCCGTAACCGATGTGGGGATAGATACTGATAGACATTAGATACTAAATAGATACTGATCATCGATCAGTATCCGGCCATATTGTATTGATCAGTCATTAATTGATCGGAAGTGAAACTACTTAAGTTAAGTAGGTCCAAACGATCCCTATTAATACACTCCCAATTTTGATTTAAAACTGTCCTCATACTTAAACATCTTTTTGAAAATCAGAATTATTCGAACGTAATTCCAGGTTCTGCGTTTAAACCAAAAATAGTTATTTCCATATCAAGAGAGCAAAGTAGGCGTTTTTGGACCACGGTATGGTTAAAGCCAGACGAACGAAGCGACACATGCATATTTTTAGTGAAAAACTTTCAACCCTAATATCAGTTTCAATTCTGTATACAATGTATGAAAATGAAGAGAATATAGCACTATATAGTCAAGATACCTATACCGTTATCCGCTTAAACTTTTTTCCTAGTAAACCCTCTTAACTCATTAGAAGCACGTAAAAGTTCCAGATCCGGCTTCGCGTTTTGAAATGTCTATTCACTGCGACCGCCGGAAGTACAGTTACGCTACCTAAATGCCACCTGAATACGGCCCCTGGAAATTTTATTGCCCCTAACAAATTATTTCGGAGAAAACTTTTAAGCGTATAACGTTATACCTTGACGAGTATTCACAAAGTCCTATTAAAGTGGTTTAACCAAAACACAAGTTTGCCTCTAATCCCTAGACCATTCTAAGTATTGACTAAAAAGAATCTGCATTTCTTATTAAAAGGTTGGCAAGGATACCTGGGAATGCTTAAACTTAAAACTTCCCACAGTCTTTCTAATTCGATCTGTTTTCCTCCAGAACATATAAAGTAAACTATTTAGATGTAATTATTATAGCATTCTTGATAACAATTGTGCAGGTAAGCCTAATGTTAATTTTATTGTTTCCTTGCTAGTATTGGAATCTTAAGTTCCATTAAGAATAGAAAAACATGTTAGTTACTACTTCACATAGGACTATAAGAATGTTTCAGATGTTTATTTATTGCTGGCGAATGCCTTTTCTAGTTAATAAAATATTAAACTTCTTAAATTTAAAATTATTATAATGACCCAAAACATTTACAGCCATATTCATAAACAAATTTAGTCGTTACTAACGCGCAACTAGTTTAGCCAGAATCAAACCCTATATGTAGAATTATACATAGGGTTATATCCTAGCTAAACTAGTTCCGCGTTAGTAACGACTAAATTTGTTTATGAATACGGCTGCTAATTTCTTTTTATATATTCATCTGGTCCAGTTCCGTCGAACGAGTAGCCATGGTAAACTGTTTCAAAGCTCTTTAAGATATTCTTCCTGTTGGCCATTGAGCCTTGCTTTAACTTTGATTTAATGTACAAATGTACACTACCAGAAAAATAGATTTGTTTGCTATATTTCGCAGTTTTGTGTTCTTTAAGGAGAAAATTTAGGCCCAACTGCACCAGTTACACTTAAATAATAAGCGTCAAATTTAATTGCCATGGATACAATTCTTAGTGATAGTTGTATACATGGCAATTAAACATTTAAGTGACGTTTATTATTTAAGTATAACTGGTGCAATTGGGACTAAGTAGTTTTCTTATAGGCCTTTGGTAGCAGCCTGTGCTACTTTACGGTAGAAAACCAAAAGCCTCGATCGCCTCGATTCAGCAAAGCAAGCAAACAATTTTTTCAGGGATGCAGTAGGTAAGCATTAAACAAAGTTACTTTATAGAATAGAATTATGTATCTACTTTATAGACGAGGACGACTTCTTTTTAAGTTGAAGAGAGACAAGAAGCCCTTCCCAAGCGCTATCCTTTTTCATCGGGAGTACCAACAGTTCAAAGCTAAAAGTACTAAATTATGCGATATTTCTAGTAACTTTAGTGAATAGTGGTAATTTGTAGTGACATGCGTTGTGTTTACAATATAACCTTACCAAACCGCACTGTTTCTTCGCCTTTCCGTTTGGTCAGATTATGTTGTAGCTATGCCACTACAAATCACCATTATTCACTAAAGTTACTAGAAATATTTAGTACTTTTAGCCTGAACTGTTGGTACTCTGGATAAAAAAGGAATAGCGCTAAGGAACAGCTTCTTGTCTTTTTTCAACTTAAAAAGAAGTCGTCTATTAGCATTTTATAAGAATTTCAAATTCCAAGTATATACTTGGTTCAAAAACATTTTACAAATGACCACCTCCCTAAAGTGACCATTTTGGGCCAGTCCCTTGGGTGGTCACCTTATACAGGTTCTACTGTATTTATAATTTATGTGAGCCACAAGCGACAAGTACATAACTAACGCTTATTTTTTGTCAGAATGTATACTCGAGTTTCACTGTTCGACGTTTAGTAAGTCAATACGATTCGCTACTGATAACAGAAATTTGCCACTTGTACTAAAGTGAAACTTCGCATTTGACAAGCTGTAAGTCCACTGGACTAAGCGATATGGTTAAAAAAAATTGTCAAAAACGTTCAATTTTAGAGTTCAGTAATTTATAGGTAAAAATGTGGTTACAGCAATTTTGTTGAAGTGGACCCAGCGAAGCTTGTTTTTGCTGCCGACAATTGACGAGGGCTGTCGGGAAGCGTGCCCAGTTTCTTAGTTAAAAACTCCTTGTAAATTTGACATGCGCTTTACAAATTGAACACGCCGCACCGTAAGGGTTACAACAAAGCTATGCCTGTTAGATACATATGACGACATGGATACTTATAAAGTTCTTTCACTGTAAACTTGCGCGCACGTCATCAATGACGTATTGACAGCCCCTGGCAGGGTTAAAATTTGCCCGTTTCTCCAAAGCATAAAGGAATTGAATCTCAATTTTTGACTCAGTATAATTCTGAAACTAGCGAATAACGGGGATTGGATTATTGTATTATATTTTTCCAATCAGTATATGGAGGGGAATGTCGTACTATGCTCCGTGTCCACCATTTAAGAAACACCCTGTATACTGGACACTTTTATTCCTGAACATACGGAAATCCATATTTATTTGCTATTGATGTCAAAACAATGATTCCAAAATGTATTATTCTGTTAGAGCGACTAAATTTAGGCAACCAACCGGAAGAGTTTTAGATATCATCAAAAATGTGAAATTTTGTTTTCTTTGTTATCTGTCGCGTATTTCATTCCCTTTCAACCATGTACAACAATCTAATAATATATTCACAATAAATATGTCAAATCATAAAAACGCTGTTTCTTCAAGTTGACGTTTGATATTTTGTCGTAGCATACCGTTTCCTACAAAACAAACAACAATCTAGTAATTCATTATTATTAAAACAAAAGTGTAAGGGTTTAAAGTTGTTGTTTTAGTATATTGGGGAGGCATTAATTTTGTAGCCTTTGAACATATTTTAGGTACCTATGATTAGTAAATTAATCTCAAAATAATAGTTATGTTTTTCTTTTTGAAATCTGTCAAACGTCAACGCATGAGATTCTTCTGTATTGCCGGATCCGATAATGTAAACAATCGAAAAATAAAAGCCATCGCACTTTACCATTTGCGGTTCAAATCAAAGAAAAAGCAAACAATGTAAATAGTATGTTGTACGCTGGACATAATATATAAAATATACAAAGCATTCATAAATCTTTTGTTGTAAATTTGCTAAAATTAAAATTAGTTTCTCTTCTATGTTTCAGAAGGGATACACGATACACGGCATGTAATCGTTTTAAATTTACATTTCCTTAAAATAGCCAATTTCTATAGCTACCTACCAAACTTTTGCCCAAAATGATTTGAATGTTTAAAACTGTGATTCATTTTTTTGTAAGAATAATAGTTACGACACGTGAAAATTAATTTTACAATATCAACATAATGGAAACAACTCTTATAAAAGTATTTTATGTACGATCGATCAATAACAACTGTTTTTTAGACCTAATTTTCAGGCGTAAACCTAGTCTTTTTGGCCCTCGGGCCGTAATTATGTTTTTGGCCCGCTGATTGTACTTTTCTAATTAAGGAATAATTTTATTTTTGTTTGGAATACAAGTAGTAACACAGTTATTTGTTAATATGAACATTTATATCTATCTTACAGTTATTACAATTACTTATATTAAATGCGGAAGGAATGGTGTTTATCAAAGATTCACTGATAACGCTTTCATTAATACCATCATTCTCTAACGTAGAAAGAATGGTGTTTATCACAGAGGGATTGCGAACGTTTTCATTACTGACAGCATTACTTGTTGAGGGTACATGAAGACCTTCGCCTACCATAACCTTTTGTGCAATTTTCATTTTATTTTGCAATGAATCCTCAATATAAGTCTCGGCCACCGCCGAGGACTTTCAGCCACCATGACGTTTGATACTGATCAAGTCTGCGCCCCCATCAGCTAAAAGAGTAGCGGAGGAACGTCGAAAGCAGTGTCCTGTATAGGCACCTGCATCCGGCATATTCAAAAATTTGGCTACTAACTGTTTGCGGCACTTGTCCCAGTGTATTTTTTCCTACAACCTGCGATGTACACTTGCCATTTTTGTAATACACAAAGAGTCGTCGATGCTCCGTGTGTGATGGCCGTAAAAACACGTATTTTCGAAATATTTGTAGAAAATTCAGTGCTAGTTCTTCGTTGTTAACGACTGTAAATGTTCTGTTGATTTTGTTCTTTGTCTTATTGATTTTTACAATGAGTGCAGACCCTACATCCTCAATATCGTCTAGAGTTAATTGGGCTAATTCGTTTCTACGACATGCCCCAGCGATGCCCATGATTATTGCCACCTACAATATTGTAGAAACTCAGTGAGTATAATTATATTTCGAATAATTAGTGATTTTCTTACCTTCATCATTAGAAATGTACCTATCATCTGGGGCTTCCAAGAAAAATTTTGTGATCTGTTCCCTGTTGATTTTTTGGATTCGTACCCCTCGCTTTGCCTTTTCAGAAAGGCGAACAATCGCTTGAATTGACTGATGACATCAATGTTTTCCTTAGCTGCCAAATTTGTTTTGATCATTGAGTAACGCGACCAAAGCGAGGTTGGTTTGTAAATTTTACTTTGTTCATCAAAATATACCAGTAAAACATTTTCAGTAATGGTTTTTACCTTATTAACTGCACACCACTTTAAAAAATCATTATATGTTTTCTCATATATAGCTTTGGATTTTGGCGGTAACAGATTCAAAGTAATGTTCTTTGCTGCTTCATCAAAATCTGGCACAATGCACGAGAAATCTTCTTCTTTAGACATACTTTTGCAAACAAATAGTGACAAATACTTAAATTACTTACTAATTTTTTTGCAAATAATTTGTTTTTGTTTATACTTGTTGCTGTGGTTACGCAGTTTTATTTGGTCAATGATAAATCGATTTCAAAGGAGCGCTTTTCATTTTTTGTTTAAATACAGTCATTGTCAATATAAACTATAATTTTACGGTTTTTAAAATTTCGATCTTACATAAAGTTTTGTATGCACCTCAGGCGTAACCGACGTCTTTGGCCCTCGGCGTGTTATAGCCCTCCGTGCTTCGCACGTCGGGCTATAATTTTCACACCGCGGGCCAAAAACGCCTGGGTTACGCCCTTGATACATAAATAACTATAATCCATTCAGGAAACTCCCGTGACGTTAAAGTTACATTCAGTTGGTTAGTATAAAAATCCCTATTAGGGTGTTAGTAATTTTTATATTTGATATTGGGCCCACTTCAAATTTAAATTTAAATCTTTTGTTTGGTGTTTACTTTGACATTTGAATTATTAAAATATTTTGTGATCAATTCTATAGATTAATAATTCATAGTAATTCATCAAAATATGAATGTAATGGATGAAATGAAGCAAGAAAGACATCTACTTTCAGCTAGAGAAAAAGAAGCTGTACGTAAATATTGTATAGAGCGACAAGAGATTAGTCCTCAATTAAAAAAATATAATGTTTTTGAAAAAGCTGCGTATATATTTTCAGTAAGCTTTACATTTTTATCCTTGCAAACCAATATTCCTATCCTTCATCTCCTTCCTTACAGATTAGTGTAACCGTGTGTAACGTAAGTTAACGAAATCTATACAAAGTTTGAAAATGGTGAAGACTTGGAAGACGCAAAAAAAGGTGGAAGAACAGCTTCAAACGTTGATGATTATAACAGAGTAATGGGAAATCATACCTTTACCAATATTCCTCGAATTATTATTATTTCCTTAATGGAATCTGATTCTGAAAATGATTCTGATGAGGAGTTTCTTTTTTAATTCTTTCAATGTTTCGAATTTCACCTAATTGCAATAAAATAAATGTCCTAATCAACTTGAATTTTCTAGTTTAATGTAATCCGTATTTCTGAAATTATTTACATTACATTTACTATGTTCTATGAAAATCATGTTTAATTTAACAAAATGACAACTAATTTACCATAACCTTACAACGTTTGACACTCTTGACCGTTAAGTACAGTCAGGTGTATATCAGCAGGCTTTGTGTGTATCAGGTACACTCAAAATTTTCCAATTGGCACATTAAACGTCACGGATGTTTTCTGATTCTACTATAATATAGGAACTCTAGAAAATAAAAATCCTAAACCAAGGTAACCTTCAAGATCATAACAAAATCCAGCCAAGATTTTTCACCTACCACGTTAAAATCGAAATAGGTAGAAATAAGTCATAAAAAATGGCATTTCGAAAAACAACCAAAACGACATAGGTAACTAAAAACTACATATATACTTTCTGTTTAGTGATCAGCCTCGATCCCGAAATTATGTACCGGAAATAGCTATTATACATAGGTACTATTTTAGGCGTAAAATTTGACAAATCGAAATCACACTTTGGCTGCAGTTGGAACATAAGTAATATGGATTACCGATTGTATTCTATCCGTTTATAAAGCGGAGTACAGCGGAGTATAATGAGCTAGGGATATGTCCTAACCAATTCTAACTCATACAATTCTACGTCGATACTAATGAAAAATAACACGCAGGCAATATTTTGTTCTGAATAGGGCATCTGAAGAAGTCGGAGGAAATTTACAACAGTCTGGGACGATTTCTATAACTGCAATGGGTTATTTAATACGATATTATTATACAATTTAGCTACATAGGAACAGTTGTTTGAAGTTAACAAAATCTAATTTTACTCTACGGTCAGTTAGATTGGCAGTGAAATAAAATGAATACTTTAGTCAAAATCTCTACATTAAAATACCTAACAGTTAAATAATTTTTTCTACTAGCGTGCGGAAAAACGCATTTTCCGCACATTTTTTAGTGCGGAAAATCCACTTTTCCGCACCGTGCGGCAAAGGATTTTTCCGCACTAGTTTTTCTACTAGCGTGCGGAAAAACGCATTTTCCGCACGCTAGTAGAAAAACTATTGTTCCTAACACGTGCAGAAACCTATTTTTCCGCACTTAAATGCTTGACACCACTCCGCTACGCGTCGTGCTGTCAACGGCATTTGCGTGCGGAAAAATCGATTTTCTGCACTTGTTAGGAAAATAGCTATTCTTTTACTGAAAACACTGCTATACACAAGTGGAAAACTGAGGTTTACTTGATTAGGTACTTGATCTAGCTATTTTTGCAGTAAAAACTAATAGTAGGTAAAAGAATATCCTCGTGTTTGAATTCCAGAATTGTTTTTTATATTATACCGTTAACAGTTCTAATGGTTGATCAAGATAAAACGAATCAAAATTCAAAGTTCAATTTCGATGTCAGTATTTCATAAACTCTGAGGCGTAGTAAGTAATTTATTCTAGGATGGGTCGACAATTAGGCAAAAAATTTGTACCTACCACAAACCGTGAAACGTCCCTGTTAAAAGGCGGATTCGGGGAAAATACACAATTTTAAGCACCATATTGCATATTTTCCTTATTTATTTAATGTGACATGAAAATACGTAGGTAACAGTTTTTATAGTACTACTGTACAATTTTTCAGAGCCAATTTTAAAGTAGGAAGAGCGGGCGATTTTTTTTCTTATTATTGGTGTTTTATCTGTCTACACATAGAACGTTTTAGTTTAATTTCTAAAAAATATCTTTTCAGCATTAAAAAATGTACAACTCTATTTAACTTTAAAATTTTCAAGTAGTATTTACAAAAATATGGATATCGAAAAATCCTCTCTATCGACAGATAGATATAACCACGCTCTTTCAAATGCCACAAGAATTTTTTTTTCTAAAATGCAAATTAATTCGGAAATAATGGAAATAAAATTTTAGAAATATCAATATAATTCACCTTTTGCAATTTAGCATGTAAGCAACACAACTAATAAGTCGGGGCACGCTAAAGGTGCATCTACGTCATCAATCGCATTTTCTGGTAATTTTGTAGTACCAATCTTGAAACAGTATAAAACTGTAATTTTTTTTTCTGAATTACGTATTAAAAGTATGCTTTTTATAAGCCCATAGAATGTTATTTTACAGTTATTATTTTTATTAATTAGTTGTATTCATATTATTCCTGCATAAAATAAAAACGTTTACTAATTAGTGTTTTTTTTTGTCCTATAAGTTTTTATTTAAGCACATGATCGTTGTTGTTTTTTTTTATTGTGTAGGTATATATTCCTCGAACGTCACTCTGACAGTTTGAGAAACACATTAAAGCAAACGACGTTTTGAGAAACAATAAATAAATATAAACAGAGTAATTCATGACGTCATGGACGTCATTAAAAAATTGATGACGTAGATGCACCTTTAGCGTGCCCCGACTATATCTTAGTTCTGGTATGTACTTTTCTGTAGTAATGAATGTACAGGGTGGCCCAAATTCGTTGTCCGTATAGGGTACCTCAGTAGCTACTGTCGGTCGTAAAGAGAAAACTGAGGGCACATTCTCCAGCTCGTTTTTTGAGACAAATTTAAGGGCGTGAACGAAACTTTTCTATCGTTTCTCATTTTCAAGGAAAACTTTTTTGCTTTATTAGTTATCTGAAAACCATAAAAACATTCAACAGACACTTTCTTTAGTAGAATTTAGTGGCCTACTCGAACTAGGGTTCAAATTTCGGAGATGTTAAATATAGTTTTGTTTATTTAAATCGAAACCATAGTTCAAGTTGGCTATGCCCCTATTAAAACAAGTGTTTCTTTCTGATGTTAAAAATATATAGATACTTTAATGGGTATATTTCTAATAGTTTTTCATCAAAAGTGAAATTTAGTGTTTCAGTTACATGGATATTCAGATAAAGTAGACATTTTTATTTGGGGGACGTGATACTAAAGACCAAGTTTTATTTAATAATAATGAATTAATTTCATCTTTAATTGCTCTGAAATCATCAGCCCATGCAAGACTTCAGAAATATTGGCAGCTTATTTTTTTCAAATTTTTTTAATAAAAAATATGCAGACATGATTTCACAAAAGTTAAATTAAACCGATATTTCTGAAATTTTGCATGGGGTGATGATTTTACATTCTGAAGAACTTTTCTAAATGACGTTTTTCAAAGTTAGTACAGCAAACGTACTTTACCTGAATAAATGTAGTAAAAAGACTAATTTTGCTGAAAAACTATTAAAAATATACCCATTAAAGTATATATTTTTTAAATGAGAAAAAAATACCTGTTTTAACAAGGATATAGTCAACTATGGTTTCTATTAAAAAAAATACAACTACATATATTTAATATATCCGAAATGTGAACCCTAGTAAAAAAATTGAGTATGCCATTGAGTTCTACTCAAATAAGTGCCTTTAGAATGTTTTTAGTCTTGGGATGGCTTAAAAAAAAAATTTCAACATAATAGGAACATGGAAATTTCGAAAAATCGCGTTTTCCTTGAAAACCAATTTGACAACCAATTTGGGACACCCTTAAAACTTAAAACAGGATGCATCGAGGGCCGAGTTAAAGTTGATCCGCAATTCGCGCGGCATGCGGTAAGTCGCATCTGACCAATCATAGACTATTGTAGTGGTGCCAGATCTACTACTGTTTTGCGCTAGACCAACTGCTTCCGCTTCCCTAATATCATACCTTTATATTTCAAATATCTACCGCATCTTTAATCATAAATAATAATCAATAAAAAAAGCTAATAATAACAAATCCAGTTATTGCCAGTTAAAATTGATATTTTATTTAATATTTACCTATTATTTTTATTTATTCATATAACAATTTTTGGAGTGGACGGAATCTACTTAACCCGAATTATAAGAGGCACAAAGCTCCCCCCAATTTTCAGAAACACCCTTTTTGCAGGTAAACAAACTTTGTTTTGTAAATGTTTGTAACTATAAGATAGCATGGAAATTTGTTAAAATTTACATGTATACCTACATTTTCTTTTGAAAGTCCAGGGATAAAAGTACGAAGTATTAGAGATATTAATATCTTCTTTGTTAAACCATACAATCGAACCCCACCAAAAAAAACTCAAGAGTTTCCGTTTCCTCTGTGTGATTGTTGCATTGCAGTTGCAAATTTCACAATCTGATGTGTGCAAAATTTAAAATATAACTTTGTTACAATATAAAAATAGTATTCCTGTTGATACTATAGAACGTGTGGCAACGCTGCAGACTAGTATTACTACTACAAGGTGAGAGTTCTGTACAGGCTCTTATAGATGCTTATAGGGTAGGTACGTCAACGCCACATTTCTATGCAGGCTGGTATTGAAATAAATGTACGGGGTATATCAACGCCACATTTCTATGCAAACTTGTATTGAAATAAATGTACACCTGTCATTTATAAATAAATCCAATCCGGCTTTTGAGTGAACTGGCATCGTCGGAGAGCAAAATTCTCATAAGAAGTTGGTTGCATTACATATATCTTCACCAAACAGAAGACTGAGACACGCTAAAATAGTCTGCGATTGGTTAGATGCGGCTTACCGCGTGCCACATGACGTATGACGCGCCAATTGCGATCCACTTTACAGATACTTTAAAAAGCAACGTTGCATCCTCGTTACGTACTGACAACGAGTCGCACAGCACATCAAAGAATTTCAAAAATTTTCAGAAGTTCGAGCGACCAATAAAAATTTTTTATTCTGATTATAACAGAGATTAACACTAATTTTAAAGATTTACGTTTTCCATAAATGTGAAATATATAGAAAATTGAAATTCAAAATTTATTTCAAGGGGGTGCTGGGGCCCTTGCTTCAGATCCCCGCGGGGAGGGCTTCCTGTAAATACACGCCAATTTGTTCAAAGAATTGTTTTCAATAATTTGTTATAAAGACAATTACATTATCAATTATCCATTATGTTGTAACGGAATAAATATCTCACCCCGGTTACAACTTTTATGTTTCTTTGACGTAACAAAACATAATATTTAAAGCAAGCCTCCCGAACATTACTTTCCATTGAATTCAAGCAAACTACGGGGCAATTTACAGCATGTGGCTGGTGTAAAGAAGGTTAGGTTTCAGGGTTCGAGCAGGTATAGGGTACAGCCTGCACATAACAAAGGTTTTTGCAGACATCTGAGGATCATTTGAGATTACAGTTTGTATTTCCTTTTTGCCAATTTGCTTTTCAGTGGCTGCAATGATATAAAAAACAACAGCTAAAAAGCCTTATCATTCCAAATTTACACTGACACGTAAATGTCCTCTCCATACATGCATATTAACTACTTATACTGACTGCACTTTGAATTCCAGAACGAATATTTTTAGCACGAGGGTTTATGCAGAACTATGTTTTAGAAGCAAACAGAAATCACTTACCCACCGACTGCTGAAAGAGGTAACATAACGGGTGGGGGCGGTACATTATAAGAAAAAATTTTAGGTCCTGTAGATGCATTTTCAAACAACATGGCTCAAACGTAAACTAAATAGACACCGAATTCACCCTCGCCGGTTGGAAAACGACTGACGATGCAGCTGTGCTGTTCGGCAGCCCTTCAACCAGCCGGCAACGGTTCGACCCGACCCACCACACTACAAGCTTTTTGTACTCCTTCCCGTCATACACATTCTTCCTATTTACTTCAAAACTCGGCCTATATAATAAATAATATGTGTGTGTGTGTGTGTGTATTCGTAAAATTGAGATCCACCGTAAATGTAAATATAGACTTTGTAAACAAAGAATCCGCCGACGTAGACGGACGAGGCCAATGCATCGCAAGGTTCAAGGTTAGAACCATCACTCCCACCGTCTAGCAGCCGATCTTTTTATTTAGTATGCGTCCACAAATAACACAAAGCTACTATTGAGGAGCAAGAATAGGCCGACGACGTTAAAGAAACAAATAATTATAGCTAGATACTACCTGCATAAAAATTAATAACTGTAGAACTAGATTTGCATTCTCGCAGAATACTAGATAGTAAATAAGTAGTATGACAAGTACTATAGTTACGTAGGTACAGCTGCGGCTGTAATCATCAAACAACACAAGAATATTACCCATTGACTGCATTTTGTTCGTCATGGCAGCCAAATTTTTAGTTTCACTTTTTTTTAACAACGACCATGGACGCCCGAGACCCAAATTCAACGGGTGCAAGAAAAAAAGGAATAAATATGCATTTAAAATTTGTATTTATTAATTAAACAGACAAATACAAATAACTTTCCCAAAATCCTAAATGCTTGATAAACAACTGGTGAAAGACCTTGAGTTTATTTTTACTGTGTTGAGGTAAAAACCACCCTAGTACAGGTACAGTAAACAAACATGAAATATGTAATAATAATAAAACATCTGACCGTCTATATTTTAAGCATTCTAGCCGGGTTTCCAGGGGGTGCAATATCAATTTCGACATGTTTGTTGTAACTTCAAATAAAATTAATAAAATTTTCAAAAAACAATATTATACACGTTAATGTCGGTTACAAATAGGAACATGCACAATCAAGGTGACACAAAGATGACTGTCGTGCCATGTCCTTAGGTATGTTGTTAGTAGCCAACAACAATTTGCAAACGTTTACTTTACGTATACAGGGTGATCATGAACTATCGTATTTTCAAGTAACATTTATATTGGGTAGCCATAAATATGTAGCCATACAATCAGCACAAATGAAAAACTGTTAAATTTAATTAGCTAAACCATAAGTCGTTGATAACGTGACAACCAAAATTTATTCTTAACTATTAAAATTATTTTAAATAGTAGTAATGGACAGGAGTCATATTTTACAATTTTTTTACCGGACTCGATAACTGCAAAATGGCGACCGCTATGAATTTTTCAAAATTTTGACTTTAGCGACCCATAACTCAAAACCAGTTATCTGATCAAATTCAAATTTTGAAATTTAAAAAAATATTACAAAATGACTGGCACACGATTTTGTTTAAATTTTCGACAATTATGCAGCTTGGCACATTTTCTTTTTTTTTTTGGTAAATGCTAGAATTTCACTGTGGCGCCCTCCACGAGGTTTTGAAAATTGGAAATTGATGCTCCTAAAGCTCTTTTATTATCAAAATATGAAAATTTAAATATAAAAGTTGTTTAGTATACAGGGTGAGTCCGTTATGGGCATTTCCTCTGCATACCACAAGTTGTATGAACATGTTTAAATATTGAAATACAGTAACAAAATTATTGTGTATACCGAGTGGGTATTTTCAAAGCCGAACATAGGGAAATTGCATTGTAACTCATCTTTATATAGATTCCTGCTCGCCATTTAAACTCACAAGGATGGTAATGTCTTTATTATAAAAACCCTCTGCTCTACTGAATACTCGTTATTATTCATATTATTTGATATTAATAACAGAAACATCGACTGATTTCAAATAATTTAATTGACAGATAAAAAAAAGTTGACAATCATAGCAACCTATATTATTTCAAAATAGCATTATTTTATAATTTTTTTTACAGAAAAAGATAAGTAAGTACTAACATTTATTGGTACCATCAGATGCGCTGTATTTTTGTCGTTCTATTCATACCATTACCATCCTTGTGGGTTTAAATGGCGAGCAGGAATCTATATAAAGGTTAGTTACAATGCAATTCCCCTATGTTCGGTTTTTGAAAGTACCCAGACGGTATGTATAAAATAAAACGTAAACGTTCACAGATAAAAACAAATTACAACTGCCTACTGCCAAACAACTTATGTATCAATACTCCTGAAAGTCGGAACATGCATGCAATTACAGTTCCTGTATAACAGTCCTGCGCGACTGAAAAAGAATGCAACAAAAGATGAAACGTAGTGTAAGGTACACGGGGCTGGTATGGCAAAAATTACACCTTCGGGCCGCGTGACACCTATGGTGAGTCTCATTAAAATCATTACTATAAACAAATATGTCTTTCCACTACTAACCTGAAAAGTCGTCATTATTTACTCCTTTTCTCTAATGAGAAGTTATATTTCTCAACCTAGGTAAATAATGATAATGAAAAATTACCTAGGAAAATAATAAAATAAACGTTCTATAAATCAGATGCATTGGTTTTGTTTTTTAGTTTGACAACTACAGTTTCAGGCTACTAAATATTTAAAAAATCATGTGGAAAAGGCAAATTACAAAAATTTAGATGAATAACATTTCTAGTAGTGAAAAAAATAGTATATAGACCGCGGTAAAGAAGATTTCTCTCAACCTCGCAACTTATTTCCCTTGCTGCTTCGCAGCTCGGAAAATAATAATGCTCAGTTGAGAAAACTGTTTTCTCTACCTTGGCCTATAATGTACTATTATTACTAAAACAATATTGTGTATTTAGGAATATCAGATTATGCAAAAAAAACATAAATAGTAATATGCGTACGATGAACTGTAAGTGACTTAAAAGTCACTTATAGTTCGCGGTTAGTACATTATTTTTCGCAATACCTGTGAAAATCAAAGAAAAGTAATAAAAAAACGAGTTAAAATTGAATTATGACCACGACCTGTCAAAATGGCATTTATATATTTTAATAAATTAGGTAGCCTAAAACTGAACAAAAGTAAGCTTACTTTAATACATTGAAAAAAATTAATACAAACTCAATGCTTTAATAGTTGATATATTGGCACCGTTGTCCTACCCCTGCCCTCGCATATCCTTAATATCAATGTTTAATTCTTTTAAATAATTCAATAAAAAGACTGTTAATCCTTCACCAGTTGTATCTATAACTGGACAGAACCCTAAAAAATCCTCTCTAATTTTTATATTTTTTGAAATATCATTAATGAAAACAAATCTGACAACTACAGTTATCAGGAGCGGCTCAGTAATTTTTTCACCCGAGCGGGTTAACTTTTGGCGTCCCCTTTAGGGGTGTAGTCAAGAATTAGTGCCGAAGGGGGTTGGTATTGGTATATGGAAATGCGAGTGCATCGAGCAAAAAAATGCGCCGCAGGCGATTTTTTTTCAAAAGTGGGCGTGGCCAATTTTTAACGCGTTGTACGAGCCTCTGAGAATTTGAATGCCAAATATTCCACCCCAGCATCCTCAGCAGCAACTTCGGTTGCTGTTGGTGGAAGTATTAAGTTTCATTTTTTTTAATGTCGTAACTAGTAAATGAAATAAAAATTTGTTAATAATGATCAACTTACAATGCAGGTATTGCGAAAAAGAAACTTTTGCTGGATGAGCCCCGTTTTTTCGTACGGGAACGGGAGCCAACGTGTTCGACAATCTGTTTGTATCCAACAAAGTTAGTCGACATTTTATACTTGCACTTCTTTATAACGGACACTATCCACTATGTAATACAGGGTGTCCTAAAAATGGCGCAAAATATTTATGGGGCGTTCCAGGTGACTGACGCACGTATGTACAATCTGTTAGGAAGCTATTTATTTTGACTGTGACCTACTTAGGGCCGGTTTTATAGTCTGGTTGACCGACCGACGCGACGGTTGGCGAAAGTCGAATAGCCTTGAGCGTTTTGGGTTTTGATTATATAAGGGGTTTAGTTAACCAAGTTTTTGAACAGAGCACAATGTTGCCAGACTCATTTCGCGTTATCTCGATGTAAAAATTGTCTTGAATAATAATGTAATAATTTATAATTACGTGCTTTTTGCAATTCTTTAAATTTGGAAATAATAAAAGACTACATTTTCTACACATAGAGTACCCTGAGCCAGCCTCATTTCCCATTTTTAAAAAGTTAAAAGTGTTAACTTTATATCTTCATATCTTACAAACTTGATTTTTGTTACATTATTTTCACACTTGTTTGGCGGTACTAAACAGCGTACCATATATATTTTGCGCCAGTTTTGAGACACCCTGTATAACGACAAATAACAAGATATTTAAAAAATCACCTCGCCCAAAGGACATCTATACGGTAAAAGTAGCCTTTGAAACCTAAAATTTCTAACTTGTTTCAGTTGTTTCATTGTTTGATATTGAAAATAATGTAAGGATTACGTTTCTCCAAAAAATGTTTTAGGAAGTTAGCTAAATACCTGGAATCTGAAAATGCTTATCAGTTTCCACATTACCCATCAGAGGCGTAAATAGCCTATGGGCGATGTGGCCCCGGCAATAGGAGCCTTATTGCAGAAAGGCACGAAAATTGTTGATTGAGATTTTTTACCATATATCCCTATTATATCCGAACACCAAAATAGCAATTGAAAAATGTAAATTTAGAATATATTTAGATGGAAAGAATTCTTAGTCAATACTTCAATAGTGAAAACGTGTACCTACTATAGAAACCCCACTAAATAATCCTATAATCCGCTTAATAATTTATCTATTAGTTGCATGTAGGTAGTGAGGACGGTAGGTAAACAATTCTAAGAAAAACCCAAATTTTAAAGTGCATGTTTTATAATCTGCTCAACTTTCTCCGTATTATAAATACTTCAGTAGAATTTAAAAAAAAAATCTTTTCTTTTAGAATCATGTTATTTAGTTACTACTTTGCATTGTGAACAGAACAGTGTTCTAGAGGTAGACTTGTGGTTCCCAAACTTTTTTAGCCTATAGTAGTATTTAGTACTAATACTAAATAATATGCCAATTTTATTAATTTATATTAAAAGGTACTACCTACTCAAGAAATTAATTATAATTTAAATTTCACGCCACCCATTCCGTGAGCTGCAGCTTTCTAACGAAGCGTTCGCCGTTACCGGGTGTCGCATTTAAGACGATCAACCCTTAATAACTTGGAAACGAATTGTGATATGCATATCCGGTTTTTGCTATAAGATCAAGTTACCTATCCGGCCATTCTACAAGGCCCCTTCGGTAAATCCATTGTCCCAGAAAACTTGAATCACCCCATTTTGCACCCGATGATTTTTTCTCTGGGGATATTTAATTCTAGATGATACATTTCGGCTATAACATCATTTACATGTAAATGGTGCTCAATTGGAGCCTTTATTTTGAATAAACTAAATTACATTATTGTTTCTAACTTGAAAACGGTATATTTTTCAATATAAAATGATTGGCATGACTAAATACTAGTATTACTCAGGAGCTTTCATTTGGTATGCCACAAAGGGTATAGTCTAATTATTACCACAGAGGTAAAAACAATTACCTATCAATAATTTTAGTTAAGCTACTAATATGTATATTATTTATTTCAATAATTGACAAATTAAGGTAGTCAAACTGACGTACTTAATATCCTGAAATTCTTTGTTGTTTATGGAAAATGCCCTAATTTTACAAACTTGTATATGGAGTGAAAACCTTGAGCGGCAAACGCTACAAATTATCGGGGGTAATACCACGAGTGCTTAATAATTACCGATAATTTTTAAGCACGAATGGTATTTAGGGAGAATATTTCTCGAATAAAAATACTCGAAACCAATAGTATTTTTCAAATGAATGCAAGTTCGGATACATGGAGTCTCTCGATCGAATGTGTACTTTTTTTCGGCGCAAAATGACGTAAACTGTCTCCAGACACTGTCCTTGCTCTTTTTCGTATTTTTGCATTCACTTTTAATAACATTTTCGTCAATTTCTCGTTCTGAAACATTCCCAAAACGTTTCATGACGTTTAACAAAATTTGTTTTTGTTAGTAGTATGTTGTGGTTGCAAGTATGTCATGGCAACGTGGAATTATCGCTAGATTGGCATGGCAACGTTGAATTATCACTTATTAATTTTGTACTGTACTACTGTTACAACAATGTATGAGTAAAATATTCGTATAGTATATCTTTGACTATGGCATTTACATAATATATTTGAAACGGTGTATTCGTCCCCCAAGATTTCCACTATTTTGAGAGATTAAAATACTGACGTTTAGAACACTATTCAATAAATAAGTTTCCACATTGCTTTTTTCTAGTTTCATCCGATTCGTATTGGATAGAGAGAACGTGTTTTCTCCTGGGATAATAATGTAGTAAGTATATATTGCCATTTAAGATTTTAAAATTGGGCGTCGCGTCGTAGGGGTGAGGTGGGTGAATGAAAAAGAACGAAACTATTTGTAAAACATGTCCCCCTAGGAGTTAAAACAAGTGGGGAAAACGGGATATGCATATCACAATCAGTTTCCAAGTTAATAAGGACGGATGGATCGTCTTAAACGCAGCACAACCCTATTATTTCATTTTATACAAATTTAATACTTTTTGTTAAAACATTACCTTATACTACTACCTACCACGACACAGATTCGGATATGATATAATAAATGATAACAAAAATTTTAATTCTTAAGCCCGTTTGTAACATTCAATTATTTAGTACAAGTTTCAGTCATTTTTTTAGGAACTAAAAAATTGACCGATTCATACAACCATTTCATCAATTTTTTCGTCCTTAAAAAAATGGAATGAAAACTGTCCTATTTTGTTTACTATAAATATTTACTGTCATCTGCAACTGTCATTGCTGCCATTAGCAATAGAAATAACGTTAACAGCTGCAGCAGCCAAAACCAATACGTCTGTTAAATTCTCATCCATTTCAAACGCGATTCTGAATAGTTTAGATTCAAGACAATATTACTGTCAATCTGTCAATTTTTTAGTTCCTAAAAAAATGACAAACGAGCTTTACTTTTGATTTCTAAACTTAGTAAGGTTTACAGAACCTAGGTCTGAGTAATTCTAAACTATTTCCTCCGAAGCCATATAAATCTATGTAATAATATATGGTACATGGCAGCTATTCCAGTGTATTAGACACTTGGCGTAATCTTTTAATTCCTATACAGCATTATGTCACATAAAACTGTAAAATGTAAAAACTTTTGATATGTACTAAGATCAACCAAACGCCAAACAGATTTCGTTACTGAAACTTGAAAGATATTTTGAAGTTCGTTAATGAATGAATTTTCACAGTGCACTTGCTCAATGTATATATTTAATAGAACACAGCCATCTTAGTATGTATAAATTAATCTGCCACTTTACTAAGTTAGCAACACTTTAACAACACAGTAACTACATTGTTGGTACGAATTGTTTATATGGTTTCCATGATACCACAACGTTAATAAATTTAGTAAATACACAAACTTCATGAATTTATAGTTATTTATGTTACAAGTCCGGGAAGTGACTTCTTAAAGTATAAGTTCAGTAGGTTATGGATGAGACGACGAAGTAGCTGAAACCAGAATTTCTATACGAATACTTTAATAATAACTTCACGGACGTGTATCGTACAACATTTTATTTTATTACTGTAAAATTAATTTGTTTTATTTGAATATTTATTTTTTTTTATAAAACGTCAACGTCAAAAATTTAAATTCTGTTAAATTAAACATCGTCTGGTGGCATTTCATTTTAAATCACATCACCCATTTTATATTTGTTGCCTAGTTACAAATAAACAACTTCATTTCCGGGCCTTATGCTGTAATGTGCCATTTCCCGGACTTAAATTAATAGGTACCGTAAAGTGGTATATACCGGACAGTATGAAAGAAATAAATTTGTGAAAAAAATTATCTACTTTTCTCTCAAATGTTTCTCTTTGGTGTACAAAAAAATTGCCTGTGGGATACGTATGTATCGGTTATATCTCTTTATTTCATACTGCATCGTAACACCCATGTTTAAGTTAACGATTTGAGTCCGGTAAATAAGACTTTACGGTATCAGGTCCGGTAAAAACTTTTACCGGACTCAAATGAAATAAATCGATAATCAAACTATTTATTACTAAAAAACTACAAAATTAATAAATATGACAATTAAAAAGAAACTATATATTAAAATTGACATTAATTGTGCAATAGATTTACGAAGAACTTCGTCAAAAATGTTATAATTTTCTCCCGTTTTGACAAGGCAAACAATCAAAAAACAAACACTTCCATAGATGTCCATATTATGAATTCAAATTTTTATTTTTAATTTTTTCAATTTTAAACAAAGATTTAAGTGCCTGCAGTATGAAATAAAACGCATTACGACATACGTCCGGTAAACTCTTACAGTAACTCGTCTCAAAATTCCTGACTCGGCTCCTTCGTCGCCTCGTCCTTAAACATTTCGACTCGTTACTGTAAAACTGAGTTTACCGTACTTATAACGTAAATTACTATTATCTGCGACAGTTACAAAAATATTTTGGTTTGGAAATTTAAGCGATCTTCAGTGTTTTGAATATTTCAGAAAATTGCCAACATTGATAAAAAACCAGAACGGCGTTAGACTTACTTTGTAATTTTACCTAACTTTGATAATTTCGATTAGTTTTGTTTTGTAAATTATTGATATTAAAAATATTTAAAATGTGAAATTTAACAGTTGTACTAAAACGAAACCTCATTTTAAAATTCACCTCATCGCACATATCCATACCATTATTCCTTTCCCGATACATATTGTGGGTTGGTAACAAATTAATTTATTCCAAGAGTTCTTCTGTAGTAGCGCCCTATCAGAAAACATTTCGGTTGACCGCTGATATGGATTAGCCACATAGTAGAAATCAAAATTGAACTGTCAAAGTACAGCTTTAATCTGAAATTTTAACTCAGGAAATTTCAATAGTTAGATAATACAGGTTAACTAACCCCTGGTTAGGGCTAATGATGGTATTTACTTTCCTTGGGTGAAACCGGGAATTTTACAATAACAAAGTTAACCATACCACACGGTAGATTCCTGTCAATCTGTAAGTACATATATCTTTTCCTAACTCCTTCTTTTGCTCACTTCCTTTTTCACCTTTTGATTCCACCATCTCATCTCGTCTGTTTTTGTGCTGTTTTTTGATAATTGTCGCCGCACAGATATTCTTTCCTGCTGTATTTAGAATTTAATTAAAACTTTGCCACTAGCTTTAAATGTCATTGGTTTCTTTCTTCCGTTATTTCTTCTTGGAACGTTTTTCCTACTTTTTTCTTTAACTTGTACGTTTTGATTTTCTTTTTTCTTTCAGTTTTCTCTTTTTTTACTGGCGTTTCTTTCTCGTAATGTAGCTCTATGTCTGTTGTCAACATGAAGCGGTTACTCCTTATTACCATCTTCTAAGTTTTGTGTCTTTCTTTTGTTTTTAAGTTATCTTGTTCTGTTATTATACAGGTTGTTTGCTAAGTACGTGCGAAAAATGCAGGTGGTGAATTCTGGACGAAAATTAAGGCTACTTTTTCGTATAAACTTGTATTCTAATACCTTCCCCTGAAGAGTTATGCCTCTTCAAAAATTGAGTTAAAATTTTGTTTTTAATTTTGATCACAAATTTGGACAAAGATAGAAAAATACAAATCACATAATTAAGAAACATTTTAACGAGGTACATGAAGAAAAATAAAAAAGTGGACGTAAGCACTTCCCTGGACTTTCCCATACTAAAAATAAACATTTCTTTTTGGGTATTTAACACTTGATTTAACAGTAGGTACAGTTCTCCAGGAGAATGCCTGGAAATCATTTGAATGCGTAGCGAGACAAACGAAACTATACGGGTTCGATACGTAGGTACAGGAAAGAAACGCATTTAGTAATAAGTAAGGTAATACATTTGCAAACTTTACAACTGTGGCGGAACTTCGTGAAATTCTCATCAATCGTCATTTTCGTTCTATGAACACCTTATACTATGATGATAGATAATTAAATTTTAGTTTCAATTATACAGGGTGTTTCTTAAATGGCGGACACGGAGACCACTACACGATTCTCATGTTAAAACTGAGTTGAAAAAGTATAAGCGATTTTGTTCTAATGTACCTACCTACCTATTTAGTTTTCGAGTTATTCGCGTTTTAAAATTTTGAAATATGACAACATTGCATGCTTGCACCGACTTTATTTTAAACGTCTGACCTGTATTCTCGAAATCACTCGACATTTTGTCGTGCTCGACAAAAAAATTCAACCAATCCGAAGGCCATTTTCCTGACAATTGATCATATGTCATGCCACAAAAAATAGTTTGATTGGTTCATTCTTTTTTGTCGTGTGCGAGAAAATGTCGAGTGATTTCGAGAATACAGGCCCTGGGCCTGTATTCTCGAAATCACTCGACATTTTCTCGTACACGACAAAAAAAATTAACCAATCAAATTATTTTTTGTGACATGACATATGTTCAATTGTCAGGAAAATAGCCTTCGGATTGGTTCATTTTTTTTTGTCGTGTGCGACAAAATGTCGAGTGATTTCGAGAATACAGGTCCTGGGGCTGTATTCTCGAAATTACTCGACATTTTCTCGCACACGACAAAAAAAATGAACCAATCAAACTATTTTTTGTGGCATGACATATGCTCAATTGTCAGAAAAATAGCAATCGGATTGGTTCAATTTTTTTTGTCGTATGCGAGAAAATGTCGAGTGATTTCGAGAATACAGCCCCAGGACCTGTATTCTCGAAATCACTCGACATTTTGTCGCACACGACAAAAAAAAATGAACCAATCCGAAGGCTATTTTCCTGACAATTGAACATATGTCATGTCACAAAAAATAATTTGATTGGTTAATTTTTTTTGTCGTGTACGAGAAAATGTCGAGTGATTTCGAGAATACAGGCCCTGGTTTTTTAATAAAACAGTATGAACGAGTTCCCTCGGTAATAACTTCATAGCTACAATTCAATGTTCCAAAACTTTGAAAAAAAAATTTAATAACAGATATTTATCAGAAAGAATGTCTTCAGAATAAGGAATACAGCGTATACGAAAATTCCAAATTTAACCTTAATAACTTAATACTTGATTGATGAACAATGTAGAACGGTTAAAATTTACCCGTTTTTACAAAGCATTAAGTAATTGAATCTCAATCTTCGACTGAGAGTAACTCGGAAACTAGCGAGGACGCGCATTATTGTATTATATTTTTCTAGTCAGTATCTGGAGGGGAATGTTGTACTGTGCTCCGTGTCTTCTATTTAAGAATCACCCTGTATAATAAATAGTAGGTATGTACTGTGTTTCATTTAAAATAACGGTTGTTTATTGTACTGTGAAAACCAAACACCCTGTATACATGATTTAAATTTAGGAAAATGCAGAACTATATACAGGGTGGCTGATTTTTCATTGTCCAGCTTATATCTGCTGAAATATTAAAGATACAAGAAAAAGTTAAAGGAGAGATTTAGCTAAGAGAAGCTGGTGTATAAAATAGCGCAAAGAAGTTTTTTACACGGCCTACTCATTTTCCGAAAAAATATGTAACTTTGGCTTTTTAAATAGAACACTCTGTATATTTTTGTAGAATAAGATTTTAAATCCATTTCTCTTTACAAGCATGTATCACTAATAGCGTTTTGCTTTTAAATTACGCCTAATAATTCAAAAAATAAAATTATAAGAGGCGGCTGTGATATTCTTTTTTTTTAATTAAGTGGGCCCAAAAATGTTTTGAATTGAATAGTGGTCAATTTGAACAATCATTATAAGACACATTATGTATTAATATTATTCAATTTCATTAATTTGTAATTAAATAAATTTTGTTATAATTTTGTTACTCGCAGAGGAAATAATAGAAATCATGGCAAATCTCACAATTTTATTTTTTGAATTATTAGGCGTAATTTAAAAGCAAAACGTTATTAGTGATACATACTTGTAAAGAGAAATTGATTTAGAATCTTATTCCGCAAAAATATACAGTGTTCCGTTTAAAAAAACAAAGTTACATATTTTTCCAGAAAATAAGTAGGCCGTGGAAAACACTTGTTTGCGCTATTTTATACAACAGGTTCTCTTAGCTAAATCTCTCCTTTAACTTTTTCTTGTATCTGTAATATTTCAGCAGATATAAGCTGGACAATGAAAAGTCAGCCACCCTGTATACTGTACAACTTTTATATTTGAATTTATTTTATACAGGGTGTCTCTAAACCTAGTACCATAAATTTACCAGCCGCTTCCTGAAGCAAAAATAAGTCGAAAACGTCTATAAAAGTTTTGTCCTAAACCGCAGCATAAGGAAGCTACACGTCTTTGAAAATGGTGTTGAAAAAACGGAAAACAATTGCGTTTTAAAAACGGGACAACTAGATTACTACATCTGTTTTAAGAAATGCACTGCAGCCAATCAAAATATTTTTTTCAGCCTACACTATGGCAGATACCGAAATCAAACAAGAGAGAAAAAATATTTGAAATAAAAATGTCTCTCTGTAAAAAAATTTTGAAGACTATTTGCCTAACTGTTAAAAAGATATGAGCTTCTTTGACTGTGGATGATCAACCTTTGACCACTTACGCGACACTCCTGAACAAAAAAATGATGTCAAAAAACACCTTTTTCCAGTAAAGAATCACATCCCAAATTTCATCCTAATCGCTAAAAACAATCTTTTGTTATTTAAAAAAATAGAAATTTTTTGAAGATCTTTGGCGTTGGATAGCGCTTTAACGAAGCAATTTCGGATAGAGGTAAGTTGCGTTAAATCGTCTTATTTTGATCCCCGGAATCTGTGGTTAAGCTATGGCACCATATTTTAGAGACACCCTGTATAGGCTCAATGAAATCTTTTTCAGGTTTTTCTGACTAAATGTAATGAATGTTTCAGTTACCTTGATAAAATATTAATATAGCCATATTTTTCTCTTTAACGCATTATTTATAAAAAGTGATTACTTAATACAATTTAGAAACAAATATGTAATTAGTACCCTACTTCACATACGATTGCGGCGTTAACTTGAAATTAAAATGAATCAAAATCAAAAACGGCTGTTTCTTTAAAATCAAAGACGTGTGGTCGAGAACAACTATGGGAATCTCGCTTATTTCCTATGGATGCGATGTTAAATTTTTATGTTATTGAGTTAAATTTCTTAGCGGCGTATTTTTATTCACAAAATTCTGCAACAGTGCCAAATAAACCTACCCTCTATCTCTTATAATATGGGAGATCCCCATGGTTGCCATTCAAATTGAAACACCCTGTAGCCTATACATATTGATGGATATATTTATAGGGTGTGATACGTATAATCTAGGGATGAAGAATAGAAGAAACTCATTTGGGGTTGACTGGGGTTAATAGTTGATTTTAAGAATAACAACTAGCAAAATTTGTTGTTACATATTTTCCCTTTTTTAAACATGTGCTTGTGCGTTTAATTCATTATTCAGTTTATAAATTTTTTAAACAATAATACATCTCCGTATTGTTTGAACTCCTTGTGTTGGGTAATAATTCTATCTAAATTAGGAACAATAATTAGTAAAATTCTAAAATTTGTAGTTAAACTACTTATAATAAATATTACTGTTCAAATTTCCATTTTTAAAACTTTGCGTTATTTCATAAGGAATTTAGTATAATATTGCCCTAGAAGTGAACATTCTCTTAATAGTTGTACCATTTCGAGCAAGTTACAAGGAGAAGTTTATGGTATAAATGTATCAAACTTGCGTGAGAAAATGATATTAGCCTGATACTAAATTACTGACAATCGTAGTGATAGAAGGGCGGCAAGCGGTGCCATCGTGTACCGACTGGTAACCTATTACATTTATGAAAATTTGCAGTAACGCCAATAAAATTTAAAATATCACTTTCATTGTTAAAGAAGGCAGTCTAAGAAAATTCTGTGCTAATGTAAATTGGGAAATATTTTAATGAATATTATGGGCAGAAATGGTGACCACCATTGTTAATTTCTGACAAAAGATAAATGTTACTATTTGTTGGCAGCAACACAACAAAATTGCGCCTGCGTCTTACCACTAATCAATACATACAAAATAAGTACATTGAAGATGAAAACGAATCAATTGATTTGGCTAACGATACTTTTATAAAACACAAGAGGTGCTATTAAATAAATAAACTAGTTGTGCTGCTACAAATCGATAAGGGATACATAATAGGGCTTCAAAATATTAGTTAACAACGATCACGTGCTGTCATCTGGTTTATCTTTTTATGTTTCAGAGAGACCGACCAAACACATGCGCCACCTACCGTCAAATATTGTAAAATACAACTAAAATACTTTACATCCAAAGGAAAGCCGTTTTAATAATATTAAGTAGAAGCTTTGTACTACGAAGTAGTATCAACTACAGATTAAAAGTGAAGGAACAATTAATATACAAAAGAAGATTATGTACATAATGTAACCGACAGTTCTAATATTCAGTACATTGCTACTCTGCAGCATAACTACATTTTATTTCTACAAAGATATATCGAAATAGCAACTTCAATATTACACGCAGAAGTAATAAAATATGTTAATATTGTACATGTACCTACACTTTTGTATTCCAGGATTGACGAGACGTATCAATTGGACCCGTACCGTAAGTGTAACCGAGGAAGACTTGATCTTGTTTATCATAACTGAAACAAAAAGCCTAAAATGATTAAAAACCGTCAATTGAAATTGAAACAGGAATAAGTTGCATATCTATTATGGTGTTACAATAGAAGTATACAGGATGTTTCAAATTCGACGGCAAGCACTTATTATAAAATAGAAGGCAGGTTTAAATTCTGCACTTTTGCAGAATTTTGTGAAGACCAAAATTCCGCAAAGAAATTTAACACAACTGCATCCGTTTCCCGTCTTATGAAGAAAAATCTAAAAAAATTGAGTTTCGTTTTTTATTTATAACTTTATTATTTCTATACAACAAAAGAAAAAACTGTAAGAATATTCTTTGGACAATATTAATTCTCCAGCAGCTGTAGATATTCATTTTGAAGGATCATTAACTTTTGATTTAAGGATGCCTGTTTAATTTTTGTTATTGGGTTGGAATTTCATTGCGGCATATTGTTATTCACAAAATGTTGAAAACGTGGCGAATTTAAACCTCCCCACTATCTTTTATAATAAGCGAAATCCTTATGGTTGCCTTCGAATCTGGAATAGCCTGTATAACAGAAAGAAGAAACATAAAATAAATTCATTCAAAACATTAGCAAATTAACTGCAAACAAATAAAATTGCCGCTACCCAAAGAAAAACCATCTACGAGTATAGTGGTGCAAGTGAAAGTTTTTCGATTTTCAATCTATAAAAGCTAGATAAGATACAATTAATTTCACGATATTTTTAACTAACAATTCATTTCTAACTTTGTTTAAACTTTGTAGTAGGAACAATCGAGCATGTTCACCATAAAACATGCTTTTGATTGTTGGTATTAACATGTATAATAATATAATGAGGTTTTTTTCATTAATTAAAATTAACGATAATATTTAGCATTGCATCTATAATTGTAATTGATCAAAATATGCTAATACCGTGCCTTAAAAAAAACTTATTTCGGGTTGACTGTGGCTGATTCTAAATACGATACTTACTTTAATAAGTTGACTTTTTAACAACTGGTAATATTTATTGTTACATGCTCCAGCCCATCATAATATTATCATAGTTGCTATTCCTGGTTGCATGTTACCTATGATGTTATCAACTTTATACTATGATACAGCCTAACCCGAGTGAGATTTTTTTTAAGGCACGATATATGTTTTCGAAATCGTGCAACGCCGGATATACATTATGTACCTATTTATGTTTAAATGTTGCAGGTTAACATTTTCAGCATCATCTTATTAATTAATTGTTGATTTATTACTAAGTTATCAATCAAGGTGTCGCTTAAGGTTAGATTGTATAAAAGCAGTGAAGACATGCGTTTTATAATCCATAAGCATCCAGAAGGAACTTCTAACAGTCATTACATCTGAAGTACGATGTTACCACGAGAAATTGTTTGGCTAATAATCAGGAACATGTCCATTATTATCATAGTTGAAGTTCCAGTTTTTTGCCCAACTAGTACACTTAAAATGATAGTTTTTTCAGTGGAGAACAACGGTTTAAATATAGAGTTTTCGAGCACTATACGCTAGAGTGTAACGCTAACGGTAACGTCTTTACTAGGCAACATACTGCTATGCTAAGCAACACATTGTTTTGCTTAGCAAAGACGTTAGTGTTACGGTGCTCAAAAAATGCCGGTTTAAGGTTTATTTCACATGGACCAAAGGTTCTCCACATACTGATCAGAAAATTTATAAATGCTTCAGAAAAAATTTCTATTTTCAATTAATCATACTCAATGGTTTTCCCGGATATATTTTGACCTTTGACATTGGAATGTTGTGGGTTGTTATTGCTTCTTAATTTGTCTTAATTCATGAACCCAGTATTTGCGAAGTTGTCTATTTTTTCTATTGATTACTAATTGATCACTACAAGTAAAGGTTATAGAATAAATTCGATCGATGCCGACATCGACAAAAGTTAAAATAAATTTACGATGAAAGACAAAATAGATAATTTATAGGCGAGATTTTACCACAAAAAATATGTTTAAAAATTGACCAATGATAAAAGGTTTCGGACCGACCGACGGATATCGGATGCATGAGAATTGGGCTTTACACAGCCCTTGATGTGGAAGGTTGCTTCGTCCGTACAAAGACTTCCAAAGTCTGGATGGCCATTGATTCTTTATAGCATGTCGACGACAAAATCAGCTCTATTCGGTTTATCAAGCCGTTTAAGTTCGTGTAGAAGTTGAGTTTTGTAAGCATGAAGCTTCAACTCAACCTCTTTCGAATAACGTTGTGCACAGTAGATTTTGGAATTCCCAATCGTATGGTTATGAGCTTATGACGAATAATGGATTTCTTTTGGGCTAGGATACATGATTGACAAATTAGTTTAACTGTTTCATTAGTTATTTTCCGTTACATTTAAGCAACCTATTGATGCTATTTTGATGTGACGGTTTTCTGTAGTAATCTAATCCAAACTTCCTTTTCGCCTGAACGATGACGTTTAGTTTAAAGTATAAGTAAAATTCTAGATTAAAACTTTAAAAACAGAACCTAATGAAAACCCAAGCATTTATCGGAGACCCTGTAGTATAATTCATCTCACGGACTTAGGTCCCTAAAGGATTACAGAGATAAATAGTTTACGACGTAATAGTATACTATCGGTTGTCTTCGTTGTACCTACTTACAGAAGATATCGCATACCTGAACTTTTAATCACTCTTCACTTTCATCTAATGCGTTAAAGTAAGATAACCATCAGCCAGGACGACGCGACGTATAGGGTCATAAGTCCGTAAGATGAACCAGGTATATAATATTATTGAAACTGCTAAGAAGCATCCACATCTACGAACACTTTCTCGCGGACGCTCGCGACCGTCTAAAGAGAAAAAAATTAAACTTGAATTTAATTGAGCACATCTGTACACGAATAATAAATACTGGATTGATTCATTTACACGTCCATATTGAGCAACGAATGCGTTGAAGTCAGCGACTTCGCTCGGAAAACATTCGGCGCCGCAAAAGCGTTAGCTAACCGTCTATAGGGTGTATTCTGTACAGCAAAAGTTAAAAAATAGCGGGCCGCTAAAACTTAACAGCCCGTTAATAGTTTTTGGTATTCTATTGGACACCTTTTAACGGATGCCTGTTAAGTTTTAACAAATATCTGTTAAATATTAGCGGGATCTAAATCGCACCAGTTAAAAAATTAAAGGGAACGTTAACTTTCGCTCAGCTATCATTTCTAACCTGTTTGTTTTAATAAGTACCTGACATATAGATGTTTCTTGTACGTTATGGCAATATTTGTAGCGGCAGAGATTTTCGATGAAATGTTAGGGGGGTAATGCTACAAATTTGCCGTATATGTGAATGCATGCAATCATTTTTGTAAGATTCCCCGGTCAATACCGCACAAAAAATCAAAAACGCCGAAGCGCTAAGAAAAGTATACCGAGGGTACCTGTGGAACGATTTTTTTTAAATAATCATTAGGTAATTTACTCGGTAATTCATTACGAAATATGATTTATGCAGTACTTGATATTATTTCGTTTCTTCATTTATTTAATTGAAATAAATTATTTGTTATTAGTTCTATAGGGACCTACGGAAATTTGTGTACTAGAGAGCCTCATATCCTGAATTGTCTAATCCGAACCCTTTTTTCAAAAAACTGTATTTTGTCCAACTTATCTTAATTAATAATCGTTCGTAATTTTAGCTATGAGTTATTATTAACAAGACGAAATCAAAGAAATTTCAGTAATCCATTTGAACTTCCCAATTCTGCATTTTTGAAGTTATTTACATTAAGTAAAGAATGTGTAACTGACTTAAAATACACTCTTTGAGCAGTTTATGCTTCCACCTAAAAGAAGTACTGACATCCCTAAACATATCAAAATATTAACAGCATTGCATAATCTCGTACTATCTTTTTGTTGTACGAGGACATTGTTTACGTTTTTCACTGACACACTCCATATTTTAATATTTGACGTATACCTACTAGCTTATATACAAATGCACCGCGTAAACGTCAAATACTACAAGATAAGTCCGCTTACACTAGAACAATTTGTTTGTCATATAACTAACTTCAGACCGTATGATAGCGGCTCTGCTAAAAAGTAATATTTAACGGAGCGCTAAAAACTAGTGTTACAGAATAACAAAATAATAGCGGACCGCTAAAATATAATATTTTAACGGAGACCGCTAAAATTTAACTTTTAACGGATGTGCTACAGAATACACCCTTATTTCTACTAATTTGCGTAGCAAACATTTTCGCAAACGTTCGCAAGCGAATTCGTTCGAAGATGTGGATACGCCTTTAGATATTTGATATAACAAGAAAGAAAACATAAAATATTGCTCTACCATTATTTGTAAAATAATGTGATGCATCTGGTATGAGAAATCCTTTCAAGACACATTTAGCTTAGTAGTACCTACTATATAATATGTAGTCGGTAGTCCTATGTATTTAATGTTGAACAATAGACCTTTGTTTTGCTAGAACACGGCATAGTTCGATAGCAAACTTACAGTTTACAACGAGACATAGATAAAGGACCGTCGAAGCGTTAACACAGATACTATGAATACCGATTTTAGGGAGTCGTTTCTCTATTTATTTAAGTGTAGCCATAATAAAAACTGAACTTCCCTTCAACACAAAGTCATTAAGATAATAACGGCTCACATAATAGAAACCGAAATGCAAGGGTATAAACACTAATATTAATACTACAAATGATAAAAATGTCTGAAACATTTGCACAGATATCGGTAAAGAATAGTTAGGTTATCATATTGGTGTAATATCGCAAGTGAGCATTAAATTACACAATAATTAAGATTCCTTCTTGGTTATATTAGCTTCTCAGAAACAATGTTCACTGTAAGCTTTCTTCATGTTCATAAATCATAACAATTTATTTAATCGGCATTCGGCAATATAACACCGAAGGATTTTTAGAATATCAAATTTAATGAACAATGCACAAACTTAAGCTTATTTAGGTTGTAATTAGACCAGAAAAATTGTAAAACAAATTGATCAACTAATTGGCATATTCGTAGTACCACCAAATATAATAGCCCGTTATTCTGACTATCATGCAAGAAATTTTGCGCTACATCATGGTAGCCAATTTATTGCAATAATCAGCCCTAGAACCAACACCTACTACTATGTTCCCATAGCACATAAATAACTATTTATCAGAAAGATTTGGTGTTTCTTATACGATAACTCGCTTCGCGATCGGGCAGTTTTCATGGAAACAAACACTTGTGCGACAGCGCGAAAAAATTTTCGGTAATATGCCTTGCACTTGTTATATTGTATATGACAATCGGTATCGTTTCTTAGGCAAACCAACCGCACAAAAACGGTGATACGTTGTTCTATACCTTACGTTTTTTCTGTTGTCGATACTTTTCTTATAATAATCCTCCAAATTAAAGGAAAGAATTAACAGCTACAAAATCTTCTTTATTAATTACCTTACCTTGCAAGATTTTTTTATTGATATTACACGATCAGATATTATTTTCTTGGTAATCGGAAGTTTGTTAATAATGGTCTGAAAATATTTGGCAATAACAAATGAGAATACGTAGTTGTTTCCATGGAAAGAGTATCAAGATCTTGATTTCAAATACAAGTTCATAGGACCACTTCTGAGAAAGTTTTGGAATTAAAATGTATCATTAATTTATATTTAACGTTCACGCATCACACTTCTACGCATTCCAGGGATTGCCTCGCGAACTATACTATGTGCTTAAATAAAAACTTATAGGACGAAAAAAACAGGAATAATATGAATATAACTAATTAATAAAAATAAAAACTGTAATATAACATTCTATGGGCTTATAAAATGCATACTTTTAATACGTAATTCACAAAAAAAATTACAGTTTTATACTGTTTCAAGATTGGTACTACAAAATTACCAGAAAATGCGATTGATGACGTAGATGCACCTTTAGCCTGCCCCGACTATACTAGTGTTATTGTTAAGTGCATCTTAACGCAACTCATTGCTAATAAATTATTAGCATATGATATTTTCGTATAAATGCATTTCAAAGTCGACTAACCCTGCGTATACACAGATATTTTTATAGTACCTAAATTACAATAAAATAATGGACATCAGTTGTCTAATAACTGCATAGCATTGTAATTTACATGCTTCAGTATTAATATTGTTAGTTGTTACAAATCACGGGAGAATACAAGCAACAACGAACAGTAAAACCGCAAACTGTTATGTTGGATAGATCACTTGATGAATGTGTGATAATGTAATATGTACCCAGAATTACAGAAAAAAAGTTATTTTTGGTTAATATTGTTATTACCTCCAAAGTAGACCCCTTATGCATCAATACAATTAAGGGTGTATAACTAAGAGTCACAGAAGTTACCCTAGTAAAAATGAGTATATACCATTTCTAGATGAAAACGTTCTTCATCATGAAAGTAGTGCGCAGTTATAGTGTTATTTAGACGAATTAAAAAAACATTAATTTACCTCCTCAAATAAAAAATGGGTTTATCGGTGATTGTGTCGTTATATTTTTTTTTCTTCAAGCGTATCATAATATCCGTATTGTTGTACAGAACTGGCTAAGTAGAAGGAAGTCATTTTGTTAGTAGTCAAAAAATGAAAATAATGTTACTAGTACAACAATGGGTTTACGTATCCATGGCAACGGCAGTATTTTGGCCATAGCTCCGCCCCCAAGGTTGGTAGAGGGGAGAGCGTTGTCCTGTCGAAATGACTTTTTAGGAAATATTTATTTACAGCAACAGAATATTTTTACACTTGAAGAAAAAATAGTATACAGGGTGTTTCTTAAATCGCGGACACGGAGCACAGTACTACATTCCCCTCCAGATACCAATTGGAAAAATATAATACAATAATGCCCGTTCTTCGCTAGTTTCAGAGTTATTCTCAGTCAAAGATTGAGATTCAATTCCTTTATGCTTTGGAAAAACGAGTAAATTTTAACCGTTCCGCATTGTTCATCAATCAAATATTAAATCTTAATAAATTTGGAATTTTTTATACGTTGTATTCCTTCCTCCGAAGACATTCTTTCTGATAAATATCTGTTATTAAACTTTTTTTCAATATGTTGCAACAGTGCATTGTAGCTATGAGGTTATTACCTAGGAAACTTGTTCATACTGCCTTATTAAAACACTAACAGCCGTATTCATAAACAATTTTAGTCGTTACTAACGCGCAACTAGTTTAGCCAGGTTCAAACCCTATATGTAGAATTATACATAGGGTTTGATCCTAGCTAAACTAGTTGCGCGTTAGTAACGACTAAATTTGTCTATGAATACGGCTGCAAACGTTTAAAACAAAGTCCGTGCAAGCATGCGCAATGTTGTCAAATTTAAAATTTTTAAAATGCGAATAACTCGGAAATTAAATACATTAGGACAAAATCGCCTATACTTTTTCAACTCAGTCTTAAGATGAGAATCGCGTAGTGCTCTCCGTGTCCGCCATTTAAGAAACACCCTGTATATTATTCGGAGTAGAACGTCTTATTTGTGTTTCGCTCACATGCACAGCCTCGGCGCGTGCGCCTCGGCCGCAATATGGCTCAACACAAAAAGAACTCTTTCTACTCCTAACAATATAATATACTATTAGTATCTACTTTCACACAGTAGGTAACAGTCAACATTACAAAATAAAAACGGTTTCATACGAGACCTTATTACGATACTAGTGTCGATTTCATTACGACGTTAGTGTCGTTATTAATTTCTGATAACGTCACATATAATCCTTCACAAATAAACGTCATATCGCGATCGGTGTATAGGAACTGAATCAGCCCACTTTTATTTGAAGAAATATGGAAAACGTCATGAAAATATTTAATATTCTACTTTACGAAAGTAGATAAAACGTTGTACAATATTTTTATCATAACTCTCATATTACGATATTCGATGGGTTGTCTAACTCGTTCCATCTCGTATCGTAATATGACACGTTACGATACTCATATGGTAAATCTGTTTTTGTTTGAACACATGTAAACAGTGTAAACAACACGAGTGTAAGGGGTAGTCTAATTTAGGAAAATGGTTTCTTTATTTATCAACGCCGCAGTGGCGGTGCGTGAATTTTGTAGTAGGGCATGCACTCTGATAAATCATGATGGGGCGTAGTACGGAAGAGTAGAAATGCCACCTACAGATAGTTGAAATCAGAAAAAATAGTTACATTCTAAAATGGAAAAATCTAATACCTAGGGCGTCCATAAGAAAAACAAAAGTTGACAGTCGATCGTTAGCTATTTTAAACGATATGAGAAATACAATCACATATGTAGATCCCTCGTAAAAAAGTGTCTTAACAATATTTAATTAAAAATTCTTGTTTTCATTTTATCAGCGAAAACCAAATTCGGGATTTTTTAAGTCTCTAAAAACGGACACCCTGTATACCTAAAAAGCTACTAGTCAAAAAATAATACGTATATTATATTATTAGGATTAAAAAGAGTGTTTTTGTGTTGAGCTCTTATGTCCGGTTGCTAGAAACAAATTTATGAAACCTGTAACTTATGTATTCGATAAACAGTTAATATGGCAATCCAATGACATTCGGTCGCGTGATCAAAGTACGTCATAAGTTAATCAGCGCCTTCCACGAGCGTCACGTGATGCATCATGAACTCCCTTATTGTTTGTTTATCGAATACATCAGGTATGGGTGTGATAAATTTGTCTTTAGCAATCGAGTAAAAAGCAGCAAACATTCTTATTAAAAAATCCTGATCCGTAAAGCAATTATGACAGACACAAAAAGTAGAAAAGGGTGTTCCGCATGTCATCGTTCGATTTCAACACTGATTTCATATCTTGTGCCATACTACTCCACCCTGGATTTTCTCGTTAAAATTTATAAATGATCTTTGGTGAAATAATAATTAATAGAAACATGCCCCTAAGGTATTTGACTTGACAACTTTAAATTGCTTTGTTCGGCCTTATTTCAAATTTTCATTTATATTTTACTAATAACTGCAGTTATTCATAATATCTAATGTTAGCAAAAATGTAAAACTAAGTCTCAGGATATGTTTTGAAGCACTTCTAGCAATTTTTTGCCGATATATAAAACTCTTCTGCATTAGTTAACATTTTATTTTCTACTGTGCGCTATACAGTGTGTCGCAGGGACTATCAGACATAAGAAAATTAACATTAGAGAATTATATAAGGACCAATAAATTATTGTTGTGTGTGTACTGGCAATGTTATTATGCGTTGATCTCTCACTGGTGACATAATGGATCAACGCCGCCAAGGACCTTTAGTTTTTTCAAATTTCATTTGTTTTTGCAATATTTACAGTCACAATCTCAGTTGTCATAATTTCTTTCAAATTACTTGTTCTGTACAATTTATAACTTATAACCTTAGTTGATGTCGACATAATCACCCAACGTTAAATTTTCCTATGTCTACCTAATAGTCCCTGAGATACACTGTAGCTTATACCACTTTACGTTATTAATTTAAGTCTGGGAAATGGCACATTACAGTCCAAGGCCGGGAAGTGTTGTGGTTTATTTCTAACAGTGAACAATGTACTTGTGGTAAAGAGATTTACCAGCCACTGTTTCTATTCATGTTGCAAAGTTTACCTTTTAATTCTTTGCTGGTAATTAATAAAAAACAAAAGCAGCATTACGTCCGCTATATTACGGCAGCGCTTTCCTAAGAAACCCAGGTTTTTAGCGTCCAAAAAAGAATGCACTTAATTTTTCATGTTAAGTAAAAGTAAACTACTGATTGTAGCTGCGTTATAACTGTTTTATGACAAAACTTCATAACTGATTTCGCGTTCTTTTTAATAATCCTATGTATTCAGTAACTACCTTGCAGTAACTATTAAATATGTTTCCAAGATATCTGTAACAAAGTAATTTATAACTGTAAGATGGCTCTCGTTTTCTTCATTCTTTATTCCGTTATATCCGTTGCCCTATTTTGATATTTGTAATTATAATGTTAGAAATAAATCCAGCTTAGCAACTTGATAATATAAATAATAATGATTATGTACCATGCTACAATTTAGTACCATGAATTCAGTTGAAACTGATGACAATTAGGCAACCAAACATACTTTTTTGTGCCTCCGGTCGGCATCACTGAGTTTCTGCATCGCGAAATCCGCCAGAAACAGAGGTTTTGCCGGCCTAGGCCGGCAAAAGTAATAATTTTAAGTTATTAGTTGGCTGCATCGGCTCAATCTGTCAAAGTCAAATTTGTGCATCGCGGTCGGAGACGATCAAATAAATAAATTAGCAAAATTTTACAAATACGATTATCTATTTGAGCCACTGTGGTGATTTAAATATAATCTTTAATATGCGCCGGTGTATCCATTATTAAATCAAAGATAATAAAATTTAGAAATAAACGTCAATGGAAATTGTAAGAAAATAAATGAATGAAGTTTAATGAATACCAGGAAACAAGGAATCTTGATTTTAAAATCATAAAAAAAAATTTTATACTAAATTTTAAATGTAAATTTAATTTATTTAAACAAACATCGGCACAAAAAAAAATGTGTATTACACGTCCAGAAACAGTTTTGCGAGTGCTCCTACTTGCAGGACTCGGCGTTCCGCCTCGCCCTGCAACATTACTCGCACTCGCAAATGTGCTGTTTCTGGCCTTGTGATACAAATAACTATTTTTGTACACGCTCTCCAAAGTGGTTACTTTGGAAACTGTTTATAATCCGCAAAATGCCACTTTAGGGGACTAGTCCCTTAAAGGTAACTTAGTAACACTTTAGAGAACTGAATTTGTTTACTAAAAACATTGTACAACACAAAACAGCTATTGCTGCAAAAAAATACAAAAAATATATAAATTAACACAAAATAATCTACTTTGAAACATGAAAATGGAAATTACAGTTTTTGGCATATTTAAAAATGTCACCAGAATGCAGATAAGTCAATATCATATCTTCATTCACGACCGTCACACGATTTTTCTGCTTCCAATCATTAAATATTTCGTACCCCTTCTCGTATTGCTGCCTAGACTTGAGTGGCAGCAAATCTAGTACAATATTTCTGGATTTTTCGGTAATTTCGACCGGAACATCAACCATTTTTTTAGAATTTATTAGATTTATTATTTTTTCACTTAAAAAACAACTTGTTAAACAAGCTGGTTACCATGGTTGTCACGATCACAGGCTACCGAATACTAGATTTTCTATAAATGTCACAAGCTATTAGCAGATGTAGAATTATTCTAGATACTAATTTCCAATTTGGAGAGCTTATACAAAAAAATATTGTATGCAACACGTACGCAAAACGTTTTAGCGGACTCATCTGATATTACGGACTCGGCTTCGCCTCGTCCGTAAACATCTGGATTCGTCCGCTAACACTGTGTTTTGCGTACTTGTAACATAAATAACTATAATAATTATGGAATATTTAAATTGTTTTTTTTTATTGAAAAATAATATCTCAAAAATCCCGAAGGATCGCAACAGATATGTAATATATTATTTACAGATTATAGATTATTAAAAACTGTGTAAGATCGGTTACCTATCTTTGGGAGTGGAAGTACGTAGAACATGCTTGCACAAGTTGTCGAAAGAAAATATATAGAAAATTGGAAACACGACGAGTATAACGACTAAGAAATAGAAAATAATACTCAATTATAATATGTTAGGTAGTGGCAACCAGGGGCGGCTCGTTATATAGAGCCCGCACTACCTGCAGTTTCAATCTCAGCAAAAAAGTTTAATTAAATCTAAAATAATTTCTATAAACACTTTTTTGTCATTTTAATTGTTTTAAACAATGCCTATATAAGTTTCATGAGTTGAGAAAAATCTCAACGTAGGTATTTATTTCCCAACGAAAATCCGTTAACAGTGCCAACTTAAGTATGGCACTGCATTTCCTTAGAATATAGACTGCAGCGCTGAGGTACGGGCCGTATTCTCGAAATCACTCGACATTTTCTCGCACACGATAAAAAAAAATTAACCAATCCGAAGGCTATTTCCAGACAATTAATCATATGTCATGCCACAAAAAATAATTCGATTTGTTCATTGTTTTTGTCGTGTGCGAGAAAATTAACCAATCGAACTATTTGTTGTGGCATGACATATGATCAATTGTCAGGAAAATAGCCTTAGTATTGGTTCAATTTTTTTGTCGAGCACGACAAAATGTCGAGTGGTTTCAAGAATACAGGTCCAGCCGGCATTTGAAGCTAAAAACTTGCTGGCTCGTCTCATACACTCGCGCTCGCGCCATAATACGATGAATAAAATTAGTGCATTATGGAATAGGCCTTTTTCCTCATGCACTATTGAGGAAAAAGTGCAAATTAATTAGTTAGGCAGAGGCCTCTTCCTAATTTAATTATCGTCAAATTATAATTGGACTAGGAAGATAAATCGTTCTTGCTTTCTTTAAAGAAGGTGGGGGTATATTTTATGCTGAGTGGCCCATCAAAATTCCACGAGTCGCCACTGGTCGCAACAACGTAACTGAAGTAATGGTTAGGAGAATTATTAATCTACGTTGTGCCTCAAAACTCGAGATTCCGTAGTATAGTATGGAAAATATGATGTTGAAAGCCCGTCACTGTTATAATGCCCCAAGGGAAAAAAGTAAGTACTCGCAACATAGTAAACCCAATAGTTTCAATGTATGTAATTATATGTATATTTACGGTTCACCATACGGCAACATTGTACTGTGGATAAACCTTCTACACAGTTCGTAGTAAAGTTCATTTTCCTGAAACACGCAAAAAATAATGATATTCAGGTAAATAAAGATATTGAAAACGCATTAAACACTGTATTTTCACGACAAAAAAATTTATTGCAAATCGTTTTCTCGTTATCTTTGTCCCGGTAGCAAAATGGTACAATGACATTTTGGTACCAGGCAACTTACGATTGGGAATTAAATTTTTTTTTTATTCAGAATTTTATTACCTTTGAGTTGCTTCAGCATGTTCTGTGGGACATAAACACGAGTTTTAAGATACCTTGTGTTAGATTTTGAAATTGTACCTGCATAAGTATTTTTTACGGGTTTTATTTCCATTTACTTATGTATACATTTAAGAAAAACTACATGCAACAATATGTGTAGTTTTATGGGTTAATCGTCTAGACTGAACTGCTTGAATCGTAGAGAGGAGGGGTACCATTATTTGAAGACAACAAACCTGTCGGATTAATACTACCTATAAGTTATTTTAAAATAACAACATTGTGGGGTCGTTAGAGAGAGGCAATTACAGTAGTAGGCAGGCCCGGATTAAGACTTGGTGGGCCCTGGGGTTCGTCTAATAAGGGCCCCTTTATAAATTAAATACTATTTTTCTTTATTTCAAATGAATTAAACTGGTTTCCGTATAATCAAATAGCTTCTTTCAGCGCTTTCCTGTTATTTTCGACAAACAGTAGATACAACTGAGCTTTGCAGTATGTCGGAAGCTTCACCTAAATGCTTTAAAAATTTACACCAGCATGTGGACAAAACACAGTTTCCATTCTTAACATTTGTTGCAGGTGGTTTCTTTTTTCCCCGCGAAAAAATTTGTAATCACCTGTATTCTGTAACTTGGTTGTTATGTTTATCAATAAAATACTATATTGTTTAATTCGGATCAGAAGTGCAACATTTTGGGTTATGTCTGTAAGGTTTAGCGGACTCGCTAACGCTAACAATATACTATTTTGTATTTTATTATTTATAGAGAACATAAACAACACTAGTAGTATATTGTTAATGTTTATATTTTCAGTAGTATTTATTATACAGAGAGAACGTTGGCTAAGGAACGCTCCAAATACTCTTCGTTTATCTGCAGCCAAAAAGCTCGGATACGTAGATTTTATTTTTAGAATGCGTATATTTCTTGCAAGTTTTCAAATTTTTTTACCCCCACCCTTTCCGCTATATTGTTACAGTTATAAAATCAGTAGATAAAATCGGATTCTCCTTTGAATTCTGCATATGGCAATATGTACTTTGTATGGTATCAATTCAATAGTTACAACGATATAGGCATTTCTAATTTGAAAAACTGAAAATGATAAGTGGCTTCAAACGAAGAACTTATGTTTGTTTCTGCCGCGGCAAATTATTTAATTTTCGATTACACAAGTAATAATAATGAATTTTTCGCTGAATTTTAAATTATCAACAATCGAACGTACTGCATCTTTTTACGTGTCGCATGAAGTATTCCTATTCCATAATACTTCATTCTTCCTTAAAAATTCAATTAATTTAATTGTACTTGTATAATACATGTCCTATACAGTATACACCAACAAATGCAGTTGCATACTTCTGAAAATCTGCAACTTGTGTTAAACATATATGAAATTTTTCTAGACTTTTTTAAACACTTGTATATCCTGGACATGTACGTAGTGAGAACCCACCTTTACTAATAATAACAATAAATGAAAAAATATTTAGAATTATTTAACTTGGCTGCTCAAAATTATTTATTTTGACTGAACTTTAATAACTACAGCAGCACGATAGATGATACTCCAACTTCAACTTTGTAAGCTGGCAGCGTTGTAGCTAAGAAAGCTTTGTTCGCTTGTTTGCAAGTCTCAGTTTAGAAGTTTGTAATTTCCTAACGAAAGATTTGCGGTCACATGTTCATATCATATACCCCTTTATTTTTTATTTTGATGTTAAAAACTGGCTCCCAAAATTTGGACAAATACTTTACTTACACCCCCCGTATGCAGGACGGTGCTGTTCTGTATCCATCGCGAACCGAATTGAAGCGAAGGGATGTGAAACCTCCGATAAGTATACATTTATAGATTTGTGAATGACAGATCAGTAAGTCTTTGTTTATTTGTTTCATGCTCCATTTGTTGGGGCTGCTGCGTGTTGTTTGTAGATAGACACTTTTTCTTCAAACCATTGAAAACGTTAGTGCTTATTAACTGTCCACTATTTCGTTATACATTCCATACAAAAATAAAGTAAGACAGGTGTTTTTTTTAACGTAAACCCGAAAACTTAAAAACGTGTATTTCTGAAATTTTTATGTCTAAAAATGTCGGGACTACTGAAAAGTTATGCTACCAAAACAAATAGGTAGTGTGTGATATTTACTTAGCACTCGTCATAAATATTATCAGAAATTAATTTTAAGGATTATGTACAAATTTTAAATTAAAATACTCCAAGCCGACATTATACAACCGTTCTTGCCATTCTAGCCGACAACCAATATTGTATTCACAGCAAAACTTTCTTTCTAATTAAAGGTTATATTTTTTAATTACAAAGATATCCTTGAATATTTCCTATTCTGTGTTGATTATTGTAGGGAATTAAGGCGCTACATGACAAAATGAACATTCTGCATACAATATAAACAATACTCATACTTGTGGGTGACCTCGCAGATTTCTGTACGACCCTTATTCATTTTGAGTTGACTTGAATTTGCAGCACAATCCCAAAATGCGAACGTCTGATGGATAAAAACGAATTACTGATAGTAGGGCGCCTGATGTTCCGCACAACCAAGACATTCGATACACAGCATTACCTTTAAAACACATGAATGTATAAAATACGTATAAGAAGGTTTTGCAGTTACATAAAATGAAAATAAAACTTTTTGTTACTCTACCGCATTTTCGTTCCGACAATATCTAACTGTACTATTTAATAGTTTTCTATTACGATAAAAAACACTTTCACGGCAGCAGAAAAAGAAATTAGCTGTATAACGAAACCATTGCAGATGTAAGAACATGTAAGAATCTCTTAGAAATATATTCATGTCACATAACCATGCTATTATAGATAATTATGAGCTTTGTTAAAAGTAATAATTATATAAATGTGTCAATATATTACATAGTTTTAATAAGCGAGCAACTAAGCAAGCCTTACGCTTACGCACACTTAAAACACGCAACGCGACACAGAATCATAGCACAGTTAAATACGCTGACAGTTACTGTCCTATCACAATCATGTTAATGATAATGATAATGTTAGTGTTAGCTCTGTTCACAATCATGTTAATCAAATTGCTGACGAATCTGCAAATTTAAAATTCGCTCCAGAATATGGGAGGAGCTTAATTTATTACAATAGAAATGTTTCAGCTGAAATAAAAAATCAGTTACTAACAAAAATAGAAATAGTATTAGGAATAAAAATTAGAAGGACTTGACACGGGGTTCGTTGAGAATGATACTTAAATTGCTGATGTTTCAAACATGAAGAAATCTGCGTTTAATAAATAGTACGAGGCGGTGTTGATCGTGGCTGTCTGTGCACATGGCACCGAGGCCTGTGTACATGGTGCCGAGGTTAGTTGCTCTGAGCAGGTTATATACAGGATGAGTCTGCTAAGAAGAATCAACTGGATATCTCCGGTATCCGAAGTATTAAAATAATTCTGCCTGAGTAGGCTATAATAGCCAACTCTCTCTATGTGTAGGCGCAATCAAATCATTTTTAGGCTTTTTCAAGCGATATGTAATGAATTTTTCAGTTACCCCATTAAAATTATTGTTTTAAAAATTAATACTTTTATTGATAATTACCGTTTGCCAAATTTTTCTTTTTAATTCTTGATTTTTAAAAAATGATTACTGAAGCCGTTATAATTTAAATTTTATATTTAATAATTATTTATGCTACAAGGGTTGTGAGTATTATTTACTATTTACAGGGCAAATTTACTTACATCTCGAGTTGCATATAACATTTTTTCCACACCTACAATCCATATACCTTAATACCTACTACCTACAATAAGAATTTTTACCAAATTTTGTTAATTTCAGAAATTCAAAACAAAAACTTCTTTACTTACTCCCCTTCCCTTCCCGAGTTGGTACTACAGTGTCGCAGACGCCAACATGAAAACATAATATTCCCTACGATTTTATAGTTTTTGCCTGTTATAAGGAAAACTATAAAACATTAAATAATTATATTGAAACTCTCACAGCCTAATTTAAAAAAAATAATAATTTTTCCCCTTGTTTTATGTTGGCACTGCCAGGAGCTGGTAATGCCCCACTGATGACATGCACGCAAGTTTACAGTGAAACCGCTGACTATATAATATATTTTGCGCTTTTTTTTCAAATTTTATTTATAGCAATAAATAGCTTGCAAACTTTTCCGCGAATAGTACTAATTAATAAAAATCGGGTAAAATTTTACAGTCTGTGGGCTGCCAAGTCATTTCCATGAACTTCACCAGAAATTAAATAAAATGCATGTCATATTGCAGGAAACTCTCTCATTGACCGACTTTAGAGTTCTCTAGTTCTTCAACCAAGATGTTTATCAAAAAAGTAACAAGCTAATATGACTTACTTTATGCCCCAGCATCACCCATTAAGAGATTGCTGTTACATTACATAGATTTTAGGAAAAGTGGTGGTTTACCCGAGAGTTTATTAATTTTACACGAGCACGTTAGAATCACGTTTCTTACGTGTAGGTACGTGCTACTTTTTTTGGAAAATGAAAAATTTTAGAGAAAAGTAGATAATTTTTTGACAAATTTATTAAATTCAAGAAGTTTGTGTAATGAAAATTAATCAAGGCTGTGTTGTCCTGGATAGGGGTGGGCGATATTGAATAAAATATCGATAATATCGATACGAAAAAAATATCGTAATTTTCGATACTATATCGATAAATCGATGCAAATTCCAGGCACCCTAGTTCGATCAGGACCAGGAGTAAATAAACTGTTTGTTTATCAAATAGCTCTATGCATTTCTTAACATTTTTCATCCTTCATTATTCTTTTTTTATATAAATGTTTGTTTATTTTTTTTTTATGTATTCTAATAGATAATGTGCAAAATGTAACTTTCTTTTAATAAATTACAAACGAAAACTGTCTAGTACAAATCTGTAAATATAAGATTGACTATTCATTTCATACGTCATCTGTCAAAAATTCACCAATGGAGAGGCAGAATTTGATATTTTTGAATCAATCAAAATGAATTGTACTGACAATTTGACACACCCTAAACTGACCAATCCGGTTGCGTTTTAGCGACTTGATAAGCCAATCAGCGCCCTCCAAATTTGTATATTCTCGGATATTTAGGACTAGTACAAAATTTCAGCGATAATTTTTCTGTCAAAAAAAAACTGCTTCCAAACCGAGGTGTGAGATTTCAAAGTATTCTTGGGCGTTTTACCTTCTACAGCTTCGTTTATATCTTCAAGTGTACTCTAGTCAAACCATTTTGTTTCCATTTTACCGTAAATGTCACAAACCATACACAAAATACGTAGAAAGAAACATTAAATTTCATACAATTCTTGGGCGTTTTACCTTCTACAGCTTCCTCTATATCTTCAAGCGTACTCTGTTGAACCCGTTTTGCTTCCATTTTGCCGACAATATCACAAAGTATGCACAACATACGGGTAGAAAGAAAAATTAAATTTGACTTTTGTCTGGTTTGTATATAAAACCATGGTTACGAAGAAAATTATTATTATAATCTGATTTGAAACTATAAAAATTTAAATTTGGTTCGTCAAATTGTCCTCCGAATACTACTCGTAACTACGAAATAATCCTGCAATTTTTGGACAGTACGTATTCGTACTTGATGCAGGATAATTCGCTATTCGTCCTTCGGACTCATAGCGAATTATCGCGCATCAAGTACTCTTACATACTGTCCAAAAATTGTCGGATATTTCGTAGTTACTAGTAGTATTATATATGATAATTTTCACGAGTGAAAATCATCGATAATTTTCACGAGTGATACGAACCGACAATTTTTTGTTCACATGTCGTTATGGAAATGAAATGACGTAACTAAATTTTGGACAAAATTATTTTTTAAAAATAGATTTAATTCAATGAATAGTCTCTCAAATACCACTCTTAGTCAAAGTTAAGTAGATTCTTTTTGAGGTGGTACTATCACTCATGTTCGTTGCTCTTGCGTATTACACTCGTGCTTCGCACTCGTGTGATTCATATATACAAGCGCAGATGATACCACCTCAAAAATAATCAACAGAACTTTGACTACTTGTGGTATTGTAAGTGACTATTCTATTGTGCTGGGTATAGATAGGCGATATTCAAATTTGCATATCGATAAGTATCGCATATAACGATATTTTTCAAATTCGATATCGGTATTCGGTGTATTGATATAAATATGGATATATCGAAAAAAATTCCCACCCTTAGCTCCTGGAAACCATATAAACAATTTTATTCATAACAACAATTTAATTACTGTGTTTCCAACGATTAAAATGTTGCTAACTAATAAAATGGCACTGTAATATTATTAATTAATATTAAGGATACAAAAAACATTTTACTGGTTAATTGTCGTTAACCCTCAGGAGAATATCTTTTGACGGGTAATAGCTTCAAAAAGATTCTACAATATTTCAAAACTTTTAGTGTAAACGCCAAACGCTGTTAAAAATAGATTTGACCACATGTCATTTTACGCTCACAGGAGCTTAATATAGTTTCGTGTTTTAATTTTGGAGACTAGTACAAAATATAAACATCTGCTCGCGTTCATGCTATCTCCGCTGTTAACTACATTCGTAATTTATGCTATGTTTTTAAAGTATCGTTATTTCTAAGGATTAAAGCAGAAAGGCAACAATTTACATTATGATGTATGCCATGTATGTTAGCATATACAGCATATCAAGATGCGATTATTAATCTAAACTAATTTTATTAACAGGTACCTACATATTTAATACAATGGAGAGTTTTCTCTTATATATCAATGGTATGGTTGCAAATTTACTATTATTATACAGGGTGATCATTTGAAAACGATCCACCCCCAATATCTCGGTGCACAAAGCTTTCTAAAGAAATCGCCGAGACACGTCAACAATATTAATGAGGGGGACATATTTTTACATAAAAGTTACATAACACGTTTTATCCCCCCACCCTCCAGAGCCACCTCCTCAAAAATTTTAAATGGCAAGGGGGATTATGTGATACCTCATTTGAAAGGCCTTTGGAATACCTACATTTTGACGTTTTGCTTTTTAAAATCGGTTGATTCGTTTTTGAGATATTAAGGGAAAAGTGTTTAAGTTTATTAAAACAAAAGGGAGCTTTTAAAACGCATAGCAGGCTGTTGTCATAATGCATTACTGGATGTTTTTATTGTCACTACTTGTCAAAGTGTTTGGCAATAATAATTGTTGGTGTTCGTTTAAATTAAAATCGATAGATTTGTTTTTCAGAAATTTAATATAATAATTAGACAAAATAATTTCAATTCTTTCAGCTAACGTGTAAACCATTTTTTAAATTTCACAAAAATCTCCAACCGCAAAGTAAAACACACACAAACACTGTAATATTAAATTTGCACTAACGTCAAAACATCATTTAATTGTTTCTGCACAGCCTGCTATTTTGTTTAATTTTTATATTTCTTTAAATTTCTGAAAAACAAATCTATCGATTTTAATTTAAACGAACACCAACAATTATTATTGCCAAACACTTTGACAAGTAGTGACAATAAAAACATCCAGTAATGCATTATGACAACAGCCTGCTATGCGTTTTAAAAGCTCCCTTTTGTTTTAATAAACTTAAACACTTTTCCCTTAATATCTCAAAAACGAATCAACCGATTTTAAAAAGCAAAACGTCAAAATGTAGGTAATCCAAAGGCCTTTCAAATGAGGTATCACATAACCCCCCTTGCCATTTAAAATTTTTGAGGAGGAGGCTCTGGAGGGTGGGGGGATAAAACGTGTTATGTAACTTTTATGTAAAAATATGTCCCCCATAAATATTGTTGACGTGTCTCGGCGATTTCTTTAGAAAGCTTTGTGCACCGAGATATTGGGGGTGGATCGTTTTCAAATGATCACCCTGTATAATAAAGAATATAACATAACCAACGTCGCATGAGAAATCAATTTCGCACTAGACAGCTACTGAAAATTTTTAAAAATTAAACATTTTTTTTATATATCTACTGCACTTATTTTGAAATCGCTGTTGAAAAATCAATTGCTTTCAGGAAGCTTGAATAAACTATTATACAGGGTGTCTCTAAAATATCCTGCCATAGCTTAACCACAGATTCCGGGGATCAAAAAGACGATTTAACGCAACTTACTTCTATCCGAAATTGCTTCGTTAGCGCTATCCAACGCCAAGGATCTTCAAAAAATTTCTATTTTTTTAAATAACAAAAGATTGTTTTTAGCCATTAGGATGAAATTTGGGATGTGATTCTTTAGTGGAAAAAGGTGTTTTTTGACATCATTTTTTTTGTTCAGGAGTGTCGCGTAAGTAGTCAAAGGTTGATCATCCACAGTCAAAGAAGCTCATATCTTTTTAACAGTTCGGCCAACAGTTTTCAAAATTTTTTTACAGAAAGACATTCTTATTTCAAATATTTTTTGTCTGTTGTTCGATTTCGGTATCTGCCATACTTTAGGCTGAAAAAATTATTTTGATTGGCTGCAGTGCATTTCTTAAAACAGATGTAGTAATCTAGTTGTCCCGTATGTTGAGAAATAAATCACGAAGAGACAATTTGATATAAAGTTTATTACTAATGCATTGCTAAAGTCGCCGGTATATGTAATGTGTAATAATTTCAACAAAATATCAGAAGCTTGTGATATAAATAATTGTACACTAGTGGACTTAAAAAAATATACTCTACGCTATTTTAATCTTTAATTTTTTCTGTATAATTAAGTATTTTTGTTATTTCTTTTGTTTAAATGATGAATATGTTAATTTTTGTTATATGCAACTCACGTTATGTACTACTATAGTTATTTCTTGTATTTGCATGACATTGTCCTTTAATTGGAATTAATTTTCTGTTGGGCAATAAATCAATTATTATTATTATTATTATTACTAGCAAGTATGTAAAGGGTGGCGCGTAAACGGTCATATTCCCTGCACATAGACCGTTTACATTGCTTATCACGTTTGTGCGAATACCTGCTCCCCAGTCTTATGGAAAAAATTGGTAATGGTACCAAATTAAAGAGAATAATATTTCGCGTCGTTCGATAATAAAAATTCTTCTTTTACATAAAAATATAAAATTTAAATATATGGGTATTCAAAACAGGAGTTGTTGCGCCTGTCACATCAAAGATTTTTTTGTTATGACAAGCGCGTGTATGACCAACCACGAGGTATAATTCAGAAACAATTCCTATTCTGTATTGATGGGAGTGAGTATAAATCTTTAAAATGTTGCATCACTGTCACTGTTCGTGTTGCTATTGACAATTATTATAAAATATTTGCACAATATATTTTCAAACTGCTATCGTTTTCTGTGGGTAACGCAAAAAAATAAAATGTCGACTTCTTTACTTCAGTTCTTAACATTAATATAAAGGTATTCATTCCTCTGCATTAATTCAGGGTATAATTATACACCTTTCTACCCTACATAAACACACCGCAACATTATAACTTTCGTATTAAAAACACTTGAAAACATCAAAATCAGCGTTGCTACTGTTAATTTTGTGGTTTGATTCTACGGAGCGAGAGACGCAAAAAACGTGGATACTAAAACAGAGCTATTTTCTTAGGTAGTAGTATTTATTAACCATTTCAATTTATCGAGCATAACAAAAGGAAAGCTATTACATTTTGTAGGGTATATACAACGCTAGCCAGAACACAACAAATGCAAAAACCAGAACTGATTATATTTAATGTGAAATTTAGAAACCATCGCCGCAGAGCTGATTGTCATTACTACATAAACCACATTAAATCGGGTTTTCTCACATTTAAATTGATCTTATTGCTAATATTTGCAGCAAAAATAGGCAGCAAATGTTCAGTTACAAAAATTAAATGCAAGCTGTGATAGATATAAATTTCAATTTTATAAAATAGAAAAATTATTTTTCATATTTTGTCATTTATACAGGTCCTGCGTGTAATTACATTCGACTGCGCGATCGTGAGAGTACACAGAAATGCTTCTCTCCAATTGAGCTGTATCCGTCCTATCGGTTTACAAGGCACTTCTGTGCCTCCAGAAATGTCATTGGTGGCTAGGGGTGAGCGATATTTAAATTTGGATATCGATATTTGATATCGAAATTATATCGATATTTATCAATATATCGATGTTAAAATTCTATCAATATTTATCGATATTAAAATGATATCGATATATCGCCCAGCCGTAGCACAAACAATGAGGTCATTACTCTTTTAATATCATCAGTTAAATAAATAATGACCCCGATTTTTAAACACAGACGATCAATTTTTGCGTTTTTTTCTTAACATGGAAACAAATGTAATGTCCGGATTCAGTATTTCTGATTATGCAAAAAGCTTTTGAACTCGAATGCTTATCGATATTTATCGATAAACCGACACCTATATCGATATGTCGGTATATCGATATTAAAAGTATATCGATATTTATCGATATATCGCCCACCCCTATTGGTGTCTATGCGGAGTAGGACCAAAAACTCTTTATCCACTGTTCTAAATTTGTCTGTGCCCTGCAGTAGGACGTTAAAGAAGGGCTCATGGTGATGATGATCAGATTTAAACGGACCAATAAAAAAACGACATCACTAATTGTAATTGTGGCCATATGCCGGGTGCATTCAGTGTCGGCACACTGTTCATCCGCCCAACGGTGACATTACCAGCTTTATTGCTAAATTATGTGGTAGAATCTGGACGATTGCGGATATATCCAACTACAGGAAGTGGCTCTTCAGGACCTGATTTAGACAGTAATAATTAATAAAAACAGCTCCACTTAACCATAACATAACACCCTTATTTTTTAGTTTTTTTGCAATATCTTTGCGATAACATAAAATTTAGATCAAAGTCACCAGTGATGTAACAGTGTAACAACCTGCCCTACTCGTAGTGTACAACACCTAACCCCAGTAGCATATTTAACAGAAAATTCGATACCAAACGCTAATCCTGTCCTCAATATTTACGTTGTATCATCCAAAATATAACCAGTTTGTGAATGCATCTGTGTGATCATATGGCACATAACTGTCACATTGCCACGTGGTTTTGTTGATTTGGTTGAGGTTAATCTGATTGCTATATTGTTATTATTAATTATTAAAAAGTGTGAAATGTCGTGGTCACAAGTACAAGTTGTTTCATAAATAACTGTTTTCCGAAATGGACAATACAAATAGGTAATGTAATGTGGTGCTATCTCGAAGCAAGTTATGGAATTGCACTTACAAGTAGGTACCTAAAAAACCCTACCCACTTTGACATTGCAGTTTTCATATTACATTCGTCAACGAGATGCCACTGAAACAGTGCTTATTAACCCTTAAACAAAAGGTTGAAACCGTGGAAGTGTACAATAAGTATAAACTCGATGCGCGATTAGCGAAACGTTTTAATATCGCTGAAACACAAGCGGCAGAAATTATTAGAAAAAGATAAGTATTGGTGAAAAGGACTGACTCACTAGTATACGTACTACACAATAATAGTTATTTATTGTATAAGTGTCTTATTTTATCCACGCAAGAATGTTTAAACGCGAGAACGAAGTTCGAGCATTTAATTTTCTTAAGTGGATAAAATACAACTAAGACACGTATGTTAAGTGGATAAAATACAACTAAGACACGTATGTAATACAACGTTTTATCCACACAGAGAGTGGCGTTTTTAAATAAAATTAATATTTTGGAAAAAATTTTATTTTGACATTTTGAACTGACTTTTGTCATACGTGTTGCTATAGATTTACCATTGTTTTAATTATAAGACCTATGTGTTTTATTAATATCATAATTAGACGTCTCTCATAGTGGAATTATGACCTTATAATATACTGGTTGTGGATAAAATCATTATAGGCTGTTTTAAAACAAAGGACAAATTGCTACTGTCAGTTTTAGCTGAAATGTGGAAAAAATCGCAACTCGAATTTGGCATTCAAATACAAATCAATAATATGGAGTTTGGAAAAATTGATCAGAATTTATGGAAAGAAGAATATAAAGGATAGGTACCTTGCATTGCGAGATATCAGAAAGTAATCAAATGGTAATTTCTAACAATCCCGAAGAAGAAAATGAAACCATAAACAACTAAAAATCTCAATTTTACAACGTCCTTCAGATGGTAAAATACTTTACTTACACTTAGAGAAGATCATGAAGCAAATGCATCAGTTATAATGACACACACTCGGGTGGCTAGGGCACCTTTATTTAGTTAATTTACTTAAAACTTAAAATTAAATGCGATTTTATTACTTATATCAAATACAATTCAACATGAATTTCTGTACATTTAGTTTTATTATTTTACAGGGCGAGTCAAAAGTCTAAGTCACTCCTCAACTGATAAGGATGTATTCGTAAAAATAATAAAAAAAAAAATAATGAACTAAAATGTTTAATAGGAACTCGCTTTCCTAATATATGACAAATATAAACTAAAATTGTATAGGTAGTTTAATCAAACTATCATAGTAAATAGAAGTGTCAAAACAAAAAACAAGCGGTGTATTTCGTGTATTTTACCAAACCTGTTATCGGAGTGGATGACATGATCTTTCGGATATGCAGCAACTGGACTTAAATGAATAAATAATGAAACTGTTCTCACAACTATGCTACAAATATCTTTTATTTCATACTGTCCGGTATGGTATTAGTTTAAGTTCGGGAAATGGCACATTACAGCACAAGGCCGGGAAGTGTTGTTGAAGTTGTTTATTTGTAACTAAGCAAAAAAATATAAAATGGGTGATGGATTTAAAATTAAATGCCACCACACGATGTTTAATTTGACAGAATTTAAGTTTTAGACGTTGACGTTTTATAAAGAGAAAATAAATATTCAAATAATACAAATTGATTTTGCATATCCTGGATTTTTTTCAGATTCTCAATCGTAATAAAAAGGCGCAAATTTTGTCTAATTTAACCGACTTCGTACTTCGAGGAACAGTTATTGCAAGATGTTGAGAATAATCCTACCACCAGTACACGTTTGTTGTCAAGAAATAGGCGTCCCACCCAATCCTCTGTTCATAGATGTCTTCGAAGATACAACTTGTATCCATACCACCTACAGCCTGTTCAAATGCTGCATCACGGAGATGGTCTATTGAGAGTAAATTTTTCAAAAATTTTTGCACATGGGTATTACACGAAATTCAAGGCAATCCTGACTTTTTCCATAATGTTTTGTTTACCGATGAAGCTCATTTCAACCAACAAAGAGTTTTCAATCACCGCAACCTTCATTATTGGGACTATGAGAATCCTCATATTGTTCGTCGGCGGAATCAACAAAGACGTTGGTCTGTGAATGTTTGGATAGGTATTTTGGGAAAAAGAATCATCGGTCCATATTTTCTGCCAAGAATACTGTATGGTGAAATTTACAGAAATTTTTGCGAGAACACTTTGCCAGGTCTGCTAGAGGATATTCCTTTACAACAACGTGCAACAATGTTTTTTCAACACGATGGAGCGCCTGCACATGCTACCTTACAAGTGCAAGAAATTTTGAATCGCCATTTTCCTAATAAATGGATTGGTCGGGGTGGGCCAATAGCGTGGCCACCCCGGTCTCCCGACTTAACGTCAATAGATTTTTGGCTGTGGGGGTACATCAAAGAAAGGGTTTATTTTACTGTGCCTGCCGGAGTGGATGACGTTATTGCCCGAATTCACGAAGCAATAACAGAAATCAATGATGGTAATTACAATTCTGTTGCCAGGAACTTCAATCATAGGTTACATACGTGTATGAACCAAAATGGTAACAATTTTGAGGGTTTGTTAAGGCATTAGATGTTTTGTTTCCGCTTCTATTAACTCGACCCAGATAGTTTTTATTAGTTTTCAATGTTTTCTTTTGAATTTGGATTTGTTAAAAAAAACAATAAATTAATTTTTCTTTTTTTTTTAATTTAAGTTTTACCTGAAAACGGCTTCGCTTTCGGGATTTTAGTATTGTTCATTTTTGTCTTATTTTTAAATGTAGAACACATATCCGAGCGCTGGGGAGTGAATATTTTCTCACCCTGTATAAACAACAAATAAACATAAACAGACTAATTCATGACGTCATGGACGCCATTACAAAATTGATGATGTAGATGCACCCTTACCGTGCGCGTGCCCCAACTATACTAAACCTTACAAGCACAGCCCAAAAAGTTGCACTTTTGATCCTAATAAACCTATATCTTATTTTCTATGTCGCTGGTATTGTAGAAAACTTGCAGTACGAAACTCGAAAGAATTGCTCATTTTTGCACTCATATGATTCCGGCACCAAATCGCGAAAATGAGCTTTATTCTACGCATTACATAATATACACTACTAGACGACGATTACACAATACATTGAATAAAGGTTTATAGAATTATCAAACACAATTTTTATTTATTTCTAATGTCTCTAGAAGACGAGTAGTATATTTTGTTAAACGTACAGCTTGCGTTGTCTGTTCAATTTACTACGTTAGTTTGACTAAACCATATTAAATACTGAAATTTAAGATAATATTATTCACTTTTCAGGAAAACCAGTTAGTACCTATTTGCATTTTACTATGCTTTCCTTTTATTTATAGGTACTTACCGTTAACCGTTGGGGCCGATTTTTGACTTGTCCATTATTAGGTATGCTTTTTACAATGCACATTGTCTAAATGTTTAATATTATGTTTACTATTTTTAATGGCATGTTTCATAAACAATAATAATTAAAATGAATTTTCTTTTAATCCCACCTTCGCACATAAATAAACGGCCCGGGAGTGTAATTAAGAGAAGCTCTATAAAATAACGATAGATAACGATAACTTTTGTGAATATGCAATGAACGCGTTATAAAAATAACAACATGCCTATCCTGATTTATGAATCTCGAACTAATTTGATTTCTTTCGATATAAATTGTTACTGTACTAATATTGAATGCACCATCACCATCATTCCATACCAGAACACACACCTCTTTTGAAATAAGCATTACAATAGCTACCATCTATCGTCATTATATTAATATACCTAATTAAATTTATCATCTTCACTTATACATACAGTGAGCACCAAAAGTATGGAACATAACAAATAAAACCGAAATAAATGTTTCTTTCTGAAAATCCCGAAACACGTCAATTTTCTTCTTTAAAAATACACATTGGAATGTCAAAATCATTTTCCGACCTTCATTTGTTTGTAAGTGATGACGTCATCGGTATTTTTTTTAAATGTCAGCCCCCATTTTTTTTTCGCGTTTTTGATACATCTTTCAATTGCTTAAATGACAGTATAAAAATGTTGATACCTTACATAAGAAAATTTTCGAGAAATAAATTATTTAATGTTTAATAAACACATTCTTAAAAAATGTTAAACATGGTTTAATGGTATTAGTATTGATAAAAGAGAATGAAAGATACCAAGAAACAAATGCCAGTAATCTAAACAAGTGCCCACAAGTTGTCAAATATTCAGAAATGTTAATTGTCGTTTACTTGTAATTGTTAAATGAGCCATATCAGATTTATGAAGCTGATGTTAATTATTACAAGTAAGCGACAATTAATATTTCTGAATATTTGACAATTGGGCATTTGTTTAGATTACGGGCATTTGTTTCTTGGTGCCTTTAATTCTCTTTTATCAATACTAATACCATTAAACCATGTTTAACATCTGTTAAGAATGTGTTTATTAAACATTAAATAATTTATTTCTCGAAAATTTTCTTATGTAAGGTATCAACATTTTTATACTGTCATTTAAGCAATTGAAAGATGAATCAAAAACGCGAAAAAAAAATGGGGGTTGACATTTAAAAAAAATACCGATGACGTCATCACTTACAAACAAATGAAGGCCGGAAAATTATTTTGACATTCCAATGTGTATTTTTAAAAAAGAAAATTGACGTGTTTCGAGATTTTTAGAAAAAAACATTCATTTCGGTTTTATTTGGTATGTTCCATACTTTTGGTGCTGGTAGCCATGTTTTTACGGAAGAACAATACTCGCAACAAACAATACAATCTACTCGTAAAAAGTTAACAATTACTTGTGGGTAGACAACCAATTACACCAACGAAATATAGCAGAAACAATTACATTTTATTACTGTTAAACATCGTTTCTGTTTACGCTGTATTACAGGCACTTACAGATACCAATGGTACTAATAATAAATAAATGAAAGGTTAACACTAAAGTCCCTGCAAATTACAACAAAGAACAAAAACTGCGCTATATTTAATATAATATCGCAATTTCGAAACTTGAATTGCCAAATTTGTATTAGTGCTGTTTCATAAACTTTCGATATTTTATGCAGCTCTCGGGATATTTCCATGGTAACATGAATTTCGAATATAAATCAAGAAAAATAAATGCGATTACTATTTCATTCATACGTGTATAAGCCAATAAGAATGCATGGTTTTCCTTAGTTACAACGTGTTACAGCGGTAATAGGGCTGTCTACGCAAATACGACCTTGGAACGAGTGAGAGGAAAGTTCTACCCTAATGCTTTCTTTTTCTATCGGGGCACCAATATGACGGCAAGAACAGCACTACATTACTAGCTACTATTTAACGTAACTAGATGTAGGTTGGTATGCTATACATAATTAGAGTCCAACAGAACCTCAATTTTCCCTTGTTTCTGGTAACCCCCTGACGCAGAACTGTCATTTATGCATTTGGCACAAAAATAATTAGTAGTGCAAAAAGCAACCGTGCGTGTTTCCGTTGTTTTTAGTTATTGTTTCCTGTTATTTGTTATTGTATAGCAACTTAAAGCAAATAGTAACTAATAATTTAGTGATATTTCTTCAGTCAGATTGGCATTATTGATAGAGAGCGACAACAGTAGGGTAGAGCATTCCATCTCTTTCCAACTTAAATAGAACAGCCCTATTTGAGTAACTATTGAGTAACCATAGCGACATCGATTATACGAACCGTTGTATAATCGCATCATTTCCAATTTAAGAAAATAGAAGTTTTCCGACAATAAAGAACACTCGTCTTCCTCCATCGAAGAAAATACGAATACTCGAACAAATGTGTATAGGCTAATAATTGTAGGTACATTCAATATTGAAAATTATCAAATTTACTGTAGTAGGTATACGAAAGTAGCGCGTGTTTATTTGTTTTAATGAAATAGGGTTGGTACACGAAATGCCATTTTTCTTAGTAGCTTTTGTTTTTTGATGTTGGTATCATTGTAAAATTAATTTTGACGTCCCGCCGCAGGGGCTTTCAAGCGCATTTCAATTTAGAACACGAAAACTGTAGAAAGATGGAACAAAATCATGCAAAATGCTAATTGGAAAATCAATCGGAAGACAAAATTTATTTTAGTATTACTTGCCTTATGATCGATCTAAGACTACTACTAATATTTTCAAATAAAAATAATGCAAATTTTATCCTTAGGTAGTACTTATAGGTATTTTTAGACTACCTATTCATTTCATACGTCATCTGTGAAAAATTCACCAATGGAGAGGCAGAATTTGATATTTTTGAACCAATCAAAATGAATTGTACTACTGATAATTTTCACGTTCACATGTCGTTATGGAAATGAAATGACGTAACTAAATTTTGGACAAAATTATTTTTTAAAAGTAGATTTAATTCAATGAATAGTCTCTCAAATACCACTCTTAGTCAAAGTTAAGTAGATTATTTTTGAGGTGGTACTATAGTCGGATTTTTTTTAGATGTCTGCTCTCGATTTACAAATTTTTGTTTGTTTGAAAGATAGAAACATACGTTTCTCTAATGGTACAAAAAAATAGGGAGCTCTGTTTCTTCCTTTCAGCCTCCCTATCTCTTTTTGTCGTATTAGGGAAGCGCCTGTTTCTATATCTTTCAAACAAACAAAAATTTGTAAATCGAGAGCTGACATCTAAAAAAAATCCGACTATATCACTCATGTCCTTTGCTCTTGCGAATCGATTCATATATGCAAGCGCAAAGGACATTCGTGATAGCACCTCAAAAATAATCGGGGGTAATACCACGAGTGCTAAAAAATTATCCGGTTAATTTTTAAGCACGAATGGTATTTAGGGAGAATATTTCTCGAATAAAAATACTCTTAACCAATTGTATTTTTCAAAATGAATGCAAGTTCGGATACTGGAGTCTCTCGATCGAATGTGTACTTTTTTTCGGCGCAAAATGACATAAACTGTCTCCAGACACTGTCCTTGCTCTTTTTCGTATTTTTGCATTCACTTTTAATAACATTTTCGTCAATTTCTCGTTCTGAAACATTCCCAAAACGGTTCATGACGTTTAATTAAATTTGTTTTTTTTTTTAGTAGTATGTTGTGGTCGCAAGTATGTCATGGCAACGTGGATCTATCGCTAGATTGGCCTGGCAACGTTGAACTATCACTTATTAGTTCTGTACTGTACCTACTGTTACAACAATGTATGAGTGAAATATTCGGGGGTAATACCACGAGTGCTTAAAAATTACCGATAATTTTCATGAAAACACGTTGTTAATAATTTCACGAGCTCGTAGAGCGAGTGAAATTAGACAACGTGTTTGAATGAAAATTATCCGGTTAATTTTTAAGCACGAATGGTATTTAGGGAGAATATTTCTCGAATAAAAATACTAGAAACCAATTGTATTTTTCAAATGAATGCAAGTTCGGATACTGGAGTCTCTCGATCGAATGTGTACTTTTTTCGGCGCAAAATGACGTAGACTGTCTCCAGACACTGCCCTTGCTCGTTTTCGTATTTTTGCATTCACTTTTAATAACATTTTCGTCAATTTCTCGTTCTGAAACATTCCCAAAACGTTTCATGACGTTTAACAAAATGTGTTGTTTTTTTTTAGTAGTATGTTGTGGTTGCAAGTATGTCATGGCAACGTGGAACTATCGCTAGATTGACCTGGCAACGTGGAACTATCACTTATTAGTTCTGTACTGTACCTACTGTTACAACAATGTATGAGTGGAAAATTCGACATAACTTTGACTACTTGTGGTATTGTAAGTGATAATTCCTTTCAGTTCGCACTGCATTACGACAACGTGCTGTGCATGCAATTGAAAATTCAAAACAATTTGGATTAAAATCTACTTTAACTTTTACTGATAAACATGAACTTATCGCGAAATTAAGAAGAGCAAAGTTCAATTACTAATAAAATAGAAAACGAAATTACGGGGTTAAAAGAAGACATTACAAATTTAAAAATCAAGTTGTCATCATGATATGATTACTGACAATTTTCTGTGATCACGGGCAACCATCAAATAGCCACCACCAATACCACCAATAACCACCAAATAAATGTTGGCTTGTAACCACAGCAACTAATAAAAAATATCTCATAATTTTGTTTATTTTAATTTTAATTCATTCAAACATGGTTCAAGTCTTGGTCTTAACAAAAATACCCCTTGATCGGACCTACATCCTCCCTTGTTACAAACAACAAATTTCAGTTGGTACAAGTTCTCCAAAGACGGCTAATGCTAATGTTTATTTCTTACGATAACGGCTCCAATTCCAAAGTTTTTATTTGAATTTCCAAGATCACTCAGATTCATTTTTAAAACATTGCCCTGGCTTCAATTTGTAAGTAATTTACAGATAGTTTAGTATGGTTGTAATAGTTATTTATATATCAGCAGCGCAAACAAGGTCATTTTAGGTTGTGGATGGAAGTTTGCAGCTAGTGATGCCGCGAGACGAGAACGAGACGAGAGTTGGGTAACTCTCGATCTCGTCTCGACTTCGAGACGAGAGTTGAACTTCCCTCTCGATCTCGAGACCCACTTCTCGTCTCGTTCTCGTTCTCGAGGCGAGAATTCTCGAACTCTCGAGTTAAAAATGAGTGTTTACAACAAAATGCAAGTTAACCTTGGGCAACCCATAAAACATCAGGAATAGTTAGGTACCTACTTAGAATGGCTTCAGCTTAAACAAATTTTAGAATGCTTTACTATTTATACAAACACGTTTCTAGAATCTCCATCCAGGTAGTGTTCGGATTTTAGTAAATCGAATTAGTATCCTATTGGGGTTCCAGTGCCGACTGCCGAGAATAATTATAAATTATTTGCAAAGCGTCTATTTTCTTTCGGATAATCTATACTTATTATTATTAGTAGTATAGAGATATATAGTAGACATGAATTTGCAAAATACCTACAGCACTTTGTAACGGGGTTAAATCTCGTTACAAGGGATGGTAGAGCTACAGGGTGTATTTTTAGCTCTGCTCACGGTTTTACTCAGTGAAGAAACGGGTGGGGTGAGTAAACTGGTACTGTTAATCGGAAAAATGGTCATATACAAGGTATGTTGTAAAGAGAGCGCCACTACATTGAGAATCTTGTTCCCCAACGGAATGTAGACCGCTGGAAGAAAAACTGGCTTACCTTGATGATCGGCAGCTTACTGGATTACTTTGTTAAAGTTAAGATAAATTTTAAACAAACTCAAAGTAATTTTAACTATTGCGGCATAAAATTTAAACCTAATATTTTTCCTAAGAATTTTAAGAAAATCTGAATGACAATTCGAGAGCTCGAGAGTTCGAGAGTTCTTGCGGCGAGAACGAGACGAGAGTTAAGCAACTCTCGATCTCGTCTCGATTTTCGAGACGAGAGTTTTGCTAACTCTCGTCTCGAAATTTGAGCCGAGATCGAGACGAGATCGAGAATTCTCGATCTCGGGCGGCATCACTATTTGCAGCCCGAGCGTAGCGAGGGCGGCTAACAATACTAAGGCTGGAACAGACCGTTTGCGTCAGAGATTATAATAAGTATAGTGAATTTTATCCACAACCAGAAATATTTACCAGTAAACATACTAAAGAAATAATAAGTAAAATAAGAAAAAACACGTAGTCTGAGCCACGAGAATAATGAAAACAACTAGTGATGGAAATGATTTAATATATGACGATCGTTTCGTCCTTCAAGGACATCATCAGATGCAAATAATTAAATTATAACTCAACAAGTAACATTTGAACGTTGTAAAGTTTAAATGTAAAATTAACGAATTAAAGATGATAAGACATGATGAAAAATTAATTAATAAATTTGATAAACTCAAAAGAACAACGCGGAGGGGGGATTATGAATTAACCGTCTAGCCGCCCGAAGGCTAGAATGATGCACTTTGCGACCGTTTTAAACCGAATTTAAACCTCTTCCAGAATATCGAAAGAAAATATAATTATTTATATTTCGTGCTCATTTGGTGAAATCATTCACCAATCAATTCATTTCATGAAAAGGATGTCAAATTCATGAAACGCATGCACTCAGTGTAATATCTGCTGTTTTGGGAAATTTGTTATAATTTCATCTAGTGGATGGGTGATTTCAACTTTTCATATAATGTTCAATAAGTTTAGTGCACATCATAAAACGAGTAAATCACAGTATATGTCAGTATTCAGCAACATGTTACAATCTACAGATTTGTGTTATTCAAACAAAATTGGTGCTGATAGTAAAATCAATAGATATTACACTAAGCGGATGCGTTTCATGGTGGACATCCTTTTCAAGAAATGGACGATTTCAGCAAGTGAGCGCGACATATACCGGGTGGCCGGTCTCAAAGGTGTACATAGGGATTTAACATTGTATTGAACGTTTCTGCCGATTCCTGCTCGCCAATTCACCTTACAGGATTCACCTTACGCGTATTCTAGCGTATAATGCTCTAAAACTCTAATATAATAGATTTTTTCACGAAAATTCAAAATCCTTTTCAATTTAATAAAGAAGTTCATTCATTGAAGGTTACTTGTCAAATTCGGTTCATGATAACACCCTCGCATTAATCAGAAAATTAAACTTGAGTAAGAAGTTGTACAAGGAATACTGCCTACCGACTTGCAACAAATACTAACTGTTCTACAACAGGAGATAATTTCTAAAAAAAACACTTACAAATGAAATACGGGGTTGACATAATTATGTTGTTGACAAATCACATTTAAAAAGCTTACAATACTCTAAATATTACTATATTTTCTACAACGACAAGGCATAATAATGAACTTCTAAACTTCCATACGACTTTAAAACATTTAAAAAAATACTAAGTACAACAACGTTTTATGACTTTATGCTGCGAGAGTAAATCATATTTTATTAAATACAGGTATTAACCATTTCTTTAACGAATATTAAAAAAATATATTATAGATTTTTTGTTATAATTAAGCTAGTCCTAGATACATACTCTAATGTCAAGTTAAATTATTTAGGAGTTTTAGATGTTATAGACTGCATAATAGCTGTCGGATTACAGAATAAGTAATAAACTACGTAGACGTGTAGGTATAGCTAGTCGACTGTGATAGTAGAAAGTTAGATTAGCTTGAACAGCACACAGATTAAGTACAGAAATACTCACCATTTGAGCTCCATGTTCGGATAAACCGTGACAGCCATTTGGGTGCTGACTTTCAATCGATCCTGTAACCACACATCAGCATCAATCAGCTGAACAAATAGAGGCACATTGCAACAGTAAAGGAATATCATGTTTCTAAAATTGTGGCTCAAGAGGCCAAACAGAAAGAATAATAATCTACAAAATTAGGAACATGCAGTTGTAGTGTAACCATTACACGAAAATAAAGAAGATAAAAGGGAAATTACATCAATTGAAAAGATTTCCATTGTACGAAATATATTTAACTTGGAACGTTGATATCCGTACTATTAGGAAGCTTTTCTTAATATCTTTCGTTTCTGGCCCAACTCGTGCACGCTGTATAATACCAAATTGAGAAAAATAGATGACCAATCGAAAAGCAATTAAAAACCATAAAATTAATATTTAAATAAATACACCCTACGTTTATAAGAAATTCGAAACAACTTAAAATCAAAGAAAGTTTCTTGTAGTACAGAACAACTTGTTTGCGGTACTACCCCCCCTTCCCTCTTTCCGCCGCGTTGAACTTCATTTCACGAATGGGTTTTGATAAAAGCAAAGAGTATAGATATTTATAGAGACACAACTCTAATACAAAATTGCGTATGTTCTGTAAATTGGGTTGCATAATCAAATTTTATGGATAATATTGAATTTGAACAGAATAGTTCACTCTTTGGTTAAAACAGGGGGCGCTGTATTGGATTTCACTAAGCTGTGTCGTGGGGATTTCCAGTTTCAACTACATACAAATTAGCGGTGTTGCCATGATGTCATTCAGAACGTTTCCCCGAAAAAAGAAAGTTGGAATAAATTGAACACTGAAAACGATTTTTGTGTAGTTGTAAATGTAGTACTTAATTTATTGTTTTATAAATTTTCTAAAAATAAACAAAATCTGCAATCCAAATTCCGGCTTTTTATAAAAAGCCTAGGCTTGTAATAAAATGTTTAACCTTTTTCAAACAGAAAATGTGATCCTGCCAGGGCCTTTTATCAAATGCGAGTTTACATTGTGGCTACAACATACCTATACAAAAAACAAATTTCCATACGCATAAATTAATAATGTTATACATTTGATTTAAATTAAACTATAACAAATATTATTGTAACTTAAATGGATACACAGGCTGCTATCGATATAAGTAATTCAAACAGAACTATGTATATTGTATATCAATATTTTGGGTAGCGGAAAAAAAAGCCGTGGAAAAAAAAAGCCGCGGTAAAAAAAGCCTGGATAAAAAAACCGACGGAAAAAAAGCCGACGGAAAAAAAAGCCGCGGAAAAAAAGCCGTGGATAAAAAAGCCGACGGAAAAAAAAGCCGCGGAAAAAAGGCCGTGGATAAAAAAGCCAACGGAAAAAAAAGCCGCGGAAAAAAGCCGTGGATAAAAAAGCTGATGAAGTCATTGTTGCATAACAACCTTTAAAACGCCTTGTTTTAATTTGGGGTTTTTGGTTTGTTTGACAACGATTGTGATGCTATGCTGGTATAATAAATAGTATATTGTTTTATTAGGATCAGAAGTGCAACTTTTTGTGGCGAGTCTGTCCTTTAACTGACGGGCGCAGCGAGTGCGATAGTTTCAGACGAAGCACAAAAAGACACTTCTGATCCGAATAAAACATGCTATTTTTTCTTCAACCGTAAGAAATGCACTGCTAGAAAAAATTTAAATTGCCAAACAAATTATAATGAAAAAATACGTATATACAGTGTGTCCGCGTAAGTTGGCTACATATGGAAAACTTTGTTATTATTGATTTTATGAAAAAAGGTTATTCTTCATAAAAAGTTCTGCATGTTCTAAAACCCAAAATTCAACCATCTGATATTAAATTATATAAGTCGTATCATAATAATAATAATTATATCATTTTTGTTCAAGAGTAAAGTACCTTAATTTTTGACCATATCGAAAAAAATTTACAAGAATAGATGTTATGGATTAAAAATAATTTTTAAATATTCAATATTGTTTATTTATAAATAAAAAATATTATTAATTAATTAATGAATTATTAAATGTAATGTATTAATCTTCAAATTTAAACTTAATGTTATCGCAGAGAAAATGTAAAAATAATATTTTTTAATTGTAAATAAACAATATTGAATATTTAAAAATTATTTTTAATCCATAAGATCTTTTCTTATAAAAATTTTTCGATTTGGTCAAAAATGAAGGTACTTTACTCTTGAACAAAAATGATATAATTATTATTATTATGATACGACTGATATAATTTAATATCTGATGGTTGAATTTTGGGTTCTAGAACATGCAGAACTTTTTATGAAGAATACTTTTTTTTCATAAAATCAATAATAACAAAGTTTTCCATTTGTAGCCAACTTACGCGGACACGCTGTATACAACATAATAATTAACCTATTTATATTAATTAACCGCCAAATTGTTTTCGATAAATTGTAGTTTTCGATAAATTGTGTTTCGGTAAATTGCATTCGATAAATTGTTTTTCGATAAATTGTTTTCGATAAACTTACCGGATCCCTCCATATTTCAATTGCCTTTAAAGAAAGAGAATAATTCTGAACAACTTATTTACGGTAGGGATTATAACAACTTTAGGTGTTCGGTTAATATTCAAAAACTGTTCAAATATAAATAAAGATCAAGTTCTTTTATTATACCGCGGCTTTTTTCCGTCGGCTTTTTTATCCACGGCTTTTTTTCCACGGCTTTTTTTTCCAGGCTTTTTGTACCGCGGCTTTTTTTCACGGCTTTTTTTCCCTATATTTCCAATATTTTGCTCACATTAAAAAAAGATCACTTACCTATAAAACCAAGAATCGTTCCAATATGTTATAATTAAATTATTAATCTAACACTCTGTCTAAAAATTTCTAATAAGAATTTGCGTGTTTTTTTTTCTAAATCATAGACGAATGAATTCACTGCATTCGTCTATAAAGGAAAATTAGTAAAAGTGCATGAAAAATTAAAAATCTACTCCAGAAACTAAAAGTATCTAGAATATTATACTTCTTAAGTTTTCCGATATAATAAGAGTCATAAACAATGTAATTAACTGCGACGGTAACTTAAAAAAGTCCTACATTTTGCACTTCCATCGTAATAAATAGGATTGTTGCAGTCATTTTTCGCTTGTCGGCTATTAAAACATATCAGGTTTCTGGACTTATCTAACACTCAGTCTAATCAATTTCTAATAAGAATTTGCGTGTTTTTTTTTCTAAATCATAGACGAATGAATTCACTTCATTCGTCTATAAAGAAAAATTAGTAAAAGTGCATGAAAAATTAAAAATCTACTCCAGAAACTAAAAGTATCTAGAATATTATACTTCGTATGTTTTCCGATATAATAAGAATCATCTCATAAACAATGTAATTCTTGGAATGTCCGGATTATACTGATAACAAAAGCTAGTGGGAATAGTGTTCCTAACCGTTTGAAATAATTGCAACATTGTAAATTTCAATGTACAAGATACCTTGTGAAAACTGAAATATTGGATTTTATCTTCGCTAACCAAACTTCGTTTAGTGCTTCATTGCGTCTACTAGAGGGCCCGATACATTTACTCTAGCGGACGAAATGATTAAACTAATACGCAAAGCTCCATAAGGTTAAATCTCTATAGTATATATACTCTTTGATAAAAGTATGACCCAACTTTCACAAAGTATAGTGATTTTACACGGAAAACCCATAAACCTTTAATTGTTTCTGCTTTGTTGGCAAGACAACTTTAAAGCATTGAATAAAAACTCATAAGCATAACTCTAGGTTTGTATTGCAAGGCGTCACGAATAAATCTTGATTTACTTCCAAACTGCAGCCACCTCGCGAACTTTCGGTGAAACATTTAAACACACCATGAAATGTTGACACGGCAATGTACCTACTAGTAATATGCTATTTTCTACGACCACATACGAAAGAAAATACATATTTCGGTCGAGGTATCTCAACCGAAAATGCCAATCCTGTTTCTAGTCAGTGAGTATACCTTAGGGCTTAAGGTCCGCGCGCACTTGTTCGGTTCGGAACCGTCCGATCGGCAAAAATCAAATAAAGCTCCACCAAGCTTACAAATGCCGCGGAAATACATGGAAATTACTGCCATTACGTTGATTTGATACGGCACCATCCTTTTCGTCCTCTAGACTGATCGGACTTTCGAAACTTTTTGACATTTTGTCGTATACTTGGACTGAACCGAACGGGACGAAACCGAACCGAACGGGACGAAACCGAACCGACGTAATGCGCGGGCTGCCATTCATTTCCATGTATTTTATTTATTGCGAATCGCACGGTTCCGAACCGAACGGAACCGAACCGAACAAGTGCGCGCGGAGCTTTAGAGTATACCATAACTTTTAACATCCGTTTCTAGTGACAAAATTAAATATCCCATACCAAGAGCAAGCTACCGGTGTCGCTTTTTTGTATGCAGTTTATATTTGCCATTTTATTCAAACTTGTAAGTGACAAGAATTTATTGGAAATATTAGTAGGTATATGACACAAACGTGGTCGTAGAAAAAGTACAGTAGTTCCACTCGTCGAAAGTAATTTTTTGATGGTCGAAAATATTACCAACCCGGGTTCTTCTCGGTGGTAAACTTTTCTCTCTTGCAAAAAATGCATAAATTTTATTATTTTATTGGTTTTGGTTGGTTTGGTTGGTTGGTTTATTGGTTTTATTGGTATTATTATTATTGATTTATTTTTATTCTGCGATGTAACTAATGCAAGGTGCAGTGCAGACGATTAAATAGCATCCAGACGTCATACTTCCACACACATTCAGCTCCACGACTACAGTTCATCCGAAATAAGGTTTTCTAATTTACTTAAAAGATAAGTATATACAAAAATCATGGTATATTATTGGGGTGGGAAGAAACCATGTAGCGGTAAAGAATGGTTGCAGGATTTTAAGAAAATAGTTACTACGGGGTTTCATTTTGAAAATTTTGGAAAACATTTGTTTAGTAATTTTTAAAATAATAACGTAAATGGCATTAATAGCATCGATATGTTCTAGATTTATTTATGTGGTATGGCATGTCATTTCAATCAGTCTAATTCAGGTTCGGCAAATTATATTACCTGTTTTATGTCTGTAAAAAGCATTTTTAAATGAAAGGGTGGATTTGTAGATTTTGTTCTACATTTTACAATGTGCAAAATCGAACGTTGGTCGATAGAACAACGCATCTTTTGCGTTGGTGAGAAATGTATTCAATTTAACTCAGTCATTGCTGTCCAGGCGTGTTTTCGACGTCAGTTTATTGTCCGTCAGTGCCCTCAACGTAAGGCTATTTTAGTATTTTGTCTTAGATTCGTAAATAGAGAGAACAAGAGTTTCCATTCTTTGGCTAGTAAGATCACCGCAACTTTATGTTGTAGGCTCTTTTCTTTTAAGCTATTAAAAAGTAAAGTGTATGTGAATAATTCCAGAAAGATCCACAATGGCGTACCATCGACTGTGTTAGTAACTTTTCGGACAACTTGTAGAATATGTAGACTAAAGAATACGACTAAAAACTATACCACACCCATACAGATTGTGGGTTTATATTAAAACAAATTCCTTCACTCTCATTCTCTGACTAAATTTCAATTTTAAAACGCTAGTTTTTACCTCGCAATAAGGTACCTTCTCCAAAAATTAGTAATCGGCAAACCACTTCGGCACTTACCCCGTTGGATAAAAAATTTAAGTTGGGAGAAAGTTCTCACATTGAATAGCAACAGAAGATAATTCATCTTTCGTTGGATACCGTTCCGCTCCAGGATTCTCCCCTGGGACATATCGATCAGGCTACAATTTTAAGGTTAACAAGGCCCGCAACTGTGATAACATCGATGTAGCAAAGATATGCAATTATTATACAAATATGCTACACACAGAATGCAATAATACATTACTATAATGCATCATGCGCACCTACATAAATATTTATAAGTAAGCAATATTTCTGTTAAACACGTATTTTAGGAATCGAAAGTATACTACAGTGAGCACCAAAAGTATGGAACATACCAAATAAAACCGAAATGAATGTTTTTTTCTAAAAATCCCGAAACACGTCAATTTTCTTTTTTAAAAATACACATTGGACTGTCAAAATAATTTTCCGACCTTCATTTGTTTGTAAGTTGAGACGTCATCAGTATTTTTTTTAAATGTCAGCCCCCATTTTTTTTCGCGGTTTTGATACATCTTTCAATTGCTTAAATGACGGTATAAAAATGTTGATACCTTACATAAGAAATAAATTATTTAATGTTTAATAAACACATTCTTAACAAATGTTAAACATGGTTTAATGGTATTAGTATTGATAAAAGAGAATCAAAGGTACCAAGAAACAAATGCCCGTAATCTAAACAAATGCCCAATTGTCAAATATTCGGAAATGTTAAATGTCGTTTACTTGTAATATTTAACATCAGCTTCATACATCTGATATGGCTCATTTAACAATTACAAGTAAACGACTATTAACATTTCTGAATATTTGACAACGTGTAGGCACTTGTTTAGATTACGGGCATTTGTTTCTTGGTACTTTTGATTCTCTTTTATCAATACTAATACCATTAAACCATGTTTAACATTTGTTAAGAATGTGTTTATTAAAAATTAAATAATTTATTTCTCGAAAATTTTCTTATGTAAGGTATCAACATTTTTATACCGTCATTTAAGCAATTGAAAGATGTATCAAAAACGCGAAAAAAAAATGGGGGTTGACATTTAAAAAAAATACTGATGACGTCATCACTTACAAACAAATGTAGGTCGGAAAATTATTTTGACATTGCAATGTGTATTTTTAAAAAAGAAAATTGACGTGTTTCGGGATTTTTAGAAAAAAACATTCATTTCGGTTTTATTTGGTATGTTCCATACTTTTGGTGCTCACTGTATAATATAATATTACCTATGATGACGTATGTAAACAATACAACAACAAACAATAAAATCAAGCATTTCTACTTGCGTGCAGCACGGTTTGCCCGTACGTACAGTCAGCGACAAATATTTTCACCAGTCTTGTACCACTGTAACCCGCTTTACTGAGAAATATAACACATTTCTATATTTCATTTAATCTTGTTAACAGTGTTACCAACATACCTATATAAAACAATAAGAACCACGTTATGGTACCTACCTCTTATATTTCTCAGAAAAACGTGTTCAGTGGTATCATCCTGGTGAAAGCATTTGTTGCTGACTGTACATACGTGCACGTAAATTTGTTGGTATACACAATAGTATATTATTAGGTCTACAGTATGCAAACTTTGGAATAAAATTCATAATTTCGTTATTTCAATGAACTAGTAAAACCGCTTTGACACTTCACTCTTTTCAGGCAAATTATATTTTTGTATTCCAATCAGTAGCAACGCAATAGGGGAAGGCAACCTAAAATAGTTTTAAATAGCAACAGGGATCCATATTTTATTACTTTCCCATACCACCACTGGTATAGGGGAAGTATTGATATCATGAAAATTTTCGAAATCGAGATTATCGCGGAAATACGTGTTTTGGGCCCCCAGGAACCCAAAAAAGTGGTCTAGAAAAAATGTCTGTCTGTGGGTGGGTGTGTATGTAACGCCTCTAACGCAAAAACTAGTGAACCGATTTTGATGAAATTTGAAATGAAGGGGTATATCGAAAATTCATCGACAAATTAAGCTTTTCAAAAAAATCCGAAACCGGAAGCGGAAGTTAGACATGTTTGTTTGGTAGCATTTTTGTCAGAAACGGAATTTTGAAAATCTGAGTAGGGAATATAAAAGAAGACCATAATTCAAGGGAAACAGTTTTTTGGCGGACTCTCTAACTTCAAAATGGCGGCCGCTATGAATTTTTCAAAATTTCGACTTTAACGCCCCATAACTCAAAAACCAGTTATCTGATCAGGTTCCGCAACGACTTGTTTGAAAGCCCTTTGGGGGTACTACACCATAAAAAAAATTATTTAGTAAATCCAAAAGCGGTCGCAACGGCGCTCTTCCAAAAATTTTGACAAAAAAACTGCTCTAACGATTTTGTTTAAATTTTCTATACTTATGCAGCTTGGTATTAGCTACATTTTTGTTTTTTGATGAACGCCAGAATTCCACTGTGGCGCCCTCTACGAGGTTTTGAAAATCGAAACTTGATGCTCCTATAGCGCCTTTATTAGTCAAAATATGAAAGAAGTTTAAATATAAAAGTTGTTCAGTATATGGATTTGCATTTTTCTAAATTTATATCACGTATACAGGGCGTTTGATTTCCACAGTACAATAATCAACTTTGTTATTTTAAATGAAACACCCTGTATATTATTATATAATTGAATGCAAAATTGAATTGTCTATCACATAGTATAAGGTGTTCATATGGCTAAAATGTACGGTTAATGATAAATTCGTGAATTTTGAATATTTAGGTTGTAATTTCTAGCGGATGCCTACTACAGAGTACAGATAGATGCGTATCTTGGTGTCTTTCTTTTGTTCATATCGAACCCGTATAGTCTCATTTTTCTCGCGAGGCATTCAAATGATTTCCAATGCTGCCTCGCGAACTACTGTTGAATAGCAAAAACAAAATGTTTATTTTTAGTATGGGAACGTCCAGGGGAGGTTTGCACCTCCACTTTTTAAAGGTCTTATTGTCCTGGCGTATCCATAAAGATTTTTTGAAAGCGGTCCATCGCCCCTAAAAATATATCAGTTTATATTTTATTGTTATTTCTAAATTATGAGGATTCTTTTTATTTTTAGTTAAATCATTTAATTCGACAAAGCATTCCAGTTGCGGTATTATTTATTACTTCCGAGCAGGTACACACTTTTTACAGAATAAAAGTGATAGGTATAGTTACATCTTTTTTTTCCAATGAGGTATAATAATTTTCTTAGTAACCTCGATAAAATTGTATTATATTAAACTAATACTTCTATGGCTGATTATTGTGTGCCATACTAGTCTCTTCGATGATCTATTTTTAAAAAAGTGATTACAGAAGCCTTTACTTAATAGTTACCTATTTATGAACCTTGGGAGTAAAGTAGATGTTTTAGTCCCGGCATAAAGAGGGTTTTCCCGGGGTTTTCCGAAATATTAATAACATAGACAGTAGGTATATTTCTTTTAATTTTGTTAAGTAACAGCTTCAGCAATCACTCTTCTAAAAATAGAGCGTTAAAAAGATAATCAATAAATAATTATCAACAAAAGTAGTACTAATTTTCAAAAAAATAATTAGGTACTAACTGAAAAATTCATTACATCTCGCCGGAAAAGCCTAAAAAAATTTTACTGTAGAAACAATCAAATACATAGACAGTTAGCTATTATAATCTACCGAAGCAAGAATTATGTTAATTACCTACTTCAGATAGCACGTATTTAGGAAAAAAATATGGAATTCTTTTTAAATCAAATGCATAATAGAGAGTTTGAGCATGTTACGTTATACACTATCATTATTGTATGATAACTGCGCATGAGCAGATAATAACGGAACGCTAATAATAATTTATCGGAGCACGTTATTTCACTACGAATGCCGGGGAGGATTACGGTAACCATAACGTTTTTCGACACTTTGACAATACCCTATCTAAATCTACGACTATGTAATGATTCACAAAGCGAACGAAAAAAAGAAATAGAATTTGTGAAACTTCCAAGCGAGAAAACAATGATATTACCTATCTTTAGTTTCAAGTGGAACTTGAAGGTTATTTATAAAAACTTGTTAAAACGTTTTTATTATTTGGTTTTGATAAGCAATTTGCAAAGAAAAAAACTTTAATTCTAATTATTATTTCAATCTCCCCAGAAAGGTATGAATCACTCACACTGTATAACAGTTGATACGTAAAACTATGGGAACAATCACCCTGAGGAGATACTTGGTCCCGGTAGCAACAAACTTAGGTCCGGTCTTTTCACCTTCTATTGACACTATTCAGCTATTAACTTTTCCTGAATAGCTACTTTTCCAATTACTGACGCTGCTGCGCTGGTTTGAAACACGCGCATCAGTTATTGGTCGAAAGGGTTCCGATTAAGTTAATAGCTGAATAAATAAGAAGTTTAATAAGAGGTGGAAAGAGCGGGCCTTTTAACGTAGTTAAATGGCTTGCTACCACGTGTTTGTTATCAAAACACTAAACAATTTATACTAGTAACTACATGATTTATATAAATTAGAAAATTATATATTCGTGTTTCACATCACATATAGTCTCAGATGCAAATTAAACAGAATGCGAAATTCATCCATATGAGTGAAATTTAGGTCCAGTCTTTCTACATCCTATTAAACTGCCTAATAACTTTATTCAGCTATTAACTTCTCCTAAATTTCTATTTGACAGATAACATTCTTTTGACCAAGACCAACCACGAATTCTTTTCAAATTTATAACTATCATCGGAGCAGCAATATCGCCTGCCGCATTTCCCATTATAAGAGTGGTAATGCGTAATGCATTCTTTCTCATCAGAGTTTATTACAGTATGAACTGTTTTTTGGATTAAAAAAAACGCCGTTTCATCGCAGTTAAAAATTCTACGAGGATTGTTGAAAACGTTCAGTAGGTTGTTCTCATCCTGGGTACGTTTTAACCTCTGCAAACCACTTCTGTAAATTTGTTTCAGAGACAACGCCACCACGCCTTGCAGTTAATTTTTGAGCATTTTTTTCGGCTCATAGGATGGCGTTTTAGTGACGACCAGGTCTGTCATTTGCAAATTTATCTTGCTTTCCCATTTGCTTGAATAATATTTGAACGCTCTGTCCAGAAGTTGCTCTTTATTTATTGGAAAATGTACGGACGCTAAATGGAGAATCCATCTTTCCAGGAACATTTCTTTTTCACTTGATAAAATTGAAGGTGGTCCCATTTTTCTGCTAATTGATGTTTTTCGTTTAATTTTATCGGATAGCGTCATTCTTGGCACTTTGTAAGCCTTGGCGGCTGAATAGATTGACATTCCATTTTCAACAGCCTAAAGGACTGCTTGCATATCATCTGCGGAATATTTAAATCGTTTCTGCCATTTCTGCAAGAATCAGTATTCGTCATAGCATTTTAAGCTTTTGTACTGGCCAACCTATTCATAAAGTTGTATGACGATTATTATTTGTAGACTTTGAAATTTTATTAGCAAGATCCTATAGTAATTATAGTTACTGACTTACTGTGGTAAAGATAAGAATATTATTCGATTTGAAACTTAAATATCATTTGTCCCAGTAATCGTCAGTGATGACGGTAATTAGGACATGACCACGTTTACAATGTACCAGTGTTCGTCATAGTCAAATTATTCTATTTTTCAAGTTTTAACGTAAAATTGTTTTAAAAACACCCTTATCCATCCCTTAATAAAGCTATCGATCCATAATCACTATCATATTATGCTGCATAATTAATGTAATGGTACTTGGCGCTCTGGTAAAAAATTAAGCCCTTACCTTAACGAAACCCCTAAGCAAACGTTCAAATCGTAACTGCCGCACGCACAACTTTTTGCAGAATTTTAAAACGGAAGTGTTTGCATATTATACTATTATAGTAATCAGCCTAGACAAAACAAATACGTATATTTGAAATTTCAAACCTAAATAATAGTTTTCCCGCTACCTGCAATGTAAGTAGGTCTTACATCCATGGTTACAATCTGTGTAAGGGCCTCATAACATTTGTTGATTCGGTTGCTATTGACAGTGCAACTTAATAATTACTTACATTCCTAGGAAAATAATGAATGACATGCAGATTTGATATTTTTTCAACAACTGAAATTATAGTTTAGGAAATGTTGAGATATCAATATTTTCGTTTAGGTTAATTAAATAGTAGTCTTCAGCATAAACTGGCCGCAGATTTTAATTTCTGGGATATTTGGACCATATAAGCAAGCATGACGTTTTCAGATACAACCTCCAAATTTTTTTTATAAACCATTTTTTATAAAATTCATATGTAAACTCATACCGTTTACGTGATTTTTCAGGTAATAATGTTAAACAAGCAATATTTGCTGCTTCTCCAATCTCCATTTTTCTCAGAAATTTTGGATGACGCAAAATAAATGTTGTTTTTCAATGTGACTTGTAATTGTTTAAAATAGTAAATAGCATAGCAACGAACATAGGAATCTTCAAAATGAAAATTATTAATTAAATTTTTTTAATATTAATAATCTTTTACAAATCATTTGCTGCGGTAGCGGGAAAAACATAATAAGTAACGCGGAATATACAGACGTCTAACATTCTCGGCAGGTAATATAACGTCCTTACATTCCTTGTTACTTATATAACTATTACATGCTAGATCTCATCAGATGCTTAATATTAGACAAAATTGTAAAATTCTGACGAACATTGGGTCACTGACGTGCACTGGTACTTTTACCTTAACAAAGTTATGATTTCTAGCAACAGACGTACGTCTTTGTTAAATTTAAATGTGGGAAAGAAATAGTAATATATTGTTGATGTCGTAGTGAACTACAGCGCTAGGCCGATATGGAAAATCTTAAATTTTACGGACTATAATTAGAAAGAGAAAGAGGTGAAACAATATCCGTGACGAGCGAGTTCACTGAAAAGAAGTCGTCATGGCGGGATGGAAATTGCAATCGGATTCTTACAAACAGAAATTTAATATAACAAAATAGGTATGTCTATACTAAATTCAAACCGATTTATACCCAAAATTAAAACTACTCTCACACGATATCTCGGAAAATAGCGAAGGGTAATTCATGATGGAATTTTGGTGTTACACATGTTGGGAATTGTTGGAATTGTTTGGGAATTTTTATAGAATTATTGGATTTTTTGTGGAATTGTGGGAATGGTTTAGGAATTGTGGGAATTATTTAGCTTTAGTTTGAATTTGAGTTGTTGGTTATTTGGAAATTTTTTGGAACTGTTGGAATTATTTGGGAAGTTTTGGTATTTGGAATTTCGGTTCGTGGTTTACCCTTCGAAAAATAGTAAATAATTATGACGAAATCACCCGCAGTTCTAACAATTAATCACTGCAGTCTCCAGTCACGAATGTAATTGAAACTAAGACTAACATCTTGAGTGAGTGACGACACCAGCAATTTCGAGAGACGGGAAGAGTTCAGAACCAAATGATAAGGGTAGAAAACACCTGTGGTTCGCTTCGATATTGTGTTCCCACTAAAACACATTTTTTATTAACAACCGGGCTCAAAAGGAGTTTTTTTCCGCTAGCAAAGTGTATGTATAATTCGAGGTATAATTCTAGCCCGCGGGCGGAAAAGTTGTTTGACCCTTCGACATCGTTGTTATGGAAGAAAATTTGAAATAACAAACTATAGTTTTCAACTACCTACATCGTAAGCATCACATTCATGTCAAAACTGAGAGACAGGAAATGCAGCTTACAACGATATTAACTATTTTTTTATGTTGCTATGGTTACAAAATGTAAACAGGCCACGTAAGTTACTTACACACCCAAGGAAATGTAAGTAACTTTTTTGCGCTACTGTGCTCTATTTCATTGTTTACCGCGGCTGTTTCCAAGACAGTACGTTATGTTTACTAGTTGCTAAGGATAAAGTCTTCTGTAAAATACTTTGGGGTTCTAGAACGGTAAGTAAATTTATTCAAAACGAATGTGCCATGTAATTTGATAAATTAATGTCAGTCACAAATGTCAGTTTAGTTAAATAAAATGAATGCAATTTCCAATGTTAGTTGTCCTGGAGATTTTAATTTCTCATTTCTTGTAACAAAGTACGCCAGCAAAGATTTTTCATCAATTTGTACTTTTCTTGGTACACCAATTTTTAAAATGATTGTAGATACCTTCGTAGCGCTCTTTGGACTTATCAGGAATGAGAGCCGAACACCCCACATTCCAAGCTTCTTCTATTTCGTTTTCGGAATCACTTTAATTCATTTTTAGCACGGAACTTAAAATAATTTTCACAAAAAAACTGCAATATCGGTAACTGTTTACAGATTGCTATAGAAACGCAATACATCAATCGATAATACGGCAACGTGATGTGGAGACTGACAATTATCGAATTTGAATCTGTATTAATTATTAATTTATTAAAAATTCTTTTTACCGAATTCAATAGCGCAAAAAACGTCATAAGCATCACGAACGTTAAGGACTACCGATCTCAGACAATAATAAGGAGTCGTCGCTGCGCTCCTCCTCCAAACTATTGTCTTCGATCGGTAAAATGTCCTTACCGTTCTTAATACTTAATATACTATTTCCGACGACCACTATGAAATGTAAACAAATTCAGGTCCACAGGTCGTGGTCATAATTCAATTTTCTGATTTTCACAGGTATTGCGAAAAATAATGTACCGCGAACTATAAGTGACTTATGCCCGGTTTCTGGAAACAAATTTATGAAACCCATAACTTATGTATTCGATAAACAGTCAATAAGGCAGTCCATGACGTATCACGTGATCCTCGTGCAAGGCGCTAATTGGCCTATACGAAATTTGATCACGTGACCTAGTGTCAGTAGAGTGCCTTATTCGCTGTTTATGGAATACATAAGTTATGGGTTTCATAAGTTTGTTTCCAGAAACCGGGCATTAGTGTCACTTATAGTTCATGGTACGCAATATACTATTGATTGTTATTACCAAAATTTTAAAATTTTGAATTATACGTTCAAAAAGCTAATATTTTGCAGGTAGTATATGATTTCTGGCGCAAACGGTCTTGTCCAGCTTTCGCAAGGTCGGTCTGTGAAGTTCCAGCCCCAGACTGGAACAGTCTTATTTGCGCTGCTAATATAGTAGAAATAACTATTTTAGGTGATTGTAACAAAAATAGGTGTTTTGCGTATCTTTTAACAAGCGTAAAGTGTCAGTTTGTAGTAGGTATCGTCAAGAAAGTGGATAATTAGGTATGTGATTCTCTTCGCAAAATTCGTCTTTTTTATGTTGAACAACATTTTTGCCTATTTAATAGCCTGCCGTAACTGACTTTGGGCAGACGCCAAAATTCGACTTTTGTTGCTTATGTTGTCAGCAAAAGTGGTCTCTTGCCGCCTAGGCAGTAAAAGTGAAACTTTAGAGACAGTCAAATGTCAATCAAAGCATGCTTTTACTGTAAACCGGAGAAAAAATATTTAAAAAAAGGGACGTGCGCACCTCCCCTGCCCCCCCATATTAAAGTGGTTCGCGAGGAAATCACTGGAATGCGTAGCGAGAAAAACGAGACTATACGGGTTCGATATGTACAGAAGAAAGACACGTATCTGTACTAATAATTGGTAATAATAAATCAGCACAGAAATCCGGCTTGAAATTACAGCGAAGCCGGACGATCGCTACCGACCGGCGATCCGTTTCTGTCAGAGTCCAGCCTAAATATTCAAAATTTAGAAAACGCAGCGGAAGTTCACGAATTTCTCATCAACTGTACATTTTAGCCATATGAATACTTTATACTATGTAATAGAAAATTAAATTTTGCGTTCAATTATATAATACTATACACGGTGTTTCATTTAGGCCCGGTTTATTCACCTACCAGTAAAGTCCCCAGTAACTACTTGACAATTAACTTTATAGGTTACCAGTAAATTTTCAGTCTTTTCACTTGCTGACAAGTAATTTTATCATATAAGTAGCAACTTGTATGAAACAAATGTTTTTAAATAGATTAGTCATGTTTCATGTAAATAGAAGGAAATAGCGCTATACGTTTTGTAATGTGATAAAGTGAAAACTATCAACTGTCAACTAACTAAGCATTAAATTTTACTTGGCAGAAAAAGTACCCTATAAGTTAATCTGCCCAGTAATGCATTTATAGGTGACAAGTAGTTTATTAGTCCTGTTACCCGGGTAACCTATAAAGTTAATTGTCAAGTAGCTACTGGGGACTTTACTGGTAGGTGAATAAACCGGGCCTTACAGTAATAAAAATTTGTTAATAATGATCAACATTCAACAACAACCAACGCCTGCTCGAATATTGGCACTTTCATTTGAATACATTTTGGTAAATATCTCCGTTATTTATCAAGCGATCTCGAAAAACTTTTTTTTATTGTATTCAGCATAAAAAAAGCTATCAGATGACGTATCAGAAAGGATTCCTTGCTATTTAAATTTTTAAAGTTGGAGTTGGCAGCGCTTAGGGGTTGGGTGGTGGGGGGTTGAAAATTACATCTCTAAATCATAATTTAAAAATAAAAATCGACGTGTCCGAGCATTTATTTGAAATATTTTTCTCAACAATTTTATTGAATTTATCCGTTACTACTTTCGGGAAGCACTGTATACATACACCCACCCACACCCAAACCCACAGACATTTTTTCCAAACCACTTTGTTGGGTTCCTGGAGGTCCAAAACACGTATTTCAATGAAAATCTTAAGATGAACTTCATTTTTTTCGTAAAGTAAACGATAACGACTGTCGTTAAATAAACGATTATGTTAGGCAATATACGTTCAGCATGGCAAAAATGCAGATTTACTGTCTTTGCTGCTTTCCCTTTAATTCTGCTACTACAAAATACCATCTGTTTTCATTTCCTAAGGGCCGGTTTTATAAAATCTGGTTGACCGACGGCTATCTCAACCACGATCAATTGTCATGGATACGATTGTTTTTTAAGAATCGTATCCTTGACAATTGCTCGTCGTTGAGCCAACCATCGGTCAACCAGACTTTATAAAACCGGCCCTAAGTGAATTTCATAAATGGTGTTTTAGCGTATTTTACAATATTAGCAAACAAGTTAAACAATCAATTAAAAACAATACAAGACTAATATTGAAACACGGACGCGAATTAATTCTAAGCCAAAAGTGATTTAAAATATTTAAATATTGTTTTGATATTAATTAAAATACTTTAAAAAACTTGTACATCTGCATTTTGGATCAGAATGTTACTAAATAAGTATGAGTAGCGTATTCGCATACCCTTGAAACCTACCTATACCAAATTTCACCTTGATCTAATTAGTATTTTTTTTAATTTTGTCAAAAAGAGAAATACAATTTTTATCTTTAAGGATCTATAACTTTTTAAGGTGCCATATTTCACTATAAGTTTGTACAAAATTTATTGCTTAGAATTAAATTTGCTATATGAAAGAAAGATTTTTTAATTAATAATGCACAACTCAACACGGTATGGTGTGTTTCACAGATCCTGGGGCAGTATTCTCGAAACCACTCGACATTTTCTCGCACACGACAAAAAAAATTGAACCAATCCGAAGGCTATTTTCCTGACAATTGAGCATACGTCATGCCACAAAAAATAGTTTGATTGGTTCATTTTTTTTGTCGTGTACGAGAAAATGTCGAGTGATTTCGAGAATACAGCCCCTGGTACCATGGTGGTGGTCAACTATTACTTAAAATATACGAGTACTTTCCGGATTTGTGTACTACAATGTTGTTAGATTCCCAGTATTCATACTATGATATTCTTGCGTTTAATACATTTTAATTGAACAGAATGTGAATGACTTTAATAACCATATCATCCCCATATAATGAATAAGCCAAACATAATGTCCTTGTTTCGTTCAACAGTTTCTTTACGTGACAACATACCCTAAACTAAGTCTACCGAAACTCGAAACCTTAATAATGATCTACTTGCCAATAAGGGTGGTGCGCATTTTAATTTTATCTTTAACATTAATTCATTACATTTCGGCTCTCTTTTTAATATTTACAATGGTAACTATGTTAACAGTAATAAATTACCGTTAAAGTGAAAATTAGTTAGTATATCTCACATTTGAAATTATAATCGGCACTGTATTAAAAAAAACTTTCCTTTTATTAATAATACGTATATTGTAAACGCAGCATTTATGCCGTGGGTACCCAGCGAGTATCCAATAAACTGTACCTGTATTTAGCGACCTTCGTATGAATATTAATTCACATTTTTAACGTGTTTGGAGGTTAGAAAGAATAACTGCATAATTTCTTTGATATAATCAGAATGCTGTAATAAACTGTTTGTTAAATTATTTAAGAATAAATGTCCTATATTCTACCATTCTCATTATTTAAGGCTTGTATTTAGTAGACGCGCGGATCGGTTTTAAAACAGATATGCCTACGATTTTAGAAAACAAATGTAGACTTTCAGTATTAGTTCTTCATGTTTGTGATATGATAAATTCATATAACTAATTAATCTACGGGTGGCGACGAAGTTAATTTTCAAGTTTTAACTTCTTAATTGATTTTATTTAATTAAATCGTAAATAATTGATTCATGAATAAGTTCCTTAAATAGTAAAATTTTCAAAATTCCGCCTCGTCGCCACCTAAGTTACTAAATAAGACACATATTTAATAGGCCAGAACATTTTCAAAACTTATCTGGAAAGCTGAAAATGCTTTTGAAAATTATATTGCACACTAAAAATCTCCAAAAATTAGTTGTTTATAGGCAACCAAATGAACAAACCCCTTCTCTCGCTACTGAGGGTTTGCTTTACGTAGAAGACCGGAGATGGGTTGAGGAAGGTCGTGAAACCGCAGGTGCTATCTACAATAACAACTATTCCCTACTTATTGGAAAATATTGAAAGCAAACTATGATATTTTCTGACAATGCATTGTACGTTATTTTTATTACAAACAGGGTAGGATGATTTAAAAAGAATGGCTATGCTGTGGCTACCGACTGTAACTCTTGACCAGTACATCATCACCCCTGAGAAAACGATTAAAAATAATTTTTACGCGACAGTAACAAAAACAGCTATATGGGAAGTGGTGATATCATGAAAAATTTCGAAATTGAGATTTTCGCTTAAAATATCTGTTTTGGACTTCCAGGAACCCAAAAAAGTGATCTAGAAAAATTGTTTGTCTGGGGGTGGGTGGATGGGTATGTATGTATGTGACGCCTCTAACGCGCAAAAACTAGTGAACCGATTTTAATGAAATTTGAAATGAAGGGGTAGGATCGAAAATTCATCGTCAAAAAAAGCTTTTCAAAAAATTCGGAACCGGAAGCGGAAGTTAGACATGTTTTTTTGGTAGCATTTTTTCAGAACCAGATTTTTGAAAATCTGAGTTGCAGATATGATAGAAGACCATAATTCAAGGGAAACAGTTTTTTGCTGGACTCTCTTACTTCAAAATGGCGGCCGCTATGAATTTTTCAAAATTTCGACTTTAACGCCCTATAACTCAAAAACAAGTTATCTGATCAGGTTCCAACAACTTGTTTGAAAGCCCTTTGGCGGTACTATACGAAATTTATTTTGTAACTTCAAAAACGGTCGCAACGGCGGTCTTCCAAAAATTTTGAAATAAACTGGCCACACGATTCTGTTTAAATTTTCCACACTTATGCAGTTTGGTGTTAGGTACATTTTCTTTTTTGAAAAATTCATAACGGCCGCCATTTTGAAGTCCGGTAAAAAACTGTTTCCCTTGAATTATGGTCATATCCGCTACACATATTTTCAAAATTCTGCTTCAGAAAAAAATGCTACCATGTCTAACTTCCGCTTCCGGTTTAGGATTTTTTTGAAAAGCTTATTTTGTCGATGAATTTTCGATATACCCGGGACCTTCATTTCAAATTTCATCAAAATCGGTTCACTAGTTTTTGCGTTAGAGGAGTCACATACACACCCACCCACCCACCAACCCACAGACAGACATTTTTCCTAGACCACTTTTTTGGGTTCCTGGAGGTCCAAAACACGTATTTGCGAGGAAATCTCAATTTCGAAAATTTTCATGATATCAATATTTCCCATAAATACCAGTGGTGGTATGGGAAAGTAAAAATACACGAATGATGGCTTTACACCAGCTGCAGGCACGTCTGATACACGTAGCTGTGACGTACTGTGACGTAGCTGACAACTGATAACATACAATGCAGATGGTCGATGGCCAGACCTAAGGGCCGGACACGTTACTCTCCCACTCTAACAGTCTTTGAAAAGATAGTTGCCTATATATTATTTTCATTAGGCGCATAGGAAAAATCTCCTGTCGCTAAAACAGATCCGAGCGTCTACTAAATACAAGCCTTAATAGCCATACCTCCGTATGTTAGAACGTGGCATTGTCAGTATTGTTGTTAATAAAAATAATATCCAATCTCTCGAATCGAGTTGGTGCATTATTTCCGTCGTACCCAAATGCACTTCTTATGGTTGAAGAAAAAATAGTTTTTTCTATAGCAGATGTTAAAGTGTGCTTTGTTCGACTAAAAATAGTTGATCAAGTATTACTTGAACCGCAAGGGTAGATAAAGTAACACTTTAACCGCAAGGATAGATAAAGTACTTTAATTTTCTGGAAACTCCATGGAAACCGAATGGAAACCTTTGCTACTGAGATTTTCGGGTTTAATATAATCTAATTTTAAATTGTTTTTTTTACAAATTTTTCTTATTTTTTTAACATCTGCTATAGAAAAAAATAGAATTTTATACACGACGATAAAATTTAATTATCGACTCGCGAAAATTAATTCACTCGCGATTTCATTGCTCGTGAATTAACAGTCTCCGCTTGTCGATAAAATATAATTTTATCGTCTTGTATAAAAAATAACTATTGCTTTATTTGGAGTAAAAGTCACTTTATGTAGCTCGTCTATATTGCCGTCAACAACAACACAGAATCGCCAGTTTCCTTATAAAACATACTATAATTTTGCAATGGAGTGGTGAATCGTTTGTCTCATCTGTTCCAGAATATTCCTAGCCAAAACTGTAACTGCACGTAGATTTTAATAATACATTAGATTGTCAAAATGCAACTCTCTTTCTTTTGTTAAATAAATTAATAACTGGTGGGAAGTGTACACTCAGCCAACAAAGAACGTTGGCCCAGTTGGTCGCTCGGTCAAGAAACCACGGGCGCGGACGACAAGAACCCAACCTCTTAACCAAGGTCAACCACTCTCAACCAGTTCTGTAGTATTGTTCTTATTCGCATGTCACGGTTGAAATATTTTATTTGCCGAAAGGTGATTGACACCACAGCTTTACACAGGAGAAAAAGGCCCCAGTTTTTCAATTTTGAATTACTGCATTTTAATTAAGGTTAAAATGTATGCATAACAGGTTAAAACTGAAACTAACATTTTTCAGCCTACAACCATGCTACAACAGACAATTAAGATAATTTTTAATATCTAACTATGTGGTCTTCGGCAAGTTGAAACGGCTTATTAATATCATCAATACCACAGATAAGTACGGTTTTTGTTGGACTTACATAGCACATTAATGCATTAAAGTCTCTTGAAAATGTTTTGATAATAATTAGTTCACTAGAAGTAGGTTTCAAAAACATGAAAATCCGCAATTAAATAATTATGAATTATGATCGATATATGTAATATATGAATATGTCTAAAAATTATACTAACACGTCACTTTATGCTCGTACTTGGTATAGAAGGGGAAATAAAAATATACCCCCAGTGAACCTATTTGATGATTCTATCTAATATCTCGATCATAGTGAACAGTGGCGCACCCAGGGGGGGGCAAAGGGGCAATTGCCCCCCCCCAAGACCATATTTTTTCTTTGGTTAAAAATTTTCAAAAATTTTTCGGTGTAGCGAGGAGCCTCAAAAGCCATTAATTAAACTTTAAATTTCACGTTGCCCCCCCCAACGTATATTTCTGGGTGCGCCACTGATAGTGAACAAGAGAAACTTGGAAGTATGTGAAGAGGTAAATATGTAAAGGTAAATATTGAAATATACCAAGTTAAAGTTGGTTAAAGCTACTGCAGAAACTACGCGAGCCTACTGGATATATTAATTTTTTGATACTTTAGAATTTAGATACTAGGGATACTTGAATATTTCTCATATATCCGATATTTTAGATACTTCGTAATATTGGTATCCATACTCTCCAGCGCTAGTGTTAACCCGACAGCATTGAGGGTGTTGTATAAACTGAAACGGTATGGTGTGGTGGAACTTTTTTAGAGCTTATTATGGGCTATGATAGGCACTTATAAGTATGAATAACCTTCACAAGGCTGGATGTTCAAAAAAGTAAGGAGTAAGGGGGCAGAAAGCTAGGGAGTAACAACGAGAGCAACAAGCATGACAAAATCCAGAGCATCAATCTTTCACAAATATGAATCACCTTAAAAAATCACGTTTTAATATAAGGTATAGTAAAGCAGCGCGCGCTGCGCTCATTGCGTCCGTTCAGTTCAATCCTTGACGGAAAGGTTGCTATGCAAGGTAATAAATGGCACTCCGGTCATTGCATCAGTTCATTTCAGTCCTAGATGTTTACATACCTCTCCTTTCAGTTCGGTTTGCTTTGACTAGCAAAATTGGACGGATGTGCATAAATCGAACAAAGTTAAAAGTTTTCAGTGTTTCATTATGAATGAGTTTGATTAATGAAGAATTATTGATTGAAGCCGTAAGAAGACATGCCTATTTGTATGATCACTCAGATAAGAATTATCATGATCTGACCGTGACAAAAAATGCATGGGACCGTTATGGGACGCAATCCCTAACGTGATGGAGAATTGCAGCGCCAATAACTTTCTCTTCCTCATCAGATGAACTAGACATAGTTATTAAATGGTAAATTGATAAGCACACAATCTTTGGTTTGTAACGTTTTCAACAGAAACTAAAACTGAACTGAACGGAACGAGACGGATTCAACGGGCGGTAAAACGCCGTGCCGGAACGAGACGGAAGTCAACTAAACTGAACTGAACGGACGCAATGGGCGCGCTGCTTAAGAACGACAGCTTATTATAACAGAAATATTCGCAGACTGGATATTCACTTGTAAGAAAAAAAAACTTTGACAGTAGGTATAATAAGCATGTAAAACATGTTGATAGCCCATATAGCAGTGAATATTTTTGCCCGCTAAGGCCAAACTATAATTTCTGCTATAAAGTTAAAAGTTACTAGCAGAAATGTTTCTAGCCATGTTGAAATGATGTTAAAAAAATTCACAGTCCAAAAATCAAATTTTGAAAATGAGAACCGCCGCTTGCGTCTCGGAGCCTCTCAATATTTGTGCTATGTGAACCATATCATGATTCTCACGCTTTGCTTACCATTTAACAAAATTCAAGATGGCGGCCGGGCTCCGAAAGTATGAGTCAAAGAAAAAAATTTTATACTGTAAAATATGCCAAGTGATGTCGTATTGAAGTGTTCCAAATTTCAGTGGAATTATGGCGTTCATCAAAAAACAAAAATGTAGCTAATACCAAGCTGCATAAGTATAGAAAATTTAAACAAATTCCTTAGACCAGTTTTTTTGTAATAATTTTTCAAAAATTTCAAATTTTTTGGAAGAGCGCCGTTGCGACCGTTTTTGGATTTAGTAAATAATTTTTTTTCTTGGTGTAGTACAGCCAAAGGGCTTTCAAACAAGTTGTTGCGGAACCTGATCAGATAACTGGTTTTTGAGTTACGGGGCGTTAAAGTCGAAATTTTGAAAAATTCATAGCGACCGCCATTTTGAAGTTAGAGAGTCCGGTAAAAAACTGTTTCCCTTGAATTATGCCCTTCTTTGATATCCCCTACTCAGATTTCCAAAATTCCGCTTCTGAAAAAAATGATACCAAAAAAACATGTCTAACTTCCGCTTCCGGTTTCGGATTTTTTTGAAAAGCTTATTTTGTCGATGAATTTTCGATATACCCCTTCATTTAAAATTTCATCAAAATCGGTTCACTAGTTTTTGCGTTACAGGCGTTACATACACACACACACACACACCCACCCACCCACCCACCCACCCACCCACAGACAGACATTTTTTCTAGACCACTTTTTTAGGCTCCTGGGGGTCCAAAACACCCATTTCCGTGAAAATCTCGATTTCGAAAATTTTCATGATATCAATACTTCCCTATACCAGTAGTGGTATGGGAAAGTAAAAACTAATACTACGTTTATTAACTACTCTCTAAAAAGTAACTTTCATAACTTAACATTACTTTTTCTTCACATTGTTTCAATCTTCGATTATGTGATCCAAAATTAAATTCATCAAAACTTGTCACGAGTATGTTATCGCTTAAATTGGGACATTTTTTGATTTTGTTTCATTTAAATTTTAAATCTTAAACGCCGTAATCAAATATGAACTAGGGTACCTACTCATGCTTTTTAATTTTTTTCAGTAACAGCTTCAGTAATTTTACTTTTTTAAAATACTGTATTAAAGCGAATAGCATAACAAATTTAATATAAAATAATTTTATCCAGGTTACTAAAAAAATTATTGTACCTCATCTGTAAAAGCCTAAAAAATATTTGAATGTGTCTATACATAGAGAGAGCTGCATATTATAGAGTTGATTCTTCTTAGCAGACTGACCCTACCCTGTATTTGAAAACGATATTTAGGGCCGAATTCAGAGGCGTAACTCCTCATCCTACACTTATCCTGTAATTTTCCATCCATTTTGAGAATGAGTTACACTCTCACTCAGTTTCCAAATTCAAAAAGGTTTCTGAATTTGGCAGGTCGTCATAGCAACCACAAATAACATACAAAGTGCTCACCAACCACACAAATTTTTTTGTAAATTTGTAGCAAGCGCGGATCCGAAGGGGGGGATAGGGTTAATTAACCCCCCCGAGCCCAAATATTAACACGAGTATTAACATTACACAATTTTTTTCAGGTTTAACTTTATCACCTCCGCTCCCCCCCCGGATCATTTAACTCCCCCCAACCCCAGAGAATTTCTCTACATTCGCGCTTGATTTGTAGTGACGTTTAAAGAACCTTCTAATCCTTCTCTCAAATTTCTCTTAAATGTTACTTAAAAGATAGTTAATTTTAAGATATAAATGAGTGGCTCATGTTAGTTTATGAACAGCGAATTTAAGTTGGAGTTAACTCCGAGTTTAATTGATGGATAAGTGTAATGTGAGTCTTTCTTAAATGATGTCCCTGAATTCGGCCCTTAATCTAAAAAGGGCCAATTTTAAAATACTAGTATAAAACCTGGAATAAGTTACTCCTCAGACTACTACCATGGTTACAATTGTTACAAGAATTGTAACCGTGGTAACGATTAAGTCCCTAATCGATATTTTGTCCGCTGCAGTTCTTCGGGGTCAAAGGTCACGAAAATCGTTTTTTCGCCAATATCTGGCTTTCCATTAGTCGGACAATAATTACAGTTATTACGAAAGTTGTATATACATCTAAACAAAAAATGTTAAAAGTCGATTTAGGGCCGATTTTACAATACTGGTATAAACCTATTTTGTTGATCATGCTGTATTAATCATCCTTATATCAAACATCAAACCAATCACGAGGGACACAGATAGCAAAATCATTTGGTGAGAATAAGTACTTCAATTGCGATTGGTTTGGGGAATTGCTAATAATTCAAGTCACTAATAAGTAGCCATGAACGCCCTTAATGAAATTCCCTTAGCTACAAACTCAGTTAGAATATTGTTAATATCATCAGCAAAGCCGCCCTTCCGATCAGATAACTCCTAGGTCTATTCAGCAAGCAAATAATCCTCGCACATGCCAATCCTGAAATCTCCACCGTCGTTTTTGAGTGGTGGCAACAAAGAAAGGAAAGTCTACCAAAATCTACCCTAATTATGTGCTAGGGGATACGAAGGATCAATTTAAATTACTCGGAATTAATCAAAGCTCTCCTTCGCCCTATTAGAGTCGAAGCTTTGGTGACGTAATAAAATTTACACCACTGTTATTTATCATGCGTATATATTTTAATATATTTTTATACATAAGTGGGTAGTTAAAAATATTGCCACATCCGTGTACGAGAAAATCTTACTAGCTGGCTGTATGTGGTGAATTTTCGCGCGATTTTGAACGTGTATTATATTAAAACACACGTTCATACCAGTACATAAATCCACCTCGACATTAAAGGCAGGATTGTACGTGGCCTTCCAGAAAACACACGTTCAATTTCTGTAGCTTTGAACATAAGTAAAAACTGCAGAGGAAATGGCTCTTTTTGTGGCGCCTGGGGCCTGGCCTGTTCAATCTGTCGAGTGAATTTTCAAAATGATCGTGCTATGTGTCAAATTTAAGTTGCGTTGTTTGAGAATAATAAAATACCAAATAATTTAGATGGTGCACAAGACATACTATGTTTCTCAAACTAGAACATAGGAATTTTTGTATTGAACCTCTTTTGCCGATTCCGCTCGCCAATCCAACTTACAAGAAAGGCAGAGTTACAATCAGCCATCAGCCATAAAATGACACGTTTTCTTGGCGTTCAAAGAGTAGGTTTTTTTGCCTGTTGACGATAAACTGTTGTCACTAACGTAATATCCACGAGGAAGAAAATGAAATCCAAAAAATTGTTTTTCACAAATTTACATCCTACATAGGATATAACTTCGGTAAAAATCGCAACAAGCTGAATATTTGCAAACATCTTGGAGTTATATAAATAATAAATATTAAATAAAATATCGGTTTTAACGGGAAATAATAAGATTTATTTGCTTTATATGTATTTCGGCATCAATGTGCCATTGTCAAAAGCATATTATATAAAATATTTAATAACAAATGCAAAATGATTTATATAGTAACTGCTTGATTCTATTATTTTAACACTGCGTGAAGCAGCTAGCCCCAGTCAACCCGTCGGAGGTTATTTTATAACGCGCAACGATCTTGATATGTACTAACGATTGTCGTTCGTCAACGATTTGCTTTATTTGTATATTGCGGCATATTTGTTGTTATGCTACGACATGGGTTGACAACTCGTTGAATCGTTATAAACATACCTAACCGTACTTTACTTCTTGTTACTTTACACATGTGCCACACTCTTGAGTAACGCAGAAATCGCAAATGCGTTGTTTGAATAACCTCAAAAAGGGTAGGTACTGTTCAACAGATATGACTTTGCGTGTCAAGTGCGCAAAAGATAGACCAAGAAGAAGGTCACGCAATAAGATAAGCAACGAGCGGAACTGGTCTTCCAATAAAATAGCTACTGCGCATCAAAGTCAATCCTTTGTCTGCTTAACTTAGGTAGTACCTACATGTGAAAGTATTGCTACATTGTTGCACCTTAAAATTTTAGGAGACAATTAAGCGTTAATCGACGCCAGTTAAGAGATGCTTCAAATCCCTTTTAATTGCCAGACGAATGGTTTAGACAATATTCCGTTTGACTGTTGCAACTGCCGGAGATCTATTGGAGGAAATGTTTCCATATTTGAATGCGAATAGTTGTCGGACAAGGGCAATACCGATGGTTAAGATTTCTTTCAGCGATAAGTTTTTTGGCAAACGGTAGTTACCAAAAATCAATAGATGCTGATAGACCTAGTGTCTTCTGCGCAGCCAACAATCAGCAGACATTTACACGAAATTATAGACGTAATTGTCAATCACTTAACTATCAATTATAGAAAGTTTCCACAAAATGCGATAGAAATGGCGAATGTGAAGCAATTGCTTTGATTTTTGTTAATTTCAAATTATGGCACTACACGCTATTTTCTACACGCTAAAGTTCTTTTTTTATAGTAGGTAGTTAAAATGCATACAAATTTCGTTCATTTGAACGACTACTGTGCGTAACGATCTGCCGACGACTGCATCTCGAACGACATCGATACAGAATACAATCGTCGTTTATATTCTGGTCGTTAACATATCGTTTAATAACGACAAAATACAGAATAGGGCCTTTAGGCGCTATAAGTAACGTGTAAAGGTACCGATCCACTATCCGCATCGTCCGGATCGGATGGTTCGAACGCGAACCGTTCTCCGTTGAGATGCAAAATTGTTTTATAGGTTAAGTTTTAGTAGTTAATACATTAGAATTTGTCGGGAGCCGTTCCGTACGGTGTGGACAAGTGAACGCGGTCCCATTTGATACAATACAACAAATACTTTCTATTTTCAACCATATATGTAATGACAGCATTTCTGACATTGTTGTAAGTTGGAAACTTGACGTTTACTAACTGTCGCCGTCCAGCCAGGTGGAAAGTGATCACTTTCCACCTGGCGGGCGGCAAAGTAAAAATATAATAATTGTTGTATTTTCATTTTATTATTCGAAACATATAGGAAAAACTAATGAAACTAATTAGTAGTATTCAAATTAATTGTAACATTGGAGTTATTATAAGTAGCAATAGAAATATTTAAAATTTATATGCTTAATTTTATGTTTCACTGAGAGAAACGTCAGTGGAGCATAATCAAGCAGGTCGTTACAGTTATACAGGAGTATGCTTTTGTCAATATGTCGGTTTTTTTTTTCAAAATATTAATATTTTTTATTGTTATTCCCGTCTGTTTTAGATGGTTGAAAATAAAATAGTATACAAGCCACGGTGGAAAGTTTCATTTCTATCTGGAGCATTAGCTGACCTCGGCACTTCGTGCCTTGGTCAGCTATCTTAGCTCTCGATAGAAATGAAACTCTTTCCACCTGGGCATGTAATATACTATTTCCGATCCGTGCGGTGCGGACCTTATAAAATCCCCAATCGAAATTTTGTCCGCTTCAGAAGTTTTTCGGGGTCAAAAGTCACGAAAATCGTTTTTTTTTGCCAATATCTCGCTTCCTATTGGTCGGACAATAATTACAGATATTACGAAAGTTGTAGGTATATTCAACGACAAAATATGTTGAAGTCGATTTAGTCTGGAGGTAGACTAACAATGATACAGAAAAATTCCGGGTACCATTTTTAAGTACATAATTTACAGCGTAGGTACCATTCATATTATGTTTTCAAAGTTTAACATTATAAAAATGCTGCCAGATAGACACTTGATATTTAAGGGTGTCTAAAATATAGAGTAAATTCATGCGCCCCAACGAAGCGCATGTTTATACAGTGTGTCCGCGTAAGTTGGCTACATATGGAAAACTTTGTTATTATTGATTTTATGAAAAAAAGTTATTTTTCATAAAAAGTTCTGCATGTTCTAAAACCCAAAATTCAACCATCAGATATTAAATTATTATATCAGTCGTATCATAATAAAAATAATTATATCATTTTTGTTCAAGAGTAAAGTACCTTCATTTTTGACCATATCGAAAAATTTTTATAAGAAAAGATGTTATGGATTAAAAATAATTTTTAAATATTCAATATTGTTTATTTACACTTAAAAAATATTATTTTTACATTTTCTCTGGGATAACATTGAAAGTTTAAGTTTGAAGATTAATACATTACATTTAATAACTCATTAATTAATTAATAATATTTTTTAATTGTAAATAAACAATATTGAATATTTAAAAATTATTTTTAATCCATAACATCTTTTCTTATAAAAAATTTTCGATATGGTCAAATTTAAGGTAGTACTTTACTCTTGAACAAAAATGATATAATTATTTTTATTATGATACGACTGATATAATTTAATATCTGATGGTTGAATTTCGGGTTTTAGAACATGCAGAACTTTTTATGAAGAATAACTTTTTTTCATAAAATCAATAATAACAAAGTTTTCCATATGTAGCCAACTTACGCGGACACACTGTATGTATAAACTTTTTTTATTGTTTTGATTTATCGAGCAACCGCTCCAATTCTTTGGAGAACGAAACGGAACACCCCGACTACATGATATCTACTGGTTTATAAAACAGCTAGAAAGCGGGTGGGTTTTAATTATTAAAGTACGGTGCTCTACAAATTGCGAGAAAAATTACCAGAAGTATTTATTTATTCCCAAATGTTCTAATCTTGGCCTACAAAAAATAAATTATTTTAGTTCGTACAGATACTTGGCCTTTATCCAAGTCACAAGACGTGAACTACCAAATTAATAAAAACAAGACATGCAAATTCTGCTGCAATACTGACGACAGAAATGCATTACTAAGCTTAAATTTAAATAACGCAGTTCCTCTTCAACAAAAAGAACAGTATATCTAAACTAAACTACATTAAACTTATTTAACAATTTGTTGTGAACTACAAATCGAACTCAAGCGTGGCATTAACTATAAATCAAATCATCATAACCGTTTTATGACTGGGGTTTTACAGGGTGTTAATTAACATGGAGATAAAAATCACATGCTGTATTTATTTAAACCCAATGTGTAAACAAGCGTTACCCAAGTTTCAAAAACCTTTGCCGGTTAAAGAAACAGACCTAATCTTACAGTAATCTTATTACATAAAAATTAATAATACCTATAATATAGTAAGCACCTAAGCATGTGTAGTAACATTTTTTTGAATTAGAGAAATATGGTGGGGGTATAACGAATTTTATGACTCCTACACCTTTAATTAGAGGCTGTAAGTATTTTTCAATTACAAAATGCATTACAATGTTTAAATTTTCTCGAAAACGGTTACATTTTTTCACATTTCGCACGACGTTTCTTATGTAGGAAGTTGTGATACTTTTTAATTTTAAATCAGAATTTTAAAAAATGTCGCATAAAAAACTGAGGGAGGTATGTAATTAACCATGACACTCATTATAAGGACGTATCTGAACAACAATTTAGAAAATTGATTAAGATTTTTACCATTAAATTACCATAGAAAAATAAGCCTGCCTACAAAATTTCATATTTTATTCCTAGTCGTTCTTCAGAACACTTTGTTGGCCCCTATTTAGACCGTAGCTCCTTTAGAAACTTTTTTCTCAATATAGGTATAACTTTCTGCGACTTTCTGTCTTATTTTATTAGTACCTACTGCAGGTCCTTAAAGTATGGGATACTTTTTTATTAACACCCTGTACTCGTATTAGTTTGAAAGTCGTCAACATTTTTATTAATACCTAGTTACTTATGTATGTTAATTTATTATACATACTGTTTTTCTTGCAGAATCATACCCTTTCTTATTTTTAAGTTAGAAATATATTGGATTGAAATTTTTGCACATAGTGACGATCATATCATATTAAAATATTGTGGTAAAATTACTTTCCATAACTTGTCGAAGAAATCTAGGTACAACAATCAAGTTAGGTACAAAACAACGGTTGGGTAGTTCATCGAAAATTAACTTCGAATTCCATGTATGTATGTAAGAAATTGTATATCATAATCATTTATTTAATGACAGTAATTAGCGTTTAGTAAGCGTCAAAACTGATGTTCATATTAAGGTTGGCTGGTATAGTATATTTTCGAGTACTGACATACCATAACCGAAGATACGCGAAAAGGCCAATGCTAAAATTTTAACATGAATTTCATATTTGTCTCTACATAAACTATAACAATTGCCGTAAAGTACCTAAACGATTATGACACCAATACACTCGATTACATTATACACAATTAATGTCGCTAACTACCCCGTTAATTCCTGCCATGCAATTTATATTGATTTTTAAATTTCGAATTTTCACTTCAAACTGAGAACTTTTTATTTATGTATTTCTAAGTATTTATCAGTAGTACCTACTTGTAAATGATCTCAGGAAATACCTTTGTAAATAAAACCTACGAGGTGTGCGGCGCGGAGTTTCCCTTCAATGGATATTTTAAACCAGTTTATCAAGAAATTGCAATACGATTAAAACAACACCCACCTTGATCAAAACGACCACCAAGGTCTGCGTTAACAAACCGCCGAGTTTCACAAGGCCTGCTGAGGACTAACGACCAAGTGCTCTGTTTGCAGTGGCCAACAAAATTCGTTAATCACGATAGCTACTTGTATTCTGTTCCGCTTTACATTTGATCACATCACTTTGCACAACGCACTTATTTTGCAACAATCGGTAACTGTGAAAGTTCTATCCCCGTTGGAAAATTACATTTACAATTTTTCCCGACCTTATGACATCTTCGTTACAACACGCTTGTTACCCTTCTGGAGCGTCCGTATATGCACCAAAGGCTGGTTTACTGCGGTTGGACAAAGATGACTGCGAATCTTAAACCTTGACATATCGTCATATGCAGCAGAGTTGTTTAAAATTAATAACTTATAAGATTATAACTTAATAACTTTTCAGAATTTTCGATAATCGATCATTAAGGTCATACCGCACTAATTTTAAACTAACTGGAAATTATTAGTCAAGGGAAACTTTCTTTAAAAACCGCTCCGCTCTGGAGATCGTTTAAACTCAGCTGTAGTTATCCATGGAAATTTAAGTCATGACTTTGATGAATTCATACACAAACAATTGAACGTTTTTGCATTTTAAAAAACTTAAACCTGAAATACAACCAGTTTCTCTGAATAAATCCACAGAATGGTTTAAAATATTTACAAACTGTTTGTACTCGACTGTTAGTAGTAGGTATAAACCATTTTTAATAAAAGTAGTAAGATAAATTAATGTTTACTACCGACATCGACAATTCATAAATTTGACATTTTAAATAATTTCGTTTTTGTGAATTAATCAAAAGGCATGGCTTAAATTCCATTCCATGGATACCTAGGCTGAAATGTTCTCTCGGTAGGAATATTGGTTGTTGAGATATGTACACTAACTAACACTGGAGTAGACCCAAAGATTCAAGGTAATTTAATAGTAACATTAATAGTTGAGAATTTTAGATGATGCAAGTTATTATATACTGTTCACTCTAAATCACTTTGTAACTACTAAACGATCACAAAGTAATTTTAGATGTCAACCAACACTATTAAAACTGTTTTAAAAAGCTGTAAATATATATTTCAATAGTTTTACTTTTAATAACATAAACAGAACACCTATAAAAGGATTTGTTCATAAATTTGGCATTTCAATTAATTGCGTTTTTCGTGAATTAATTAAAATAAAGGCATGACTTAAATTTTCTTGGATAACTAGAGCTGAAATGATCACTTGGTACAAAACATATCGTCTTTGACATCTCGTTTAATATTGGCCCCCAACAGTAGGTAACTGAACATAAAATAAAATTATAAATAGGGACGGACACCTACGACCTACACTGACGAAGCAATTACTTCAAGAGCAAATGGTGTGAAACGAAAGCCGGAGAACAATACCCGTTTTCTTTATGGAAATTAGCACATAAATGGAAGTTATAATTGCCATTGAAATAGTCGATTTTATTTATGTTTGTAAGCACATATTTTTGTTAAATTGTACATAATACAAAATGTCGAAAAAGTGAATTAATTGTTCGGAACTTACAACCATGACATTTGTCTATAGGTACTTAATTAATGTGCAAGCTAATATAAATAAAGTAAAATAAAGTAAATGTTTATACTTATACAAGCGTATTCTACAACTAAGTGAGGACACTAGTACCAGTTGTTGAAACAATTTTCACAAATGTTATCCTCCCAAGAATAGGTATTTTTTCACGACCGGGTTAAGAAATCAGTTTTCTAAGATACAAAACTCATGACGGAACTTATAAATTTTTCCCTAACTAAATATTATTTCAAAAAATATCAAATAAAATTTGAAGAAAACTTACTACTGTTCCTTAAACTTACTACTCCAAAAACTATATTTATACTTAATTATGCTACAAGGGTGGAAAGTATTATCGTATTATTCACTAATTAAGGACTGCCTTGTACAAGACTGGGCAAATTTACATACGTCATCTCGATTGCATATTACATTTGTTCCATTCCTACAATCGCTATAATTACTACAATACACAGAAAAAATAATATGATTTTATATGTGACGTCATGATCAAAGGTGAAAATACTATAGGCCGAAAGTTGTAGAAAATAAAATTTCTTCCAAGAAACTTCGTGAAAGCGTATGTCCAACTTTTAATAATTAGGGCATGAATAAGTTGGCAAAATCCAGCAATTTTGGTTTAAAATCAGACATTGCAAAGCAATGAGAAATATTGTTCATAAAATTTATGAATTCACCCAATGATGCAGCACAATCATGACATTCAATGTGGTCAATATGGAATATGGTCCCTGTTTCAATCTATATTAGAAATAGACTATCCCTTATTACGCAACCTATGCTCAGGACATATTCTGCCTTTTACAAATTTGCACGTACCCAATAGGCCAATAGCCTCGTCACCATAACTCTCACGGTTGGATCTAAAATTGATTGACAACCTGAATAAAACTTATATAATGTACGAACAAATACTGACATATAAAGACTTATGCGGTACATTGAAAATTGAAAACAAAAGAGATAGCTGCCGCCAAGGTAACTTTTGTTCTAGTCACTTAGTTCTAGTTGATATTAATATGCACTCAGGTACGATAGGTTAATGACGTCACGCAAGGTTTTAACCAACAGGGCGTGTTTACAGTCACGTGATAATTTTGAAATTTTTCTGTACCTACTTTATTTATTTAATTAAAATATCAGGATACGTTTTTCATGTTTCTATTTGCAATAATATACCACACACTTTTAAATTATATCATTTTTAGCAATAATCTTTTTTAATATAATTCCCTAATGTCCATTAAAAACTGAGTTAATTTTATTAAGGCCACCCTTCGCTGAAGTGTCTGATTTGAAAATACTAGATGTATGTTCTAACACTGTGCTTTTTAAATAAAACTAATTTGAGGTTGGCCGTCACCAATTCAAAAATGACAATACAAACTTTAATAAGTTGACTTCAAAAATAACAGCTAGCAGAATTTGTTGTTATACATTATCCCTTAACAATATGATAGCTGGTATCACTGGTTGTATGTTAAGTCACGGTATAAGCACTAAGTAGAGGAACTTTGCCATAACAGATTTATCAAATTAATAGTGGTTCATACTTGAACTAAAACTAATAATCTGAAGAGAGTTAATAACTATTTAAGTTAAGTAGTGCCCGCGGCGGCGCGGCGCGGCGGTGTATACAATAAAGTGGCATAACTCAAATAACCAGTAGCTAATGCTATATGAAAATGACTTTTAAATAGCCTATAGTTTCAATTTAGTGATTATTGATTTAATTAGTCTGTATATGACCATCGTAAAACGCCATGAAGTAAATACCACCGACACCATTTATATTTCTATAATAAGTAGGTATAATATAACAATAGTATCCTAAGTTCAGAAAAATGAGACTTTTCTAGCAAGCATAAAAGTGTATTTAATTCACGGGCGAATACAGCAATGGTAGTAATGCACTAATTTTATAAGAATTTTGAAAAATCACTATTAGAATGTGTTGAACATGCTATTTTTTGTTATAGGTATAATTGCGGACAAAAAAAATGGAATCAGCAATATATTTGCTTTATGTTATTGATTTTAAACATTATATTATACAACGTGAGTAAAAAGTATGGAATATAGTATATTATATTATTAGGAGTAGAAAGAGTTCTTTTTGTGTTGAGCTCATATTGCGGCCGAGGCGCACGCGCCGAGGCTGTGCAAGTGAGCGAAACACAAATAAGACGTTCTACTCCGAATAATATATACTATTTTTTCTTCAAGTGTTAAAATATTCTGTTGCTGTAAATAAATATTTCCTAAAAAGTCAGGACAACGCTCTCCCCTCTACCAACCTTGGGGGCGGAGCTATGGGCAAAATACTGCCGTTGCCATGGATACGTAAACACATTATTGTACTAGTAACATTATTTTCATTTTTTGACTACTAACAAAATGACTTCGTTCTACATGGCCAGTTCTGTACAACAATACGGATATTATGATACGCTTGAAGAAAAAATTCATTATCTCCCAAAATAATGTTTTTTTGTGGAAAACGCTCGCACAGGTACCTATTACGTATACAGCGATTTAAATTATGGTGCATATTTTAAGGTGTTTCAATTTTTTGTGGTCACGTCAGAGTAATTTTTTAAAATGGCACCCCATACTTTTTTTGACGGATTTCGACAGAGGACGTCATTCTGCATCCAAATAAGTAACTATCGTGACCTTGAAGTTGACAGTTTCTGCGATGTTCATTTTTTAAATTTGATAAACAAACGGTATCTCGACTTGGACATTGTCAGATGGCAAATGGGAGACAAATCTAGCACCTAATGTAGCTTTTATTTGGTTGTATAAGTTTATCAGTTTCATAGGCTGATTGTTTTTTATGTTAATTGTTGGTTCTTAATAAATAAATTGTTGTTATGACGTAATATTAACGTTTTTGAAAATAAAAAAATTTCAAATATAAAAAATGAACATCGCAGAAACTGGTAATCTCAAGGTCACGATACGTGTTTATTCGGATGCAGAATGACGGCTTCTGTCGAAATCCGTCAAAAAATGGGGTGCCATTTAAAAAAAATTACTCTGCTGTCACCACAAGAAATGACAGTCGAAAAAAAACACCTCAAAATATGCGCTATAATAATAATCGCTATACCTGTGAGATCGTTTTCCGGAAAAAACATTATTTTGGGAGATAATGAATTTATTACATATTTTTTCTTACCCTGTAGATATTTTGTGCCATACTGACTTAAAGACACGTCGCTAAGTCAGATATAATAAATTTCAATGTTGAAAATCAATGTTGGTGCCATATTTTGTCCGCTTTAAAACAAAAACATACGTTAAACTTTGGAAAATGTAAAAGTAGTTGTTTATGCTACAAAGGTTGTAATATGTATTCACCCGTTGAGAATTGGCTTGTGCCCCAGCCAAGCCCCAGCACTAGCAAGGACAACAAAAGTCCGAGACTGAGAAAATTTACTTAGGTAGTCGAGTTGCAAATAACATATTTTTTTCACTACTAACCTGAGAAGTCGCCATTACTTACTCCTTTTCTCTAATAAGAACTTATATTTCTCAAGCTAGGTAAATAATGATAATGAAAAATTACCTAGGTAAATAATAAAATAAACGTTCTATAAACCAGGTGCTATTGGTTTTGTTTTTTAGTTTGACAACTCCAGTTTCAGGCTACCAAATATTTCAAAAATCATGTGGAAATGATATTTACAAAAATCTAAATGAATAACATTTTTAGTAGTGAAAAAAATAGTATATAGACCACGGTAAAGAAGATTTCTCTCAACCTCGCAACTTATTTCCCTTGCTGCTTCGCAGCTCGGAAAATAACGATGCTCAGTTGAGAAAAGTGTCTTCTCTACCTTGGCCTATAATGTACTATTTCACTTCTACAATCCATATAACTACTTAACTACAATTCACAGGAAAAATACTGTGGTTTTGTGTTTTGCTATAACTTTGAATACTATGAAGAATATTCACCGAATTTTGTTAATTGTCAGTTTTACAATCATTATATTTTAAATATTCAAAATAAAAATTTCTTTACTTACTTCGTCTCGTTAATAGCGACCAAAACGCATTCAGTAACATGTGCCTGCTTCCATCAAATCAATGTCATAATAGTGACTTGAGACAATGAGAGACCAAATAAACCAAAATAGCTTTGAAAAAAGATGAATATACATTCAAAAAATAGTTGCACGAAAAATAATAGGTACATGGCTTTATTAATAGTTATCGATTTTAAAAAACGAAAGTATTTATTTTTTAAATAATTTTAACCTGCTCTTAAAAAAAGCACTAACAAATGATACAACGCATTTTGAAACATACGAACGTGAGCAAAACGCGGCGATTAACGGTTCCATGCTATTCCTATTTTTTTCCTATTTAGCTGTCTCAAATTTAACTAACACGATCGTGAAAATTCTCTAGCGGTACCTACTGTGTAAGAATATTTATCAATTATCTTTCTTAGACAGAGTTGTATAAAAGATTTAACACCCAGTTCAGCTCATCCAATTTGTTCTTAAGGGCCGGTTTTACAAAGTCTGGTTGACCGATGGTTGGCTCAACGACGAGCAATTGTCAAGGATACGATTCTTATAAAACAATCGTATCCATGGCCCTAAGGGCCGGTTTTATAAAATCTGGTTGACCGACCGACGGTTATCTCAACCACGATCAATTGTCATGGATACGATTGTTTTTTAAGAATCGTATCCTTGACAATTGCTCGTCGTTGAGCCAACCATCGGTCAACCAGACTTTATAAAACCGGCCCTAAGAGGCATATCCATGACAATTGATCATGGTTCAGGTGAACTGGGAGTTAAATGTTTTATACAGCTTTTGCTTTATCCAAAGTAGGAATTTGCTATTTTAGTTTTTCTTTAGATAGTATCTACTATTTTCTCGATATTTTCCATCTAGAAAAGATGTTCTTTTAAACGAAAATATTATTATTTATTATTATTGTTTTTGACTAAACGCAGTTGTATGTACGTTAATTTTAGAAATAGATAAAAAATTGGAAAAAATCTGTAAAAATAAAACATAACATTATTATCAAATACAAATTGCAAACATATTTTAAATAACCAATCCGGTTCTAAAATTGAATTTTGCTTCCAATGGCACTAATTAAATTACATGCTCTACGAAAAAATCTCAGAACAATGACACTTGGCTAATGTACAGTTTGCTTAAAATATTTATTTACGACGGCGTTTCAGCCAACGCAACTGAAAAGTTACTGACAGTTAATTTGGCAGCAGCATCTTCCGTCTGCTTTGCTCTAATGAGCATGAGAATGATACGAAAAATACGCGACTCATATGAATCTTATATTAGTACAGTAAACAATTTCAAGATTTTAGGCCTTATCATTGCAAAAATTTTGATAAAAAAGAAAAACTTTTACGTTACACAGGTCTTCCCGGTAATGCAATACGCGCCTTGTTACAAAACAATTAAGTTAAGTCTGTCGTAGTATGGTCGTTGTTTCCTTGTTTTATTACGTTTTATTAGTTTGTAATTTATTTATCATTTTTTAAATGTTTTGTTTCAAGACCGAAGATGCGTTGCATTGTCGCGTTAACCTAATATAATGTAAACGTTTTTGTTTTTCCTCAAAATTTTTGCAATGTTAGGGCCTAAAATCTTTAGATTATTGAAATGAGTATTTTAAAAATTATATTTGAATGAGCAAAAAAGTCAGACAAATATAGAATAACGGCTGTTATTATATTTAAACTGGAAAATTATATGGAAATTGAGCCAATAAAACAAAATTTAAGAAAAAAAAGAAACACAAGTTTCAATAAAAAAGGAGATTAATGATTAATAGTATATTATATTATTAGGAGTATAAGCAAAGCTTTATGTGCTGAGGCTGGTTGGCTGCCGATCGTAGTGAGGCAGCCAAATCAGCCGAAGCACATAAAGCGCTTATACTCCGAATAATATATGTAATTTTTTCTCCAAACGTGTAAAATTATAATACAAAAATAAGGATCTAATTAACAAGTTTATTTCGGGAAACATTACACTTATACGAAAATCGCATTGCCTGATAGACACTTTCTAGATATTACCGTAGCAACCCACCATAAAAGTTAAAATGCTTAGGCATATAAGTACTTTATCTGCCTAAGCATATAAGTGAAACTTATACTACCAACAGTCTGTCATTTAAATGCCACTTTTATGACGTTTGGAGATAATAGTTATTTGTATACCAAGGACGCGAAATGTGTCTTTATCGTACCGAGAGAAAATTGTCGCCGAGGACGCTTGCGGCCGAGGAAAGACAATCTCGAGGGCGCTAAAGAATTTCGCGGACAAGGTATACACAATATTTTTTGTGCAACCGTAAAAAATGTGTAATTGTAAATGTTATTGCTTTTAGAAAACCTACAGCTTAATTCATTGTAAATAGAAAAACGGCTTTCAGTTAGCGCGTTACTATGGATATGGAGTAAATAAAACAATTAGTTTTGTATAAATTACAATGATTTTTACTTTAGCAGACGCTACCATAGCAGCGGCCGCGAAATTAGATTTCGCGTCCTGAACAGCGGACGCGAAACGCCCACTTCGCGTATGGTTGCACAAAAATATATTTAACGTTTCGCTTTTGTAAAAGCTTCATCAGAAATAATGCATTTACATAAACAAATTAAAATTAAAGTATATCATATTAAATGGTACTATACGAAATTGTAAAATTAAAACATTATATTAAGACCTGTAAAGGCGCGTCCACATTAGTAAAAATATGCGTTGTATGTTTCATTCGCCACAAATTTGTGTGTGAGTTACAAATTTACGCAAATGTAGACGTGTTCGCCGCATCCAAACGCACGCAAAACTTTTCGCCAAATTCAGCACACGCTATCCATTCCTTGTCGGTTTTTGTCAATACATCAAAGAGATTTGCGCTGCAACGTCGTTCTAGTGTGGACGTATTTTTCGTGAACCCAGTGATTGTGGCGTATTTTGTCAGTGGGAGTTAATTTAAATCATACATTGTTAACCCAAGTAGGTAGGTAACGGCTAAAACATGTCTGATACATTAATAATAATGAAAAGGAAATCTGCTGCTTTCATTGTTATCTTATTATGAAGAAAAAAGAAATTTTAAAAAAACAGACGCTACATCTGTATCAAAATAAAAAAAACAGAATGGTTGCAGCAGATTATTGAATGTACTATCCTTGGATGAAAGTTCGGATCATTTCAAAAATTAATAATAACAAACCATCACACACGTGTTGAGCGCGAACGCACGGCGTACGGCGTAAATATTTATGCAGCGATTGTAGCGCCTTTGCGGCGCAAATATTTGTGCCGAATTCTACATTCAACACACAACGTATATTTTTACTAGTGTGGACGCGCCTTAGAGACAAAAATGAAAAAATATAGAATAATGAAGCGAATACTTGTTTAATAATGAGTTATAATGTAAAAAAAAATTATTTTTAAAAAATTGAAAAACTTACCACTGTTGTTGGTCAAGAAAAACAAACGTTTGTTTTTCTTTTTAATTTGTTTATGTAAATGCATTATTTCTGATGAAGCTTTTACAAAAGCGAAACGCCTGGCGAAACGTTAAATATATTTAATCTCCTTTTTTATTGAAACTTGTGTTTCTTTTTTTTCTTAAATTTTGTTTTATTGGCTGCCAATTTCCATATAATTTTCCAGTTGAAATAAGTATGTTGTGTGTTTTAAAGAAAATGGCGGTAATGTCGTTGCGCTTTTGTTATTCAGCTAAAAAATAACTAAGTACATAAAAGGATAGTAAAAAATATGAGAAATAACTTTTATTAAAATATATTCTTGATAAAATTTATATTTAGGCTTCGCGTCGCAAGCGATATTCCATTCTTTTACCGGACCCTATATACAGGGTGTCCCGAAAATGGCGAAAAACATATATGGTACCCTGTTCAATACCGCTAAACAAGTGTGAGAAAAATGTAATAAAAAAATCTTTTCAGTCAAATTTGTAAGATATGAAGATGTAAAGTTAACACTAAGGGTACTCTATTTGTAGGAAATAATGTCTTTTATTATTTCCAAATTTTAAAAATTGCAAAAAAGCACGTAATTACAAATTATTAAATTATTACTGAAGACATTTTTACATCGAGATAGCGCGAAAACGGGTCTGGCAACATTGTGCTCTGTTCAAAAACCAGTCGTATGGTTTCCCAGGTAATAATGAGTATAGGTAACAATCAAAATAAATAGCTTCCTAACAAGTTATAAAATGTGGATGTGCCAGATTGTACACATCTTTTTCGGTTAATTACTACAAAAACACGGCAGGTAGAATTTTTTTTGTATTTTTCCCTTACTCCCTTCTCAGTCACCTACAACGCCCCATAAATATTTTGCGCCATTTTCGGGACAACCTGTATAAACTTTCACCATATGCCATATTTTTCTCCTTAACTTTTAAGAAAGTGATTACTGAAGCCGTTACTTAATAAAAAACATCCAAGTATTGTATTTAATTATTTTTTATTTTTGTAGAGAAGTAAAGGCGATCAGCTTCAAAATCCTGTATGGAAAAGTAATAGTATCTACCTACTGATATTTCGGTAGATTGGAAAATCATAGCAGGAGCAGGATCCATCCCGCCAGTTCTAAACTATTTTAAACCTATCGATATCTATCGTCGAAATGTAAAACGAAATTATAATAGCAAAACTTTTAATGCTTTAGGTAGCCTATATGGGTTATAAATTAATTTGTGTAATGACTAGATTATTACAATCAATTTGCTTTCACTTATTAGCTTATTCCTACTTTTAATACAATAATTAGGATTCGGTTTAAATCATATTCTGAAATGTTGACCTTATTAATATTCAAGAAACGTTTAGTCACTGGCACATTGTCAAAATATTATTTTATACGATTCCATCATGTCTCCAACCATTTGTTGAAAGTGAGGTCCAGTAAACCTAATTAATTATCCTCGAAACCCGATCTAAACCTAAACTCTTAAGTTCTAAGTAGCAATGGTTAAGTTGAAAACTTTACAATGTTTAAATCTATTCGCAGAATCTTTTATGTAGCAGTTAGCAGTTAATTAAAGCGCATATAATATGGTACCTATGTACCGAGTGATCATTTAAATTTCAGCTCTAGTTATCCATGGAAATTTAAGTCATGACTTTGATTAATTCACAAACTCACAATTGAATGTTTTGGCATTTCAGCTTCAAATTTGCACGCCAGAACTGCCCTGTTAAGGCTAATGGGCGTAACTGCAATTTTGACGAATTTTAGATTATGATAAAATTTCATACTACTGCCTATATTCCATCATTCTACCAAGGCTCAAGGATGTATCTGCATCGGAACCGCACATAAACTACATTAAGATATCTTGCGTATCTATCATTTACCTACACTACAGAGGTAGCTAAACAAAATCTCTATTTTCTCGAAACAAAGCAGCCTTAGCAGGGCAGAGAATTCTACTTAAAAGATAAACCTGAAACACAACCAACTGCTCTGAATAAATCCACAGAATGGTTCAAAATATTTACAAATTGTTTGTAGGTATAAACCATTTTTAATAAAAATAAATAATATTTACTGACAGTTCATAAATTTGACATTTGAATTAATTTCGTTTATGTGAATTACTCAAAGTCAGGACTTAAATTATTTCCATGGATAAATAAAGCTGAAATTTAAATGATCACTCGGTATGTAGTATCTGCAACCATTTTTATGTTCGGTGCATTCTAATTAGTATCTAATAAATAACATTCACATGATGTAGCGGCTTTCAACAAACGAACCGGAACAAACTAAGAACCAGTGCCGTGTGAAGATAAGAACGAGCATGGATACAATTAATTTGAATTTGACGCTCCCCCCCCTACATTTTTTGAAGATATTAACAATAATAACAGCTATATTAAGCGTTTTGTACATTGCACATTGTTTAAGTATCTTCCAGGCATCAGGGCTTCCACTGTTTTGTAGTAAAAAAAAGTGATTAAGTGACCCACAAACTGAAAAAAAGTGACAAAAAGTGACCCCCTAAATATAAAAAATTAAAACTTCTCTTGAATTTAACATTGAACAATTGTAATGTAATAGGAATTAGAAACATCCTCCAAAAGATGTTGATGAAAATGTGGGCCACGGGCTTCGGTCAGCATGTAACCTATTTTGGTTCGACTCATTGAAAATTTCGATGCAACTTCACCAGGTAACATCACACAAAAAAGAAGTCGTCACAAGATGATGCAGACATATCTGACGAAATAACTTTTAATGCCCAATAAATTTCAGCTCTTATAACCGAATCTTCTTCTTCTAAAGAATACAATCTCAAAGTATTATTCATCAACTGATTACCATTATTATTAAGATCTTCTAGCACAGGTTTTGCAGATAATGCGAGCTGTTTAGGGTTTAATTTTATAACAATCTGAGATTTATGTAAACTTGTCAGCTCATGTTGAACTACGGTTGAAAATCCATTGTGAAATACATTTATATTTTTTGCACATACTGAACAAAATACAGTGTGTGTATTTTCTTTCTTCAGCCACTGGCTATAAATGTACCCATGCTTGTCTTTTCGGGTGAGCCAAGAACCCAAAACTTTACAATGTTTACCCATGCCTGAAGTGAACCTAACCGACAAAGTTCAATAATAATAATATGCTGTAACTAAACCGCTTGAAGTAAAAAAAAAAGAAATATAGTAGCGCGCGAATTCAAAATTAATAATTCCACTTTATGAATTACTCATAGAATATTAAGTAGAAAAGCAAAAGGTTAAGTGTGGCAAAAGGCGAAAAAGTGACTAAAAGTGACCTATTTGCCCAGTTTTACCGAAAAAAGTGACTTTAATGCCCGATTGCACCGTCGTCACTTAAATTTTAAGCGAGCCTTAAAAGTTGAATTGCCGTGAATTGCCATGGATACAATTGTCACCAAGAATTGTATCCATGGCAATTAAACTTTTAAGGTTCCCTTAAAATGTAAGTGACGACGACGGTGCAATCGGGCATAAGTGACTTGAACAAAAATAAGTGACCCTAAGTGATTTTAGTGATCCCAGTGGAAGCCCTGCAGACATTTTAAAATGTCTAGATAGATATAATACATTCACAAAACTCCCGTGACGTTTACGGTTTAATGTGTCAAATGAAAAATTTAGTTGGCTAATATAAAAATCGCTATAAATATTTTAAAATGGGGCCTTGATTCCTAATAGCTAAGTAGTAGGGATTTTTTTTGTTAACCAACTGAATTTTGCATTTGATACATTAAACGTCACGGGAGTTTTCTGAATGTATTATAGTTCCGTGTGGTGAATAATCTAAATTCTAGGATGAAAAAAAAAATACCCCAGAAAAAAATCCCTCTGGACAAAAAACGCCATGAAACACTTTCCAAAAGTAGAAATGCATTGTTCAATATCAGTGTTTATGTCTGGGGGTATTTCATCCAAGTTTTATTGCCGAAGGGTTTTTGTCCATGGTTTATTTTATCCTGATAGCGCTGTTCAGCGCGAATCACCGTTCAGCGCGCTGGCGATGCTATGTACTTCGCAGCGAAATAAGTCGACTTAAATATTAGTAGTTAAGCCGTCCCAACACAAACGCCGAATTAGTTTATGAAGAGCCTATACCTACAAAACTCATCCTGACGCAAGTCCCATTGTCCCAAATAAGAAACAGCGATAGATCAAAATAAATGTTCAAATTGTGTACACGTTTATAAACCTTTACAGACCATAACTAAGATAAATTATCTTAATAACAATAAACAATCAAAAAAATATTTAAGTAGGTAAAAAATAAGCACTAACATCTTTTTTCAAATCATTTTTTTGAAAAAGCCGCGGTTAAACAGGTTAAATTATGTGCGTGGGTCAGCAATGAATGAAATTTGTAGAAATTTGCAGGTAATTGCGATCAGTATAGTTGTGGACTTTCCAAACCTCAAACATCCGCTTAACGATTGGCAGGTAGAAAATTATTGAACAATAGGTGTTAACAGATTATAATGTACCTTTTTCGCATTTCTAACTATGCTTAAGCCCTGCAACAGCAACAGACATGATGGGCCGTATTGTTCAATAAGTAACCCCTACCTAGCGTTAAGCGGATATTTGAGGTTTGGAAAGTCCCTCGGAAAGTCCATAACTATACCTGCATTTTGGATTGTTACCGGATTATAACGATTTAAAAATTACTCATTCCACGAAAAATATTTGCCCAAGGTATTACCTAAACCCTAACGAGGATACTAACTGGTAATAATTTCTAGAAAATTCGAAGTTACAAAATGTACAGTACTATTTTGGTACCTACTAGCAATCTAACAGGCGGTTTAAATTTCTTCCCTTTAAAATGGGTAAAATGGCGTATATGTGCGTACTGGATTTTTTTTTGGGTATAGGTACGAATTTGATATTTTAATTCTTTGGATATACGGCATATAGCCGCGTATACCCCGGAATACAGCACTGGTAGTAGGTATCTATAGGGGTTTTCAGGTTTGTCATATTTGTTAAAATAAATTAATACTCTCGAAATATACGATTAAGAATGAAAAACAAAAACTGTAACACGTCACTCCCAGAGCAGCAGATGAGAGGGAGAACACAAGTTACGCAACACCAACAAAAATTAATTTCTTATAAGTTTATATCATTCAAAATTAGGAAATATAATTATCGAAGGGGTAATAAGATTTAAGATAAGATAGGCAGGTTGTTGGCTGACGTCATCTGTCTTTAACGTAATATGTAATATTTGCTAGGATTTGCTACCTGCGAATACCACGAAAGCGGATTAAATATGTTCGACTATCGCTTAACAAAAGATATTTATTTAGAAAAGCACATTTAAGGGGAAGTTGAAATATTTCCAAGAAAGAAGAAGAATTTCGTCGCCTGGATACAGAGTCTTCCAGGATTAGAAGAACGATCTGGATGGTAAATCTAAACATTCCTATTAGGTAGTAGATAATAAGTAATACATTTTACAGGATAAGATCCACACGTAATAAGACACATCATCGCCCATACAGGGTGTTATGTAACGTAACGGTAATCTGTTAATGGGTGATTCTGGAGCAAGTCATAGTAGTCTGTTACTTCTTTGTTAAACATCTTCGATGAACAGTTTCAAGTTAACCAATGAAGTTCTTTAAAAGAGTATGTAGTAACAATACAGAAAACCAAGTTACAATGTAACATAATTAATAGGTTAGGTTAGGGTCTATTTATCAATCCGTAGTTAATTCTTTGTTAAGCAATTCGTATCCATGACAATTGACCGTTAGTTGAAGTTAATCCGAATTGAAAAACCGGTCCTAAGTAAAATTTGAAGTCTGGATACAGTGGCATCGAGCAAATTTGGAAAAGGGTAACAAAGTGTAAACAACTTACTTATTTATTGAAATCGAAACCGAAATTTAAAGCCCGTGGCTGTCAAATCACTTTCATGAATTTCATCATAAATCGAATACACACGTACATGGTCCTATAAGGTGTAGAATATAGTCATATTAACAAAATTATATGGACATTGTAAGACACTGTTTCAGATGTCACTTCTATGTTATTCAATTTTAAGGTTTAAAAAAACATACAAATTGATACATTATTTTAAATTAAATTGCTGGAACTCTCTCAATGGTCAACTTTAGAGTGTTGTAGTTTTTCTTGAAGATGATTAATAAAAAAGTAACAGGCTAACATGACTTGCCTACTTTATGCTCCAGAATCACCCATTGCGAGATTGCCGTTATATTACGTTATATATACACGCTGTATAATCTCAGATTTATGTGATTATCTTAAAGCTATAAAATTTCGTAAACAAAACATTATCAGTTTTAGCTTAGTTTTAAATTATTGTCCCAGAGAACTGTAATAATACTACATTTTGTTCATTTACATATTTTTTATAAGTAGGTACCAAATCATAATTTATTGCTACTAGTCCTGTTTTTAAAACAAAACCATCACTTCACAGGTGGAATAATGTTATAGTATAATTTATTATTACCCGGACGAAAAAATGCAAAAAAACAATTGTCTATCAATAATTTTAGTTGATAATTGTACCTATAGTCGGGGCACGCTAAAGGTGCATCTACGTCATCAATCGCATTTTCTGGTAATTTTGTACGAGCCCTAACAACTATATGTTCGGACGGCCGACATTTTTTCTATAATGGCTGATAACAGTACGTTTTCTTTATTCTGCCGAGTTTCGTGATACATATTTGTGAAGATATGTATAGAAAAAAGTTGTTTTGTAGGTGTAATCATTTATTTACTAACACAATTGACTTATAACTCAATCTGTAACAAAGAACAGGAACATTATGTGACAACTAAATATTCGGACAACAGTAGTTATTCATACTTTAGTAAGACGTAACATCTCCTTTTGATTTAATAACTGCTTGGATTCTCGAGGGCATGGTCATTACAAGCCTTTGGCATTCTACAATTAAAAATTAATCCCAAAATTCTTGCAGTTTCAGGCGAAGTAAAGGGATTGTGCGCTGTGGATTGTACCTCAAGCGCTGCTTCATCTTGTGCCACAAAGTCTCGATAACGTTAAGATCGGGACTGCTTGAGGGCCAATCCATTACATTCATATTTCGATCTGCAAACCATTTTTTGGTTGTTTTTGCGGTATGGCAAGAGGAGCCATCCTGCTGAAATCATTCATTTCGTACATGTTTTGGATACTAGGCAATAAACTGGTCTCTAGAATCCTTTGGTATTTGTCAGCGTTTACTGTTCCATCAATGAAGGGTAGAGTTCCCAGCCGCCTTACTGACATACAACCCCAAATCATGACCCCTGGCGCAAATTTAACAGTGCGCTTTAAGCAATCTTTATAAAACGTTTCCGTTTTGGATCGTACACCACGTCTTCGAAAATCACCCACAGACATATCAAATTTCGATTCATCACTGAATATGACCTTATTCCAGTCCTCTACTGTCCAACCGGTCCTTTCCCCTTGCCCAAGCCAAGCGTTTTTTCTTTTGTACCATTGTTAACAGTGGTTTTTCCATGGCCTATGAAAAGTCTGCTTCGATATTCAAGTTTAAGTATAAATTTATGGAACCAACATAATAAAAACTGAGTCCAGACTTGTGTATCCACTTCCTACAGCATTCTCGAGAAACGTTTATTCCTGCTTCTACGTTCCAACGGGCGGTTATTTCACGTAAAGTGGACCGTCTAGCACTTTTGCATATTTTTAAAAGAAATCTTCTGTTTCGAGGCGTTATCATTCGGGGTCGACCAGTACTTTTACCAGCTACATGAATGTTACCAGTTTCTCCAAATTTCTGTATGATGTTTCCAACCGTAGACTTTGCCATATTAAGATCTTGGGCAATTTTAAACATTGACATTCCTTCATGGTATTTTTTTATAACGACCTCCCGTATTTTCTGAGATGTTGCTATTCCACGAGACATAATTTTGGCAGTCGCAACAGAACAGTGATAAAAACTTTAATAGTGACTTAAAAAGCTACTTGCAATTGTTTAAATCCCAGTCTACTTTGTTTTAAGGGAGGTAAACAGTTGATGTCCGAACATTTAGTTGTCAACAGATTTTTACGATTCTAAATCTTTAATTGCTTTGCTCATAAAGAAAAGTAAAACAAAATAAATTGAACTGCAAAAGGTCTTCAAATATTATATAACTAACCAATTTTAAATCGTCATTTAGACTCGGTTAAAAATAACAAATCTTTAAAGCGGTTTATGAAATTTCGGCGATCGTCCGAACATATAGTTGTTAGGGCTCGTACTACCAATCTTGAAACAGTATAAAACTGTAATATTTTTTTGCGGATTACGTATTAAAAGTATGCTTTTTATAAGCCCATAGAATGCTATTTTACAGTTATTATTTTTATTAATTAGTTGAATTCATATTATTCCTGCAAAAAAATAAAAACATTTACTAATTAGTATTTTTTTCGTCCTATAAGTTTTTATTTAAGCACATGATCATTGTTGTTTTTTTTTATTGTGTGTATATTGCTCAAACGTCAGTCTGACAGTTTGAGAAACACATTAAAGCAAATGACGTTTTGAGAAACAAAAAATAAATATAAACAGAGTAATTCATGACGTCATGGGCGTCATTAAAAAATTGATGACGTAATGCACCTTTAGCGTGCCCCGACTATACTTATTACTTATGTGTATTATTATATTAGTATTTATTACTTCAATAGACATGGTAAATGAAAGGTTCAAATCAATGTCCTGACTTTTCTAGCCGATATAATGTAATTATGGTAGCTAGTAATTGTAACAGCTTTCTCAATCGCTTCACTGTTTAAATATTCCAATATAACCTTTTGGAATTTATCATAAACATGTTTTATTTTGATCGATTTTGACAGATTAAAATACTGACGTTTGTGACATTATTTGATAAATAAGTAACGACATTTTTTTGATTTTTTTTTCGTTTCATCCGATTCATATTGAATAAAAAGAGACACAGTTTTCCTCCGGAGTAACAATTATACCTACCATACTACTCATTGTGTGTAAATGATGATTTTGGACAATACAATAATTATAACCTATGAAAGTACATAATATCACGTACTTAGTAGTATCTACTATAATACCTACCAAGTTTACATGGCAGGTAATGCTCGATAAGATTTTACATGTTCAAAACCTGATTTTAATAATCATTACTCATTATAACAAAATTTCATACAGCAGTTTCTAACTGACAAAATTATAGGTGGGTAGTATAAATTTAAAATGTTGTGGTAATGGTAGGTAAATTACTTTTACCGAGAATAAACGACCAACAAACAAACATGTAGGAGCTAAAATTGTACCATTAATCGAGGATCTACGATTAATTAAAGACTACTGAAATTTTGTTAATCGTAAAGATTATGCATGATTTTAAGAATGTATTTAGTGCGGTAGCGTGAATCCGAAATACTGGGGGATGAATATTTTAGTACGCCGAGTGTAATAAATGCAAAATGTGGATTAACATCTAGATATAATAACAGTAATACGTATCCAACCAAAAATTTAAAATGTAATGGACAACTTCGAAATAAATGGCTATAATTCTGCAATTAATTCATTCTTCGCAAAAATAACATCCTGCTAAATCATTAAAATTTCATTAAACCATTTATTTAACAGAACAACATTTGAGGTAAGCAGATATGTAAACATAATATTTCCGTAAAATTCCAAATTTTAATCAAATGTGGGGGAATGTTTTACACTTTAACAAAACGATATTTACTTCTAAGGAAGGTCATTATATGAAACAAACGATGCATATATATGGCGCATTTCATTAAATCTTTTACCAACCTTCACTATAACGCCTTCACGCAAGAAAAACTTAATCGTGGCAAAAGAAATCGATACCACAGATTGGGGATGCCGTGGGCGACAGCTTAGACTTGTTGGATAAAACCCATTTGATCTACTTCCTTCGTACAACGTAGGCTTTTATGTAAAGAAAGATATTATCAAACGATGCATCTACAGCTTCGAAGATCATACTATAGTCCAAAGAAATGATTTACTACTAGCAGCTGCAAATTCATAGGTAATAGCGCAGGAATACTTCAAACTACTGGACTACAAAAAGAACCATTTAAATTTATTTTTCCGAATGTTAATATCTAGCGTTTTAACTCATCAACAGAATTTTAAATATTTTATGGCAAGAATTTGAAAATAGTTGCTGCAACGAGGTACCGGAGAAGAACCGGCAAATCGATCAAGCCGTCGGTGTTTAACTGGTCAGTCGGCTTGAACTGAAGAAGCAGTGAACCACAAAAGCTGCGTAAAACATTCAACGGTTAGATAGGTATTAACCTTTCAAACGTATGAAACAACAAAAATTTAAATTCGAGGAGAAAGATGTAACAGAACAGACAATAAATAACACAAATATTATATAAATCTGGTGAAATGTAAACTTACCAATAAAAATTATGCACAACGAAGCTGTTAAACCGCAATTTCATGGACCGAACAAAGCAAGCGTGAGAAAGAGCTGGGTGAAAGAACTGCGAGCGGATGTGTAGTTGCAGGCCAGTTCACAAAATTGTACACAGGGATAGAAATTTGCAGTTAGCACCTTTGCAATCCGGTTGTACTAATATCGAATCACGAACACACTAAGGGGACAAACCATGACACTGAAGAGCACGGATGCTGTCGGACGTTGCCACGTGAGCCACGGAACCGTTTTAATTTGAACCACATACAAACACTCCGCTGCAATGAGCGACTTCGAATGATCTCCTTCTGTATTAGCGACGGCAACGCGGTTCGCCGGGGAGAGCACGCGCAAGCCGAGGCTGCAGATCTCATTACAATATCCGCGTCCAGCAACATTCGTATTGTTTAGGTTGCGGAACCGCAGATGTTCCTGCGTTTCTCGGTGGTTCCACAAGTTAACTTCTTCCCTACAAATTACACTAATTTGTTTTCATTATTGAAACAAACTTATCAGGGCCTCATCCAGTACCTGGGCAACTGAATCAATAGTTAGTAGGTACACAAAGATTTTCTCAAATATTACACGATCAATACATATGATTACCAAGTACCTACCAAGATGAAATTGTAGTGCTCGCTGCTAACAATGACCTAACTAATGTTTCTATTTTCTATAGGTTATAATTTTCTCATATATATTTTACAAGGTACCTACATATTTTATAGGGTTTTTGTTGACAAACAATTCATTTTGTAAGTATTGATGGCAGTGGCGTAACTACCGGTGTTAGGCGAAACACGGCCCAGAGACTCCAGGGGCAGGGACCCGCCCGGCTACTACTCGATGTGGATATGTCGATTAAAGTTAATCTATACTATAACAAATTAGTGAAGATAATTAATTAAAAAAATAATCGTGTAGTAGGTAATCAGTTACACAGTTCAGCAGAAATTGATGTCTCGCGAACTGTATAGACGAGCAAGAGAGGGCTGAAGTGTTTAAACAGCCAGTGACACAACTACTGCGCATCCACGAGCTACATGCCATCTAATTTCTGTTGAACTGTATGTCAATTGATTTTTTTAATATTTTAATATTTTCCGTAAATTTCTTTGCCAATTTAGCGCTGGACGGCATAAATTGTGTATTAAGCTAGCTCAAAATCTTGAACTATCTGAAATAATCACAATATTCGCAAGGAAGCAATATTATAATGCCCGGATTGAGTACCTACTCAATTTAAAATTAAATTTTAAGATTATTTTTGTATCAATAAGTGTAAATTGAAATGCAAACTTTCATGCATGAATTGCAAATCATTTGAATACCTAGCGAGAAAAACGAGACTATGTGGGTTCGATATGAATAGAATAAACACATTCATCTATCTGTAGGTATCGGTCTGAAATTACAGCTGGCGAAGCCGGACGATCGCTACCGACCGACGATCCGTTTCCAACCTAAATATTCAAAATTCACGAATTTCTCATCAACCGTACATTTTAGCTATATGAATACCTTATGCTGTCTATGTGATAGACAATTAAATTTTGCATTCAATTATATAATAGTATATTATACAGGGTGTCCAAGATAAGATGAACAGCATGGGGATCTCGGTTATTATAAGAAATACAGATTTGGTTAAATTAGACAAAATGTTCGCTACCTAACAGGGAATTAAATGCACCAAGCAGATTTTAAAAATTCATTGTGGTTCGAACCCAATAGGAGAAAAAGTGAATTTTGGGAATATCTATTTTTTTCAATAAAATGAGTATTTGGGCAGATGGGCAATTTTAACTTACACTTTCTTAAGGCACTTTTTGATGCTGCTTTCAACGGTGTATTCCTAATTTTTATAGCTCTTACGGATTTCAAACTGTATGGACCAACTTTGATTTTTCATATGGAGCACATAGTAGGCCGTGGCATCGTTGAAAAGACTATTTTCTCTAGTTTTCAAAAATGTATGGTTTGCTATGTTTATTGTAAATAATAACGGCAGGAATCAAAAAAGTTTAATTCAATAGTTTATTTTTTATAAATTAATATCTAGCCACCTGCGAAAAACAAAATTTATTCTAGTAGCAATAGTAAAAAATACCTTTAATCTTAAGTATAAAGCAAATTATCAATACACTTATACAATTATTATAGAAAATAGTCTTTTCAACGATGCCACGGCCTACTATGTGCTCCATATGAAAAATCAAAGTTGGTCCATACAGTTTGAAATCCGTAAGAGCTATAAAAATTACGAATACACCGTTGATAGCAGCATCAAAAAGTGCCTTAAGAAAGTGCAAGTTAAAATTGCCCATCTGCCCAAATACTCGTTTTATTGAAAAAAATAGATATTCCCAAAATTTACTTTTTCTCCTATTGGGTTTGAACCACAATGAATTTTTAAAATCTGCTTGGTGCATTTAATTCCCTGTTAGGTAGCGAACATTTTGTCTAATTTAACCAAATCTGTATCTCTTATAATAACCGAGATCCCCATGCTGTTCATCTTATCTTGGACACCCTGTATAGGAACAAAGTTGCTTATTGTACTGTGGAAAGAAAACGCCCTGTATACATGAAATATATTTAGAAAAATGCAGAATTATATACTGAACAACTTTTATATTTAAACTTATTTCATATTTTGCTTAATAAACGCGGTATAGGAGCATCGATTTGCGTTAAAGTCAAAATTTTGAAAAATTCATAGCGGCTGCCATTTTGAAGTTAGAGAGTCCGCCATAAAACTGTTTCCCTTGAATTTTGGTCTTCTTTCATATCCCCTACTCGGATTTTCAAATTTCCGCTTCTGAAAAAAATGCTACCAAAAACACGTCTAACTTCCGCTTCCGGTTTTGTATTTTTTTGAAAAACTTATTTTGTCGATGAATTTTCGATATACCCCTTCATTTCAAATTTCATCAAAATCGGTTCACTAGTTTTTGTGTTAGAGGAGTTACATACATACATACATACACACCCACCCACGACAGACATTTTTTATAGACCCCTTTTTTGGATTCCTGGAGGTTCAAAACACGTATTTCCGCGAAAAACTCAACTTCGAAAATTTTCATGATATCAATACTTCCCATATACTACCAGTGGTGGTATGGGAAAGTAAAAACTGAACTAAAAACTAAAAGTAAGACTTATTGAAGGGCAGATGAGTAATTCATATACCTGCATTTAGATCCTCAGCAAAGTTTTATGTTATGACTATGATATCTAATAATAAAAATAATGGACTATTATCAGCATTCACCAGGTTCATATTTTTGGTAGGTAGAATGTAGATAATCTGATAGCTGCAGAAAACCCTTAGACACTAGACAGACTGTATTTGAATATTTCTTAGAAATAACTTAAGTATTTTCTACCATTTTTTGTTAGTGGGGATTCACAATGGCCGTAAGCATAAGAAATACGTAATTTATAAGAATCACATAAAGTTGGATACTATGTTTTCTAATGCAGTTGTTCACAATGCAAGTTTTTTTATGTTATGTTTACGGGTATACATAATTTTCCATAAGAACTACATAAAAAGTTGGATTATTTTAACTTTTTACGTAAATCTAAATAAATATTATTTGTGGCGAATCGTAGTGGCCGCGTTGCGCTGTTGTTTGACGTTGTACTTTGATAACTTTGGATAATGTAATTCTACCAGTTCTTCAAACAACGTTGGCATCATTCTTGTGTATGTAAAAAACCATTCGTTGTCGTGTAGTCGCATTTCAATAATTATCAACCTTCGGAATTCTCCTTTTTTCTCTCGATTTCTGTTTATTGGACGAACCCTCCAACGTCTGTTCTATTTTGGTTTTGACAAACTTGCAGTCTGTCGTTGCCCTTATCTTCGTTTCAGTAACAATAACACTAATAACTGTTTTTCTGCATTTCACTCATAGTAAATGCATGCAGATGACGAGATGACAGATGATATCAATTGCGATGAGTAGGTGGTGGAGTGGAGTGGTTTGTATTTAATTTTGCGTATTTTTTAGGGACATTGTGAACACGTAATATTTTACGGTTATACTATGTTTAAATAAAATATAAGATTTATGTATTTCTTATGCTTACGGCCATTGTGAATCCCCACTTACTTACATTTACGAAATTATGAGGACATTTAAAAAAATGTAGGAATACTACTACTATATGATAAAAATATGAAATTTTCATATATAATACTACTAGTAACTACGAAATATCCGACAATTTTTGGACAGTATGTAAGAGTACTTGATGCGCAATAATTCGCTATGAGTCCGAAGGACGAATAGCGAATTATCCTGCATCAAGTACGAATACGTACTGTCCAAAAATTGCAGGATTATTTCGTAGTTACGAGTAGTATTCGGAGGACAATTTGACGAACCAAATTTAAATTTTTATAGTTTCAAATCAGATTAATAATAATTTTCTTCGTAACCATGGTTTTATATACAAACCAGACAAAAGTCAAATTTAATTTTTCTTTCTACTTATATTTTGTGCATACTTTGTGATATTTTCGGTAAAATGGAAGCAAAACGGGTTCAACAGAGTACACTTGAAGAGATAGAGGAAGCTTAGAAGGTAAAATGCCCAAGAATTGTATGAAATTTAATGTTTCTTTCTACGTATTTTGTGTATGGTTTGTGACATTTACGGTAAAATGGAAGCAAAATGGTTTGGCTAGAGTACAATTGAAGAGATAAACGAAGCTGTAGAAGGTAAAACTCCCAAGAATACTGTGAAATCTCACACCTCGGTTTGGAAGCAGTTTTTTTTTGACAGAAAAATTATCGCTGAAATTTTGGACTAGTCCTAAATATCCGAGAATATACAAATTTGGAGTGCGCTGATTGGCTTGTCAAGTGAGTAAAACGCAACCGGATTGGTCAGTTTAGGGTGTGTCAAATTGTCATATATAATACTACTAGTAACTACGAAATATCCGACAATTTTTGGACAGTATGTAAGAGTACTTGATGCGCGATAATTCGCTATGAGTCCGAAGGACGAATAGCGAATTATCCTGCATCAAGTACGAATACGTACTGTCCAAAAATTGCAGGATTGTTTCGTAGTTACGAGTAGTATTCGGAGGACAATTTGACGAACCAAATTTAAATTTTTATAGTTTCAAATCAGATTAATAATAATTTTCTTCGTAACCATGGTTTTATATACAAACCAGACAAAAGTCAAATTTAATTTTTCTTTCTACCTACGTATTTTGTGCATACTTTGTGATATTTTCGGTAAAATGGAAGCAAAACGGGTTCAACAGAGTACACTTGAAGAGATAGAGGAAGCTTAGAAGGTAAAACGCCCAAGAATTGTATGAAATTTAATGTTTCTTGCTACGTATTTTGTGTATGGTTTGTGACATTTACGGAAAAATGGAAGCAAAATGGTTTGGCTAGAGTACACTTGCAGAGATAAACGAAGCTGTAGAAGGTAAAACTCCCAAGAATACTGTGAAATCTCACACTTCGGTTTGGAAGCAGTTTTTTTTGACAGAAAAATTATCGCTGAAATTTTGTACTAGTCCTAAATATCCGAGAATATACAAATTTGGAGTGCGCTGATTGGCTTGTCAAGTGAGTAAAACGCAACCGGATTGGTCAGTTTAGGGTGTGTCAAATTGTCATAAAAATATGAACTAAATATGAATATTTTCCTCAAATATGAAAATTTTGTGTAAATATGAAAAAAAAATTCAATATATGATGAAATAGGAAATTTTTTCTACACCAGTTAAACCTATACGCTACAAGATTATACAAAGTTTCGGAGCAATCTAAGCATTATTAAAGAATATGAAATTTCATAAAATTGCTCTAAAAGCACTAACTGCAACTGTTGCTTTGTCTATATAATATGTTATCTAAGCGATAGCGGTCGTCTTTACAATACCTAATACACCTACGATGAATGTTTCCGGTGCGGTGCGGCGGTGTCTGGAAGTTTTGGCGCTCTCTATCATATTAGTATTATCGTACGACGGCGTTAAGAGGCCGCATAAAGAAATAAAAACACGAGTAATTGTTAGTTTTAAACTGACAATTGTTAGTTTCAAACTGACAATTGTTATTTTTAAACTTACAATTGTTAGTTTTAAACTGACAATTATTGTTAGTTTCAAACTGACAATTGTTAGTTTTAAACTGACAATTGTTTGATTTAAACAGATGGGGGGTTGAGGGATGTTTGGCAGGTATTTTCCAAGTCTCTAGCCTCCATATTACATTCTAGGAATTTTAGAAGGAAATCGGAGGGGGTGAAAAAAATGGCCAAAAAAAAGGAAAAACTGCAGTCTTTCCTCATTTTTTGGAAATTTTTTTGACCCCTTCAGATCTCGTCCGGATTTTCCCAGAATGTTATTTGGAAGATGGACGCTTGGAAATTATGGGGCAAACTTCCCTCAACCCTTCCCACTGCTTCGCAGCCGCTTCTAAAATGTTCAGAAATGATTTTTTTCTGAAAGCTTTCTGAATTTTTTTTAACAGATGGGAGGGGATGAGGGATTTGGCACGAATTTTCCAAGTCTCTAGCCTCCATATTACATTCTGGGAATTTTAGAAGGAAATCGGAGAGGGTGAAAACAGTTTAAAACTAACAATTGTCAGTTTAAAACTAACAATTGTCAGTTTAAAACTAACAATTGTCAGTTTGAAACTAACAATTGTCAGTTTGAAACTAACAATTGTCAGTTTAAAACTAACAATTGTCAGTTTGAAACTAACAATTGTCAGTTTAAAACTAACAATTATCAGTTTAAAACTAACAATTACTCGTGTTTTTATTTCTTTATGCGGCCTCTTAACGCCGTCGTATTATCGAGATCACTTTATAGAAGAGACAAATTTCTACTTTTTGAAACCTTAAATTCCTTTCGACTTCGTATGGAATAAGAAGACGCCGCCGTCGATTGCGTCGATGTAAACAGGCAAACAGTTTTTTCGAAGGTTGTTGTCTTACTTTACGTGAAGCCTGTACTCCTGTACATTAGTTTTAAGTTTTCATTGTCTTAGCATATATCGCAGTTATTAGAGCGGATATAAAAATTATTAACATTAAGAGCAAACTTAGTGTACATTAACAGCTTATTAAGATAGTTTGTTAAAATAAAACAAATGAGGCAGAAGCAAACTAAGAACATAAAACAGACAAAGTGAGTCACCATAATGATGACTGATGAGGCTACATAGTTTTAAACGTAAGCCAACATATTTTTTTGCTAATGTCACTGCAAATAGTAAAAAAGCTTGGTCCATAGTATAATAAAATTAATTTTATAGTGAAGCTGATCTATGCAAATGTATCTTGAGTTGCCTAAAAAACGTTTTAGATTCATAATTACTTGTGACCCTGTATTTTATCAATTTTTAAGATTTTAACATCTGGTAGGTACACTTACAGTTCTAATCTTTGATTCACCGTGTATCTAATTGTATTAAATAAGAATGTACGTATTTTATTTCATGAACAGATATTTTAGTTGAAAAATTGAAAACAAATGTAATGGTAGGGGTAGAAAAAAACATATAATAGCTCTATCTGTTCTACTTTGATTTATAATTCTTTAAACACGTGGTAGGTAATATTCCATACGTTAATAATTAAATTTCCAAATCTACTTCTTAACTAAACTTTGTTCGTTTTAACTACGGCCTAGATGTAAACAAAACCACGTGATCGTTTCTAGTGTAGTGTACGTTTACAGTGGTGCGTATCTTACGTGAACTATCGCGCGCGGTAGTTTAAACGATAGCTGCAAAGAATAGTTTCACTGGGTGACGATTCCATTTTAAATAAATCAAAATGCACGCACAAGATGACGACAAAATATGCAACTGCAATTAAAGCACGAATCGAACGTAACTACTCCTGCAGTAAAGGAATGAAATCTTCTCGCTGCAACTACCAATCACAGCGCGCTGCATTGCGATGACGATTTAGAAATTATCACGTGGTTTTGTTTACATCTAGGCCGTGGTTAAAACGAACGATGCAATGTTTAGATTGGAGAGTTGATCAAATTATGTATGAAATAAAAATAGGTTGATTTTTCTACAACATTATCAAAAATTACAGTTTTTGCGATAATTGTGACTCCCCAACCAAAATAAGAATTGAAGCCCCTCCCTATTAGTTCTCAGGGTGATCTCAACAGGTATAAAAAGCACTCAAAATTTGTAATTTCTGATGTAAATTTCTATTTTGTCACGCCACTGGCTGGTCGAATGGCAATTCCACAAATTCGGGTATTTTCAAAACTTATAAATATTGTGTTTGAATGTTGGTATCTATATACATTTTATATTAAAATAATTTTACCTTCTTATAATGTCGTTTATGTAAAGTATTGTCTCAATAGAAACTAAGTTTAGGCAATAAAAGTATAATCTTTCCATAAGTTACGAAGGGGAAGAGCATTCGAACATATTTGCTGGAGTGCAACTTAAAAGTGTACTAACATTATAATTAATATATTCCCAATTGAAATTTCTGGGAATAAGGAATTTTTGTAAGGTGCAATAAGTTTGAGTCGGCACCGCCTGGATAACTATAATACACCTGTAGAAATATGTTCACTTGAAGATTATGAAAAATGTATTTTATGTTTTTTTTTCAATGAGTTGAATTTTGGCAATAAGTGGCTAAGCCTTCGGACACCCACGAAGTCGGCGCCTATGTTTTATGTTGTCGGAATGATGTATTTTATAATAAATAAAAGTATGTAAGTACTATTTCTGTTTTTCCCGATTTACCCTAAAATATCTGTGCTGAGCTACGAATTTTGTTGTTTATTATTTTTTTAAATAAGTCCGTTTATCTGCGCACTGGATTGTATTTTAATTTAATGTGGCTGCGGTATGATTCTATCACAAATTGCAATCTTATTCTACAAATCTACACCAAGTAAAACAGAACAGTTTCTCGATATTAAAGTATTGATTTTCTCTACAGTACAATTTGAGAACAACGTAAATTGTCCTACAGAGTTTGCCTTCAAATAGAACTTGTCGATAATGAACGATAAAAAAAGTAGTGACGGCCTGATATAAATAGCAAGTATGTCCTGAAACTTGAACGGGCAACGTTCCAGCCGTACATACTAATCTATAACAGAAGTGCTTTGGACTGAAACTTGATGGAGTTACTTACGGGTAGGGATGTAAAAACGTACCGAACAGATTAATATGGTTAGTAGGATAAACGGAGCACAGTATCTGTCTATTTAAATGATAAATCGTAATTTAATGTTTCTGCATTATGAATTGTATTTTTAAAAAAGTCATTAATGTAGTTGTTACTCAATAAAATTATATTATTAATACAATAGTTCACATGAGTGTGATATCAATGTAAAACGTTAAGGTATGGTATAGTAAAAATATCTGTGATATATCAAAACATTTTAAACGTCCAGAGTATCTATCGTATTCTCGAATTTGCAAGAAAAAATAGCATGGGATAAAAAAATTGAGCTATACAGCAGCCTGCTTTTCTGATTTGGTTTCAAGCATAAAAAGTATTAATTTAAAATAAAATAATTTTATCGAGGTAACTAAGAAATTATTATTCGTCATTGCAAAGCCGAATAAAAAAGCTTCGACTATGTCTATACATAAAGGTAGTTGCCTATTACAGCTTACCCAAGCAGAATTATTTTAATATTTCAGATAACTTTGATATCCAGCTGATTTTTCTTAGGAGACTCACCCTGTATGCGATTGCTCCTTAGAAACTGTAACAGTGTTTCATATAGACGTTTACTGATTGTTATTTATTTATTTGTTTTTTCTATAGCAGATGTTAAAGTGTGCTTTGTTCGACTAAAAATAGTTGATCAAGTATTACTTTAACCGCAAGGGTAGATAAGTAACATTTTAACCGCAAGGATAGATAAAGTAGGTACTTTAATTTTCTGGAAACTCCATGGAAACCGAATGGAAACCTTTGCTACTGAGATTTTCGGGTTTAATATAATCTAATTTTAATTGTCTTTTTTACAAATGTTTCTTATTTTTTAACATCTGCTATAGAAAAAAATAGAATTTTATACACGACGATAAAATTTATCGTCTTGTATAAAAAATAACTATTAATGCATACTTATTACAAAGGTAAAATACTATAAATACCTAAGATGACTATTTATTTATGTATCAAGGGAGTTATGATAATTCCCGTGATAAATAAATAGATGCATTAAAGGATTCAAAATACCCATTTACACAACGGTAGTCCAAATAAGCACTCCGTTAGAAACCAAATCGTGTAAAACGCCAAAATAGCAATTTTTATACATAATTAAAAATCATGAAGTTACTAGTACACCCGACACCATTCAAAATCAATAGGACCAAGTTTTCTTTTGATTGATATAGAAATACCAAATAAGAATTACCTTGTAGTGCCACCAAAAATTTAGGAACGTTTCTTTGGTAGGCTTAAACTTTTTATGGTATGGCAATTCCAGGAAATCTTGGAATTCCAGGATAGTAACGTCGAATTAATACACCAAAGAAATACTCTGTCTTATACAAATCGGTGGGACAGAAAACTACTAGATATTGTCAAGTTCAAGGAAAAACAAGCGTCCAAATAGTTAAAAAAATAATTAAGTGCTAGCTATACTGGGTGATTCACTAAGCATGGCTACCGGCTGCAAAGTCTCGGAAACCAATAAAGGGCCAATATTAACGGTAAAAATTCCTTGTACCTATAGTACTAAATCGTACATGGAAAAACTATTAAAAATATTTTCAGCCACCAATAAAGTCGCGGGACACGTATTTGCAAGCCTGGGAAAACTATTAAAAATATTTTCAGCCACCAATTCTAGCACGCTAACGTCTCGAAGTGATGACATAAAGTCGCGGGATACGTATTTGCAAGCCTGTCGCTGTTAAGGGGTGTTCCCACCAAAAGCAACCAGCGACCGCAACGCAATTGCAACGCGAAACGGCACTAATGTTAAAATACACGTGTTTCCACTTACTAAAAGGCAACTCAACTGCAACGAAACCAGTTGCTAATTGGTTGCCAGCAGCGCTGCATACCGCGTCGCCATGCCGCGTCGTCGTCGCCAATTACAGTCTACAGTTGCCAGGAACTGCTGTGACGTGGCGGACGAGACAGCAAAATCTTTGAATTTTGTGGCCCTTCTTGAAGCACACACATGTTTATATGATATGACAAAGCCACCTTATACACGTCTCAACATCAAAGAAAAAGCCTGAGGAGAAATTGCTAAAATCATGTGCCAAATTGATGGTATAAAAAGGGTTAACTCAAAATTTTCGCTTTGTTTTCTTTTTACGTTTTTTCACTAGCAATTATGCAGCGACTATATTTTCATCCGATGAGCACGACATTTTGTTCAGAACTACCCATAAAGGACTATTCCAAGAAGATACTTCAAAACAGTTGATTTCAGTAAGTACACAAGAGCAACGCAACTGAAGTTGCGGTCGCATTGCAGTTGCGTCGCCGTTGCCAGTTGCTTTTGGTGAGAACACGGCCTTAAGCTTATAGCCTTGTTTTAGTAACAGCAACAATAATAATAGTGTTCCATACGGTAGCTAACACCAATAAATTACGATTTATCGGAAATCTTGTGATACATTGGGCCATGCACCCCACATTGTTAAATTTGCGTATTTGTAGGGACTAGTGAACATGTATAATCAAACGCATCCCACAAGAAGGAACATTTTAAATTTGCAGTCAAAAAAACAGTAATCCCATTGTAATTCCCAGTTGTTATCTGTAGAAGTTACAACATATTTTCCAGAGCAGTATTTACTTATTTAGGAACAATATATAAAAACTATAAAAATTTTGAAACTGGAAAGGAAACTCAATCTATTATACAGTAAGAAAGTCGTACCTGAACACGGTCCGGCTTCCGGCATTGCGAACGAACACGAAGATAAACGTAATAGAATGGTAGTACATTGTTAAAAATATTAACGCGGGTAGTCTTAAGTATTATTTTCCTTCTTGAGGGAATGCGTTTGATATACTATTTTACAATTAAGTATACCATCTTTAATTTAAAAAAATACTATGCAAGTGTATTTTAAGTAGGTATTTATATTTATATGTTTACGACCATTCTGAATCCTGACTAAGTTTTAGGTAAGTATGAAATTCTCACATTGTCTGCAATTTTATTATTTGGGGCATTTGGGCTAATCAAATAGCTCACTGTCAACTGTCATGTTTGTATAGTGTTACAATACCTTTTATAGTTCTTAAATTCTACTTTTTGCGGTTTTATCAAGTAAAACCTGGCAAAAACACCTTTGTAATACCTACTAAAGTAATTAATTTGAAAGTACACTTACGAATAAGATCTTTTCGGCATAACGATATTTGATATTAGAAAATTTCTACAACAAAACGAAAAGTTATTTGTTAGAAAGCATTATGGGAAGCATTCAACAGTAAAATGTACCTATAGTTTGTTGTTTTCTTGACCACCTACAGATTTTCTATTCGATGATAAGTTCAGCATTCACCGTACACCGTACGAAACAGTAGCACAAATTTATCAGCAATTCTATTTGACAATAATCACCACCGAATGACAATTCCCAACTGCGAAAACTAAACATTAGTGTTTTGTTTATCTACGGACACTCGAAAATATATATAGGTAGTTGATAATCCCATATCGTTCACTGAACGAGTGTGGCCATATAATTGTATGATTAACCATGATCATGAGTATATCTGCTGGAATATTGTCAAGTCTCTTTATAAAAAAAACCTTTAAAAAAATTTAAATGTCAAAACTATCTATTTCAAAGAAGTGGGATCGATTGTTCAATAGAAAATTAGTGCTCATATGTAAAATAATTCTTTCAATTGTCCATTTGAAAATATAATTTAAAAAGGCACCATACACTTTTGTTGTCTTCTCTCTCAGCAGCTTCTTGATTGCGTTGATTTAAATAATAAAATTTACAAAACTAATCCGCACTAAAACTTTAAAACATGCACCGAAAACAGTAAACATGCACTTATCTAAACATAAAAATATGGTATAGTCCAACCAGTTCTATATGGCAGGATCTATAAGCCGTTGCTTATGAAAGATCATGCCATATAGAACTGGTTGTACTATACCCAAAAAAAGATTTGGGATTTTAGAAGGTTGTAGATTGGATTAGGGAAGTGCACCTAACTTTTGTTTTGTAATAAAAAAAGAATACATCTCAGAACATAACTAAAACTAATAAATTGTATAAAAAATACATTAATGTATACCGGGTGTTTCAAACTGACCGCACAAAAAGTATAGTGCGTGAAAGTTTGATAAGTTTTAACACTAAAACCACTTTCTCTTTTCTTCAAATAGTTCCCTGTGCCCAGAAAATGGACCCTGAAGAATGGCTAATATGGCAACGCTGCATATAATCCGAAATTTAATTTCTGCATGAACTCAAAGTTATATTTTGTTCCATTTATTCTTGCCTTTATTAGTAATCATCAGGGATAGGATTTGTATGCATTTGCATGTTTTTTTTTGGATGTAGTAAACATATGCAGAGTTAAAAATAAACATGTTTCGTGGTCATGTGAACCACATATGTGAATTTGAAAGTGCATATAAATGCATATTTCAGAGATTTTTATAAATGCATGCATATTTTGGCACTTTTTCGGAGAGTTCATGCATTTTATGTAAAAATTATAAAAATAAACATTCTTCATCAATTCTACGAAAAGATTTAATGCAGTGTACTTAAGACTCTAGGTACCTAGGTTATAAAAATGTATCTTAAAGGGATACCAACTAAATTTCATATTTAATAGAAAGTTATCAAATATTTTTGTAATAAACTGGTAATAAACTGAAAATTAAGGTTTCTTGTTTTTTTAAATACATATTTCGAAAGGGTTTTGAAATGCATATACTGCTAATTTTAAGGCATATTTATATGCATATTTCAGCATTTTATAGTGCACTAATGTATGCATATTTTGACATTTTAAAGTGCATACAAATCCTATCCCTAGTAATCATACAACAACTAAATTTGTAATGCTGTGATTATTATTTTGTAGTGTAAATTGAAGAAATCCACTGCTGGTAGTGACAAAGTTTAACCCACCCAATTATAAGTGCTCAAATTGGCCACCATTCTGAGTTGTACCTACACATAATCTCGTTCTTGAGATTATTTCCCCCTGAACTTTTAACAACATCTCCCTATTTATAGTACCCCCATGGTGAAAAATCCTCCCAATGAGTTCATTACGATTTGCCACAGGAGTGTTAGTATACTTTATCTTTTAAATAACCTCACAGAAAAAGGGTGTGGCCACGCCACTGGGCCACCACAACCTATGCAACGTCCCTGAAATGCTTCATTTATCCAGTTTCTACCCTGCACAGCAAAATGTGGGGGAGCTCCATCCTGCTGAAACCACATTATTGTTCTAGTCAACAGTGGAACATCATCTAAATTGTTTTGTAAAAAGTTGGTATAATTGTTTCCGTTTAACGTATTGGGAAGAATAAACGGCCCAATTAAAAGATTGTTAATTATTCCAGCCCAGACATTAATGGAAAATCTTTCTTGGTGGCGTGTTTAGTTTAATCAAAGAGTATAGATATTTATAGAGACACAACTCTAATACAAAATTGCGTATGTTCTGTAAATTGGGTTGCATAATCAAATTTTATGGATAATATTGAATTTGAACAGAATAGTTCACTCTTTGGTTGAAACAGGGGGCGCTGTATTGGATTTCACTAAGCTGTGTCGTGGGGATTTCCAGTTTCAACTACATACAAATTAGCGGTGTTGCCATGATGTAATTCAGAACGTTTCCCCGAAAAAAGAAAGTTGGAATAAATTGAACACTGAAAACGATTTTTGTGTAGTTGTAAATGTAGTACTTAATTTATTGTTTTATAAATTTTCTAAAAATAAACAAAATCTGCAATCCAAATTCCGGCTTTTTATAAAAAGCCTAGGCTTGTAATAAAATGTTTAACCTTTTTCAAACAGAAAATGTGATCCTGCCAGGGCCTTTTATCAAATGCGAGTTTACATTGTGGCTACAACATACCTATACAAAAAACAAATTTCCATACGCATAAATTAATAATGTTATACATTTGATTTAAATTAAACTATAACAAATATTATTGTAACTTAAGGGGCCTGCAGCGCTTTATAAAATTTTATGCAACCCTTTATACATATTTTCAAATTTTCGTTAATAATTTTTTTCTCGATGGAGAAAATGAAAAATAAATATGCAAGCGACCTTCGCCGTGCAAATACGAATAATTTGGTGCATCACAAAGTGTATTTCGTAGACTATATACCCGTTTATTTTTATGACGAAAATTATAATTTGCGTAATAAAAACAAACGGGTATATAGTCTACGAAATACACTTTGTGATACACCAAATTATTCGTATTTGCTCGACGAAGGTCGCTTGCATATTTATTTTTCAATTTCTAAATCGAGAAAAAAATTATTAACGAAAATTTGAAAATATGTATAAAGGGTTGCATAAAATTTTATAGAGCGCTGCAGGCCCCTTAAATGGATACACAGGCTGCTATCGATATAAGTAATTAAAACAGAACTATGTATATTGTATATCAATATTTTGGGTAGCGGAAAAAAAAGCCGTGGAAAAAAAAGCCGCGGTAAAAAAGGCCTGGAAAAAAAAGCCGACGGAAAAAAAATCCGCGGAAAAAAAGCCGTGGATAAAAAAGCCAACGGAAAAAAAAGCCGCGGAAAAAAGCCGTGGATAAAAAAGCTGATGAAGTCATTGTTGCATAACAACCTTTAAAACGCCTTGTTTTAAAAATTTGGTGCATGAAAAATTAAAAATCTACTCCAGAAACTAAAAGTATCTAGAATATTATACTTCGTAAGTTTTCCGATATAATAAGAGTCATCTCATAAACAATGTAATTCTTGGAATGTCCGGATTATACTGATAACAAAAGCTAGTGGGAATAGTGTTCCTAACCGTTTGAAATAATTGCAACATTGTAAATTTCAATGTCCAAGATACCTTGTGAAAACTGAAATATTGGATTTTATCTTCGCTAACCAAACTTCGTTTAGTGCTTCATTGCGTCTACTAGAGGGCCCGATACATTTACTCTAGCGGACGAAATGATTAAACTAATACGCAAAGCTCCATAAGGTTAAATCTCTATAGTATATATACTCTTTGGTTTAATTTAGCATAGCAACTACAAAGCGAAATTTAATAAGTTTATTTCAAATTTGAAACGAAATTCAACACGAAAGCACGCGCTGATTTATAATTTTTTAGTCGACTATGATAAAGGTCACGTGACCAAATGTCATTGGAATATTTAGATAAAAATTTAAATTTGTTAATAAAATTTGTAATATTCGCCTAAAAAATGTTGTTTGCACCTCTGCCAAAAAGTGCTTTTTCGTCCTTCCCTGTTTTCTGGTCTCGGCTTTGCCTCGACCAGAAAAACAGTCGCGGCCGAAACAGATTAACTTTTTGGCCATGATACAAAAATAACTATTGTGTTTAATGGTTTAACTGTAAATTTCAAATAATTAATCAACGTAAAGACATCCATCATTATTTTACTAAAAGTTGTAAGAATCTGGCATTAGAGGAACCCACTAATGAGTTATTCAAGAAATAACTGAAACACTTCATTGTTAAACATTTTCAAACGCAACTTGAATATTTTATTGTTAGATTCATTTTACACTTTAGATGATTTTTTTGAAACCCATATCTAAACAAATATCCTAGGTTGCTCTTGGTGTAGTTTTGAAATTATTTGAAATTGTTGTTTGATTTGTAAAGGCTTCAAGTAATTTATATTGTATACTCTGTTTTTTCTTTTTATCATTCAAGAGTGCCCTGATGTTTATATAGTTTTATAGTGTAGGTATAGACTGTGGTATAGACAAAAGACAAAAAATTACTAGTGTCAAAATTGAAATTGTCATTCTTGTAAGAACGTGATTCTTGAGGTTTTATTTTGATAAATTCCAAAGCAAAAGGTTATTCCTTTAGAAAGAAAACGCAATGTGTCAAAAATATGACGACAATTGATTACAAGTGACGTTTCCACCAGTGACTTTAGTAACTTTTCTACACTGTTATAAAAATATCTAAAGTTGACTTCGCCTACTCTGAATGATAAAGAGAAGAAACAGAGTTATAAGTATAGTTTTTGTAGTTTAGTGTACTAGTGTATTGTATAGTGTTGCAATTTATTTAAATCTACATGTTTTTTTACATTATTGGTTTGCCCTTTGCACTATTAGTATACATTATTTATTAAATTATTACCTAACTATGAGAATATTATGTAGTAATGATTAAGGCATAAATAAATACATACAATATGATTTTGTTTCACAGTTTTTTATTTCTAATTTTGTTACTTGGGATGCTACTTGCTACACTTGAAAGTTTATTAAACAAACGATAAAAATAGAAACTCACACAGATAATTTGTGGGCTTTATGGTTTCATCTGGCAGAAAGCGGATGGTTAGTTTGGTTAATATAACCGAGCTAGTGTAGTGTATAAGTATACTATTAAGTTCAGTTCAGTTTACAGTGGCGGACTTGAGTACCCACACATTCATTCGGTATGAGTAAAAGGAAATTTTTATTCTCTGTCATTGTAGATAAGTAGTAGTAGTTAGTTACTGTTAAAGTAATAAAGAAATTGATCACCGTATTATTGATCTTTAAGATTATTTGATAATAAAAATGGATTGTATACAATTTCTTTTGATTTCAGCTTTCCAAATTTGAATTTTTTCAGTATTCAAATTTATCACCCTTGTAGTTGAACTACGGAGAATCATAACGAATCATAAATTTTCCTAAGAAATAATAAGTAGGTAGTCATTATTATAAACAAAAGTGGCCTTCGAAAATTTCATGACTGTATATCTACTGTATGGTGTGGAACGTCATCCTAAAAGCATTAAAGTATTTATTTGGTAGCTGTCATAAATGTTATACATAATTACTTTAATGGATTGTATACAAATGCTGCATTGAATACTATTGACCCATTGTGTGATAACTGTTAATTCGTACAGTAAATGTGATACAAACATCACAATACAAATGTGCTAAATAAAGTGATAATTATTAAATATAAAATTACTGACAACAAAAATTACTGACAGCATTTGCTGGGTGCATTGAAAACTTTCTATGGAACAGCGTGACTTAAATATCAAACATGACTGATCAATGTTTCATATGTAAAGGAAAATCAAGTAGAACCCAAACCATGATCACCTGTCGTCATTGTAAAATACAATTACATCATAAATGCTTAGAAAAACCAACTGTTTTAGGCGCAGATCCAAAAAACGGGCTATGTAAAACTTGCGTTGAAATATGTAATGAAAGAGCTAAAAACTCTTTCAATTCAAAACGGAGAGATCACAATTAAGCTGCAAAAAGCAAACCTATATTTACAGAAAATGAAACGTTTGAAAATGATAACAAACGAACAAAAAAAAAAGGAAGTCAATCATCTACAGCTGCAACTAAATGATCAAGAACAATATTATTATATTCCCTTAGGAATACATTAGAAAAATGTGGAATGCCAGATATTCAGGGTGATAATATTATAAAATTTCAATTTTTCGGTTGTTTTCCATATTGGTTATCTCAAACCTGTTTTTAGTTTTAGTTATATTACTTACTAACAATTCATTGGATAGGTTGGGGGGCCAATTAGTTTTCTTGCTTAAAGGCCAAAAGGGTATTGTTACTGTAAGTTGGTCACCAACAGAAAAAAGGATTCATTATCACGAAATACCGCACAATACATTGAGATCCGAAAAACCACCTTACAACAATTTTGAGAAGAATTTCAACTCCATGACGCCCGCGTTAATGAAGGACGTAGATGACGAACGTCCATGTTTCAAGAATAAATATGCTGTACAAACCAAGGAGATGTACGAAGACGGCTTGAAACTACGATGCAAGTTTCAAGAAATCTTAACTTTTCCGGAGAAAGCGGACGTATCTGTAAAATTCAGTAACATAATGTACAACATCAATGCTCCAGAGCAAGATCACAAGAATAGAGAAATCCACAACAAACTTAGCACTACATGGGCTATTCTTTCTTTCTTTCTCTCTATTTTGTTTATATCTCCGTAACTATCAACCCTACGGAAAATGTATCCACATACAAAATTAAAGTAGATAAAATTTCCTACAAGAAAGTCCTATTCATTCATCATACTGTTACGAGGGAATTAGTCAAAATTATAATCTTAAAATATATTCAAAATTTATTATCCATCCATCCAATTATTATCCATTGCGAATAGGCTGCATTTCAATGTATTGCATTATTGCTGCATCTAGTGTTTGCATTTGTATTGTGTCCTAATTATGTCAAACTTGGACTCAGCATGTATGCAGTAATAAGAACTTTGGAAATATTAAATAAGCTTGCTAAGGGTTTGTGTAATCTTAAGGAGGATCTTGCCAATGTGAGCAAGAATTGTAATGGTTAAGTAAAAACTAAAGTTAGAGTTAGTAGTTATCTGGGTGTCGAGAGGAGAAGGCCCCGGTGGCAAGGGAAGTTGCCTCTTGCAAGTTAACATTGGTGAACGTGCGGGCTTCTCGTACCCAACACTCCCTTAAACTTAAGAATATGAATGAAAATGAAGATGAAATCGATGATCGACCAGCAACGTACATATTAAATCGAGCTGGTAGATAAGGAGAACTTATCATCTCTGTTAGGAGGATTATCAGTAAAGGCAAGGGCAACCATGTCAAGAATATATTTGGAGGACGAACGGACAGTTCAAGATTACGAACATGTTTCAAAGCTAAGTATTTTGTGTTTATTGTTATGGTTCATCATTCTTGTCGATGATTTTGTATGTGTATTTGATTTTTTTTTCTTATAATTGCACTATATATGTGGTTAGACGAGTGAAATGTTAATCGTCATGTTTTTGTGGGTCAGTATAAATATATTTAAAATACCCTTAAATTAAATGTGCTCAAGGAATACATTTTAGGATCGACTAGATTTTTAAGTTAGTTTATAGTTTACACTAGATAATTGGATTTAAAAGTAGCATAATTTTATTTGCATGTGATGACGATATGAACCAGTATCAAAGTTCTAGTTCACCTGCAACCGATGCCACAATCCACATTCATCTGCTTGCAGTCATACATAACGCATACACGTTCGAACACGAATCAATGAAAATAATACTTGCAAGAATACATCACGCTGTCCCAAGAGCTTTTGATCAAATGATAGGTACATATTTCTTCACTTACAAAACAATTCCAAATTATTTCCAATGACTCCCAATAACTCCTATTGCATATTGAATATTTCCAAATGTAAAAATATTCCCTACCTATCTTAAGTATCTTATTAATTATTCCAAACAAGAAAGAAACCTTGATAAGCATCCGCAAATTCAAAATGTGTACTACACTTCAGGACACAATGCAAGATCCATCACTTAATTATTGCCAAATCATCACTTAAAAGGACTTTGGGGAACACATAAATATGTACCTACACGTACACGTCCTGTTTTGATGAAATCCAACACAGTTCAGCAGGGATTAAGTTAACTCTCACAGAATAAACCACCATGAAGATAAAATACTGGAATCGCACAAACTAACTACATTTTTGTAAAAGTTACTAAGACGATACGTAAACAAGTTCATATTTTTATTTGGCCCAAGTGCCAACGTAACAATAGTGAACTGAACAATGACTGAATGGTGATATTTGGTACTTATAGACTGCTATTTAAAAAAAATAGTATTGAGTTAGTTAGTTTTAGTATAAGATATGGATTTTGTGAAAACCGGCTCAAGCTTATAAACGTCGGGTCCCCGTTTTTCAAAGGGGGGAGTAATGCTACGAGGGAATTAGTCAAAATTATAATCTTAAAAATATTCAAAATTTATTAATTATTATCCATTGCGAAAGGGTTACATTTCAATGTATTGCATTATTGCTGCATCTAGTGTTTGCATTTATATTGTGTCCTAATTAGGCTAAACTTAAACTCAGCATGTATGCAGTAATAAGGACTTTGAAAATATTAAATAAGCTTGCTAAGGGTTTGTGTAATCTTAAGGAGGTTTTTGCCAATGTGGGCAAGAGTTGTAATGGTTAAGTAAAAACTAAAGTTAGAGTTAGTAGTTATCTGGGTGTCGACAGGAGAAGGTCCCGGTGGCAAGGGAAGTTGGCCCTAGCCAGTTACACCCCTCACGGGAGGCGTAAAAATAGTTGTATCCAATGGAATTAATTTTTGAAGCGACACTTATTATTTAAGTGTAACCGGTGCATTTGGGTCTAAATAGATTAATATGCTGTTTTAAAAATGGAATAGGGAGGATATTGAAACAACAGCAGGGGAGGTGAGATGGATGCTGATACTACCTATGTGCGATGTGGACTTAACACAGCAACATCTGAGGACAAAGTAACAACAATATGCGAAGACATTGTTTTGCAGGTCTTGTTGATTGTATTAGCTCCACCACAAGGGAATATACTCTACGTTAAACCAGGAGGAGGGGAAGTGGAGACTAAAACATATTGCTCCTTGGAGTTACAGAAGCTGGAATTTGCGAATAGCATTCTCTTCATTCATGGGTTCGGTGGGTGCGACACCACCCTCATCTACTGAAAAAGTAAAGCAATGATTGTTAAATTGTTTGAGAAAGATGGAATCCTCACAGCCATCGGAGATGTTTTTTATAACCGCCTCATCAACACCTGAGGCGGGTGAAGAGATGTTTTTAGAAATGTACAATGGTTGTCAAATAAACTTTAACAACCACAGGTACTCTGCTTTCTTACAACCTGTTAACAAGCTGCAGCCAGACTTGATGTAGTTGCCACACAATAAGAGGCTCTGCCCAGCAGCATGCATACAAGGTCTTTCTGCAAGTGCAAATATGATTGGGCAACCAGCTCACACCTGAGGCCTGGTTGGGGATAGAAACGAGGCGTGAATGAAACCCAAACCCTCGATCCTATCATGACCAGTGTCCCTACAGTTCCTTATTTAATCATGAAAACCATATTTTGCAAATGTACATCTGATCGAGAAGAGATGTCAACGACTTATTGGTAATGTGTCAGGAACTTTTGTAACAACTTTCCAATAACGAACAAGAACAAGACTACATTGTCCTAGCCAGGATCCACATTTCAATTTTCGAAGGAAACTATGAGGCATGGTCAACTTTCCACCTTTTCAAGAGGATGATCTACAACATTTATGACAACAAGAGGTTAAGCAACGCAAAAAAATGCAGTATCTGAAGAGTGTAGACCCACTTAAAAAGAGAGGCTAGCAAATGCCAAATGCCAAATTGGCAAAGGTAATTACTACCCCGCCTGGCAGTTAGTAACGTAGACAGTATTATAATACAAGAATTCTTCTATCAAAATATCTACACAACATCCTAAATCAACCCATCATCATAGTTGCATCCGCTAACGACGGAGCATTTTGACCAATTTCAAACATGGCGGTCAAGACCGATAATTTGGGGATCATCATACGATACCGTAGAAGTAGTTACTAGACAAAGAAACCAGATTCAGCAGATTATATGAAAAATCACCAACAGCGCCACGTGAAGTACAACTCTTGGAGAAATTACTATAGTTTCTTGAAACAAAATTCCAATCCTTGACAATTCAAGAAGGATTAGACATTTCGAGCTAAGAAAACCTTTGCATAAATATGAAAAAACTTAAAAAGTTGGCCCTTCAGAGATTACAATACCTGTGTGTACTGCAAATGCCAAAATACCATTTACCATACCAGAACTTCTTAAATTGAAGGGCAAGTGAACGTTACAAGATCGTAGAAAACAAAAGAATGTATCTAAACTGCTTCATTTATAACCAGAGGTATGAATGCTACAGCCAAAAGAGATGCCCAAAATGTAATAAGTACCTATCACAAAATGTTCCAGGAGGTCAACAAGACAGCATCCTAGGAGTCAACTACAAACACAAATCAAGAAAACGTAACAAGCCTTTTGGGAAGACAACATCGCAACACTACTAGTAATGCCTGAAATTCATCAGGGTATTTTTAATACCTAAGAGCTGTAATAAATTCCGTATCACAAGCCTCATTTATTACCGAAAATGTATCTCAAATTTCAGTACCTGAAGAAACAGTGTCCGTCAAAATATGCGAACTTGAAACCCAAGGAGCTGGCACAGCTATAAAGGAAAAGTTACAGTAAACTTACTGCCAATGTGCCCAATTAAGTACTAGTTCACCGCTGAAATATCCATGTTACCGAAGATAACCAGTGAATAATGTTAGAAGGTATCCAAAAAATGCAACAAGTTTTTAGTTCAGGCCACAGAATTTGTGTGGATACTCTCAGGTAATAGGTCCAAACAGTGACGGCTGGTGGCCAATCATAAGGGGAGGTCATTTTAATAAAAAAAACCTCATCCTTATTTTTAATTGAAATTTAATCATAATTTCTAAAAAATTAAATTATTAATTATACTTCAATATAAAATTTAAAAAAAAATAAAAATCAAAGTTTTAAGAAAACTAAAATATTTAAAAAACATTCTTACTGGTTTCATCGTAGCCCTCATAAGGGCTAAGTAGACTGCGTTACAAAATTGTAGGCATTGGATTATTATCTGTTTTTTATTTACACGGTAGGCGCAATCCAGCTGTAAGCGACTGTTGGAGTGTAAATATTCATAACAATACTTAACTTAATAACTTGATGATTTTTGAAAAATAAATAATTATTTCCACATTTATTTACCAGAAGCAATACTGTATTTTTAATTTTTTTTATTTTATTTTTTATTTAATTTTTAATGTTATTTATTATTTTTTATCATCGTTTTGACTAAAAATTTTTTACTTGCTCTAATGGGTTTTAACTAAATCTAAAATATCCTTTCTAGTATTACCATCCAGCGCAAGCGCTACAAAATGTAGCTACCGAGCTAATAGTGTGCGTTGTTAATCCAAGTGTCAAACTCGATTTTGACCATTCCAATGCACAACGAATTTAGTTTAGGTGATTTCACTACACTACTTCAAAGCCAAACTTTGTATGTACTCGTAAGAACGTTAATGAAGTGATATGCCTAAATAATTTAGATAATTATATTTACGTGGAAATTACAAGTATAACACGTATGTTACCTACCTATTTTATGCAGTACTAAATTCTAGTTCTTAAAGAAACGTTCACCGGTATTGCTATTGCCTATTGCTACGTATTTTGAGCAAAAATAATAACTTACTCATTTTATTATGCGGAACCAATAAGTATAAGTAGGTAGGCAAAGGTGAGCAAAGTGACATAGTTAACGTTTGTAAAATTCTCAGATCTTGGAGAGAGGTCTAATGAATCCCAGTTATGCCTATTTGAATTGTAGGTACCTACGTTGTTGGTTTATAAAAAAATAAACACAATTTCATATTTTTTTAAACTCTTCGCACTTGCTTTGGCTCGTTAATAGTTATGTGTAAAGTGCTGTAGGAATACGACATTAGATCTTCCTTCTGGGCCATCGGAAAAATGTCTGAATTTTTTCCATGATATTACTGTTATCCCATCGCTATACAGGGTGTTTCATAATATATGCGCAGGACTTAAGGATGTGATAGTGTGTCCAAAAATATGAAAAAAAGTTTCTATTAACTTACCCTCTAAAATGCACCATTTTCGAGATACAGGGTGTTGAAATTTAAAAAAAAATTCGTTTTTTGCGAAAATCTCCGGAACTGTTTATCGTACACAAAACAGCTTTTGTAAGCATTTTCTACTCATAATAAGTAATGTTTTGTGCGGAATTTTTTTTTAAGTCACAATTCGTCACAATCAAACGAATACAAATCATACTCCGGGAATTTTCCTGCGTGTTAGTCAAAGCGTCGAAGAATTGCTGCGTGCATTGAAGCTAACGGCGGACATTTCCAACAATTAATTTAACGGAGTATGATTTGTTATTGTTTTTTTTAAATTTTGCAACTATGAAGTTAACGTTTGGTTTTATTACTTGTTCTAAGGTTTAAATAAATTTTGCTTAATTAGTAAAAAAAAATTATTTCAAAAAATTGACCATGTTTTTCAACATTAACGTTGATTTTTCTCGAAAACGGTCAACTTTATAGCTTATGACTAAGGCCCGGTCTTTCCATCTCCTACTAAAGCTTCTATTAGCTAATAAACGATTAGTTGTCATGGAAACAATTCTTGTAACAATGGTATCCATGACAACTAATCGTTTATTAGCTGATAGAAGCTTTAGTAGGAGATGGAAAGACCGGGCCTTAGAGTACCTTTTTTGTGTAGAAAACATTGGCGGTTCAAGCGGGCGGATCAAAACTGTACTTTTCCCAGTGGCGTAGAAGTTGGGGAGAAAATCACCCACTACCCCTTCGAAATCTTCACCAATTATGACTTAAAAAAAAAAAAAAATCCGCACGAAACATTACTTATTATGAGTAGAAAATGCTTACAAAAGCTGTTTTCTGTACGATAAACAGTCCCGGAGATTTTCGCAAAATTAGTTATATGGGTAATAAATACCATTTATGTTTACATAAACAATAAATAACTTGATAGAGAGAGTTAAAGCCCTTGAAAACGGAAATAAAATGATCAGCAGTTTACTAGCAGAATCTCGAAATCGACCCCGAAACTTATGTTAACTTTTGACAGATTGAAGATAATTTAGCAAAAGTATATATATTATTGAAGGAAATTGAATGCTCTACAACTCCCTTCCTCACGAGTTTCGCGTAAAATGGAAGGAAAAAGAGTTGGAAGGGCAAGCTTGACAAAACCCTGAGGCGCTTCAATTTTTTTTGCAAATTTTCCATTTTCGCCGGCTCATATATCGGAGACGGTAACACATAGAGACAAAAGTAATACACCATTTTGTAGGGAATTTAGTAACCTTTAATTTTGAATAGCATAAAATTTGCTGTGCGACGCATCGTTTTCGAGATATGCGCCAATAACTGAAAAATGGGACCTTTGAGCCTCCCCCCCCCTCGAGCGGTACCTGAAATCGATGGGACTTTATTAGGCGTTGTTCAGGGAACCTCCCCCTACACATTCCTGAAACTTTTGGAACTACATGATTTAATGCAGCATAACCACCTTTTTTGGTCTAATTTGCCTGGACTATTAATCCTTTTTACACAGAGGTGTAAAGTATTTTATTTGATTTGATTGTAAATCTTAAATTTATTGACATTCTCAAGCGTTACTTTGTTAAAATCCATGATTATATAAATAATAAGTATTAAATAAAATATCGATTTTAACTGGAAATAACAAGATTTATTCGCTTTATACGTATTTCGGCATCAATGTGCCATTGTCAAAAGCATTTATAAAATATTTAATAACAAATGCAAACAGATTTATATAGTAACTCCTTTTGATTCTATTATTTTAACACTGCGTGAAGCAGCTGGCCCCAGTCAACCCGTCGGAGGTCAGTCGCTTATCAGTGTGTTTTAAAAAGATATTTATTCCAAAATCTTCATTAAAGGAGAATCTAAGAGTTCAATTTGCTCATTCATTAAAGGTATGCTGTTTTTTGTGTGTTTATAAATTTCAAAAGCTTCTAAAATATTTAATTTATTTTTGTTATCAGAAAAGTGTAAAAATTTAATTGTATTATTAGATGTTAATGTGTGATTTTGTTCTAACAAATGTTTAGCAAAATTTGATTTATGTGCATGTTTATATTTGTATCAACGGATATGTTCTTTTTGTCTAATACTGAAATTTCTAATTGTTTGACCTATACAGGGTGTCCCGAAAATGGCGCAAAATATATATGGTACGCTGTTCAGTACCGCTAAAGAAGTGTGAGAAAAATGTTAAAAAAAATCTTTTTGCTCAAATTTGTAAGATATGAAGATGTGTAAAGTTAACACTTGTAACTTTTTAAAAATTGGAAATGAAACTGACTAAAGGCACTCTATTTGTAGAAAATAATGTCTTTCATTGTTTCCAAATTTTAAAAATTGTAAAAAAGCTAATTACAAATTATTAAATTATTACTAAAGACATTTTTACATCGAGATAGCGCGAAAATGGGTCTGGCAACATTGTGCTCTGTTCAAAAACCAGTCCTATGGTTTCCCAGGTAATAATGAGTAGGTAACAATCAAAATAAATAGCTTCCTAACAAGTTATAAAATGTGGATGTGCCAGATTGTGCACATCTTTTTCGGTTAATAACTACAAAATCACGGCAGGTAGAATTTTTTTTGTATTTTTCCCTTACTCCCTTGTCAGTCACCTACAACGCCCCATAAATATTTTGCGCCATTTTCGAGACACCCTGTACTGAATCACAATGTGAACAATTTAATTTATAAATACCTGATTTTAGCAAATCATTAATTTTGTCTTTAGCATTCAAAAGAGAGTATAGAATATTTTTATTTGTTTTAAAAATGACTTTATATTTATTTGTGTTATTTATAATTTTAGCAATCTTTTCTGAAATTTTACCAAAATATGGAATTGAAACATATTTTAATGTTTTATCAGAGTTATTAATGGAATAAACTTTTTGAATAGCTAATTTATAATTTTTCTTTTTAATTAACGTGTCAATAAGTGTAGTGTTGTATCCATTGCTATATGCAATTTGTTTAATAATTGAAATTTCTCTGTTAAAACTATTTTTATCTAAAGGAATTGTTAGAGCTCTGTGTACTAAAGATTTATAAGCTGCTAATTTATGTGTATTATGATGACAAGAGTTATGGTATGGTAATATCAGTTTGCGTAGGTTTTTCTATAAATGGAGTATTCGAGTATGTTTTCTGAATTGATTTTTATGTTTAAGTCTAAAAAGTTAATAGATCTGTTTTGTTCAATTTCTAGAGTAAATTTAATTTTTTGATGTACAGTGTAAATAAAAATTAAAAAGTCGTCAATGTATTCGAAAGAACTATCAAAACATGCTAAAATATCGTCAACATAACGAAACCAAAATATAATTTTATTTGATAGATTTGATTCAAATATTTGATCTTCTATATTTTCCATAAAAATATTAGCCAATATGTAGTGGTGAAAAAACCCATCTTACTGAAGATAAATTTTATCATTAAAAATAAAATAATTTTGATTAATACAAAGTTCAAATAATAATAATAATAATAATAATAGTTTCAATAATTCGGTTCTCATTCCTGAGAAGTCCAGAGAGACGCTACGAAGGTACCTACAATCATTTTAAAAATTGGTGTACCAAGAAAAGTACAGATATTGATGAAAAATCGTTGCTGGCGTACTTTGTTACAAGAAATGAGAAATTAAAAGCTCCAGGATTTGTTTTAACTAACATTGGAAATTGCATTCATTTTATTTAACTAAACTGGCATTTGTGACTGACATTAATTTATCATATTACATGGCCCATTCGTTTTGAATACATTTACTTACCGTTCTAGAACCCCAATAGTATATTACGATGCAAGATCGGTAAGTGCCTTATAACAGATCGAGAAAAAGTTGGAAAATCAAGACCCGAAGTGTCGAGATTTTCCAAATTTCTTCGAGATCTGTTGTAAGCACTTAACGAACAAGCGTAGTATACCTACCAATTTTTGCGCTACGAAAAATAAAAACCAATTTTTATAAATAGGTATAAATTAATAAAGTAACAGCTGTCAGTCATTCAGAATTTTAGACACCAGATAACTTGATTACAACTTTTATTATCATCTAACAACCGTTAGATACTACGTTATGATTCATAACAGGTTAGCAACCAGTGCCTAATCGATAAGTTAATTTTTCCGTGGTAGTTAAGCAGCCGGGAAATGGCCAAAAACAGTGTAGTAGCGCAAAATAGTTATTTACATAACAAGTTTTGAAAGTTATCTATTACTGGACGAAGAAGCATGTTGAGGGTACGAGGCCGTAAGGCCGAGTACTTTGATGCTTCTGAGTCCAGTAGAATAACTTTCAAGACTCGTTATGTATAAAATTTTACCTGAAATCGTATAAATTACTTCAAAATTATTCATAAATTCGCAAATTTGAAAATGTCATTTTGACAATCCTTTAAAAAATAAAAATCAGATATGTTAAGGAACAGCAGATTCGTGTATCCATGGTGAAATAAAAAATAATTTATTTATTTATGTTTTGATTTTTCTTGGTTTTTGTATGGTTTTGTGTGGTGTTAAATGGTAAATTCGGCATGTTCGAAGAAGAAGACGTTTCTTATAATGTGACTGAGGCTGCGGCGTCTGTGGTACAAGATTTGTTACCAACTAAATCATGGGAAAGATACGAAAAGGCATATTAACTTTTCTATGACTGGTGCAAGGTAAAACAACTTAATGAAGAAGAAAAGCTTAGATTTTTACTTGAGTCCCCAGATAAGGAATTTATTTTGATGAAGGAAAAATACCAACCAGTGCAATATTTCTATATTTTTTATTTTTTCTAATTTTTAGATTGTTCTAATTATTGGTTTGGCAGAAGCATGTCGCTGCGATGAGTAATAAGCTTTCAATTGCTAATCGGATACAGCATCAAGAAATGTCACAGACAAACGAAGTTTCGGATAATTTTTCCGCAACTTCGAATAATAATGAAGATCTAGCATCTGCATGTCGTGTTGTAGTAGCAAAAACTTCCTCGAAAACTGTCCCACCTTCCATAAATATTTCTAATGTTCAGAATACTACTATTAATATTAATATTTCACGTTAATTAGTTAAGTTAATACTATTGTATTTAATAATTTTCTTAATAAAATTCAATTTATAGCTTAAGAAAAGTATTATTTTAGTTTGAAACAACCTAAATTGTGCATTCCATATAAGTATAGGTGGAATTTGTACCTACAACCAAGAAATTTTTTATAAACTTTGACATTGACAGTTGCTTCATGTAATAGAAGTACGCTCAAGATTTTACATTACTAGGAAGGTAATGATCAACTTTCAAAACTCAAGATAGCTGTGAAAGTTTGACTTTCTTGACGATTTCGGGTAAAATAATAAACGTTCAATATACGAGGTCCAATATTTAAATTATTTGCTTCCAATAAACAGCATCCTTCCTCAAAAATGGACTACCCCATCATGTTTGGGTGAGGTTGTTAAATTTTGTTAGATTATCCCCTAGGATGGTTAAACCAGGGTAGTCCATTTTTGAGGAAGGATCATGTTTGAATGGGGTTGCTGCATTTTGTTAGATTATCCCTGAGTATGATTAAACCAGGGTATAGTCCATTTTTGATTCGAATATTTACTGAATTTTTGTTACTTTTACCGAAACTTTATTATTTTTACAAGGATTAAATTATTTTTTCTACTAGCGTGCGGAAAAACGCATTTTCCGCACATTTTTTAGTGCGGAAAATCCACTTTTCCGCACCGTGCGGCAAAGGATTTTTCCGCACTAGTTTTTCTACTAGCGTGCGGAAAAACGCATTTTCCGCACGCTAGTAGAAAAACTATTGTTCCTAACACGTGCAGAAACCTATTTTTCCGCACTTAAATGCTTGACACCACTCCGCTACGCGTCGTGCTGTCAACGGCATTTGCGTGCGGAAAAATCGATTTTCTGCACTTGTTAGGAAAATAGCTATTACCGAACATTTTGAATTTTTACTGAATGTTTCTTATTTTTACCAAACGTTTATTATTTTTACGGGAATTGTATTATTTTACTGAACCTTTGTTATTTTCACTGAATGTTTATTATTTTCATAGGCCATGTAATATTTTACTGAATATTTTCTGATTTTTACGAGGAATTTATTATTTTATTGAACCATAAAATTAAATAAAATAAAGAAAAAATTTAATGTGCATTTAAATACAATACCTACCTAGCATTTAAATTGTACTTGTAGTATACTATTGCACATTTTGGTGTCATTTGGCAACTTATTATATTTTATTAATAATTAGGTCATTAAAAGAAATTGAATTATGAGCAGCCTTCGTAGGTATTTGTATGCGTTAACATAAAATTGTTACTTTTTCCTATTCAAATATTCATGAATTAAACTGAATTAGGTACCTAATAATAATAAACGTTATATATTAATAAAAAATTATTTAGATATCGTTATCTTTTGTTGATAGAAAGTTGATCTTACTATTTTTCGTTTTGTTTTTTAATATTACACATTTATTTCAATTACCAAAAGTTTTATTGTACTATACAGCGAAATAACAACGTTTGGATTTTTAAAAGATCTGCAATCAAATTAATGATTTATTACGTTTTTTATTACCACACATTACAACAGCTTAAATTGTCCCTGATACTCTGAAAGTTTAGCTTCACCATCAATCACTATCATTACCCTGGGCTTTCTGTTTTATTATTAGCGAATACTCAAGCCTGCACAGTTTAAAGGATGTGAATTATAATGTGTCCATTGTTGCTACAATTTGAATACCTACATAGGCTATATAAAAATGTAATAAATACCTAAATAGACGCTGAAACCGAATGTAACGAACGTTAAAGGTCATTGTAAAATAGAAATAAACATGAAAGCCAAAAGGCAAATAGCCATGGCGAAATAGACGCTCATTGACGCTGAACTGGAAACGTTGGAGCCAAAGGACCGTAAGAAATTGAAATACATGGGTCTATCTTTCCTGTGGTGTATGTATCGGTTCTATGTATCTTTACCGGTAAAGTATTACGAGAGATTAGGTCTCGCCCAGTGGCGTACCCAGAAATTTTAGGAGGGGGGTGCACTTTAAGAAAAATATTTTTATTCATTCCCAGTTTGTGCGATTATTATGTACCTATATTTAATAAAATCAGAAAATTTACAGTACAAATTAAAAATGACGTTTCTTGATTCTTATTTTTGAACAATTTAGGGGGTGCACTTGCACCCAAAGTGCACCCAAAACCCTCCTTCGGTACGCCACTGGTCTCGCCAAAGTCTCGCACCCTAACGTGCCAACGCTTCCCAACCATTTGATTCTTTATTTTATACATTTTTCTCTAAAGGCATGACTTTATTGCTATTATTACAAACTTTCTTAAGTATTATTATTAGATAAAATTTTAAAAAACCTAGTAAACAAAACTTATTGTTTTGGAAATACATGCAGGAAAGAATGAAATCGAGTTCAGTAGCGCAAAATAGTTATTTTTTCAGTACTAACCTGAAAGTCCCCATTATTTACTCCTTTCTTCTAATGGGAAGTTATATTTTTCAACCTAGGTAAATAATGATAATGGAAAATAATTACCTGTAGGTAAATAATAAAATAATCGTTCTATAAACAAGATGTTATTGGTTTTGTTTTTTAGGTTGACAACTGCAGTTCCAGGCTACTGAATATTTCTAAATAATTAAAAAATCATGTGGAAATGGTAAATCACAAAGATCTAATCCAATAACATTTCTCGTAGTAAAAAACAGTTGTATACACACGTTAACCATGATTAGTATAACGGTAAACATTAATAAATATTTTAAACAATGACAATGAATAACATCAGTATTTTGTTCTCTACAGAAAAACCTAGTTGCCCCTTGGCTCCAAAATAATTATGGAATCAGATAAATCAAAATTAAAATTTTAGCATTGAAATCTCTATGGTGTGTCAATCAGTGATCAATTCATCACACGTATAAGTGTTTTATTAATTTGAGCATAAGAACAGTAAAATTTTTAATTTCAGAATTTTAACATTAGAAAATCGGAGACACTCGGTATAGAAACTTGTTTCTCTCTTTTCAGACTGTCAATGTTTTACGCATGGACTGTTTTTGTAGATGGATTGCTCCGTGGTTGTGCCTGTCACAACCATCCCACCGTACCAGTGTGCGGCAAGAATCGTCAACGACACGGAAACACGGAAAAAACACAGACACATCTTAAACTACAAAAAAGGAATAAGATATCGTGGCCGTACCCAGTTTTCCCTATCTGTTCGTGACAACTTGATATTTCATTTTTAACGGGTCACTGGCGAACTTCTCGCAAAACCCGGATCTTCAAATTACGGCGGTAAAAAATTTATCTCGCCATAAAACCGATTTCAGATTAAAAGTTTGAATATACAGGGTACTATGTACTATTTAATTGATTTTTGAGATATTTACTACGCAACACACTTCAATTCTTGTCTAAAGTTACCTACTAAGTTAAAAACATAGTAATCCTACACTTCAATTCCCGCCTAGAAATAGTTTAGGCGGTGGTAAAGATTAGGAAAATAAAGGAACAGATTTTATTAATTTAACATTACTCGTACTCAAGAACACGCAAATAAATTCCTTTCTTCCTGTTCCTTTATTCTCCTAATCATTATTTTATTTGACAGTAAATGCCCTATATTTAAACAAATCAAGCAAGGTACATACCTACTGTAAAAGCATGACTATCGTGCATGTCCCTACTCCCTATGTTCGTAAACTTCGTTCGTCCTAACCACGGCCTGGATGTAAACAAAACCACGTGATCGTTTCTAGTACGTTTACAGTGCGTATCTCACGTAAACTAGTACGCGTGGTAGTTTAAACGATAGCTTCACTGATCGATGATTCCATTTTAAATAAATCAAAATGCAGGCAGAAAATACTAAAACACCAGTACCATACACAGATGACGACAGATGACTGCAATTAATGCACGAATCGAACGTAACTATTCCTACAGTAAAGGGGTGAAATCTTCTCGTCCAACTACCAATCATAGCGCTGCATTGCGATGACGTTTTAGAAACTATGCCCTCAAAGTTCAAAATTGGAAACAGTAAAGAAAGCTGATATTTCAAAATCAAGTTACTTGCTGCGTACATTCAGTGATAATATCTAAAATTGATTATGATTGGACGTTTAAAAGTAAAAAGAAATTAATAATTTTCATTATTGCAAATCATTTACTTTTTTTCGTAAAAACGACCGTAAAAAATAGGTTTGGCAACATTGCAATGTAATAGTGTTAGCTTTAGCGACTGTTAAAGTGCCTTAGGCCCGTTTGAACCATCTACACTATAATAAGTGTCGCTTAAAAGTTGAATTGCCATGGATACAATTGTCGCCAAGAATTGTATCCATGGTCATTAAACTTTTAAGTGAAGCTTATCATTTAAGTGTAGGTGGTGCAAACGGGCCTTAATGCAATGACAGATAATAAATTGTGGTTACCGGTCAACTTATTATAGTACGTAGCTATAAGGTTGCCAAATTTACATATCTTAAATTGTTATGGTGAAGGGTAGCCATGTGCCGTGAGCTTTTTTGCACTATTCCCTTTGCCTTATTTTTGTCCAAGGAATAATTTTACATGAAACTTGCACCACCAATTTTACACACCCTGTATAAGATGACCTTCTTTAAATAAATAAATATAGGTAAACTAAATAATGGTTAATTTTATAACATTGGGGAGAAGGGCTACGTTGTATAAACCTCACCTGAGTATCTTAAGATAATGGATTACTTGGACGGGAATTGAAGAGTCATCTAGGAGTGGGCGATATTTAAATTTGGACATCGATATTCGATATCGAAATTATATCGATATATAGATGTTAAAATTACATCGATATTTATCGATATATTGCCCAGCCCTAGCACAAATAATGAGCTTTGATTCTTTTAGGCCCGGTTTTACAATACTAGTATATACCTGGAATAAGCTATACCTCCGACAGTTGTCATGGTTACAATTCTTTTAACAATTGTAACCATGACAATTGTCGGGGGTATAACTTATTCCTCTATTGTAAAACCGGCCCTTAATATCATCAGTTATATATTGCAAAATGTGTGTTGGGCTTGGGAATTGTTTAATTAATCATTCTTCACAACAATTCTTTTAAATAATGCGCGCGATTCTTAAATGCAGACGATCAATTTTTACGTTTTTTTCTTAAAATGTAAACCAATACAATGCCCGGATTCAATATTTCATTATGAAAAAAACTTCAGAACTCGAATGCTTATCGATATTTATCGATATACCGACATACCGAATATCCATATACCGCGGTGTATCGATATATCGATATTCGATATGTCGGTACATCGATATATCGAAAATTGGTAGGGACTTTCTGAATTTATTTTGCATGTTGATTCACTCCTGGAATTATTACGTCTGACTTCCCTAACACCGTACATTGGTACATTATTTTCCATGCAAAAATCTCGACTCTTCTTCTTTCAGTAAAGAAAATGATCATGTAACAGCAATAGAAAAATCCAGAATAGCTTTTAACAACATTGTCACGGCAATATTCGTACCCCTTAAAATGAATCAAATCTCCACATTGTTTAGAAATAAACGAAAGTTTTGGACTCTTTCTCATAATTATTAATAAGATCCGATTGGTTTCTCATCTCAGTCTTCTGTGTCATCAAATATTTTATTATTGAGTTGCAGAAAGTTTGCTTACCTCATGTTCAAGATCTTTACCTAAATTTTGACTGTGATCTTGAAGGTTTTTACTTTCACGAGAAGAAAAACAATTACCTTGGATAGGCAGTTGGTTTTCAAGATTTCTATTCTATGTCTTTATAGAATTCAAAAGAATTGGGACTCTTCGACAAATAGAAACCTGCATTTTGCAACAAATAGTGTTTGAATGAACTTACATAAAACCGAATAGGTGTATACAAAGTTACAATTAATATAGAACGTTCAGCCGTTCTAATTATAAATGAATTCCTTTGCTTTGAAAATGCCATTTATATTTTCGACTGCTTTAAACCATTTGGTTCGAGCTAGAGTTTGAGTCTCACTTGAAAATCTGACAAGAGTGTTTCTTGTATTTTCACAAGCGTAAGATCTTTTACTTAATCCGTCTAACAGTTGATAGCAACTAAAAACTACTGTTAAATGAAATACATAAAATCAATTCAAATTTTAAATTTGAAAAATGCGTGCCATATGGCCATATTATGGAAACGTAAACGGTCATTAATGAAGTTGGCCGTGGTAATACTCGCCTCTACCAACTGTTATAGTTGAAAGAATACTCATTAAGACACTGATATCTCTCTCTATTACACACTGTTAGTTTGAAGCAAAACATTGGGAACAAAACGCGTCTGAACTTACTTCAAACAAACAACAAATTTGAAAAGTCAAAGTCAGTTTGGATACGTCACTTGTTACATATAATTGATTTATCAAGATGATTTATGTCACTTTCAATTTTGTCCGACATAATCACGAACATATGTTTAGGCCCGGTTTTACAATACTAGTATATACCTGGAATAAGCTATACCTCCGACAGTTGTCATGGTTACAATTCTTTTAACAATTGTAACCATGACAATTGTCGGGGGTATAACTTATTCCTCTATTGTAAAACCGGCCCTTAATATGTTAAATATATGGCTACGAGTATCTGAATCTAGGAAAAAGTGCCGCGGAAAAAAGTGCCACGGAAAAAAGTGCCTGGAAAAAAGTGCCGACGGAATAAAGTGCCGCGGAAAAAAGTGCCGCGGAAAAAAGTGCCGATGGAAAAAAGTGCCGCGAAAAAAAGTGCCGATGAATATCCCTCAGCTTACCTGCTAACCATTTTTTGTTTTCTTTTATGAGGAATGAAAATCCCTCAGCTTACCTGCTATCCATTTTTGTTTTCTTTTATGAGGAATAAACATCCCTCAGCTTACCCCCTAACCATTTCTTGTTTTCTTTTATGAGGAATGAAAATCCCTCAGCTTACCTGCTATCCATTTTTGTTTTCTTTTATGCGGAATGAACATCCCTCAGCTTACCCCCTAACCATTTCTTGTTTTCTTTTATGAGGAATGAGCATCCCTTTGTGTTACCATCTTCTTTTTTTTAGCCATTTTTCTATATACAGGGTGATTCCTAAGTACGTGTAGAAAATGAAGGGGATGATTCCTGGGCGAAAATTAAGGCTACTTTTTCCTATAAACGTGTATCCAATATGCTTTCCTGAAGAGTTACCCCTCTTCAAAAATGGAGGAAAAATTTGGTTTTTAATTTTTATCTCAAATTTGGAGAAAGATAGAAAAATAAAAATAAATGGACGTGTTCTACTAACAGGAAGGCCCTTTATGGATATTTGCTTTATTCACCTGTATTGTTAGAAGGGGATGAAACTTACAACCCCTGTTCATTTTTTTATTAGAACTTTTTAATGCACCGGAATTTTTAATTTAAAAAATAGGCGTGAGAAAGCCTTATTCATTTAGAAAATTATTTGTCTCTTTTATTTTTATCGTGAGACAAATAGTTTTCGAATAAAAAATTAAAATCGATTGTAATGTGCGCCTCAGTTTCGTGAGAAGTTGTAGTAAATTTCTGAAAAAAAAAGTCTAGGTAGGCGGATTTCATTTTTTCATCAATAATGTATGCAAACTTACTAACAATTATTATTATTATCAAAAACAAAAAATACAAAAAATGAACTGTTACACTACTATACTGTTACACAGAACCTCATTGCTCTGTACAGCAGTATGATTAAGAAATATAAAACGCTCAGTTTTGTTTCTAAACTATACTACTACGCAGCGCTTAGTCGTTTGGGTTTTTGTAAAAATTAATTCTCAAACTGCAACTAACCTGAAGCAAAGACTTTGCAAAGACTAGTGTGGGGCGCCCCTCGAACTTTAGGTTAGTTGCAGTTTGAGAATTAATTTTTACAAAATCCCAGTGAACTTCTACAGAACGACTAAGGGCTGCGTAGTAGTATAGTTTAGAAACAAAACTGAGCGTTTTATAATTCTTAATCATACTGCTGTACAGAGCAATGAGGTTCTGTGTAACAGTATAGATAGTAATTACGCGCCCCGGATCGTAGAGGGCCCCGTGGGCCCTTTACTTCACGGTCTCGTAAAAAAAAGTAAAAAAAAAAAATTGTTGTATTTGAAACATTCATCACTTAAAAAATGTTTAATCCACAAACTTCCCACCGCATTTCTTGCAAATATAACCATCATAAATGTACCCCAAATTAAGTACAAATTGCCAAACTGCGCCCTTTCTTATCACACACCAACAGGGACAACCTCTAATAAAATATCATAAACTCATTGCGATTATGTCAGGTCAGCACGTAGGCACCACTAATATTGTGTTACAAAAGTGAACTTCATGGCTCATGTGCATTACCCATTGCGGAAGTACTCAGGTTACGGGAACATCGTTTTTGGTTTTTGTTTTGTCTGTGAAACAGTGGCAGATTATCCAATAGGCTATAGCCTAGGGCCCGGACTTTTAGAGGGGCCCAGCCCAACATTTTTTTTTTATTATTTAGATCGAAATATTTAGATAGGTAACTATATTAATAACAAACAAAATAATTTAAGAAAATGTCCAAAAGGCAATTGTCCCTTGTAGGGTTTTTTTACTAACCGGAATGAAAATCAAGACACAACCCCATTTTAATGCTAATTATAAAAGTTTCAAACTTTGAGAGTTTTTAATTTGATCCCAAAATTTGCCAGATGCTCTTGAATAGCGTTTAAATAAGCCACGCCCACTTTGAAAAAAAATTCGCCTGCGGCGCTGTTTTTACTCCCTTCACTCACCACTTATTGTACCCTGAGATATGAGGGCCCCAAAAAATTGTTAGCATTGGGCCCCGAAAAGTCACCATCCGCCACTGTGCATAAGCCTTTATTACTTTTAGAAAATACTAACCCAAGGTCTGATGTACCTTTTAAATATCTTAATAATACCCTGTTTGCTGCTTGCCAATGACTACTATCATGACAGTTGTTAAATTGACTTAAGTAGGAGGCAGTGTAGGCAATATCAGGTCTACAAGTTACACTAAGATACATTAAAGGCCGATTCTCACTATGCGTGCTCGGCAACGCTTGGCTTGGGCCATGCAAAATATTCTATAGAGAAAAAACGCGGGCTTGGCTCGGACCGGGCCCGGCCAGTGTGAATACACATCGTTAAAACGCATAAGAGTAATGAAAAAGAGATCTTGCCTGGACCGGGCCGAGCGCTTGCCGATCCCGGGCCTGGCACACAAGTGAGAATCGGCCTTTACGAACCAATTAGTTCTTGGTAAGGTTTACTTTCATCATTTTCATTTGCTTTTTCTAATTTAACACTACTGTCTAAAGGTGTTGCTACACTATTTGCACTCTGCATGTTAAATTTTTCTAACATTTGGTCAATATATCGTTTACTTACTTATTACTTACTTTACTTATTTTAATCGTATCATTTTCTCTGTCACGATCAATTCTTAATCCTAAAACATGATGGGCTGGCCCCAAATCTTTAATCTTAAATTGAGATTTTAATGCATGTTTTAATTCGTTATAAACTTCAATATCATTATAAAAAATCAAAAAATCGACCACATATAGAGCAATAAATACATATGAATTATTTTCTACTTTATAAAAAATACAGGGCTCAAATTTACTTTGTTTATAATTTTGTCCTAACATTACATTTTTAGCCTCTTCATACCAAGCTTTGCTTGACTGTTTTAAGCCATAAATTGCTCTTTGAATTAAACAAACCATATTTTCCTGGCCGGGTTTTATAAAACCTTGTGGTTGTTTCATATAAACAGTTTCTTTTAGTTTACCATTCAAAAAAGCAGGTTTCTACATCTAAATGATCAACTACTTCTAAATTTAATTCACAAGCTAGAGCAAATAACATCCTTAACGAGCTATATTTAACCACGGGAGAAAATGTTTCACTATAGTCTACCCCATATTTTTGGCTACATCCCTTAATTGCTACTAGTCTAGCCTTAAAATTTGATTTTCCATCTAAATCCCTTTTAATTTTGTAAACCCATTTACTTTGGATAACATTAGTACAATCTGGAGGTTTTTCTACAATGACCCAAGTTTTATTTTTAATTAAAGCGTCATATTCCGATTTCATGGCTGATTTCCAGTTTATGCTATCAACGCCAGAAATGGCATCATGATAATTTATGGGTTCCCCCTCAGTACAAAAATATGATTCAAAATCGGGAAAAACTGTTTCCTTACGTGCTCTCTGAGGATATCTTCTTTCTACCTGTACGGGTTGATCGGCACCAGATACGTTTTCTTGATGTGTAACTTGGCTGACCTCGGGACCGGATGACTCGTCTCCTGAAGATGGTTGGTATAAGCTGTCGTCATCCTCTTCATTTAATGCTTCACAGGTTTGTAAAGATTCGTTTTCTTGATCATGTGAACCCAAATCATCTTCAAAATGGTTTTGAGTTTCTTCCAAGGTATTATTTTTCAAAATTGGTAGAAGAACATCTTCGGAGTTATTTTTATCATCAGGATCCACTGGATTGACAGGAGTGAATTCAAGCATCTCTTGCTCCAGGAAGGTCACACTACAGGCTGTTACAACGTTATGAGTTGAAGGATCAAAAAGTCTATATGCTTTCGAATGTTCATATCCAACAAAAATGTATTTTTTACTCTTTGGATCCAATTTTTTACGTTTCTCGGCAGGAATGTATGCATAGGCAATGGAACCGAAAATTCTCAAGTGTGAAAGGTCTACCTTCTCCCCAGTCCATATTTCTTCAGGCGTTTTGTTTGGGATTTTCTTTGAAGGCGATCTATTAATTAAGTATACAGCCGTGTTGGCAGCTTCTGACCACATACGTAGGTCGCATTTAGCATCCTGTAGCATTGTACGCATCTTCTCTATGATGGAGCGATTATACCTCTGCCTCTGCCTCTCTGCCACTGAATTATTTTCAGGATTATAGGGCACGGTAAGCTGATGCTTTATTCCACTATTTTTTAAAATATGTGAGAATCTGGAATTACAGTATTCGGAACCGTTGTCTGATCTAATTGCCTTTATTTTGCGCTCGCACTGATTTTCGACCATTAATTTAAATTCTGAAAACACTTGTGGTACTTGATCTTTAGATTTTAAGAAATAAGCAAAAACTTTTCTAGAATGGTCGTCGATAATAGTGAAGATGTACCAAGCACCGCCCCATGATTCAACTTGAAAAGGGCCCATGAGATCAGTATGTAACAGGTCAAGCAGATTTTTAGCCAAATTTCCCTTGGTTGGAGGGAAAGACTTTCTGCATTGTTTTCCTAAAATGCATGGTACACACCTTTTTGGTTGTTTATTAGGACCAAAATGAATACCTGTGGCTAGATGATTTTTGAGTAGGTCCATACTGAAATGGTTCAGGTGACCAAGCCTTTTGTGCCAAATCTCAGCACTTTGAGAGCTTTGAGCTAGGTGTGCAATTTCAGGTCTGGTGTCTGCAGTGTATAAAACATAAACCCGTCCTGAGTTTGTACCTGTGGCTATGATCTCTCCCTCAACGTGTACATTTTGCTGGTCTACTATACGGCATCCTGATTGGTCAAAAATCACACTTAATTTTTAATCAACAATTGCACCAACGGAAAGTAAATTTGCTGAGAGGTTTATAAAGCTGTATTTTGAACTTTTATATTAGAATATTTATCATCTTGCAATAGCTTTTGCTTAATAAGGTCACTGGAAATTGCTTGAGATGAATTTTCAAGAGCCATGACCATTGGGTCGTAGTCCTCAGTCAGGCCTGACAGCATAACAACAGCTAAAAATTCATCATCAACGATTTATTCATTGCAGTCAGTTGTTGTGATAAATTGAGGCATTCATTTAGTACATATAGTCCAGGAGCTAGCGGTATATTTTAAGACTAATTTCTATCAAGCTGAAATTTTTTTTATGAGCTGGTATGGTTATGTCTGCCAAATGTAGGTGGTCGGCAAAATAGAACCGCGGGACATAAAGCGCCCAGAATTTTTTTGTTTTTAATTATTTTTTGATGAAATTTACAAACTTCAATCAAGCTAATTCCTATTTTGCTCGTTATTTAAGACATTCCGACAACAAAAAATTAACTGTCCAACATAAGAGTCGGAACTGAATCAGTGTCTGCCGTTTGGGGTTCGTATTGTTTTTAAGACATTTGACTTATTACCATCAACCTGATTTTTTTTTTAATAGTTATATACTAATTTAACAAACACAAAAATCACCTTGTCCGACAATTTGAGCGGGACAGAAGCACTCTCTGACGTCCTGGATTGGTTAGTTGGCCAATTTTTTTTCTTAGCGCTCTATGTCCCGCGGTCCTATTTTGCCGACCACCTACATTTGGCAGACATAACCATACCAGCTCATAAAAAAAATTTCAGCTTGATAGAAATTAGTCTTAAAATATACCGCTAGCTCCTGGACTAATAGTCCTCCATAGATTTGAAGTCTAATAATCGGATCGTACACAGTCGTCTTAATATTTTTAGGCGACTGTAAAGTCCTTTGTCCTCATACGCTTTTTCAAGCGCCTTCCATGCCTCTTTAGCGTTTCTACAACTAATAACAATTGGGAATACGCACCTGTCAACACTTAGGTTAATTTTTGCAAGTGCTTTTTCGTCTTGTCGGCTGCGCTGTTCTTCAGTTGTTTTATCAGAGTCTGGGTATCCATCCACTGTAAACCACAAACCATCTAACGTCAGTATGTTCTTAATTTGGAATTTCCATTCCTGAAAATTGTCTCTTCCTTTTAATTTTAGTATAGGAAGTAGATTAGTTGAGTTAACGCCCATTTTCAATCACACAGGAGAGGTTAGAATTTTTTTTGAACACACTAAAAAACAACTTGTCGTAACTTTCTTCTTATTTTAAAATTTCACTGCGGCCCATAACCTTTTAGCAGAGCTAATTTAAAATAATTAAGAATAACAGTTTCACATTAAAGTTTATTTTAAACTGAAACGGTTACAGAACGATACTAATTTTTAGAAGAAAGAAAAATGAATAATCATCAAGGCCACATCAGCCAAATTAACCTAGATTACCAGTTTAGCCAACTTTACTACACCATGACGTCATGAATTACTCTGTTTATATTTATTTATTATTTCTCAAAACGTCTCAAACTGTCAGAGTGACGTTTGAGCAATATAAACACATAAAAAAAACAACAATGATCATGTGCTTGAATAGAAACTTCTAGGACGAAAAAATACTAGTTAGTAAACGTTTTTATTTTTTGCAGGAATAATATGAATACGACTAATTAATAAAAATAATAACTGTAAAATAACATTCTATGGGCTTATAAAAAGCAGACTTTTAATACGTAATTCACATAAAAAAATTACAGTTTTATACTGTATCAAGATTGAATCTTTGTTAATTTTAAATTTCCTGTAAAATCTAGTCTTGATTCTTAATTTAAATTCAAATTGAAAATTTACAAAAAAGAAATTTTTTGATATTAAATAACCTGAAATTTTGTAAATAAGTACCTACGTATAGTCATACATAACCTGACCATTTATTTTTTTACTCAAAACGGGACATCTTCGTCTTTAAACTTTAACGCTGTAGCGATGCGAGCGAAGCGAGAAAAAACTATATAGGTTATATCACGGTTATATAGTGTACCTACGGCAGAATGCCGGTCCACTGGACATTACTTTTGCACTTGATAGTACCTACTATTATTTTTCTGAATAATTTGTTTGTAAATCGAAAGAAAATAATATTTTGCAAAAAAAATAATTTCTAAAGAGATACTTACCTGTACTTACCTATTTTTATTTTTGTGAATTATCTATTTCTTTGCAAACTGAAAGTATATAGCTGCCAATAATTTGTTGTGTAAAAAGAAAAGTAGGTATGTATAGCATCTAAAAAAATATTGAAAGTTTTGAAACTAAAATCTAATTTAGTTGAAAAGAAAATCTTCCATTTAATCATGACCTCACTTGCTCTTTTTATACTTTGTAATACTGCCATTTCTCAATATTATTTTAGATTATTTTAAGATTATTATTTTTTCACTACATTTACTTGCCCTTGCAGTTTCATAATTTATCTTTTCTTTAGTATCATCATTTGGTTGTAAAGTATTAAATGGATTTCCAACAAATCTGAAATTGTGTTATTGAGTGGAAACCCGTGCGATAAGAATACAATGCGAACCATGCCGGTCATCAATTATTAAACATCTCCCTCGAAAAGAGTATCTCTTTGTTCGTTATCCACTAATGACCTGCAGCACATTAAGGCTATCTATATATGCACTGAGATCATTATATTCTCACTGGGGGTTTGGTTTGTACATCAACCTTGCTGGAAAAATCACATTTCAGTACAAAATAATAAAGGGTACGTTACTTCAACATAACTGACTAAGAAAATATCTAATATCGAAAGGGTGTAACTGAATTCTGGTAGTGGTAGACCTCAAATATCTTTCTCATTATGATTATACGGCGTTTCTAAAAATGAAATACATCTAGTTACCTGTGAAATTTGTTTGCATGTAAATTTTTATGTGCCACTAGTTATAGATTGGTATTGCCTTATTCATAACTGCCATTAATTAATTGTCAATAAAAAAATATTCACTTCATATAGCTGTACTAATTATAAAATATTTTTATTAATACTACAATACAAAATCTACACAGTGCAAATAACATTTTTAATATTTGAGGCATATTTTCGATCAGAACAGATAATAAATGGAGAATGTCAGTATTCCTATGCGACTTGTAAGCAGCAGTTTCCTAACAGAATTGTGGAAGAAACTGTTTTGGTGCACTACATTCGTTGCGTTGTTGACAGTTTTCGGGCGACAGGAAGTGTAGCAAAAGGCAAGACTGCCGGAAGGCCAGCCACTGACCCAAACATTGTTGAAAATGTGGAAGCTCTTGTCGTACACGGTCTAGGACAACTGTGCGCCGCCAAGTGGGCGTCGCTAACTGTGTGCTAGGACAATTGTGCGCCAGGTCAACTGGGCGCCAGGTTAACTGGGCGTCAGGTCAACTTTACTTTTTAATTAACTACAATTCGTTTGATTGAGTGTGTAAAATTTCAACACGCAGAATTTATTTGATTCAACCATTATTTTAAAAGAATAAGTTAGTTTTCGTTTAACTTTCTATTTATTAGAATTGGAACAAATTACTAAAACCAGTGGTTTGGTTGGTAAAGTTACAAATCTAGGTATGGTAATTTGTTCAAACCTTTATTAGTTAATTTTAATATTTTGATTTGTATATAATGTACTTATTACGTTTTATTTCCCGTCAAATAGTCATACACTATTTTGGTTCGTTAACGATCGCATCACCTCGTCCACCACCCTTAAGAGCACTTGGTATATAAATAAGGGAGACCGACGAGGTGAAGCTCTCTTGTATTTTTTACTTAGTGGTAATAATTTTGTAACCAGCCATTGTAGTGCAAGTACCTATCTGCTGCTTAGGCAGGCAGGATGTACGCATGCAGTGGCAATAAGTGTAACTATATTTGTTAATCAATTAAAGAAAAGTTTATAATAAAAATATAATTAAAGAAGTAATTTTCCTTGTAGTTAATAACATAGATAATATAACCTTACACAATAGAAGACCCTTTCGGATGGGCGCATTGAAACACTATTTTGTTACTCTCCTTGACGCAAGAGGCGCTGCTCCAGATTTATTGTACTGTACTTCACATGGATAAGATGGCGACCGACCGACGTGTAGAAAACAAAAACCAAATTATTAAAGTGTCATTTCCCGCATAAAATTTTCACATTTGTGCGTTGTTTTCTAGTTTTCTGCCAGTGTGTTTGAAACGTTTGACAATATTTGCGTTTTGCGTTGTGGCATTTTTAAAATTTGAAAACGTTAACTTGCACCATCTCAACCCTTTTCGTATTTCGTGGAACTATCACTTTCCTTGCTCCTGGATTGTCAGTGATATTGGTTTCATCAGAATTATAAAAATTTGTAGCTTCGACTTCATAAATCGTGGTTTCGATGTTGTTGAATAAACCCATAATATCATCTCGATTGACGGACGATCTTGCACTCTTGATGTTAGTTGCTGTTCGAATAGACAGCCTGTTCCTCTTCATGAACGAATCCAAAAAATCTGGTCCAGGAGTGTTTTCATGGAATACTGCAACGGTTTTTCCTTGTTTGTCAAGATACTTTTTTATTACATCCCTCACATCTGCTCTTGAAAGGGAGCAGGTAATACTAATTTCCGACTGTTCCCAGCGTTGCTGATATTGTGACCTCCTGCTGCCTACTCAGAACAGTTGGGTGACGATTGGGTTTTGGATTCTTTCCAACCACCTTCCTGACCAACGTTGTACGTGGTATTTTGTAGATTAGGGCAGCACGATTTTTTGGCATTCCGGCAGCAACGGCAGCCAACGCTTTTTCCAGGTCTTCTTTTTTAAAATTAGCGGAGGGCCTTTTCACAGCGTTCTATATCTACAACAACAGACACATTCGCGAGCTCAACAAAAATTAAATGATCCGGCAAAAAATATATACATAACAATATTGCGCAACCCGTGGTGACAGGGTAGTCCCAGATTACGGTCTATACTTTTAAACCTAATTCGTGAAATGTTCACTTTGAAGGTTCATTAATGTAATACAGTCGAACCTCTTTTAGTCGAACCACTTTTACTCGAATTTCTCTATTGCGTTCCCGACTAAACTAGGTTTATGCACAAAAATTTCTCGTTAAGCCGAATTTCGATTAGCCGAATTTTTCAATTTCAATAAATCGAAGTATTTTGTGAATCCGCAAGTGAATTTTTCACTCTATTACTCGAATTTACAAATATATTTAGGGAATTCACTTGCATTAACAGGTGTGTCCTCAAACACCCGCCACTGCTGAACCCCAAGAATGGCTGCAGGTTGATTTACATACTGTGCGCATAATTTCAAATGTCGGAACTCAAGTTCGTTTTGGGAATGGTCAAGGTGTCGAGTATTCGGAAGCTTACATTGGAGACCACGATTATCAAAATGGATACGTTATCGAACCTACAGTGGTGAAGAAGTATTAAATGGGAACATCAATACGTATTTGGAATCGAAAACTCAATTAGATCCTCCCATCTGGGCAGGTTTAATTAAAACAGTGGAAAAAGGAGTCAAAAGATTCTATGTTTTCATTTTTTTTTCTGAATTCGATTACTTGAATTTTCTATATCTCGATTTTTTTTTCATTCCCCTTCCACTTCGACTTAAAGAGGTTCGACTGTAGAAAATTATTAAGCTACATATCCATTTGTGTCAAATACCTTGTAACGTACCACGGAAAATACATTACAAAAGTAAAATAGAAAAAGAATATATTCATTAAGTAGGTACTACAGACTACCAAATTATTTCTAAATTTAAGTTGGTGCACTTTTATTTTGTAGTCTTTAGTGGGGATTCACAATGGCCGTAAGCATAATAAATACATAAATCTATATATTTTATTTAAACATAGTACCTATAACCCTAAAGTATTACGTGTTACAATATCCCTAAAAAATACGCAAAAATTAATTACAAATCACAACCTACTCATCGCAATTGGTAACATATGGCATCTCATCTGCATGCGTTTACTATGAGTGAAATGCAAGAAAAATATATTTATGTACGATCGATCAATAACAACTGTTTTTTAGACCTAATTTTCAGGCGTAAACCTAGTCTTTTTGGCCCTCGGGCCGTAATTATGTTTTTGGCCCGCTGATTACACTTTTCTAATTAAGGAATAATTTTATTTTTGTTTGGAATACAAGTAGTAACACAGTTATTTGTTAATATGAACATTTATATCTATCTTACAGATATTACAATTACTTATATTAAATGCGGAAGGAATGGTGTTTATCAAAGATTCACTGATAACGCTTTCATTAGTACCATCATTCTCTAACGTAGAAAGAATGGTGTTTATCACAGGGGGATTGCGAACGTTTTCATTACTGACAGCATTACTTGTTGAGGGTACATGAAGACCTTCGCCTACCATAACCTTTTGTGCAATTTTCATTTTATTTTACAATGAATCCTCAATATAAGTTTCAGTCACCGCCGAGGACTTCCAGCCACCATGACGTTTGATACTGATCAAGTCTGCGCCCCCATCAGCTAAAAGAGTAGCGGAGGAACGTCGAAAGCAGTGTCCTGTATAGACACCTGCATCCGGCATATTCAAAAATTTGGCTACTCTTTGCGGCACTTGTCCCAGTGTATTTTTTCCTACAACCTGCGATGTACACTTGCCATTTTTGTAATACACAAAGAGTCGTCGATGCTCCGTGTGTGATGGCCGTAAAAACACGTATTTTCGAAATATTTGTAGAAAATTCAGTGCTAGTTCTTCGTTGTTAACGACTGTAAATGTTCTGTTGATTTTGTTCTTTGTCTTATTGATTTTTACAATGAGTGCAGACCCTACATCCTCAATATCGTCTAGAGTTAATTGGGCTAATTCGTTTCTACGACATGCCCCAGCGATGCCAATGATTATTGCCACCTACAATATTGTAGAAACTCAGTGAGTATAATTATATTTCGAATTAGTGATTTTCTTACCTTCATCATTAGAAATGTATCATCTGGGGCTTCCAAGAAAAATTTTGTGATCTGTTCCCTGTTGAGTATTTTTGATTTTTTGGGTTCGTACCCCTCGCTTTGCCTTTTCAGAAAGGCGAACAATCGCTTGAATTGACTGACATCAATGTTTTCCTTAGCTGCCAAATTTGCTTTGATCATTGAGTAACGCGACCAAAGCGAGGTTGGTTTGTAAATTTTACTTTATTCATCAAAATATACCAGTAAAACATTTTCAGTAATGGTTTTTACCTTATTAACTGCACACCACTTTAAAAAATCATTATATGTTTTCTCATATATAGCTTTGGATTTTGGCGGTAACAGATTCAAAGTAATGTTCTTTGCTGCTTCATCAAAATCTGGCACAATGCACGAGAAATCTTCTTCTTTAGACATACTTTTGCAAACAAATAGTGACAAATACTTAAATTACTTACTAATTTTTTTGCAAATAATTTGTTTTTGTTTATACTTGTTGCTGTGGTTACACAGTTTTATTTGGTCAATGATAAATCGATTTCAAAGGAGCGCTTTTCATTTTTTGTTTAAATACAGTCATTGTCAATATAAACTATAATTTTACGGTTTTTAAAATTTCGATCTTACATAAAGTTTTGTATGCACCTCAGGCGTAACCGACGTCTTTGGCCCTCGGCGTGTTGTAGCCCTCCGTGCTTCGCACGTCGGGCTATAATTTTCACGTCGCGGGCCAAAAACGCCTGGGTTACGCCCTTGATACATAAATAACTATTGTTTAGTAAGATTTACGTAATAAGTTAAAATAATCCAACTTTTTTATGTAGTCATGGAAAATTATGTATACCCGTAAACATAACATAAAACAACTTGCATTGTGAACAATGTCATTAGAAAACATAATATAGTATCCAACTTTACGTGATTCTTATAAATTATGTATTTCCTATGCTTACGGCCATTGTGAATCCCTACTTAGACTTTCGACAGAAAAATTAATAAATAATAACTGCCAGTAAGACACCTAACACATAACCATCAATTTTACCGCATAAACTCACAACACAAGAATACACAAATGCAGGCAGCTGCTGGACGCAATATTTTCTGCCCACACGATGCAATTTCCTGTCTTGCGTGCAAATTGTAGTGGAATTTTCTTCTTTTAATCACTTTAAAATAAAGGAGCTATAGCAATATCAATTTCCGATTTTCAAAACTTCGTAGAGGCTGTTACAGTGAAATTATAGCATAATACCAAGCTGCATAAGTGTAGAAAATTTAAACAAAACGTACCTATAACCAGTTTTTTGTAATAATTTTTCAAAAAATTCAAAAGAGCGCCGCGCCGCCGCCGCGCCGTTGCGGCCGTTTTAGGATTTTGTAAATTAATATTTCATGGTACAGTACCGTCAAAGGGCTTTCAAACAAGTAAAAAAAACTGTTTCATTTGAATAATGGTCTTCTTTCATATCCGTCACTCAATTCTACTTCTGAAAAAAATGTTACCAGAAAAACATGTCTAACTTCCGCTTCCGGTTTCGGATTTTATTGAAAAGCTTATTTTGCCAATGAATTTTCGGTATACCCCTTTTCCGCGAAAATCTCAATTTCGAACATTCTCATGACTCTCATGAGTATCAAAAGTATCAATATCTACTTCCCATATACCAGTGATATGGTATGGGAAAGTAAAAATTCCCAGATTATTAATGGTCCCCTACAGCGTAGTGTAGACGAAATACCATTTTGGAATCACTATGTGTACAGTGCAAAGTATAATTTGAACAATCAATATCTTACACCTTATATGTTTGCGATATAATAATTGTTATTATTTCTCTAACAGATTATATGAAAATCATAAATATGTGTTATATGCAGTATGCACAAGTGCCCATTTATGTGAGTTATTTATACGTGTTATATATTTACAGATGTCACGTTCAGCTTTCAATTTTCAGCGACTTGTTTGGCGTCAGCTGCCGACGCCACTTATGATTGATGTATTATAGAGGTCAACCACACATCGTTTCACATCTGCACAAGTCACGTGTCAATTGTATATCAAATCTTATATTAATTAACAGTTAATCCTACCTTTTAACAAGTCATGCGTGCATAATGCAGAATACTAAATACATCCATGATTGTAAGACAAAAGTTGGTAGTACAATAAAATTATAGAAGAAAACGTTCTATTATTTCGTTATACGTTATACGCGTACTTTAACTGCTAAGTAAATGTGAACATTTTTGTATTACGTAAAATTATTATTTCTCATGTTGGTGGGTCAAATTCGTAACTAACTGATATTCATCAGCGGGAAATGATCCGTTATACTGTAGAATAGGCACCTAATTTCATTGATTTCAAATAAAAACTGACAGATATAGGTACTATTCAGGTGCTATTCTTGCTTATTGCTGTACTTGATTTTATTTTTATGCAAATGCCTAAATGTACAGTAAAGGTGTCATAGTGATGCCGGTAAAGACTAAATATTTACCTATAAATTACCATATTTTCAAAATATAGTATTAGTTAAACATCGATAAATCGTTTAACATTGTAAACTAAAGCTTTAGTATACGTGTGTTCGAAATATTTATAATCCATTCAGGAAACTCCCGTGACGTTAAAGTTACATTCAGTTGGTTAGTATAAAAATCCCTATTAGGGTGTTGGTAATTTTTATATTTGTAATTGGCCCCACTTCAAATTTAAATTTAAATCTTTTGTTTGGTGTTTACTTTGACATTTGAATTATTAAAGAATTTTGTGATCAATTCTATAGATTAATAATTCATAGTAATTAATCATCAAAATATGAATGTAATGGATGAAATGAAGCAAGAAAGACATCTACTTTCAGCTAGAGAAAAAGAAGCTGTATGTAAATATTGTATAGAGCGACAAGAGATTAGTCCTCAATTAAAAAAATATAATATTTTTGAAAAAGCTGCGTATATATTTTCAGTAAGCTTTACATTTTTATCCTTACAAACCAATTTTCCTATCCTTCATCTCCTTCCTTACAGATTAGTGTAACGCAAGTTAACGAAATCTATACAAAGTTTGAAAATGGTGAAGACTTGGAAGACGCAAAAAAAGGTGGAAGAACAGCCTCAAACGTTGATGATTATAACAGAGTAATGAGAAATCATACCTTTACCAATATTCCTCCAATTATTATTATTTCTTTAATGGAATCTGATTCTGAAAATGATTCTGATGAGGAGTTTCTTTTTTAATTCTTTCAATGTTTCGAATTTCACCTAATTGCAATAAAATAAATGTCCTAATCAACTTGAATTTTCTAGTTTAATGTAATCCGTATTTCTGAAATTATTTACATTTACGTTTACTATGTTCTATAAAAATCATCTTTAGAATTTAACAAAATGACAACTAATTTACCATAACCTTACAACGTTCCCTGAGTCAAGACAAAAACTAAACAAGTACATTTAGTTCATGTTTAATCATATACCTATTTAATATAATGGAATAAATAACTAAATATATGTACACAGTCATGGACAGAAGTAATGACCGTCGCACCCTTACGCTTATACAACCCCTTTGACGAGTTGGACACACGTCTCTTTTACTGCAGTTCTTTACGGCCAGACTGACTGAGTGGTTCAAATCCGATGGTGGAACTGGTAAAACCGTTACGTCCGTGGGTGTTTGTCTTTCGAATTAGATTAAATGGCATATGACCTTAGCAGTTGACGTTCGATGTAGGGTACCTATGTATAACAAAACAAATAGTATAGTTTTCTCTGCTCCGAATATAACATGCTATGTTTTCTTCCAAAGTAGAAGATGCAAGTAAAATTAAAAATATTATTTGGTAAATTAGATTGTCAGAACCAAACATTTTGTAAAATTAATAAAATCTTGTTTCTACCCCTCCCCTTCAATCACAAATCCTTCAATTATATTATCTGATTCTTTTAATGCCTAAATCTTCAACAGCGATTGCTAGCTAATAAGAAATAATATTAAACAATAATTCTTTAAATAATATTTAACACAAAGTAATGAATGTAGGAAGGTACACGTATGGCATGGTAATAAGAAAGCTTTAATAGAAAATCAGGAAAATATTATTGATTTTCCAATTTTATTTTCCGTTTTACTTTGTAAACGCAAGTGGTGATACTGTATTTCACAATTTACATAATCGACAAAAGTGTCTGACTAGGTACTATCATTAGATAAACCGCTGTAAATGATATAACAAATATCAAATCTCCTAGACTCATTTGCGATACAAGTATAACTGGTATTTATGGTTTCTACTTTAATCTTCAATAAACATTTTCGATAACGTAAATTACGTAAAACTTGTTCAAGTGGGAACTTTGGATATGCTAATGAAGAATATTTTAATCTTCTAATGAATAGAAACGTGCCGATAAGAAATATAAGGGGATTTATAAACATTACTAACTGTTGTGCACCAGAGGTATAAATACAGACACAATTTTTACAAATAATTTGGCATATTGGTGGTAAATCGGTTTTCAACTTTTTCAAATTTTATTTTGGGGCACCTTAGATCGCGTATGCGGCGCTTGTGCTGCACCTCCCATTTGCACGGCTCTGGGCCATTGGGCGTTATTCGACACAGTCAATATTTACATAAAGGTACAAGAGAAGGTATTCTGAACACCTTACATAAATTATCAAAAACTCTAGACAGTATCATATCCTGCTCTACACAACACAATCTGATATTACCCCCGCCCCAGCGCGAAAACATAAATAATTTGAAAATAAAGGGTTAATGTGTGTTGTATTAACATTTTAATAAATAATATTCGTTCGTATTTTACATCACTATTAACATGATACAACAGTTCCACTGGGAGAAGATCAGTGGGTCGGAGTCCAGTATTGCCTAGTCTAGAGGTTCTCCCTTTATTCGGTGTCTTCGGTGTGGCGTAATCATGGCGTGCTCCCTATTACTTAAAACAGTACTGCCAATCGAATTATTTTGAGGTTAAAGCTCGATTCCCACTATAATGCAAGGCACAGCCACGGCAATTGTACCGTGCCTTCATTAATGATTGATACCCACGTGACCTTTGATCCGTGGTGTCCTTGGAAGTTTCAGATTTAAATGTTGAAGTCAGGTAGGATTGGTATTCGTTGTAACTAAATTAAGTAACTAAAGTGTCAATGTCTGCCCTAATTTATGTACATACAATCAGTTAGGGAATTATTGGATGAAGGTTTACCAACTATGTAAGTTGGATTACCTATATTTTGTGGTCACGTGGGTATCAATCATTAATGAAGGCACTGTACTTGGCTCCTATTCGTCATTTTTTTATTTTGAACAAATTGCGGATTATTATCTAGTTGCTTATGAAATATTTCTACGTCATGATTATGTGTACAGTATCTAGGTTCTAATTATGTGTAGGACCCTAGATACTGTACATGTGTAGTACCTAAAGTCCGTTTTTTTTTAAAGATCCACCACCTGTTGCTTTCAGTTGGTATAAAAATAAAATTGAAATTTTTAGTAATTTTTGTCAATATATGGTAACATTGATTCAAAGATCAATCAAAATGTTCTGTCAATTTATGCGTGCGCATCACTACATTTCAAATTTAAATTATTTAAAATGTTAATTAAAACATAAAGAAGACTAGGTACTCTAATATAAGATTTATTTTTATTGATGAAACCCCGATTTACAAAAACGATTCTGCTACTAAATCTTGGACTATTGACAAACTTCCCAAGAAAGATTAGAAATTAAGGAAAGCAGGTTTACAGTGCTCCATCCTGGGTGTGTTGAGGTTTCTTAGATGGATGTAGTTTGCTTTTAAGACCCAGAAACAATGATCGGGATTATCACAAAACCATGAATAGTCAGCTATTTAAAGAGTGGATTAATCAATTAATTCCAGCTCTACCATCTGATGGTTTTAAAACTGTTATTTTTTTTGACAATGCCCCATTTCATTCTGTCCGTTTGGAGAAACCTCAGAAACATATTATTCCAACAAAACTGCAATGGAAAATTATTTAATAAGTGTACTAAGGTCCCATTTTAACTTACATGTACAAAAGTTCAATTATGGCAGCTGATAAATAATTTAGTACAAATGGACAACTTTATGTTCAAAATATACCGCCAATTGCGATATATCAAGGTGAAGATTCGGATACAGATTCAATTTTGAACCATATCTCTCATATGATGATTCAGAGTTTGAACCGCCCTAATCTGATTCTGAAAATAATCCCAATTATTCTAATTTGCCTGAATACATTTTTTCTATTCTTACTTCGAATTATATTTATATATTAATTATTATAAAACTATAATACTTCTTATTAAATCGAGCAAATTTACATAAACTCAGCATATATCCACATAAATCAACAATATTTAACAAAATATATGAAAATACTTCTTGTCAAAATTAACCATTAAATTTATTAGTCCTAACCCTACTTTAAAAATTACTAAAAAATTTCACCAGCAGCGTTGCCAAACATACTTTCGAGAGAAATTGCAAGGTTGGTGGATCTTTAAAAAAAAATAGACTTTAACATTTATTTAAACTAGAGAAGTATGGTGGGGGTGTAACGAATTTTTTAGCATCTTGCGGTTCTGCGAAACGTCGCAACGCACCATGCGTTTTTGGAAATCCATTAATAATTATAAAAACTGCTATGTTTGCTATTATTATAAAGTTTGTTATCTGGTATTAATTTAACGCAGCGTGTTATTGCAACTCTTTATTCAGACAACTTTATCTATGATTCTATTACTTCCAATAGATGGCGTTATATAGGGTGAGTCATAATTAGGTGTAAAATATTTAACCAAAGCTTCTTTAGGGAAAAACAAAGCAATTAACATAATACACCTTAGTACCAAAATGCTTCCTGAAACAGATACAGGGTGTTAATGAAAAACTTTTTATTTCAATTTTTGGAAAGTAAACATTTGAATTGTTAGTAGCCTGATTTTGATAGTCAATTTTAATTTTGAAACAATATCAAGACAGTGGCTGTCATAAACAGTCGTTAATTGTTTGAAAGTCTCTGTTGTGTTTTTTAAAAGATCGGTTTTCTTTCAAAATGGGTGATTTTACTCCAAGAGAAATAGCAGACGTCATTTTCGTGTATGGCTTTTGCAACGGAAGCGCCTTAGCAGCCGTTAGGGAATACCACCGCAGATTCCGTAACAGAAGAATCCCAAATCATCAGGTCTTTACTTCAGCCTTTCCAAGATTGGGTGAGGTTGGTCTTCCGCGAGCTTAAGGGGCTGGTGCACCGCACCGCGAAAATGTAATGCAAGTAGAGGAAGCTGTGATTGGTTTGGTTTTAGACAATCCTACTACAAGTACATGCCGAATTTCTGCTCAGTTAGGATTTTTACAAAGTTTTGTTTCACGAACTCTGCGTAGGGAGCAATTGCACCCTTACCATTATACGGGTGTTCAAGCTCTTCATCCTGGGGATGCCGAAAAACGTGTAGTTTTTTGTCGCTGGCTTCTTGAAAGGATAAATAACGATCCCAATTTTATTCTATCTATTTTATTTCGAAACCTGCACCATTATTCGTTAGACAACCTCCATGTAAGAAGGAGTAAAAGGTTCCAGCAACGATTTTCTGTCAATGTATGGGGAGGAATCTGCAATGGTTCTTTACTGGAGTTGCAAGAACTCGATAATCGGCTCAATGCGAATGGTTATCGGGACTTTCTTGAACACCAGCTAGATGATCTACTTGAAGACATCCCGTTAAACATCAGACAACAGATGTTCTTCCAACAAGACGGGGCACCTCCTCACAATGGCAGAATCGTTACGAAATGGTTAAATGACTATTTCAATGATAGATGGATCGCCGGTTTGGTCCTGTGAGATGGCCGCCAAGGAGTCCTGGCTTAAATTCGTTGGATTTCTTTTTATGGGGTTTTTTTAAAACAGCTGGTTTACGGTGAGGTAATTAACACGAGGGAACAGTTACAGCAAACAATTTTCGAGGCTGCTAATGAAATTCGTCAAAATTATAATATTCAACAAGTGTATGGATCGTTAGTACAACGGTGCCATGCGTGTATTGAGGCTGGATGGGGGCATGTTGAACATTTGCTATAGTTTTCTCGTATTCAATCATTGTTGTGTTAATTTTGTGTTTATTTTGATATATTTTCAAATTAATCGGATAAATAATTTTTTTTCATTAACACCCTGTATCTTTTTCAGGAAGTATTTTGGTACTAAGGTGTATTAGGTTAATTGCTTTGTTTTGCCCAAAAGAAGCTTTGGTAAAATTTTTTTCACCTAATTATGACTCACCCTGTTTACTACAATTCCTCCTTACATTTACATATATTTATCCTCCTTGAATTCCGTTCCAAACCTGACGGATTACGTCGCTCCAGCTGTGTTGATTCCAAAATACAGGCGTTTGTATCGAAATAAACAACAGTGTGTTGTAAATGTTGTTATTACGTTTAAGTTTTCACTTAGGAATATCTGATGATAACCGTCTTTCAGGTCTATTTTGCTAAATGTTGTGGTTTCATCAAAAGGGATATTAAATCGTTAAAAGTTGATGTTTGTGGTTCTCTTTCTATTGCGGCGTTAGGAAGTCCTATGTCAACGCAAAGGCGTATTCTTGTTGGGTCTTTTCCACGAGGGATAAGTGATAGGGGAAAAAGGTCCTGTGGCTGGTTCTGTAATATATTCTTGCATGACTTTTCTAAATCTTGTTCTACTTGTGTTCTAACTGCTCTACAGCTTTAATGTTTGGGATTATAAACAGTTCTGCTTCGAAATTCTTCCAATACCGTTAAATATTTTTGGGAATTGATTCTCGATAATTTCAAGGTCTTACATATATTTGTTAGAACTACATCTATGATGTTGACTTTTTTTTATGTTTCATAATTCAGTAGGGATTCACCTATACCTTCAATAATGAAAACTTCTGCTTGTGTTTTGTGTTGCTTGTGCTTGAAAATGCCTTAAAGTTTTTCCAATATGTTTTAAGTTGCATATTGTTGTTGTATGTTAAAAGTCTGTTGTTCCAGTTTGTTAATCGGCGATTCGAGAATAGCTCGAACATTTTATTGCTGATCGGGTTAACTGAACAACCTGTGTCTATGATAAAGTTCAATTTAATATTGTTAAGCTTTAAAGATAGTAGGGGATGTCTATAATTGTTACTGAAAGTGCTCGAAATCATGAACGATGAGTCTGATACTTGATGACTCCTCTTTGTTGTAATTTACCTGCCTTTTGTTATAATGTTTTTCGTATGATTGTTGTTCTGCAAAAGATTTTTTTCTATTGATAATGGGTAGGTACCAATAATTCAAGAGTCTGCCTGGCCCTATAGAATTTCTAATGCGGCTTAGCGCTCTAGGTCACTACGACGTCAACAATATACCTATAGTGACGACTACTTCCTACTTACATTTAAATTTGAACAAAAACGTGGGTCTGTTGTTAGAAACCATAACTTTGTTACTTGAAATAAAAACTTCACTGTACGTGTAATATATTTTTCATAATAACCGCTCAAAACTTTAAAATTCTACTACTTTATCCTATTCCAGACACTACATTCAGTTGCCAGAATTTTGTCAACATATCTTCTCCTTACGCAAAAAGTAATGAGAAAAATTATAAATGATAATAGACTAAACATTTAGAAAAAGGTACTTCTTGGCAATCCAGTTTTAAAAAACTTTCAAAAAGTTTTTCACCCAGCCTTTTTCTTCCGGGGCTTTTTTTCGGGGTTTCCTAGATTGATTGAATGTAAAGGCGCGGGTAGACTGGTGAAACAACTCGCATGAGGTGCTGTTGCTGCTAAGCAACGCATTGTTGAAACCAGCCTTCAAGGCTTCAAGAATGCGTTGAATAGCCACTACAACATTCGCCGCGCTCGATTTCTCGTCAGTCTGTATGCGCACGTAAATTACAACAACAATGAAAGAAGTACGGTATGTTGAAGACACCTCAACTTCCTTGTCCGTTGTCGCACACCCTTCATATATTTTGTTCAAGAAATGTTACTAAACAGACTAATTAATCTCGTGTGGACGCCTGTTGCAGTTCTTGTTCGCAACGATTTCGTATTTATTTATTATTCTAATAAATTTGTGAGTCAAAAATATTAAGGTGGAGTAAAAACACCATATGAGCGATTTTGGAACGTCACCAGCACTTCATCAAGTATATCGAAGGATTCATCCATTACAAATTTCGAAATATTATTAATTACTTATTTCAAGTTCAAACGATATTACTACTAGGATTTCACTAACAAACTAATATAAAACACTAAACCGCGTGTGAACAATCACTGGAAAATCCATCCACCTGTCCTGTCATAGAATAAAGCCAGTGACTTGCTCCAGCAGCTTGCCCTTCTACTAAACCCTTGTTGAACGAAGCTTTAAGATTGATTTTACCATTGTAACAGTGTCTGATAACAAAGAATAGATCCACGCGTCAGTAATATGTATGCAATAAAAGGAATTAGTCTCATCATCAAATGCTACGGCGGTTGCTGTTTTTGTGTAGATAGATACAAGGGATCGGCGTGGTTTTGATGTGATTAGAGCACTTTTTATCTCAACTACCGTCATTAAAGTACTATAGGTTTTTGTATACCACGATCGGGGTCGTTATGGTTAAACATGTTTTTAAGGAGATTTGATCTAAAACACCCTCGGTTGCTATTTAATAATGAGTGACAAAAGAAATTTCGCAATGTAGCCTAATTGCTATATTTTTAAATTAATCAATCGATGTATATGTTAATACCTGGCGAGCAACCATTAAATTTAAAATTTTACAATTACCGCAAAATTAATTAGATTTGATTAATAATCACTTTTATCACCTATTCAGAACATAGAGAAAAGGCGGTTTTCCTTTTATACAATTTCATAATTTGTCTGGATATGCACCAAAATCAATACTGCTGTCTAGGGATAAGCTCGGCCCATAGACAGTAATGTTAACATAACTCCAAACTGAGAGAAAATATTTCCTTTCAAAATGTTTTTAACTTTAATGGGGAATGTCAATGCAATTATCATTAGTATAAACATGAAAGAGTTAATGTATACGCCGTTCTCTACGTGCCATTCAAAAACATACAAAAATTAAACGCGGCATAAATATAGGGTAGTAGATTTGACTGTAAATGCACTAATTTCCAAAAAGACAACTTGAACTGCATCTACGTCATCAATCGCATTTCCTGGTAATTTTGTAGTACCAATCTTGAAATAGTATAACTGTATTTTTCTCCAGCCGTATTAAAATATGTATGTCATTTTTAATGCCAATTTTGATAGATAAAATTGACGTTTTTGTGACTGAGAAAAAAAAGTTGCGTTACTAAGGCAACATTAATTTTTAATACTAGGTATAACTTTTTTTTTAACATTTAAACACTTCTCACACAATCTGATAAATTGCTGTTGTAATTTTGACTTACCTACTACAGCTGGACCAAGCTTACAAAGTTGAAAAGGGGCGTGTCCGGCGCTGTTATAGTTTTTCAAAGTACAGTCAAAATAAAAATATTTAGGCGGCAAATTTAAATAATTGTAAATATTTTTCATTTGATCAATTCCATGACTTTCCGAATTCTATTTCTGGCTTCAGAATGAATTATTTTCCTCGATTTAGCATTTATACTTAACAGATAATAGGGTGTATTCTGTACAGCAAAAGTTAAAAAATAGCGGGGCGCTAAAACTTAACAGCCCGTTAATAGTTTTTGGTATTCTATTGGACACCTTTTAACGGATGCCTGTTAAGTATTAACAGCTATCTGTTAAATATTAGCGGGATCTAAATCGCACCAGTTAAAAAATTAAAGGGAACGTTAACTTTCGCTCAGCTATCATTTCTAACCTGTTTTTTTTAATAAGTACCAAACATATCGATGTTTTTTGTACGTTATGGCGGCAGAGATTTTCGATGAAATGTTACGGGGGTAATGCTGCAAATTTGCCGTATATGTGAATGCATTCAATCGTGTTTGTAAGATTCCCCGATCAATACCTCACAAAAAATCAAAAACGATGAAACGCTAAGAAAAGTATACCTACCGAGGGTACCTGTGGAACGATTTTTTAAAATAATCATTAGGTAATTTACTCGGTAATTTATTACGAAATATGATTTATGCAGTACTCGATACTATTTCGTTTCCTCATATTTTATTTAATTGAAATAAATTATTTGTTATTAGTTCTATAGGGACCTGCGGAAATTTGTGTACTACAAGAGCCTCATTTCCTGAATTGTCTAACCCGAACCATTTTTTCAAAAAACCGTATTTTGTCCAACTTATCTTAATTAATAATCGTTCTTAATTTTAATTATCATTAACAAAACGAAATCAAAGATATTTCAGTAATCCATTTGAACTTCCCAATTCTGCATTTTTGAAGAAATTTACATTAAGTAAAGAATGTGTAACTGACTTTAAATACACTCGTTGAGCAGTTTATGCCTGCACCTCAAAGAAGTACTACCGACATCCCTAAACATATCAAAATATTAATAGCATTGCATAATAATCTCGAACTGTCTTTTTGTTGTACGAGGACATGGTTTACGTTTTTCACTGACACACTCCATATTTTAATATTTGACGTATACCTACTAGATTATATACAAATTCACCGCGTAAACGTCAAATACTACAAGATAAGTCCGCTTACACTAGACCAATTTGTTTGTCATATAACTAACTTCAGACCGTATGATAGCGGCTCTGCTAAAAAGTAATATTTTAACGGAGCGCTAAAAACTAGTGTTACAGAATAATAAATAATAGCGGACCGCTAAAATATAATATTTTAACGGAGACCGCTAAAATTTAACTTTTAACGGATGTGCTACAGAATACACCCTTTTAAACGTCAAAACAATCTGACAAACACTGAAATTATTAAAATTTCAAACGTCAATTGAATTTTTCTAATGAATGTACTTTTGAGTTTGATTGTTTGTTATTGGTTAACGTATTGTCGCGCCTTGTGTTTCAAAATTTAATTGACATATTTTCCGGGGCATTTGTAAGCTTGGTTGAGCTGTATACCTTGTTTTTTTAAACTACAGTCTGGATGTAAACAAAACCACGTGATCATTTCTAGTCTACGTTTACAGTGGTAGGTATCTTCCGTAAACTAGCGCGCGGGGTAGTTTAAACCATATAGCTGCAAAGAATAGTTTCACTGGGCGACGATTCCATTTTAAATAAATCAAAATACTAAAACCCCAGATACCATACACAGATGACGACAAATGCAACTCCAATTAACGTACGAATCGAACGTAACTACTCCTACAATAAAGGGGTGAGATCTTCTCGCTGCAACTACCAATCACAGCGCTGCATTGCGATGGCGTTTTAGAAATTATCACGTGGTTTTGTTTACATCCAGGCCGTGGTTAGAAAAAATAAAGTATATATCTATGTAAATCAGCGGTTGTCAATAAAAAATACCTATAAGTGAATATTTTAAAGAACACTTTAAATAGCCATAACTCATCTTATAAACATTTCCACTGAATTTTGTTTAATTAGCTTCTAAATATACAAAAATTGAATTCAAAACGTAAGTAATTAGGTACCATATATTTTATTAAAGAAATTCTCAAGTTTATAAGAACTTCAAACTGTTGTAACTTTCTTGTTATTCAATTTTGATCAAAAGCCTATTGTAACAAAACTATGTTTTGGTCCCCTCTAGTTGTCCTTTCAGTTTCCTCCGTACGTTAGAAATCACCATGTATAAAATAAAGTGACATTTGCACCAATACGCATGGGATGGTTATAATTCGCAACCGTCTCCCCGCCTACAAGTGAACGTATCCGTAGGTTTGAACAAGCTAATGGGAGCTGTGTAAAATAGGCTATGCACCATGCTTAATTAATTGTGCAAACTGCGTTTTGAATGCACGCCTAGACTTGGCGCATGTGCAATGCTCGACTTGCGGTCTATGTAATTTTTTTGCTAGGTAGTACTTAATTCATTGAAAATATCTTACTAACGAAACACTCTGTATAGTTAATTGAGGTCCGTTTTGCAGAACAGAAAACCATAAAACAAGGGATTTCTTTAAAAGACTAAAAGAAATCTTAAGGAAATACTGAAAAATCTCCAGGAATTCCGGAAATCTTGAGGAATTCCAAGGAAATCTTTTGGAACTTACGGAATTTTTAGAAAATCTTTATTAAGGGAAATATTGTGTACACAATTTATGACCGTGGTTTGTCCTCGGCATAGCATGAAAAAAATTAATCTGAAAGAAATTCAAATCAAGGTTCTGAAAATTTTTTTGGTATGTGAATATCATGACTTTGTTTATTTCTGGAGACCTAACGCGGTCGTGGTGCATATACTTATCATTAGTCTCAGTTCACAATGAACGTCAACATAAAAAGTGGAGGTGCAAACCTCCCCTACTTTCCCATACTAAAAATAAACATTTCGTTTTTGGTATTAAACAGTAGTACGCGAGGCAGTATTGGCAATCATTTGAGAGAGAGAAAAACGAGACTATACGGGTTCGATATAAACAGAAGAAAGACACCAAACCACGCATCTATCTGTAGTAGGTACCGGCTAGAAATTACAGCTAGCGAAGCCGGACGGTCGCTACCGACCGACCGACTATACGTTTCCGTCAGAGTTCAACCTAATTAATCAAAATTCACTAATTTCTCATTAACCGTACATTTTAGCCATAGGAATACCTTATACTATGTGATAGACAATTCAATTTTGCATTCAATTATATAATAATATATAGGGTGTTTCATTTAAAATAACAAAGTTGCTTATTGTATTTTGGAAAGCAAACGCCCTGTATACGTGATATACATTTAGGTTAATGCAGAATTATATACTGAATAACTTTTATATTTAAACTTGTTTCATATTTTGACTAATAAAGGCGCTATAGGAGCATCAATTTCCATAGCTAAAATGTACGGTTGATGAGAAATTCGTGAATTTTGAATATTATCTTGGACTCTGACGGAAACGGATCGTGCGCGTCGGTCGGTAGCGATCGTCCGGCTTCGCCAGCTGTAATTTCTAGCCGGTACCTACAGATAGATGGGTGTCTTTCTTCTGTTCATATCGAATCCGTATAGTCTCGTTTTTCTCGGTAGCCATTCAAATCCTTATCAGGGTCTTCCTCGCAAACTATACTGTTGAATACCAAAAACGAAACGTTTATTTTTAGTATGGGAAAGTCCAGGGGAGGTTTGCGCCTCCACTTTTTTATGTTTACGTTCATTGTGAACAAGGACTTGTATTTCATCTGTCAATTTATATTGTTCATTTAAAGCTTTCTCTCACTACCATCAAAATAATAAAGGCGTTTAATAATGAAGATATTCCCAGAAACTCCGTGACTGGAGAAAAGAAGAACATAATTACCTGATGATTACTTTTTAAAGGAAGAATTCACAAGAAAAAATTCTAAACTTCACAAGATCGAGATCAATGAATGTTTTACCTTAAATACATTTTTGGTCTTTTGGATTATGCTAAAATGTATAAAATCATTTGATTTATAGTGATTGTAGTAGAATTATTAATAGAGTATAGTACATCATCAAACTCCCATAATTAATTTTAAAACTACTAATTATTACTTCTTCTTAAAATAATGCACCTACGTACGCTGGCCAGATGTTGAATTAAATTTATTTTGGTGCAAGTCCTTGCTACTATGATCTGAATATTGATTACCAGTAAAACAATCGTCTCGTTACCTTTGAAAAAAATTACTTAAGTTGCATAACTAACAGGATGTGATTTTAGAGGTTCTGAATAGATAGTAAACGTGTACTGAGCTATTTGTGTTGCCTACACATAAAACAAGAATGCTGAATTATATTGTTTTTCAAAACATTGAGGTTCATTATTGGAGAAATACAAATAATTATGTTTAATTTTGGAAAAAAACGTAGTTGCATTTGAAAGAGGGTGGTTAGACCTATATACTAACGTGGAGATATTTTCGATGTCTATATTTTTGTACATGCTAATTGAAAATTCTACGGTAAAATAGTGTTGTATTAAAAAAATAGGTACGTTTCTTAATGCAGAAAAGTTAGTTTTTCAAAATTACAAATTTTTCGGTCAGTAAACAGACAAAACATTACTGATTACAAAAAATATCGCCGGTCGCGGTCGTTCAATCTTTAAAACTGGCTGTAAGAAAATCGACCTAAATATGCATAAAAGGAAGTACATACGATTCGAGGTGTAAACTCCAGTGGATTGACTGGCTAGAAACCCGTGCGAGTTACCCGTTGCGACAGACAAAAATGTGCTTTTCTTTAAAACACCAAGGATACAGCGAGCATTTCACCAATCACGGGGCAGTCCCGTACGAGACGGATCGTCTGTACGTCGTAATGCATCACTGTGTAAGGTTTAACTCATATGTTTTTTCACTACTAACCTGAGAAGTCGACATTATACTTACTCCTTTTCTTTAATGAGAAGTTACATTTTTCAACCTAGGTAAATAATGATAATGGAAAATTACCTAGGTAAATAATAAAATAAACGTTCTATAAATCGGATGTTATTGGTTTTGTTTTTTAGTTTTACAACTACAGTTTCAGGCTAGGTATTAAATATTTAAAAAATCATGTGGAAATGGTAAATTATAAAAATCTAAATGAATAACTATTCTAGTAGTGAAAAAATAGTATATAGAATAGACCACGGTCAAGAAGATTTCTCTCAACCTCGCAACTTATTTCCCTTCCTGCTTCGCAGCTCGGAAAATAATAATGCTCAGTTGAGAAAACTGTCTTCTCTACCTTGGCCTATAATGTACTATTATTTGCATGATCGCGATCGGGGGTTTTTATCTACTTCCGGGCATTGCTCTTATGTATAGTAAGTTGTTTTTACCACCCCTAGGGCTGCTACCTTTCCTTAAATTAAACTCATTTTGGGTAGGTTGCGATATTAGTATTAAAAGTTACCTCAAGATCCAAAAAACTATCTTTAATGAAAAATTTTTAACAGCAAATCTTGCCAGTTGTTAGCTTTTTAAAGTTTGTATTATCAATTTAAAATCAATCACAGTCTACCCTAAATGAGTTTTACTTTTAAGATGCGGTTGGGATAACAAATTAACAAATAATTAATAATAAATTACAGAAAATTATGCATTTATCCCTATTTAGACAGTTACAAGAAACTTGAGTGCATCTATAAAAAATTGAAATTGCGATCAAAAATACTCATTCTGGAAATACACAATTTACCAATATACCGAAATTGATAATTTTTACTTGAAATAAAATAAAAACAAACAAATAAACACCATTTAAAACTGTCGACCTGTAGTAAGGTAGTTCTGATAACTTATTTACTTCAGTTTATTCTTTATAAGTACCTATAACCTACCTGCATATAGAAAGTAAGGAAATAGTAAACAAATAAATATTTTCATATCGATGTTATGAACATATCAAGATAATGTAATGATGATATTTTGCAGATATCGATATACCGACATATCGAATATCGATATATCGATATACCGACATGTCGAATATCGATATATCGGTACGGTATATCGATATATCGACATATCGATATATCGATATTAAAATTATATCAATATTTATCGATATATCGCCCAGCACTACTGATGACCACAATTTATTATCTGTCATTGCATCAAGGCACTCTGAAAGATGCTAAAGCTAACACTATTGCATTGCAATATTGCCAAATCTATTTTTTACGCATTTAGAAAAATTAAAAGGTTTGAAATAATAAAAATTATTAATTTCTTTTTACTTTTAAACGATCGATGGTATTAAATTGTAGCTATTATCAGCTTGCACCACAATTTTTACACACCCTGTATACTAGGTAAGATATTTTAAAAAATTCTAGTAAGTTTTCTATATTTTCATAGTTTTATAAAAAACGTGCATTTTGCCCCGTTCCGCCCGGTGCATAGGGTGGAATAGGGTACATGAAAATGTGTTGCGGTGATGTTGATATTTATTAAAGAAATTTGACATTCTTTCAAAAAGGTGTTAAATCAACATTTTTTAAACAAAAAAGAATGAAAATAATGTTTTGGGGATACAAAATAAGAAAAAATAACATTTGAAATCATTCACATAAATGTGTCCAATATTCATCTGCAAAACTAATTTCGTGGTCATCGCTATCGATATCGGCAAAGACTGCAGGTAATCCAACCCTCTCCTTGAAGTCGAATTACTATATTTATCATTACAATACAGGCAAGGTGTATCGGCGTCATCTGATTCTGATGATTCGACAATTCTTTTTTGTTCCCAAATTTTTTACTTTGCTGAGGTTGCTGTTTGTTTTTGTTTTTGCCACTTTTATTTTTGGAACCCTCTATTTTTCGTTTTACTCGACTTTTCTGTTGTTCTTACAGAATTCCTTGTTCGATGGCTTCCTCAAGTTCAATTTTGTATGACTTCGACGTCAAAATCGCAGTCTTTCCTCGTTTCTTACCGACTCTTTTCGATGAAATTGCAACTTTTGGTATGGATAGAACATCAGAAGGGGAGGCATGAACGAAGTGCTTTCAGCTATTTTTTGTCGAGTCATTTGAAGTACCACAAATTTGAGACAGATGCTACTGCAAATGAGGAGAACTACTACCAATCTGTCTCAGAGGAGTTCGATGTCTAGAACACTGCGGTTGCTCCTGAAAATTGTTCATCGATTCTGGTTGCATTGTAGGTGTTGTATTTTGGACTATCGGTTTTACAGTTTGCTTCAAAGTTGCTGGAATTTACTGTGAAGCTATTTCAGTTTCGGCTACACGTTCAGCTTCTAGATAATTTGCTTCAGTAAAAACTTGTGAATTTAAGGGCCAAATACCAGTTTTCTGGAATGCGTTTATACCTGTTTTCATTGTTGCGGCATTTATAAACGCTGCTCCAAAGAGAGTAGACATTTGGAACAACGTTACATCTCCATTCATCCAGCCTGAATCGCCCAGTTTCACTATAGATCCCAATGCCAAACTAAGCTCAAATTCTTTTTGCATCCTTTTTCTCGGAAACACAAGTAGAGGAGGCATATACGCTCCTGAAGCCGAAAAGCATACTTCAGCCGTTACTGTCTGCCCCCTTTCCGTAGAAGTGAGTATTCCTACCTAACGTTTTCCTTTGGACGACAGTACATTAGAATGACCTTTTGGATTAACTGTAATTCCCGTCTCGTCACAATTATAAATTATGTCGCCTGTTAATTTATATTTGGCGACAGTGTCTTCGAGCAACTTGAAAAACTGAAATACAGCGACTTTGTTGAAACCAGTTGCCCGAGCTCCAGATGTTGCTTCTGGTTTCCGTAATGATATTTTCGGGTGTCAAATAGATGATTTTCGGACTTGAATCTTTCACTACAATTGTTTAGAACGGCGAGTTGGTAGGCCAATTTTCTCAAATCCGTTACTGTTAACCCAAACAATCGGGTTTCCATGTTTATCAAGTAGTCTTCTTATTTCTTTTCTTGTTAAGTTTCCCGGGTAGGTATTTAATTTCAAAATTTTATTCTTCCAGTTTTATGCTCCATTTAATGAGTTTTAATTAGGTTCGCGGATAGTTTTTAACCAAACCTATGGTCTGTATAGAAAATAAATTTAACATCATACAAATAAGGTCGAAAGTGCTTGCAAGTCCAAACTATTGCAAGTAATTTCTTTTCGATAGTGGGATAGTTTATCTTTGAAGCGTAACTTATTGGTTTACTACCCTGCGAAAGAACAGCACCAATGGCATATTGACTTGCGTCGGTGGTTAATTGCAAGGGTTTATCGAAATCTAGGTATATTAAAATAGGGTCATTAACTGAAATTGTTTTAAGGTGTTATTATTATTTTTCTTAAGGCAAACTGTTAGAAACATTTTAGCATAACTTTTAATATATTTACGGTAAAAACCAAGTAGGTATACCTAAAAACGACTTTATTTCTGTGCAGGTTTTGGACAAGGGGAATTTACCAATGGTTTCTATTTTAATTGGATTTGGTTTTATTCCAGAGACAGTAATGACATGACTTAAATAAGCTATGGAATATTTCAAATATTAGTCGATTGTCTAATTTAATTTTTAAATTTGCATTGCGACACCTGTCAAAGAATTTTTTCTACTAGCGTGCGGAAAAACGCATTTTCCGCACATTTTTTAGTGCGGAAAATCCACTTTTCCGCACCGTGCGGCAAAGGATTTTTCCGCACTAGTTTTTCTACTAGCGTGCGGAAAAACGCATTTTCCGCACGCTAGTACAAAAACTATTGTCATGTGTTCGTGTAAGGATTTTGAGTAAATTATTATGTCATCAAAATAAACCATGCATTGTGTGGGTGTGAGTCCGAGCAATGATAGGTTTATCAGTGTTTGGAAAGATGCAGGTGCATGTTTCAACCCAAAAGGCATCCTTTTAAATTGAAAATGTCCCTCTTCTGTCGTGAATGCTGTTTTTTCTTTATCTTTGTCATTTATGGCTATCTGGTGGAATCCGGACGCGAGATGAAGGGTGGAAAAGTCATTTCCTAAATTTTCTAATACTTGTTAAATTCGTGGTAATGGGTATTTATCTTCGATTGTACTATCGTTTAACTTGCGATAGCCTATTACTATACATCATTTCTGTTTGCCTGAGTTATCTAATTTTTTGGGAACAATCCAAATTGGAGCATTATAGGCTGACTCAGAGCTTTCGATAATTCCTTCTTTTAACATTTTCGGCATTTGACGGTTAACTTCTTCACGATGTACGTGAGGGTAATTGTAATTTTTAGTATAATTGGGGATGTCATTTTTATGCGTATATAATGTTTAGTTAGATTGATAAGGGTATTTCGGGTGTATAAAATATGTCTTTGTACTCATGGCACAGTGTTCTTAAGGCATATATATGCTTCCTCTTTATTTAAATGGTTTGTATATTAATGTTTCTTAAATTGTCGTTTAAAAATTTGATTTGTAGATCGGTTGTCAAGTTCGATAGTATTAATTTTTATATCATCATTAGTCATAAGAGGCAAAGACTCGAGCACTAAAGGGGTAAATGTATAAGTTCTCTTACTGGTTGGATGTATTAATTACCTACAGTTGTAGTATGAAAATAATTGTTATGTACTTTTACAATGGAATTAGGTGTATTAAAATGTTCATGAAAATTAATTTTATTGCATACATAGGTACCATTTTTATTAGTTGTGGGTATCTTTACTTGTATTTCGCAACGGGGTGGTATACTTAGAATTATAATGAGATGCAGGATATTTCTTGTTTTTGTAAAATTACATTCATTACGTTTTTGGGTTTTCCGGAAGCGGAAGTTAGACATGTGTTTTTAGTAGTATTTTTTTTCAGAAGCAGAATTTTGTGTTGCGGATATGAAAGAAGACCATAAGGCAAGGGAAACAGTTCTTTACCGCACTTTCTAACTTCAAAATCGCGGCCACTATGAATTTTTCAATATTTTGACTTTAACGCCCCACAACTCAAAAACCAGTTGTCTGATCAGGTTCTGCAACAACTTGTTTGAAAGCCCATTAGCGATACTATACTATGAAAAAACATTAATTTCAAAAATCCAAAAAAACGGTCCCAATAGCGCGTGTCCAAAAATATGAACATTTTTGAAAAATTATTACAAAAGAACTGGCCACACGATTTTGTTTAAATTTTCTACACTTATGCAGCTTGGTGCTAGGTACATTTACGTTTTTTGATTAATGCTATAATTCGCTTGGCGCCCTCTACGAGGTTTTGAAAATCGGGAATTGATGCTCCTATAGCTCCTTTATTAGTCAAAATGTGAAAAAAAGTTTACATATACAAGTTGTTCAGTATATAAGATTTGCATTTTCCTAAATTTATATTACGTATGGGTGTTTGCTTTCCACAGTACAATAAGAAACTTTGTTATTTTAAATGAAACACCCTATATAGTATTATATAATTGAATGCAAAATTTAATTGTCTATCACATAGTACAAGGTGCTCATATAACTAAAATGTACGGTTGATGAGAAATTCGTGAATTTTGAATATTTAGGTTGTACTCTGACGGAAACGGATCGTCGCCAGCTGTAATTGCTAGCCGCTACCTACTACAGAATAGATGCGTGTCTTGGTGTCCTTCTTCTGTTCATATCGAACCCGTATAGTCTCGCTTTTCTCGCTAGGCATTCAAAAGATTTCTAAGCCTGCCGCGCGTACTACTGTTACCAGAAACGAAATGTTTATTTTTAGTATGGGAAAGTTCAGGGGAGGTTTGCACTTCCACTTTTTATTTCAGCCATCGGGTACCTATAATTATAATCTAGAACCATACTGGAAGGTTCAAAGTACTAGAATCCATAAGAATTTTACATCAAACGTGATCTCCAATATGAATTATTACATTAGAAAAACCATGCAAAACCAAGCAAACTCAATTTTCGCGTCAAGAATTACAATGTTTTGGAACTGTTTTGTGGAGCATGGGTTTGAGTATCTAAACATATACAACTTGCAGTGTTATATTTCTGTAGGAGTCAACTTAGAAGAAAATAGCTATATTTTTCGTCGAAGTTTTCGTTGGCAAAGGTAAAAACATGTTTGTTGTCGCTTGCTTTCCAGTAAAATTTAGTCGTCGTGATTTGCTGAACCTTGAGGGTTACAACCATACCAAATTCAGCTACAGATTCGTGCAGATTTGGAAGTTAGACCCCTTTAATTTATTGTATATTTAGCTCATTTTTTATTGTGCCTATTACTTCCAAATATATTTTCCCACTTTTTAATATAATACTGGTTGTATTTATTATATTAACTATTAATATATAGGTATCTTATGTTGGTATTTAACTCTTTTTCGTTCATAGTCAGAAAGCTTATCAAACGGTATCAAAGTATAGTAAGCAGGTATTCCGTTTGAAAAAAGAAACTTGGCACGATTTCCGAAAAAAAAGGAAGTGCTGCATTTGAACTGATTATCCTAAAATATAGATGATAACCTACCCTATAACTTTAACCAAAGGATTATTTCTCTATCTTCATTAATAAAAAAATTACAAAGGGTGCCCCATACTAAAAAACACCCTGTATATAAAACTATTTTTTATTGCTTTACATTATACTACACATTGACCATAGAAAGTGAATTAAATCATAAAACATACCCGTTGATACATATTATCCAGCAGGACAACGATTATTTCCGCGGCCCATATAACTTGCACCACTGTGCGGCGGTGGCAGCGTTGGGAATGCACTGCGTAGAAATTAATATAGGAATGGAATTTTAAATAGCAGTAACATTTTTTGTGTAAATACATCGTAGATTCCTTTTGTTGTCATATAACATGGTAGAGCCCAGTTTTTGTACAAAGCGAAAATGTGATACAATATGAAAAGGGGAGCGTTACGATCTCCGATATCATAGCTATATTGAATTGAATTTGCCTCGGGGCATATAAACCGGCGTTTATGCAAATGAACCCTGTTTATATTTTTTGTAAATTTTGCTTGAGCGTGTAAATTGTATTAAGACGTAATTTAATGTAAGTTAAATAGCAGTTAGCGTTTCTTATACAATTAATTTTCACTACGTCACGTTTTTCTTATCTGCCATCATTTAAATAACAAAAACTCTTTGGTCGTTTTATTAATTCGTATTAGATACCTTAAAAGTTCATTCAGAGTAGGTAGGTATGAGTATTTTCTAATTAACTAAAAAAATAAAAATATATGTGGAAAGATGGTTTGTGCGTTTTGTCATGATAAATAGATAGGAATAAAGGCAAAGTATTACAAGTAGGTATAATAACTACGGTGGCGACAGTGCTCAAATATAGTTAGTATAAAATAGTATTGTGTTTATTAAAACACTGAGTCTATGAAAGTGACATAAAATCCATCGCAGCAGTGTACGACAGTAACAGCAAGTAATTTTCTAGTATTACCTAATGAATAAAGCAACAGTAACTTTATTACACAAATAGAGAAATTTGTCAAAAATAACATATTTTTTTTGTTTTTTTTTTAATTTAAGCAAACTAATTATTTTAGAAATTTATTTAATAAGGACCACGAAAAAGAAAATTCTAATGTGGGGGGTTGACGACTTTCGCCTCGATGGTTTCTTGCCTAGTGGACTTCCGCATTATTATATAAGTGGTTTAGATAATAATTTAATACTAATTCCGATTTAACATTGATCTTACTAACGCGCAGGTAGATCAACTCCGAAGGTCCTATACAATGCAAATAATTGATAAAAAGCAAGTTGTAATGCGTTCACTCCATCTTTTTTGTATTGCAATAAATTAAAGTGATTCCTGTTAACAGTCGACCTATCCTCATATTATGTTCAATGTATCAAGACATATTCAACTCTTCCAACTAACAGTAAAAATAATGTATTACTATTTCTGGACGCATACTTTAAACATAAAACTTAAAAGTTTCAAAAAAACTTTCTTAAAAATTAGATATAACTTTAATAAGAAAATAGATTTCGAATAAATAAATCCATGTACAACAAACGCAACGCTTGTTTATATCAGTCATATTTACATTTACTTAGAAGAATATCAAGACTTTATCTTTTAATTAAACATTTAAATGAATTGAAACTTATTATTCAGTCTAAGCTGTTGGGGTTGCAGAGATAATGGATTGTCAAGAATAATTCATTTAATTTAATAAATGTGCATATTTTACATTATTTCAAATACTAGGAAAACATTTTAAAATGATTAATTAATTAAACTTTACCAGACAAATTCATTGTCTGGTTTAAGCAAGAGAAATTGATGACTGTATTTTTCATTACATTTGTAGTATTTTCAATAAGTAACAATGACTAATGAGCAAGCATTTTACATGAAATATACAGGGTGTCCGGAAACAATACGTTCCGTAACTTCGGGAGATGATTCTACATCCAAAAATATGAAGAAAAGTTCTCATGAACAGGGGTCCGGAAAAGCTTTCTAAGCGCTGTTCTCACCAAAGCAACCGGCGACCGCAACGCAACTGCAACGCAACCGCAACTTTAGTTGCATTGCTGGGCTGTTCTCACCAAACAACTGGCAACGGCAACGCGACCGCAACTTTAGTTGCGTTCCTCTTGTGTTCTCACTGAAATCAACTGTTTTGAAGTCTCTTGTTGAGGTAGTCCTGAACAAAATGTCGTCCTCGTCAGATGAAAATATGGCCGCTGCATACTTGCTACTGAATAAGCGTAAAAAAAACATACCGAAAATTTTGGGTTAACCCTTTTTATACCACAAATTTGGGACATAGTTTTTATATAGTGTCGCAGGAATTGAATAATGATCCTGTTAAAATCATATAAGCATCTGTGCGCTACAACGAGGGCCACAAAATTTAAAGTTTTTGCCGTTTCGTCCGTCATGACAGCAGTTCTTGCCAGCGACGCGGTATGCAACGCAACCAGTTAGCAACTGGTTGCGTTGCAGTTGCGTTGCCGTTGAGTAGGTGGGAACACTCGTATTTAAATATTAGCGCCGAGTCGCTTTGCAGTTGCGTTGCAGTTGCGTTGCGGTCGCCGGTTGCTTTGGTGAGAACAGCCACTAACGGAGCTACGGCTCTTTGAAGAGGGGCCTCAAAATGTGTTGTTTTATTAATTAGTTAATCAATACACCCTACCCGTTACGCACGCCCCTGGCTTTTTTTTCTATTTTTAACATTACCAAACTATTTCCCGTACCAAATATACCCTGGGTACCAAATTTTATCAATCTCGTTTCAGTATTGATTAACTAATTAATAAAACAACACATTTTGAGGCCCCTCTTCAAAGAGCCGTAGCTCCGTTAGAAAGCTTTTCCGGGCCCCTGTTCATGAGAACTTTTCTTCATATTTTTGGATGTAGAATCATCTCCCGAAGTTACGGAACGTTGTTTCCGGACACCCTGTATACAAAGTCTCAATTTTATAATGCAATTAATATTGATTCATAAATTTACTACAATAGGTAACAGATATCTTTCCAATTAAAATATGCAAAGTGTCCACAGATTCGTTCTCAACATGGAGATCTCCCTTACTATGAGAGATACAGTTTTGGTTAAATGGAATGGAATACTTCTTAGGTAAAGTTTAAACAAACCCCATAAACAAACTTTCGATATTTAAATTCGACTTCCTTTTAAAATAAATGAGTTATAGAAAAAAATGAGAAATTCATTTGTTTGCTACAGTTCCAGAACTACGTTAAATATCGAAAGTTTATTTTTGGGGTTTGGTATGGGGTATGAGTCTGTGGACAGACTCGCGCTGTACCTATAACCGTAAATTAGAAGAGTTTACCATGATGAATGCAATCGACTATCATCTACAAATGCCAAACTAGATTATTTTTGTTGTCGTCGGTAGCTTTGTTGATCTAGGTTTGAGATCTGGTCCCGCCGATTAGTGTCCGATAAAAAAAATGCCGAATTGAGCGTGGCGGTATGTTTTTGAATAAGCTACATCAAAGCCAGTCGATGTTTTTTCTAAAGTAGCAACACGAAGTCAAATTTTAAATAAATTTAATGAAAAAGACAACAATAAGGCCATAATCTCTGTCGGCGCCGGGCTTTGCAAACGTTGTCAATTCTTTATTTGAAATTTAGGATAAACTCATTAATTGTTGTTTTAACTGTAATTATTTATATGTCTATGATGTTAAATATTAAAAAAATAGCGGACATTAGGCATTTAAAGTAGAATTTGACATTACAATTTACCAGATAGGAGTGTAGGTCGTTATTGTTGCCTTCGTAAACGTCAAAATTCTGCTTTAGAAGAAACGATCGATTGTATTTGTAGTGAAATTTTAAAGAGCGTTCCCTGCTTGATGTTTCATGGTGAAAGCCAATACTTATGATCAGTTTTTAGTGATGCAACTCAATTTATAGAGTGTGCGCTATTAGTACAGGCCCTACATCTTTATAGTCCGATCAAGGTCAGTGTGGGGAACATAGGGCAATGTAATTCTTATGGGGAAATCTTACCCGACGTTACCGTTTTTCTTAACTCTGGAGCTATTGTTGAAACAACTTAGCGGGTGTATTAAGTACCCCTGAGGAAAGGACGGTAAACAGTACACGTAATCCCCCCTAATGCTTGAGTTCAGAGGAATAAAACCCATGAAAGTGAACCTTCTCTTGTCTGCTGAGAACCCAAGTGAGGAGTAGGTTTGGCAATACCGGTCTCCATAAGACCCACCGTAACTTTGATCTCTGGTACGGACTATAGTATACAGATTCTAACCCTATAGTGCGTTTCACCCTGCGAGTACCGGATTGGAAAGATGCCCTATATTTCTTCTGGACTTTCGATCTCCGACGTTGGCAGTTCTAGACGATAGTGAGCGGCAAAGTTTACTAACATAAATACAACCAGCAGTTCTCAAAAACCTTTCCATAAATAGTGGCTGTATCATTGATTTATTCACGTGGGTAACTACTTTTAAAATTATATTTCAATATAAAAAATTAAAATAAAATGTAAGTAAAACTTTTTTATGAAATTTCATTCGTTCTTTTACCGTAGTAATAGTTTAATTATAATGTAGCCCAGGCCGTCTCCTTTCTCCTAAAGTAGCAAGCACATACTGCTATTAAATATTGACCAATCAGGAAGTAGAGACTGCTAAGATGTCTCCAGGGCTGCAACACACCAAAAAAGAATTACACAATGCAGATCCAATATAATGACAATTGGTTTGAAAATGTTTCACATACCTACTTACCATGAGAACAATCGGTTAAATTTATTTTAAAGTAATGGAAAATGGCCGAAGCATTTTCTTAATTTATTCCGAGCGGTTATTAATTTTGCATCCGACCGGTCTTTGCCGTTATACCCCTCATAAAACCCTGGGGAATAATTATTTTCAAGCTTCCCACAAACTATGATTTATATCATACAACAGCATTGCTTCTAACTTGAACTTGTTAAACGAACGAATGAAGCAGTGTAAACACAACTCGGCTTTAATCTCCACCTTCAATTTACTAAAAGCTGACAAGGCACGCTTAAATGTAAAAACCTTCAAGCGGCACGAACTTTTTACGGTTTAAATTGCACCTGAGCCAAAAAAATAAACTGTTCTCATTTGCAACTCCAGGAATCGCGCAATATAGTAAGATTCCCTACGCTTGCTTTTGGTGAGCTGCGCCCTTTAGTTTTTCGTATCTAGTAGTAGGTAGTACCTTATGTAAAACAAAAACCTAACTTCAAACATTATGAGATATTTATGAGCTCCATGTAAAAGCCGTTAATGCAAGTCGCCTGCTTAATGCCTTCCCTAAACGTTAGCGTGTTCGAAATTAAGTTTAAAACGAGCTAGGAACGTATTATTTGTTCATCCATTTCCAGCGAATTATACGACAAGGTGTCAAATAAATGTAGCTATCTATGTTTTAAACGTAACAGATACAATAGTACTTATAAGAACAGTAGGTACGGCAATACACGAGAGTTTCACAAATCAAATGGAAATAAATTTGAAACTAGGTACTATTTCAGTATCAAATGTCCACGAAAATCTGTAACTGTAATCGAATCACCAAAGCAAAAGTAAAAGAATAGGCAACCCAAATAATAAATTAAATAGCTGCCCGGATTGCTATTTTAATATGAAAACAATAAGAAATTGGAAAAGCCTGTTTTACTGTTAATTATTAAAAATGTATATGAAATTTGAAAACTGATAATATAAACCATTTACCGAAATTATTTTACAAATTCTCTAAATGAACAAAAAATAACAACAAAGCGTGTCATTAGCTCGAGAGTATAGTATAATAAATTACAGTATACCTATAGCTTAAAGGACAGTAGTCTGAGTCCTTGCTGGCACGTTTGATATTTGAGGAATCAAATTGTTACTGCGCAGCTACCTACAAGTTGACGATAGCCAACGTTCGCGGCCAAATAAACAATAAACCGACTGCTCTCTATACAGGGTGTCCGGAAATGCTTTCTAAGGGGGTTACGGCTACTTGAAGGGGCCCCAAAAATGTGATCTTTTATTGATTATTTAATTACCACGAGTATGTTAAAAAAAGAGAAGAAAGACTAGGGGCGTGCTTAGCGATTATTTTGAAGTCGCAAATGATTGATACGTAATCCCAAAATCAAATTTTCGTCAAATTTTCGCAAGTCGTACGTTTCTTGAAAACGGTACAATTTCCGGCTATTACGAACAGTACTTTTCTTTCGTAAAATTATCTGACTCTTTATTTCTAAAGTAAAAAATTTAAAATTCAAAAATAATACAAAAAGCAGACATTTATCGGATACCCTACCCGTTACGCACGCCACTGGTCTTTTTTTATTATCAAAAAACGACTTCCCGTGCCAAATGTACTCTGTATACTAAATTTTACGAATCTAGTTTCAGTGGTGATTAAATAATCAATACAAGAACACATTTTAAGGGCCCCTTTCTAAGGGCCGTAGCTCCATCCTCGAAGTAGCGTTGTTTCCGGACACCCTATAGACTGTGGTATAATTATTATTACTTCAGAGGAAAAAACAATTAACTATTAGTAATCTTAGTTACTAATTGTATGTGTATTATTACGTTAACAGATGGTTTTAAACATAGGCACCCGGGACGAGATACCCATAGTGACCCAAATTAAAGTTTACATCCTGTATATAACCACATGTATTTTTTTGGTAAGTGTTAAAATTAGTTATCGGTATCTGTGAATCTTCATTGATTATTAATCAAACCGTAATCAAGCATTTCTTTAATTTGTTATTAAAGTTGTCAAATAGCATATCATATCGCAGTGTAATTGGCCTGGGCAATTTTACATAGGCAAAATCCATTTTCCTAAAATAACCATTTGCCTATAATATAGATGCTACCCAACACTGGTAACAATGCAGTGATTTTCAGAAACTCCTAAGCTTAACACTATTAGAATTTTGTGTCGATAAAAGTATTAAAATAACAAACTAATTAATTAGCTGCATCTGAATAATGAGGCAGTTTAAAGGCATATTTGGTATTTTCATTTTCCACCCAGAGGAAATTGATTAAATTCTGCTTGCGTTAGCTTATTCTTATTGATGTGACCTACGATATTCCTTTCACCTGCTGTATTGTGTTAGTAAAGTGAGTACTTAATTACTTCAATAATTTTGCAGTTAATATTCAGATATCGCAAAGATCAGTTAGGTTTCTCTATTTAATCAACAAACCGTTGAGTCTTGCTTATAGACCCGCAGATGTTACAGAATGTTTAGAATTTTATTTTCCGCATTCTCTCTTCTCTCCCTTCTTATCCCTACGCGGGATGCACGTTAAATCTAATACATTAATCAGATATCCAATTATTATATCCAAGTATTATACAGTGTGGAAGAAAAGTATGGAATAAATTCATTATTTCTAAAACGATGACGTTTCATGAAATTTCCTCGGACACGTCGATTTTACTTTTTAAAAAGACTCTTGTTCCTATACCTGTGCATTTCCAATGTTCATTTGTTTTCGCGTAATGACGTCATCGAATATTTTTTTTCCGACGACCTCTATGAAATGTGAACAAATTCACACTGTTTACTGTTACTGAAAATTGTTAATTTCACATGGCAACGAAACCGTGTGAAATGAGCGTGTGCAAAACATTTCACCCGCTAGACGATACAAATTAGTTGGCCACTTTGAAAATCGTCATTTGTTTTATTAAAAATTGAAACGTCAAACTACTAGCGTGTTACTAACCGAATTTTTGTTAAGAAAATTGGTAAATTGTAATAAATAAAAGGGGTAAATACATTTAATTCACATAATTTTATATTTTATTTAGTCTTGCTGTTGATATGAACGATATGGATGATAAAATGTTATAATTAATAAATTTTTTTATTTTGCTATTTTTAAAATTAAGTGGTGTTCGGAAAAGTTGTGGTCGCCGGAAAAGTACAGTGTACAACTAACTAATTATATGTACAATATACTATTAATGGAACCCGTATATTTTTTTAACGGATTCGTGTACAGCTCAACTTGTTGAATTCGAAAATGTACCACTTTAATACTTTATTTCTACACCTTCCCGAGAAAAAAAAGTGGAGGTGCAAACCTCCCCTGGACTTTCCCATACTAAAAATCAAGAAGGTCGTGCTAAAAATAAACATTTTGTTTATGCTATTTAACAGTAGGTCGAGAGGCAGCATTGGAAATTATTTGAATGCCTCGCGAGAAAAACGAGACTATACGGGTTCGATATGAACAAAAGAAAGACACCAAGATACGCATCTATCTGTACTCTGTAGTAGGTACTAAGGTACTGGTTAGAAATTACAACTGGCGAAGCCGGACGATCGCTACCGACCGACCGACGATCCGTTTCCGTCAAGAGTCCTACGTAAATATTCAAAATTCACGAATTTGTCATTAACCGTACATTTTAGCCATATAAACACCTTATACTATGTGATAGACAATTAAATTTTGCATTCAATTATATAATAATATATAAGATGTTTCATTCAAAATAACAAAGTTGCTTATTGTACTGTGGAAATCAAACGCCCTGTATACGTGATATACATTTAAGAAAATGCAGAATTATATACTAAATAACTTTTATATTTAAACATCTTTCATATTTTGACTAATAAAGGCGCCATAGGAGCATCAATTTCCGATTTTCAATACCTCGTAGAGCATTCATCAAAAAGGCAAATGTAGCTAATACCAAGCTGCAGAAGTGTAGAAAATCCTTAGAAAAAATACTTTTTTTGTAATAATTTTTCAAGAATTTCAAAATTTTTGGAAGAGCGCCGTTGCGACCGTTTTGGATTTACCCCTTCATTTCAAATTTCATCAAAATCGGTTCACTAGTTTTTGCGTTACAGGCGTTACATACATACATAAGCATAACCAACCACCCACCCACAGACAGACATTTTTTCTAGATCACTTTTTTGGGTTCCTGGGGGCCCAAAACACGTTTTTCAACGAAAATCTCGATTTCGAAAATGTAATGATACAATACTTCCCCTATACCAGTGGTGGTATGAGAAAGTAAAAAATAACCCATTCGTAGTAAGAACAACAAATTAATCAAGTCACCTAAGAAATTGTTTCCGGCTGCTAAACAAAATCTAATCAGAATCGATAATTAACAAATTAACAATTAGGTAGTATATGTTTAGTATCAGTTACGGGGTTTGATTTGTTTGAGTAGGGAGTTTTAGAGCACTATACGCTAGAGTACGCTAACGCTAACGATACGTCTTTGCTAAGCAACATATTGTTTTGCTTAGCAAAGACGTTAGTGTTATCGTTACCGTATTCTTAGCGTACGATGCTCAAAAACTCTTTTAATTGACGTAATTGATTAATACGGTATTTTCGATGGGGTTCACAGCTTTCAATCAAACCTCGAGTTATAATTTTAATAGATCAGTTTATTTTGTGGCTTTTCAGGGAACTACATCAGGCGTAACAAACTAGTTAGTAAAACCTAGTTCTTTTTCGCCTACTGAACGAAGATGTACTCCAGAAATAGCCATTACTATGAAGAAGGTTATCAAAAATCAACACCGCATCAAGCAGCGGTAATCCGTGCGAATCTACGTCAAGGGGTCTGCTAAATGGTGTAATTGTTACATTTAACGGCTTTGTAGATGTGTTAAAGTATTTATCAATGTTCGTGATGGTAACACTAGAAAAATAAATTTGCGGGGTTATGAGCTCTACCATTTGCAAAATAAGCTCGTACAGTTCAGATCTAAATTGCTACATCTCTGAATCGCAGATTTTCACAACATTATTTGGTTCAACATTCGATGACAACCGTTATAGTACCTACGCAAGTTTACAACCGCCTCTAGAATTTCAGCAAGATCTACCGAATTTAGAAAACTATGGCAACAAGCAAACAGCGAAGTACCTAGTGAATATATTTATCAAGGGTTGTCATCGTCAAAATCTAAGTGTACTTTTCCTAATACAAAACATCATCAAGGTAAAGGGCAAAGATGTATTTCACTCAACGCCCATTATATAATCTGTTTCAAAAATCATAGAAATAGACAATAGTAGGCAGATACGATACATGGTCCGTCAAATTAACCCGTCATATTCTATCTTAGAGCGAGAAGCTTACGAAGACGCTACATCCAAACCAAAATATCGATACTGTCGATATATCGATATATTCGATATATCGATTTATATATTCGATATTGGGTATTGATAATTACAAATTAATGCGACAAGTGGAAATTATACCCAAAATAAAGCTTTCAGAGATTTTTCAGTATGAGCTCAGGCTTGCTTGGGCTGAACCTTATTTCGGGCGGCGATGGTTTCCGAGCGTAGTTTATTAAGCGTTTCTTACTTGTTATCGGGAATTGTTCCGACTTTCAACGCGCTAAGACGTGTATCATCGCTGTCTCAAGTGTAGTGTGAAAGATAAAGTGCAATTATTTATTAACAATACTGTTACATTGAACAAACAAGTTTGAAAACAACATAAGCAGTAACTGTAAGTTATTTCTATCATTATAGCCGAAAATGATAACGATGCAAGTTCAATGGAAATTCAAACGCAAAATAAGTGTAAATCAGATCAACTAACACCCCCATTAAATGAAGTACAAAAACGCTATATGTGGACGCCAAGCATGTTAACAGAAAATAAATACTACTTGCCCCCTAACCTTGAAGCCAACCTCAATGACAATGACAATCAATCTCAAAATGCGGGCGACACAACAAATACTCCGATAGCAAAACCAAAAATACCACCCATTTATCTTCACAATGCAATAAAACACACAGCATTGACTGAAAACATCAAAAAATTAATAACAGGCGAATTCTCTACTTTCTGTAATTCAAATTCATTACGAATAAACTTATCCAATGAAGATGATTATAGAATGATAACTAAATACTTTAAAGATAATGACGTAAAATATCACACGTTCCAAAACCCAAACGACAAACCGCTCAATGTCGTGATTAAAAACGTACCGATATCACTAACTGATCAGGAAATCCTCAACGAACTTAATAAATCGGTACCAGCCACTAAAGTAACACGCCTTCTAACCAAGAACAAACAACCACTACCTATTTGCGCAGTGGAATTAACAGATAATGATAATGCCAAAAAAAAATTTTTCCCTAAAAAGTCTTTACCATTCCATTGTCACTGTAGAATTGAGAAGAAAATCAACAGACATTCCTCAGTGCCATAGATGCCAAGGTTACGGTCACACGAAAAACTACTGTACACTAGACTCGCGATGTGTGAAGTGTGCAGGTAATCACCAACACCAACAATGTAATAAAAAATCAGATGAAGCGCCTAAATGCGCTAACTTCGGAGGTCCACATCCCGCAAGTTATCGTGGTTGCAGTCATCACATTGAACTAATTCAAAAACGAATGAGAAGTAGCAATAATCAACCGAATACTGGCAACAGAAGAAATTATTTTGTCAATCACAATCAATCATTTGCAGATATAACACGAAATCCCCCAGCAGCTAATCCGAACCCTTTTAGCACAAACCAATCAACCTATCCTGCGAGCCAATCAAGTACAACCAACATAGTCAAAATCCTTATTGATCTGTTAACCCCCTATCTTCCTCTAATCAAAAATTTCATCACTAACATAATGCTCCCTCTACTCTTCAATGTACCATAATCTACCAAAAGCTATAGAGAAGATAACAATCCTAAACTGGAATGCAAATGGTATTTTAAACCAAAGATCAATATTCATAGCGTTTCTTGCCAGACACAACATAGATGTCGCGTGTATTACAGAAACCCATCTATCGGAGACAGACACGTTTAAAATACCCGGATACCAAGTTTACAGGAAAGACAGAAACGCCCGAATAGCAGCTGGTGGAGTAGCTATACTCGTGAAAAAGAAAATTATCCATAATCCCATTCCCAATATCGATAACCTAACCCTAGAAACAATAGGAATTAAAATTAAACTAAACGAACAATACCACACCATAATATGCGCCTACAGGCAACCTAACAAGAAGATAGTAGAGGAAGACTTGAAAGTAATATTCAACACAACAGAACCGCTCCTGATAATTGGAGATTTAAATTCCAAAAATCAACTATGGGGATGTAGAGCAAACAGTCCTGAGGGAATTAAAATGGAAAGATTTACGACAAAATATTCTTTCCAAATAATAACTCCTGGAAAATACACATACCATCCTTATCGTAATGATCATCTGCCGGACATATTAGACATCATACTACAAAAGAATTTCGCTAACCCGACACACCAAAATGTAGTAGAAGAGCTTGATTCAGACCACCTGCCTGTGATCATATCGTTTATTAGCACACCTCAAGTGGTACAACCAATACCTAGACTAATTAATGGGATAGTAAACTGGGAAAATTTCCGAACCTATCTCGACGAACAACTGAAATGCCCAACTAGCCTACGCAACAACAAAGATATAGATACAGCAACATCCAAAATTACAACCTGAATAATAGAAAGCGTGCATAAGGCAACAGTAACCACCGCAGGTAACCACAAGCCAAAACACCATTACTTACCAGATAAAATAACGGAACTAATCAAAAGGAAAAGCCAAACTAGACGTGAATGGCAGAGAAACCGAAATCCTGAAACGAAACGTCTACTGAATAGATTAACACATTGCCTAAAACGAGAATTGGATGAGCTAAGAATCAACACATATAAAAAATATATTGAAGACCGCGAACCAGGCGACTTGGGAATGGGGAGAGCCACTAAGCGTATATTAAAACAACGGGAGGAAATTCCAACGCTAAGTGCAGGGAACACATTACTGTACTACTGACGAAGAGAAATCAACAGCCTTCGCAACTCATTTGGCAAAAGTATTTACCCCAAAAACTACCTGTACACCCACCCACACAGTACACATAATCAATCATATTGAATCTAATCTACCAATGATAACCGAACAGATTGCACCCACCTCGCCCAGTGAACTTAAAACTATGATCGAGAATCTCCCAAAGAGAAAATCCCCTGGATAGGATCTCATCACGAACTTCGTACTAACACAGCTCACTAAAAAATCCCTAGCGTATCTCTCGGCCACATTTAATGCATGCCTCCGACAAGGTTATTTCCCACAAACTTGAAAGCATGCTTACATATTGGTGTTTCCAAAGCCGGGCAAAGACAAAAAGCAAATCAACAACTATAGGCCGATAAGCTTGTTGACATCGCTCTCCAAGCTCTTGGAGAAAATTATTTACACTCGCCTAATGAATGAGCTAACTCCACTTAACATAATACCACCATTCCAGTTCGGCTTTAGGAAAAAATACTCAACTCTTCATCAGCTCCAGCGCATCTCAGAGACAATTGAAGAGGGATTCGAAAGAAAAAGCTATACTGTGGCAGTCTTCCTTGATGTAGCCCAGGCCTTTGACAAGGTCTGGTTGAAAGGCTTAAAAAGCAAAATAATCAAAATTAGACTCTCCAACTACCTAAAAGCAATAGTCTTCTCTTTTCTTGAAAATCGAACGTTTGCCGTACGTATCAACTCCACAATATCTGAAACAAAAGCCATTAGAGCAGGCGTGCCACAAGGCAGTGTGCTAGGACCACTGCTGTTTAATATATATACATCAGACATTCCAACCATTAAGGCAACCTTAGCTACTTTTGCAGACGACACGGCAATCCTAGTGCAGCACACTGACCTCACCCAAGCCATAGAGAAGTTGCAGACCGCAGTATATGCTCATGGTTTAACCGATGGAATATACAAATAAACCCAACTAAATGTCAAGCCAAGATATTCTCCCTCAGAAGAATTCAAAACCCACCTAGCGTAATAATAAACAATAATACCATTTACTGGAATCCCACCGAGGCTGCAGTAAAGTACCTGGGAGTACTACTTGACACACGGCTAACCTGGAAACTCCACGTAAACCAAAAGTTGAATCAAAGCTATGCGAGGCTTGCACAATTGTATCCCCTTATAAACAGAAAATCTTCCCTGAAACCTAAGTGTACTATAATGATGTATAAATCATTAATAAGACCTCTAGCTCTATATGTATCACCAGTCTGAAATAACACGGCCAAATCTAATCTAGAAAAACTACAAAGACTGCAAAATAAAATACTCCGAATAGCAGTAAACGCCTCTTGCAGTGGCGGCTCGTCAGATGACGCAGGTGAAGCGCCGCTTCACCTAAACTACACCCGTAACTTTAAATTTTTTCTCAAAATCTCAACAAAAAATGCTTTTCTTTATTTAATACTTTTAATATTTGTATTTATCTGCATTTATCATTGAACGGCGCACCGCGCCGGCCGGCGCCGTTGACTGTTACCTACCATTAATTTACATTCGTCACTTAACTGAAGAAGGGTTGCCTATATAATATCTCAATGCTGCTTCAATACTTATCGTATTAAATGTCGGTTGCCATGACGACATCGTAAACAACCGCTGTTTACGATTCGGCAAATGAAGCAGGGCTTAGAGCTTGCGTCACGACCTTGCTTAGTTGCTTCTATGCCTTTGCCTTGCCTGATTACATCAGTAGCCCTCGTGGTCCCCACTGTTCAATACGCGTACGTTTATTTCTTCTCGGTGTTGCTACTTTGCTAGACTCTTACAATGTTTCCCTTGAATGATACCGTATGTATATTATTAGAAACACCGTTCTCAAGGTGGAACGACCATGATACAAAAGAATATATACCATAAATGTTGATATTTTTGAATTCAGAATTTCATTATCTATCCAAATCTGCCAAAACAATAGGGGGTTGCCATTTAAAAAAATGTCGATGACGTCACTGCTTGAAACCGGAAAGCGGTAGAAAAATGAAAATTATCTCAAAATGTTTGTTTTAAAATAAATCAATTTGACGTGTCAAACCGTTTTTCTTTAAATTTGCCGGGAAAAGAATTATTTCCATTATTCCAAACTTTATGCGCGCACTGTATAATAGGTACTACCTAGGTAACATATAATTATTTTGTGTTCCCATAAATGTAATATATTTGGCCGGCCCTCTGTGGGGGGGGGGGGTGATAACGAATCTGCTTCACCCATTCCTGAAGCCACGAGCCGCCACTGGCCCCTTGGTATATTCGTAACGAACAACTACACTTTGAACTAGGCATATCAACAGTCCAAAATTATATCAGTGTGAGTGCCAACAGATTTTTCAAAAACATACGCGAGTGCGATGGCGCGGTACACTACAACATAGGTAGACAAAATCTTCACCATAGACTAAAGCGCAAGCTGCCACAAGACTTGTATTTAACTGAAATTGACAGTGATTAACTATTTAAGAAAATATCACACCAATATGAAGGGGGGCTATTAACCATCATAAGCTCGTATTCATATTTATTGCTACTAACAATGCCATGAATAACATTGTAATATATTGTTGAACTGGAAAATAAACATATTAAAAAAAAAAAACTTGTTATCGGTACATATCGGTATATCGATACAATTCCGATTTCGATTGCTAAAAGGTAGTCGGGGTCTAATGCTATCGCGTTGGCTGCTTACATTTCGAGTGTCGAAATACGAGGGCGTTAGGGAATACCCGTTTGGGTATTATTTGGTTTCTATTCGATATATCGATATTTTCCAAATTCAATATCGGTATTCGATATATCGAAAAAAATCCCAGCCCTAGTTTGAACCTTACGAATATTGCAGTATTTCTGTTGTTGTTCCCCATACCAATTATTTTACACTATGGAGGTGGTAGTGTCACGGTACTTAGTATCAATTTCAGTTCTATTAACTTAACTAACCAAACTTTACTAACTGTCAAAATGATCATTCGGGTTAGTTAACAGTGTACACTTACACAACGTACAACTTAGTACAACAGTGTTGTCATATGTACAGTCAGCGACAAATGTTTTCACCAGTATGATACCATTGAACACGTTTTTCTGAGAAATATAAGAGGTACCATAACGTCGTTTTTATTGTTTTATATAGGTATCTTGGTAACACTGTTAACAAGATGAAATGAAAAATATAGAAATGTGTTAGATTTCTCAGTAAAGCGGGTTACAGTGGTACAAGACTGGTGAAAACATTTGTCGCTGACTGTACATAAACAACGTCGATAGAAATCTTCTACAACCACATTTCTATCGCGGTTAAGGAATACCGAATAGCATAATCGAGAAACGCAATCGAAGTTCGTCATAATTTTCATGACCTACTGTCAAAAAACCAGTTGTTCTAATATGAATCCACTATTCATCAAGTGGTGGCATGGCCGCGTATGACGCATATTTGAAAAAGCAATATCTTGAAAAGTGACTTACAGAAACTTAATTAGATATTTAAAAACTGCATTCAAAAGTGTCATAATAATGTCAAAACTGTTGCCAATAACAATCAAATTACACAGGGAAATAGTAAACTGAATATTTAAGATTTTTCAGCCTGTACTGAAAACTACGTAAAATTTGAATAGTGATCATAGACTCATAGTAGTCCTCAATACGCTGAATATTTTTTCTCATTTAACCGAATCTCAACACTAATATTAATGCACCCGTGGACATAGCTTAACCACAGATTCCTGGGATTTAACTCAACTTACCTAGTAACGAGAGATCAATAAAAAAGCCAACTAGGGTAGGCTGTGAAATTGAATTATTTTAAATTGGTACTGTAGCCACATCCACAGAATGACATTTCTGACATGAAAATTTAAAACTGAACGCTCTTGTCTAAGTCTTTAAGTTTTTTATTTGATAATAATATTTTAATAATTTGATAATCAAATAAAAAACTTAGACAAGAGCGTTCAGTTTTAAATTTTCATGTCAGAAATGTCATTCTGTGGATGTGGCTACAGTACCAATTTAAAATAATTCAATTTCACAGCCTGCCCTAATTGGTTTTTTTATTGATCTCTCGCTATATCCAATAGCGTTCGTTTAGCTAATAGGTATTCTGCAATTTTTTTAAAAAACTTTGAAAGAGTTTATGCTTGTTATCACGCTTGTTATCTATTTTCTTTTCATATTTGGCTTGTAGTTCTTTGGGTCATTTAATATCCGATAGTTACTGTAGCATAAATAGTTCATGCGTTTCAGCTACATGAGTTGAATTCGTAGGTAAGCATATAATCTTGAAATTTTATATTCTTAACTAGTTCCTAGAAATGAGTTTCAAAGCGACGCGGTTCCCCGTCATTACTACCTTTACAGTTGGTTGAGTTTGTGGTGCGTGTGTTCACCAATGTGCACGGTCGGACGGTTAGCAGAAAATATAATTGAATCAATACGCACTATTTGAGCACTTCACAGATAACTGATTTATTACGGTAAGAGGGGCAGCGCTTTACATTTTCGAAGAAAAATAGTACCTACCTTTTAATTTAATGTGTAAGTTTTTTCTCTAGCAACAAAGGGAAGAATACTCACTTAGTGAATGGGTTGTCTCAGGCTTAAATTAAAATTAAAACGTATTAATAACAGCTGCTCCCTTCCTACTTATCTGTTTATTGTTTGTATTACCTATACCTACCATTCTGTTAAAACACCTGTAACACTTCTTGTAGGTACTAGATTTCCCCAGTAATGTCTTACCTGTTGCTATTCACATACGAATTCCAATGCTAAATTTTTAATTTTCAATTATTTGTCTTCCTAATTATTTTAAAACTAAACTGTAGATTATTTTTTTACAGAGGAAAAAATACTGTATCTGCACATGTTATTGAATACAAGTTTTCATTGACAGAAAGCATAAAATTATTCATCCCCTCTAATTACTAAACCCACAAACAATATTATTATTTTGACTGGTTGAATTTTCCAAATTCTACACAACGATCATACTAATAATATTAAAAACACTTGAACAAAACGGAAAATAACTTTATTTGGTCAATTTTACAAAAAAAAAACAGTTTCAAACCAGTTGATTAGTCTTTGTTCAGTTGTGTGACAAGAAACAAAACAGAACAGTGATTGCAGGTGTACTATTTCCGGAGTACCTACCATTTTATGATTTGCACTTTTTCATCAAGAAAGTACATGATTTTTATACAATAGTTATTTATGCAAGTGCAACATGTGCAGAAAGTTAGTGTTTATCGCATTAGGCGTAAAGTTGTCCACCAACGCGTCAGCGGAGGTGAACAATACGCCGTATGCGATAAACATACTTTCTGCCGAGTTTGCATACACTATTTTTTCTACGATCGTGGTTTATTCAACCAAAATATTAAAATGAATTCAAGCATTTTGTATTCAGCACTTATTAATGAATGAGGTTGCTCAGGTAGATGTAAACTTTACATAGCAACCAAGCTGTCATTTTAATAAACAACAAAAACTAAATACAGACGTCATTACGTTTAATTTTGTAAAAGTTGCATATTTCTATGAAAAATCAAAATATTTAAAATCGTCGACCCTTTGGTCTACATATTCTATGTTGAGGACAACGCTTGCAGTAAAAAATAACGTTGATCTTGAAAATATGCGAAATTAATGGCATTTCTAAAGAGGAAATCTGTTGGATATCGTTTCTTCACGGAAACACCGAATGAGAAATATTTAATGATAAAGGTACAGTCAGCGACAAATGTTTTCACCAGTCTTGTACCACTGTAACCCGCTTTACTGAGAAATATAACACATTTCCATATTTCATTTCATCTTGTTAACAGTGTTACCAACATACCTATATAAAACAATAAGAACGACGTTATGGTACCTCTTATATTTCTCAGAAAAACGTGTTCATTGGTATCGTAGCCTACTGGTGAAAACATTTGTCGCTGACTGTACATAAAAAACATTCAAAATTGTAATACTTACTTTACTGTCAAATTAATGTTGAAATACGTAGTTAGGATTAGGTAATTATGAATTTGTATATCAATAAACGTGGTTCTAACAATGTTTTGTATTTTCAGCGCACGCACGCATGCGAGTGCAATAAATTTTTTTTTTCTATAGCAGATGTTAAAGTGTACTTTGTTCGACTAAAAATAGTTGATCAAGTATTACTTTAACCGCAAGGGTAGATAAAGTAACACTTTAACCGCAAGGATAGATAAAGTAGTTTAATTTTCTGGAATCTCCATGGAAACCGAATGGAAACCTTTGCTACTGAGATTTTCGGATTTAATATAATCTAATTTTAAATTGTTTGTTTTACAAATTTTTCTTATTTTTTTAACATCTGCTATAGAAAAAAATAGAATTTTATACACGACGATAAAATTTAATTATCGACTCGCGAAAAGACTTTCCGCTTGTAGATAAAATATAATTTTATCGTCTTGTATAAAAAATAACTATTACAACACACGTTGAAAAAAGCAAAAAAGTATAATTTGTCTTACACAAAATAATAATAAATAAGAGAGTTAAGATCAATATTTTTACTTGTAATGAGTTAGCAGTAATAAATATTAAATTAAGTCTCGAAGTCTGAACCACAATCAGGTTAATAAAAGGCGAAGTGATGAGAAGATGAATTTAATGCATTACATACAATACATTTAGCTATCTTATAACATTAATATAATGACACTGGGTTCACATGAGATGGACGGCCCTTTTGGGCGAAAAATGAAGCCTAGGATAACCTCTCTCTCCTTACTTCCAGGGTTTAGTCATCCTTGTGTTTTGCCGTGCGAGACTACCCGGTTGGATGAATGGATCCTGGTGATTGACTCACCTCTGGGACAGTTACGGATTCCTGAAGGATGGCAACACGTCATTTTGGCCTGTATTTCACTTGCATGGAAGACCAACTCACCTCGAGGTGACGGTTACCAGAAGTGGGCGGCGCGTTCATTTTGCAGATTTTCTGCAAATAGGCGTCTGTTAACGTTATCACTAGCAGGGGGTGATGTGGTGGTACCTGTTGGAGTATCAAAACATCTTGCACCCCCACCACCGGTAGCGGTGCGGGTGCTGCTACAAGCAAAAGAAAAGATTTATCTGGTTTTCAACCACCGACGCGACAACTTGCTTTTATGTAATATTTCGCTAAATTGTTAATAAACGTAAGATACTATTATTCGTTAGTTTTATTCATTTATTCGTTAACGTACTAACTAAAAGCTCCTATAGTCTGTCGGTTGAAACAAGTAATGCACGTCATAGATCACATGATTAACCACCAACACCGACGGTAACATCGAATAAAAAAATTCAAATTTAATTCTTTTACTTTTTTCCAATTTTTTACTTTTTTAATTTAGTAGATAACGGTACGTGGCTAAAAGGCCTATGCATTTTTGTAGATAAATAACAAATCAGCTTTCAGATATTTATATTGTGTAGCACAACCATCGCCACGTTGGTATTATTTCCACCCAGTTTACATATTTGTTGTGGTTGTCAGTGCAGGTTAGTTTCGTTCGTTTATTCCCTTTGTTGTCAATCTTTCCAAGTTTAATTTGATTTTTACTGCTATAAAAAACAGTTCTTTTCAGAACTAATTCGTATCGTATTTTTGTACACGTATACAAAATGCCGAAACCTTTAAGCAGACAGTCAAAACAACTTGTCTATAACATTTTAAACTGTTTAGTTTGTGCATATACACATACAAGGTTGTGATGTCATCAATTTTATTCATGACGTGCATTACTTGTTTCAACCGACAGACTATATGTAGTTTCATTAATTCTTAGCTTATCCTCAGCTATCCTGTCGTTCTGACAGCTACAGATACACGTACGTTAGGAAAAAAATAATTTAGGTACATTTTTATTTTTGACATAATCTGCTTGTATTTAAAATTTCCTTTTCACTTTCCATGATTAAACCTGTATACCTGTATAGGTCCAAACCGTAAGGCTGGTATTTACTTTTTTTTCCTTGGGTGTGGTCATTGTGCCCACAGCACCGCTGGCATTTACTTAAAGCATAGTCCAATTTGATGTATGGAAAGTTGCATACCTACAATAACAAGAATAATGCTTGCCTTGAAATTTTGTTTCATATTTTTAAATATTTCAGATTCTTCTGACGTTACCAAAATTGATAAATGCAATAAAGAATAATGAATTTACTGTATTGAATATAGATTTTGTCGTTATATTATTTTAATTTTTTTTTGTCAAACAACAATACCTAGTAGAAAGTTGTAATCCGTTATAATCCGTCTTTTGTGTATTGGCTCCATTGTGTTGCCTTCATGCTAAATTGCAAAAGGTGAATTATATTCATATTTCTAAAATTTTATTTCCATTATTTCCGAATTAATTTGAATTTTAGAAAAAAAATTCTTGTGGCATTTGAAAGAGCGTGGTTATATCTATCTATTGATAGAGAGAATTTTTCGATATCCATATTTTTGTAAATACTACTTGAAAATTTTAAAGTAAAATAGAGTTGTACATTTTTTAATGCTGAAAAGTTATTTTTTAGAAATTAAACAAAAACGTTCTATGTGTAGACAGATAAAACACCAATAATAAGAAAACAATTTCGCCCGCCCTTCCTACTTTAAAATTGGCTATGAAAAATTAGAACAAAATGTGCATAAAATGGGGAATATTTCAAGGTGTAAACTCCAGCCTTAAGGTCCCGTTAATGAAGTAATTTAGAGTCGAAATTGTTTAATTATCATGTTCGCAAATAATCTAATCAACATTGTATAAAGAATGCAAATGTTGGTGAATAGAGTACAGAAATACCAATTAACTACATCCAATGTTATTTGCCACGGGATGGGACAATATTAAGGGGAGATGTCGAATTGTATCCCAATCTGGTCAGGTAGTTTTTCAACACGTTCGAGTTGTATCCCAAAGTTATGTCGAATTGTATCCCGCTTATTAGTTGTTACTGTATAGTGGATAATGAGGTAACTTAAGCAATGCGAAAACTTTCAGCTGAATTTTCTCTTTTCAAGTTTAATTTTGAAAAATATCTTAAGCTAAAAGGGTTGACCTTATTATCGTTCAAAAAATGATATTTTTTCTACCCCCATCCCCAAGTTTATCTTATTAGTAAATTATATATTTTGCAATCATTGTCGTTGTTTCTTGTAAGCTATACAGCCAAATGACTCAGACTACTTAGTCCAGACTTTCATATCAGAGGATTCGCCTTTTCCACCAGAGATTTGGTTGGAACATTCAGCATCAGCATCCCTTTATAAAGGGATAGAGGATAGAGGTACCCTTAAGGTAACTTAAGTGATAGTAATAAAATAATAATTATCTCTTAAGCTGATAACCCGAACGGGATACAACTCGAACATAGCTGCTTGCTCAATTTTTCAGGTAAGATACATCTGGGATACAACTCAACCGTGTCCATATCAAGTATTTAGGTAACATACTCAGAGCTTCGAAGTTGACTTTTCCATAAAGGAAATGATTTTTTAACTTTTATACCCGTATATTCGAAGCCAAATCACGACTGGTACTGCTTTCTACGTTCCCGGTGTAGGAAAACTGTATTCCTCGTGGCATGTGAAAGAAGACTCCAAAGATATTATCATCTTCTAGGTAAGTATTTAACATGGCACCCTGGAGCCAATTACAAAACGTAGGTTTATTTTCTTCATTACCCTGGGACGAGGTTTTTTTGCAACTACCTACTTCGTTAGTGCGGGATTTCCACCACGATTGTTGGACTCCCTATTGGCAGTAACTCGTCTTGGCGAGAACTTCTGTTTATAGGCGGTTGCAGCTTTTGCAGCGGTTCTGCAAAAGGTCATCTCTGTCTATAGTACCTCGGCGCTGATGCATTCGATAATATCTCCGATCCCTAATTTTTTCCATCGTCTGATCAAATCAGTCTCAAAGTACCTCTGAGCGAAAGATAACAGCACCCTTGTTTAGGGTTCAGGTCCCTTTTTTCAGAAACGGCCCATTAACATAAAATTTCAAAACTACTTCGATTAAAAAACTAACATAAACCAGAATACGAATGTGTAGGAAAAAATTAGATTGTTGGATGGCATCGATAAAGACTAACGTCGTTGCATGTCGATCCTGATTTATATTTCGCTAAATCTACAGCGAATGTTTAACAGTATTTACCGACTTTTCATTAAACTCTTTATTCAAGTTAGAGAAAATAATAAAAATAAAACATGAATAATGTAATGCACACACAACGTGCCTGGAGTTATAAATAGGTACTAACGCTAATGAGTAAAACCACATCCATTAAAATTAAATAAGTCCCACATGTTTCAAAAATACTGTTTTACATGTCTATCCACTACCCAACCAGGAATAACACCAGATTCATTCGGGAGTAAAATCAGTGGATGGATATCCCCCAAGTCTGTAGCATATGATACAGCATTTACTTTTTCTTCATTTATATAAGAGTAGATTGTAAATAAGCAATTATTAATTTAAAATAAAATTATATTCATTAAAGTTTGCCATAACAAAAACCAAGTAGGTACCTATGACTTAGCTTAAATTTCTTGTCAAAATTGAAAAGTGAATTAAATATGTGTTATATCGCAACATGCAGACCATGCAATGTCTTTGGTGAATCTAATTTTGAATCATACGATATGTACCCAGGTGAAATAATAGGGATGAATGAAAAATTTAAGGTTCTTTCAGTATATTACACATTGCATATTGGCTTTAATCGATTTTAAATTTAGCTTTGGACATCTAAAACTACTACATTCCAAATATCTCATTTTATTAGTACTTTAGTAATAATTAAGTTATAACGTACACAAAATAAAGTAACTCTTCAAAAAATATTAAATTTTCAATCCCAGAGGTGCCTACTACACATTGACACTAACGTAAGCAACCCACGTTCGCTCATAAATTCAGTTGGGTAGTAAAGTTAAAATTCCAGTTTACATTCAGCGATCATATGATATAATATAAGCGAGAAAGGAGTTACATAAATGAGAGCGTTTTCAAAGCGAAAATATAAAATCAATTAGTAAATATGCTTTGCCTACTAAATATTCTACTACGACACTGCATACAAAATTTATGTCACTGAAACATTAAAAGCAATTTAGTGTTTTAATTACAGCAACAGTAATTTGTGTATTTATGTCTTTTAAGTTTGTACACCTGCTATGATCGTTTATTCAATCCTTTATACTTCTGCCAATTTCACTCTGTAATACAAAGATTCTTTAAAGTGAAATCATGTCGGTTCAGCTAAGCCAAGATTAATTACCATTAATACAATCTTTACAAGAACTGTACTATCTATGGCAATTATGTATTAATCTTGGTTTAGCTGAATCGGACTTTAAACCAGAACTCAATAACTAAGCGTGCCCACTCTACAACTTTAAAAGTTATGTTGTATAAAGTTATCATGGGGAATCCTAAATCAGAGGCAAGACCAAATAATAATACTATATTTTCCATGCTACCGGCAATGTAAGTAGGCCTAAACGGACAAAACCGAAACTCGTGTCGAAAAATCAAAACTGTTTTCAATTTTTTTGAGAAGATAAGCAAACCGTTTCTGTTTTCCTTTTCGTGCCCCAATCCAAACAGCCAATGCCTGTTTCCGTTAAATGGCCTAATCGCGTTTGCGTTTTGTTCTTAGAACCGTTTCTACCAAACGAACAGCGTCTTGTTCAAGTTGTGTTTTTGTTTTTGGACCTTTTCGACTTCTGTTACAGTCACATTGTTTTAAAACATTTTTACCATACAACGAACATGTATAGGGAAGATTTTTTTAAATTTGGTTGTGGTTAGTTTCGTGGTGGGTTAGTTTGTACTGTCCACCACAGGCGCCAAGGTTAAAACATGCCATTCGGTGTTCAACTATTTCAGTTTTTGGAGGTTGAAGAAATAAAATGTTATTACACTTAAAAATTATAGACTATACATGAATTTTAATTATGTCAAGCGTAACCATTATTACTAACAAATCAGTATTCTCTCTGACGATGATCCCGTTTTGTCATTGGCCAGATATATTTATGTGAGTATAATCGTCACCAAGAACTATTTGGAGGTCACAGTCGGCAGCTTCAAATTGTTTTGACAGAAAAGAGAAAATTTATTTTAATTCTAAAGAATTGAGACTGTGTTACTGATGGAAAAATTGCAGCACTTATAGCAATGTCCACTGACTTCTTATCTATTACTGACCTTAAATTCTCCCAATTTTTAGTGCTATGTGCACTTTCAGTGTAACCGTCAAAAACAATGGTGCACTCGGTACCATATTTTCTCTTTATGTAGTAATCGACGTAACTGTCACAAATTTGAGAAAATGACCCAAGTTTCGGCAACTACTCTATGCAAGAAGTCACCACCGTCTATGACAAAATAAGGCTCTAAGGGTAGTTCTGTGGCAACATTCTTCTAATATATCAATTAAGGAAGACTTTTTTCATTTTCTTAGTGAAACGGTATCGTGGAGCTAACTCATATTTTAAGCATGATTTCAATTCTGTCAGTCTTTATGACATAAACTATCCGCTGAAACGATGTTTTTTATTTTATCTTTACGCAAAAATGTTGCTTTTTCTCTTTCATAGTTGAACCATGAAAAATCGGATTTCGTGTCGGATTGGTATAATCTGGGATTAGGCCACAAAAAACACATTGATTTAAAGTCAGATGGTAAATTCAATTTTCGGAGTTATAATGCGACTCTTCTGAGGATTTGTGGTTCGTTTCTGTGACACGTCGTATCATATAAACATATCTACATTTTGAATGTACGATACCGTCTTTGTTTTCAAGCAATATTATGCACATCATCATTTCGCATATTATTCATTCTCCTAACATTGTCGATTCCCTTTTTTATGTATCAAATAAGAGCTTTTTGCATAAAATGAATAGTTCTGTTGGTTCCATAATTACAAAAATTGCAGTTGCAATTTAGGAACAATTAAACTGCCAGCGACGTGTTTGGGGCAGTCCGAACGTTTAATATCACCTCCTACATTTGCAGTGGGTTGACGTTCATTTAGTCCACGCTGAACAGTAAATCTGGAGCCATACTATTCCATCATTCAAGCATTTCTATAAAACAAAATTCGTTACATAAACATCTCAACATTCCAACTCTAAACCTGATGATGTACGAGCCTAGAAAAATAGTAGGTATCAAGAGTCCTAATCTAGAACTTTATCGATCTAGTAATTCCAAAATTAATTTTAATTCATCGTTCCTATAGCATGTCATAAATTTCTTCTGTTCGGTATAACTTCTTCATCCGATAGTGAATTTACTGAGGGTAGGTACTGTTAGAGTCAGAACCTTAGGATAATGTAAAAAAAGATAGATTTCATTACAGCCTGCAAAAATAATGCTAGCTATTAATACACTAAGTTAAAAATAATTCTAGAATATAATTTACCTGTACGACAATTTGGTTGATGACTGGTAATTTCGATGTCAGCGCAAACTTAAAATCAATAAAACATTTATTTAAATATGATAACAATTTATAAGTTGTTGATTAAAATAGTCCAGTTCAGCAATCGTTTTTCGATTTTCACGCTCTGCAAACATATGCACACTTATCCCCTTCGACTGACTGACCCTAATTCTGGTCTGTGATTAAAGACCCTATCATTAGGCGTATCTACAATCTACACAACCTAATCGTAAATTACTGTTAACATTCCTTTTGATAATTATAAATCTAACAATGAGGTATCCAAATATTGGAAAGTATGGTTCTAGTTAATAGCTTACATTAGGCACTATCTAAGTTTAAGATTAAGTCATAAATTTCTAATTTCAATATATTATGTACTTATATAAACTTTGTATAAACTATTAATCAAATTTTTAAATAAAACTCTTAATTGGTTCTATTCAAAGATAGGTATTTATTAACACTAGGTCTTACGTCTATACAATTCATCCCAGAATCCCCAAATGTATTTTTCCTTTTCTTCCCTCGACCGCTGAGCTGCCTCCACATAATATTCACATCCTCGCCGTACCTGACTCAATGACTTGACCAGTCCTTGCTGGAGGCCGACAAGAAGACGGGTTCAATCCCTTTGTGGTATCGCCAAGTAGTTCCTAGAAGAGTTTCAAAAAATACTCCCATGTATAATGAACTATTGATTGATTCATTTTCTTATACAGAAGCAATCTTAAAATAATAATACACGTTTTATTACAACTCGATATTATACATCAACTCCTGCGAAACAATAGATATTATGATTAACGAAATTTAAAAAGTAGCATACAGAACATCCTCGGTTGGTTCAAGAATGCAACCACATAAATTGTATAAAAGCATGGCGGCATTGTTAGCTTATGGCTGCTTGGAATTCGATATCTGCACGCGTTCAACGCGCTCCAAATTAATGCCCGTAATAATTTGGATATGATTATACGCGATGTGACACCGTTAGGCATAAAGACAAAGAGATATTGTTGAATTTCTCGACTTAGCATTGTTCTCCTGAGTTATTCGATCGCAGCATGCAAATATATCTCTCCAGTTTCAAAGCGTAGTGAATGTAATTGATTCACTGGCGCATGATTGAATGTATGTTGAGCATTTCGGTTTGTTCATCTGGGTATTAACTATTTACGCATAAGACAAATTAAATCATTCTGGTAATGCGGTAATCTTTGAGCGTTCATGGAAAGGATGTTTCTTAAGGATAAGTAAAAAATGTCAGAGATAATTCTTTGATGATTTACAACAAATGCAGACAACATTTTTCACAAGAACTGTTGAAAATGACTAACACCAGCTAAGGTGCATGCACCCAATCCTCTCATTGATTGCCGAACTCGTTTTAACACAAATGGGTACCGATTCTCGAGTTTGTCTCGACATATATGTCATATACTATGGTGTGATTCACTTGCCAAATGCCGCCCATCCCATTCTCCCATCCGTCTATGTGTTTCCGCGGTTTGATTGTTTACTCAATCCTATTTCTTGCTCAATATTTTATGCATTCCCTGATTTTTCTTATAGGAAAAATCCATGTTTGTTCTTAATCAGAAACAAAAAACCACTGTTAAACTCTTAATTCAATCCCCATTTTATACCCTCGAATTAAAGCAAAAGTGTCAACTAATATTATATTTTTAGTTTCTCCATTTATGTTCGCTAAAGGCCTACATCGATCAATAAATTACTGTGCTTCATAAAGCAAACGAAATCTCGTTCAAAAGCAGGCTCTCCCCTCAAATTTATGTTCTACCAAGTGCCTGTCAGGAGCAAAGCACTAAAAGACTGCAATATTAGAAATTTATTAACATCAGCAACATATCCTACTAACATAGCTTGTGGTGCTAGGAAGTCTTTAAAAATGAATCATAAGTCTGGATACGAATGGTACGCTATTAAAGCTAGAAACCTATATCAGAATAAATTGAAAGAAAATTGGAATTAAATAATAGTCGTTCATACATTATAAAACTAAAGAAAAAAAACATTTTAATAACCGAAGGAATAACAAGGTACGTATACGATATATTAATATAATTAATAATTACTGTATTTCTATTTTGAACAAAAGGACATGTAGAATCTCGAATAATGCCGATTCAGTCGTAAAAATAAATGGTGATCGTCATCCAAACACAAGAACTTCCTCCCATAATGCATTTCGAAGACTCGAAAATACTGTGAGGGGTTTTGGTTGTATCAAACTAAGAGGAACAAGTGTCGGTAATAAAATTATATAAATATAGACCAAGATAAGTCTGCTGAGAAGAATTAGTTCGATATCTCCGTTATCTAAATTCTAAAATAATTCTACTTGGGTAAGCTATAATAATCAACTCTATGTACCTATATGAATAATCCAATTTGTTTTAGTAGCGGGAAAATCACATCGATTAACAGGCGTGGTGTAGAGTTAGAGTGGACAGACTCTGGAACTGCGATCACAAATTCCGGCCGGGGCCCGGTTCGAATCCTGCCACGAAACGAGTAAAACTGTTTCGTCCATGGATATTTGTCGGCGGCTTAGTTTAAGTGTTGGATGAGGGGACATATGGCGTAAATATCAAAAAAAGCATACTATTTAAAATCAAAGACGTATGGTTGACGTTCAGAATAGTTCTGTTATCTTGATAGCGAACCATAATTTCTGTTAAATTTATGTTGCAGTCTCAGGCAATTTATTAAAGTGAACTATGAAGCAGATTACCATTTTACTATGCTACAAAAATTAAAAGAAGAGTGGAATATAGAATACCTGGACGTTTCTAATCTTTTGAAAGATTATAGATTTCTATGTAACCATACCATAACGAATTACTAACTTCTCCTTGTTACTGTTGCTGAAGGTAAGTAAGTAATAGTCTATTATATTACTAGGAGTAGAAAGAGTTCATTTTGTGTTGAGCTCCTATATTGCGGCCGAGACGCTCGCGCCGAGGTTGTCACAGAGGCTGTTCAAAAGAGCGAACATGGTAGATAAATACAATGATGGTAGGGACATAAACCAAGGGAATGGATTGTACAGTTCATTTCCTGGCTTTATGTCCCTAAAAGATTAACGCAGAATTTATGAAGCGACCTACTACTATCGGTTGTCTCCGTTTTGCTTATGGTCCTCGCATACCTGAACCTTGAACGTAAATCTCTAGAGTGTTCATACTCGTTTAGCTTTCACCTAATGTGTTAAAGATAGACAATAGCTGGGACGTCGTATTACAACCGGAAAGTAGCTAGAAAGGTTTGTCAGTAGCGTTCAAAACAAATAATTTTACAGGGCAAATAGAAATTGGATTTATTTTAAACCTACAAATATTTTACAATAAAGATACGTACATTATAAATTGGCTACAACCAGTACTATTAATTTAACTTAACTATATTAGGCATTAGAAATAAATTACAACAAAATTAAATTACAAATTAAATTTATTGACATTCTCAAGCGTCACTTTGTTGAAATCCATGATTGTATAAATAATAAATATTAAATAAAATATCGATTTCAACGGGAAATAACAAGATTTATTCGCTTTATACGTATTTCGGCATCATTGTGCCATTGTCAAAAGCTATTATAAAATATTATAACAAATGCAAAAATATAGTAACTCCTTGATTCTATTATTTTAACACTGCGTGAAGCAGCTGGCCCCAGTCAACCCGTCGGAGGTCAGTCGCTTATCAGTGTTTTAAAAAGATATTTATTCCAAAATCTTCAGTAAAGGAGAATCTAAGAGATCAATTTGCTCATTCATTAAAGGTATGTTGTTTTTTGTGTGTTTATAAATTTCAAAAGCTTCTAAAATGTTTAATTTATTTTTGTTATCAGAAAAGTGTAAAAATTTAATTGTATTATTAGATGTTAATGTGTGATTTTGTTCTAACAAATGTTTAGCAAAATTTGATTTATGTGCATGTTTATATTTGTAACAACGGATATGTTCTTTTTGCCTAATACTAAAATTTCTAATTGTTTGACCTATATATACTGAATCACAATGTGAACAATTTAATTTATAAATACCTGATTTTAGCAAATCATTAATTTTGTCTTTAGCATTGAAAAGAGAGTATAGAATATTTTTATTTGTTTTAAAAATGACTTTATATTTATTTGTGTTATTTATAATTTTAGCAATCTTTTCTGAAATTTTACCAAAATATGGAATTGAAACGTATTTTAATGTTTTATCAGTGTTATTAATGGAATAAACTTTTTGAATAGCTAATTTATAATTTTTCTTTTTAATTAAAGTGTCAATAAGTGTAGTGTTATAACCATTGCTATATGCAATTTGTTTAATAATGGAAATTTCTCTATTAAAATTATTTTTATCTAAAGGAATTGTTAGAGCTCTGTGTACTAAAGATTGATATGCTGCTAATTTATGTGTATTATGATGACAAGAGTTATGTGGTATGGTAATATCAGTTTGTGTAGGTTTCCTATAAATTGAGTATTCGAGTATGTTTTCTGAATTAATTTTTATGTTTAAGTCTAAAAAGTTAATAGATCTGTTTTGTTCAATTTCTAGTGTAAATTTAATTTTTTGGTGTAAAGTATTAATAAAAATTAAAAAGTCGTCAATGTATTCGAAAGAACTATCAAAACATGCCAAAATATCATCAACATAACGAAACCAAAATACAATTTTATTTGATAGATTTGATTCAAATATTTGATCTTCTATATTTTCCATAAAAATATTAGCCAATAGTGGTGAAATGGGACTACCCATTGGTAACCCATCTTTCTGAAGATAAATTTTATCATTAAAAATAAAATAATTTTGATTAATACAAAGTTCAAATAATTGAATCAACTCTATCCTTTTTGTTAATTCAATGTTATTGTTAACTAAAACATTTTCTAATAAAGGAATACATTCCTGTGGGGGTATTTGTGAAAACATACTCGTAACATCAAAACTAACTATTTTACATAGTGGTGGTAAGCTAATGTTACTTAATTTATTAATCAATTCAGAAGTGTTTTTAACTGAATATTTTGGAGTGTATCCTAAATTATTAATTATATTATTTAATGTTTTAGCTAGCATGTGGTTTGGTGCATGTATGTATGAAACTACAGGTCTAATAGGAATGTTAGGTTTATGTATTTTAACTAAACCGTATAATTTTGGTGGTTGTGGATTTGGATATATTATGTTATGTTTCTCGTATGGTGTTAAAGTAATTTCACAATTTTTAATTGTTTGTTTTATTTGGTTTTGGTATTTATTTGTTGGATCTCTATTTAAAATTTCTAGATTAGAATCTGTTATAAAATCATTGACTTTTTCTAAATAATCATTTTTAGGTAAAAATACTAAAGTGTTTCCCTTATCTGCCCTAACAGAAATTAAATTATTTACTCTAACTTTTTCCTTAATTGATTTAATTAATGAAATATTATTATTTGTATTATATCTAAATTTATCGTTTATCGAAATTCTTTTTAATAAATTAGAAATTTGAGACTTTGCATAATTTAAATGCCTCTCTTTTATAATATTTTCAGAATTGACTGCTAAAATTTCTTTTATATTATTATCTAATTTTGGAAAAGTGGAAAATTTAAAACCTTTATTTAGAAACGTCATTTCTTTGTCATTAAATATTACGTTAGATAAATTTAGTACACGAGGATGAAAATTTATGATTTTATTAGGTTTTTTAGGTTCAATAGATTTTTGTTCTCTAATATTTTTATGGAAAATATAGAAGATCAAATATTTGAATCAAATCTATCAAATAAAATTGTATTTTGGTTTCGTTATGTTGATGATATTTTGGCATGTTTTGATAGTTCTTTCGAATACATTGACGACTTTTTAATTTTTATTAATACTTTACACCAAAAAATTAAATTTACACTAGAAATTGAACAAAACAGATCTATTAACTTTTTAGACTTAAACATAAAAATTAATTCAGAAAACATACTCGAATACTCAATTTATAGGAAACCTACACAAACTGATATTACCATACCACATAACTCTTGTCATCATAATACACATAAATTAGCAGCATATCAATCTTTAGTACACAGAGCTCTAACAATTCCTTTAGATAAAAATAATTTTAATAGAGAAATTTCCATTATTAAACAAATTGCATATAGCAATGGTTATAACACTACACTTATTGACACTTTAATTAAAAAGAAAAATTATAAATTAGCTATTCAAAAAGTTTATTCCATTAATAACACTGATAAAACATTAAAATACGTTTCAATTCCATATTTTGGTAAAATTTCAGAAAAGATTGCTAAAATTATAAATAACACAAATAAATATAAAGTCATTTTTAAAACAAATAAAAATATTCTATACTCTCTTTTCAATGCTAAAGACAAAATTAATGATTTGCTAAAATCAGGTATTTATAAATTAAATTGTTCACATTGTGATTCAGTATATATAGGTCAAACAATTAGAAATTTTAGTATTAGGCAAAAAGAACATATCCGTTGTTACAAATATAAACATGCACATAAATCAAATTTTGCTAAACATTTGTTAGAACAAAATCACACATTAACATCTAATAATACAATTAAATTTTTACACTTTTCTGATAACAAAAATAAATTAAACATTTTAGAAGCTTTTGAAATTTATAAACACACAAAAAACAACATACCTTTAATGAATGAGCAAATTGATCTCTTAGATTCTCCTTTACTGAAGATTTTGGAATAAATATCTTTTTAAAACACTGATAAGCGACTGACCTCCGACGGGTTGACTGGGGCCAGCTGCTTCACGCAGTGTTAAAATAATAGAATCAAGGAGTTACTATATTTTTGCATTTGTTATAATATTTTATAATAGCTTTTGACAATGGCACAATGATGCCGAAATACGTATAAAGCGAATAAATCTTGTTATTTCCCGTTGAAATCGATATTTTATTTAATATTTATTATTTATACAAATTAAATATTGAATTAAATATTAATTACTACAACTCAACTATCACTATCATAATAATCATCATCAGAACTTGAATCTAATGATAAAGTAATTATCATTGGGTTTACTTCTTCGAATACACGTTCACGTTCCCAGCACTCGTCAATAATTTTTGCAGTACAGTATGTTCTACAGTTTTTTCCATACCGCTGGCGTGACAGTTGATAGCGCTTCGTTCCACATCGAAATCACTTTGTCATCGCCATATCCATCCATCCAATAATATGTGCATCGTAGTAAGTCTTGCAGATTCCCCATATATTTTCGATAGCATTCAACTGACAGTGATATGGTGGAAGACGCAAAACTTGATGCCCTGCTTCATTGATTACTTGATCAAGTACGTACTCCTTGGGCTTCTTGTGATACCGCGCTATTGACAGAAGTTCTACTTTCAGTGCGTCATCTGGGAAATCAATATCTTCAGAACGTAACCACTCTTTAATTTCTTCTTTACGCCAATTTGATGCTGGTTGTTTCTTCAAAAGCACTGAATGATAAGGTGCGTTATCAATAACTAACACCGACGGTTGTTGTAATTGAATTAAAAGTTTTTCTTGAATCCACTTCATGAACTGCTCTGCATTCATACAATCATGATAATCGGCGGTTTTTTAAGATGATGAGAAAACCAGATCTGCTCCTTCAATGAAACCGTCCCCTGTTCCCGCATGCAAAATAATATAGCGTTTGCCTTCTCCGGATATTTTTTTTACGGTTTTCACAGATTCGTCTTGCGAACATCGTTTAGCCGCTCCTTTTGCGAAAATCCAAGTTTCAACCAAATAAACGAATTGATAACCCTGTTGTCTAAAATTTATGTATTTTCATAGAAATTTGGTCCTCTGCAGCTGAACATCGGGCTTTTCGCACAATGCACGTCTGTTATTCGCTTTTTTGAATTTAAAATTCATACACTGGAGTGCACGGTATAAACTTGTACGGCCGACATCGTTGATATACCGCTTTTTCAGCTCATTATACAGCGTGTCTAATGTAATATGCTTTTTTTCTGATTAGATCCTGTAGATGGTATCCCGAATTTCTCCCTTTTGTATGTCAGGAATGTCTGCAGATTTTGACTTGGAAGGTTTACTTTTCCTGTCTCCGTCTTCCCGATTCTCGTCAGCATCTTCTTGTACTTGGTGCCGTTTTATTTTAGATTTTATTGTATTCTCGTGTACTTGCAATGCGTTGGAGATTCGTTTTCGAACTTGTGTAACTGGCATCAAAGGACCCATATTATCCCTCTCACGAGTAAAATATTCCAATAAATTCAAAACTAGATCTTCGTAGTCGAGCTTCCGTTTTGGCATGCTGGCGCACAAATAGATAGGTACAGTCAGCGACTAATGTTTTCACCAGTCTTGTACCACTGTAACCCGCTTTACTGAGAAATGTAACACATTTCTATATTTCATTTCATCTTGTTAACAGTGTTATCAACATACCTATATAAAACAATAAGAACGACGTTTTGGTACCTCTTATATTTCTCAGAAAAACGTGTTCAATGGTATCATACTGGTGAAAACATTTGTCGCTGACTGTACACGTAATAATAATTATTAGAACTGCTTAAGGTTTATAGGGAGTGAGGTTTGCAACCCGTTTAACAAACATCTATTAATTCGCGGTTTTTTCATTTATTTTAGCAAATAAAGAAAAAGGCTCCGTAGGGACGTTTATACTGTATGTCTGTATATACTTATGCATCGAAAACGTTTTCAAAGTAATTTAGTAAAAAGTAATCTTTGACATAAGTTTCAACATGAACCTTGAAAACCCCTAAGTGATAGCAACCCCAACTTTAAAAATTTAAATGGAAATATACCCGTTGTGATACCTCTTTTGATAAGTATTTTTATTCTTAATATAACAAAAAAAAAAGCTTTTCAAAATCGGTTGATAAATAACAGAGATATTTAACAAAATGAAAAAAATGGGGTTGACATTTAAAAAAAATTATGACGTCACAGCGTAGAAATAATGGCCGATCAAAACCACACTTTTAGGTCAGAAGGTGCCCTTTTTAATGTCTACCATTTACGGCGTGTTTGAGCCGTTTCTTGTCGAATATTGACATTTTCATTTGATTACATTTCTTAAACATCTCCGTTATCTATCAACCGATTTTGAAAAACTTTTTTTCGATATATTAAGGATAAAAAGACCTATCAAAAAAGGTGTCACAAAGGGTATCTTTCCATTTCAATTTTTAAAGTTGGGGTTGCTATCACTTAGGGGTTGAGGGGTGGGGGGATTAAAATTTCCTGTCTAAATGGCAATTTAAAAACAAAAATCGACGGGTCTCAGGATTTTCCGCAAAAACATTAAATAACCAGAATATGATTTTTGTGCGATACTTTATCATCACTCTGTATATATCCGCCTTTGTATTTATGTTTGCGAAGATGATTTTAAGGTAACAAATTACGTTAAACAAAAACATAAATTATTACATTATTTTTACAACATTATTTTCTCAGTAGTGTATGGAATGCAACTGTTATAATAGTTTAGTTAAGGGTCTAGTCAGTAAGCAACTGTTACAATTTAACATGGCGTTAAAATTGTAACCAATTCGCTAAGCTTAATTATGACAGCTAAAACTACCATTTAACCAATCAACGCCAAGGGTTTAAATTTAGCGGTTGGTTTCAATTTTAAAGCCACGTTAAATTTTAACAGGTGAATACAGAATAGACCCTTTAATATGCTAATTTTTGCGCAATGTGAGATCCAACTATCATTACTTATTGTTCAAAATATACGGACATTCTTTTATTTCATTGATTTTAATTGTTTAATTGGTCTAAGTTTCAGAATGCTTATGAAAGAATTCCATTACAGTATAGTTTTATAATAGCAAACGTAATACTCAGCAGTCCTAATGTAGAACAAGCAATTGAATTAAATTTACGCATAAAAAAGCTGAGTTATACGTTTTAAACAATATAAATAGGGAGCGATGAAATTGACTACCAACGTATTGGAGATTACCAGCAGTCTCTTAGCGAATTCCAATCGCTGCACTAGCCTGCACTAGTATACACTAGTGTAGTGTGTTCGAATTTCAAAATTGACAAATCGTGGTTGCACCAGACAAAAATAAGCAGGTAGTTTTTAACAAGTGTTACATCTGTGACTTGAATGTGCCTATATTTGAGTTTACCTCTAAATTTTAACACCAGTGCAGTGCAGTAACGTGATTACACAATTCTAGCACACAACACTAGTGTACACTAGTGCAGGCTAATGCAGCGATTGGAATTCGCTATCTGTTAGTCGCGCAGTGTTATTTGGCCACAAGGTGTTTTTTATTTTAAATATTATTCAAAGCATCTCATCTCTTTTTTGGGATTTACAACCCCAAATCAGAGACTTAATAATTCTGATTCATGATTATCTATAGGTACTTATCTTACAGTTGGAGGAAGCTATGGCAAACTATAAGAAATTGTAAATTGTCTGACTGCGCTTTGAAAAATCCCTCTTCAGTCGTAATGTTATTGTAAAAACAAATTAACGAAACACAAAAAACACACGTACAGTCAGCGACAAATGTTTTCACCAGTATGATACCACTGATAACGTTTTTCTGAGAAATATGAGAGGTACCCTAACGTCATTCTTATTGTTTTATATAGGTATGTTGGTAACACTGTTAACAAGATGAAATGAGATATAGAAATGTGTTATATTTCTCAGTAAAGCGGACTACGGTGGTACAAGACTGGTGAAAACATTTGTCGCTGACTGTACATTCGCTTGTAATCGGCTGTACTAAATGACAACGTATGCAATAATGCAATGCATAATATGCAAATGCAAATTATCAAGCAGTATCAAGGGTATTATAAGGACAATAATGACCCGAGGTCGATTGTGTACAACTCGAGGGCTTTAGCCCGAGGATTGTACGTCGACCGAGGGCGTGATTATTCTTATAATACCCGTGTGCCTTCAACGTTTAATGTCCTACTAGTCTGTTATTTAATTAGATTTTTTTTATTTTTAAGCTTGTCAATTTGACATTTAATTTGTATTGACACTACCTACATAAATCAAGACTACTTTATATTTTAGAATAATTCTGTATTTCCATGGTAATATTCAAAATAATGCCCTAGGGCCTATTAAAAAAAATAATAGACGTATACTTTATTTTTTATAACCACGGCCTGGATGTAAACAAAACCACGTGACAATTTCTAAAACGTCATCTCAATGCAATTTTGTGATTGGTAGTTGTAGCGAGAGGATTTCACCCCTTTACTGTAGGAGTAGTTACGTTCGATTCGTGCGTTAATTGCAGTTGCATTTGTCGTCATCTGTGCATGATATCGGATCTGGTGCTTTAGTATTTAGATTTATTTAAAATGGAATCGTCGCCCAGTGTAACTATTCTTTGCAGCTATGGTTTAAACTTCCCCGCGCGTTAGTTTACGTAAAATACCTACCACTGTAAACGTAGGCTAGAAATGATCACGTGGTTTTATTTACATCCAGGCCGTAGTTAAAAAAAATAAGGTATAGAGTATTATTTCTCAGTTAATATATCCATTTTGATCAAAAGTTTATTATAAAAAAAACTATGTTTTGGTCCCCTCTACTTGCCCTTTCAGTTTCCTCCGTACGTTAGAAATCACCCTGTATACTGGTTTCCAGTGGTCTGCTATCCTTCATTATGGTGAGATGTCCAAACCATTTCAATTTCTGAGTATTAATTCCATGATTTAACAATTCCAATCCAAATGGGGATGTATAATTATAATTGTTACTCTGTTACAAAGATACTCAACTGCTCTCATTTCCACCTCTCGTTTTTGCTGGCTTTCTTTCCAGGTCCTTTTTTTTCGCGATACTTTATTCTTCGGCTCTTTTTTCTGACAATGTTTTGATACCTAAATAAAAAATGCTGACATCTGACAGTGTTATTTTATTTGAAAATATTAATATCTGACATCAGTGTGATTTTTAAAATGTTTGTCAAAACTAACAGCTAATATTACAAAATGTATAGCGCCGTTTTATTTAGAAAGTTTTACTATCAGAAATTACTTAAGCGCATGAAAAGTGTACTTGTTGTAGCAGAACATAACAATGAAATTTTAAATCCTATAACGCAAGAAACTATTACTGCTGCAAGAAAAGTTGGTGGAGAACTTACAGTTTTGGTCGCAGGACATGAATGTTCTACAATTGCAAAGTTGGTTTCAACTGTAAAAGGTCTTAAGAAAGTTCTCATAGCGGAAAATACAGCATTTAATGGATTTCTGGCAGAAAATTTAACATCATTAATATTAGCAGTACAAAGACAGTTTTATTTCACACACATAATGGCTGGAGCTACTGTCTTTGGACAAACGGTACTTCCCAGAGTAGCTGGTAAACTTGACGTGTCTGCAGTAACTGATGTAATAGATATTAAAGATTTTGAAACGTTTGTTCGGCCCATTTATTCAGGAAATGCGTTAATGACTATGAAGATAAAAGAACCTGTTAACATTATTACTATAAAACCAACACATTTTGAGCCATGCATATTACAAGGCAAGTATTTTTGGATACTACTTACACCTCGTAGATATAACAATAACATAAACATCTATAAGTGCAAAAATTGTTTGAAGAATTGCTTAAGAAAAAGAATAACTGATTAATTTTTCAATATTATGGTGAAACAAATATTTCCATGTTTTATACAGGGTGTCTCAAAGTTGCCCCTAGCTTTTGGGATTTAATTCAGGGCATCAGGGGACTAAAATAAATCTTAAATTGAGAGTGGAAAATTTTGTGATTTTCCTTTGTTATAGAGTTTTTGAGCGTACGCAATACAGGCCGCGAAATTGGATTTCGTTAAGGTAACGGCCTTTTCTGATAAGGTATTTTTGTCAATTTAATACAAGCCTGATTATCTTCATAAATAACAAAAGTATTGAAAGCCAAACACCTTCCTTGGCAATCATAGAACATTTTCAAATAGATTTCCATATTTTCTAGTTATATGTGATTGAGTTTACAGAATGTAGTCAAAATTTTAAACAATTAAACGCTTTATTTTTGCTCCCCTTTAAAATTATTATAAGTGAAGATAGTCCGTTTTTGCATTACTATCTTCAGTTGAAAATTTCCGGAATGTAAATATTTCTTAAGATTTGGATTGGAAGAGGTGGGCTTACACCATGTCCATCGTAATTGATTGGGTTTCTTTGAAAGAAAACGTTTACTGCGAAATCTTTGTGAATCCTGAATGCGAGTGGGCAATATTGAACAAAATATCGACATCAAAAAAAATTGATACGTACTGTCGTAAATCGATATACTTATCTATATTTTCGGTATATCGATATTTTCCATATTCTATACCTATCGATATTCAATATATTGCCGTATTGAAAAAAATTCTCTTTAAATGCATGCTACAGCTTTTGAGGCAGCATAAAACTGCATGTATTTTTTAGTTTACACTTTGCAGCTTCCTCCAACATCATGCATCAAGAACTGCATGAAAATCGAACCTGCTCTACACGCATTTCGTGCAAGTAAATGCATACCCATGGGGAACTTAATATTTTTTCTAATACCAATATACATTTAAGTTTGTATCACCATTTGCTTTCTCCCGGCAGTAATAATAAAGCTGTACTTGCAACACCATCAAGCGAGAAAGCGGTTAACCTAAAGCGTTCTTTTTTCGCTGAATATTTGTACGGCTACTGGTAAGTTCGCTTACCAATTGTCAACATTTTCTGATATTATTCGTTCTTGATAAAGTTTAAAATCTAAATATTACATTTCTATATTTTATTAAATGGCTCGCAAAGGAAGAACAATCGGAATATTTTTCACCCTTAATTTTCGATTTGTTTTAGAACCCTGAAATAAATCCGAAAATCACCGGCGACGGATTTAAGACACCCTGTATATTTTCTAGTGTTCTAATGTTGCAGACCAGTTCAAAGTTTTTTTAAGCATTTTTAGTTAAAACAGACAAAGAATTCTATATTCTGTATTGTAGGTATCGTTTAAAATATTGTATGAGAAAATTTAAAATTTTCTACTATACAGGGTGCTTCTAAAATGTCGGATACCCGAGTACAGTGCGACGTCACCATCAAGATACTGGAAAAATATAATACAGTAATGAATTTTCTTCGCTAGTTTCAGAGTTATTCTCAGCCTAAATTTGCGATTCCCTTTTATTGTTTGGAAAGGGGGGTAAATTTCGATAGTTCTTTGTTGTTGATTATTCAAGTATTACTATGTCTTAACAAATTCGGAATATTTTCGTTCTCTGTATTCCTTATTCTGAAAACATTCTTTGTCATAAATATCTGTTGTGTTAATAAGATTTTTTCAATATATTGCAACATTGCAATTTCAGTTTTATGTACTATTTGGAATTTACCGCGGAAAGTACTATATCTTAATGTTCATACTGCCTTATTAAAACCCCACACATTTAAAATATAAATCGCAAGCATGCAATATTACCAAATTTAATAATAAAATGCGAATAATTCGGAAACATAATATACTTTAGGACAAAATGTAGATAAGTGCTTTTTCCACTAAGTTTTAACAGGATCGAATTGCTTAGAGCTCTTCTTGTTCGCAATTTTAAAAACATCGTATATAGTATACATTATTTGCTTTTCAGAGGATAGAAAATTACGTTCGAAACTGGCGGCAATTGTTCTAGCAATGAATATAAATAAAATAAATCCTAAAAACAGGCATGAGATAGAAAAATATGAGCGTTTAAAGCAAGCTGCTGAAAGTCTAAAGAAATGGCAACTATTAAGAGGTAAAACAGCATAGTACCTAATATATTAATTACAATTATAAATTTACTCTTACTGTAACGGTTTTGAATAGTAGGTATATCAAGGTCCCCATATTAATTGTTATACCGGGTGTTCGTTCTCAAACTCGAACATAAGAATTTAACATTGTATTGAACGTTATTGGTGATTCCTGCTCGCCAATTCAACTTATACGAAAGGTTTAACATTATCAAACGTTAAGCTTTGAGATATGTAAATATGACATGCCTTAATATTCAAATTCGTTGAAATTTGTCAAAAAATTCGGTAATTCATTGGCTAAAACCTTCGAACATACTATCAAAACTATTAATTAGTTAATGAACAATTATTATAAGACATACGGTAACATAACTATAAACGCATCCTAATGCACTTGAGCTATTAATTATAAAATCATAATGTCCCTTAGTGGGTAGTCACAATGGCCCTAAACATAATGTAAATTTTAAATGACTGTGTTTACAATGGATGAACGCTATTTTAATTTAGGTTTATGGACATACATATAACTTTCCATAAAAACTACATAAGAAACGTAAATTTAAACTTCGGGCCATATTTTAATAAATCGCTTTGCGCTGTTTGATGTTTGGTTTGACAGTCGTTTTTTCATGGTCTTTTCCGTTTTGCATCCGTTGTTCTGACATAGGTATTTGCAGTTTGTCGTTGTTGGACCTGGTCCTTAATACCTTCGTCTTCGTTTTAGCCGCAATAACAATAATACTTGTTCAAAATGAGAGAAGACACATTATTAGTTTTACGTATTTTTTATGGCACCCCACATAGAGATTTAAAATTCTTCCTAATATTGTTACAATGCCACAAGTAGTCAAAGTTATGTCGATTATTTTTGAGGTGGTATCACGAATGTCCTTTGCGCTTGCATATATGTCCAAAATTTAGTTACGTCATTTCATTTCCATAACTAACGACATGTGAACAAAAAATTGTCGGTTCGTATCACTCGTGAAAATTATCAGTACAATTCATTTTGATTGGTTCAAAAATATCAAATTCTGCCTCTCCATTGGTGAATTTTTGACAGATGACGTATGAAATGAATAGTCCTTCTAAATTAAAAACAAACTGCAAATTTTAGCGCCGGTCGTCGATTAAGCCTTGGTTAACTCCTTGTTAAGCTAACCAACGGTCAGCTGTCATGGATACGATTGTAACAATTCGCATTCATAACAATTGATTGTTGGTTAACTTAACAGGGAGTTGATAAACCACCCCTTATCATATTTCAGGATATAATTTACCAGTAGCGTAGCCACAAATTGTATCTGGGGAAAGCTATTAATACAGACCGAGAAGTTTTAAGGTTTCTTCCCTGGTTTCTTCTTAATACCTACTGATACCTACCAAACAAGAAATGTTATAGTATTGTAACTTTTATCTTTGTTTTTGTTCCCAAATATTAAAAATAGAGGAGTGAACTGCGGAAATGAAAATGATTTCCTTTATAATACAGCGAAATAATTTTATTTAATTTTTTATTTATTGTATTTAAGTACGTTCGCTCTGCTGCATCCACGGTGGCTGCATCTCATCCACAACTTCGTCAGCCGAATCGTGCATTTCCCAATGAAGGTATATTTAAATTAGCTAACCCATTTAATCTTTCTTGTTCAACAGAATTTCTTAGGTAGCTCTTTATTATTCTTTCGCTTGTACTGGTAGACACAGGTAATGTTGCGAAATTTTTTAACAAAATAAAGATGTTAGGGTAAATACTTTTGTTGCACATTACTAGTACCTCTATTGCAGTATTTGTTAGTGAATATTTTTATTTTTTCGTCTCTTCTTGGGTACAAAATCGATCGTACCAAAGTACGAGCTCGCTCTCTAAAACGCTTTGGCTTAGTTCAACAGTCAATAAATTATCTTTATTATTTTAGATTATCTATCATTACTGAGTTTGCATGGTAATTACATTTCAGGTGTTCAAGTGGCAAATTCACTAGTTTCAGTGTTTGTTGTGAGGATGTGTAGGTACCCAAATTCACCCTTTGCAAAGAAAACACAATATTTGCAGTAAGCACCATCTTAAATTTTTGAATAAGCGACTACTACGCATAATCTTGCAACCAAAAGTGACTGAAATTGTCGCTTTTGCTTACCTATCAACGTGGTTGGAAATTTATAATTTATCGGTGGCGTCCACAGATTATATAGTGAGTACTTCTAGCTTTCATTCTCACTTAAATCTTAAACTATGTTTCCTTATTCACATACTACGAAATGTCGTATAAACTTATATCAGAATTGACATCGATTGGAATATAGTTTTGGCCAGAGGTTTTCTTCGTATCCACAACGATTTTAGAACTTTCTGTCTTCGTTACCTTTTGTATCAATTACATCTGAACTGGCTCCTCGTTTAGATGACAAGATTGTATTTATTTGCCTTTTCATTGTAAAAAATCTGTATCATAGTACTAAAACGCATACACCACTCGCACTGTGTAGTGTTATACTTTGGATAATTATGCTACAAGAGTTGTAAGTATTATTTATTAGTCGATGACTGGGTTGTGTCCAAGCGCCAGCGAGGGCAACAAAAGTCCGAGACTGGGTAAATTTACTTACATCTCGAGTTTTACATATAACATTTTTTCCACTCCTTCAATCCATAAAACTACTACACATTATCTATGACTACACCACGCAATTCACATACAAAGCTGAGCAATACTCTTGTTACTACCAATTTAATATTAACTTTCTATTTAGGTACTTACTTTTACTGGCGTGAACAAAGAACTGTTTCAATTTATGACTTCAAAAAATCACCACTCTTACAAAAAAATCGGTTTTTAATGTGAAATCGTATTGGTAATAAACCATTCAAATTACGAAAACGATAAATACAAAAGACGATGCCAAAGTATAGATGCCTCTGGTCTAATAGTAATATTGCAAACCAAATGCGGGAATGCGATGTTCCTATATGAGCAATAGTTTGAAACACGAGTGAGCAAAGCAAACCTGTGTTTTAATAGTAGTGCGAATAACGCCTTCAGGCAGGAAGTTCGTTTTTTTAATAAGCAGCACCTACTCTACTCATGCTAAATCATAACCCAAATTTTATTACTTTATACTAAGATATTTAAAGTTAATTAAATTTAAATGTGGTGCCCGACCTTCTGTGGGCTGTACGGTAACGAAGATTTTCAGGTCATAGAAGGGTTTTCTGTTTGCTTCTACAGATACTACCTATCTAAAAATTTATGATCGTGACTTCTCGTTGGCCCTGTATTTACCTACTTGACAATAATCACAGTGAAGGTAGACTACTTTTCTTGTTTTTGAAGGTCTTAACATCTAAGGTAGAGTATTATAGTAAAAACCGACAAAAAGCTATGTATATGGTTTACTTACCCACATTTTATTATTACAGCACCAATCCAAGAAGCACCCCCTGGAGAATATAATACAAATTATACACGAATTCTTAAACAAGATTTTATGCCAGTGACTAAATCTAAGTTGCAAGAATCAAAAATAGTCATATGTGGTGGAAAGGGAATGAAATCTGCACACAATTTTAAAATGCTGTATAATTTAGCACAAAATATAAATGCTGCAGTAGGTGCTTCAAAGGGAGCTGTTGATGCAGGATTTGCATCTAATAATATACAAATTGGTCAAAATGGGAAACCAATTGCTCCACATTTGTGCATGACAGTTGGAGTATCGGGAACTGCGCAACATATTGCCGCAATCAAAAATAGCAAAACAATAGTGGCGATCAACCAAGATCCACATGCACCAATCTTTAAAATTGCAGATTACGGTTTGATAGGAGATTTGTTTAAAATAATTCCAGAACTACATAACAAGCTGAAATCACAAATAAAATTACAAAATTCACATTTCCTCAATCATTTACAAATCACACATTCTAACATGATTTTAAAAAATGTATAAGGTAGTACTGCAATTTTCCTCCACATTTTTTTCACGAAAACTGAACAACAAAAAACTTATTCTATTTGGCTAGGGTGTTGTTAATTGAACTTACCGAACCACAGTCAATCTGATCATGTTCTTTCTTGGATATATCGTACATTAGACTTATTTTTTCATAAATAAGCAGTAATATTTTGTATTATTCATTTTATTATACTTACACGATTAAAAATATTGGAATTAGTTGTTTTTATTTTTATTAGTTTATGATTCTACTGATAGTTCAAGTATAATTAGTTGAAATAATGCCCATTGAGGCATGCTCAATTTCACTAAACTTTTGATTACAAAAGTTTGTCTTCTGTTATATGTTGGACAAAATTGAAATTACAGTCAGTGCCAAAGTAATGTCCAGCGTATGTGAGTTCCGCTGCAAACTTTGACATACATATACCGGGTGTTAACCACCAAACCTAGCCATAGGACCTATGCAGTTTGCATGTTTCAAAAATAATATATGAGTTGCCTTGAAATATTTTTGTTTATCTAATATCATATTGAAGACTTCATTTTTGAGTGATAAATACTAAACCTGGCCATAGTTTTTGCAAAATTTATGTTGCCTACTTCATTAATTCCTAATAAACAGCACATAAATTTAATAACGCAATTTTATTAAAAAAATAAGCTGTCAACATGACATTAAACTAAAATATTTCAAGGCAACTCATATATTTTTTTGAAACATGCATACCGCATAGGACCTATGGCCAGTCCTATTCCCATTTCTTAGTTGTTAGGATTTGAGAACGTAAGTCGTAGTTTACGGCAGAATGCCGGTCCGTTGGACATTACTTTTGCGGTGGCTAGGTGTTAAATTAGTTTAATCATTTAATTTATAATCTTTGTAATTTGTATTTTTAATAGTAGGTTGTTAAAAATGTTTAAAAAGAAAATAGTTGCAAGAAAGTTAAAAAAATAAATAAAATTTGTACGTTTTCCAATTTATTAAAAATATAGTTTAGTATTTTTCAAAGAGTTGTGTAAGTTAATAACTGTTTGTAATTACTGCAATAACATCAATCGGTAACTTTGATAAATAAATTCTAATGTAATAATGGTTGCATAGCATTGAAGTTTCAAAACTGACGAGTTTGTTTTTGTTTAATAGTAATAGATTATGATATATACTCTGTTTTTTCTCTTTATCATTCAAGAGTGCCGTGATTTTTATATAGTTTTATAGTGTAGGTATAGACTCTGGTATAGACAAAAGACAAAAAATTACTAGTGTCAAAATTGAAATTGTCATTCTTGTAAGAACGTGATTCAAAATGCCAAAGCAAAACGTTATTCCTTTAGAAAGAAAACGCAATGTGTTTCAGTGTGTCAAAAATATGACGACAATTGATTACAAGTGACGTTTCCACCAATGACTTTAGTAACTTTTCTACATAAAGTTGACATCGCCTACTCTGAATGATAAAGAGAAAAAACAGAGTAGTATACTCTGTTTTTTCTCTTTGTCATTCAGAGTAGGCGAAGTCAACTTTAGATATTTTTATATCAGTGTAGAAAAGTTACTAAAGTCACAGGTGGAAACGTCACTTGTAATCAATTGTCGTCATATTTTTGACACACTGAAACACATTGCGTTTTCTTTCTAAAGGAATAACCTTTTGCTTTGGCATTTTTCAAAATAAAACCTCAAGAATCACGTTCTTACAAGAATGACAATTTCAATTTTGACACCTGTAATTTTTTGTCTTTTGTCTATACCTACACTATAAAACTATATAAAAATCACGGCACTCTTGAATGATAAAGAGAAAAAACAGAGTTTACCAGTTTTATAAGACACATTTTGTAGCACGCATGCGTTGAAAAGGGTATGTGCTACAAAATGCGTTATAAACGAGGTATCATACAGTATTTTATCTACTTTTCTATACGTTTAAACAAAAAGAGTAAAATTTCAAAATCCTCTCTTTCCATTAGAAACGTCGTCAAGCGGGGGGGCCTTCGGGCTACCTCGCAATTGACGAATTATGTTTTGCTGTTGTAGTATCAAATTACATATCCCATCTTATTTTAACGCGAATACTTTCACACTTTATACAAGAAGCTAGTCAGGGTTCATCGCATTGCTCCTGGGTCTGTATTCTCGAAATCACTCGACATTTTCTCGCACACGACAAAAAAACATGAACCAATCCGAAGGCTATTTTCCTGACAATTGATCATATGTCATGCCCAAAAAATAGTTTGATTGGTTCATTTTTTTTGTCGTGTGCGAGAAAATTTCGAGTGATTTCGAGAATACAGCCCCTGCAAGCTGATGCGAGCATAGGAGCGCCTTACATCGTAACTTTAGACATTGCATACACATTACAATTAAAATGCTAGGTCAGGTTGCGTATTAAAAATATGTATTCGTTACATTATTAGGTGCCGGGTTGCATATTAACCATATGTACAGTCAGCGACAAATGTTTTCACCAGTCTCGTACCACTGTAACCCGCTTTACTGAGAAATATAACACATTCCTATATTTCATTTCATCTTGTTAACAGTGTTACCAACATACCTATATAAAATAATAAGAACGACGTTACGGTACCTCTTATATTTCTCAGAAAAACGTGTTCAGTGGTATCATACCTATTACCTATTTGAAGTGGTCACATTCTAAAGAATTTTATATTTTTAATATTCAATAGGTACCTACTAAACGGAGTAGGACGATTTGGCGCCGGCAGTTTGGCGCTGGCAATTTGGCGCCGGTAATTCGGCGCCGGGCGATCTAACCTGAACACAGACGGGTTATATTTATCTATGACACAGACTAAGGTGCCATATGCACATGGCGCCTTAGTCTGTGTTCAGGTTAGTTGCTCTTTGTTGGTAATATATAGATATAGAAAGATGGCTAAAAAAAAGAAGATGGTAACACAAAGGGATGCTCATTCCTCATAAAATAAAACAAGAAATGGTTAGGGGGTAAGCTGAGGGATGTTCATTCCTCATAAAAGAAAACAAAAATGGATAGCAGGTAAGCTGAGGGATTTTCATTCCTACTAAAAGAAAACAAAAAATGGTTAGCAGGTAAGCTGAGGGATATGCATGTTGCATCTTTGTTGTCTGTGTACATGGTACGAAAATCTGTGCACATGGTGCCTTAGTCTGTGTTCAGGTTAGTTGCTCTTTGCAGGTAATATATATAAATAAGAACTTGCACGAAAAGGAGATGGTCAATGCAGTCTGTGCACATGGGACCTTAGTCTCTGTTCAGGTTAGATCGCCCGGCGCCGAATTATCCGGCGCCGAGTCGCCCGGCGCCGAATAGCCCGGCGCCGAATTGTTACGTACCGCTACTAAAAATGGAGATTGCTTTGGTGTTTTTGGTGGGGTACGTGCCCCACCGTGGCAACCAGGCATTTTCGGAACATGGGGCATTTTTATCAAAATCAGTAAGCAGGGACAAGAGTGCTAGTGGTGTATAATGGGTTGCCTATATTCCAATGGTAAAGTGGCCGGTCCATTTAACTTGCAATATGCCTATATTGCAATTGCATAATAAATGGACTTCACTGTATGTAAAAATGAATTTAATTAAAACTCCAGCAAAGATTCGCGATGCGAAAACAACACGTCACTTTCGGTGGTTAGCTACATACATAGAAAAGTACATGCTAGTGGTAATAATTTCAACATTAACACTAGATTAATTTTTGTAAAAAAGCATCATCATCATCATAAATATTGAAAACTGGAAGCGAGTGCAGGAGGCAAGAGCAAAAAGAAATGCGGAAATAGGAAGTGATCATTATTTACCAAGAATTGAACTTTGGACAAATATAAAAGACAAACAAGAACCTAAAAGGAAGAAAATAGTCAAACAAAAAATCAAAAGTTACAGATTAAAGGAAAAAGAAACAAAAAAATTTCCAAGAAATCTTAGGGAAGAAAGTTGAGCAAAGAAAAATAAAAAGCAAAAATAAAGAAACTAAATAGGACCAGTTTAAAGGAATAATACCAGAAGCGGCAAGAACTAGCTGTGGAGTAAATAAACTCGTGAATACATCAAGGAAAAGTAGCAGATGGTGGTCAACAGAGATACAACAGAAAGTCAAAGAAAAGAAGGAAAAATGGAAAAAGTTTATACTAACTGGAATTGAGGAAGACTACAATTCGTACCAGGCGCGTATTCAGGATTTTTTTTTGGGGGGGGCTGGTGAATTTTTTTTATCAAAGTAGGTAAGCTTAGCTAATTAGACAGATTCATTACTAAATTGTAGAAAAAGTTGAAAACATGTTTACCTACCTCTACTCTAGACTCTACTATACACTACATATAATAAAAAAATAATTAGTCTAAAACGAAAATTGAAAATTTAAATCACAAAGTTAAGCCTTCTTGGTTTATCACTTTCAGCAAATTTGTCAATTACGGCATTGTCCGAAATTTGAATGTTCCTATGAATATATATACCATCTGTACCGTACAGATGGTATCGGTACATACTACTTACTGGTTTATGAATGCAAATTCTAGCTTAAGGATTTTCAAGAAATATTTGTGTAAAATTGCAAGGGTAGGTAAGCAAATAGCAGCTCCTGTCCCCAACAAAGTTCCTTCTTGGAAATTTCTAGTTGACCAACAGTAGGACCAAGCACATTAGCAGGTATACGCATCCATCTAATCCGTTAACCTGTTAGGGTTACTATTAGGGATTATAAAACTATTTACATAGCCCAAATTGAAAACAGATGCCTATTGAATATTCCAAGTTCAGTCTACCTGTCTGAGCCGGATGCTTAATAAACATGCAAAACAGCATTTTTTCTAAATAAAAATTTAATATATTATTTGCAGCAATACAAATTTTATTATAACTAACGAGATATTTCGGGGGGGCTGCAGCCCCCTCAGCCCCCCCCCTGAATACGCGCCTGATTCGTACAAGAAAACAAGAACAGAAACAAAGAAAGCTATAAAAAAGGGGAAGGAAAAATCATGGAAGGGGTTCGGAAACAAGACGAAAGAAAACTACGTAGAAAATCAAAAATTATTCTACAATACCTTAAAACAATTAAACAAAAAGAAAACTCCGAAATTAAGAAATGTAAACGACAAGAAGGGTAAAGTAACATTCAAAGACAAGGAATAATGCAAAGATGAACAGAATACTTCGAAGAAGTGATGAAGGACAAGTGATGGGGGAAATAAGGGCAGTCAATGAGGAAGTCCAACGTATACAAAAAATAACAAGAGAAGAAACTATCGGGGGTAATACCACGAGTGCTAAAAAATTATCCGGTTAATTTTTAAGCACGAATGGTATTTAGGGAGAATATTTCTCAAATAAAAATACTCGAAACCAATAGTATTTTTCAAAATGAATGCAAGTTCGGATACTGGAGTCTCTCGATCGAATGTGTACTTTTTTCGGCGCAAAATGACGTAAACTGTCTCCAGACACTGTCCTTGCTCTTTTTCGTATTTTTGCATTCACTTTTAATAACATTTTCGTCAATTTCTCGTTCCGAGATGTTGCCAAAACGGTTCATGACGTTTAACCACAAAACACCTGACTGTCAGCTTATATATAGAGGTTAAGTTATCTCTGCGTTTAACCGTTGACTGATAAATATATTTGTTTTTTTTTTAGTAGTATGTTGTGGTCGCAAGTATGTCATGGCAACGTGGAATTATCACTAGATTGGCCTGGCAACGATGAACTATCACTTATTAGTTTTGTACTATGGTTTTGTACTGTACTACCATGTACCTACTACTGTTACAACTTGTGTTACAACAATGTATGAGTGAAATATTCGAAGTAATTTACAAACGCAAACTAGGAAAAGCACCAGGGGAAGATGAAATCACGGGAGAAATGCTAAGATACATGGGGAAAAATGCCACTGAGGATTTCCGAGATTTATTAAACGAAGTAATAACCCAAAAAACAATACCCAAGGACTGGAATTCGGGAATAATATTACCACTATATAAAAAAGGAATTCCAAAAGTTTCTCAAACTATAGAGGGATAACACTAATGAGCATACCAGGTAAAATATTAACCAGAATAATAGAGAAAACACAGAGAGAAAATCGAAAATATGCTAGAGAATCGCTACATGGATTCCGTAGAGGCAGAAGTACACAAGACCTTATTTTCACAATCAGACAATTGGGAGAAATGATAAGAAAAAAGAAGGAAGTTCACATATGCTTCATTGATTTAAAGAAAGCCTTCAACAGGGTTAGTAGAAAGGATGTCTGGGCAAGCTTGGAAAGAAGAGGAGTGTGTATCTGGTTATAATCCTAACAGTAGAAGGATTTCAGTTTAAATAAATAAAATAAAGAAATAAAAAAGCATCAAAGTTAAATTTATGTTATAAATAATGTAACGTAGTGTAATTATATTGTATATTATACTAGTGTATGAACATAGTTTGTTTTGAAATTTTTCGTTTCTTTCTAATTTTTAAGTTACTATTTGGTAATGACCGTGTTAATACTAATGTCATTCGTACCGGTGTAGAGTCAATGGGTCTAGTTAAAAAACTGTGCGAAAATTTCAAGATTTTGGAGTTTTAAAGTGGTGCAATCAATGTCTGTCTGTCCTTGGTACTATGATCCAAATAGGTATTAATTACCAGTAAAACAATGGTCTCCTTATCTTTGAAAAAAATAAATTAAGTTTGCATAACTAACATTTCTTTATCTATTACCAAAGCCTTGATTTGAAAAAATCAAACATACAGTGAAGTCCATTTATTGTGCAATATTGCAAGTAAAATGGACCGCCCACTTTATCATTAGAATATAGGTAACCCCATTAGGCCATTATACACTGATAGCACTCTTGTTCCTGCTTACTGATTTTGATTATTGTTTGTCAAATTATAACAGTGTTTTTTTTTTTAGTTTTTAATAAAGAACATATCACTCCAGATTATTGGAGTATCAACAAGTGATGTTAGGGATTATTTTAGTGTAAAATATCCCAACAGACCAATCCCTAATGTATCTGTAATATCAAGAACATCTAGAAAATTTGGCACCACATGAAAAAAAATCGACGTAAAACAGTAACACATGAATTTGTACATATTTCTATTTTTCTTGGTCTGTATAAATGATGTTTTCAATAAATCGCTAGTTTTCAATCTTGTTCTGTATTAAATATTTAAAGAAACAAATGCAACAGGTCACAAACAATAATTAAAATCAGTAAGCAGGGACAAGAGTGCTAGCAGTGTATAATTGGTTGCCTATATTCCAATGATAATGTGGGCAGTCCACTGAACTTGCAATATGCCTATATTAAAAAATAAATGTGGACTTCACTGTATACTTGAAAATTAGTTTCAATCCAAGCAAGCAAAATTTTTTTGTCTCTTTGTAACTCAATCGGTACACACTCAGTATATCAAATAAATAATAATTTCAATTGTTACCCCATTTATAAGATTTTGTAGCAAGGAGAATCTCCTACACTATAATAGTTATATATTAATATGCATGTTGTTATACAGCTCCTTCATTTCATATTTTGAAACTATGTTATAAAGTGATGAAAGTAAAGTAGAGTTCAGAAATATAGGGATTACCAATAATTTATTGTAAAGTTACTAAACAATCTCCTTATTAAGAGCATACAGATTTTAACCAGACAATTGTTTATATATTAATAATATAAATTTATTGAATTAAATGCTTTCCATAACTACTAAATCTATTGCCAAAAGTTTTTTTTTGTGTAAAAATACCGTGCCTTCATTAATGATTGATACCCACGTGACCTTAGATCCGTGGTGTCCTTGGGAGTTTCAGATTTAAATGTTGAAGTCAGGTAGGATTGGTACTCGTTGTAACTAAACGAAGTAACTAAAGTTACTGTCAATTTACTTACAAACAATCAGTTAGGGAATTATTGGATAAAGGTTTACCAATTGCGTAAGTTGGGTTGCCTATATTTTGTGGTCACGTGGGTATCAGTCATTAATGAAGGCACGTACAACTAAGTTAAAAATATTAAAAACTAAGTATGCACAGATAGTATATTTGAATACATCTGTTAGATACAAAATAAATACAAAGAATACCTAAGGAATATTTGCTAAGTAATCCTTGACATGAGAAGGTTCCAGTCTTCTAAAGCCAGAAGCGTCACAAATTCCTACTTCAATATTATCAGCAGTCATTTGACCTTCAAAACTTTCCTTTAATGTAAGAATAGCAGTATGCACAGCATCATCTAGTTCTAGATCTTCACTATATCTGCAACAGCAAAGTTATCAATAAATTAAAGATATTAACAAAAAATATATATACAGGGTGTCCAAGATAAGATGAACAGCATGGGGATCTCGGTTATTATAAGAGATACAGATTTGGTTAAATTAGACAAAATGTTCGCTACCTAACAGGAAATTAAATGCACCAAGCAGATTTTAAAAATTCATTGTGGTTCAAACCCAATAGGAGAAAATGTGAATTTTGCGAATATCTATTTTTTCAATAAAAGGAGTATTTGGACAGATGGGCAATTTTAACTTGCACTTTCTTAAGGCACTTTTTGATGCTGCTTTCAACGGTGTATTCGTAATTTGTTTAATTTAACCAAATCTGTCTCTTATAATAACCGAGATCCCCATGCTGTTCATCTTATCTAACTTGGACACCCTGTATACAGTGTGTCCCAAATAGAGTAGTATTGCATGGCTATCTTTCTTATTAATAAAGATACAGATTCGGTTAAATGGGCAATGTTGTGCAGTTTTTCATGCTGCTTTAGATGCTGCTTAGAGAGATCAAACATTCCGAACCCTTCAAAAGATATCCGCAGAAAACCAGAAAATCCATTTTTCGAAAAAGTCGATTATTTCGCTTATTATAAAAGTTACAGAAAATTGTTTTATACAAAACTTACTTGATTCATTAAGATAAACAAAAATATGTTTGCAAAAAAAATATCGCAAAAGCCGTTTTCGAGATATTGATAGCAACTTTCTTATTTTAAATGGGCGCCATCTTGGATTTTCAAATGAATAAATTTCATCTTTTTTTCTGCATTCAACGATGTATAACAATCTATGTTAAAAATAAAAAATTACGACATACGTAATAGTTTTTGTATTAAATAAAGTAAGCCATGAAAACAAGTGCATTTTAACAAAAAGAACTTCGAACAAAATGTATTTACAGTTATTAACGATATTTAGAATAAACGTTAAATCTACAATAGCTAGTTTTAATCACTGTAAATGTTCAAAATGTTGGCCATTGTCAAACATAACTGGCATCTTTTCAAAATACTTGCAGTTACTTTACGTAATGCTATTAACGCTTCTTGTCCAGATTCTTCCAATTCGTTAACATTGTTGTAATTAAAATTACTACCATACCCTTTATTTTTTATCGTACCCCACAGAAAAAAGTCAAGAGGTGTTAGGTCTGCCGACCTGGGTGGCCATCTAATAAGTGTGTTAGTAGCCATCACTCTGTTATTAAATCGGTGATTTAATAACAAAGATGCAAGTTATGTTTGGCTAACAATGGCTAACATTTTGAACATTTACTGTGATTAAAATTACCTATTGTAGATTTAACGTTTATTGTAAATATCGTTAATAACTGTAAATACATTTTGTTCGAAGTTCTTTTTGTTAAAATGCACTTGTTTTCATGGCTTACTTTATTTAATACAAAAACTATTACGTATGTCGTTATTTTTTATTTTTAACATAGATTGTTATACATCGTTGAATGCAGAAAAAAAATGCAATTTATTCATTTGAAAATCCAAGATGGCGCCCATTTAAAATAAGAAAGTTGCTATCAATATCTCGAAAACGGCTTTTGCGATATTTTTTTTGCAAACATATTTTTGTTTATCTTAATGAATCAAGTAACTTTTGTATAAAACAATTTTCCGTAACTTTTATAATAAGCGAAATAATCGACTTTTTCGAAAAATGGATTTTGTGGTTTTTTGCGGATATCTTTTGAAGGGTTCGGAATGTATGATCTTTCTAAGCAACATCTAAACCAGCATGAAAAACTGCACAACATTGCCCATTTAACCGAATCTGTATCTTTATTAATAAGAAAGATAGCCATGCAATACTACTCTATTTGGGACACACTGTATATCAGAAGAAAAGTATGTAAATAAATATTAAAAATTTTACGTAGGATAATATATGAAATACACAAAAAAATGTGAAATTCTCTGAATATCTTATATTACATAACCTAAGATTGTTAATGACTAGTACAAGATCTTACAGCATTACTGACAAGACTTGCAATTAAAGATCTGCTACATACTTAATACTAGAAATATTAATCATCAAACCTCTTTTCTAAGAATGTTTTTCCATTTATGAAGTTTTTGCCCATTGCAGTTGCTTTCCAGGCAAAATAGGCCCCAGAAGGATCACATTGAAAGAGATATGGTCGATTATTATCCCAACCACAAATTAGCAAGGATACTCCAAAAGGCCTAACACCTCCTGATTGTGTGTATTCCTGCATAACTGCAGCTACACGCTGTACTAGTTGAGCAGTAGGTATTGGTTCGTTATAGACCAAGAAATACTGCTGTGCCATTTTTCGAGCTTGTTTTACTAACAATCTGTAGTCTGGACCCATTCCTGAATACACCATACCAATATGCTGAGTGATCATTTCCACTTTATGTACACTGTGTTCATCATATAATATGGATTTATGCTTGTTTTCAGTGGCAATGATAACTCCATTCGAAGCTGTAAAAAATTCATAATTAGATTGAATACTCACATTTTGTAACTTGTTACATAAACATCTTTTAGTAACTTTTTGAACAAAATCTTCGAGGTACTGTATACAAGGTATTAATAAAAAAAGTATCCTAAACTTTAAGGGCATATAGTACTAATAAAAATAGGACAAACAGTTCGTATAAACAGATTTCGAAAAAACCTTCCTAAAGGAGCTACAGTCCCCTACATGGGGTGAAAAAAAGTGTTATCTGAGGGGATATTAGAGAATAAAATTATGAAATTTTGTATATAGGCTTATTTTTTATGCCTAGTTTAATGGTACAAAACAATTTTTAATTGTTATTCAAAGACATCCTTATAAGGGGGTTTCTCCCATAACTTTTTATGTCATTTTTTTTTAAATTCCTATTTAAAATTCAATATTACCAGAGTTTTCTATATACAAAAGGTACTGTAGCTAATGCCAAAAAATGTATCCATTTTTGATAAAAACGCATTTAAAGATTGTAATCCACTTTTTAATTGAAAAATCCTTAACAGCTAAAAATCCTTAAATACGTTTATATCGAAAACGATTACATCTATTGAAATTTAACAAGAGTTCCTTTTTTGTGTAGAAGATATGTTGATTAATAATTTTTAATCAAGATTTAAAAAAATGGCGGATAAAAAAATTAGAGAGGCAACCGAGGCAACTAACTACGACTCCCATGTATGGACACAAGGGATTGTAGGTCCCTTACGAGGGACTTATGTTTATATGTTTATAGGAACATTTTGTCTTATTTTTGTAAGTACTATATTGTCTATATGGCCTTAAAGCTAGGACACTTTTAGTAACACCTTGTACAATTAATTTCATGATCCTGTTTTGTTAAATACAAATACACAACGCTATTGGCTTCAAAGCTAATATAATACCACAAACTATACTATCGAAACAGACTGCGTGAAACACCCTATATGTTTAGTAATAATACTTTTGTATTTAAAAAAATCAAACTTCATGAAGGAAACCCGGAGTTTTGTCTCTGTTGCACACACATCTCGTGCTGCATTTGCTGCTTACAACTAGACAGAGTATAATCTGTTGCCTTACTATTCTCTGTGGTCTACTCTTTTCAAATACAGTGTGTTCTAAACATCAAAAGCATCAATTATAACTTTAATAAAAGCTACTTACAAAAGACACAAAATGGTTGAAACTGTTGACCATTACATTCAATAAAAATGTAAACTGCCCCTTTTTTCATATATTAAAATGCATTCACTTGTCCATAGTTTATTGAATTGCATTTTGCAGGTCTTTATAATAATCACAGGGAGTCGATCACGATGGAATTTTTACTTATGTCAACTATTTACGCTACTCGGTGAATAGGTACGTACATATTAGTACACTATCCTAATTACCAATAACAAGTTATTCTGTTATTGTACTACCTTAGCATACAACACCGATTATCAGAATTCACACAAATAATAGGTGTTTTTGTACGTAACTAAACATACCTGCATCAATAGCTATAAAATAAAAAATTGAGATCATATAAATACCTTTAATTCCTACTGAAGGTGCACCTGCTGCTACTGCTGCTAAAGCATATTCAATCTGCACCAATTTTCCAGAAGGGCTAGAAAAAATCATTTAAGGTTAAGTTTAAATTACGCCCGATATAACCTTGCTCCCATAATTGCAGTGAAAAAATATTTCCATATAATTACCTAAATGTTGTAAGTGAAAAACTATAACGCTCGGACGATGCCATGATTACTCTGCAATAAACAAACTAGAAATGGAAAAATACGAAAAATCGCTGAGTAATTTTGAATGCTTAATAATTTGACAGCCAACAACTTCAGACAAGCGGGCAACGCGACAAGCGAATATTTAAGAACACCGAACCCTGTACTTTTAGTTGGAATTGAAACGGTGCCGCCATCTCTTAGGTTTGTTCCAACAAACACTCGAATCGGTTCGGAACTGGCCGGAGTGTGCGCAAATTGAAATTAGCGTTCCAACAAATACGGAACTTGTCCGGTACTAGTTCACAGAGCGTTCCAACGTCGACAGAACTAATTCCGAACCGATTCGAGAACGGTGAAATTAGTTCCTGGTCCTGACTTGGAACTCATAGGGACGTTTCTTAAAGCATGCGCGCAAGGATCGTGGTTATTTGTGATACGTTCCAACACGCAGTAGAACCAGTTCAGAGACAGTACTTTTTTAAGGCATGCGCATAAAATCGTTCCTGAACTGATTCATGAACTGTACGAGAACCGTTTGTTGGAACAAACCTTATAATAGCGGTTATTCATTATATGCAAAAGAACGGGAATTTCAAACTAGAGTAGTACTACTTTTAAAATTTGATTGCATAAAAAAGTAAAATCGTCACATTAAAAATGCACATAGTAGGTAATTATAATAATATTATTTTATATAGAAATAGATACATAATACATGAATAATAATTATTATAAATATAACTAATGAACCCTAATAATTTAGCAATTTATCCAAGATTTATGTACAAATTATAATAGGAATAATAAAAACAACAATATAAGTAAGTAATAAAAATAGAAATATAAAAGGAATATAATCAAATTAATGCTAATAATATACAGTGTTGAAGGAAACGTTTGTTTTTCAAACTTAACTAAACAATAAATAAAGTAATAAATATAGGTAGGTACTAGGTACCTCATTTGATAAAAAAACAACACCCCACTTAGGAACTCTTCTAAATTACTCTTAAGCCCGTTTGTAACATTCAATTATTTAGTACAAGTTTCAGTCATTTTTTTAGGAACTAAAAAATTGACCGATTCATAAAACCATTTCATCAATTTTTTCGTCCTTAAAAAAATGGAATGAAAAGTGTCCTATTTGGTTTACTATAAATATTTACTGTCATCTGCAACTGTCATTGCTGCCATTAGCAATAGAAATAACGTTAATAGCTGCAGCAGCCAAAACCAATATGTCTGTTAAATTCTCATCCATTTCAAAAGCGATTCTGAATAGTTTAGATTCAAGACAATATTACTGTCAATCTGTCAATTTTTTAGTTCCTAAAAAAATTACTGAAACTTGTACTAAATAATTGAATGTTACAAACGGGCTTTAATAAAAAATAGTTTATTTTTATTGTTCTCAAGCACCAATTCCCATGGAACGAACGTTTATTTGAAACCATTTCTCTAAACGTAACGAAAACATGTTTTTCATAACATCAACACAAAATAAACAACAAGCCGCTTACACAAATAGTTCTAAATTGCTCAAAACTTTTGGTCACACTATAAAAATCATAAAGGATGTTCAGATAATATATTTTGCTGTTTTTCAACGTGGTTATCACGTTGAGCTGTTGACTTCCAGCAGCTGCGTCCGCTGAACGCACCTATTACTTAGTGGGAGTGTTTAAGGTACAGTCAGCGACAAATGTTTTCGCCAGTATGATACCACTGAACACGTTTTTCTGAGAAATATGAGAGGTACCATAACGTCGTTCTTATTGTTTTATATAGGTATGTTGGTAACACTGTTAACAAGATGAAATGAAATATAGAAATGTGTTATATTTCTCAGTAAAGCGGGTTACAGTGGTACAAGACTGGTGAAAACATTTGTCGCTGACTGTACATAGCATCAAACTGTCAAAGGAATTTAAACTGCCCGATAAATATGATATATTAATGCCCGGTTTCTGGAAACAAATTTATGAAACCGATAACTTATGTATTCAATAAACAGTCAATGGCAGTCCATGACGTATCACGTGATCCTCGTGGAAGGCGCTAATTGGCCTATACGAAATTTGAGCACGTGACCTAATGTCATTAGAGTGCCTTATTCGCTGTTTATGGAATACATAAGTTATGGGTTTCATAAATTTGTTTCCAGAAACCGGGCATTAATCAATTTATACGAAGTGTTAGGGAAGTAGACCGTGTAAATTTCATATGGGTCCGCAAATGGTTCGTTATCGAGATACAGGGTGTTGAAAATTCATAGTTTTTCTTCATTTATTCCGAAATGATTAAGAATTACATTTTAAAAATTACGTAATATTGTAGGTACGTATCTGTACGCATGTAATGTACATTAGTCAGTTTTTTCCTTCTTCAGTGACGCAGCTACTACAGGTGCGTATGTAGTTCGGGTGGAAAATGTTTTTTTGGATTTCAATAGTTTTCAAAATGCTCAATTAATTTACGGCTGAAATTTTTTCCTACCATGAACCGTTTTCGTGTAAATCACACTTCAAAGATGAAAAACGCGAATAAAAAAAATAACCTGGCAAATCCGTTTATTAAATATAATGACCGGTTTTAGCCTCAATTTTTTTTTCGAAGAATAGAAACTTGTTTTGAAACTAATGGCGGTCATTTTGAACATTATTTGTAAAACAATAACAATAATAATAATAATAATAATAATAATAATATAATCATTTTGGAATATACATATAAAACAATAAATTATTTCACGATTATTACCTCGATAAGCATTTCCGAGCCCATGTTAATAGGAATTTTTCGATTTTATTTTGAGTGCTGATTCACTCCTGAAATTTACATGGTCTACTTTCCTAACACCCTGTATAACAAACTTTAAAAGTAATGTAGATACTTTTGGGAACTGCAAGGTGTGTTGCCTACTTACTAAACAAATAAAGCAAAACAAGTCCCTACAGCATTGGAGTGCGCATGCGCAATTCTTTATGACGTGGTTCGATGGCAATATTTCGTGGTGCATTTCGTGTTGCATTGTGTATCCTTTTGACAAGCGCAGGTCTCGGCTCGGCCTTGATTAATGGAGAACAAACAACTAAAGTCGAATTTACACTAGACCATCATTAACAGATCTGTGAAATAGAGTGCCTTGATACTGTCTGCGAAAATACAAGTACCACTGGCGTATATTAGGGGGATTTCAGGGTTTAGAAACCCGACGTCCGATAAACAAATATAATAAAAATACACTAACATGTAAACGGAGTCAGTTTGTATTTTGTTTTATTCACAATCACAAAACAATAATCTAGATTACCTACCTTATATGTGGAAAGTTGGAAAGTAAAAGATTTCGTTTGAGAATTGAAAAAATATGACAGTTCAGGTTGGAAAGTGGCAACTTTCTTATCATCTTGGTTGTGGAGCCATAACCAAACCGTTTTGCTCAATATGTCAGTCTGACTTTTGAAAAAATTAATTTATAAAATAAATCAATTATTGTAATGTACGGTTGCTACAGATACCATCGTATCACAGTCAATGGGAAGCCTAAGCACAGTAGCCTAAGCACCAAATAGAATATACCGATAGACCAAGAAGGTATATCCGAGAAGTCCCGCCGTGATAGGTTCATTTTTAAAAAAATCCATAAATCCTATTGGTCTATAATATATAAGTGATATAATCGGCTATACGAGCCACTCAGAGCGACTCCCCGCATGGTAACGGGGCGACGATCCAGTCGCAAGCAACTTACCCCAAACTTACAATATGCCAATTAATAGGAGGGAGGTTGGTGAGAAAAAGTGAACGGTTAGGATGGGTATGGTGTCACAGAGCTTTAATGTACCGGCAGTAATTTCCCACACGATACGGCTGTTGTAACACCGAGGTAGTTAGTAGGTAGTGTCCCAAAGGGTACGCACACGTAGAACGCTGGTTGCCAGCGCCGGTGAGCCAGCGCTGATAAGCGACAACAAACGAGAGTAAATATCTCCTTAGTTTCAAGTGTATCCGGACACAAAGGAAGCTTGTCTGAACTTGTAGCCGGCGCCGACCAGGGAACAAGAATATTTGAAACATTTATTTTCCAGCTTCCAGTACGCTGGCAGTCACTTTCGAAATTGGTTATTTTTCTTAATTTGGGATACTTTGTTGAACGACGATATGAGCGTGATTGACAGCGAGCAGTTGATAGCTCTTGTGTTTGAAAGACGGGCTATATGGGACAAAAGAGTGAAAGAACATGCCAATAGCATTGAAATGAAAATTGAAGGTAAGTGAATATTCATTTATTTACGGAATAGCTTCCAATATTAATAATATTATCATTATAGTTTAGTAACTACTACTACTAAATAAATAATATAATTTATATAATTATTAATAAAATAATAGAGGTTGGAGAAAAACAAACTCTGTAATAAAGTGGGAAAATATGCGAATTTTTATACATAATATATTTCCCAGATTTTTACATAAGTATACTACATTGTTATTTTTACTGTGTATTTTCATCCTCACTCGAGGAAGACATGTTTCACCACGAAGAGTAAACTGGTGACTGGTGCTGATCTCCAGTTTTCTACGTGTCCACCGTAGCGCTAGTAAGCGCAGGAAACAAGCGCTGGCCAGTGCAAGCAACAAGCGCGCTGATATCCCAGCGTTCTACGTGTGCGTACTCTAATGTATTTTCCAGTGCCTCGAAGTAGGTAGTAGTCCAACTAGGAGAAGATACTGAAGATTAGTAGATGTTCATAACCAAGCAGGGCTCTTTAGTCATGTCCATCCACGTTCTACTCTCGTACATCCTCTTCCGTTTCCACGTCCGACTCTTCGGTTTGCGCCTAGATTTGCTGCACTTCTCTTTTCATTTCAGCTTTGTTTCGAGCCCAGTCTTCCCATCTGGGTTTGGGAAAACCCGGGAAGAGTATGCCGGCAGCGTCCTAGCGTTCGCGTGACGACGTTGAGTCCGGTAGTGAAGGCGCGGTTCCTAGAGTACATCTTCCTCCAAAGAGGTGATCCAGATGTAGCACGGCTAACCCACTTTTTTTTCTTCTGCTCTAAGCTCGTACGCGGTTCTTAAGACATGATTTGCTTCGCGCCGCAAAATGTAGCCCCAAAAATTTAGTTTGGCTCTCAGCCTTTATGTGATGGTTTTTCCCTCCAACAGTTCGTTCATTGTTGGGTTCAGTTTGTTGTTCGGGTGGATCTTCAGGAGTCGCGTGATTTTCCTCTCCATTCATCGGAGGGTGGTGCGGTTTCTCTTTGTGCAGACGAAGATTTTCAGCCCGTACAGCGCAGTGGTTGCTATGATAGAGTGGTAGATGGTTTTCCGGATGGGCCCCGGTATTTTGTGTTGCAGAGTGCACGGGAGTAGCATTTGGGTTACCTGGTGGACTTTGCTGAAGCGTTGGTTTACTATCTCTGGCCTATCTAACCCTTCCGTTAGAACAACTCCGAGGTATGTTAGCTTCCGCGTACGCTTGACTTCGTGTCGTCCGATTCGAATTGTGGGATCCACCTGTCTGACTACTCTGTCCTCGGGGGTTCGTATCAGTGCTTCGCATTTGGCCATATTTATTCCCAACCCCACAGCTTCTAGATTTTGGGATAGAAGCTCTAAAAGTGGTGCCACCTGAGGGTCATTTTCGCCCAGGATTAAGAGGTCGTCCACATACGCCAGCAGCAAGGGTATGTCGAGGAAGTTCAATAGAAAATCCGGGGAAGTTTTCGACCGTTGTCTGAAGGATTCTGTGACGTACAAGGGTAAATACTTGTGGCGTTAGGGGGCAACCTTGTTTGACTCCTTTGTGTTTCCTGTAGGTTTTTGTCGTTTCTCCGTACCACTCAAGAGCAGTTTTTCTTGCAGACAGGTCGTGATGTTCCTATTTATGGGGTAGTGTGGGGAGCCCGCTACTTTTAAAGCGAATACCACTGCTTGGTGTTCGATGGAGTCCGTTCGTCCAAAATTCTTCTCGTGGTGAATACGACGTGATCCTCCGTGGATCTGTTAGCAAGCTTGATACGTGGGATGACTGCATCGTGTTTTTCCAGTAGGTATTTTGCGTATATTTTGTACTCTATGCTGTAGAGACTTATTCTCCTATAGTCGGCCGTATTTTTGGGGTTCCGTTTTGGGGAATGGAATTTGGAGTGTTGTCTTCCAGTCTTCGGGTACCTGATTTTGCAGCCAAACGTTTCCCATCACTGTACCTAACTGATCCAATACCATAGGATCCGAGTCTTGAATCAGCTCAATGTGGATACCGTCTATCGTTGGAACTTTGTTTTGCTTCATATGGGCCACTATTTCGAGGAGTTTGTCTTCTGAGGGCGGACCTCCCAAAGGCCAATAATCTTCTTCTAGGATTGGTTGGATTTTTTTATAGATAATACTGCTAATTTACAATCTACGCTAGTTTATACAAAAGAGTATTGAGTAAATGTGATGATTGAAGTGACATGTTGTAGGAGGTCTTCATTCAACGATGATTTGTTGTAGGGATGGTTGGTAGTACTGCATTTCCTGTCAATGGAGATCAATGGGCCATTGCTTTTTCAGCCTTCTTGTTGGTAGTTGGTCCAACAGTTGGATAATTTTGTTCCCATGGCCGGGTAGTCTTGCAAAGTAGCATGTGGCTGACTTCTGTACTACATCCGTTACGAACGGTACGTTGAGTCGTTGTAAAGTTGGATTGCCATGGTGCGTTTACGAGGGGTTGGAGGATTTTGGATTGGGCTCGTTGTATGATATTTGTGTTGGTTTTCTTGGCGCACCCCCACAGCTGGATCCTGCACGTCCAGATAGGCATAAGGATGGTTTTATACAGCAGCACTTTATTTTCAGTCGACAGTTTAGATTTCAGTTCGAGGAGTCTGTACATTTGTTTGAACTTTAGATCAAGGTGCTCCCTTTTTGTTTTGAGATGAGGGCAGCAGGTTAGCTACCTGTCTAGATGAAGCCCAAGGTAGGTACTTAGTTTCCATTCTGACCGCTGGTGTACTGCCCTTGAGTGTTACAGGAGGAAATGTGGATTTTCTTGTCATAAATGTTACTTGTACCGATTTACTATCGTTTATCTTGATTCGCCATAAGTCTGCCCAAGCACTTAGGCTTTTCAAGTGAGTTTGTAAATGTTGTGTAGCTTCCGCCGCGTCGTTGTGTGTAGAGAGAGAGAGTATAGCGGCATCATCAGCGAATGTAGCAATTGCGGTATTTTCAGTTTGTGAGATATCCGAGGTGTAAATGAGATACAGGAGGGGTCCAGGACGCTGCCCTGCGGGACGCCCGTTTTTATTGAATGATATTCAGAAAGTTAGTTGTTTTGTTTTACAGCGAAGTAACGGTCGGTGAGATACGACTTTATTAGTAAAGAATAGGTACTGGGTTGAAGTTGCTTTAATTTATATGATAATCCAACGTGCCACACCTCGTCAAAAGCTTGTTTGACATATACGAAAGCAACAGTGTAAAATGTTTTCTCCTCAAGGCTCATGGCTATCGAATTGCTAATTAGGTGTATTGTGAAGTGGTGCTCCCTAAAACCGAATTGGTGATTAGGTATCAGTTGATTGATTGATTGGTCGGTAAGTACGACAAGCTGAGTATCCGGTTGAAGATAGTGGTTAGTAGAACAATAGCTTTTTTTGAGAGGATTGGTTGGTGTGATGTGCCTATCTCTGTGAGCTAATTTTCCTAGCGTGCCATTGGTATGTAATTTCTTTTCGCATGGTTTACTGTTCTCCTGTGTTTTGTTTTACAAATTCGTAACCGTCTGGCGTAACCGGGCTTCCGGTGGGAATTCGTTTATGGTCTTAAAGAAGTTCTTACATTTCTCCGCCTGGTGCGTTTCCATGCTTCTTGTTTGGCGTTGGTGGCCTCCCTTAAAGTCTCCTTTTATTGGGGTACTGGGTGTAGTTGATATCTGTAAAAGGCTTCTTGATGTTTCGCCATGGCTTTTCGTCGTCTTGGTGTTGTGGTCATCGGTGATGTAGATCTTGAGAGCGTTTGTTGTGCTGCGGTTTTTAGGGTCTCTGCCAACATCTTCCATGATGGCGAAGTATTCGGAGACGCTTCAATGGATTCTGGAAGGTGGCGTTGGTAGTTATCCCTTAATTTTCCATATTTGTGGAATTGCCTATTCCATTTTGCTTTTGCTTTTTCGTTAATATGACGGCCACTGTGGTTGTTATTTATCCATGGTGCGGAGGCGATCTCTATTCCCATCTTCAGATTTGTGGTCTATGTTCACTTCATCGGTCTAGACGGCGTGTATGTTTCTTAAGTCTGTGGTAGGGTCGTTTCTGACTAGGATGTGGTCGATTTGAGACTGGCAAGTTTTGTTACTCCATGTGGCGAGGACTGTATGTGAATTGCTCCAGGTGTTTTTTATCTGCAGCTGGAATAGATGGGCAAAGTCCTTTAAGGCGTGGACATTGTCATTGCATTTTGGATGATTTGTTCGGGTCCCTATTAACTTCCTATCCACCATCGTGAGGTCGTCAGCTCCTATGTGCGCGTTAAAGTCCCCAGCTATTATCGTTGGTAGAGCGTTAATACTCCAGTTCTTGATTTTGGCTCAGCTCTGTCATGGCTGCCGTCGCTCCTCTATTCGATGGGATGTGTGCCGTTACGATCTCCATGTGGGTGGATCGAATGGCAATAATTGTCTCTTCGCAGGTATTTTTCGATATCTCCCAAAATTTTTCCATAGTTGATCTGCCATTCTTCAGTATGAGAATCACAACTCCTCTGTTTGTTAGATGGCTTTTTCTCCCGCTCTTGTATCAAGAGTAGTTCACCGTCTCTCCTCTTCCGTTCGTGAGGTGGGTTTCCTGAAGGCAAGTTATATTTATGCGTTCGTAGGAATACTGCCTCGCATATTCGTTCTGTTGTTTACCTGACCCTTGCTCCTCGAACACTGCAGGTTGCGATCGCTAGACTCCTTGGGTTGTACGGAAGACGGGGTGGGGTTGCTGTTGGTGTGGATAGCGACAGATTGTATTGGCCCGGGATAGCTGAGGTTGCATCTCTTTCAATCTCTTCGACGCTCCTCCTTCTGCAAAAAAACGGAATAACGGTGCTAGCTTGTGGTAGTACTATGGCCCCTCCTAAGCTTCCTGGGGTGTTTGGTCTGTGACCCTTCTTAGTTCTGATGTTGTCGTAGTCAAACTATCTGGAGAAAAATACAAAGGGAAGACGATATTGGTATTCATTATCTGGATTTGGCACCAAATAACAAATAGGACCTAATATAAGAAAACTGCTAATCCTTGCGTTTATGTCAATAAGAGATGTTATTCCAGCATTTGCAGAACTGCTTCAGAGTGATTTTTATGCGCAAAATGAACAAACTCTGGATCCGTTGATTTTTTATTTTGATACATGGATTTGCAGACGTTTGCCCGCACATAAACGGGCCCCTAAGTTTGATATAGCATTATGGAATCATTTGCGTGTAATGATGATCTTCCTCGCACTAACAACGCTGTGGAAGGGTGGCATCGTGCATTTTCATCACTCCTTAGTGTGCACCATCCAAGTAAATGGAAGTTTATAAATTTTTTGAAACAGGAACAAAGCTTAAATGAACTTAAAATAGAACAGTACATCGCAGGCAGGAGCCTCCACAAGGTAGAGCAAAGTACCGTGAAGTGCCAAAAAGGACAAAGCGTACGGTAGAAAATTACGAAACTCTTCCACTTGATGACTATCTACGTGGAGTAAGTAGCCCATAATTTAATACTTCAGTGTTCTGTAATTTTTTTTTCTTTGGTCCCCTTTCTTTTTTGTATTGTTTAATTAATGGAGGGGCTAAAATGTATAATGATAATATGTATATTTATTCATAATGAACATCATTAAGCGTTATAATATAGCTATTTATGCAACGTGTTTCATACAACATTTTTTCCAATTTAGTAAGTTTGAATAAAAAAAACACATAATATGAATTAAAATTTGGTGATGTTTAAACGGCGACTTTAATTTTTTAGAAACAGTACCTTTACCCTGGCCTTTGCCTATGCAATTATGAGTTGCGGTTTTGTAAACAATAACAATTAACACTAGTGATAAAATAATGTCACATATTATAACTAGTTATAAAATGAACCGCATATGACAACTAAAATAAATGTCAAAAAGTTGACTTTTCACAACTAAATTGGAAAAATAATATTACGTTTACATAGCTACATAAGCTATACAGTTCACTTGCAATACTACTTTACAATTTTTGTCTTAAACTTCTATACCTACCTAATTATACAAAACCTAAAATAAAGAGAAAAAAACAAAAATAAAAATACAAGTTAAAAATAATTATGGGTCTCCGGGGTTGTGGCCGCGACATTTTGTCCTGACACCGTGCCTAACACCAGAAACGAAGAAATGGGTTTTGAAGTTGAAAATTATATCTATACTAAAAGTGATTTTGTTTAGTCAGGTGTACGATTTCAAAATACCTATACGTAGGCCATAGTTTACTTTCTATTTTCAGTAAGAACTTCGCTACGTGTATAAAACGTGTGTCCAGCGATTTCCTTTACGTAATGAGGAAAGTAGTTGTGTGTCCAAGTAATGGTTTCGAGCGAGGCAGGGACATGACATGACACACAGATACTTGCGAATGGGATAGCGTATTAATGAGCGGACCAGCATATTATACTAGTGTTTCTCAATATTATACTATTTCTAATCGTATCATTAAAAATTACTAACATATCGATATCGGTGATTAATTCAATTATTGTCTAGCTTTCAGATTGAAGTGCTCAAAAGCACGGTGTTCTAGTGAAGTGTTAGTGTTATTTCTACCACGTTTCTACCCAACATATAATCTATAGAGGACTTCTCTTTATGTTGAAAAGAGTGAGGTATGTTCTACCCTAGTGCTATCCTTTTCTATCAGCGCTGCCAACGTAAGGGAATCATTTTTAGTAACTAACTAGAAATATTTGGTGATTTTGTGAGCAAATTGGCATTCTGCATATTTATACTTGTTTTGCAAACATAGGTAACCACGGTAACCATTCTATTTTCAAAAGTTCAGATCTATACAGGGATAAGAACAGCTCAGCTCCTTTGGGAGGCAATAACGTAGGTAAACATTATTTTTGGATAATGTTTTTAGATAGCCTTGAAAAAGAAGGAAAATGAAGAAGAAAATGGAAATAATAATAATAACAATGAATATAACAGTGACAATACAGGGTGTTTCGTGAGGAGCCCTCCATATTCAAATAATGTATGTAGGGGACCCCAACAAACAAAAAAAGTCTAGTAAACAGATGGATGGTCAAATGTCAAACGTTACAGAGATTCAAAATTGTTTTTACTTCAGTGGTCACCAAGATCACCGGACCTAACCCCCCTTGATTATTGCCTTTGGGGATGGCTGAAATCGTTAGCTTATAAAACAAAAGCAAACACGAGAGAGGCACTAGTCGATCGAATAACCAATTGCGCAGCACTCATCAAAGAAAATCACCGAGTACTTAAATGAACTGACTTATGTGTCCAGATGAATTTATTATAATGTGTTTTTGAGAACTTAATTAATTAATTTTTATGTTTAATTTAAATATTTAGTTTGTTTTTTATGTTGTGAAATACATGTTTTTTACTCTAAATTCATTTTACATTTAATTCAATAAAATTGATTAAAAAAAATTTTGAACAATATCTCAGTAACGGTTGACATTTGACCATATGTCTACTAGACTCTTTCTGTTTGTTGAAGTACCATAAACACGTTATTTGAATACGGAGGGTTCCTCACGCAACACCCTGTATAAGGTAAATACATGGGGTCGGTATAACAATAATAAAAAGGCGAGGTTGTGTTTTCAAAACAACTATAAATATGCAGAATGCCAATTATTTAAGCACAAAATCATCAAATATTTCTAGTTAGTTACTAAAAATGATTCCCTTACGTTGGCAGCGCTGATAGAAAAGGATAGCACTAGGGTAGAACATACCTCACTCTTTTCAACATAAAGAGAAGTCTTCTATTGCGTCTATAGAATAGTTTTGGTGGCACTGGCAAACGCAGCAGGTTTCCGGCATTAGCATTGGTGACTGTGTATTTGAACCATACGAAACTTTGGATGATGTACCGTGTGTCCCTGGGAATACGGAACATAGGGAACTTACAATGCTAATTTTTTTAAATGATCCACGAGTGCGTTGAAGCTTTTGCCTTGAAACAATTACACGAGTGTCGTCGATCGTTCACGATGTTCCTACCGACCATGTATGATCTCCTCTAGATACATCTTTGTTTATGTTTTAAATGTCAAGTTATTAAAACCGATTAAAACCAAATACAATATTAAAAACTTTTTTTGCTAGTTAAGCAGGTGAAATGTAACTGTGTTCATGTATTTGAAATTATTTGAGAATGGCTGTCATTACAAATTACTTCTACAATCTTTTAAAGGTAAAACAATCTGTTCTATCCTTTGTAGGTTATGTTCATGTATTAATTTTTTTTAGATGGGGTGCTAACTTAACTTAAGTATGTACAGTTTAGAGCTGACAACCAGTAATTCCAGTTAAATTACATGTGAAATGTGAAAATTTACTTTAAAAGGATGATGTTGATGTATCAACCCAAGAATTTGATGCGACAATCAGCTTTATGATGAAACATGCTACAATGCTAACAGTAAAAGACTGTATTAGAATAAAATCAAAGAAAAAGCGAATATTAATATCAGTTAGTGTGTACGAATATGAAATCTTTATTTTTGCGGCAATTTATTATGTGATAAAATAATTGTTACATTTAAAATGATTTGATTTTTAACGACCCGTATTCTTATTCGTAGGGCAGCTAATCGTCACAAGAATGTAACTAGAAAATTGTAATACTAATGTATAATTGATAATGTTTACATTAATTTCACTATTGAGGTAGTTCTAGTAGGTAGGTTTATTAATTAAGTTTTGTTACTTTGTGTTTAACTTTTTCTCATTAAATAAATAAAATTACTGAAAACAGAATTTATTGTTTACATGTTTAGGTCAAATAAATATTGTTTATTCTGATAGGCCTCATGAAAATGAAGATTCCATAAAGGATAAAATAACGGAGGTCTGCTTTAACGTACCAGCTGTTACAATAGCAAACGTACAAAGAAATTTTTACGACAGATTGGGCCACTGTTTAGCAGTGAATGGAGAGCTATTCGAGCATTTACTTTAAGAAAAATTCCATCTATTCCGAGATTCCTGTAACTTATCATCACCGTATAATTTCAAAAACGGCCCTTTTCAGGGCCACCACTTCTTAAATAAAGATTTTTCCTAAATTGAAGCGAGAAAGCACAATGCATTAATTAAAAACATGCTTTAATGGTATTTCAAGCTAGTGTCCTTTACGCCAGTTCAATACTATTATTTACATCTTGGAAAAATAATTTTATTAATGTTAACACAACAATAATACAATAACAGGGGTTGAGGGAAAATTCTTGCATACCACGAAGCAAAATTTTCTAACACAGGTCCACAGCATTATGTTATGTAGATTGTAGTATCATTTTCATAATTTCATTTTCAGTTCCTAATAATGCGTTACTTGCGGAAACCTTTAAACTATTCACCTAATCAATCATAATCTGAAAAAGATTTTAAAACCATAACCTCAATCGCAAACAAATTATTTTGTGTTTATTACCTTTATAATGATACTTAGTCTCATTTAATTTTATTAAAACACTTTCTACATTTGCACGAACCAATTTGAATTAATAATTATAAAATACAGACCACGAGCTGTCTATTCGTATTGTAATAGTAATTTACGTTATAAGTACGGTAAACTCAGTTTTACAGTAACGAGTCGAAATGTTTAAGGACGAGGCGACGAAGGAGCCGAGTCAGGAATTTTGAGACGAGTTACTGTAAGAGTTTACCGGACGTATGTCGTAATGCATTTTATTTCATACTGCAGGCACTAAATCTTTGTTTAAAATTGAAAAAATTAAAAATAAAAATTTGAATTCATAATATGGACATCTATGAAATGGAAGTGTTTGTTTTTTGACTGTTTGTCTTGTCAAAACGGGAGAAAATTATAACATTTTTGACGAAGTTCTTAGTAAATCTATTGCACAATTAATGTCAATTTTAATATTTACTTTCTTTTTAATTGTCATATTTATTAATTTTGTAGTTTTTTAGTAATAAATAGTTTGATTATCGATTTATTTCATTTGAGTCCGGTAAAAGTTTTTACCGGACCTGATACCGTAAAGTCTTATTTACCGGACTCAAATCGTTAACTTAAACATGGGTGTTACGATGCAGTATGAAATAAAATAATTGTCGAGTCTTTTGTAGTATAACGCACGCGCGTATTACGTGTGTATTAGCAAGCGGGTTAAACAGCTGATATAACGACGTCGACGCTTCCACCAAATAGCAATTCAAAGCACTCGCGGATCATTTTAAAAAATTACCATTGTAAGATCCCTATGTTCCGTATTCCCAGGGACACACGGTATGCGTCTAAACGAAATCACTTCAGTGGCGTAGCCACCGGGGGGGATATGGGGGATATATCCCCCCCCAAGGGTCAAAAACTGGAAAAAAATACCTTCAACCGGCTTCAACTGTGAAATCCAAAATCAGACTAAATTAGATGTCTTAGAATGTTTTAGGATAAAGCAACTTATATTATTTACTATTGCTTGTCGAAATCAAGATTCTTCAAATTTGACCTATCATTCCCTTTTAAAATATGAAAACCACATGGACCTGTACTTCTACAAAAATAAATACTGACATTTGTAGGTAGTATGTCATGTAGGGTTGCAGCTTAAGTATTGTGCCGCTAATTCCTATATACTTACAGTGTGGAAGAAAAGTATGGAATAAATTCATTATTTCTAAAACGATGATGTTTCATTAAATTTCCTCGGACACGTCGATTTTGTTTTTTAAAAAGACCCTTGTTCCTATACCTGCGCATTTCCGATGTTTATTTGTTTTCGCGTGATGACGTCATCGGATATTTATTTTAATGGAACCCCTATATTTTTAACGGATTCCTGTACAGCTCAACTTGCTGAATTCGAAAATGTACCACTTTAATACTTTATTTCTACACCTTCCCGAGAAAAAAAATAATAACCGATTCGTAGTAAGAATACAACTAATTAAATCAAGTTACCTAAGAAATTCTTTCCGGCAGTGAAACAAAATCTATTCAGAATCGACAAAAATATAGAGGTTCCATTATAAAAAATATCCGATGACGTCATCACGCGAAAACAAATGAACAGCGGAAATGCGCAGGTATAGGAACAAGGGTCTTTTTAAAAAGCAAAATCGACGTGTCCGAGGAAATTTCATGAAACGTCATGGTTTTAAAAATAATGAATTTATTCCATACTTTTCTGCCACACTGTATATCCCCCCCCCAAGGGTAAACTCTGGCTACGCCACTGAATCACTTGCACTATATAGCAGCCGGAATCACAAATCCAAATCGTATGAAAGCAATGCTTTTACATCTTACCGTTACCGATGAGGACATTTTTGATATATTTTCCTCTCTTTCCGACCTACCAACAAATCCCGATACCCCACTACTTGCTTCCTACGAAACAATCCTAAATCCTAAATGTGTATTTTCTCCCCAAGATTAACACTGATTTTGATATTTTTAAATTTAGAGGGAAACAAGGAAAACATTACACAGCAACTAATGACGAAATAAAGGCACAAATTATCTTTAACCTTTATAGCCGCGATTTGTTCTTTACAGTTTGCACAATAGTTTTTTTTTTTCGCCCTTACCACTAGCTTCATATTATAGTTTTATCTACATGAACAATCAGCTAAATATATCCTACCTCTTTGGCATTGTCAGATATTTAGAATTTATGAACCTGGGGTACGTTTGTAGCCCAGTCATAAAAAATCGAATAGGTTCCATTTTTCCAGAATTCTGCGAATAGCAGCCGAAGGCAGCAAGAGGGCCTCAACTAACGGAAACATTTGGCCACTGTTCTGAGTGTAAGAGAAAGAAATAGAGAAAAACAAGGCAAATTTGTGCAAATTGCAATCAGTCTGTGCGAAACATTCTGTGAAGAAAACAGTGTGTAACAATAAAATTGTAAAATGTTAAATGATTTTTTATAATTCAGATTTTTGTAAGAAAATTTTATATCTTTGTCGTAAATTGAAATGCTTTTTAGTTTCTGACCTGCAATTCGTTTTTTTTCAGTGGGGTACAATTATTGTACCCCAGTTGGAGCGATACATAATTTTTTGAAGTCGGTGTTATGAAGGTTAATACCAAGGATGGTTAATACCAACAATTTAGAATTAAGGAGGTTCGCACTCTCCCATCAACCCAAACTTGAAGATTTATTAGTTAAAGTGCAAATGCTGCGACAAACGTATACTCAGAAGTCAGAAATAGAAGGTAACAAACACAGAGTGAACAAACTCAACAAACAAACACCAGCTATATTACAGCACCAACAACAAGCAACGTTACAAAGATTGTGGAAATTTTTGGCATGAACAAAAGTATGAATAGCTGCCCAGTTCGTAACGCAACATCCAACATGCCACCTATGTCAGAAGACTGGGCACTTTGCTATAGTATGTAAACAACACACATATGCCAATGCCGGTACCAGTGGCCAACACCAACAAAAACACGAAAACATTACAACAAAAGACAGGTAAATTACAACAGAGAGGAGTCATCCAGTAGCTCAGACTCATGTAACATGTTCATGGTTTCAAGCACGTTAAGTAACAATAAACTTCCCCAAGTGCCTTTAAAGCACTTATATTAAATTGAATTTTACCAGAGACACAGGTTCTTCAGTTAACCTGATTAACAATAAAATTTATGAGCTATTCCCGAATGCCCGATTAACAAACTATAAGAACAGACTTTTAACATACAACAACAAACATTATAGGAAAATTTGAAGGCATTTTAAAGCACAAGCAACACAAAACACAAGCAGTATTTTTCGGTATCGAAGGTACAGGTGAATTCGTACACCAGAAAATAATTGAATCACTTAAACGAGATCTATTAGACAAGGTTAGCATACAAAAAAACACTATTCTGCACGTTGATGCAGGTTCTTTTGGACTTGGAGCGATTTTATATTTTAATAATCTCGGTGTATCAAATCCTCGGTTCGCTACGTTCGCTCGGATTTAAACTACGGCCTTGATTTTTATACCTTCTACAAAACACTGGTTGTCTAATAGCTATAATAATAAATTTTTTCAATAAACTTTGGCACATTGACATTTGGTAATTTTTCCTACATTTGAGTAGAGGCGCCAGAGGGCGCAATCATAGCAGCGCAATAGTATGTAGGTTTATGCATGGTGGGTTTATGTACTATTCAAATTCATTCAGATTTCAGAACCTATAAAATCAACGCCTAAGGTGATATGCAACTCGACACACAAATTCCAAAACTTACTCTTCGAATTTTCTATTCAAACTTTCATTATGGATTCTAATATAAATACCTATCTTATGTTCATCACTTGTCAATTTTTCAATTTTGTGTCCTGTTAAAAATTATGAAAATGACGTCAAGAAAAGTCCGTGTTCAACAACATAAACGAAGTAATGAAACGGAATAACACAATATGTGTTATAAGATAAATGTTTATCCACAACCAGTAGGTATATTATAAGGTCGATAATTCCACTATTAAGAGATGTCTTATGATATTAATTATTATATATTATTAATTAATGTCAAAATAAATTTTTTCCAAAATATTAATTTGAAAACGCCACTTTCTGGTCTGTTTGTGGATAAAACGTTGTATTGCATACGTGTCTTAGTTGTATTTTATCCACTTAAGAAAATTAAATGCTCGAACTTCGTTCTCGCGTTTAAACATTCTTGCGTGGATAAAATACTACCTAAGACACTTATACAATAAATAACTATTATTTTGTAAACGTCATTTCCACTACCGTCAAAAATAAAAACAAACAATGACATGTGCGATTTTAAATGAGCTAGTGGTATACAATACAGCCGTTGCCGTGGATACGTACACACATTATGTTACTAGTACAATTATTATTTTACATATTGTTTTACTAGTAACACAATGACTCATGACTCCCTTCTACATAGCCAGTTCTGCAGCACAATGGGGATATTACAATACGCTTGAAGAAAAATTGCTACTTGCTACTATGATCCGAATATTAATTAGTTACCAGTAAAATAATCGTCTTGTTACCTTAGCAAAAAGTAACTCAAGTTGGATAACTAACGAGGCGTTGATTTTATAGGTTCTGAACAGAAAGTACTATAGTATTATAAAATTGGCCCTAAATTAATATTGGGTTTTAAGTAGTACTCGGTTTTGAATATGTATATGAATGTGTAACCTTGATTTCAATGGTAAATATTAAGAGTCAAATATTATCTTCCCTAATTATTTCAGAAAGAAGGTTCACATCATTTTAAATGTATAGGTAGGTACCTACATACGTTTGCAAAGGTCAAAAAATGAGAAAATAAGAAAAGCGTTCAGACGAAAATCTTTAGTGCCTTGGAGTTCAGCTGTGACAACCAAAGCCAGTCGATGTTTTTTTTTTCTAAAAAAGTCAAGTTTTAAACCACTTTAATGAAAAAGGCAACAGTGACGCCGTGATCTCCGTCGGCGTTGCTATACAGGTGTCTCAATTTTTATTTCAAATTTGAGTTAACTTATTAATTTTAGTTTTAACTTTTATTGTTTACATGTTTTTACATGACTTTAGATATTAAAAACGAACGGAAATTTGATACTTTAAAGATTTGATTTGACATTAAAATTCACCCGACAGGGGCGTTCCTTTCGGCAAGTAGATCGTTATTGTTGCCTTCCGGCCTTCGTAAACGTCAACATTCGAGTCACTGCTTTAGAAGAAACAATCGACTGCCGTTGGTGACAACTGCCGTTCAGTGATCCCTTATTTCAGTTACTATTTCCAGAATATTATAGGTACCATTTTATCATTTCTAGCTGTGCTTCTTATAAGTATGATTCCCATCTATGCAATTCGTTACAGCAACACTCAGGTGCAGTGCAGCAATACAGTTGCAGCAACTTTTGCGTTTACATTATGCGATTTTAACAAAATGGCATGCAATTTTTGTCCACAAGAGGTTGCATGCATTAGAACTTGTTCTATTTTCAAGCAACTCGTCCTTGCAATTGTACAATGCCTTCATTAATGATTGATACCCACGTGACCTTTGATCCGTGATGTCCTTGGGAGTTTCAGATTTAAATGTTGAAGTCAGGTAGGATTGGTACTCGTTGTAACTAATAAGTAACTAAAGTCACTAAAGTTACTGTCAATTTACGTACATACAATCAGTTAGGGAATTATTAGATAAAGATTTGCCAACTGTGAAAGTTGGGTTGCCTATATTTTGTGGTCACGTGGGTATCAATCATTAATGAAGGCACTGTAGTACTATTTCAGTATTTTCTTTAATACCAACAGCAGTTATTACAGAGGTTGATATTTTCTTGGGGTGATGGTTTGTAATAAAGAAGACTGGCACTAATAATAACTGCTGTTAAAATTACAGTTTATAAATCCATTTTAAATTTTTGTTTATGATCTAATTATGGTTGTTTTCACGTTGTTTTCAAAAATTGTCAACAAACACATCAGCATTGCCACTTTTACATTATTAAGATTGTCAAATAGTTTGTTTTTCGATTTGTCGGTTTATAAACAAACAAAAAATTATATCGATAACATTTATGGATGTAGAATTCTTTTCTCTCAAAAACCTATTTTACAGTTTTTTTATACAGAGAGCACCAAAAGTATGGAACATACCAAATAAAACCGAAATGAATGTTTTTTTCTAAAAATCCCGAAACACGTCAATTTTCTTTTTTAAAAATACACATTGGAATGTCAAAATAATTTTCCGGCCTTCACTTGTTTGTAAGTGACGACGTCATCAGTATTTTTTTTAAATGTCAACCCCCATTTTTTTTTCGCGTTTTTGATACATCTTTTAATTGCTTAAATGACAGTATAAAAATGTTGATACCTTACATAAGAAAATTTTCGAGAAATAAGTTATTTAATGTTTAATAAACACATTCTTAACAAATGTTAAACATGGTTTAATGGTATTAGTATTGATAAAAGAGAATTAAAGGCACCAAGAAACAAATGCCCGTAATCTAAACAAATGCCCAATTGTCAAATATTCAGAAATATTAATTGTCGTTTACTTGTAATAATTAACATCAGCTTCAAAAATCTGATATGGCTCATTTAACAATTACAAGTAAACGACAATTAACATTTCTGAATATTTGACAACTTGTGGGCACTTGTTTAGATTACCGGTATTTATTTCTTGATATCTTTGATTCTCTTTTATCAATACTAATACCATTTAACCATATTTAACATTTGTTAAGAATGTGTTTATTAAACATTGAATAATTTATTTCTCGAAAATTTTCTTATGTAAGGTATCAACATTTTTATACTGTCATTTAAGCAATTGAAAGATGTATCAAAAACGCGAAAAAAAAATGGGGGTTGACATTTAAAAAAAAATACTGATGACGTCATCACTTACAAACAAATGAAGGTCGGAAAATGATTTTGACATTCCAATGTGTATTTTTAAAGAAGAAAATTGACGTGTTTCGGGATTTTCAGAAAAAAACATTTATTTCGGTTTTATTTGGTATGTTCCATACTTTTGGTGCTCACTGTATAAATAATTACCTAAGGCAGATTTTAAAATTTTCCATTGAAATCCCCATGTTGCGTGATTCAATGCTACACCCTGTACAAGGGCAACGATATGATCAAAATTTTCTACAGCAAGAGACTTTGGAGTTGCTAATTTAAAATTAACTTTTTTAAATGTAACAAAAATTGTAATATGGTAGTGTGGGACGTCCAGAATTTTCCAGGGTGAAACGAATTTCTGCATTGGGGGGATAAATAATTTCCTAATTATCATTCTTGCAATTTTTAACTTGTTATTATTACTGCGTCTATCGTCGCCAACTGCATATTGGAATTTTCAGATTTATCTAATTATTTTATTATCAATAAATATTGCACTGCAAGTGCAACCGCTTTTGAAAAGCTGTTCTAAAATTTAAGGTATTTTCTATGCTGCAAAATGTGAAGAGAAGAGGGTGGTGTGTAGTAGAAATAATCAACGCGCAGTCTGGTCTGTATTTTGTATTATTTCTAGGGCAAGGTGTGTAAAGGGTAGTTAGTGGTTAATATTTTAGCGCATGGGTTCATAACGGGGCACAGGTGTAGGTAGGTATGTAGGTTAGAACGCATGAGCGAAGAGTAGATTGCGCGCGCGATAGACTACCTGTCAGGCGCGCGGGTGACAGTCTGAGGCAAGCACTGGCAGAGATATCACCCCGGCGCCGCCGCCACGATTACAGCACTGCAACACCCACTCACCTGGGCGCCCCACCCCCACGTGTCCCCACGACCGGCACGCCACGCAACGGCACAGTTGAGTCGTATACGTCAGCGGGTTCGCGCACCTGTTTATATTCCATTTTTTTCCCACTGATAAAAACGCGACCGACGGATTACTTCCTGCTGCTTCTGTGTCAGGGTGACACATTCAAGCAGCGCACGTCCGATACACACCACGTGTTTTCACCGAGGATCTTATTCGCTCGTGTTGTTTGTGCATGTGTTCTCACTTGTATTGCAACAGAGATCTTCTGTCATAAATCGTGGAGACCCCCTTCAACACCACGAAGAGAGGCCGGCATCCTCTGGGAGGCAACGCGTCCCCACCGTCTGCCGCCACCCCGCCGTCACTGAAGAGGGCGCGACACGACTCCGAGTCGGCTCTTGTTACTGCCGACCAGGATATGGAAGCACCCTTATCTGTTACATTGAGCCAAAGCATGGATTCAGTGACTACAGGCACGCCTGAGGAGGAGGTGAGTCTCTTCTACTTCCTTTAGGGCTTATTAGGGGAAAATATCAATAGAAAATTGTTTTGGCAAGTAAATGGAACGGAAAGTAATTTCGCTCAGCGGTGTGACATCTTTTTCTACATAAGCTAACCAATATTCTTAAGTTTCTCAAAGGTTACTATTTTAGATTGTTATTAATAAGATTATTTATTTTATTGAAGGTTTTCAAAGGTGCGAAAATGTAGCTACTACCTAGTTAAACTATTTGAAAATGTGCGCGTCCATTATGGTCTAGATATTACTTAATATGTACTGTTAAATGGGCAGTTCTACAACAAACCATTATCCCGGTAGTTATTTATTAAATATATTTGTGGGAGAATCAACTGCTAGTACCTACTAGATTTTCATCTGGCTATGAAACAACAAATCGCTACCTTTACAATTGGCTAGTATTATATATTCTTATGTCAAAATAATATTGTTGTATAAACTGTCAGATTTGCACGGATTTGCATGTCAGTTATCTTAATGGCATCAATTTGTTCTTTCATAGCCATACTAGATGAAAATCATTTTTGATCACATTTATATTTTCCACGTAGTAGGTAGAATACTACCTACAGTAGTTAAAATTCACCCCGGCGATGGCCTTTAAATTTTATTATACATATGTCATTACTTACTTTGTTACTTATGTAAATGGCTGAGAGGGACTGAGTTAATAGGAGAGAACTAACAATTTATCTTTTCGTAAATAGGTACTATAAAATGACTTCTATAGTACATTATGTAAACAGCATATTTTTATGAAGGGAGGAAGAGGAAGAATCTTTTTTTCTTAAACATAACATTTGTTTACATCATAATAAAGTGTGGTACCTGGTACCTACCTACTCTACGATTAAAATTGATTGGCTCCTGTATTATGTACCCATCATGATTATTAAATTGAAATTCAAAATCTCACATTTGTCAACAATTTTGAAGTAAAAATATACAGTGTTTGGTAAGTCGAGGCGAAAAATGAAACTTCGTATGTAATTTTTAATTATAAATAGGAAACAAAGAATACATTTTTTTTCGAAACTGACCTTCATTTCTGAAATATTTCACCTTAAAATTTTGTCGAACAAAAGTAAAAAAACAAGTAGGTATAATATTATAGGTATATAGGTAGGCTATGCAATGAATATAGCGTTCAACATAAAATGTTATAAAAAACAAGAATTACTACAATATTACTATTCAAAAATACCACCATTTACACGGATACAAGCTTGACATCTCTTTACTAAAGAATGGCATACCGCTGTAAAATATGTTGTTAGTTGAATTTGTTCGACTGTACTTATTTATTTGTTCAGCATAAACTAATTATTTTAAGGAACCCTAAAGGAAGACATCCAGGGGGTTGAGGTTCGGAGATCTTGCAGGCCAACGTACAGGACCATTTCTACCCATTTAAATTTTAAAGTGAAATATCTCAGAAATGAAGGCCAATTAAAAAAAATGATTCTTTGTTTTCGATTTAGAATTAAAAATTACATATGGGGTTTCATTTTTTGCCTCGACTTACCAAACACCCTGCATGTACAAGTCACTTTTAAAGACATTAATTTGTTCTTCTTGTCATTATATAGGTATAAATAAAAATAAATGATCATATTATCTATACTTTAGTCTTTAATCTCTGGCATCAAGGTATTGTTTCTCTTTCATTTTAAACACTTTTTTATAGGTACCGTTAACGTTGTTCTAACTTTGATAAATTAATAATATACTTTAGATAGGTACATATACCTGGTTATGGTATGGTGGATAGAATAAACAAATTACTGGTTTAAAAGAAATTCCAGTTTACCCCTTTTTTATTTTAAATGGAACATTCTGTATAGTTTTTGATGGTATATCCAGTTCTTTTTATGAATTTGGCGAAACAAGATTTATACAAGATACGTAGGTCCATGGACGCATAGGTACTGCTTCCATTTATATAAATCCACTTTTCATCGAAATAACTAAAAATCTTATTTTCATTCTATTTTAGAATTTGCAAATATTTTCTACACATGATTTGGATCCCATAACCATTTTCTGTCATCAACCATTTTAATTTGAAACCCCTTGTCTTTAAAATTTTGTATAATTGCAAACTGTAGGTAAATTCCAAATTATAGTCTTAAGTCTTTTTTAAATGGAAGAACAATAAATTTTCTTTTTGTAATCCTGCAGTGTTAAACTTTTAATCATGTATAATGTTTCGAAGCCGTTCGTTTAAGATTTGAAATACCCACCCTAACATTAAAAATTTGAAAAATTATTAATACATTATGGAAACCGTAAGTGCATTTAAAGCTCTTACCAAAAAAACTGTACAATTACGGCCACAATTTCGGTTTTGTTAGCTTTCAATTAGTACTATGTTTTTATTATGGAAATCAATAAAATAAATATTTTGACATCAATATGTTGCTTTTTATTGATATTGAACTTTAATGCCCGTTTTACATTGAACAATTGCAACCTGCAATTGTAACTTGCAAGTATTGCTTGCAATTGATTGCGCAAGTGCAATATAATACGTAATTTTCTATGTTTATACTAATTGCAGTAGGTACCAACTTCATATACTACACATCTATAACCTAACAACAGTAATTAAACAAATGTAATTTAAAAACGTCAATAAAAGTAATTAAAATTAATATTTTGTCTGATTCTGTTTCATGGTAGTAGCACGGGTAATACGTAAGTAATACGGTTTCTAATATTAAATTAATCAACTTCACAACAAATTTTAAGTTGGTAACATAAGAATAATGTTAAAGTTACTGAAAGTAACTGAAAAGTTGCTTCAAATAGTTGCACAAATTACCGCAGGTTCTAATTCATGCAAGAGGTTGCTGCAAGATTGTAGCCATATTGTTGCACTTCCATTTCTGTTTTACACTTGTGCAATATTGCAGCAATTCATTGCAAATTGCGCTTGCACGTGCAATCTTGCTCAATGTAAAACGGGTATAATGGACAAACATTAACGTCAAATTATTAAACGTTTCAATGACAGTTCATTTCACACTATATACTAAAATTAATATTACACTTTAAGAATAAAAAAAGAGCACACTCGAAACATAAGCGAACAAGTAGACTATAGCCTCTTGAATACAGAAAATGAGTGAGAGTGTAAAGCGGGGTTTACACCTGTGCAATTCGTTGCAGCAGCGATAACACATGCATGTAAAATTGCATGCCGATTCCCACCTGTGCAATTTATTTACTAGGAGGAAACAATCATCTAGTGTATTCTAATACTTGAAAACCTAAAATGTAAATGTGGTAATTCTAATGAACTTTAAAGGACACTCTTATTTTAATAACCTCATGTTAGCGTTTGTTGTTTGTAGGTGTGGGTGTGCAAGTGTTCATTGTTTGTTTCCTTGGCCTTTACCTTAAGTAAGCTGTTGGTAGTAAGAACAAACTACAAATGTTACTGGAATTACACCAACGAGTTGTACGCATTCAGAATAAGTTCTAAATCATGTAACTCGTTGCTGCAACAAAAGCTGCGCAAGGATTGCATATTGTGCAATAGAGTTGCGCTAGGAACTCCGTTTACATATTCTTAAAATGAGTAAAGAATTAGTGTAGGATATCTGTGGGATGACGACTACTTAAGTATTGTCTCTGAATTAGGCAGTAAATAGTACGGTAATAAAAAAGTCTACTAAAGAAGGAAAGTAGTTCCCTTTCCCGAAACGCGTTTAGGCTTCCTAAACTTTTTGTGCTGCTAGGGTTTATGTTCCAAACCACAGTCTCCAAGGATTTTATATAGTAAGATTTTAAACTAATAAATTTCTAACACACTGTGTTCAATACAACCCGATATAGGTAGCTTATGACTACAGTAATAATAAAAATACTAATGCCTACTTAGAAAAAAATTATACATGTCGGGTGGTATGTTCCAGAAACATACAAGGTGAGTTATTAAGGCTTTAAAGATTTGGTATAATCTAGAATTAGGTATATAATTATTCTTTGCAATAATTTGGCAGTGTCTCTGCTCTGTACATATACACCAAATGTTTTGGATTAGCGGGCATAAAGGAATAATTAATTATAGTACCTAGTTATTATAAAAAATTATTCAAGAAATTTATAGAATCTTGATTGATATACTTCTTAAAAGTCTTAAATGAATGTTTTGTCTAACATTTAAACAATTCTAATATTAAGTTGATTAGATAATTAGTCTATTAATATTTTAACAAAACGATTTTTGAAATATTAAAAAGCGATTAAAAAGTATTTCATGGGTTTATATTATGATACCCGAAGTCGAAATACCAGAGATTTAGTTTACATCATACATCAAGTCACCTTTGAAAATTGTAGGTAGTATATATTGGCAATAGACTGAAGAGGGAAATTTAGTTTCCAAAACGCGTTTAGGCTTACCAAACTTTTGTGGTTAAAGGTTTTCATATTCGTTAATAGCTACTATAGCGTTAAATAGAATAAAAACATTTGTTTAGATGTGCTATAATAGGGGTTATAATTATGTAAACTCTTTTAGCAGGTGTGGCTTTTGACTGGCCCAATCGTGATAACGATATTGTGGCCTCTATTTCCAAACGTCACAACATCAATGTTGCTTAGCGTTTAGAAAAACTATTTAGTATCCACCATTCTACCTTAAGTACCCAAGATTAAATTACGCAACACAATGTATGCAGTTATTTTATTTAAAATTAACTTCGTAGCCTCGTGCTAAATTGAAGCATTGTTCTTCGTTTCCATACCTGGCTCTGGCTTACCTACTATTAAGAGCGGGCGACGAAGGGGTGGGAGTATTAGATGTATTTAACATTAACTGTCCTGAGACAACTGTGGGTAGTGCTACTAAATTACACATGTTTGGAGTTGAATCAGTTGCATCGATGTCCAGCTATATAATATTAGTAAATATTATGCATTAATTAATATTAAATTCGGTTTACAACACCAAGAAGTCCTTGTTATCTTGTTGTTGATATCAACTATAGGATTCCATTAATTATTGAAAAAACTAAACAACAATTGCATAGCTCCCAAGGTAATTGAAATAGCTATTTTCCTAACAAGTGCAGAAAATCGATTTTTCCGCACGCAAATGCCGTTGACAGCACGACGCGTAGCGGAGTGGTGTCAAGCATTTAAGTGCGGAAAAATAGGTTTCTGCACGTGTTAGGAACAATAGTTTTTCTACTAGCGTGCGGAAAATGCGTTTTTCCGCACGCTAGTAGAAAAACTAGTCCGGAAAAATCCTTTGCCGCACGGTGCGGAAAAGTGGATTTTCCGCACTAAAAAATGTGCGGAAAATGCGTTTTTCCGCACGCTAGTAGAAAAATAATATAAACCAAACGTCGGTCGTGGGGATTCTCTATATACAATGTGTCCCCGGAATAATCGACAAAAAAACTTACAATTTCAATTTAATGTTTTGGGATTCCGTCCTGCTTGGTCTGAAAACAATTTTAAGCAGATTTTTAATTTTTAAAACTTAAAACGGCCGTGAAAAATGTGAAGATAGTATATTATTTTGTTTTATTAGGATCAGAAGTGCCACTTTTTGGGCTGTGTCGTAAGGTTTAGCGGACGAACCTCAGCGAGTCCGAGCATTACAGACGAAGCTCAAAAAGGGCAATATGTCCTTGCAATATCCAAAATATTTCAGAACGCGCGACCTCTTTCCCACAGTGGCTGAACTGTTAGACAAAGAAAGGTAACCTCCCTCAACTCGGCCATATTGACTTGTAAAATCTAATTTTTCGAATTTTTCTCATCTTTAAACAGGTTGCATTCACATTTTAGATAATATACACGTTGTCCCTAGAAATTTTGAATACGGACATTTGAATTCATTACTTGTCACTTAGTTACCACGCTCACTTTTTACATAACCGAGTCAAATATTTTAAATCACTAAGCAACGGGAAATAAATAGTAATTTCTAATTGGTAATAAACAACCATGGCAATCTATTATAATAATCGAGAAAAACAAAATCGCAGTGCCTACTAACATTACTCGTATTCAAAATTTCTAGGGACAACGTGTATATGGTTAGCCGTCCGACGGCAATAACCAATTTTATTATTTTGTGCATACACGTTACAACTTTTCTTGAAATTTAGACAGTTTTCCAGACATGATTCACATCATTAAATCAACAAATTTCGCAATGAAACTCCTTTATTGCCTTCGTGAATATTACTTCTAGCCGACTTCTAGGCTTGTGGGTGTCATTTAAACTGCAATATTAATTTCCATTTAAGATGATGAGAAAACTAAATAGGTCTGTTTTTCTTGGCAATCACTTCTCGCGGCGCGCTCTTAACTTCTGTTAAGCACTGTGCATAAAATATTCTACTTCCTACGTGCGTGCTCACTAGACAGCACGTCTCAAGCGAATGCAGCAATAGTTTGCTCACGCCCCGCATAGTAGCTGTTGCATAACTAAAAACAGGCTCCTTTCATGTTTTTATTTTATTCAAGGTTGCTTGTATGATTATGTAGCTGTAGCGGCTGTACCACGTACATTCCTTACAGGAGTAGTAGATCGCAAATCGGAATCGACTATTATAATATAATTATTGAGGAGGTCAAATTTTTAACAACCGAGAATCAGAGGTCCTTTTATGAAGTAGTACATTAATCTTGTGTTCAGGAAACAAACATTCTGCATTTCACAATTTTATAAAAATTATACATGTTACATGTGCATGTAAACGTAGGAGCTTGAATATGACAATATGGTTTTATATAAGTGCCTTAAAAAATCAAAACTACATACATATATCTTTAAAAAATTTACCTTAAGAAAGGTTTTCTCTGTACAGCTCGATTTTCATGTAAATGTCATTTATAAGAAAGTAATGAAGTAGGTAAGTACTTAATGAATGTATTTTATACATAAGATTTAACAAATGTAGGAACCATATTGGGCAACTAAAAACACAACAAATGAGTTCTCTTCGTGCAAAAATATAGAAGGAGTTTGAGAAAGGGAAACAGAATAAGGCCGGAACAACAGCTGGTGGAGTCATCAAAGTTCTTAACATTGTGAAACCGTCTCCTTATTTCTTCCTGTAAATGGTATTCGCTTATTAGATGATGTTTAAGCATATTAGAAATTCGAGAATTAGATTGAGAAGCACATTAACAAAAACAAACTCCTTTGTTTGAATTCAACTGTAAGCGAAATAGTAGTATGTAATTGGGTAATTAAATAAATAAAATTAATTTGATAAAACTAAGTAATACTTAGTATACGGTATACCAACTATTCTATATTCAGTAAACATAAAAATACAAAGTGGCCTTTGATTTCGAAAATTTAATAAATGCGATATTAATCTTTGCCTAGGAATGTAGGTAGGTATAATCGAATCGGTATCAACCCGACCTTTTTTAAATCTCCAGTAGCAAATCTAATTCTTAAATATATGTTAAACACGTTGCAAACAACTGATAAACAGAGCTAATCCTCCTCATTTTAAAAAGGGTCGGATTCATACCAATTCGACTATACCTACTTCCAAAAAGTTGCTAATAAAAAATTTAAGGGCCGGTTTATCGATCCGTAGTTAACTCCTTGTTAAGGTAACCAACAGGCAACTGTCATGGATACCAGTGGCGGCTCCTCCATTAGGTCAATTGGTCAATGACCTCCCCAGGAAAATTGCACATTGATAAACTATTAACTAATGAAGTCAGAACATCAATAATAAATATTTAATTCAAAGTTTTCAAACTCTTATTTTAGTAAGATATCATCTTACCCAATCGTGCCTGAATATGAAATCTCGGCTGCTTGCATGTGTGATTGTTGATACAATTCGAGTAGTAGGTACTGCTTGGGTCAATTCTGGATCCAGCCTCGTCGTTGACTTTAGCACACACGTACGTGTTTATGCGGTAGATAGGAATTACAATACTCCAGAGTGAAACGGACAGCCTCGAATTTCGTCTGATTTAGTACAAGATTTTTTTACAATAGCTTAAACATGGGCTGAGAGCCGGACTGCCTCGGCTAATAGTATTAGGTAATATATTCATTTTGCGTTCATTAAAGAGTAATTCGTTTTCAGCCACACTTTTTAGTGTAATTTTTTTTTCGGATATACGATAAAAAAAACACCTTAATTAAGATAGAGGAATTGATCTGAAATATAAATCCCTTTAAGGTAAGAATAAAGTTTTTTCGTTTTTAGTATTTTGTTTATATTTTGTTTTTTAAAATGACCTCCCTTTATGATTGACCACCGGCCGCCACTGATGGATACGATTCTTGTAACAATTCGTATTCATGACAATTGAACCGCTGGTTAGCTAACAAGGAGTTACCTAACTACGGATTGATAAACCGGCCCTAATTGTCACTAAGAATTGCATCCATGGCAATTCAACTTTTAAGCGTCGCTTATTGTTTAAGTGTAACCGCTGCAACTGGGCCTAAAGTGTGTGATATTTACTTAGCACTATCGTAAATGCTGGCAGTAATTACTTTAAAGGACGTTATACAAATACTGAGTTGGGTACTATGGACACAATAAAATTACTACCTAGCAGGTATTTTTTTACATATAAAAGTTTAGGGGAAATCTTATGCAGGTGTGGACGTTTGCAAAATAAAATACAGAATCCTTTCCCTCTAGTACAAAAATAGACAACAATTAAATGAACTTGCCGACTTTAACAAAATTGTATATTTCTGTTTACCGATCAGAGATAGATATAAACTTTACTCTATTGTGGTTATAATAATAAAAATAATCAAAAGTAAATCAGTATGAAATTTATTCTATGGGATTAACATAACAATAAGAAAATGAAAGAAGCATACTACAGAGTAAGGACTACTACTCCTACGCCTTACCTTGTACAATGTATACTACTACATGCATTACCTACTACTCCGTTGTCTCTTCAGTAAACATAAAAACGCAAATGATTTCGAAACTTTCCTGAGTGTATTTCCGAAATTGATCTTTGTACCTGTCTTAAATGTTATACATAATTTTATAAATAATTACTTTACAAAATTTTATACAAATGCTGTGTGAAGTATTTTTCGATATTTTTGTTACATACCTACAAAAATTCAGGAAAAAATTTATACGGCTGTAAAACTTTTACAAAATAAAATTCAGAATTCCTAGTAGTTATCTACGATCTTAGGCCAACTTTATACTAAAACAGTAACGTTGCTTATCAACGGTGTATTATACTTTTACTTTGCACCAAAAATTCCAATGCGAGGTATACTACCTTTAATGGGTTTAACTGCTACTATTAGGTTAAATTATGATGAAAAGGTATTTGCACCTATAGTAGGCTATGTGGAGGTTCCGAGTTGGGCCAAAACGGTAATGGTCTTTAATTCGCACTTGCACGTTGGGCCAATAATCTCCTGCCAAATTTAATGGGGTTTTGATGATTAATTATAGAAAATCAATATAAGACGAAATTCACATTGTCGGGTGTAGGTTTGAGCTATGCCTGTCATAGTACAGAAAAATAAAATCTTGGTATCTAATTACAGGAATGAAACGAAAATACATTTAACACATTTAAACATTTTTTCGGATTGCAATTTATGAATCCAGAAGGAGTGGGAGTAAAGAAACATGTATAAAAATGTTAACAGCTAATGAATATCCCAAAAAAACTAAGGATTGCAGTTACATAGACAAAATCATGTAAGAGGTATGCTTAGGAAACCCCGCGCCATGAAACGCGAAGAAAATAAAATTTCTAGAATCGGTATTTCTCAAATGTATCTGTTATCTACCTAAATAACGTAATGAACGCTTTTGTAATCTATCAAATAAAAATAAAGTATTCTTTAATGTATGATTGTGCAAGTACGCAATATAATTTTTGACCTAACCTAACCGCCTCAATTAAGACTTTCACTGTCCTGACCCAACTTGGACTATAGATTAATCCGCTAGGGATTATAATATAAGGTGCTTAGCCCAACTCAGAATCGCCCATAGTTCAACTCGGAATCGTTCATAGTGTGACTATGACAGGAGAAAATGCCGTATTTAAAATTGGCCCGCATAAATGTGACAGTTGTCAACGATTATTTTGGTGTAAAAATACAGAGTGAATCCAAAATCGCACTTCTCTGGAGAAGTTGTAGGGGACCGTTATTGCAGCCTGACGGAATATTCCCTTGGTTTTGCCCGTGTAAGCAAAGTGCTATTTAGCTAGCTAAATATATCTTACCTTAGTTACCTATATTACTTACCTACTTTAAATTAAAAGCAAATTGTACAAACATACAGTATATTTTTGGTTTAAATATGTAATAATTTCAAAAAAAATGGTAAAATTAAGTTTAAAAAACGTAGCTTCGATATTATTATGTAGGTATTACCCTTGGGTATTACCTACTAGCTTTGTATGTTCGGCTTAACTGCTCCTCTAAAATTTTCACTTGTATTCAAAGAATTAATTTTTTTTTTTCCTTTAGGAGGGGGTTACTGTAAGCGAGGTTTGATTTCATAGGGTATATTTTTATTTAAAAACAAGTTGTAATTTTTATTTTGATTAAAAAACACGCTTTGATTTGCTCGAACTAATTCTTTCAATTTCATGCAATATTCGTTTCATTTTATCAAACACTAAACTGATTTAACTATGGATTGTGCGAGCCAGGGGCGCCTCGTTATGTAGTGCCAAGGAGCCGTGGCACTACCTGCAGTTTCATCACAGCAAAAAAATTTAATTAATTCTAAAATAGTTCCAAAAACACTTGTTTGTCAAACGCTTGCTGGCTCGTCTCGTAGATTCGCCATAACACGATGAATAAAATTAGTGTTTTACGCAATAGGCCTTTTTCGTTATGCTGCACTATGGAGGAAAAAGTGTAACTTAAAGAAGGGTCTATTCTGCAAGCAACTGTTAAAATTTAACGTGGCGTTAAAATTGTAACCAATCGCTAAGCTTAATTATGACAGCTAAAACTACCATTTAACCAATCAACGCCAAGGGTTTAAATTTAGCGGTTGGTTTCAATTTTAAAGCCACGTTAAATTTTAACAGGTGAATACAGAATAGACCCTAGAGTAAGGTAGACCTCTGCCTAATTTAATTATCGTCAAAATAATAATTGGACTAGGAAGATAAATCGTTCTTGCTTTCTTTAAAAAAGGTGGAGGGGGGGGGGTATATTTTATGCTGAGTCGATCTACCATCAAAATGTCTACGAACCGCCACTGGTGCGAGCTATCCTCGACATAGATTAAATTACATAACTATCATTGAAAAATTGTCGGAATAGGTTGATCTATTTTGTATTAATGTTAATATGTCTTATTAAAGTAATACCTTCCACATTCTAATACCATATTCTCATTCTTAGAACGTTGCTAAATTTTAATATCGTCTACAGAAGCAAACATACATCTACGACTTCCCAATATAGTAATGGAAAATTTATATTATTTCTCTCGTCCTAAACATTTCAAAACGGAAACTAAACTTCAATTTCCATGCGAACTTTACAGGTAAACGTTTTCACAGTAATTTGAGTACAATATTGTTTTATCAAATGGGGTACTATATGGTTACTGATAAGCGAACTATAATAAAACCAAATAAAACTCAAACAGATCAATAAAATTAATAGCTTATGGTACAACAAAATTGAATGCAGGTTTATGTTATGTACCGGCAACGACTATTATATTACTCGTATGGCTAGAGTTGCATTGCTTTAGCTATTATATAGTTGACCTGATAAACCATTGTTGCTTAAATTAATACTGAGTGACAACTGCCACAAATCCTTTTTTATTGCGTTGTTAGAATTTCTGGAGCCTAAAATCAATTTGTCGGAGTTTTCTTCAATAGACATGATAGAGATACCGTTTGACATACAATCGTCCATGAAACCCTTTTTTATGTAACATGTGTAGGTACAATTTATAGTGGGTATTTTCCTTATTATTTCTGGAGGGTCTAACAGTTCTTACATAACGGGTTGTATACCTATTAGCCAAATTGAGAAACTGCTGGAGTTGATTCTCTGCATTATTTTTAGCGAAATAATTCCTATAAACATTCACTCTTTCTGAGGGCAGCTCGGGCAGCTACAACACTGCTCGTAATATAAAGTGTGAAATAATATAGTATATGGATTAATACTAGTAGATGATATTATGTACCTATAGCCACTATAGCATACTTATGCGTCCACGGTTTGAAGGGTTGCGTCATTTTTATTTGTTGTTTCCGTCATTTTCAATTATTCATGACTTTACATGTTAAACACTGCATGAAAATAGTTCTTCATTTTTTCTACGGAAGTTTATTCTCGGAAGAAATTCAAATGTACTAATATTTTCCTGGTTCAAAACGAGAAATATAATATGTAGGTATCTTTTTATTTCATCGTTGTTTGTTAACTTTGGATTTAGAAAATTGAGCTACAATACAAAAGATCTTGCTACTTACGAAGTAATCAGACTATTCTCCTTACTACTAACAAATAAATAAATCATAATTGTTACAGTTCTGAAACAGTACTAATGATTGTATCCAATTAAAAGTGAAATTTGGTAATAAGATGAAATTATTATTAGTATAAGTATTTTTCAAATTTCTATGTAGTACTTGGAGATCTGTACGAATAAAGCTATGGTCTAAATTTTGCAGCATAATCATGGCTTTTTATATTTATGGCATATTGATGTGTGTTTGCATTAGTGATCTATATTACTACTACAAAAGTGGCACCTTTTTGGTCTTTTTGTAGAAAAGTTCATTCCTTTTATTACGAAAACGACCACGTTTAATAAGCCTATTAATATAACGTAGAATCCCATCAAATTTCTTACAAACATTTTCTTTAAACATAATTATTATCTGCAGAATTTTATTCCAATAGAATTGTTAATAATTACTACGCTTATTAATTAAGGTGTATAATTTTATGTACCTACTAGATATAGTAGATGAATTTTTTTGCTCATCTTTAGTTTCAAGCTTGTTGGAATAAATTGAAGAGTCATGCAAAATTGTGAATTGTCATTTTGACATTTGTAAATTCTGAAAACTAGCGAAGTCGCGCCACTTGTTTCTTTCATTCCTCTTGAGCAAGAAAGGAACATAAGTTGAACCTGTATTACCAATGTATTATGAATGGATCTACGATTACAGCACAAGTAGGGACTACTAGTGGAAGCATATGCGTAGTTGGAATCTAGGAAAAAAGTGCCGCGGAAAAAAGTGCCACGGAAAAAAGAGCCTGGAAAAAAGTGCCGACGGAATAAAGTGCCGATGGAAAAAAGTGCCGCGGAAAAAAGTGCCGATGGAAAAAGAATACGCCCCCATTTACTTATTTATTTTACCATGTGCACAGACTGCATTGACCCATCTCCTTTTCGTGCTAACCATTTTTTGTTTTCTTTTATGAGGAATGAAAATCCCTCAGCTTACTTGCTATCCATTTTTGTTTTTTTTTATGAGGAATGAACATCCCTCAGCTTACCCCCTAACCATTTCTTGTTTTCTTTTATGAGGAATGAGCATCCCTTTGTGTTACCTTCTTTTTTTAAGCCATCTTTCTATACAGTGTGGGTACTTTCAAAACCGAACATAGAAGAATTGCGTTGTAACTGACCTTTATATAGATTCCTGCTCGCCATTTAAACCCACAACAATGGAAATGGTATGAATAGAACGACAAAAATACAGCGCATGCGATGGTACCAATAAATTTTAGTACTCAGTTACCTTTTTCTGCAAAAAAAAATTATAAAATAATGCTATAGGGAAATAACATAGGCCGTTATGACTGTCAACTTTTTTTATCTGTCAATTAAATTATTTGACATCAGTCATAAGTTTCTGTTATTAATATCAGATATGAATAATAACGCGTATTCAGTCGAGCAGAGGGTTTTGCAATTCTCCTATGTTCGGCTTTGAAAGTACCCACTCGGTATATATTACCAGCAAAGAGCAACTAACCTGAACACAGACTAAGGCGCCATGTGCACAGATTTTCCTACCATGTGCACAGACTGCATTGTCCATCGGCACTTTTTTCCGCGGCACTTTTTTCCATCGGCACTTTTTTCCGCGGCACTTTTTTCCGCTACCCGCGTAGTTGTATTACTAAACGATATGCCATAATTATTTTTTTGTTTTATGTTATTATATTTGTAAAATTTAAAGTCAGAAGGGAGCCTAGGTACTACACACCGAATAAACGAATACGTATTTATATGGTATATCTGTCTCCCAAACTTATAAGTAGTGACTTGAAGTTTGACAGTAGACAGAGTTTATTAATAACTGCATAATAGTACTGCCCATGTGTCGTAAGAAATAAACTATTTTATTTACATAGTAGGTACTAATCGTTCTGTTTATTCACAACTAAATAAGCCATGAAATCAAAATTATTGCAAGTATTATTAAAAGCATTTGAGATCAAAATTCCAAAAGCAAGTATTCTGATATAAATACTGCTGGGAATCATCCTCTTCCTAAAATTGTATTAGTTGTTGCTAGACAACACTCCATTCATGGCTAATAACATTTATTGTTAAAATTAATAGGTACAAGAGGTAAAAAATACTTGTAAATAATTAAGTACATCTGTTACAAAAGCTCAAAAGCCACGCACTATTTTCAAGGAGAATTAGGAATTAGTAGACAAATATTTTTTTATCTACTCCTTTTCTCTCTTTTAGAGTAATAATAGTAGCTATAATTTAATGTCGTGAATTATGAATTCATAATTTATTCCTTTCGACCAATTGCAGAACCAAAAATCCATAATTCACTGTTGTCGTTGGTCGTCTTGACGACGGTCTTCATAATTCACTTGTTGCGACCAATCACAGAACCAGAAATCTATAATTTAAATTCACTGTTGTCGTTAGCCCTCTCGACGACGCGGCGCGATCGGCTATTTTCAATCATTCCTAATCACCATTTTTGTGGCTGTCTCACGTGATAGTTTATTATTTTTGTTTGTTACGTTTACGTTATACGTTATATGACTAAATAAAACATTACATTACATTGACGATTATGGCCATTATTCACTCTCATAATTTAACTAGGACTCGTGTCTCAAAGGTTATCGTGGTGAATATACTAATGACTATCATAATTTCGATCATAATCGTTCATATAATAATATACTCATAACTTTTTAATGCGAGATATGCTTTTTCGGAGTTTCTTATAGGAAATTTTATTTTCTACAACTTTGGGTTTATCTTATTTTCACCTACAGTTCAATAGAAATTAGATAGTACCTATCTAGCTCGTTGATGCGTAGTGGTAAAGCAGAGAGACAGGACAGCATGGCTACCGGTCGTCTTGCTGGATATTTAAACAGTTCTCTCTTGCTCGTCTACGCAATTCGCGAGCTACCCAATTGCTGTTGAACTGTACCTTGGGTGGTTTTCGCTGCATTTCAATTTTAAACCAAAATCACTGGGTATGCTAACTTCAAACGATTATGAGGCCCAAATTATTAAAGTTGGACATATGCTTTCAGGAACTTTTCGCATTTCAATTGAAATCGTTTCGATAATGGTATTTTAGGCTGGCCGCACGGTATATGACGTCACGCACCACTTACGCCACTGTTCTCTATACTTTGTTTACCCAAGATATGCATATAGACTCCGCCCCATAAACGCTGTCAAAAGTTGAATATAATTTTTCAATTGGTCGTATTTTTAAAACCCACAACACACAACTGCGCTAATTTTCAGTGACGTTTACGAACCACTTCCGGTTGTTTCTTGTCAGTCTTGTCAGAACGTTTCCGAGCTGAAAGATATTCTTTAAAATAATTAAATCTCATATACTGACACTAGAAGTGTTATCATTTAAAATAAAAAAAAATTAAATTAAAAATGAATAGTTTTTGAATTTCCCGCTTTGTACCATGTACCATGTGAAACTGGCTTTAGTGTTCATCACGCTCAAGGGGCGGAGTCTATATGCATATCTTGGGTAAACAAAGTATAACTGCATGGGTACGTTTTTCTAGTCTCTTTCGCGCTGCAGAATTTGCAATAAAAAATTTAAAAAATAGTGCATAATATATTCTACAGTTCACTATCTTTTTAATAGATTAAAACAATAAAAATTTAGTATAATACATATCCGTCTTGTAGTCAAATAAAAGCATTAAATATAATTTGTGAATTTAATCTTACTACCTACCAAAATAATAATCATTTTTAAAACCATCTAACACATTGGTCCTTGTCAGTACCTTTTTATAAAGATTGAAGGTCCGGCCCGGTCCTTTTTCTGAGGTTCCCTATGCTGGAAGGCCTGCACCTAGCAACCAAAAGAAATGTGAGGATATCAAGAAGTGGCAGGTGTTTTGACGTTTCATATCGATTTTTTGTCTAATTTGTTTTGCAGCAGTGGCATTTGTACTAAAGCGACTTACATTGGAAGTATCATCGCAGATGATTTTTTTTCAATATTAAAAGTGCATTTACGCATTTACTTAAACTTTATTATGAGCAGATTATAAATTTTAAAGTTTCAAAGTACTGCGTATCTGCTTCGTTAAATGCAAATGTGTTTTGATTATAACTAGATTTAAATTTTATAAAAAAGTGTAAATCAATTTAAAGTTAAGAATTATTTTGCACCTATCGATGTAATGTGTACTCAGATTTTCAACTGAAAATTTGCTATATGATACGACTATGCTAATGGTTCTCATCCACATATCTACAAATATGAACGGTAGATTTTTGTCTTGGAAGGAATAAAATATTTGGGTATATTTCTATGGCAAATGTAATTATTCGTTAGCACAGAAAATGCTTATAGTATACCTCAGCCTGTGCTGTAAAAAAAGTTAGCAATAACTCACCTTAATCTAAGTGTACAATTTCAAAATTTTTCAGTTTTAGAAATAATATTATCTTCTAATGGTTCCAAAAAAGCATACCCGGATTTATGATTGTATACATTTTATACCCCAATTAATATAATTCTATTGCTGCATAAATATTTAGATATTGCATCCTTTGAAGGTAACCACTCTGAAACAAAAGCGCATCAGAAATACGTTTATGATCTTTTCATTTCTAAACTTATGGAGTATTAAATATCCTTTGTTGTGATTTCTTATAGGTATACCAATCTAGTAGGTAGGTATAAATAATATCTATAGCTAACAGGCTGCATTTTCAATAGCATCTGTTCAAGTTTGTAGCTGCAACCTGTCGTTTCACCTGCTCTTTTCAGCTGCTTTCTCGACATATGGTTCCAGTTTACGTATTTACCTAATAGTGCTAGTAATATCCAATCACCATGCATTACAGAATGTTCTGGCGTGAACTACATATTAAATTATCAATTATTAATACATTTAGTTTATTTCAAATCTATCGAGTGAGAACGAAGCAAGTGAACGTCCAGTTGTTTTAGCCATTTTTATTTTAATGAAAGTATAATATTATAATGCCGGGATGGTCTGGGAGGGACGCATGGAACTATTAATTGTCCATTTTATTTTATTTTTTACATTTTACTCACAATTACTATACCACTCACAGTGAAGCTTAACATATTAAGATTAACTTTATGTAAATAGATATTCTTTCTTTTTCTTGATAGAGTATCCTTTTTTGTATTTGGCCATCTCTAAAAAACTAGACAAAATTAAGGTCCAGCATAGTCTTTTTTGGCAGTTTTCAGGCTGTATTCGTTAGGCCAGAAAGTCTTCTAAAAATAATTCAAGAGAAAGAAAGTAGGTAATACCTATTGCTTAAAAATACCGTGAACCAATAATTTTGGCATTCTCTATTACTGGAATAGGTAGTAGGTACACTTGAAGTCAAAGTGAGAACGGTAATTGAATAAATATAATATACGATATTTAACACTTACTGGTAAAATTTTACTTTATTTACTAAAATCTAAATATAATGGATTATTTTAATCCCATCTAGTTATTCAAACAAACTTACCTAGTGGTAGACCAGGAATTATTAAAACCTAAAACGAAAGAATAGCAACCAACAACTAACTAAATAATGAACCAAATAAGTCGGTATTTACTGTAATGAGAAATTAGTACCTAAAGAAAATTGTGACTGTTAGAAATCTCATCTAACTCATTAAGGTAAACCTTAGAGAGTGTTGAAACTATGATTAAAATAAGTAGGAAATCACAAAAAGTACGCAAATGTGAAGCAAATTATTTTTGTGTGCACCTTCTGTAGTAATTACTGTACGCGGTAGTAATAAAAATAATAACAATTAGTTTGTTTAGGTATTTTCATGTAAAGTGAAACACGTACACATAATATGTGAATAATGGAAGGTTGAAAATAAAGACAAATTATTTAATATTGTGACTATATAGATACTAATAAAATCAGAATAAGTAGGTATCTGATGTTCACGTATGTTTGTGTGTTTCACTTTATACATGAAAAGACCTAAACTACTTGTTATTTTTTATTACTACATAAGGAGTACAAAAAAATATTTTTCTTCGTATTTGCGTAGTATTTACTTTGTGATTTGCAACAAGTTTGTTTAATCCTTTCTTTCTCTATCTTAATTTCTACTATGAATAGTTTATACTTGGTTTATACACTACTTTTTATTTTAATCACAATTGTCTAAATAAACAGTAAAGAAATGGATTTTATTTCCATGGATTATTTTTCGTGGATTTTTTCCGTGGATTTTTTTCCATGGATTATTTTTCCTAGATTCGTGGTCATATCAACCACAAATACCACAACATGATGCTTAAGGCCCGTTTTCACGGGTCGATTTAAATCGTACGACTTGGGCCGTTCAACTAGGTCGAACTAGATCGAACGTGAAAAAAGGTTTACACCAGGCAACCGTATTGAAACGATAATTTAAATTTAAAATGGCGTCAACTGCGCAATCCGTCAGAATATATTAAATAAGTTAATGAAAAAGAAGAACAGGCGGGGTTGGTGGACAAGACCATGGATTTTGAGAAGAGATGCCCTCGGTGCATCAAATCAACTTCTGAAAGAGTTAGTTCTAGCTATCGAAATCATCTCAGAATGGATGAAGCGCACTTTGAAAAACTCTTACAAAAAGTTGAACCTTTGATTCAAAAAAAGGACACGAATATGAGAGAAGCGTTATCAGCACGCCTAAAACTACAAATAGTTCTATGATTCTTAGCCACCGGCGACAGCTATTCCCCCCTTTCTGGCTTGTATAGAGTTCCAAAGTGTTCAATATCCCTCTTCATATTAGATGTTTTAGACGCTATATATGAGGCTCTTCCCTCTTCAGGATTATATTCAGAATAATAAGACAAGTTGATTCTTGTACGGTTGAAATAGACGTTTACACATTCAATTGCAGTCGTTCGACGTACATTCGACCACAGTCGTTCGGCAAAAGTAGAGTGGCTGTCTACTTTGGTCGATTCGACTGACTCCGCCGAACGACCAAGTCGAAAGTTGGTTTACACGTTCAATTTTCATTCGATTCGACGGTCGAACGATTCAAATCGACCCGTGAAAACGGGCCTTTAGCAAGGACACACAATTTTGTAGTGGATTTCATCGACCTCCTAATCTACCTTAAGTTTTATTCACATATTACTAAAAAAGTAGTTAATTTTAAGGCACAAATGACTAACTCATATTTTTATAAATACTGAATTTAAGGATGAGTTTGTTTTGATGGTAAGGTTTAGCGTAAGTGTTCCTTAAATGATGTCTCTGAATTGGGCCCTGATTGTTTCATAACTCTTAAAATTGAACTCTTGACCTGCCCTATAATGTCCTACAGAGGCTTTGCACCAGTTTTGTATAAAATTGGTCAAAATGTAAAATGGTAGCGGGCTAGCGGCCAACAATTTTTGATATTAGTGTCCTATACGCGTCCAACAGATAGAGTGATCAGCGGCGTGTTGCCAGAGCCTGATACACACCAAATCAATAATTGTGAGCTGCATTGGATAATTAGTGATTATTATTGTAAACCAAATAGGTAAATTAATGCATAATTTGCAGCTTTGTGTTCATATTACATTTTATACAATTTTTGTTGTCAAATGCCTACATGCATTATTCACTATTTCAGTATTTACAATACTGGTATAAACCTGGAACAAACTATTCCTCCGACTACTGCCATGGTTACAATTGTTACAAAAATTGTAATCATGGCAATTGTCTGAGGAATAGCTTATTGCAGGTTTATACCAGTAGGTATCTATTGTAAAATCGGCCCTAAGTCAGTCTGGGAATTTTCAGAAATTTTAAGTAATCTTCTAAATTTATTTATTGATTACCAGCGTCTGAGTAGTCATTTTGCGTTACTAAGAAAATCAGTAGAAAGTTAGAATTTGTACCGAAGGTTTCGTGTGATCTTGAGAGTTTTTTCGCAGTACAAAAATATTCTGGCTGACAACAGGCGCAAATTTATATTTCACAATTTATTGCAGCATGTTGTTATTAAAATTACGTGCAATTATGATTTATTGTTATAAGCCAATTAACTCATTAGGGACTTTTTTGATTTTTATTCAATTTTAGATTATTATATTTTTAAATTTATAGAATTTGTGTGTTTTGTGTATACAGGAATAAATAAATATTTATTGATAGATACTATACAAAACTGTTTATTTTATCAAATTTAGTTGAGATTTAAGTTCATATTTCAGGTGTTTTTATGCATAATTATCCGAAGCCTAGTTATTAGGTACGTTATCAGTATTTTAACAACTATCTGTTGCTATGCAATTCTAATTGGTTGCTATGAAAAAACAAATTTCATAACTGACATTGTATATTGTTCTAAATACAATAGTTTAATTTTGTTAATTAGTAAATATTAATCAATTTATAATATACAGGGTGTACCAAAACGGTGTAGCCAAACTGAAACCACATAATATTCAGGCCGAACCTTGACTGACGATTGAACCCGACTTATCTATATGCAAATGTCTTTCGTTTTAAGGCGCTTTGAAAGTTCTTGGAAAAAACAGTTTTTTTCTATATAAATCTGTTTGAAAATAGCAATATCTGTGAAATGAAAAATACATCGAGTAAAGCGCGATACCTAAACAGCTATTTTTGACCAACTTTCAATTAACAATAAATTTGCTAATACACGGAAACAAAAAGAAACATGAACAACCTGACAAAAGTGATTTGGATTTTATTTATTTATGCCGAAACAGTAAAGTAACCGATAGCCGAGTTTTGCAAGAGACACACGATGTAAGTAATCAATATGCCTTTCCGATAAAAACACAATTGAAGTGATTGTTACACTGTTTAAAGTTTAGTTCAGCAGTTTTTGGGGCATTTGTTCTGTGATGAAGATGACAAATACCATGCCAAAAGATAAAGTATGACATGCCAAGTGTTATATCAAAATTAGTCGAAGAAGTTCGGTTTAAAAACAAAATATGTTCTTGTTTTTTCAAGAACTTGAATATCATATTTTTGCTTGAGAAATGTAGTACCTACCTATGGTTTAAGTTTAGCTCGTTTGGCTGCACAGTTTAAGTACCCCTGTATTGACAATGGAAAATGACGAGGAAATATTCACCGCACCTTAAATTAAAGAGATAGTGAAAAATGTGGAACAAAATTTGATTATTAAAAATTTGAAATTTATTTTTGAATGCCACTGTCAGCAAAAGTGGTGTCTTACAGCAACAGTATAGGACTTTGGAGTCTGTCAAATGTTAGTCAAAGCATTGGTCAAAGCTTGCTTTTATTTTCAATCGGAGAGAAACCAATTTTCCCGGTCATATTTGAATCAGGCAATAGCAAAGCTCATTTGTGTAGAATGGACGCGGTGATTACTCTTATCTGTTGGGCGCAGCGAATATAATAGTTTTGTTTACCATCCGTTAAAATACAAGATCAAACTGGCAATTAATTTTAATAATAAATGCATGTTCAATATACATAAGTAGAAGTATAACTTGAAATATTCTATATTTAACACTAGTACTAGTAGGTACCTACATGTTTTATTTCAGTCCATTGTAATTTGTAACTGTAGAAGCTAATTGGTATGTGTAGGTAATTAATGTGCAATATAGTCGCATATTACCTCCCGATTCTCAGTTTGATTTCAGTATCCTAGGTATTATTAAAAGGATTGGTATTGTTTCAGGTTTCGTGTTCACCCCGTATAGTACAGGTAGTACATAGTTGTTACCGATGCAAATAATGGATGCTGAAGCAACTGACCAGAATTTCTATTCATGTAAGCGTGTAGGAGTCGCAGTATATTTAGTAAAGCCACCCACATTAGTTTGTATACGAAACAACTAGATTGCCAGTTATATTTTAATAACTAAATATCCTGACATGTAAGACTAAACGGTTAGTTGTAAATATATTATATTTAACGAAGTTAAATGGGCACTAAAATATAGTCTATAGTCTGTTTATTCGCTTATAATTCGGTGTGGTGCGCCTGTTTTTAACTTTTTTTATAAGAGTAGAAATTTCACTAGCTGACTAGCAATTACTAAAACGTCGTTATAAAACTACCTATTTGCGTTATATTGTGTATACCCATCATTCAATTAAATTCAGGAATTGAATTTTCCAAACTTAAATTAGAACAATGAAAAAAATTCAATAATTTAACGCTAAACATCTACCTTGTATACTTAGGTTTAGTAATTTACAAACAAATTTGAATGGCTTATTTAAATTCCAAATAGTCTTCTTCAAGTCTTTTTTAAAAATGGAAGAACAATAACTTCTCTTTTTTATCCTGTGTTAAACTGTTAACCATATGTAATGTTTCGAAGCCATTCTTTTAAGATTGGCGCTGTTTGAAATCTAAAAATTAAAAAACCTCATTAAACATTTGAAAAAACATTGATAACTTATGCAAGCAAACAAACAAACAAACAAAATCTACAACTACGGCCACAATTTCGGTTTATTAGCTTTTCAGTTCCTATCTTTACAGTACCTACCTATGTGAAACAATAAAATAAAGATCTTCGGGTTTTAATATCAAGATGTTGCTTTTTATGGATATAGAACCTTGAAGAAGTCAAATTATTAAAAGTTTAAATGACAGTTAATCCGACACTAGTTAGGTACTAAATTTAATTACACTAAGGCCCGGTCTTTCCATCTCCTACTAAAGCTTCTATTAGCTAATAAACGATTAGTTGTCATGGATACCATTGTTACAAGAATTGTTTCCATGACAACTAATCGTTTATTAGCTAATAGAAGCTTTAGTAGGAGATGGAAAGACCGGGCCTTAAAAAATAAAACAAAATCACAGCACACTCGAATCATAAGCGAAAGAAACCGACTATAGGTATGCATTTGGTATTTATTTATTTAACATATACAGTGTGTCCGCGTAAGTTGGCTACATATGGAAAACTTTGTTATTATTGATTTTATGAAAAAAAGTTATTCTCCATAAAAAGTTCTGCATGTTCTAAAACCCAAAATTCAACCATCAGATATTATAAATTATACCAGTCGTATCATAATAAAAATAATTATATCATTTTTGTTCAAGAGTAAAGTACTACCTTCATTTTTGACCATATCGAAAAATTTTTATACGAAAAGATGTTGTTGAAGAATATTGTTTATTTATAATTAAAAAATATTATTAATTAATTAATGAATTGTTCAATGTAATGTATTAATCTTCAAACTTAAACTTTCAATGTTATCGCAGAGAAAATGTAAAAATAATATTTTGTAATTGTAAATAAACAGTATTGAATATATAAAAATTATTTTTAATCCATAACATCTTTTCTTATAAAAAAATTTCGATATGGTCAAAAATGAAGGTACTTTACTCTTGAACAAAAATGATATAATTATTTTTATTATGATACGACTGACATAATTTAATATCTGATGGTTGAATTTTGGGTTTTAGAACATGCAGAACTTTTTATGAAGAATAATTTGTTTTCATAAAATGAATAATAACAAAGTTTTCCATATGTAGCCAACTTACGCGGACACACTGTATGTATGGTAGGTATACTTAAAAAATTACATAGTATTTGAGATATCTTATACCGAAAACGAAAGTGAAAATTTGTGCGTACCGTGGAATATAAAATCTTTTGGACTTGCAAATGAGTTGAATTTGATGAGTTTTTATTTTCCGAATTTCGAAAATAGAAAGTAGAAATTTTCACGTTTAACCTTGATTATCCCATGTACCACAGCACAGTTTTGCAAAATATATTATTATATATAATTAGGTATTAATTTCGTAATTTTCAGCATTTGAATAATATCAGTTTAATTTAGTGTTTGGCCATATTCTTAATTTTTTATCGCAGCCGCCGCGCCGCGGTATTGCCAACTTCTGGTTATGTTATTTACTACTACGGTATAGTATTTCACCAGTGTTCATGACAATCCAAGTTGTTACTATAACCAAAGACTATACCCTTAATAACATTGAATACCTTAATCGCGGCTGTTACTTATATAACTCCTTGATCTGGTTGTTCACAAAGTATAACTTTTGATCCTAAGATAAATATTGGGGAAAACATTTCAATATTAGAATGTTAAATCTTTCAGCAACGCAGCATTATTTCATACTTGTATGATGATGCGGCGTTTGTTTTTGTACCTAAAAATATTTACGAAAACTGAGATGGGCAACGCAAATATTAATGCAAATGAAAACCAGAAAAGATCTTAAAATGGGAAGAAAATTTCTTTCAGTGTAACATTTAGCCGAAAGATTCCTTTTAACTTAACTTTTAACGGAACATAAATTTTTACTCTCATTTCACTCGAATGATTTTAGCGTGATTAATAAGCGAAGACTTCCCTTTCCTTTGCACCACTAGTTTTTTGTGTACTTTACTTATAAACAGCACGTACGTGTTGCTTCCTGCTTATTTCGGTCAGCTACGTTATATTTAGTAGCAAAAATTGATGAATTTGGTTATAAAACCTTCTTCTTGCGCATTAAATAACGGCAGTTACAGCCTGTTTGGCAAGAACAGTCCAAAATGCTCCGTTATGTTTAAGTATGCTATTGTCATTTTTTTGCAAATAAAGTCCAGTTTTTTTAATAATTGTTTTTATTTCATTTAATACGCTAGGAAGTACATTTATACAATTTTTAAAGACAAATGCTAATTTGTAGTAGTAGTGTAATTTATACGAATTTATATTATTACTACAACATTTTGACGACGAGTAATTAAATATTAAATTTAGTTTTCGTACTAGTTCTTTGTTTTGGAACATTTCCTGTATTGCAATAACTATGTGGTTGAAATTTCTATTGTTCTAGTTAATAGTAGGTAGTACTACCAACTTTCTTTTGATACGCAAGCTCGTTGTTAGTAGAGGCTTTTTTTACTCGACTGCTACGCTGAGTAATTTTCTTCTTTAGTTTTAGAACACAATTGGCAATCATAAGTTGTTTTAATACAGTAACAAACTTGAATATATAAGACTCGTTCAAACTTAAACATATAGAATATTGTAGATGTGGAAGAACATTTTGACGATCTGGAGGAATTCCAACCCAAACCCAATCCAAACCCCTTTGTTTTATGTATTCCAAACTCAACAATGTACAACAATAAATTCTGGGCGTGGTCCCCTACAACTGCAAAAAAGAAACTATAATGATGTCAACTGAAATAATAGAACTGAAGGTAGAGTTTTACTCTGAAAATGGTTTTGTTCGCCAAACAAATAATTTGTTGAGGGTATACCTACAAATACAAATTTGTTGGGTTAACACGAAAACTATGTTGCCATTTTATTATTAGGTATTTCCTGCCACAAATTCGATTTGCTCAGACAACAAATAATAATATAGCAACATATTTATGTGTTAACCTAACAAATTCGTATTTGTAGGTGTAGCTTCAACAAATTATTTGTTGGCCGAACAAATTTTTTTTTCAGAGTGTTGGAATGACAAGGATTACATACTAAAGAAAAAGTAAACATAATTCTAGTTTTTCTAATCAATCATTAACAGGCAGAATGTTAAGAAACCGTATGTACTTTAAAGGTGTATTGTGTGTGTAATTAAGAGTTCCAATAATATAATATATTACATAACATCAATTTTGAATTCTTTTTTAATATCAGGCTTAAACCTACCGTAGTTGTATTATACCATTATTCGATTATTCTATATAGGAGTAAATACTTTACAATGGTACTATAATATTCGTATCAAATTGTGAATATATTTTAAAGATTTTTCGTTTGTTATCCACTTCATGAAAATATTTTATCCATGCGTCCGCAATTGAATTTAATTCGAATGCATTTCTCCATTTTTGCATCCGAGATATTGTTTGGTTGCGTACACATCTTCATTTGAATAAATATCTCGGTTTTGACTTCACTTCAAATCCAATAGACAGATAGTAGAGATATCGTTCGAATTCCCACGCAACCGAAAGATTACTTGAAATTATTAAGCTTGTTCGATTATTTAAATCAAACCAGCCTCTGGTCTTGGTAATATTAACTCTTGTAACTATTAAATAATGCTAGTGATACGTCAGTTATAGACTGCGTATTTTAAACAAATTGTGAACTCTTCGATAACATGGAAACAATAATAAGTTATAAAATCTAATATAGGACATTAGATATAGGTACCTATAGATGTTTTCACCGGTTCTATATGCAGTAGACAGACGAAATACGGCTGTACGTTTCTTATGGGAAAAAATATGGCACTGCAGCCAATATTTTTCAGCTCTTAACAATAGAACGTCGGGTTTAATTTATTGAAATGAGGTAAGCATTAAGGATACATTTTTATCTGAAAAGGATTTTACAACTAAATTTGTCAATCTTGTATCCCTATTTTCCTGCACTGCATAGAATTGGTGAAAACGTCTATAGTTATTATAATCCAGAATCCAGTATTTGAATTTATTACTACTGGTGACTACTACTAAGTTGTTTTGTGCCATAGGTACTGATATATTAAATTTGAAATATATTTATATATCTACTACTAATTTCAGATTAATATAGTAGAGTGTAGAGGTATAATAGGTTTATCAAAACTTGTTGAATTAAAATTATGTTTTATTGTTAGGCTACTTGTTATTCCACGTTTCTCTCGATAAATCCAAATATAATAGAGGGTGTAGCAGTCATTAAAAAAATCCTTATGCCCCTACTATACTCCTAGTTCAAATAAATGATACTATACACATAATTAGGACCATAGATACTGTATTAATAATTAGGACCCTAATAGGTACTATACTGTACATGCATACTCGTCCTCCACTTTTGGTCCAAATTTGGTGTAAGTGTCATGGTTACGAAAAATTACAATGCTAAAGCAATTCACAAAATTTGAATTCTCGGGCAACGTCTGGACCCAAAATGGCGGATGAGTAGGTATGCCCCTTTTCTATGCAAAAGCTTACACATAATGGTGATGTTGATGTAGTAATAGCTTTGTTCGCGGAGACGATCCGTGACTAGTTCGTAATCTGTACGAGATAATTTATCCCAAACCCTTATGCGCATGTGCGATTCGAAACCGATCAGGAATTGACATATATCCGCGAACGTGCTTACTTGTCCAGAACATCCTATGAGAACATCCGCGAAGTGTTCAAGATCTTCGTCACTTGAACTAAAATGATCATTCATCTAAAAAACCGTTACATTATTAATAAAATTGCCACAAAAGGAAATCCTATTACAGGATATTTTAAAAATCAGAATAAATAATATTGAAAATTAATTACACGCATATTATCGCAGCAGATGAAACGATATACTTATGAAACTGTAAAACGTATTCGTAGTAAAACCAAAGCATGCGAATTTAAAGTCAATTTCTAAGTAAATTTCACATTGCGATTGCGCGGACAAATAATTCATGCTATAATCCTGGGATCGTTTTGACTGGTTCTGGATCGGTCATGAACTTGTTCCGCCGTCACCGCGAACAAATAATTTCTGGTCCTAATCGAGGATTATTCGCTCCGCGAACACCAACAATCACGGAGCGCATGCGCAATTGTCAAGAACTAGTCCCGGATCGTCTCCGCGAACAAAGCTAATACTTCATAGGAACTAGATAATAATCTACAATTTGTTTCAAAATAAAAAGGGAGGAATAGGAGCAAAGTGCAACTGCCGTCCTTTTCTTATGTATGTATTATACTAATTATTCGTGTCATTAGTGCTTATCATACGTACAAAAACTAAACATTAAAAACCTGATTTCATGGGTTTTAATTATTATTTGTTCAATCACATTTTGTAAAAGAAGTTCTAATTGACGATACCTAGCGCTGGTGGTGACATAGTTTAAAAGTTTAAAAGAAGTATGGAAGAATAAATCTAAAAGATATATTACCATTTGAATTTTCAAAAATGGTTATCCAGATTAAAAAAAAAACAAATTACACATTAATGAAAAAAAATTAATTGCAGTTTGTATATGTTTAAACAAATTAAAAAAGTGCGGTAACAGCACAATCAGGTGTGATTTTTTTAATTTAAAGAGATAAATTAGTTTGTTTCTAAAATTCTTCTAAATTAGTATCTACACTAATAAAACTACAACTTTTCATTATCAACCACTTGCTCATCTGTAAAAGGTAAATAAATAGGTACACCGATTTTTATTTCGATCATTTCTGTGACTCCAACGCCCTTACCTAAATAAAAAGGAAATAATGGCGTTTATTTCTAATGATAAGTATTGCGCAACTTCCACGAAATACGCTTTAAAGTAAAATTTTAAACCATGACTTTTATAACTTGACTAAGCGTACTAGTTTGAAGTAGGTAGTATGTAATGGTTATTAAATACGAATTTAATAGTCATCATCTCATTACTATAATATATTTTGGTTTTATAACCGCTCTAGTAGAATTTCTGAATATGAAGGGGTTAACTGGTAAACATATATTAATTCCCGGCTTTAATTGACCCGAACTTGCAGCTTATTCAACTTGATTTTTTAAATAGCTCCACAAGTGTTGGATCAGGGGATCTCGGTGGCCAGCTGACTGATCCATTATAGTTTCTAACCAGCGTTAATGAAACAGTCATTAAATAATACTGTGTTTATTATTTGCAGCACCGTCTTAGAATTGCACGTACAGTTAGTCAATGGTAGTTCTTCTGAATTATCTTCCAATCACGTCCGTAAGAACTCATTATAATTTTATGCATTCAACTGCTTTACTATAAGGCTAATGATAATGTTGCAAAAATAAAACTAAAAAAACGTAAATGAAGCTGTTACTGTATTTGCGGCTAAATGCAAATATAACACAAATATTTTTAAAAACAAACGGAATCACGTGGCCTCCAATTTATACTCAACAATTTTTTGTGATGAATTATTTCATGTCTGTCAAGAAATAGGAACACATTCCGTGAAGACGTTTTACATTAGTTTTTACCTCTTATATTTCTCAGAAAAACGTGTTCACTTGTTCAGTACTGGTGAAAACATTTGTCGCTGACTGTACATAATATGTTATGTGGTAGCCAATCGGAAAATTTCAATCAGTTGAAAACTGGAATTATTATACTCCGGCTTTTTGTGATGAAATGTATTAACCAATTACAGGACACACCCAATACAATAAACGTTACACTAACTAACCTCATAGCTTAATCTATTCCAACTTGTTACATAGTAAAGGATCAAATTGTCTGCTGGGTTGTCAAGGTAACGCGACATGAATGAACGATCGGAAGCGAGTGTATGCTTGGGCACCCATGTGTGTTTCCATTGTTTGCATAGGTGGAATGGAAATTTTATTGTACTTCTTTCTCTATAGTGACTAACCTATAACATTTGTACATTTTTTTTATGTGCAGGATGCTTTAAATACAAATTTATTATACATGACGGGTAAAATATCCGTTTTATATTTTCAAAATAAAAGCAACTCTACCTTGATCTGACGTAATTGAGATAATATGAGCTACGTAATTATTAATATTCGTATAAATATTCAATATCGACTCGACTATATACAAACTGATAATAAAAGTTACGTAAATCGGAGGTCTTCAATTTTCCAGGAAGGTTTCTCTGAAACAGAAAGAAATAGGGAGTTCAGAATGCCATGGGGATATCGAAAACTGTATAAGATAGAAAATCAGTTACCTATTTAATAATTTAAGAATGATTTAGAAGAATGTTATTACCTGTTGACGAGAATTTTAGGGGCGCTTCCGAATTTGGCTAACTACCTTAAGGTTTGATTTTAGTTAAATTCATTAATTTTTTTGAAACCACGATAACATTCACATTCTTAATTTTTTTTAATTTTGACCTTTGTAGCACCCTAGACCATGCTATTCTGAAGCGAGTAATCCGAAATATTCAGTTTCCTGATATTCAGGACCCTATACCTATTTCGAATTACATCGCTTCAGAATGGCATGATCAAAAAGCGATTTTCAGGGTCAATTAGAGTATTTTTTCTCTAGCGTGCTTCAGAGGACAACATTAATTTTTTTTAAATAATGTTATCGTGGTTTCAAAAAAATATTGCGAGGCCTTGAGCGAAGCGCAAAAGCTAGGCGGTGCGGGGGTGTATTGAATATCAAATTTTTTGTTTACTTCTTATTATATTTATTTATTTTTTTGTTCATTAAAACAGTATATCTGTATACAACTCTACAATCGAAAATTCTTGAATCTCAACGTATTGCCTATTAAAACATGATTGATTCAGACTACGTCTCGTATATTAATCGATAATTTTCGATCAGCTATGTTGTATAATCTACGAAAACACTACAAGTCTACAAGGAGAAAGTTTGTCGATCAATTCGCGCATCTGGTTGGCTCATTTCGAAAAAATGTTTCATTGTGATTGTTCCAAGTTTTCTAAACTGATAAGTGGCCTCACAATCATCCTGATTGTTGACTAAAATAATTATAAAACTCCACTATTTTTGCATTTTTTCGATTATCTATCATTTATAGTTGAAATTATTATTTTCATTTTTATTTATTTATACAGGGTGTCCGGAAACAACGTTCCGTAACTTCGGGAGATGATTCTACATCCAAAAATATGAAGAAAAGTTCTCATGAACAGGGGTCCGGAAAAGCTTTCTAACGGAGCTACGGCTCTTTGAAGAGGGGCCTCAAAATGTGTTGTTTTATTAATTAGTTAATCAATACTGAAACGAGATTGATAAAATTTGGTACCCAGGGTATATTTGGTACGGGAAATAGTTTGGTAATGTTATCAATAGAAAAAAAAGCCAGGGGCGTGCGTAACGGGTAGGGTGTATTGATTAACTAATTAATAAAACGACACATTTTGAGGCCCCTCTTCAAAGAGCCGTAGCTCCGTTAGAAAGCTTTTCCGGACCCCTGTTCATGAGAACTTTTCTTCATATTTTTGGATGTAGAATCATCTCCCGAAGTTACGGAACGTTGTTTCCGGACACCCTGTATATTATTTTAAATGTATGTATTTCAGTAAAGTAAAACTTGAAAACATGAATTATCCAGTGTATGGTTGATTTTTCATTACACACCCATTCATCTCGTCAGCTTCAACCGGTTTAAAAATGTTGTGTTAAACAATTGTTTGTACTCTTTCTAATCATCTACAATAGAATGCTGTTGCTAAAAAGAAACAAACAACAATTTCAAGAATTGTTTTTTTTTATGAAACATCCTGTAGTTTGTAGTGTAGGTTATTAAATTCTGCATATGGCACCCCTTTGAATCAATAAATAAGACGGTGGCGGTGAAACTAAGAATTGCCAAAGGCAAGCCAATTTTTTCCAATGCAAAATCACTTTAATAAACAAATTTCATTGTTTACGACATTGATAATTGAAAACGTTTAATTTAATGTTGATGATGAAGTTTGTATATTTTAATCTGTAAAAAGCGTAATATGGACTTTACAAAGAATGTACAAAAGTCTGCCAAACTGTGTGACGCGACACAATATTGCGCCGCAAGAGAAATGTGACGCGCAGGATTGATAAATAACGTGGGAAGACACAAAAAGAAAAAGTGTTATTTTATTAAATTTTATACTAATTCCATTGAATTAGTCTATAAATTTTTTCTTGGCTAGAAAAACATTTTTTCGCAGCTTGATTGCTTCCCACGCCTATAGAAGCTTTTTCAAACAAATTTAAAATTTTGTCAGAAGACAGTAGAAAATCTTTCTGTTCATTTTCAAAGTATTTTCCTTCACTTGATTATCAAATGTACGAGTGGGTCATCAATCCTTTCGCAATATACGAGAGTACCACATGCCATTAACATTAACAGAAGAAGAAAATTTAATAGACTTGAAACGATCCTGTGCACAAAGCCTCATTTTCTGTGCTAGAATTGTCAGAATTTTGGATTTATCTTTGGAGTCAATATCCTCGATTAGTTACTAGAGCCGTTAAATCTTTGTTGCCCTTTGGATCATCGTATCTTTGCGAGTTCGGTTTCTTGGTGCTTATGGAAATTAAATCAAAAAAACTGGAACGATTACAGTTGGTAGATGAGAAGTTACGTACCTATGGTACCTATGTGTTTATGTACTTTAGAGCCGCGTTTTGACAAAATTCTTTCTCAAAATCAGTTACACTAATAACATTATTATTGTATTATTTACCTATATTTAAAATGTTGGCAATTTTTCTTATTTGGACGTATACCTACTGCTATGGTTGTATAGCCCCGATTTGATACTCAAATTAGGACAAAGTCAAAGACCCTATGGACCAAGTCCTCTTGGTTGCTGTAAACTAGTGTAAACGGATTATCATCCACCGCGTCGCGCACCTGCTAAGATTTTCTCTTGAAAAATTCATTTGACGATTCTACTTTTTCCATAAAATGTGCATTGTAGACTAACAAATACTATCTTTTGTTTCAGGTGAGTTTCTGGTAGAATCTTTTCTGTTCGCTGATCAAATTCTTTCGAGGAGAAAAGGTAAAAATAATTGCTACCATGACAATTGAATGCATATAGAGCTGTACACGGTGTATCAGACCGATCGCAAAGAAAATAAAGTGCGTGAAAGTTTGACAAATTTTAATACTAAAATCGCTCTCTGTTTTTTCGACCAGGAAGTTGCTTCTGAAGAACTGTTTATTTGGCAAGGTTGCATGCAAACCTAAATTTAATTTCTAGATGAAATCAAAGCTATACAATACCTTGGTGCGGTTTATATGAAAATAACTATGTATTCTTATACGTTGTTGCCAAATATTTCTGAGACTCAGATTCTTGTTAACAAACTTTCAATGCTCAAGAAAATAATAATGGGTATTGTAATATCACCAAAAGGATTGCAAAAAACAAAGATTTTGAATTCTTATATTAAAGTAATTCAGTTTTTCTTTAACACAAGATCTCACAAGATTCGAATGTGTGGCGTTTGCAACCCAGATTAATAATCGGTCAATTCTACCGATGGGCTTCGCCCGCCCAATTGATTAGTATAAAGGACAATTAAAAATTACTCATTTTAAAAAGAGACTGGATCGATTGAATTTAGAGCACAAACTAACTATTTAGATAACGAGGCTTAAAAAATTGAAATACTTCTCTCCAATGTGGACACAACGTAGGTACCTACATAGACACTTGGCCGACACTTTGTCGACTATAGATACGTCGATTGTCGACCAAGCGTGTAAGTTATAGTAAATACTATAAAGTAATAGTATATTAGGTACCTATTCATATTCATTACGACACTCTCTTCGTTCGTGTTCGTAGTTCTCATATTCGTGTCTTAATAGTCATTGAATGTGAGTTGCATACACTATTTTTTCTACGACTTGTCATAATCCAGTTTATTTTCAAAATTTATTCGATTTTCAGTTCGTTGACTTTAGCGCACACGAGACCGGCCGAAGTTAGGCGAGCCCGCCTTTTGTAGGCGTGGCAATAATGGATATTGAAGGCGTATTGGCTATAAATCTGTATTTTAATAATAATTTGTATCGTAATGAATATCATTAAAGTACAGTTAGTAAATTATCTAAATCATCAATTAAAGAATGTGACTAGAAAAAAATAAAAAAGCAATGATTTTTGTTAACATTCTAGAATCGATTACCCAACAATTCTAATCTTACGATTAATGTGATGAAGCGGCGCTCCTTCGTTCCATTCACTTTTATTCTTTGACAACAAAAAATGTAAATAATTATTTTATTTAGAAAACGCACGCATATTTTGTACCAGTAGGAGATAGTACCGAATGCATTTAATCCCACTAGCACGAAAAAGTTTCCAAAATGTAGGCTGGTTTCAGCATATGCCTGTTACAGGATGAAACCAATAAAATAATAACAAATTTGTCAAACCAAAGCTATTTTTATTATCGAGCGTGTTGTATAACCATTTGCTTATTATATTCTTATAGGGTTTCCTTTAATGCATGTGACAGTTTAACATCTTTATAGGTTTACGTAGCAATCGTGTCAGTGTTATGTTGCTATGGCCGAATTTATCACTTGAATGAAGTATACAAATAATTCTGTTAATAGTGAATCTCGATAGTTAAATGTGGTACCAAACGGCCTTCTTAAAATTTTTCATTATATACGGTACTCTGTAGAAACAGGCCTTAATTATATTTTCCTGTAATTATTGTTGCAAGTTATTTTAATACTACATTTCATATTTCTCTTTTCCGCTACGTATAGAAACAACTGCTTCCGCTATGCACCTCTCAGTCATACATTTCCGTCATGCTTGAATTAAATTATACTAGAGTTAAAAAAACGTGTTTTAAAATTTTATTACATGAAACATAATGACAAGAATATTGCGTAGTTGTGTGCGGGGTCATATCAATTAAATGTTTAAAACTTACCACTACTAACGACCTCGATGCTAGTAATTTCAACAGTTTATTGTAATACTGTCACGGACGATAATTGCTAAAATAAAAAAAAATTAATTCAACTAGTCGAACTATAGGCGTCAGACATACAAAAGCATTTAACTTGTTAGGAAATCGTTTGTCGATAGCTCTTAAAGCAGAAAGTGCTATAAACACTTACCTAATACCTATACCAAATCCTATTTTTATACATTGTATTGCGAAGAGAAAATTAATCACGGACAGTTTCATCAAATCAGAAATTAATAATACCATCCACACCAGGTAACTACGGTTTACAAAAACATAATTTCAAGTAATTGTCCAATTCATGATTTGGTTAAGTATCTACTTGCTGAAATTGTTCCAAGTTGTGTAATTTTAAGTTTCTTTTATAAAGTAGACAATTTTTTGTCACTCCATAAAACGGAAAACAAATGTTACCATTTAGCAAGATTATTTAAAATTATGCAATATGCACTAGAAATAAATTCTTACAAGCATTTTTATAACAATTGCAATGTTACTTAAGAATGAAATGGATAAAGTGATCTATTCATCCAAACTGCGAAAGCTAATTTGGATAATGTTGAATATTATTAATATGTAAATTGTATTTGCATCATACAATAACCATATGATACTACAAGTCCAGAACACATCTTAATAGATGAATAAATCTGAAGCAATTCGGGGATTTACATTTCCTTGAAAAGGTAATTCATGCTATAAGGGGCATAAGGGCAGTAGACCAAGAGGGTCAAGCAAAATGTACTCAAAAGATGAAATGTTACAATTACACGATTCTGCACAAAGAGATTACAAACTTTTTATTTTTATATGCGGTAAAGTCATAATTTTTAATTCCTTTCTAAAATCGATGATTTTGTTTTCTTACGTAAATGGAAAACATATTTTCCGACTTCATAGAATTTCTAATAAGTTATAGCTTATAGGTATATCCAATATGTTCAAACAAGATCATTTTTACGGAGAGGGTAAGTTTAATTAAATATTGCGTTCGCATGGATTCTTTAAGTGGACTTTAACTTTGACCTGAGTTTGACAGGTTAATTCAAATTCCAGCCTTATACCATTAGAATCTTAAACGGCTTAAGTTGCTAAATTGCTCTTTAACTATTCGAAAACGAAAAGAAATTGTGTTATTATGTGTAGTATTTACAACTACAATAAAATAAATAAAAAGTGTGTTTGTGATTTTTGTTTCTTGTGCTTTGAATTGAATTAATAAGAAAAAATCAAGAACGCCTTATGTTTTTCTTCTTTCATATTCGTTTACCTACTCACCTTTTTTGTTTTTATTATAACGATGCAAAGCTTTTTAAAACTATTATATTTAATTAACAAAAATTATTGTCATGCTGCTAAAGGAGCCATTAAGATGTTTAGGGAGGAAAGGGGACGAATTTCAGGGTGTATGCAAAAGGCCAAAATAAGAAAAATCAAACAATATATTATTTCAGTGCGATTCTCAAGAAAGGTACAGAGATTAAGTTTTAAATATTGGTGTTGGCTAGTGAATAATAATATCGGCAATGGAATTTTAAGGAACTATTGGGCTGGGCTGTTTCTGCTAGGAAGAGAGGTGATAAAGGCGGACTTGAGATTTAGATTGATTAATTAATTACCATATCAAACTGCCATGCCACAATTTGGCGAAAACACATTCTACGTTCAGATAGACGGCGTGTGAAGAGTTAGATGTGGGTTTATTGTAGAGCGCTAGAAGCACAAGTCAAATTCTTCGGAGGGAAGATTTTTTTTTTTTTGCGAGAATTTCACAGAGGATGGATGTTAATAGATAATGTGAGTTTAATTAGGAAGAGATAAGTAGTGATATTCCGTAATTAGAAAGGAGTTGAAGTTGGGTTTTCGATAGCTGTAATAATTCTCAGACTGAGCCATAAAAGGGTCTATTGTGACAAAAATCGGAAAACCATTGATTTAAAATTACTTACTTTCTAATCCGAGGATGTAATTCTGACGAGGGGGTGAGATAGCTTTTTTAGATGATTTGAAGCTTTGGAGGTTTGGGTAGTGATAATATATCCTTTTTTACTATGAATGTTATTGTGATGGTCTCTATGAAGAGCAGTAGTGGAATATTTGGTCATGGTTCGTCATAAGATGCTGTTATACCTGGTGTCGCGTCAATTGGACGCCGTCAATTAGTCGCGCGTCAATTGGACGCGGTCAATTGGTCGCGCGTCAATTGGACGCGTGCGATAATTGGACGCGCGACAAGCGGACGCACGCGACAATTGGACGCGTGCGACAATTGGGCGCGCGACGATTGGACGCGCGACGATTGGACGCGTCCACAGAGAATAATAACTAGGTGTAGGGAAAATCTTATGTTTTACAATAATTTAATTGATGCTAGCTTAACCAAGTGCAATTAATGGAAAGCAGTCTGAATGTTAGTAATTTAATTTTAATCTGTAGGTTATTAGTGCACTTAGGCCCGGTTTTACAATACTAGTACATACCTCGGTACATTCAAACCTCTGCGGGGTAGGCAATATTAATAGTATACCTAATAATAAGAAACCAGTTTTATTTCAAACTGGTTGCCTACACTGTAGGAAACAAAATATTTCATTTAAATTTCAACCGTGGTTGTTATTCAACCAAATGTAAGAGATATGCAATTTATTATATTTCGATTTATTCATCATAAATTATCATTATTAATCAATCAATCAATAAGATACAATCAACTATAACATAATAGGAATAATATCTAAAATATGAAACCTGCAACACAGTTTGAAATAAAAGTGGTTTCTTATTATTAGGTATACTATTAATATTGCCTACGTCGCGTCGCGTCGTAGAGGTTTGAATGTACCGATAAGTTACAGATTAAAATGTGCAACTAATAACATATATTTTGTTCATTAAGTGCACTAATAACCTACAGATTAAAATTAAATTACTAACATTCAGATTGCTTTCCATTAATTCCACTTGGTTAAGCTAGCATCAATTAAATTATTGTAAAACATAAGATTTTTCCTACACCTCGTTATTATTCTCTGTGGACGCGTCCAATCATCACGCGTCCAATCGTCGCTCGCCCAATTGTCGCACGCGTCCAATTCACGCGCGACCAATTGTCGCACGCGTCCAATTGACGCGCGACCAATTGACCGCGTCCAACTGACGCGCGACCAATTGACCGCGTCCAATTGACGTATAACCGTTATACCTATAGGTACTATACATCTCAAGGACCATCTTCCACATATCTAGCCATAGTTTATTTTCTTACATTTCACGGGCTGCTATTATTAATAACGTTTGTGGAGAAATATGATTAGAACCCTTACACCTCTTGCCTAAATTTTATCACATGGCACAGGCAACTTAAACAGCATATTCTAAATTTCGATCACATTCACAGTTTTAACATGTCTTCCATTAGTCATAGTTTGTTTGGTAGTCGGAACATATATCGAATTTCTTTTAGTTTATCACGTTAGTGATTCCAAATTAGATTAAGCGAATTGGTAACAAAAATCTGGTGGGGTACAGAGCCGTAGCCAGACACCAATCTTAGGAAGTACAATTTTTTTTAAACAAAGGACAAATATTATTCAGTTTTATGTATATAAAGTTATATAAAGTTTAAAGTATTCCGTGCTATAATGTCTTGCTAACAAAACAAAGAATTACTAAAGTTGCAACTTCCTATTGCTTCCTATTCTTAATTTGATTCGATAAAAATAAATCCTCGTTTTCTGGAGTCGCCGTAGTTGACCTGATCACTAAGTGCATTATTTACTATGTGAGACCAACACGGGGCTGTATTTGTTAAAAGTTAGGGCCAGTACAAGGGTCATATAGCCTTCACAGTTGGTGCCCCTCCGTTATACAAGGCGAGTCAAAAGTCTCTGCTCCAACAGTTAAAGCCGGCCACAGACGAGCGTATATGTCTTAATACCTCAAAGCGCATTCATCAGTATCGCACATCAACGTGAAACGCTGTTCAGCCACACACGTAGATAGATGTCTTAAGACATCATTACGCAGTTATCAACATACACGTTCGCATAAGCCTTTTTCGCTGTCGCAGAACGATGTCCGAAGAGTTGTGTTTGATGGCAGTGGCGTGCGCGATTATTGTCAAACAAAAACACAAAAAAAAATAAAAGTCGCCGTAGTAAATGGTGTAAGGATTGGCTTTTAAAACGGGAAATTCTCTCATGTGAACCTACTGGAAGAGTTAAAAGCGGAACATAAATAATACTAATACGATTTAATATTGTATATTGTAATAGTTCAAATTAAAATGCCACAAAATAAAATAACTCCCTACCTCACTGAAGAACTCCGCGACAGAAATGTTTGTGAAGGACACACACGTTCGAACAACAAGGTGCATTCTTCAACGTAGAGACATGTTTTCAGGAAAACCAGGTTGCTAAGTGCGACGCACTTCTGGAATGCGCATGCATGTACGTAACGTTATTATGCCCACAGACGTACGTTACTGTGTGCACGTTGATGAATGCGCTTTGATGTATTAAGACATATACGCTCGTCTGTGGCCGGCTTTAGGGTATATTCTACAAATTAATGTAACAGAAACTAAAGAATAGTAAAATTTCGACTAGGCACTTGTGCCTATTTCTGGTGGATTAAAAGTGATAACTAAAATTTCTGTATTTAAATGGTTTAGGCAAACTGACGTAGTCAATTGAGAGTTTGCTCCCATGTGTACCTGATCACTCGTAATGACAGCTCAATTCCCTCCCTGGGGTAAGTTCTATTCACTCCCAATGTGCTTATTTCAAGTCCTTGCATTAAAGTATGTATGTATGTATGTACTATTGGCAGGAAAATGATACATTGTAGTAATAATAAGACGTATAGTAGTATCATGTGTATAATAATATTATTGAATAATGTTTCGGGACAGAACTAGCAGAAGCCGTTCTTCTTTATGCAGTAGAATGTCACCTTGTAGATAATACATACCTATTGTTTAGTTTTTTATCTTTGTCACCCATAGTTTGTTTCATTTAACTTTGTGTTAATTTTAATTAGTACCTAAGTAAGTTTTTCTTGTTTTGAATTAATAATTGCTATTTGAATTGATAGTTGAGTGATATAACTGAAACATATTGGGATACACTGAATTTGTTTTTTAATATTATGCTTTATTGTTGTACAATATATGAACGAACCAGTTACGCGTGGCACATATCAATACACAATCATTAACAAATGATTTTTATGTATTCAGAGATCTTGTCTAATAATTATATGACATTATTGGAATCTTTCTAAATGTAAATGTGGTCAACAATATAGTTGTAATTCCGGGATATTCTTTGCTTCGACAAGACCGTGTTACGTTTGGTGATGGTGTTGCTTTTTATGTAAAAACCTCTTTATGTTCTAATACACCAGTCGTCGCAACTGATTCACTACAGTTTGAACAGTTGGAGAAATGTGAACATTAATAAACAACATTTTTTTCTTATCGGAGCAATTTATTTACAGCATAGAAGTATCTACGTCTCGTGCATTTATAGATACGTTTGAAGAAATTTGTAGTAATTATCTCAACAATATTATTTGTAAGGTGATTTTAATATAGACCTATTAGTACCAGACAGTACAGAGTCCCCAGTACATCTCCATGCTTGATAGTTTCAGTTTCAAACAGTTAATTGATGCTCCCACAAAAATAACTTCCACACTCCTACATTAATTGATCACATTCTTATAACTCTGAGATAATTGGAAATTCTAAAACAAAATATTTACAGGGTTTTTCGTATTATGAGTTTGTCCATTGCAGAATTTGTATATTAGTGTATCTAAGCAACAACCAAATATACTACATACCTTTATTATTAAGAACTAAAGTAGAAGTGACTATTATTTGTCGGGTCCAAAGTCCAGACTGTGGTATGAAGTAAGTTAACTCGGCTCACTGTAATTCGAGACATTCTACTGTTTTGCACCAGCGATACCAAAACAGTTTTAAGCTATCTATTTGAATATTAATAAAAATATTGGTCATAAAATCAGAACATGTTGGGAACCGCTGCTGTTGGGAACCCGAATCGCTATCCCAACAGCAACTTTCTGTCAATCACATCTACCTGCTTCGTTCGCCACCGTACAGGACCAACTTAACCGATGTCGCCGTGACGTAAAGAAAAAATCTAGACATACGTTTGTATTGTACATGTTGGAGGTTATACTATAAAGAGAAAGTAAACAATAAAAGGGGTACGTGTATTCTTCATTGCTACAAGCGACTAAAAATAATCACTCCGAGTTTATTCTCATTTTGATATTGCCAACTTTCAGTGCTGTTTCAATCTAGTAAGCTGGAATGACATTATGCATAAGCAAACTGTTAATGAAAAACTAAATTTTTTAAAAGAAAACATATTGTTTCTTTTTAACATATTGGCACCTCAAAAAACTTTAACTTTTTGCAATTCAAAGGCTCTATGGTTGACTGATAATATTAGATTCATGATGAGTTTGAGAGATACTGTTTACAAACGGTTGAAAAAATATCGACGTCCTGAACAGTGGGTTTATTATAAAATTTTATGAAATATTGTTATACACTTTCTGTCCGAAATGAAAAAAAAGTTTATTTAAACTATAGATTTACCTACTAATGGCGATCCTAAAAGTTTTTGAAAAGATTTACGGAAATGCGATGTACCTATATTCTCGTGATAAATGTCGTGAACTACATCCCACCCAATTTGAGTGATGTAAACTAGATGCTTATGGCTTAATATGGAAAACTGCTTTCTTCTACCATAAAATCATGACATTGAATTCACTCCCCCTACCCTTTTTTTTGGTTTTATTTTGGTTCTACTTACGTATCCAACACCTGCCTGTAGAATTTAAAATTTATTTTCTATATTTTATAAAATCGACTTAGTTGTTTAGTGTTCCTTTTAGTTTTTGTTTTCTGTTTAGTCTTTTTTTTTAATCTGTCGAGGAAGAGCAGGAGCTTCTCTGGAAGCTATCTGATCCGCATTTTTTTAAATTTGTATTAATGTAGATGCTGGGAAATAAACATTATTATTATTATTAAGCAGTGGGCTTGTACGTGCTTTGGAAAATAAATACAAATATGGTATACCAAAAATAAAGATATGATATAACAATAATATAAAAGGTAGTATTAGTAATATGAAATTAATAAGGAAGAATAAAAGAATGGCGAACCTAAATAAGTGTAAAGCGAAGTTAAAATACAAAGACACGATTTACAAGACGAATTTCCTGCATGAGTGCGTTTTGAAGAATGGGCGAGCTGGCGAGCCAATTTTTCTTTGCGCGAATGTACGGATGTTGCTTTCTCGCATAAGGTTTGTACGACATTTTGGTAACGAACAAAAATACATTGACAAATTAAAAACTCAGTTTTCATACCTTTGGAATTACAGGGGAAAATAAAAACTAGGGTTATAATAGTTTTTGACTTTGACATTCCCTCTTCCAATAGATGGCGGTCACAAATATTTTTGACATATAATTAGCGATTTTTCTTTTATTTGTAAATATTATGCAATGAAAATCGCGGAAATAGCACTTTATAAATTACACTTAATTACTATTACAACGATTTTCTTGTAATATGTTTGAGAGGGTCAGTGCTTTTTGCTATTTTTCTCGGTTGAGTAGACCGGGAAATTTACGTTTCGGTTCATCGGTAGCGTTCGCGGAATGCCGTTTCTCAGGCAGTGAGTACAAAAAGTTATTTACGAATAGTCTGACCAGTAGTACATATGTCTAGTCTTCATTATGGCACCAATGCCGTAAAGTTTCCCTAACAATAATATAAACACAGTCAAAGCTCATTCAGATTTATTTATATTAATATGAATACTGCAATAGCTTAACAACCACACCATCATAGCAACAAATACGCCATATAATATTAATTATTAAATATTTCTACATGTTTCTCAATTAATTAGTATCACTGTCACTAAAATAGTTATTTTTGTATCATGGCCAAAAAGTGAATCTTTTTCGGTCGCGACTGATTTTCGGACCGAGGCAAAGCCGAGACCAGAAAACAGGGAAGGACGAAAAAGCACTTTTTGGCAGAGGTGCAAACAACATTTTTTAGGCGAATATTACAAATTTTATTAACAAATTTAAATTTTTATCTAAATATTCCAATGACATTTGGTCACGTGACCATTCTGAAACGTCATAGCTGTTTTTATCGTAGTCGACTAAAAAATTATAAATCAGCGGCCGTAAAGTGAAAGCGGCCGAAAAACACGGGCCGTAAAGTATTTGCGGCCGTAAAATAGAAATTGACAAATGCCTACTACAAATTGACACTTTACGGCTGTCAAAAGATACGTAAAACAGCTGTTTTTATCATAGTCGCCTAAAAATATTTTTTTGTGCAACCGTACGCGAAGTGGGCGTTTCGCGTCCGCAGTTCAGGACGCGAAATCTAATTTCGCGGCCGCTGCTATGGTAGCGTCCGCTAAAGTAAAAATCATTGTAATTTATACAAAACTAATTGTTTTATTTACTTCATATCCATAGTAACGCGCTAACTGAAAGCCGTTTTTCTATTTACAATGAATTACGCTGTAGGTTTTCTAAAAGCAATAACATTTACAATTACACATTTTTTACGGTTGCACAAAAAATATTGTGTATAAGTACCTTGTCCGCGAAATTCTTTAGCGCCCTCGAGATTGTCTTTCCTCGGCCGCAAGCATCCTCGGCGACAATTTTCTCTCGGTACGATAAAGACACATTTCGCGTCCTTGGTATACAAATAACTAATATCACTATTACCCTGGTTTATAGCGATAATCAAGGGTTCTATTTCGTCCATTATGTTATCAACTTCCCACATATTATTTTCTATCATCTCCACATGGGTTACGTAGTTCCTCCAATTTTCTGGCGTGATATTAGAATATGCTTCTTTGATTAAATTTTCAATGTGATACGGGTGGTCTGACTCACCCAGTATACTTTTTTACTTGACTCCATACAATTTCAATGGGGTTAGGCTCACAGTGAAAGGAGGTAAACGGAGAACTTTAACATTGTGTTTTTTTAAGCAATATTTTCTATTAAATCACTAGCATCATGCTGATATTTATATGTATCCACTACTTCAAGTAAATTCCCTTTTTAAGTAAATCTTCAAAATGATCCTTAGAGCGAAGCCAATCTTTGATTCTTGTTTCAAGAGTTATTTGGAATTCGTTCGGATTTCTTACTATGATAGGACGCGTTATCCATCACGACAACCCTTTTCTCAGGCATAGTTGGTAGGTATTAAAGCATCTTCAAAGCGTTTTCTAAAGGTGGGTCGGGCCGCCCATTTCATCGTGGTAGTCTTGCGTGTTTTCTTACATCTTTATTTCCTAAGAGCAATTCCTTATTATTAATATCAAAAGAAAATAGGAACTTAACGCTATTATCCTGGTAAGTTAATGTTATTTTTGTTAAATTGACAAAAACAATTTTCTCTACATTTTGAGAACGTTTGAATGCTTACCTCATTTCTATAAAGTAAACTCGACGTTCTATTGTTACGAGCTTAGGAATAGTGACAACAGTGCCTTATTTTTCCCAATAAAAAACTTCCAGCCCTATCTCCTCTGTACTGCTTGGAACCGGTGAGAAAATCTATAGTAGGTACTTAATTAACAAAATACTACACGATTTTCAATGTATTTTTTTCCATTTTTTGGAAAACGAGTTTCAAGCTGACAATTTAGACATTCTTCACGTATTATTTTTACTCGTAGTAGGTAACACACTTAAATTAGGTGACTTTTGACTCGATCAGTACTATACAGGATGTTTCGAAATTCGCGCACACGAACAGTAGGATCACAATATACAAGAAAAACTGAATAAAAAGTTCCTTTACCATTTTTTGATCAAACCGCTACTTTTCGAGTTATCGTTGTTCGAACAATCTGAAAATGGTCGAAAACGGTCTTCAATTTCAATTTTATATGTTTGATCAAGTGGTTCTAATTAATCCATGACAATTGTCAGAAAACAAAAGATAGTTCAAAACAATTTATTGCTCGAGCACGACGTGCTGAAGCTTGGCTGACATTTTGAACAAACGTTGTAATTACGTGTTCGTCATAATTATAGTTGAACTTTTTTTGTTTTTAAAAATTTGTTATTATTAAGTTTAACCAATTGACTAAACGTTCATAAGTTGAGATTCCACACTTTTTTCTGAGATTTTCAAATTTTTAAAACCGCGGTAGCTCGCAAAATAGTCCTTTGGAATAATGGTAGAGGAAATTTCGTTCAGTTTTTGGCGCATAACACACAATTCGTGTGGGCGAATTTCGAAACACCCTTTATAGAACAATTCAATATTTTAGTTTTAAGATTTTCGACTAAAAATTTTATGAAGAACAGCGTCATATGTAAATTTTTCGCCAATTTATCCGCTCCTTACTACATGAGTACCTAATTTTATTACAATTGGTAGATATTAGATGTTAAGATTTTTTTTATCCTAGAACCGAAACGTAGAATAGCTTCGGTATTACATTATTAATTGACGCTTGTGTAGTTACTTTAAAGTATTCATGAAGACACTCTGACTTGTAATGGCAGGGCTAGCGGGAACCCTTTACATTCTAGAACGTGCCTACTCTAGCGACCCTTCTATGCATACTGAAGTGGAAAGCAGGCCTGTGCAACGAGTTCGCAATTGAGTTCAGAAATTGATCACATTGCCAACTTACACACACTCCTCGCCCCCTAAAGTGCGATTTCTTTGTGCCTTCCGAGTTGTGCTCTAATATATTTTTTCTACGATTCTTCAATTAAAAACTAATTGCAATATCTTTTTATGGTTTTTGCACATTATAAACTAATGAATTAATATCTATCACCACGATACCTACGGTAGCATAACCGATGGTTCAAAGAAGAATGACAGAAACGACAATAGAATTGTTAGAAAGTGCAACAAGGATAAACAGATAACGGGAACTAATGCGGGGGGATAAAATCAACCAGCTGTGGGCGTGGCGCTATGGACGTCATCACTTAACAGCCAATTATCGCAAACCAAATTACCGGACGCATGGGCAGAAAACACTGGTTCCTATTATATGTTTGTCCTTCTCAATCTTCTTTGAGCCAGTTTCAAATCTTATGCTCTTTCCATAAAGGAACAGTATATGTTCGAAGCGTAAAGACTATTCCGTCTGCTATGATTAAAGTTTAATTCACAATTTACATAACAGCATTAGCGATAGCATTCCCCCCCACCCATTAGCAACAGACCTATGAAAAAATATTATGCTTTTGACAATGGTACATTGATGCCGAAATACGTATTAAGCAAATATATATTATTATTTCCCGTTAAAATTGATATTTTATTTAATATTTATTATTTCTATAAGTAATATGCAATTTCATTGGTCTGCTGCTAACCCTAGGGGGTGATTATGGGGGTGACGCTGACGCTACTGCTGTTATGTGAAATCATTTGTGAAGAGGCTTGCTTTGCCATCCTTGGCTTTAAGCAACCAGTACAGGTGTGCCTTTACTTATTACCTTTATTTACATTTTACACATTGAATTCATTACGGAAGATAAATAAAATACCCACTGCCGAATTCAATACATTTTATAACTCCATACACTGCATTTTCCAAAACTTAGGCTTCGGCAGAAGTTTGAGGCTCATTCAGCATTATATGTCGGACACTTCTTCAATTTTTTTGATCGCCCATCACCTTTCGTTATGAAACTCCACTCTCACGAAACGTCTTGGTATAATTTCTACAAACTATTGACGCATAAAAGCATCATTTAGATACTCATAATTGAATTCTTTAATGCATTTTTCTACTAAATCGAAACTCCATCAAGTTTAGCTCCATTACGAAAAAAAAAAAACGTTTATTAGTTTAAATTTATTGTGCTAAAGAAAAAATCATTCTGCATTAGTTGCAGCAAGCAACAGTGATTTATACCTACCTAAAAATAATAACAGAGAGAATTAACTTTAATAAAATAACAGGATTATATTATACAGGGCTTTCATTTTAAAACTAGCCACCTTTAATAACTCTGAAAGTTTTGAAATTTCCAGTTTGAATAAAAACACGTCAACTTTAATGTCGAGGGGGAAGTAATTTTATAATTCACCCCCTCCACTCCAGCAACCCCCACTTTGAAATTTCAAATGGAACCACCTACTTTGTGATATATCATTTTACAGGTAATGAAATTCTCTATCTAACCATACTATTTTTTATTGCACGCCATCACCCCTCTCAACCTCCCTCTTCTGAAATTTTTGAAATTTCTGGTTTGAAAAAAACACGTTAATTTTTATATCGAATGGGGAGTTTAAAACCACTATTGAAATAATTTTATAATTCGCCCCCTTCACTCCAGCAACCCCCTCTTTGAAATTTCAAATTTCCCCCTACCTTGTGATAGGTATATCATTTTACAGGTAAAAACATTCTCTATCTAATCACATTATATTACATTCCACCCCCTCAACCTCAACAACCCCCGCTTTCTGAAATCATTGACATTTCCAATTTGAAAAAAAAAGTTCATTTTTATATCGAATGGGAAGGTTAAGACGACTATTGAAATGCGATTTATCATTTTCAGTTTTTCAGTTTACAAATTAGAAATGCATATATCGCTGTAAATTGACTGTGACGATATGGCGGAAAGGGCTGGGGGTAAAAAAAATGAAAACCGGCAAAAAATATGCGCATTCCAAAAATAAAATCGACGTATCCCAGGCTTTTGGTCGTAGATAAACGAGAAGTCTTTTATCCAACGTTCTCTCTGTAATTATATCCTACCTGCTCAGAACAATTACCTCGGCATCATGAGAACCACAGGACAGAACAGCGTTTTGTGCTATGTGTTATATGTATTGTCTTCTCAGAACAATAATCTCCGCACCAATTTCCAAAATCTAAATGTCATTCAAATTCGTTTTCTGTACTTTTGTAAAATAGAGTTTAAAGTTTTGATATTTTATTCAGTGAATCGGCTTCTTACTCTGTTAATCTTCTATGGGCTAGACCGCTAGGGCTTAGGGCTTTATTAGCCTAGCTAAACTGCAAGAACTGAGAACTTCTACTACAGAGAAAGCGAGGTAATGCATGAGTGCCTCGTTCATTGCCTTGCAAACGAAAAACGACCCAAAAGTTAGCGATTGCCCCGAGTCGAACCAAGCAACGTATAGTACCTACATTACGCCACATTATAGTAATTTTCTTTTGATTTAAATATTATATAGAATAATATTCATGCAACTAATTGTTCGCGTGTTCTCCCTTTAATAATTATAATTATAATTGAACAATTCCAATTTATAGTTTTGTATTTTGGTTTCCGTTTCTTCAGGAAATCTTCTACTTAAACAGAACCATTTTTCAATTACTACTTCACTGTTATATTTCAACAAAGACTACCAACATAAGAGCTAAGTGAAATTTACAAATTCGCCGCTAACGTGACACGGAACTGCTTTAATTATGCGGTTCCGTAATGAGCTGTGGATTGTGGAATGTACTGAAACTAATGGGTCCGACATTTTAACGAGCAAGACAAGATTCAGTTTCCTTGTGTATGTAAACATGGAGTACTCTGTAGAATATTTTAAAGCCTAAATATTATAATTTTAAAATGGGGAACATTGCGTTTATTGTGTTAGTTATTTTTTAGTTCATTGCAATTTATTATATTATGTACAATTATACGATTTTAAAAAGTTGCAAAAGTATAGAACACTTTAAATTTCAAAAATAATACACAAATGTCTCTACGCTAGTTTGACAAATACTGTTAAGAATAATCAGTTCGATATCTCCGTTATCTGAGTATTAACATAATTTAGCAGGGGGCAGCTGGGGTGGGGCATACACCTCTCGCTATAGGCACAGTCAGATCTACTTTAGTATTTTCCGATGAAGTATAATTATTTTAGTAATTCCAATAAAAAAAATTAATTAATAGGTCTGTTTACGTGTTCATAATGTCCTTAAAAAATACGTAAATTTAACAATGATGTATCTGTCTTTTCCAACAATTATTATTGTTACTGCAGCTAAAACAAAGAACAAGGTACCAGGGAAGACCATGTCAACAACGACAGACTGCAAATAAGTATATGTCAGACTAAACACCAAACAAGAACGCGATGCAATTGCCCAAAATATGGTGTGAAATTCAAAATTACGTTTGTTATGAAGTTGTTTTGGAAAATTATAGAGTGCATTGTGAACAACGTCATTTAAAACTCGATATTCAACTTTATGTGATTCTTAAAATTACATATTTCTTATGTTGACGCCTTTACGGCCATGACTACCCACGGTATAGACGACTAGTTAACTAGTCTAAACGGTTTTGTCCCACACCCCAAGACTAGTATACGAGTCCTAAGTTGAATTCAGTTGCACAGATTCCCGATTGTAGTGGGTTCTGCTGTATAGCAGTGTATGTAGAGTCAGTGTCATTGGCATGCAGACTGCAGAATGTTTGACTTGTTAACTAGTCCTATGGTCCCTGTCAGTATTTGTACGTTGGTCAGTGGAAGTACGGCACGTGGGTTGTAAGTGGTGTATATTATGGATGGAAACCTAAAATCGACCGTCGGTAGTGAACGTGTTAAAGGTAGGCGTCCATTTGTCCGCATCGTCTGCGCCGCACGTACCGCACGGATCGGATAATAGTTATTTGTCAAACTAGATAGGAAAGCACCCCTTTTTTCCACTCGAACTCGTAAGTTCGAGCATTCGAGTGAGAGCGGAAAAAAGTGCTTTCCTCTCGTGTTAGACACAAAAAATTTTCCACGACATCATGTTAGACACAAAAATTTTATTTATAAACAAGGAAAGTTAGCTTATTGTTGCGACTTGAAACGCTGTCGGTAATGCAGGGACCGCGCGTTAGCACTCAACACAGCACTGTTACTTTTTCCTTACTAAAGAGGTAAAATTAATTTTCCTCACTTATTGCGAGAGGAAAGTTAGGCTTTCGGGGCATGTCGTGGAAAAAAATATTTGTTCCATTATATCAAATGGGATCGCGTTTATTGGTCCGCAGCGTACAGAACGGCTGCCGGCAATTTAAATTTTATTAACTGCTAAAAGTTAATCTATAAAATTACGTTGCATCCAAACAGAGAACGTTTAGTACTCTACAGGGCACTGATTATCGAGTTTATACGCAGTAAAATCGGTGCTAGTAAACGCACTACCGTAAAATATCCGAACCAGTCCGATTCGTGCGGACGATGCGGACCAGTGGACGCCTACCTTAAGGTGCCGCTGCCACAACTATATAGTAAACCTTGCCGCTACCATTCGGGCGCAAATACTTTCGGGCGCGCGACACTAGGGCGGAAATATTTTGGAAGTGAATCTTCTTCTCGAAATAATTCATTCTACTTGCACAAACTATTGCTTATAAAAACGAATAACGATACCAATAAAGTAACGTAATGTAATGTTAAAGTAAAGTTCAATTGTCATGAGCTATATAAATCCATATTCCATACAATATTTTATGGATTTATTTCATCACACTTGCACTTACTTATTTCAACATTACATTACGTTACTTTTTTGGTATGATTTTTATTAGTAGGTAGTAATAGTATGTACAAGTATAGTATTGTAGTCGAATTCGATCTTATTTTGCAACTTTTTCTTCGCAGTATGAATCTGTGCACGCTTCTCTAGTTATACTTCTTTCTTTCTAACTTCTTAGTTCGTGCATGCTAGAGAGAGCGCAAATCTTTCAAGCTTTTTGTCACCGCAGAATAAAACCGAATCCGACTATACAATGGTAATATAGTTTTATGTTTCACTGAATTTGTAGTTAATATATAACCATAACCACCTTAGCACTTGTGAATACATTAAATGTTTTCTGAAATACTGTCTTCCACGATCGAAATATACGACAGGTCGCGCATGCGTATTGACTACTCAGAAGACACAAACCGTATCACGCCATAGACAGTCATAAATTTTATTTAATATATCCAACGGATATTAAATGTTATCCATTCCATTTGTTTTTAAAATAAACATACATCAATTTTCATGTAGTAGTTACTTACTTTCATCAATATAATACTACTGTTCAAAATTTTAGTCAATTTTCGTTATGTACTTGAAGAAGCCTTTAATAACGCACATAGAAACAAACATGCATGCACCTTAGGTTTTAATCGATAAGACCTTGATATATTATCAATCTATAAACGAGCGTGGTGCGGGGGCTATCGTCATAAATACACTGCTGCTATATTATATTTGTTTCCGGCCGATACGCCGAGTTGTATAAAAGATATGACCGGCAGTTGAGCTGACCACGATCAATTGTCATGGATACGATTCTCAAGAACAATCGTATCCATGACATATGATCGTGGATCAGGTGAACTAGGAGTCAAATATTTCATACAACTGGGCCTAAAGATATTAATTTATATGTAACAGTGCACAGCTGATTGTGGGATAAAGAAAAAAGCAGCGGGTTTGTTAGATTTAATGAAATCAGTCCAGTAACCTAAAAGATTGTAGCTAAATTCAGTGATGGTATGGTAAAGAAGTGGAAACAAAATGGCCGTCACAAGTTTTAATATTTCCATTTCGCCCTGAATGTAAAAAATAAACCTAACATCACGCGACCTCGCATGCGAGTTGCTTCCAACTCCCTGGGCCCACCATGCGTCACGTCCATTACATTACTTCACGAAATTAACAATGACAAACAGCCGCGTAGGTCGTAAAATATTTATTCCGTTTCTACAGTAGTAAGAGCAATTTGGGAAAATAATAAGTAGCAAATTTCTTATATCCCTAGACAAATAACATGAAGTTCATATCAATATTCAAAATTTCTAATAGCTGCCCTTTTACAGAAATACTTGAGCCAGTTTTATTTTCCGCGCCTTCAAGCACGGTATTGTTTTTACATTACAGTAACTATTGATTACGTTTTAAGTCATCAACGCTACGACATTTTATACTGATATGCTAAAAGATGGTTTTTATTAATGTTGAATGAAAGTGAAAGAAAATCCCCCAGCTGTCGAAAGTAATTTAATTTGTGTGGTAATGGACAGGCAAAATATAATTCTATTAACTAAATGATTGAAAAGAAAAAATCAATCATCAAAAACGATGCACTTTTTCGTTGTTCAACAAGAGCACCTTTTCTTTTTGTCTATCATGAGGGGTCTCAAATCTACTATTGAATTTAGTAAAAGTGAAAAGACAAAATAGTTATGACTTAAAAAAGCAAAATGGTCCAGGTTTACCATATTCTGGATAATTTTCAAACTTAAATTCTTCGTTACATCTTTGACGGCTGGTATCTCAGCAACCCATCATTTTCCGACCATGGGTCATTAAACTTTTTCCCGTATTTTGACGAAAGGGATCGCCCTGTATGTAATTGTGCATATTCTCTATTTTCTGGTGGATCTCAATTTTAATCAAATTTAAATTTATTCTTATAATTATAATAATACATAATTTTAAAACAAAGACATTTTTGAATGGTAAGTAATTGTCTAAGGGCCGGTTTTATAAAGTCTGGTTGACCGATAGTTGGCTCAACTACGAGCAATTGTCAAGGATACGATTCTTAAGAAACAATCGTATCCATGACAATTGATCGTAGTTGAGATAACCGTCGGTCAACCAGACTTTATAAAACCGGCCCTAAATACTATAACAAACAACTCTAGCTATAATCGATTTCTAGCAAGCAAAATTATTATACAGGGTGAGTCTACTAAGAGCAATCAGTTGCATATCTCTGCTATTATGTTATACCTATTATAAATAATTCTGCTTGGGCATTAGGCTGACTAACTCATGTTTTGGCACTGTAAAGCCTTTTGTAGGCTTTTCTGAAATAAAATACTTGAATTTTAAATTAATACTACTTTTATTGCTGATTGTTGTTAGCTATATTATTCTCTTTACTAGTCTATTTTTAATACTGAAACTGATTTTCAAATATTAAAAAAAAAGTATGTTATTAGTACTATCCCTATACTCAACCTGAGTGGCGGTTTTTCAGTTCTGTTTTAGACCCCATTTCAGATATAATTCAAATTAATTGCCATGGATACAACTCTTGTAACAATTATATGGTAATTAGTGTCAAAATTATTTACAGGTATCTTTAAAATTAAATCTCTATTGATTATTCATCAAATTGTAATCCAGGCAGCTATTTTAATTATTGTTATTTGGGTTGCTTAGGCCCTATTGCACCGGTTACACTTAAATCATAAGCGTGGCTTAAAAGTGTAATTGCCATGGATACAATTGTCGCTAAGAATTGTATCCATGGCAATTAAACTTTTAAGTGACGCTTATTATTTAAGTGTAACCGGTGCAATTGGGCCCTAGTCTGCGATGACCAACTTCATCTCCCAACTCTCACGAGTTCTATGGCGGTCCCAATTCGGATTTTGACAGGTCCTCTATCTGGTGCCATCTATTAGACAATCAACAACAATATTTTTCTTCACATATAAAATACGTAATAGTTACACATGCACTCTAAGAGGGCACCACATAAATATAACACGTAATAGTTGAGGGATGAAGCTGGCCATAATTCTACTATTTTGCTTGCACTAGTGTAGTTCAAATGAATGCGGTTTTAACGTAAATTTGTAAGGTAACAAGACAAGTAGAATTATTTTAATAGTCAGATATGGTATATATTCACCCATAGGATAGGTAATCGGGTACAATTCAGGAACTATTTTATTTAGATTTCTTACGACATATACCACGACAGGTTTGCACATGCGGACGCAGTGTTTTCAAAAACTACAAATTTAAAACTAATAATTGATATACAATTATCAATTTGATAAATATCAACATTTCTAAATTAAACTTTTTATATTATTTTATGTAGATTGGTATGGAAATAATAAAAATATTAAATTACAAGATTGTATTTTTGATTCTTTTTATTAACTGTTAATATAATACTATTATCATGGTACTTTATTTCGGTTAAGTAATTTGTTATTAAATTTATAACAACCATTTCAACAACATCCTCTAAAATCTATCATTTGAGCTGTATGGGTAACTCTTCATTTTCAATTTATATGCGTTTAATGTTATCCGACTATTTTATTTTCCTATTATTTTGTAACTGTAGGTACGTATTGTAAACGCGCTTATTTAGTTATATGCCAATGCATTTACTTTATCTTTATTTACTACATATTTATTTTTATTGTTTTCCGTATGCACTACTAAGCTTCTACTGCCATATGTCTCTCCCTTTAACATTTAAACTAAGACTTGTGACGCACAAGCGGATAGCCCTCACATTTGTGCTACAAACAGCTGAATACACAAGTCCACTGGGTTTTTGTGAAAAATAATTCTCAAACTGCAACTAACCTAAAGCTCGAGGGGCGCCCAACTAGTCTTTGCAAAAAGTCTTTGCTTTAGGTTAGTTGCAATTTGAGAATTAATTTTTACAAAAACCCAGTGGACTTGTGTATTCAGCTGTTTGTAGCACAAATGTGAGGGCTATCCGCTTGTGAAAGACGCAACATCCATGGACAAAACAGTTTTACATTTTACCCGTTCTGTGGCGGATGTAAACCACCGATGCAACGTTTGTATAAAGGTTTCCCACTTAGCAGCTGTGCTAAGCTCGTTCCCTAAATTGAATTACCATTAACTCATATATCACATTTGGTTATCAGCCGTTTTCTCTAAAGTTTTACTTTATTATTTAAAATTGGATTTATTATAATAATTTCTGATTATATATGAATTTTATATGTTTTTGTAGTAGTACCGCTTATTCTTTTGTAACCAAGCCTGTGTTGTTATGCACGTAAGTTATGAATACCGGAAGTATACAAGTTACGCTCGAACAATTCTTCACGTGCTCGTTCTGCTATACCGCAATTTACGTTTCCGGTCATGGCGAAAGTTGATATACACCACTGTACATTACAAAACAAATTGTTTCATGAATATTTGAAACCTTATTCAAGTAAAAAACTTTCCAAAAATTTGCCAAAAATGTTTCGCAAATAATCAATTCAAACTTTTTTCATGCATTCGTAACTGACGTAGTTTTTTACTTGGGTACTTTCGTTTAGCTGAACAAATCAGTAACGCTACGTACCGATACCGACATTTTTTGTACCTACCTTATTATTGTGGAACATGATTTCCGTTATTATATATTATATTAATAATAATAGAACTTGACTAAATTAGAAACACGGTCGGCTCATTCTATACCTACGCTTAGTTAGAATAAATAAAATTATATTTTTGTTATAAATGAAATTTATATTTAATTTTGATGCCATTTTGCTATTAACGAACTAAGACAACAAACTAATAAAAACAAAACCAAAGTTTTTTCATGTTCATTGATCTTAATAATTTTTACTTCTCCGCGTAAATACGTGTTAACAAGTCCTTAGCAAATGCCTACCCACCTGCAAAATGTAGTTTAATTCAGGAAAAAATTTACACTGTAGAACGTGACTGTACTGTTGGTTGCCTAGTGTAGATACACCGTAAATAGTAAATCCACCAGTTGATTCCGATTAAAACTATTATTCTATAAATATTCACATAGAATTAGATTATTAAAGGAATTTTGTTATGAAATAACAATATTTTTCGTGAAAGGTTTCGACGAGTGTAGAGGGTATATTAACCCTAATTAAATACAGGGTGAGTCCAAAATGGCGCATTTTGTCTGCAGTGGTTGTGGGGAACCGTTAATGCATCCTGGGAAAAATGTGCTTTTGTTTATGAACAAAGACCTAAAAGGTAAATTTTGCAACATGAATAGAAACAGTGTCTGGTAAATTTCTTTGCAACAAGTAAATTGTTCACTGTTTCTAAGGAAACCATAATAATGTGTCATCGCATCGTTGCTAAATGCATTTTCAGAGACCTTGGCGAAGAAATTTTAATTTTCAAAATTAAAATTATGAGTTGTGAACATTCGATTTTACACATCCTTATAGGGTACAAAGTTTTTTATGGAAAATGATATCATCTTTCAAAATTCTTAAGTTCTTAAGTTTACCCGCTTATACAACAACAAATAACTTAATCCTAGTTTTATTTAAAGTTCCCAATTAAGGTGGTGTAACTAAGATCCAGATAAGCGGTGCCCAATTCGTGTCCGGCCCTATAATGGCTTGCAGTTTTACAATTAACTGCATAATGTTTTTTAATAAACACTAAGCATTTACTTAGCCATTAAACAAATTTTTGCAGTATTTGGCTGTATAGGTATTTCGACATCAACGTATAATTTTCAAAAGCATATCATAAAATTGAATACTCTGTTACATTTTGAAGAAAAAATTTAAATATTTTAATTAACTAATAGTCCTTTTCATAAAAGTTTCACAAGTGCCCCTTTATCTACTACGCCATTGTAAAAATTAAACGATAGATTTTAATGTGAAACTAATCGCAGTCAAGTACTTAATCTTTCCTCTCAATGTCATGATTTTATTGTAAATAGACCTTTATCATTATTCATCATTAAAGAAGAGAAAAAGAATATTTCTACACTTTGTATCTCACAAACGAAGGGTTGCACGAATCAAGTTATTATGCCGTATATGAACTTTACTTTTTCGAAAACGGTCTTTTATCATTTGTTGGAATCCTACTACAAAAAGTGACTTGCCCTGCACACATGAATGATATTTCACAGAAACTGTAGATATTAATCAAATCTCGGCAACTGAAGCTTCTGTAAAAATAATTATATCATATTATTTTATGTTTTTAAGACAAACATTTAATTCTTTTTGAACGCATTGGGACAAACTACTCATATAAAAACATGAAAGAATTAAAAGAAAAGTTATCGTCAAACCTTGATTCAACTGCTGCATTTTTCAAAGTCGTGCTATTTGGAACATTTTCAGATACCGACACGTTTTTCTGGAATTATTATTATTGACTCAGTGTTTTACAAATAAATAACATTTTAATCAGAAATTGTAGTAAAATCTCCTAAATATCATTATTTATTTATTTTTTTGTTAGTTTTAGAATAAAATATTTAAACCATATATGTACTAATTAATGCCGTTGCTTCACGCCTCAGCGAAAGGAGTTTAATTAATATAAAATAAAAAATTACTATCAGTATATTAGCGTGGTGATGTCAGGATCACCGCTCCCTACATTACCGCCCTTCATGCCACTCCCAATAGGCAACTGCAGGTTCATATACGTGCGTTTTACTCCCGTTTCTAGGTATAATAACATAGCTTATATTAGGGTGAAAAACTGTAAAATATATGTTGTGTAAAACTGAGACAAACGAATCGGGAAGTTGTATGTGTTAGGCAATTAATTAATGTATGTAGTAGTAGTCCGTCTTAAGAATTTGACCTATTTATATGCTATTTCGTTATTAAATTGCTTTGCTATAGAATCCGTGTTTAATTGTATTTTGAATCATACAACATACAAATTTCAGTGGTAAAATTTCAATATTCCAATAACTATATTGTCTTCCCTAATTATTTTAGAAAAAAATGCCCATTGAAGAATTTGCAGAGTAAAATATCTGCGTCTACTTATGTACCTATTTATTATTTATTTTTAATCTTTCAACGGCTGAGAAAAGAGTAAATAGTAAAAGGCTGTTTTAACTAAAATCTGTTAGAAGTGCCTTGTAGTTCGGTTATGAGTGTTATGACAAGAACAACTACTACTGTCGTTGATTCCTTACTTCACCGGTACTGTTTCCTGAATAATATCCTTTTATCTCTAGTATCTAATTCTTTTAAAATATATATTTGATAAGATACCGTGCCTTCAAAAAAAATTTCAGTTGAGGTAGGTTCATTTTCTAAAGTTGCCAACATGCAACCAGTAATACTACCAATCATCCTAATATTGTTAAGGGATGATGTGCAACAATAAATTTTGCCACTTGTTGTTCTTAAAATCAACTTATTCTTACTGTCAATCTACAATCAATCATAACCAACCCAAATTACTTTTTATTTGAAGGCACAGATAAATGCCGTTGAGATTAATTAAATTTCGCGTCAAAGGGACAGTATACAAACTGCGTAATTTTAACGTACTACAGATTTTTGTCAGAACAGCGTTTATAACAACAATAGTCTTGATTTCTCGTTTTGCGAACAAAGAAAACAATAATAGGTATTGATAAATACATATGGGTACTGATTTTTTTTCTCTCCGAAACCTCTATCACAGGTTTTCTTTAAAATAATTAGGTATTAACAGAAATGCTATATACTCATGCTGTTATGCCGCAATTAGATGTTGCTCGTTTGTCGAAATCGTCGATTGAACTTAATAAGTACTAAAATTTTCTAGTTTCTTCGCGTCTGTTACGGATTTGATGCTTCTATTAAATTGCTATTGAATTTCATCTGTTTTCATTTAAATTGCCGATGTCTTCGATTACATCCTTATTTAGACTTGGACATTTTTCAAAAAGCTGACCCCTGCTCTGGAATTCCCTCTTGACAATAAGCGAACTTCATTCATATTTTTTTAATTTCGAGCTTTGTTTTGACCAAACACATTCTATCTAAGAGGTAGTACTACTAATATTCCTTATCAAGAGGCATTATGTTCTAATTTATGAACTCGGAATAGAAGATTTATTACTCAGGGTGTCCCAAGATAAGATGATGTAGTAGTCATGCGAAAAGTTGGCTATCGTATCTCTGAAAATTGTTGACTTGGAAAACTGCAATTGTAATTGGCGCAATATAATTCCTCGTGTACGCTTATGTAAGAATACCAAGTTTCAATTGCATAGTCATACTAATAAAAGATTTCCGAAAAAGAAAAATTCCAAGTTTGTTAAGGATATGTCAGAAGTGCTTGCAGATAGTGTGTAAAATTTAAGATGGTCCTTTTCGGCTTAGCGCTTTAGGTCACTACGACGTCAACAATTTATAGCAATTTCCTTATCACATTTAAATTTTAACAAACACGTATCTACATCTGCTGTTAGAAAGCACAACTTTGTTACTTGAATTAAGAATTACACGGTACGTTTTTTTGTCATAACAACCGCTATGTTAGACCTGTATTTTATATGTTTACGTTTATTCATTTTTCGATAATACAATACTATAGTGGAGTTTAGCTTGAGAGTACAGTGTGCCATATTACCCCAGAAGGTAGCTTGAAAGTGAATGAGTGTGTGATTGGTTGCTTACAGACGTTCCCTATAAGCAACCAATCACGGATCGTACTACGGCCATTTGTCACGTGGTTTTGATTACATACTAGTCGCGGTCTCCGGGAATGAAGTTTAGCTATAATATAGACGTTCGTTTGATGGTATAAGATACCGTACATTTATGGTAATAGTTACGTACTTGAATAATACTTGAATATTGCTAACGACTATTTACACAAAAAGGTTTAATTATACAAAGTGTATAAAAATGGTCCTCTTGAAAGTATCATCATTATTAATACAGTATTTTGTTCCTACCGTGTAAACTTTAAAACCATCCAAATATATAGCGATATCACAAAAATAATTTGCAATTGAGTTTATAAATCTACTAAGCCTCGATAAGGGTTTTACAATATACCTATGCATTATAGTCATGCGCCAATTTAGGAAAACATGTAGGTATAGAATATCTGATATTTATTACTTCTTTAGTTGTACTATGTGTGTTGTTCATTTTATATTTTATAGCATAATAAATATTAAAGTTGAGTTGACGTTACGTCAGTACTTTATAAGTCCCCTGTGTGCGATAGCTCCCCCATATATAGGCGAAACATAGCTGTATTTGTGGGTTGCTCATAGTTATTAAATGTGTTTATTTCATGTACGATGTGCGGACGTCTCATATGATACCACCATACAAACCGCCACACCCATAAGTTTCAAGTACAATATATGATTATTCATTACAACATGATTATGCTAATTTAAACACGGGTGAGTGGGGGTGTCTCAAAAGTACTACATACCTAACTTTGCAAACGGTTTAACTAAATACAAAAAATTGGAAAGTTTAGAAATAAACTTAAACTCTGCTTATATTTGTGAATTTCTTTCAATTTGGGATTTATCAATTAATTATTGTATACCAATAAACGCAGTTTATGTTTGCCTCGAGAATACGTCCCTGGAAGTGTTCCTTGTCTTATTGTTCCATAATGTGATTAATTACTAAATTTTCTTAACTTACTATGATTCGAATGTCTACTTTTGCCTGCTATTTAATTTTAGTCTGAATAAGACCATGCGAACAAGATGCCAATCTCAGATCATTTTTTATTTTAGAAATGGTCAATCACTTCTCAAGAAGGTGTCATTCTTAAGATTATATTATCCACAGTACCAAAAAGGTAAACCTATGCGTGTTTTTTGAAGCTTTTTTATTTAATTCCTACAACAACTGTTGAATTTAAAGTTTATTTATATCGTCAAAATTATTTGTGAATGTCTGCTATCAGCTTAAAAGATTATAAGTTTGAAAGACAGCAATAGACGCTCCCAGAATTGTACAAAAAGGTATAGTTTCTTTCTTTCACAAACTTTATATCTTTTACGCTGATAGTAGACATTTAAGAAAAATCAGCAATATCAGCAAACATAGTTAAAATATTAGTTGGGCTTACGAACTTATATTTAAAATGGACTGCTGTTTGTTTGGCTTCGTCGCTAAGAAAATGACTGTACCATGGAGGCTGCCATGACGTGCGCTTTCTAGGGAATTTTTCCTTATGCTGTTCATGTGCACGGCACATATTTGACGTAAATTCAGATATGACATCTGAAAAGTGTGGTTAAGTGGAAATTTTAGTAGCCCCATCTAGTGGTTCCGTAGTTTTCTCGCGATAACAAAATCGTCAACCCCTGTTTACAATATTTTTTTGGGCTACATTTGGGCAATTTAGATTACTTTTACTTGTATACCTTGAAATTATAGAAACACAGTAGGTAAGTATCTATTAGTAAAAATAGTCATAATATGAATATGGCTTATTTTATTATAAATTTCTAGCTACACTAAAGTGCACATCATGGCGGCCTCCAGGGTGGAGTTATTTTGTTATACTAATGTTAATGAGTTACTAATGGCAGTCCGTCTTGTTCCTGGTTGGGCTATATACTCGTATATCATCTCTCAATTTTTACCCATCTCCTGTATTTTTTACGAGTTTAAACTTTTCTTGGGTATGGATACAACCATTCAATCACTGTTCCTGGTAAAGGAATCCTGTAGCAATATTGAATTGACTGTTTCTGCTACAGATGTTTGATCAGTGGCGATCTGTATTGTGTATCCATATTAAATGTAGGACAATATTATTCAAAAGTGATTGTAATTCTCTGTTTTATTTAATATCTATTATGCATATAAAGGGTGTTTCGCGAAAAAATGGAAACATAAAACATTTTAAGGACATGTTTAGGAAGCCAAAATAAGCAAAATAAGCTGATATGTTCAAGTCCGATTTTCATTTGTTGCACAGATACTTTGATTAATTGTAATTTAAAAACTAAAGAAAATTCATGACAAAATATAATAATACTAATAGCATTAATTCACAACAAATTTTCAAAAACCCCACCGCCCATTTCATACACTTATTAGTAGCGAGTTTTAGTGAACGATTATTCGTTCTAATCGGACTTGAACATATAAGCATATTTTGCTTATTTTGGCTTTCTAGACATGTCCTTAAAATATTTCCATTTCCTCGCGAAACACCCTGCATGCTCGAATCAAAGGAAAGAAAATTGCTGTGGTACTGCAATAGAAAAATATTCACATGCACATGCTCAGTATAGTTTAAAAATGCTCATTGAGTAAGAAGAGAAAAGATTTGAGTATGAGGTTTGATGAATATGCATCTCGACTGATTAATGAAAGCAGGCTTTCTTGGACGTAAAACTTCCAATCTCTTGAGTTTTCGAAGCATTCTTCGAAGACCTTCTTTCACTGACTGAATATGCCTTTCATAAACTCTTTGTAATGGGCTGTATGTGTTCAAACCTCGTTGTCTCTTAAAGAGGATTGTGAATTTTGGGGAATACATACAAATTCTAACGTGTCAAATTTAGAGATTTAGGTGGCTGCCGAACCTGAACTGGACAAAAATATTTAAATTGAAATGTTTGTCGTAACCAAATTGTTACGTAAAATATACTGTTTCATATCCTAATAATGGTAACATTTTCTAATATCTTTCTAATGGTTAATAGTACTACCTATATCATCTTTCGGATTTAAGAGCGCACAAGAGCGATATATTTCCATCGTTGTGAACGTTTAATGGGTCCGTCTTGGATGTTCATAATTTGAAACCGGAAGTCCAAAGGTATATACAGTATAAAGGCTTACTAACTCTTAAATATAAACAAAACAAACTTTGCCACTATTCGATATTTCCTAATATCTTGACGTCCATTCAAATCAACATGCATAAAAAATTATGCCAAGCGAATAATAAGCAAATATTTCTACACCTTATGGCTGGCATTGTCATAAAATAAATTTCTATTATCTGTACCCAAGTAGCATAAATACCTATTACTACGTTTTTTAACGAGATCTATTTGTCAGATCAACAAAATGTTACATGTTACACAACATGACAATGTTAAATATAAGTATAACAATGACTTTTCAATGAATTTTGAGGAAGCGTAGTTCCTCTTACAAAATCTGTTAACAAGTGCTACTACTATTGTTAGTCACTAGCTTTGTCGGATGAGAACACAAACATGTCGTGAGGTAATTTACGCTTAAGTCTAGTGTGCAAATTCCTTCTGCCGAGATTATAATGTGTAGTTCCTTTTCGTACAAGTGAATCCTCGCAAAGGAGTTTTTGGTACTTTCACTAATGTATTCCAGAATTATTGATACTCCTAGTTTGTAGTGGAGGTGGGCATTTAATGTACTACCATTTCTTTGACGTTTGGTTATGTTGATCTTTAACGTATTGCTGCAGATTAGTGATGCGTCCTGATCAAAGATTTGAAAAATAATATTGTACACTTTGGTTTTAGTTTTGACTTTCTGTTTATTAAGGGATATATAATTGCACTACTTTAATATAGAATTCGTTAAGTTTGTACTTAATGTGGGACTTCCACGTCGATCGAATATCCAGTAGTAGTCCTAGGCAGGGTCCTAGGTATTTTCTGGTTGCGGTAGATGTGTTCCATTCGATGACCTAGTTATGTATTTGGATATTAGTGGGGTTGCGTATTATTCTTAGGGTAAATACCTTGGTTTGGAATTTGGTGGGAGTAATTTGAATATTCCATTTGGCAAACCAAGAACATATTTTGTTGATTGCGATCTACAATTATTGACAGTTGGCTTGCGTAAGATCGCTATTTTGTGGTAAGATGACCGTTTCGTTTGCAAAGGTAGATTTAACTTCCGGCATATCTGATGTAAAGAAAGTTGTAATCTATTGTAATTCCTTTGTCTGTTATCTGATAAGAGTGAAAAGTACCTGGGCGTTTAGGTAGGTGCTCTGTTTCTTATTTATGTTGACTACACACAAAACTATAAATAATGAATTATATTGCTGTTTATTATACAAACATTTTTTTCCGTTATTTCAGAAATAATTATCAACATGGAAAAAAATTGCAAGTGATGTTTGAAAGAGGGTGGTTATATCTATCTATTAACATGGAGATATTTTGGATATCTATATTTTTGTAAATATTCTTTATTTATCATGTTTCTCCCACCTTTGAACATATGCCTCCCCTAATTCCTTTCATTTGCTTTTATCTTTTGCCGTTGTATCAGTCAGTTAACAGATGCCCAACGTTTTTTTTTTCGAAAAAGATAATGAATGAATGAATGAATGTTTCAGTTACCTCGAAAAATTTTTTTTTTTTAATTAGATTATACTTTTATTGATGATTATCGTTTTCTTCATTTTCTCTTCAACGCTTTATTTTCAAAAAGTGATTACTGAAACTGTTACTTAATGAATTAAAGAAAACGTAAATAGTACCTACTCTGATTCACATAAGTACAGTCTTGACGTAAGACGTTATGGTGTGATAAGAAAGTAATCTGTAATAGAGAGTTTTTGAGCACCGTACGCTAAGAGTACGGTAACGCTAACATTAACGTCTTTGCTAAGCAAAACAATATGTTGCTTAGCAAAGGAGTATGTTGCCTAGCAAAGACGTTACCGTTAGCCTTAGCGTACACTAGCGTATAGTGCTCTAAAACTCTCTAATATCACAAAAAAATTTAAACGTCCAAATATTGCTTCAGTATCTATCACTTTTTTAAAAAGAGAAAAGAAAGAGAAAAATATGGCAAACGAAAATCATCAATAAAAGTATGTATAATCTAATTATTAAAAAAAAACGTTTTTCGAGGTAACTGAAAAATTCATTACATCTCGTGGGAAAAGTCTAAAAAGTATTTGGCGGTATACCTATAGCTAGAGAAAATTGGCTATTATAGCCTACCCAAACAGAATTATTTTCATACTTTAGATAACGAAGATATCCAGCTGATTCTATTTAGCAGACTCGCCCTGTAATATACTTTATTCTATTTATCTAAATGTCTGTTTCGTGTTTACATTAAAAATTTTAATTAAAAATATACCTAAAACTTTATAAACAAAGGCATACTGTTAAAATTAATAGTGTTATTCAGCCCCCAAAGTTGCCACTCGGTATATCCAAAATAATGGTAGGTACCGACGAAAATCTTGGAAATATATCATGAATTAGCAAAAAAATATACATATTATAGTGTTTGTGAGCTGAATTAAGAAAAACCGTTGATATTGTAAAACTTATTACCATGGAAATTAATAAAGTTAAATCACATAAACTGCGCATTCGTAATTTGTAAACGTTCGAGTTGAGTTTCAAAATAAATTTCTGTCACAACGAGCAAGTGCTTTCCTGACGAGTCTAATTCTTCAGCTAATAAAGCTAACTTGAACATGTTTCAGTCTTGCTAATTGCACAAGCCTGCACCCCTAATCCGACGGAATTCTCCCCTTACGCTAGTGGAGTTTTAATTTAGCTGCTCAACGTTCTTGACCTGACCTCGGTATTGAATGTGGCTCGAACAAATTTATTCAATGACATTAAAGCAACGAAAACGAAATCATTGATTATCCTGTTATTGAAACACTTCAATTTCAATTATTTTAATGTCAGTAAGAAGTTTGCTTTTGTCGATGTTGAAAACTATTATAGGGTGCCCATGTAATCACAGAAATAAATTACCATGTTGTAAGTTTGGATGTCCTGATTAGAGACACAAATAGGTACCGTTTTGTTGTAGAATACCTACCGTCAGTAGAAATGACCTATGAAAAGTGCCAATGTGGTAACACTTGTTTCCTTGACAGCTAATGTTGATGAGCAGATAGAAGTTAGTTTTGTAAGTAAACTACTAGTAAATGTCACAACAAAATTTGTTCAAAGTGACCACTTTCCTGCTTAGCCCATAGTGTAGTTCTGATAACTAGCCTAGCAACTAGCATTTTCCAGTCTCAATCCGACTATTACTATAGCTGGGGCACGTTAAGAGTGCGTCTACGTCATCAATTTTTTAATGGCGTCCATGACGTCACGAATTACTTTGTTTATATTTATTTGTTGTTTCCTAAAACGTCGTTTGCTTTAACCTGTCGCTCAAATTGTCAGAGTGACGTAAATAATATGAATAGAACCAATTCAAATTATTAAAAATAATAATTGGCTTATAAAAAACATACTTTTAATGCGTAATTCACAAGAAAAATACAAATACAATACTGTTTCGAGATTGGTACTACAAAATTACCAGAAAATGCGATTGATGACGTAGATGCACCCTTAGCGTGCTCCAACTATACAATGTACTACTACTAATGGACCACGACCATATAGCTAACAAATGGACAAAGATACATCGGACAATAAATTATATAAAGGAGATAATGGCGAGGACTCTTCAATTGAAGACGTTGATGAAGAGAAGAAATGTAACGCTAAGATGACGATTTGGCAAAGCAGTAGAAGACCTGAAAGGTAGGAAACCCCCTGTAATAGATGAAATACCAGTCGAATTTTTAAGGTGCTTAGGCGAACGTTACCCGCAGAATTCGCAAAAAATGTAATAATTCCAATACCAAAAACGGTAATTCATATCAATGTGAAAGAAAATTAGCGAACAATTAGAACTGCACATAGTACATCGAAAATACTTAATTGAACAAGAAATAGAGGAAAATCTGAAAAAAGACCAATTTGCTGTCGAGAAAGGCAAACAATCTTATATTGCTTTTATAGAATTAGATAAACCATTTGACAATGCTATTGGCACAAAGACAGAAAGATAATAACTTGATAACGATCCATTGAAGCTCCAAGTGGGCAAAGGGTGAATAGATTAAAACAAGGTTTTTACGGAGTTTTAATCTAGAAAGATAATAGGTACGCAACCTTTATAACGATGAAACAGTAATAATTACATGCGAACAAAGTCAGCTGCCAAAATCAGGAAAGGATTGAGTCGAGGTTGTGTATTATCACTTATCACCAACTATTTTCAATCTACATACAGGGTGAACCTGTTAAGAAGAACCAGCTGCAGATATAAAGTATTAAAATAACTGCTTGGGTAAGCTGTAATAGATAACTTTCTCTGTGTATAGGCATAGTTAAATCGTTTTTAGGCTTTTCCAATGAGGTATAATAATGTTTTTGGTTACCTCGATAAAATTATTTTATTTTAAATCAATAGGTAGGTATCTATACTTTTTTACACGATCGGTCATTTTTAACTATTTACCAAGGATGTTTCTTTGACGATGACAGTAAGTACAATTTGCCAGTTGCATAACTACGACGACAGCAAAATTACTTATCGATCTAAAAACTGAACAGCAATAGTTATTTATGTACCTCGGGCATTATGAAGATGTTTATGCCTTCCGAGGACGACAAACTAGCAAGCCAGAGGGTTTGCACATTAAGTATAATGCCCGGGGTGCATATAACATTTGAATAAACAAATTAATTGAAAAGCTTGAATGTGAATTTGTGAAAATAGACATGTCGACGATGTTGTTTTTGAATTTATGACAATTTGTGACGATGACAATATATTAATAGGTTAATGAGCCGAATGAGCGGCGTATTCTTAACACCCTAAGGACGTTATGGACTAGTTACATACTTCGAATGACAGACATACATAACAAATAATAGATAAGGGAAATATTAAATAATATTCGACCTGTCGTTAATGTATCCACCACCTTACTGACTTCATTTGTGGTGATGAAATGGCAACATTTTCGATATCGTACGTATTGTTTCCACTTTCACAAGCGCTTCCGATAATCGTGGTCTTAAAATATCTTCGTCCTTTAGATTGAATAAGAAGAACCACTGTAACTACTTCCACTTATTCTTGAGACAGTAAGTGTTCATCTGAATGTATGTAATGTGGGCTTACGCACACTAAAAGCAGAACATCATCGTCAGTCGGTGTGGTGTGTTTTACATCTTTGTACATCTGGAAAATAGGCAAATGAGTTGTATATTATTGTCAATTGTAATAGCTAAAGTTGCAATCCGTTGCTAAACCTGAACCTTTAAAAAACACTTAGTTCAAATGTTTAATTATTTATTGAGAACTTCGACTAATCTAATTTCAATTCACCGAAATATTTTTATTCATAAAACTATTTTGTTAGAATAAGAAGTCGATTGAATTCCAATGATTTAAAATACCCGTACTTTACTTTTAATTTTGAATCTATAAAGTTATTGATACTTACCAATATTTTACTGTAATTTATTTTGTCTAGAACAATAGCTTCTACAAAATTAATTTAAAAGTCTTAATTCCTGCAACTTATTTATTTATTTATGCCTGAATAGAATTATTAACTTCTAGTTTTTATGACTGCGTATACAAACTAATTACAAGTATGCGTGTGCGGTATTGACTGAACGGAAATAAATTCTAAATTATAGAAAAACCATCCAAAGTATTGATTGTCAGAGCGACATATAACAGAAGAGGTTCTAAGTGATTGGCTGTAATTTAGGTCATTTATTTGCGTGTTCATAGTCCATGAGAACTCCAACATGAATTTCAGTTTCTTGAAATAATAATGATATACGACTTCGATCGCGATTCTGAAAATATAATACGTAGGAGATTAACTACAAATTTAATTATTTGCTTTCAATAATAGTAACAAGTAATAATCGTTACAGCTACATCAGTGTATGTATTTCAGTTTTCAGTCAATCTGCGATTACTTTAAGGCGGCTTCCCACGGCGCGGCGCGTGACTTGGCGAGTTTTGATATTGGCAAGTCAACTCTGGCCGTTCCAACGGTACAAGCCAACTTGTCTGCTCATGATGACGCGTATCATCTTCACAGACTTATCGATCCGGTAAACACACATAGGTACAGTGGTGTGGACAAGCCACGCGCTGTGGAAAACCACCTTTAGATTGTGATGGTAACGCCAGAGATCCTTACAGTTTCTTTGTTTTGAGTTCAGCGATTACCTTTCTTACTACCTGTTTACTTATACTGAGTGTCCGTTCTCAAATTTGAACATAGTAATTTAATATCGTATTGAACGGTTTTGGCGACTCCAGCTCCCCAATTCAGGAAAGGTACAGGTACAGGAAAGGTAATAATAGTAACACTTGAAAGATAAAATTATTGCGTATCAAATGATACTAATAATACGATTGCAGGTACGCTTGTTATCTAAAATGTTGAGAATTTGAATTTTTTGGCATGCCACGATTTTCAAAATTCGACGGAATAGTAAACACCTATCTAAACTATTAATAAGCTTAATATTTATTGATGTAGTTTAGAAATAATAGTAAAAACCTATAAATCGAACACATGCAATTGCCTACATTCGACTTTGAGACTGAACATGCCGTATAGGATTACAAAGTAAACATATGTCCTTACCTGAATACGTTCTCTTGCATGTTGTTTTCACCGGAAAGTCGATCAATAAATTTGTTTACCATGTTTACCTGTATAATCTTTTATAAGATTTTCAAATACGCAGGTAGTAAGAAAGGTAAGTGTTGAATCTAAAACGAACAAACTATATCTGATACCTAAAGGGCAAAATGCCTTATAAGTGAGAGGAAAATGCAGCGCCTGTGACTCGGCGCAGTGCTGTTACTTTTGGTTGCCTTTGGTGTATTATCTGCATGGGTATAGTTGAAACTTTTGAAGTTGGCAGGAGCTGGTTATCCTGGGGTTATTTATAACCACTACAGCTAACAACTTCACGTTTCTAGTTAAATAATGTTTGCAGGACTGCACGTGGATTCGTAAATATTCGGTTTGTTATGTGTGCAGGGTATTTTTGTTTTCCGCGTCTTTAAATTTAAGAACAAAACACAAACTTGATGAATTCGATTAGTGGAAAACCGGCATAATATACAAATAACTTGGAAACTAAATACTTTAGGACAATAATTACACTTAGCGTTGTAGGTATTGCTTGTCCGCCATTTTAGAAACATCCTTTATGTGTGTATGCGAATTTAATAGACTTCGTTAAAGTATGTTTTTAACCTGGGCTTTGAGAAGAAACTTGTCACTAATTACTACTTTATCGTGAGTATCCGCACGCTGCGATTGAAAGTTTGTATGTAATTCAAAATGTAGCATGGATCAAGGCGTTTTGTGTCGCAATGAAATCTAAGTGCAGCAGCGCCCCACGGGGTTCGTAAAATGCCAAAGAAAGAAAACCGTCGATCCTGAAGTCAATCCCACTGAAAAACGGGGGATCTGAGGGATCTGGTAGAATGTATATCAGCCAAGACAACTCGGAAAAGATTTCCTTCGAATTCACGACAGGTATCCAACCTACTACTACAGTACTTTCAATGGAAAAGAATCAAATCGGTTAATATGGGAATATTACTAATTTCTCATTGTATTTCCTGGATCGTTTATCTTTAGCTTTAAGTACTACACGCGTAGCATAGGCTAGGAAAAATTAGAAATCTGAATTTCCAAATTGTTCTTAAAACTTAAAAGAAAGTAAATGGTCTTTTTTACTGATTTTATTTCCAGATTATAATCTGAAAATAAAATCTCCTGACTATTCCTTCCTGGCATAATAAGAAATATTCATGCACAGTTCTAATCTCAACGTGATATCATTCGATACATATTATACCTACCTCCTGCGGGTTGGTAATTTCTTATAGAAATGCCAAAAATGTTATGTTTCTAAATGTATTGTACATTTTAATTTTAAGCTTAGTTTAATATTTGCAGAAACGAAACTATCTGTGTTCGCTTAAATTTCCTAATGTAAAGATTGTATGCGTCACATCAACCAAGTAATACCTCTCTGGTAAACAATTGAAGACTAGGTAATCCATGTCCCTATAGATTAACAACCTTTTCCTGTTTTAAAAAATAATATGGTGTTCTACTCGCCATATTAAATATCCTATATTACTAAGCAACGCGCTTTTATTCTGACGAAGCCTGGTTCCATGTTTCTGGTTTACAAAGTTACTCGATTCGATATTCATTTCCAATCATTCAACCAATTCTGTAAAACAACATTTATTACATAAAACTATCTAAACCAGAAGATGTACCTTCCCCTACCGAGAACTTTTAATTCTCCCTTGCTGTTAAGTAACAAACATATCATGATTTGCTTAGAATTCTAACTAATTTTCTTCTTTTCGGTACATTTCTTCCTCTGAGAATGAATTGCTATAGATACGTTTTTTGCTCTTCTGTAAAATTGGTAGTATAAGTGGAGATTTTTGATTAGTTCCTTCAATTTAATACAAAACTGCTACAGCCTTCGCGTTATTGTTCCATCATGTAACAGCAAGAGTGTCGATCATTTCATTTGTATTACATGTAAACTTTGAACAATTAAAAATAGACTGGAATCATTTTGATATGGCTATACAGAAAAATCTCATGGATAAGGAATAATTTATAATAGGTAGGTATATAAAAATCAATATGTGTAAGACAAAAATTCATGACCACCGTTCAGAAATAGTTTTTACTTTCCCATACCACCACTGGTATGTGGGAAGTATTGATATCATGCAAGTTTTCGAAATAGAGATTTTCGCGGAAATACGTGTATTGGACCTCCATGAACCCAAAAACGTGATTTAGAAAAAAAATGTCTGTCTGTATGTGGGTGTGTATGTGACGCTTCTAACGCATAAACTAGTGAACCGATTTTGATGAAATTTGAAATGAAGGGGTAGGTAGGTATATCGAAAATTTATCACATAAGCTTTTCAAAAAATCCGAAACCGGAAGCGGAAGTTAATGTTTTTATGTGAGATTATGACAGTTTGATAATTTGACAATTTATTGGAATTGGTAACTCAACATAGTACAAAACAAGAACAACCATCTATATGAGAAAATGCATTTCACCACCCGAAGATTTAAATTAGTGCACCGTAACGTGTTTGGTCCTGGTTCCTGTATGCTTTACAGCATACGTAAAGACTGAACTATCCTGCCTGATTTAGGATTATAAACTCAGGTGAACATTGAGCAAGAATAATAATCGCGGAACAAAAAAAAATTGTTTTTGTTTAAGTACCTACGTTTAGACAAGATTTTTTTGTTTCTCGTGCCAAATTTACCTGGTGTGCCAAATGTTACCCACATAGTTTCAGTGGTGATTAAGTAATCAATAAAAGAACGCATGTTGGAGAACCCCTTCGAAGGGTCGTAGCTCCCTTAGAAAGCGATACCGTTCATAGGAACTTTTCTTCATATTTTTGATGTAGAATTCCCTCTAGAAGTAGCGTAACGTTGTTTCCGGACACCCTGGCCTATATTAAGAAACTGCAAGTTATCTAAAAAAAATTGCACCAACCAGTTGTTGCACAATGATCAAAAATAATATTTAAATTAAGTAGCTACTTCCCGTGTGAATATTCGACATGCAATGTATGCCTATCTTTGTCTCCTTAGGTCCTCTTTGATGAATGTAATCTTAGATCACTGGATATAACGGCACACAAAAGCACAAGCCCAAAAGAATAATTATGTCAAATGGATTTATAACAGTTTAACCTATCAAAACATTCTTATAATCTATGAATTAAGTGATTACTTTTGAGAGCAGTTTGTGGACAGACAGTTGGTTTCTTGCGTGGCACTGTGTTGATTAGAGGGTCACTCGGATATCAATAGTTTTGGGTAACCGTATTATATTTTTAGTGAATCAACTGCAGTATTCGTTTGGACTGATTTGTCTTGGTTACTATATAGAACTTGTGTGCTTTATACAACACAACACATATGTCCATTAATTAAATCTTAAATAAACCTAAATTGTATAATATGATCAACAGAATTTTCGGTAAGGGTTGGCCATGAAATATAATCAGTGCGTCGTTACTTGTTTCGACTAAACCTCACATTGACAGTTGTCAAGAAAAGTAAGAATACATCAATCGTGTAGCTAAAGTAGACATACAATTTATATTCCATGGCCAACCCTAATCGAAAATTTTGTTGATTATTCTGTATAATTATGCTTCCAAAATAATATCCACGTAAAGTTTTTGCTTGAAAAGGAACTTTGACGTAAAATTGTTTTTCATAATCTTTAATTATAATAATATTTTGTTTAGCGTATAACATTTATAGTATTTTTCCGCGTCCGCCCGCCGCGCCGTTATCAGAAAATTTTAAATTGTATTTCTTTTGAATTTCACATTTAATTTCCAAACAGCATCTGATTTAAGTATCATTGGAATTTGAAAAGGTTATAGACGGCCAGCCATAAATAATCCATTTCCAATTAACCTGTCTGCAACCGGAAGTGGAACACATTGTCAGTGACATTTACATCTAGTGGGTTTCCGGGAGTATCTATTATATAACGAGAGTTAATGGTAGATTCGGGTAGTCTGCCAATCAACTGTCTGAATATAGGACTCTAGGACACTAAGCAACGTCAGAAAGCAGTTCCCACCGAAAATATTAAATTATTTAATTGACATTATCTATCACATTATTTACTGTGAATTGTGACTATGAACTCTGTCTCTGTCCCACATATCTTTCGTTTGACTACTTTCGTACATCAGCATGCAGTTATAAGCTAAAGATAGTTTTAAAAAAGTAATTTTTCTTAAAAATTTTAATAATTACCGATGTTTGTGCAGGTTTCCTTTACTACTCACGAGACTAAGCGCTAAGTAAGGGATGAGACGGTCATTAAATATCATCTCCATCTTTATGATGGGGCGTTGGCGTTGGTGGTATACGAAATCTTTCAATCGGACCCACACAAAAATTCAACAGTGTTAGAAACGGGAAAACGCAGGAGCCCTGCTAAAGGACCTTCCTTACCTATCCATCTTCTGCGGAACAGTTGATTTAGTAAATGTCGAGCAACAGCCGAAAAATGCTCTTGGCACCAGTTCTGTTGCAACCCCATGCTCTCTTTGTCAACTACACATTCTAAAAATGAGAACAAACGAATTACTTTTAGATGACATCAGGTGCCTACTACGATTTTAAAATCATAACATCATTCGCATTGTTTTTGCTTTAAATAATTTCCTCGACCGAAAGAGGTATCAAAACAATACAACGATACCAATGACGACCTATATTTCCATTTGAAATTTCACCTTTGCTTCCGGTCTTCCGTACTTCCGGTTTGCCTTGGAAAATTCTAGCAGTGCCAATAAATTCGTTGCGTTTGCTTTTTTTAACTTCATTTTTAAGCAGAGTTGGTTATTATAACTATTTATTGTGGCTCTTTACATGTAGGTACTACACCGTGTTTCTACGAAAATTCTTAATGAATAGTAACGATTTTTTTAATTAGGTACCTAATAACTAAGTATTATAATATACCTACCAAAAAAAAAAATTCTTGGGAAAATTTCTGCTTAGCCCAAAAACTTTAAATGAGTAATACCTACAAAATAAACTGCTGCATCTTTTCTTAGCGTGATCTAGAAAAATTAAAAAATACCGATTAAACAAAAATATGTCACACCTTTAGCTCATTTACTGTAGGGGTATCTAAAAGAAAAAGTATATGCTGAGAGACCAGTTCAAAATATTTACCATTTGGAAAGGATCATCACACAACAAAATACATGAATTTCCTCTGGGAATAATCCAAAATGCAGAATCAGATCTTAGAAATACTGGACTCTGATGAGATGTTGAAATAATGCACTTTCAAAAAAAGTTTAACTTATACAACGGTCTGTTTAATGGTGTTTTGAATTAAAACGAATTATTTGAATTATATTTGCTTAATTTTAAATATTAGGCAAAATAAATCGTTTTGAATTCCCAAAGGATGGAAAAACTTTTTCTGACGATTTGAAGGTTTTATTTCATATTATACCTATGGCAACATATTTTTTTGTGTCAACCCAACAAATTCGTATATTTGATGAGACTATACCAACAAATTATTTTCCAAAGTATGCCTATTATTTTTCTCACAAACTGTAGCCATTGTCTTTTCTCGCCAAACAGCCATATACTAATATTTGAATGCTTTAGTTATTAAATTAGCTAAAACTACATAGCTTACTTAAATTTGCATTTACTCTCATTTATTTGCTGTGAGATTATTCCTATTCAGCAATTGTTTAGACCCAGTGTAATACTGATGATGCTGGCTTATACTACAAGTCTGTCATATTTCCAGCCGCGCCCACGTCAGTTTAAATTAAAATTTACTATGATACTATGAAAACCCATATGCCGTTTGAGAAACCTGCATTGATTTGGATACTACTGTGCAGGAACGACAATAATCGAAATCGAAATATTATTTATTGCATTTTATCTGGTAGTACAAGCCTAAGTATTTAGTATTTATAATTTTCTTTGTCCTTGACAAATAAATAATTTGCCAATTATTTATATATTTGGTCAAGGATAATGAATGCTATTCATTAAATTCACTAGTGAGTAACGAAGTAGGCGATCAGCGTCGGTCGTCCGCGAACGTCTTCGATCGTTCAGTATCGGTTAGCAACGTTCTAAAAATGTAACATTAGACTGAGCGACTGGTAGCGATCGGTGGCGGTAAAAAATTGTTTGTGGTCATTGCACTGACGACTAGGAAAATACATTTTTTTCTTTTAAATTCATTAAAAAATGTCCAGTTCAAGTGAAAAGGAACAAATGGTGACCGTTCTTTACTTGTATTGGTAGAAAAAACAAGGGTACTTTTAAAAAGTTGGGTTACGTTACTTTTGAACGTTCGTGACCGATCAAAATTTAGAACCGATTCTAATTTCAAACTGTTCGTTGCATAGCGATCGAGGCCGTTCGTGAACGACCGATCAATGTAACTTTGCCCATAAGAATACTTGTGTTGGAAATTTGGTTGACGGTGACTGTTCGCGGACGACCGACGCTGATCGCTCAGTCTAATCTCTGTCGAATACGAAGATAACAACATAACCTTATTTTGTTTTGGATAATATGTGACATGGCTACGCAAAATACTTTTTGACTTTAACCACTTTAACTTATATTAGTAGTAATACGAGTATAAACAAAACCAAAATATCGTTTTTTAATGTTTCCTCTGCTAAATAAAACGTCAACTTTTCTTTGTACAATTACAATAACTAGCTGAACTTCCCGGTATTGGATAAAATCCATCTTTACGCAACAGTAATAGGTACCATAAACAACTGTTGATTATTTAGTGAATGAATGGAAAATTGGGAGATTATATTATATTATTATATTATAGACCAATAGGATTTAAGAATTTTTTTAAAATGAACCAATCACGGTGGGAATTCTCAGATATACCTTCTTGGTCCATCGCGGTCCATCGGTATATTTGATTTGGTGTTTCGGCTTTCTATTGGCTGTGATACAGCAACCGTACATAACAATAATTGATTTTTTTTATAAATTAATTTTTTCAAAAGTCAGACTGACACTTTGAGGAAAATGAACTTTAAAATTCGTGATGTCATCGTGACAAATATCATTCGATCACTTCCGTATATTCTAAATACTTTTCCCTCTTTCTATTCTCAAATTGATGTTACCATTAGGAAATATCCCTCGAGCACAGCTCTCGGGAAATTTCTATGGCAACATCAATTTCGAATAGAAATCGCGAAAAGTATATTAGAATATACGAAAGCGCTCTTATGATATTATTATTGAATATATATAATTGTTTTACTACAAAGTAGCTACTATTACATAAAATAAATATTATAGTAGATATTTTATTGTTAAATAAAATTTTAACCCATAAGTGGATTTTTCATAAAAGCTAAAGTAGCCAATAGCTAAAGTTCCTGACCGACTGCTGCCACCAGTTTATTAGAAACGACTAATTAAAAATATTTCGTAGCTGCCAATCTTTTAACATGAATATATGAGATATTTTATGGTTTCCACCAATATTCCACACGGAGAGAACTGTTCGGTCAATTTCCCGTTCAGTCAACTTTCCTATCGGTGGATACTTTCGACCACTTTTCCCTCAGTAAAGTTTTCTTAAACCGTTGTCTTTAGTAGTACAGGAAACTTCAAATAAAGAATCTATGACTATAGAAATGTACGAAAACCATAAATTATTTATTAGCATTAAATATTGTTCGTACTACTATTAATGAATAGTATCAATGTTGTGTAAATAATTTAAAGAAGTAGTATTAGGTAGGTACCTACCTAATAGTTCATAGGAATGTTCAATAAATTTCCAAAGGCATAGTCCAAACCTAACAGTAAAAGATTAAGTATAAGTACTACCTAATGCCTCATAGAAATATTCAATACATTTCCTAATTTGCAAAATAGGGGCTCTTTTAAGTTTTGAAGACGGGCAGATTCAAAACCTAACAGTCTATACTAACTTCTTTTTATTTATTTAACTTATTGAATAGGTGTATCGTGTAAATAAAAATATCCGACTAAATCAATTCAGATACATACGGAAACATGTGTAGCCTCCCAGTATTCGAATAAAATGTGCGTATAAAATACTAAAAAAAATTATTTAGGATTGGTATTAAAGGGCGAATGTTAATCTATAATATACCTAAGATTTTTATTAACATCGATAACGTATTTCGTAGATTAAATGAGATTAACGCGCTCCTTAGTTAGATTACCTTGTCATAAATACACCTGGCCAGGTGGGGGCAATCGATTTCACAACTCGGCGCCAAGATGGCGGCAGCTCGTCCTTCGATGCTTGCGCCCACGATTGACATGCAGAAACTATAATAAAAGCATAGCACTGGATTGTTTTTAACGAAATTGAGCATGCATTTTATATTTGAGTTCAGGCATTACACGTAAAAGAATACTCTACCTTATACTAGTACCTAAACAGAAGAAATGAGGAAATCTTTTTCCATCCTCATGTTAGCATATTGTTTATTCTTTTCTTCTTTATAAAAAGTGGAAAATTAAAAGTGCTAAAACAACTTCTATTGATCTCCCATTTCAAACTATTAAACATTATTGTTAAATAAGGTAAAATGATAAACCGAGGGCAATTGTCTTTTGTTTCAATAATTTCAAGTTTTCACATATTTTTGGTAAAGTGTCAGTTTTCAGTTGAATTGATTTTCAAACTTCTGGGATAAGCACATAAAAAACACTAAGATGTTCACTTGCTAAAATATTTACACAACGTCGCGGTCGGTCGTATGTACCTATACTCTATAATAGTTGGGGAAACAAATAATTCAATAATTGAAACCCTTGTGGTGCCTGAATCAATTCTACACCCTGGTAATATTAAGAATAAACAATTGTACTTTTAACCTACCTACCTACCTTTAAAATGAGTTGCTTTATGTAAATTAACAGGTATTTTTGTAGGACGATAACTGATGGTCTTCGCTTTCAATGATAATTGAAACTTGAATGCAAAAATCACAAAACATTTAACGAATCCTCCAACGAAGACTATAGTCTATAGTAACTCAAAATTTTGCGTTTTTGGGTTACTATTGCCATGCCTTGTATAGTAAACTTCGATCTGGTTCCATGAAAAGTATAGTGTAGTCAAATTTATTTTAAAAGTCCGATATCCACTTAAAAGATAAAAAGTGTGAAAGAGAGAAACAGACGCTGTTTTCTCTTTCTGTACCATTACTTAAATGAGCAATTTCGCCCCGCCTCTCAAAATCGTAACTGATTCCCATACTGCAACGGTGTGTACCCCCGTTTCTTGACGTAAGAGAGAGATGTTGCTATCGAACTGAAACGTGTTGTGTTGTGGTCTCGAACTTCACGTTTCAGTTCGATAGCAACATCTCTCTCTTACGTCAAGAAACGGCGTTATACCGTTACAGTATGTGAATCAGTTACGATTTTGAGAGGCGGGCGAAATTGCTCATTTAAGTAATGGTACAGAAAGAGAAAACAGCGTCTGTTTCTCTCTTTCACACTTTTTATCTTTTAAGTGGATATCGGACTTCTAAAATAAATTTGACTTTAGCTATCTCGTAGTGTTACCTGGTTATTTAATTACATTTTGAAAAATATTGTATCATTGTCCCACGAATTATGTCCGTTTTCTTTGTGGAAGTCGATTAGTTAAAATTATAAAAGTTAAATATACCTAGTTTGATTAAGTTTTACTTTAAGGTTATTGCTTCTAACATGATTGTAAATATTTGATGCGGTCATTCTTGTATTTAAATTCTAAATGTAATATTGTTGGAAATTTCTGACATTTTTCAATGCAGGTACCAGCGTATTAATCAATGTTAACTGAGTAGTACCGTTGTAGCTACCTAGTTACAATAAATTTGATTTTATTAAGACTCATGGTCTGTATACAGAAAACTATTGTTTATTTTAAACCATAGGTACAGCTGGACCAACCTTACAAAGTTGAAAGGGGGCGTGTCCGGCGCTGATATAGTTTTTCAAAGTACAGTCAAAATAAAAACATTTAGGCAGCAAATTTAAATAATTATAAATACTTTTCATTCGAAGAATTCGATGACCTTCCGAATGATATTTCTGGCTTCAGAATGAATTATCTTCCTCGATTTAACATTCATACTTAAAAGATTTTAAACGTCAAAACAATCTGACAAACACTGAAATTATTAAAATTTCAAACGTCAATTGAATTTTTCCAGTGAATGTACTTTTGAGTATGATTGTTTACTATTGATTGACGTATTGTGGCGCCTTGTCTTTCAAAATTTAGTTGACAAATTTTCCGGGGCATTTGTAAGCTTGGTGGAGCTGTATATGTAATGACAATGTTTCTGACGTTTTTGCAAGTTGGAAAATTGACATTTACTAACTGTCACATTCCAACTCAAAGTCAAATATTTTTGAGGCGTTACCGATGAGGTTAATAATTTTTTTAAATACCTCGATAAAATTATTGTATTTTAAATTAATAATCGTATAGCTGATTATTGTTTACCATGATATTCTCTTTAATAATGAATTTTTAAAAAAGTGCTTACCTACTGAAGCTGTTATTTAAAAAAAATATGTTATAAAAAAATTAAAAATGGAATATAATACCTGGACAAATATAAAATTTAAATTGTTTGAGATATTACAGATTTCTTTGTTACCATATCTTGTCGTACTACGGCAAGGCTGCACTCATGTGAATTAGGATACTAATAATATATTTTTTTTAAGTTTAGTAAGTAACGGCTTCAGTAATCATAATTTTTTAAAAATAGAGGGATAAAGAGAAAAATATAGCAAACGACAATCAACCATGATTTAATTAATTTATTTTCTATACGAGACCCTCTTTCTATGGGCTCAAATTTTAAATTACATGGCTTCCTTTTTTATATATTAACTAACCCTTCTTCTACCTTTTTTTCTGCTTTACTCCTAGTTTCCATATTTAGGTATACTATTTATCTTAACCCTTTTTTATTTTTGTCAAATAATAAACAAACTTCAAATTATGATAATTTTATTTTAATTTTTAATTTAATTCAAAATTCAAAAATTGTTGGCTGTTGTCAAAAATGCTATACATCTGACTTTCTATTTTAATTTTTAATTTTATAAAGTACACATGAAATCTTCAGGGTAGGTACAGTCAGTGACAAATGTTTTCACCAGCCTTATATGACTGTAACCCGCTTTACTGAGAAGTATAACACGTTAACTATTTGATTTCATCTTGTTAACAGCGTTACCAATATACCTATGTAAAACAATAAAAACGGCGATATTACCTCTAATATTTCTTAGAAAAGCGCGTTCAGTGGTATAATATTGGTGAAATCATTTGTCACTGACTGTACATTACGTATTTTTTATATAAGTACGTCGGTTTAATAAACACAAAATTGCATAGATTAAACTAATTAATAATAAATTTAATCATCTACAAACAATTCTGAATTCTCTATCAAACCTGCCCTATTCTAGTTAAATTTTAAAATTGTTCAAAATTTTAAGAAAAACTTAGTTTGCTTTATTTTTAATAAATTCACTCACTTATCCTTGTATAAGTTTTTTTCTTTTTTCAATTGTTATTCTATTATTTGAATTTATTTATATCTGTTTACCAATGAATTAATATCCATAAAACAAATCCATAGTATTTATCCATAAAATTAACATTGGTAGTAGTACCATTTTAGTTGTCCAAAAATATTTCTATTATTAACATAATAACCAATTCCATTTAATTCAATACTTTTTAATGCAATGTATACCTTTAATAATAATTAATCTGATACCTACTTTTTCAAAAACAAATCATTCTTCAAAACACGTCTGTTCATTTCCCATTTTTTTCTTATTATTTATTTCCATATCAATCATTTTAGTTCTTCCTTTGTTATCTTTATTTTTTAAACCAAACCATCCTGATATCATTACTTCCATAACAAACTAGTATTTTTTTGTTTTTTAACATTCATCAGTCTTCTTAAATTTTCTTTATAACAGTGAAATTACAACAATCTTTTAAATTAGCCAAAATTAGCTAACAGTAAAGAAAATTTATTTTAAACTTATCTGAAACATTTTTATTTATTATAGTATACCCAAATACAATTGTTACATATAAAATAAATATATTTAGTTATGTAATAAATACTAAGTCTTTATTTACTTTTGATATAAATTGTACATTTTATCCGTCAAAATCTGATATTCATTTTCTTTCATAAACTAATTCTTTAAACCAAATTAGACAGTAGTCAATACCATCACAATTACACACAACATACACATACATCACAATACAATTACTTATTAACTTCAATCGAATATTCCTCAGAAGGGGTGGGGGTAATAAAATTATTTTTCCTACAAAACTTGCTTATTTTTTAAAGACCTTTTCAACGATACTACTTTTGACCCCCCGTGCTATTTGAAATTTTGGAGTTCTCGACATTCTGGAGCAAACTCTTCAGGATGCCGATTTTTCCGGCGAATGCCAATGTCACCATTCGATTCTTCATGAAGGCTTCTGTGATAAAAAAATTAGGCCCGACTCTCTACGATTAACCGTTTTCGAAAAAAAACGACTGATACGGGTGGTCTGACTCACCCGGTATAATAATGTCCTGTCATTTTTATTATTCAAAACCGTCATATAAGCTAAGCATATAAGCCAGTAGAATCGTTTCCGTTCCAAACCTTGAGAAGGGTTTCTATGCCTTCTCGTATCTTGGTTGATATTTCAAACACTTGCTGGACAATAACTTCGAATATAGACTACTCCTTTATAGAAAGAGCATATCGCTTGAAATTGGCTCAAAGAAGATCGACAAGGGCAGACATATAATAGGAACTAGCATTTTCTGCGCATGTGCACGGCAATTGGTCACTTCATAAAACGAAACAGGGGTAAGTAAACAACGTAAAATGCATTAGTTCCTATTATCTGTTTATCCTTGTTGCACTTTCTACAAATTGTATTCTCGTTTCTGTCAATCTTCTTTGAACCGTCAGTTCTGCAGTGCTCTTTCTACAAAGGGGCACTGTATGTTCGAAAGATAATAGATACACACAACGCTGTCACACATTTCAAAAAAGCAAATTGTTTAATGTTTGTGTAAAACATGCTAATTTGACAACGATAAGTTTTTGTTAATTTGTGGGGCTATTGTATATTTATATTAATGTTTTATATTTCCGTCTATTTTAGATGGTTGAAAATGAAATAGTATACAAACCACGGTGGAAAGTAAGGTATAGTAACGTTTCCACCTTGGTACATAATCTACAATAATTATAGGTTTGTAAATTAATGTGTAATTTAATAATCTCATGTATAATGTATTTGCGAATATTCTGTATGTGATTGTCGGTAATATAGTATGATTTGCAACGAAATCTTGACAACCGAGTCGTAAGTAAGCAGAAAATTCCACGTGGTGCGCTAGTGTTACGATCAATAGCTGCCCGTACCTATTCGTGACCGTACCAGAAATTGAGAAGACAATAAACGTAAACGTATATATTGTCATCTAACACTCAATGTCGAGTAAGGAAAAATATAATGCTGTAGCTAGAAGACCCATTGGTGACAGATCATTACTAGGGGATTTCAATAAGGCGCTAGAAAGGGTCGAAACTACAGCAAAATAAAATAAAGCAACAGTTTGGGCAAATAAATAATTTATTGTTTGGAAAAATTAAAAGGAAAAATGCGAAAACAAAATATATAAAAGAATACTGAAAAAATGAATTAGGCAAAAACAGATTACTTACAAAACAAGGGCGTAACACCGTAAAATAGTTGCTTAATAACAACCGAATCCCAGCGAATGAATAAAACGTTACAAATTCCGCAGCACTTCTGCTATAAACAATAAAAAAAAGTACGCGAATAATCTGTTTCAACTAATTCGCAGTTACCAAAAATTAAGTTATTTTAAACTATAACAACACTAACGTACCGTGAGGCGATACTTAGTTACTACACTACATTCAAAATTATTATAGTGTCGAAAATAACGAGCAATACGAAAGTTGGCAAACAACACAGATGTCAATACAAAATGTGAATTAGTTTGACACAGTAGCGCAACCAAAATTTTTTATTAGGGGGGAGGGGCTTTCAAAGAAAATAGGTCGAGTATTAAAAAACGAGAATATATTGTTTTATGGAACAACGGCACATAATAAATTCCTTTAAAAAATATAAACAACAAAAAAACCTTAAAGCATAGTACTCGTCAAATAAAAACAAAAATCACAGCAACATAATTAATGGAATTAAAACAAATTATTATTATTTATAATAAATTATTATTATAAGACTGCGAGATTGGAGACCTCAAGAAGTTCGTCTTCCAGAATAGAAATATCCTGGATGGATTTACATAGGCCGTTTACACTCTCGTATCCAATAGAATTCCGCAAATAATTTTTTAGAAATATTAGGGACGAAACCGATCTTTCACAAGAACATGTGGTGACTGGTAAAATTGCCATTACTATAATTAAAAGTTCATAAATTGTGGGAAACAAATTTTTATTGCACTTTGTGACTTTTCTGTTTTATCTTTGGTAAACTGGACCCAAAGTGTAACTTCTCCCAAAGATTATTTTTTTTATCAATATAACAGTTTTTAGTCTATAATCTAAATAGGCCTGTGGGAAGTTAACCTCTAGAATCTCCCTCGGTGTGCCACTAGTTTGACATTTGCAGTGACACGATTGTTTTGAGTGATAAAACATTTCAATTGTTTTATGGTTTTCCAAACAACTTGCAAATCATTTCATACTTAGAGTGCAGTACTGACGGTATAGAGCAATGCTTTTTAAATGACTCAAAACTGCACAGCGTTGCCGCTACACACCTGCTGTGTTTGGTGATTTGGTGGTTTGGTGTAACGAATTCCAGAGAATATATCTGACAACACCGATCCCCGTAAGACCAACGCTGCACTCTAAGTATGAAACGATTTATAGATGAAAACAATTTTTATTGTTTTTTAACATTATATCTATAGTTGGCATGTGCAGGTCATACATGGCTGTAAAACACTTTTTAGAAAAGATGACTATCGTATCTCGAAAAATATCAGGCTTAGAACATTTTAATAACCAGAATTGAATTCTTCGTGCCTGCTAAAGTATGTAAGAATACCATGAAAGACTTTCAGTTTTATTTAGGATATTGATACATTTAGGTCATTTCCAAAGTTTTTGTTATTTCCTAATTGTAATTGTTAGTGTTAATTACAATTACAATGTAATGTTATTTGTACTAATAACATTTGTTGTAAAATGGTAGTCAGAGTTGTCATTAGGGTTGTCGTTGGAAGAATTATGGTGTTGAGCCTGATTAGATTAGTTTAGGGGTAAGTAATTTTAATTTCTATATTGTAATGAAAAGGTAGTTTAGGGATATTTCAATCAATAAATTTAGCTGCTAGTCGTAGCTTATTTTGATCTGTTACTTATTCAATTCTGATGGTTGGTGATTCTGTAGTTTATAATAGGGAATCGCTGGCGTTACGTTGCCCTAAGGCGTAACAATATTTTAGAAGTACTTGCAGATATCTTGAAAATGAAGACATTTTCCTAAGTTGCATACATTTGCGCATATTTTCTCTAATTTAACCGACTTCGTATCTCGTAAGGGTAAGGTAGCCAAGAAGCCAATGTACTACATCATCTTTTCTCGGGAAATGTGTATACTTCCCTAGATTGCACGAGGACAGTATTAGGAGCAGAAGCTGTGAAAAACTTCAATACTGGTTCGACCACACTATAAGCTCAAGCAACTGAAAAATATTTCGGGCGTGAAATTAATTGCAATTATTATTTTTTTCCGCCTGATGGAACGTTTCCACAATTTTTGCTCTTAATAATGGATTCATATATTGAGGAAAGATTATAATGAACATGTTTGAAATGAAAGAAGTTATCTACAATTAATTTCACGCTCGAAACATTTCACCAAGAGTTCGTTGAACTAAAAAAGTGGTCTAATTAATATTAATGCAACTTATTATTGAAGCGGGAAATGCACCAACAGACTCTGTTCCGAGCTTGGCTGGAGACGAATGATGACTATGGTGATAGTAAGTAGGTTATACTTGGAATCTAAAAGCCCAGTTGTTTTACCTTTTTTCAACATTTTTGTGTACAATCTATTTCATGCCCGAAACTTTCCCTAAAAAAACATATACGGTGTGACAATTTTAACACTTTCAATGGACATAAAGTTCGTTTTATTTTTAAAGAACCCTCAACCTTGCAATTTCTCTCGAAAGTATGTTTGGCAACGCTGCTGATGATATTTTTTAAAAGTAGTGTTAGGATTAATAAATTTAGGGCCGGTATTACAATCTCAGTTTAAATCCGAGATCAGCTAAACCAGCTGAGTTTATGTAAATTACTTCGATTTAATATGAAGTGTTATAGCTTTATAGTTGAAAGAATTAGAGATAAAAATAGAAAAAACCTATTCAGGCAAATTAAAATAATTGGGATTATATTCAGAATCAGATTCCGAAGAGTCAAACTCTCAATCATCATATGAGAGATATGGATTGTAATTGAATCTTAATCCGAATCTTCAACTTAATATATCACGATTGGCGATACATTTTGAATGATTGCCCATTTACATCAATTATCGTAAATTAGTTATCAGCTGCCATAATTTAACTTTTGTATAAATGTAAGTTCAAATGGAACGTTTATTAAATAATTTCCCATTGCAGTTTTGTTGGAATAACGTGTTGGAGGTTTATCGAAACGGACAGAATGATATGGGGCATTGTCAAAAATAATAACAGCTTTAAAACCATCAAATGGTAGTGCTGGAATTAATTGATTAATCCACTCTTTAAATAGCTGACTATTTATCGTTTTGTGATCATCCCTATTTCTGGACCTTAAAAGCAACCTACATCTATCTAGAAACCTGGGCCACCCACCATGGAGCACTGTAGACCTTCTGCTTCCTTAATTTCTAATATTTCTTGGGAAGGTTGTGAATAGTCCAATATTTAGTAGCAGAATCGTTTTTGTAAATCGGGGTTTCATCAATAAAAATAAATCATAATATTGGAGTAGTCTTCTTTTCGTTTTAATTGCGCACGCATAAATTAACAGAACATTTTGATTGATGTTTGAATCAATGTTACCATATATAGACAGAAATAACTAAAAATTTACAATTTTTTTATACTAACTTAAAGCAACAGGTGGTGTATCTTTAAAAAAAAGAACTGTATTTCTGTATATGTAACAAAAAAGTATCAACAACGCTCGAAACCGTTTCATGAAGAGGAAACTGCTATAACAAGGAACGCACTTCCCACCTATCGCTTAAGCCATAGTCATTCTTATAATAATAGCTTATCACTGAGGAGGTATTTGTTTCTACAATCAGCAATTAACCGTTTCAGAAATCCTAGCCGTAGTGGATTTTTTGAATTGGTATACCTATATCCGGAAGTTATACCTTAAAGATTTAATAGGAGAATCGCGTAGTGTGATCCGTGTCCGTCATTTTAGAACCACCCTGTATATTTGAAAAGAAAGTGGATAAACACTACTCGGTCAAGCTACCTCAACCGAAAATGCCAATTCCGTTTCTAGTGGCAGAATATTCCATATTCCATAATGTTTCACTTTTGTCTCTAGTGACTAAGGTAAATATCCCACATTAATTTGCTGGGTGTGACTTTTTTGTTGGCTGTTTAACGTTTAGGTACCATTTAATTGTAACTTGTCACTGACAAGAGGTTACTGTAGGTACATATTCGTTTATTACAAAAACGTGGTCGTATGGTATAATAGTTTTTCACGCGTTGAAAATAATTTTCTGAGACTCGAGAAAATACTATTTTCGTCACTTGTAATAAAATATACGATTTTGGTATACACTGTTTAAAATGCTACTTTAGTGGACTGAATCATATAAAGGTAACTTAGCCTAAGACTAACTAACCTTAGAGGACCTTAAATGATTAGGTACATCTTCATTTACAAGTCAGGTATTTCTTCTTCTGCCACTCTTTGAATACTCTTTCACGTATTGGCATTGACCTCACTAGAAGCAAATTTAGAACTGTATTGTTATTTTCGAAATTTGGACCGGAACGTCGCCCCATATTGTTAAAATTGTTGGTTGGTTTGATTAAAACATTACATAAACAACCTAAACCGGCAATATATCTGTGAACCACACGACAGCAACAAGCAGTATCTCCTTATTGTATGAATTCGCTAATAAAAAAAGATAGTACCTACCCATTTAAAATGGTTATTTGTATATCAAGGCCGTGAAATATGTCTTGATGATAGCGAGAGAAACTTGTCGTCGCGGCCCCAGCTTGCGACCAAGGAAAGACAATCTCGAGGGCGTTAAAAAGAATTTTTGCGGACAAGGTACACAACATCAACAATATTCCTTGCAACCATAAAAAATATGTCATTACAAAAAATGTTTTTGCTTTTAGAAAACCAACAGCGTAATTCATTGTAAATAGAAAGATGCGTTTCTATGGAGAAATAAAATAAAAACAATTAGGTAGTTTTGTAAAAATTAAATTTCGCGGCCGTTACCTTAACATTTTAACAACGGCCACCACGAAATTGGATTTCGCGGGTCTGTATTACGTACGCGAAACGTTCACTTCCCGTACGGTTCCACAAGAAATAATTTAAACAAAATTCTTAAATGATTTGTAAGTAACAATCGAAATATGCCCTTCATACCGCTTCATACAGCTGGTTCTGAAAATAATCGATAACTAATAGAGCGTATCAGGTTGTCATGATTACGTTGCAACAAACCATCGAATACTACATTTTCTATAAATGTCACTAATTATTCTACTAATTTCCATTTTGGAGAACTTATTTAGCAGACTTATCTGTTATTACGGACGAGGCGCTAAGCTGAATTATTCTACAAAAACTCTGTTTTGTGTACTTGTAACATAAGTAACTATTAAATATGTCTATTATGTACTCCATACAATACTGTAACACACAGATCTATTATTCACTGTTTCAACTGTCAAAGTCAATAATTACGAACTCCTATATCTCGGTTAAAATCCTTTCGTGTTACAATGTGGAAGACCACAAACCACGAACAAATTTGAAGTAACCCAGTTAAACTCTATCAGGCGTCGTCTAATTTGCATCGATGTTCTTACAAACTTCTTTACGCTACATTTTGAGAGACGCGATAAATTACTGAAACGATTGGAAGTAATCAATGAGAGAGTGTTTTTATAGCTCGCTGTCGGCTTAAGCATTCCTCCGTTCATTGATCTTTACGGCTCTCTTACTAAAGACAAGAACATTTCTATTAATTTTCTCTTGTCCTTACAGGTTTATTTTTCTGTAATTTTCTAAAAGTTTTGTTTGTTGCAGGTAAGCAATTATACTACGGTGTTTCCTCCGTGTGTTTGTAAGTATATATTTTAATTCTACTCTTGTAGATACAAAGTCTTTCCTAATTACGTGTACTGCTATTTTTTCAGGAGTCCTCTCTATTTATTTGCTAAAATTAAAATAACATTTTCCTAAATTGCAAAGATTTTTCATATGAAAGTTAAAGTGTTACTATTTAGGGAGTTGGGAATAAGTATATCTACATACAGGGTGTTTCAAAAAAGACGCATAAATTGAAGGAGATTGTAGGGCAGGTCCGAATATGCAAGAAAAAACAAATAAAATTTTCTTTAAAGTTCAGGTTAATAGGGCGGCCGCAGCGCTTTTTGTTGACAGAGGGCAGAAGCCACAAAATCTTTGTTAATTTTAAGAATGCAGAACTCGAACAAAAACGAAAAATTCCGATTTTAATTAAGAATTTCTACAAAGCATTATTGCAAGTTAGGTAGCACTAAATTTCATGTAAAATGCGGTTTTGATTCTTAATTTAAATTGAATTTCAAAATTAGTAAAAAAGAAATTTTTATGATTCTAAATTACATCAAATTCTGTGAATACCTAAGTATAATCATACAGAATGTTAACTTCAAGCCCGGGTTAACGTTGGATAATAATGTTTTTCTGCATTCTTAAGTTTCTGTTTGACAATGGCATAAAAAATGGCAGCCAATTGTGAGTAGGAAGTTCAGCGTAATTTGGATAGATGGCGCAATTGACATTAAATGCACCCTAAATTTGAATCAAAAGATTTGTACGTACCTGTGGACACATTTATTCGTGAACATAGTTTCCCTATATAACATGTATTTTCTTACAAACGCGTTTATTTGCTATTGCTGTCAAACTAATGATTTCAAACTGTATTATTTTGTTAGATTGATTTTAAATTTGGGCAACTGCAAGAAGTATTAACCTTTATTATTGTTCGAAAAAAGTTAACCGATTAGTCTGACGGCGAATTCTCTTCAGATTCTGTAACAACGGACTGAATCTGGAAATACAAAAGTATCCATCATACATTTCTTATTCTCTCTTTCTCTGTAGCACTACAACCCTAAGTTCGTTTAAGATTCCATACTTACATTTTCCAATTTGTAACTTTGTTTAATAATATTTTTACTTTCCCATACCACCACTGGTATAGGGGAAGTATTGATATCATGAAAATTTTCGAAATCGAGATTTTAACGGAAATACGTGTTTTGGGCCCCCGGGAACCCAAAAAAGTGGCCTAGAAAAAATGTCTGTGGGTGGGTGTGTGGGTGTGTATGTAACGCCTCTAACGCAAAAACTACTGGACCGATTTTGATGAAATTTGAAATGAAGGGGTATATCGAAAATTCATCGACAAAATAAGCTTTTCAAAAAAATCCTAAACCGGAAGCGGAAGTTAGACATGTTTTTTTGGTAGCATTTTTTTCAGAAGCAGAATTTTGAAAATCTGAGTAGGGAATATGAAAGAAGACCATAATTGAAAGGAAACAGTTTTTTGCCGGACTCCCTAACTTCAAAATGGCGGCCTCTATGAATTTCTCAAAATTTCGACTTTAACGCCCCATAACTCAAAAACCAGTTATCTGATCAGGTTCCGCAACGACTTGTTTGAAAGCCCTTTGGGGGTACTACACCATAAAAAAAAATTATTTAGTAAATCCAAAACCGATCGCAACGGCGCTCTTCCAAAAATTTTGAAATTTTTGAAAAATAATTACAAAAAACGGCTCTAACGATTTTGTTTAAATTTTCTATACTTATGCAGCTTGGTATTGGCTACATTTTTGTTTTTTGATGAACGCCAGAATTCCACTGTGGCGCCCTCTACGAGGTTTTGAAAATTGAAACTTCATGCTCCTATAGCGCCTTTATTAGTCAAAGTATGAAAAAAGTTTAAATATAAAAGATATTCAGTATATAACTCTGCATTCTTCTAAATGTATATAATGTATACAGGGCGTTTGCTTTCCACAGTACGATAAGCAACTTTGTTATTTTAAATGAAACACCCTGTATATTATTATATAATTGAATGTAAAATTTAATTGTCACATAGCGTAAGGTGTTCATATAGCTAAAATGTACGGTTGATGAGAAATTCGTGAATTTTGAATATTATGTTGAATTCTGACGGAAACGGATCGTCGCGTCGGTCGGTCGGTAGCGATCGTCCGGCTTCGCCAGCTGTAATTTCTAGCCGATACCTACAGATTGATGGGTGTCTTTCTTCTGTTCGTATCGAATCCGTATAGTCTCGTTTTTCTAGCTAGGCATTCAAATGCTTATCAGGGCCTGCCTCGCGAACTATATTGTTCAATACCAAAAACGAAACGTTTATTTTTAGTATGGGAAAGTCCAGGGGAGGTTTACACCTCCACTTTTTCTTTTAAAATAAAACCAACGACAATAACCTGTCTGTATTTATCACTGATTTAGTTACTAGATTAACAGTACATTCCATAAAAAAGTTATAAAAAAGTCACTATTCCAAATAGACTCCAGAAATTTTAACACGTTTTTTTGACAGCTCAAAGGTTTCGTGGCTTTCTTGTCCCTCATATCTTTTATATCTGGCTCGAAACTAAATTTTGCGTTTTCTTTTCATATACATTTTGAGTTGCCCTTCTACATATACCCACCCCGCCCCTACGTTTACACCCAGTATACAGGGTGTGCCTTTTGTAGCAGGATTTCAACATTTGATAGAAGACCTCTTTTGTACAAGAAAGCTTCTTATAAATGTGAGACGTAGAACGCAATAACGTTTGTCAGATACAGATGGTTTTGAGATAAATTTGCTCTTTTAGTTTTTTTAATATTTGTAAAATTACGACTACACGCTAAAATATCCTATACAGGGTGTTTCTTAAATGGCGGACACGGAGAGCACTACGCGATTCTCATCTTAAAACTGAGTTGAAAAAGTATAGGCGATGTTGGCCTAATGTATTTAGTTTCCGAGTTATTCGCATTTTAGAAATTTTAAATTTGACAACATTGCGCATGCTTGCACGGACTTTGTTTTAAACGTTTGGTGTTTTAATAAGGCAGTATGAACAAGTTTCCTAGGTAATAGCCTCATAGCTACAATGCACTGTTGCAACATATTGAAAAAAATTTTAACAACAGATATTTATCAGAAAGAATGTCTTCGGAGGAAGGAATACAACGTATAAAAAATTCCAAATTTATTAAAATTTAATATTTGATTGATGAACAATGCGGAACGGTTAAAATTTACCCGTTTTTTCCAAGCATAAAGGAATTGAATCTCAATCTTTGACTGAGAATAACTCTGAAACTAGCGAAGAACGGGCATTATTGTATTATATTTTTCCAATTGGTATCTGGAGGGGAATGTAGTACTGTGCTCCGTGTCCGCGATTTAAGAAACACCCTGTATAAACTTTAATTACAGGATGTCCATAAAGCAAAGTACCTACCCTGTACCCTGGCGCCTGTACCCAGTTAAAGTAATTTCAGTCTTCACTATACCAGGTTTTTAAAGTTGCATAAAATATTTGGAAACCGCATTTGAACAATTTCTTGAGCGGTTAGTGGAGTACAGTTTCTTATCTTTAGAACGAGGAAGTTCAGGCACTAAAAAGTATGAAAATAGACAGCCATTTAAACACTATCGAAATTGAAATTAGGCACTAAAACTTTTAGAAAGGCATTATTTTACATTACCTTTTAATTGATGGAATCGTTTAAGTTACGTACTACAATTAATAGATATTACTATTAAGCATATATCAGACCCAAATTCTTTTACGAATTTGTGTGATTTATAGTTTACCTTAGAACGTACTTTTGACATTTTGAATGATGTATGTGCACTGAAGCAAAACAGTTCTGTAGTATCATGTTTGGCAACCCCACAGTAAAGCGCTGGTTCAACGTCGTTACATTTCTTCATAGGTAAAATCGCAATTCATTGAAAACAACCCTTGCCGTGTGCTGGTACTGGGGTTTTCCAGGAGTTAACATATCATCGTCAGACAAATAAAGCTTTGTCACAACGTTTTTCAAAGACAAAATGACTCGTACAGTATTTTCTTAGCAACATCCGAATCGTCAGCGAATAGGATTCCATTTTTTCTGATAAACGTGGACCATCATTTTTTATCATTATAAAAGTGCCCCTTCCTGTTTAAAAAGACGGCTTCCTGTGATAAAAAAACCGTTGCTATAGTGTTATTTACTTGTTGGTAGGGAGTTGTTTACTTGTTGCTAGGGTGTTGTTTACTACTGTTTATTATTTTTTTTATTACATATTCGGGGCATAATTCGGGGTTTTGTCTTGTTAAATATAACTCGACCTTGTATTTTTTTCATGCCAAATTTCAGGAGTACTGCCCTTTAACATTCTTGCTATAAGGTAAAGCAGTCAAGCACAATAAAAAACCGAAAAAACACTCGTGCTAACGTACCTACTTGTTGTTTTAATGTATAGTGCCTCGTGCTGTACCGAGAAACAATGTTTCGTATAAAGTAAGTATAAAAATATTAAATAATACAAAATACTGAGGTATCAATATATAAAAAATGCATTTATCATAAAATGTTTCCAAAATAAAATTGCATTACAAGCCTTTTGTTGGCATTTTGCCTGAACTTCCGGGTTCTAGTTATCCTGAATCTTCTGCAACGCATTAAATATCGTAACAAATTATTATTGGAGCCAGCTCAAAAAATTTCCTGCACACAAATTTAATCTCGGTATCGCAGAGACAGTAATTGGAAGAATCAGATTCCCAGCAACAAAATAGTCAAACCGCGTCCAGAAAACGCCTATTGTTCCTCGTGTCCGTTTTATCCTCCCTCGAGAAATTCTTTGTCTTTTACGTATTCCAGAATGTCCTTGGTGGAGATGACTTGGAGTTATATATTTCCAAGAAGAGAACCCTATATCTTTTCACCGCCAATGCTTTACATTGGCAGAATATGAAATGGGGTTTAGTCCTCTACTTCTACTCTACTGTCCAGTTTCAGAATATCTTTATGTATTCCGTGTATGGAGCTCGAACAAACAGCCTTGACTGTCTCAATGCAAGCTCTGCCACCCACTTGATGCAGTATGTTTCTCTAAGGCCCAGTGTATATAAAAGTATTTGATTGCCAGTTCAGCTAATCCGCGAGCAATTATTGTCGTGGGTACTTATGTTCTTAAGAATATCATGACAATTGATCGTGGTTTAGCTAAACTGGGAGTTAAATACCTTTATACAAATCTGCCTAAGACGGTGCTTAATATAGCCCTTTGCATTGCTATAAGTAATACCGCAACTGGGCTCTGGGCCCTAACATTGTGAGTTTGGACGCGAATCCGTCTATTAATGACCTATGCTCCGCTGTCCTGGCACCCACTTCAGAGCAACCTCCTGATCTAGAAGGCCAATTCATTTGAGAGTGTGTAGGCAACATTCTACGATCTTACATATAGACCTCCACTGTCTATAGAGTCTTTAGGTAACCTGATTCTTAGTTCTGATGAGGACCAGCCTATTTTCAGTTTCCCCATGTCTTGGGTACAGGTAGTGATTGCAATAAGTTCTGACTGAAAGGCGGTGACAAGGCAATCCAGGTTTGTGCTAATCTCATGACCTATGTTTCTTCATATGCCCCCACCCCAGTTCTATCTTCCATCTTGGAGCCGTCTGCACCAAACAGTTCCACAGCGGCCTGTCTGCTCTATTTTGTAACCTTTTTGTTACGAATATCATTTTATTTACTTGCCTCTAGTACATGAGGTGTCGTCGATCGCCAAATTGACGTTAACAGTGAGGAGCATGTGATAATGGTGATTTCTTTTATTCCTTTCTGTAATAACGTTTGAAAGATCCCGCCAACGTCCGCGGTGGGTTAGGTTAGCCTCCTGTCCTGCGTACGTGACAAGAGGATCATAAAGCCCGTTCAGTGCGGACAATTTTTTTGGACTATATTAAAAGGAGGTACAGAAGACAAGAAAATAGAGACACAATTAGTGAATAACCATGCATACAATATCGTATTTTAATGATTCCCCAAACACACATCTTTTACTACCATTCACATTAACATTTTATGAACAGCAATTATTAGGCTACGGAAAGACAATTACACTCATTTAAGATTACCTGATCTCAGATTAGTTTCAATAACCTATACCGGTTTTGCGTTTGTGTGGCTTTACGAAAATAATATTGTTAGTTTGAGTCAATAATATTTTAGGGGCTTACACCCTCTCCAAGTTTTTAAAACCCTCTTTCTAAGATTATTAAACTTTAGATGGAAACTTGTGAAATTTGGATTAGATTAAGTATCTGAGAACTAGATTTCAGTCATATTGCTTTGTTGTTTCGTGTACCTACTAGGCTTAAATAGAGAAAACTGCAACGATGATTAGAAGTAAAGTTCTCTATACCTATGCTTACTCGACTGTGGGAACATATCGATTATGTAGTAATTCTGTTACGCTGTGGCGCTGTGAATGTGTACCGGAAATTCTCCTAATTGTCGGACAAGGAGGAACGACGTATTGTTCTTAATTTGATTCTAGAATAATAGGCTTTCATGTAGTCTGTGCGTAAAATTATTTAGTTCGCTACAATGTTTTGTACGTGTGGCAAATGCTGTACTAATATCTTTGTTACTATATTTCAAACAGTTTAAATCCTTTAAAAATGCGTTTTTAAAAAAATATCTTCACCAGTGTTTGTATTGTGTAACGCCGCGATTAATCGCGATATAAAATGGCGGACGTTAAAATCTCAAGAATTTGGCACAATTTAAACTTTTTGCGATTTTTAGTGTAAATTTGAAAATCTAACCATAATTATTATCGTTTGCGCGCCAAATTCAGAATTATTATTTACAAAATGTTTGCGGTATTTCCGTATCTGAAACAGTAATTTTATTACATTTAGAAGTTTTAAATGTAGGTATCTAATTTCTTGTTTAAGATGAAGATACTTATATGCTGTTTGTAAATTTTGTTTCTAAATAATTGACTTTCATGTTTTAGTTTAAAAAAATATACAGATTGCTATTGGCTACTATAGGAACATAGAGACATGCAGGTCAATCATGTTTTTATAGTATGCACGTTGATTTTTTAGAATAATAAAACAGGAAGAGGAACAAATTTATTTGCGTGATATTGATTACTAGAAATGTTAAATAAAATCGGTTCTTTTATTTTCCTAATAATTGATTTATTTGATAGTTATCATAAATACTTTAATATTAAAGAAATCATGGTGCTCAGTGTAAAAGCATGACTGTCGTGCATGCGCCTATGTTCCTAGTAGTCGACATCAACCTGTATATAAAAACAACACAATTTAAAAGAATTATACATTCTTATCTAATATAGGTACTAGGTTTAAAATTGCTAAATAATTCAATTAGGCCCTCCTATCTGATTGAATGCACCTATCCAATTTTCTCTTTAAAACTCTTCATGGTTCCTATTTCCCGTACCTTGCAGAATTTTCTCCGTATATTGCATACTTCCTATTGGGTTCCCTCCACGATTTTCTTTTTTTCTCTTCTTCTTTCATACTTCTAAACTCTAACAGCCGGATTCATCAACGAGGCGTAAGTCGTTAGTCCGACTACTGAGACTTGCGCCCGTGTAACCTATTCATATGAACATTTTTTTTTACATTTTTCTCACACTTGTTTAGCGGTACTGAACAGCGTACCATATATATTATGCGCCATTTTCGGGACACCCTGTATATATTATTGCAAAATAAATTCATCCTGTTTAAAGTATCTTAAGTATGTACCTACAGCATATCCTAAAAAATACCTGTTATGAATAAAATTAAAACACAATTTCATAATTGCATTTTTCTTACCTTTTACTAACTAGTTTTCCGTCAAAGCGGAACATAATGAATGATAATAATTGATAATAATGATACTAACCCAGCGGTTCTCAACCTGTGGGGCGCGTCCCCCTAGGGGGGCGTGATAACACTAAAGGGGCAGCGAAAAAAAAGGACCATTGTTAAAAAAAATTATAATTTATTGAAAGGATCAATACCCTGACTTTTCTAACCGATATAATGTAGTTGTAGCTAGTAATGTTAACGCTTTTAAGGCTGTTTAAAGGCTTCAATGTTTTAATATTCCAATATTATTAAAATAACCTTTTGGAATTGATCGAAAATTCTTTTTATTTTGACAGATTCAAATACTCTGACATTTGTGACATTATTCTGTATTTTTTTGTTTCATCCCATTCGTATTGGACAGATAAAGACAGAGTTTTCCTCTGAGGTAATAATTATATTATAGTACGTGGTCTAATAGAGTATAGACCATCAGCAGTTCGACCGAATTTAATGGCAGCTGACTTCTAACCGCCTCACGTGACCCTTGTTCAGACAACACAGACCAATCAGCTCCCTTCACGAGGGTTACGTGATACGACTTTGACGTATTTTGTTTGTACAATACAGTCCTCCAGGAAGGTCATGTGACTAAATGTCATTGGAATGCCTTATTTATGAACCCAAATCTAAATGTGATGGGCAGTTTGTCAGACGTCGCTGCATGTTCCAGTTACATCCCTTCAAAAATCAATCTTTGGTGTTTTCAATACTGCTTTCACAAAGCTCAACAGTGCAGTTACACTTAATTATTGAGTTGTGAGCACGCAGTTTATTTTTATTGTTGAAATATTCTATAACAAATTTCATTTTATATTTTGAGTGGAAAAGTTGAAAACAATGGAATTTATTATACAGATTGATGTCGGCTACTAGGAACATGTGACGTGAATGACACTCTTACTTTTACATTATGCACCATGATTCTTCAACATGCTGGCACACGTACTACCTACTGTACTGTCAAGTAAATTACCTAATGATTAGGAAAATAAAGAAGTTATTCTTATGCATTTAATATCATTCGTCATCAGTTAGTATCCCTCAAATAAATGTGCTATAATTTTAGAAACTGATACTAGCTTAAGACAAGGGGTGGAAAAAATCCATCAAAATAATTTAATTATAGTGACAAACTGACAACACCTGTATTTAAGAAGAAGCAATGTGCATAATGCAAAAGCATGACTGTTGTGTATGTCCATACCGGCGATCTATATCATAATTTCATAATAGTATAAGTATTATATAACAAGAAAGTTTTTTTTAATCCCTGAGGGTGAATTTATTTCACGAGCGGGCGGAGCGAAAGAGGGAAATAAATAATCACCCGAAGGATTAAAGATATCTTAGTCCCGTGGCATATACGCTATGTTTTGCACTTTCGGATAATTTATTTGAATATTAAATCATTTTAAATTTGTTCTTGTCAAAGTGACAATCGACAACTATAAAATTATCCATAAATCCTTTCTAAAATGACAAAAAACAATCTGGTAACGTGGCGATTTCTAAATGTTTTCACTTTTAATCCCTAGGGATTAAAAATTTGCATGTATTCCCTCAAGATCAAATAGGTTACTTCAGTCCCATTTGGATTAATTACCTATATTCATAGTTAATTCAATAAATTAACAGAGATTTTTACATTAGCTAGCTGAATTTTCCACTTGACACATTTTAAACGTCACTGATATTTTCTGAATGTATTACATACGCCGCCGTACCTTTGCTTATTTCGGCTGCCGCTGGCGAGCGGAACTAAAGTAAAATAACTGTTTGTGATTGGTTCAAAAATTACTTTTAGTGCCGCTCACGCAGTAACTACAGGATAGTTAAACTTTAACTGTTTCTATGGATTTCTAAAATGTCTAATTTCTCTGACGTTTGTAGAAAAATAAGGTATGCTGAAAACACAAGAGTAGCTATTTACGTCATTAGCCCGACGACCGGTAGTAAAGTAATATGGCCTAGCTAGTTGATCACGGGACGAGAATCTGTTAAACGTCGTCACCTAACGATATACTATGTTAGAAAGATGAATTCATTCAAATTTCATATTAACAGCACTACTATTAAAAATAGGACCATAGTGAGCAGATTCCAGTCATTGAATTACAATGTATATCCTAATCTCGGACCTGCTACTGCTTGAACATGTAAAATTGTAAAATCCATCCTTTCCATTTCCAAAAGGTTCTGAGACTGCAACACCATTTATCTTGCTTGTGATACTCGTTTTTTTAGCTCCTCCCAAAAATTTTCTTAACTATCATTATAGTTGCACATTTTCTGTGAGAAATACTGTTTGGGTAGATTTGGTTTTAGGGAAAATGTCGAATATCGTTCGTGCAAATTAAATATTGTTTTGCTCTCAGCATATTGCTAATGAAAATATTTTCAATATCATTCCAATTTCCAAGTGAATTAATAATTCGCCAGCATTTCGTGTATAGGGAATCATTGTGTTTGTTTGCTGAGGCATATATCCTATTTATTTTCGTCGGTCCATAACTTTGCGACTGAACGATTTAAGAAGAGAGAGGTTTCGAAAACCTGGTGATGTTATATAGATACAATTTAGTCCTAGAGAACGCTACGTTAACCTCATACTATGGCCGAAATTCTTTCTTGTCCGATGGACGTTTCGTATTGTGGTAGCAAAGTCAAGCTATCTGTTGTGGAATTTGGAAGAAAGAACGTGCCATGAATTTTCACAAAGAATACGCTTCCTTTTGTCGAGATTTATACAAATATTTGATATCGGTGTAAAGTTTCTCCACACCAGAAACATAATGCAGTTTATTAGTTATTACTGTTATTAGTAGTACCGTACAATATGAATTACCACTACATTATTACTATTATATGTTTCACTATTTAAATATCGTTTGAATTTGGATTATTTTATGATAACTTTACTCTTGCAATCCAGGCATATATTTTTAAAACCATACGTATTACTGGGTATTAGGAGAAAATAATAGTAGATTGTTGTAGAAGTTAAGAAAAGTGGAAATTTACCCGCGAATGTAAATTTTTAATGTAGGAGCGAGCAGTGTATAAATTTTACACGAGCCCGTGGAATCACTTTTCTTACGTATGGCCTACAAGGTCTAATGCCCCAATTGGAGGCCCTCCATGCATACAGGGTGTTCTAAAAGTGGTGCATACACTCTGCAGGGCATTCTAGGACTGGTCAGAGCAGAATCTAAAACTTTCAAGAATCGAATAATCGGTATTCGCATACTCGCAATAATCGAGACTTTCGAAGAGAGGCTAATTCGAAGTCATCATTCGGTGCGTGCGCAATAATTCTGTACCTACACACGTACAACGCGGTGCAGTATTCGAATACAACTTTCATTTCGCGATTCTAGATTTCATACGTATAACATTTTTACTTTCCCATACCACCACTCAACCACCACTGGTATATGGGAAGTATTGATATCATGAAAATTTTCGAAGTCGAGATTTTCGCGGAAATACGTGTTTTGGGTCCCGAGGAACCCAAAAAAGTGGTCTAGAAAAAATGTCTGTGGGTGGATGGGTGGGTGCGTGGGTGGGTGGGTATGTATGTATGTAACGCCTCTAACGCAAAAACTAGTGAACAGATTTTGATGAAATTTTAAATGAAGGGGTATATTGAAAATTCATCAACAAAATAAGCTTTTCAAAAAAATCCGAAACCGGAAGCGGAAGTTAGACATGTTTTTTTGGTATCATTTTTTTCAGAAGCGGAATTTTGAAAATCTGAGAAGGGGATATGAAAGAAGGGCATAATTCAAGGGAAACAGTCTTTTACCGAACTCTCTAACTTCAAAATGGCGGTCGCTATGAATTTTTCAAAATTTCGACTCTAACGCCCCGTAACTCAAAAACCAGTTATCTGATCAGGTTCCGCAACAACTTGTTTGAAAGCCCTTTGGCTGTACTACACCAAGAAAAAAAATTATTTACGAAATCCAAAAACGGTCGCAACGGCGCTCTTCCAAAAATTTTGAAATTTTTGAAAAATTATTACAAAAAAACTGGTCTAAGGAATTTGTTTAAATTTTCTATACTTATGCAGCTTGGTATTAGCTACATTTTTGTTTTTTGATGAACGCCAGAATTCCACTGTGGCGCCCTCTACGAGGTTTTGAAAATCGAAACTTGATACTCCTATAGCTCCTTTATTAGTCAAAATATGAAAGAAGTTTAAATATAAAAGTTGTTCAGTATATGGATTTGCATTTTTCTATCATATTTATATCACGTATACAGGGTGTTTGGTTTTCACAGTACAATAAGCAACTTTGTTATTTTAAATGAAATATCCTATATATTATTATATAATTGAATGCAAAATTTAATTGTCTATCACATAGTATAAAGTGTTCATATGGCTAAAATGTACGGTTAATGAGAAATTCGTGAATTTTGAATATTTAGGTTGGACTCTTGACGGAAACTGATCATCGGTCGGTAGCGATCGTCCGGCTTCGCCAGTTGTAATTTCTAGCGGGTGCCTACTACAGAGTACAGATAGATGCGTAACTTGGTGTCTTTCTTTTGTTCATATCGAACCCGTATAGTCTCATTTTTCTCGCGAGGTATTCAAAAGATTTCCAATGCTGCCTCTTCCCTTTGGTTCTGTAGTTTTGGATAGTTTTTAGCTTTTGGGCAATTTGCCTTTTTTGGTAACACTAAGACGCAATTGAATTTTAATTTATGTAAGTCCTTATTTTTGTGCTTATTCTTACTTGTGGCGATGTTTATCTTTAGTTGTATGTGTATATAGTGGTCGTGTAATTAGGGTTTTCCCTGTTCGACCAATAAATAAATTATTCATTATTTTTTTAATACCAACTGAAATGAAATTACAATATAATCGTTTTCTACAACCACATACCGAAATACATTTTTCGGTCGAGATACCTCAACTGAAAACGTCTATTGCGTTTCTAGTGATACATTTATCTTAGTAATTATCCCACATCAAGTTGCCGGATGTCACTTTTGTGTTTGCAGTTTGATGTTTACCATTTAAAAGTGACGAGTATTTATTGCACTCAGAGATAACTTAACCTATTAAATATATAAGCTGACAGTCAGGTGTTTTGTGATTGCACTTAAGTATTAGTACATGACAGTATTCGTAGAAAAATTATAGTTGTTTACTTGCCGAAAATCATTTTCTAGAGCTCGAGATAATTAGCAACCTCAACTTCGTCTCTGGTGGTAAACATCTCACTTGCAAAGTATGCTATTTTCGTAACTTGTAACAAAATACACTATTATTATATTGAGCAGAGAATAAATTCGTACTCATTCTAATGTGTTACTGTAATTTTGATGCGAATTCTTCCCTACTATTCGAAATCTGTTTTCGAGAACCGCACGTCAATCCGATTGTGACTTTAAAAATGTATTCGAGTAGAAGCATGCGAATATTTTTTCCATGTCTCGAGACTACTCGAGAACTTTTAAGAATCTAATACTCCCATCACAAGGTCAGTGTAAGAAGAAACAAATTAACTTTCTTTAGAATTCCATTGTATGAGTTTAAAGACAATTAAAGAAGGACCAGCTTGGCAATACCGATCGATGAAAGTATCGAGGTACTGGTATTGAAACCATAGCAATTATATCTTTAAGATACAATTGTTTGCAGACTGCATTAGCATTACCATACAAACAATAAACGTATAAACTGCTTTTGCGTTATTTACGTGTACTAGATGTTGCCAAATTAATTTATTTACAAGCTACGGAAAACAGCTTGAAAACTCGTTGAGCCCTAACTTCTACATGGCATGGTTAAACGTCTTCGTTGAAGAACTCGACACTGGCCGTGAGCGCATTACATCAGATGTGCTCCTTGCATCTATTAGTTTAACACTTGGATTTCGCAATAGTGGTAAAAATATTAATATTATATTTTATAACACAATAATTGTTTAATAACATTGACCGGAAAAGAACGCACGACAGTTACCGAGACGATATAGGGTCGATCATCAGCCAAATATACTCAACATATGTCTGGAGCATCGAGTCCTCAAGCCTATGGTTCAGCAAGTACTGGCAGAATTCGATTGGGACCACCCACCAGTAATATTACGTTCACCAAGCGATCATCGTTAATGCTAAGTGCACCGAGGCTACGTGGAGAGTAAAAAGGCGCGTCCACATTAGTAAAAATATGCGTTGTATGTTTCATTCGCCACAAATTTGTGCGTGAGTTACAAATTTACGCAAATGTAGACGTGTTCGCCGCATCAGAACGCACGCAAAACTTTTCGCCAAATTCAACACATGCGATCCATTCCTTGTCGGTTTTTGTCAATACATCAAAGAGATTTGCGCTGCAACGTCGTTCTAGTGTGGACGTATTTTTCGTGAACCCAGTGATTGTGGCGTATTTTGTCAGTGGGAGTTAATTTAAATCATACTTTGTTAACCCAAGTAGGTAGGTAACGGCTAAAACATGTCTGATACATTAATAATAAAAAAAATAAAAGGAAATGTGCTGCTTTCATTGTTATGCATCATCTTATTATGAAGAAAAAAGAAATTTAAAAAAAACAGACGCTATTGGATTAAACATCTGTATCAAAATAAAAAACAGAATGGTTGCAGCAGATTATTGAATGTACTATCCTTGGATGAAAGTACGGATCACTTCAAAAATTAATAATAACAAACCATCACACACGTGTTGAGCGCGAACGCACGGCGCACGGCGTAAATATTTATGCAGCGATTGCAGCGCCTTTGCGGCGCAAATATTTGTGCCGAATTCTACAGTGAAGTCCATTTATTATGCAATATAGGCATGTTGCAAGTTAATTGGTGTACCCACTTTAGCATTGGAATATAGGCAACCCATTATACACTGCTAAGCACTCTTGCCCCTGCCTACTGATGAATTTAAATTTTCAATTGTCAGGAATGTTTTATTTTGAGGTTAAACTCAGTTAAACTTTCATGTGTTGCTGATTTCGGTTACATCATAGATGGTTACATAAAAAAAAACTAGCTAACTGTATAATGGGTTGCCTATATTCCCATGCTAAAGTGGGTACACCAATTAACTTGCAACATGCCTATATTGCATAATAAATGGACTTCACTGTATATTCAACACACAACGTATATTTTTACTAGTGTGGACGCGCCTTTAGACTAAACAATTCCATGGCACCCTAAAGATGTGACTGTGAAATACCTGGGAGTAAACTTGGACCAAATATTGACATAGAGAATTTATATTAACATCAAAATTAACGACTGCCATAACAAGATGAGACTCCTTTATTCAATACCTACTGAATAGAAACGCCCCATTGAAAATAATATCCGCCATCTTAATATATACAGTCTCTGACTGAAGTCGGAACCGATCAGTCGGACATGATGCTATATTTGTAATAGTAATACCCATTGACACTCCTATCTCTCGATATTACACGCTGTTAGTTTGAAACCAAAAATTGACAGCAAAAACCGTGCCTAAACTTAATTCCTCAAAAAAAAATCAAAAAGTCAATGTCAGTTTTGAAACGTCAATGCACCGATTACAGAATTTCTTTATCAAATATGTCCAATGCTTCGAACATACATTGCTTCTTTACAGGAGCATATCTCTATGCTGCACTGCACAATGGATGGTTCAAAGAAGATTGACAGAAACGACAATACAATTTGTAGAAAGTGCAATAAGAATAAACAGATAACAGGAACTAATGCATTGTTGCGTTGGTTACTTACCCCTTTTTTGTTTTATGCCCCAAATGTGCGTCCTATGTTGGTCTCAGGAATAGGTGGTAGCGTTTTGTATATAGACCTTTTAACTAGCGTTTATAGAAGTTAAAACTTCGTAGGAAAGTAGTGCTTACAAAATAATGCATATCTCTTTTTAAAATGATACTGAAACATTATGAAAATATTTGTAGTAGACATAAATGGCCTTACCAGTTACCCATCCAGTGTAGTGGATATGTAATTAAAGAAACCTTTTATAACTTGATTTGAACACCTACGCATAGTATTAAATTACTTTAATTCAATGAACTTAATATCTTGCCTTAAAAAACTCATTTAGGGTAGACTGTGGTCTTATTAAGTTACCAACATGCAAACAATAACACCGAAGAACACGGTAGTAATTACGACGTTTTTAGAATATGAAAATAGTTTCCACAAAAGTGTCAAAAATCAAAGGTGAAAGCACGTCTAAATATAGTATTCTCAATTTTGGTAAAATAACAATGTTTGGTTTGTTATCAAAAGGACTGTGATTGATTTTAATTATATGAAGGGATTTAAGCTTTCCCTGAAAGGTAGCAGATTTCTCGTTAACTTCTAAAATTTACATAGGAATTCCTTTAGGCGGGAAATATATTACAGTGCGTGTTTGGTTACTCTCAGAAAACAAACTATAAGTGTATACGGCGACAGCTAGAAGGATAGCTGCTACTTTAACGAACGCCTGTCCCGTGACTAGAATAAAGAATCTCTCAAACACGCCAAGTATTTTGCAGCTTCATTTATCCTGTGCAAAGACCTTACAACTTCGTTTTAGAATAATTTACCCTTCAAGTTTGTTCATTTTGAAATGGTATTTTGACTATAATTTACACCTGTGTTGATACCAGCGATTCATCCTTCTGTAAGAAAACATTCTGTAATTTCCAATGGACTCATTTTCTATGCAATAATATTAACAAAAATAAAATCAGTTATTTATTTCTAGTGAAGAGACAATAAGGTTTGAAAACTGTGTTAATTTGGTGGACACTAAAATATTCTGGCACACAAAATATAAACAATGTTTACAATTTACTATCAATACATTTTTACACTACTAACTTAACAATCTACCCTTATCAACCTATCCTCGATTGGAGAAATTATATTGTTACATTACTAGCCTTAAAATCTGCCGTTATCAGCCTATCTTTGACCCAAGAAAGTTTTTATCTACCTTATGTCGAAAAAATGTCATTACCTGCTATAGGTAGTAAATAATCTTGGTAAATAATCACCTGTATTTTGTAAGTAGGTTTTTATGGTTGATAGTTGATACACCTGATATACACTCGACTCCATTGAAAATGAACAGATGAGCCAGGTTTTCTTTTGATTGAGCTTAAAATAACAAATAAGAACCCCTATACTATGACAAGCCAACCTAAACCTTTTGTGGTATAAGGTTTTTCTTATTTGATATTTCCATATCAACCAAAAGAAAACCTGGCCCTGTTTATTTTCATTGAGTCAGGTGTAACCTTCGAACATACACTGCTCCTTTATGGGAAGAGTACTATATCGTTTTGAATTTGTCTTAAAAAAGATTGACAAGGACGAGCATATATGGGAACTAGTATTTCCTGCGCATGAGCGCGGTAATTGGCTATTATGTGATAATGTCCATAGCTCCACGCCCACAGCTTTTTGCTTTAATATTGCAGTTGCATTTGTCGTCATCTGTGTATGGTATCTGACGTGTTGTAGTATTTTGATTTATTTAAAATGTAATCGTCGCCCAGTGAAACTATTCTTTGCAGGTATGGTTTAAACTATCCCGCGCGCTAGTTTACATAAGATACGCACCACTGTAAACGTACACTAGAAATGATCACGTGATTTTGTTTACATTCAGACCGTAGTTAAAAAGAACAGGGTTTAGATACAGAACACTATGTAACGCTGAAACTAGTGAAGCGATTTTGATGAAATTTGAAATAGAGGGGTATATCGAAAATTCATCGACAAAATAAGCTTTTCAAAAAAACCCAAAACCGGAAACGGAAATTGTTTTTTTAGAAAGAGAATTTTGCAAATCTGAGTAGCGGATATGAAAGAAGACATGCGGGTGCTCTTCCAAAAATTTTGAAGTTTATGAAAAATTATTACAAAAAAACTGGGCATACGATTTTGTTTAAATTTGCTACACTTAGCACCTTGGCATTAGATAGGTACATTTTCGTTTTTTTTTTGGCTGTGGCGCTTTCTACGAGGTTTTGAAGATTTGAAATTGATGCTCCTATAGCTGCTTTATTACTCCAAATATGAAAGAAGTTTAAATATAAAAATTGTTCTCTGCATTCTCCTAAATTTATATCACGTATACAGGGTGTTTGCTTACAATACGCAACTTTGTTATTTTAAATGAAACACCCCATATTATATTATTAAATAATTGAATTCAAAGTTTAATTGTCGGTCGGTAGCGACCGTCCGGCTTGATGGACTGCTCGAGAACTGTACTATTGAATACCAAAAACAAAATGTTTAATTTTTAGCATGGGAAAGTCCAACTTTCCTTCATAACTCGGCAACAGCTGAAAATCGAACACAGGAGACTTCATGCGCGAAGAAGATAATGAAGATACTCCAAATGTTATAATTATTACCTCTAAAGTATGGCGCACATATTTTATATCAGCCTGTATTTAATTTCAAAGCGATTCCACAAATGAAATAAAACCGTTTTTATATAATAACTTACCATTACCTACATTCTAACTTTACTTAACTCAAAGTTAGAAACACTGTGCTGATTTATACATTTTAATTTCAATATTGAAGATTAAGTTGTCGCATTTAAATTTAAAATATATTTTTTGAACCCGCTTTGGTAAGCATAAAACTTTCCCTTGGCAGTACATCGATATTAAATAAAAGTGGCTACCCTTCGAAGTCGTTGCTTAACTTCATCTTATATGAACCGAGATATTGGGAAACGTCTGTTAACATAACCAAGTTACATGCGTTATTGAGCATAGAATCGTCCAAAAAGTAATAGGGCTGATGCGTATGCGATCTTCATCCACTCTGTGTGGACCACCTAAGTCAAACAATAAGATATTATAACATGTATGCATATCCCTGCTCATAAGAATGATGATCGTATCAACAGAACGAAACGGCTAATTTCTAAATTTTTCTGTAGAAAATTATTTATAAAACAGTAGTTTTACATATTGAAAAAATGGAGTTGCAGCTAATTCTTGTGCAATTAAGTAAAAACACAAAGTTTTACTTTCATCAATAGTTTTATTATAAAAATTTACGTTATGCCAGTTAAGGCTTCTTCAGAATAATAAAAAATAAGTGTACTACTATCTAAAAATATAAAATTAGGAAATTTATTAAATTTTAATTAAAAAACTTACCAAAATTATAATTAGCTGCAGCTATTCTTCAATAAGAAAAATAAGCTCAGTTATATACATTAATTAAGTAGTTTTACTATTTGTAAATCACACTAGCCAAAACAATTTTGCTGACTTCTATGTCATGGTTGTATTTGACTAATTTGGGTGTGCTGAATTCGAAAACGTTTTTTTGCGTATCACATCAAAATTTGGCTGTATACCCATACCCTGCCTTTTTAAGGATCAAAAAGTGGGTAAGCTGTTAAAGAACTGATACGGCTTAAACAAAGTACAAAGCTATGATAGTTTAAATGCAACAATTTGAATACATAATAATGATACATAATAATCATTTGCACAATATTTATTAAAACTTACAGGAGCATTTGTAAAAAATTAACAATTTTACTCAAGTTGCATGTAAGACGCTTCTAGCCTCTTCTGCTATGCCTTCTATTTTAATAACATTCCGTTTGAACACTTAACAATAGTCCGGCCATTATATGGAGTTCCTCTTCCTATCTTCCTTGGTACCCATCTTCCATAATTTTTAAATCTTGATGAAAATTTTCGCCTTGTCCATCGCTTACAGCACCTAAATTCTTGGAACATCTATCAAGATGACTAATATATAGGAAATGAACTTTTATGTTCATGTTGCAACCTAGGCGGTGGAAACTTTCAAGCATTTCTTCCACTAGAACTTCGTAATTGTACGTTATTTTGTTTCCAAGAAAACTATTCAACCATCGTGAATGAAGTCCAGCCCTCTTTCTCAATTTCGTTCATACAGTTGGTAAAATGTGGGTCTCAAATTAAAGTTCCAATTTGGGGTCGATCAATTTTCACGTATATATATTTGCCTTGCAAATCTAGAGCTTTAACATACTGCTTCATAAGACCTAGTTTATGCGGAGATGTGGAAAACTAATTTTTTCTAATTGTTTTCTCCAACATCTAAGGACATTCTACGAAGCCAATGTTTCTGACGCCACGCCAGTGGATGTTTTTAGCGCGACTATCCTAAAGGCACAGAAAACACAGAAACTTTATGTACCTTCTTAAGATTTAGGTATTATTGTCTAAGTTGTGTATTATATATTTTGCTATTGACTTAAATGTATTTGGTTTACCTTTCAACTATTTGAACAATCTAGGCATTTACCTTTCGTTAACGACTTTCAAGAATTTGCAAATGAGCAGAAAGAAAATGCTATAGAGGAAAAGCTTGACTTGATAGGAAAAATGGGTTTAGTATACGAAATCATTGTACTACCAAATCATAGTCATCAGAAATTTAAATTGTTGGCTAGTGTAATATGCTTTACGATAACTTTGTCCATTTTTCGATCTGCCAGTATACAGGGTCTTCCAGGAAGCCTATATTTACACATTCCTCATATTTTTCAACGGCTCCCGCGATTAAGTTTATTTCAGCTCACTCTGTATTAAACTAGATTAACAAATATTAAAATAAGCCTAGCTTTTCTAATAAGGGTGTCTCTAAACCTAGTACCATAAATTTACCAGCCGCTTCCTGACGCAAAAATAAGTCAAAAATATCTATAACAATTTTGTCCTAAACCGCAGCATAAGGAAGTTACACGTCTTTGAAAATGGTGTTGAAAAACGGAAAACAATTGCATTTTAAAAACGGTTTGAAATAAAAAATCGAAATTTTGCATGCAGCCTAACCTATTGAAGGTATAAACAGTACGAACACGTACTGTAACTATTTTTATTTTAATTTATTTTTCAATAAATTAATTTACATACAAATCCAGCATTCTAAATTGATTTTGGCTAAACAGAAAACCTGCATTTTATTGGAAACGGTTAGTCCAAGCGAGTTGAAACAAGAGTACCTTTTTTGTTAATTAGGCAACAGGGAATACAAATCTCTAAACTAAAATGAAAAAGGTTAAGAAAAACGGGTTACAAGAAAAAGGTGATAACCCCGATTCGCGCCGCCCCTGGTTAATTTACAAAAGAAAAATAGTAGAAACTTTATACCTTTAATAGGTTAGGTTGCCTGCAAAATTTCGATTTTTTTTATCTCAAACCCTTTTTAAAATGCAATTGTTTTCCGTTTTTTCAACACCATTTTCAAAGACGTGTAGCTTCCTTATGCTGCGGTTTAGGACAAAATTTTTATAGACATTTACGACTTACTTTTGCGCCAGGAAGCGGCTGGTAAATTTATGGTACTAGGTTTAGAGACACCCTGTGTAAACGACGTTCCAGCCCATTCCACAATTTGAACCCTAGTTAAAAATTTTAGTACGTTACTGGATTATACTCAAAAAAGTGCCTGTAATATGTTTGTATAGTTTTGATCTAGCTAATAAAACAAAAACGGTATTTAGTATAATAAGAATTGGCTGAATACAATAAAAACTTGGAACTTGGAAGTTTATAACAAAATATTTTTGTTATAAACTTTGTTGTAATTTTCTGAATTTGAATTTTACAACAATTCCAAAACACCTGTTTTGGTGTTACCAACCCTTGATCGAAATCTAATTTTTTCTGGATATGCGGTAATTCCCTGGTGTTAATATTTATTGTTGAGTGTTGCTGAGCCCAATATCTGGTCTTATGAAACATGTATTTTATAATATTTTTTTCTATTTTGGCCAAAACTCTGTGATATTTTATTTTTGCTACTCCCATACTTTGATTGATGTATCAGATATCTACTACCTGTACTTTAATGATATTCATTATTATACAAATTTTTCATTAATATACAAGTTTATAGCCAATACTCCGTCAGTATCAAATATCACCACGCTCAGAATAGGCGGAGGTGTCGTGGCTTGACCAATCCTACAACTGGTCTCGAATCATGTGACCGTGTTCGAGTGGGCAATATTACATATGGCCATGGCCATCTGACAGTTCTAAAATTGAATAAATTTTCAAAATAAAGTACATATTTTTCATTATTATGACTAGTCCTAGAAAAAATAGTGTATGCAACCCACATTTAATGGCTATTAAAAAACATTCTATTCATTATGATACTCCCCAAGGCTGGTCTTCTCATTTTCATTTGTGTCTTAATAGCTACATTAAATGCTCATTGTATAATATAGTACTAATTAATTTAGGAACAATCGATTAGGAGAATTTTGTTTTTGTTATGTGACTTGCCTCTTTCAAAGGAAAACCGATTTGAAGTTAAAATGGCGATGTTGTGTTAGCGTTAGATTTTGAAAGAAGTTTTAAGCCTAAAGTCTGAAGCCACAGCCAACTTAAAACACTTTTTAATAATGCATGACGTTAATAAACTAACCCATTTTGTCATTCTAAAGAAATCTATAGATGGCCGTTATTTAATATTTCATACAAAAACTGCTAATTAGGTATTGAATATTTTTTCAAGGCGACACGGCACTACCACGCTATAACAGTGTTAAACATACGAGAAACGATTCTAAACAAATCGTAATTTTTCGCTTCCATGCACCTGCTATATGTGGGTAGTAAAAATATAGTTTGAGAGACAGTTTCGACAATATTAATTTGTACAAAAGTTGACAAAGGACCTGAAATAAACAAACAAAGCTGATACTCGAGATCCAAATTGGAGAGCTACAATGTTCCTTCATTATCTTATTAACCACTAGTGATGTCAACCTTTTTATAAGTAGGTAACTACAATTTTCTTCTATTGTATGATACGCCTACAACTACGTTACTCTGTTTCTCCTTGGTCACCTATTGATCCACCGTACTACAAACAAAGAGGTAACATAGCAACGTAAAACTTTCGCCCTTCTAAGCGTTTTTGTAGTGGTTTATATTATGTAGTAGGTACCTAGTAATTTCATAATTGTGTCGATTTAGAAAATAACTCTAAATGAACAATAATTTATTGATTTATTTATTTTTAGGTTACCATTTGTTATTATGATAATTATACTGACACTACCCTACTATCCTACGATTGCGCAATTTAATTTAATATACAGGGTGATTTCTAACAGGTGTAAAAACCTTGGAGGGTACGTTCTCCACCGAAAATTAGGGTATAACTACATACATATTTTCATATTTTTTCCAACTAAGGGGCGTACTGGCCTCTGAAAGGTGCCCCCTAAAAATGTTTTATCTGAGTATTTAAGGAAACCCGCGATAGACTTCAATGAAATTTGGTTTGCGCACTACCCAAATCCATCTATACATGTCCATGGCCAGCTTCATTCTTCTATCTCTTACGAGTTATATTACTGGTCCAATTTTGATTTTGACAGGTCCTCTCTGTGGTGCCCTCTCGGGGTGTCTATGAAACTACTATGCATTATAAATCATAAAATGTTGTTGATTATTATCTAATAGATGGCACTACAGAGGACCTATCAAAATCAAAATTAGAACGGTTATAATAACTGTAATGAGTTTAGAGAATGCAGCTGGCCATGGTATGTCAATCACTACCTAATTTAATAAAAGTCGCTAGAGGGCAGTAATAATGGTCTTATGGATAATGGGCCTTACTTTTTTTAATGCAACCTCTGTTACCCACAACATTTTACAATAATGTAGTCCAGAATTGCAAGTAGAATTATTCTTTTAAGTAAAAAAAGAAGTAAATTTGTCTTTTTTTTTAATATAATACGCCGTTTACAGCAACTTTTACGAAGAATCGAGTTACCATTATTCCTAATATCAGGTTATCTAAAACAAAACAAATTGTTTTTACTTAATATTTTCTAATTCTAAGGACCGGTCTTTCAATTTGTATGTAAGTCCCAGTTAAGGCGGCTTGGAACAGCTGGAGAATTTTTGTGATGCCCCTAAAATGTAGACTACCCAAAACTCCTGACTTGATAGGGATGGATTCACTCACCAGGGCGGCAGTTAAATCAAATTTCGGCCGTGCGGCTTGTTTAGGTGCTACCATGGACACGAGACTTAAACATTACGTTGTTTTAATTAAGTAACAATGAAAGAAAATAATATAAAAATCTAAGATAAAAATTCAATATTTTAAATAATTTAATATTTATAGCAAATTATTGAAGCCCATAGCTAGAGACGCGGTGGGTCAGTGGGGTCAAACCCCCACGGCTACTAACTTTTTTTTTAATTTTAGCTATTTTATATTATTATTTGTGATTCATTTATAATTTTAATTTAAACACCGAACAAATATTTAGATAAATATAATAATTAAAATAAATATTATATTTATATTATTATTCACCACTCAAGAATTTTATTCAATACAAAAATTATTTATTCAGTGAAAATTTAATGTTTATCGTGCTATTTCCAATGCGTGATATCACCAACTAATGAATCTAGCAGTTAAGTTACTAATCCCTGCCATAATTTCCAGTTTACAAAATACTCCAATTACATCTGTGAATGTGGAAACATGTAGGTACTACCGGATAGGCGGTATTGTATCCTATTCGTGTTGTAAATTTCATATTTTTTGGTTTTGGGTTTGTTTGCGAAGTCTTAACAATATAGTAAATTCAACAATAAATTTTCTGTGTAGACAGTAGAGAACATATTAACAATCAATCTGGCTTTTTTCTGGCTTAGAAGACCCATGTAGTTATTGTTTCCCTTATGCCGAGTACACTTTTAATTCTGGGATAATTGTTTGCAAATACCGTTAGGCAAATTTCTACGATGTTTGTTGCTAGTTGAAAAGGGGGACACAAGTTTCCCAAATCAGCACCGTTTCGACATTTAAATCTAAACGCCTTGTTTTTTTTTATTAATAGTTCATCTGTATATTTAAATTTACTGGATTTTACGAAGTGCATGCGACAAGCTTCGCATTTAAACTTATCAAGTGTTTTTTTAATTACATAATCGGCGGTGTATCTAACAGCACAATTTTCTATTTAATTTTATTGAACTTTGTAGCTACTTAATGTATTCAATTCTATTTCCATAAGTTCAACTTTTTCGTTAGTTTGGGATACAAGAAGCGGCCCCACCGCAAATTACAGATTTACGACAACTGATGAGCATTGTGGCGTGGAAGGTGGTAATGTTCCAGATACGGACCCTGACTTGTATGCTACGAAAACTGCAGAATTTTTACTTTCACTGGAAGGAGCGAGGTGTGTGATTACTCGCGGCGAAATTTTACGGAATCGCGCCACTGGAACACTGGAATAGCTATTACGAACCCAGTCGCACATATATTGGACCAAAATGTTTTTCAAACTTATGATTTAAATTTAATCTATACTATGTCCAAAAGTTGAGCGATACGATAAACCGCGAAAACATTCTGACAAACCATGTATACCTAATATTTCTTAAACTTTACATATTATTACTAGATTCATTGAAAAACTACAATCATAAATAAATTGGTGGTTTTGAAAACATCCCCTTATCCCCTTTTTGGGCATGAAAGAACAAATTGATGCTTTTAAGTTATAAAACTAGCTCGTAGATATATATATTTTTACTTTAAAATTCTACTTACTTACTTTAATATTCTAATGCGCATCAATTTGTTCTTAATATTCATAATATTATTATATGTAAAGTTTAAGAAATATTAGGTAAGTACATGGTTTGTCAGAATGTTTACGCGGTTTATCGTATCGCTCAACTTTTGGACATACTATAGATTAAATTATAAGTTTGAAAAACATTTTGGTCCAATACATGTGCGACTGGGCTCGTATAAACTAAACCAAACGACGCCGCATTTTTTATTTATAAAATAACACAATATATTTAACAAGAAACAAGAAAGGAATCTGCCGTTAAAGTTAAAAGAAAATGTATCTTTGCATCTTTTCAGACAAAAGTTAAAACATTGGATTATGCATTCTACAATTTAAATGAATTTTTTGAATTTACGTGTTTACAGTCAGAACATATTTTGTGTAATTAATTTATTAACATTTTTTTTAAAACTAATATAATATTAAAATTATTTATTTATTTTAAGGAAAAATATATACATACATACATTTACATACTTACATACATACATTTACATACTTACATACATACATTGATACAACATAATAATTATTATAGGGTCTGTTAGAAACTTTATTTTTGAATTTGGCGCGCGGTTAGGGTGGAAGTGAGAGTAGGGATATGGGTAGAAGCGAATATGGAAGTTAGTGCTAGCTGGAGCGCGGAGTCAATTTTCAAAACCACAAAACAGTCAAATGCCAAAAGCCCACTACGCATAACGTATAAACTAAAAGCGTGGTGTGTTGCCTAACCATTATTTCCAAAGTTGTTACGATTGATCAAAAACCAAATATATGCTTTGACAAAGATAACTAAAATATGTGTACGGTTGAAATCGTTTTCTACGTTTTATTCAATTCTAATCAACTACATAAGTGAACGTTCGGATCCGGTTTTGCCGAAATTTGTTAGTTTAACCTTATATTTCAATAATAAAAAAATTACAAATTGGCCTCTATAAGCAATTTGGATTTTTTTTAAAAAAACGAAATCCGAACAAACCATTCTATACTGTCAAACATTAAAATAAACTATCGATCAGCTTTTTAAAAAAAACGTTGTAAGCGTAATCTTGGACAAAAGTTTTTAGGTTTTTGCCAATTTTTAGCTAGCGTGGCGTGTTGCCTAACCCCTCTTCCAAGCCGCCTTAATCTAACTAACGCTCAGTTGACATGGATACCATTGTTACAAGAATTGTTTCGATTGCAATTGACCGTGGGTTAGCTAAACAGCGAGTTAAAATCGAACTTAAAGACTTAGAGAATTCCAGATATACGAAAACCTTTAGACAAACGGACTACTATTTGGGAATTATCTGGTGAATTACATAAGTACAACTTGTTCAGACAAGATCTTAGGGTTTGCTAGTGAAAACTAGTACACTCTGAAATAGTTTTGTTCGTCCAACAAGTAATTTGTTAAGCCTATACCCACAAATACAAATTTGTTGGATTAACCGAAAAAATATGTTGCCACGTTATTGTTTGTTGTCTGAGCAAAAACGAATTTACGACAGGAAATAATAGCATGGCAACATATTTTTTGATCCAAAAAAATTCGTATTTGTTGGTATAGCCCGTATAGCCTCAACAAATTATTTTTTGGGCGAACAAAACTTTTTTCAGAGTGTATGTATAATAGCCCAGTCAAATTAGCAAAACAGAAAAAAATAATCGGTAAAAAGCTATAAATTGGTGGAGACCTTTATCTTGACATACTATTGAACATACTAAAAGTCCGGATCGCTATCTGCAGGGCTCGATCCGCCATCTTGGAAAAGAGATGCCTCAATTCAGTTTTTTCCTCATTCCTCGGTAATCATTAATCCTATAGTGTTGAAGGTTATTATAAAAAATAAAGCTCATTAAATTGTCTATAAAAAAGGCACAATACATTTTTTTCATATCTTTAATAGTTTCTCTGTAATACGCTAGTTAATATATGGATATTTACGTTTTACGCCGTGACTGCTACCCCGTGCGTACGGAACTATAGTCGTACGGCTAGCACTCCGTACGCGCACGGAATTGTAGCGTAGGTACTAACGCGCCGTGCAAGTTATATAAATAAGAACTTGGACGAAAAGGAGATGGTCAATGCAGTCTGTGTACATGGTGATGGATGCACGGGGAAGTAGCCCATCAGCAAGAACCCCGTGCGCACGGAGTGTGCTGTCCTAAAAATCACTCATGCAGTTTAAGATTATTCTGACACGGTTCCTGGTTGTGAATCTGTAGGGCTAGGAGCATCATCTGCATCTTCAATATCGTCCACGAAGAAATCATTTTCCTGAAGCTTCCCCTCAATGGAACTCAACTCTCCTTTTCCATGTCAAAAGCATCACTTGAATTTAGACATGATGTACCATGGCAGTAGCAACATATAGCCGCGCAGTTGAGTCCTGCTCGTCTACACCCACATGTTGAAGTGCAGCCTTTTTTACAACTACATGATATTAATGTCAGCAATGAATCCGAAGCTGGTGCCTTGAGTGTCAGTACAGGTTTCAGGCAGTCATTGATTTTTTTCCAACCCCAAAGTTCAGGGTTTTTCTCATTACTGCGCCACTTTTGCGCAACAAAGCTAAATTGGATTTACAACATTATTTATGAATTCATCGGTGTATTACAGAGAAACTATTAAAGATATGTAAAAAATGTATTGTGCCTTTTTTATAGACAATTTAATGAGCTTTAGTTTTTATAATAACCTGCAACACTATAGGATTAATGATTACCGAGGAATGAGGAAAAAACTGAATTGGAGCATCTTTTTTCCAAGATGGCGGATCGAGCCATGCAGATAGCGGTCCGGACTTTCAGTATGTTCAATAGTATGTCAAAATAAAGGTCTCCACCAATTTATAGCTTTTTACCGATTATTTTTTTAAATCGCCGTATTCTGATCTAATTTGACTGAACTATAATATTTTAATCTTCTAATAACTAGGGACTACTTATTTATGATAAGAATTGCAAGGGTATTTATAAACATTAGAGAGTTTTTGAGCACCGTACGCTAAGAGTACGGTAACGCTGACACTAACGTCTTTGTTAGCAAAACAATATGGTGCTTAGCAAAGGAGTAGGTATGTGGCCTAGCAAAGACGTTACCGTTAGCGTTGGCGTACTCTAGTGTATAGACTATAGTGCTCTAAAACTCTCTATTACTAACCACTGTGTACCACAGGTATAATACAAACACAATTTTCTCAAACAATTTGGATATTGGTAGTGAATCGGTTTACACTTTTACAGCTTTTTCAAACTTTATCTCGAGGAACCTTAGATTGGGACCCCTGCACTCCCCACTTGCACGACTCTAAAAACGAAACAGTTTTTGTCTAAAACATGTAAGGTAATAATAATAATCAAGATCACTAACGACCGGACAATGCCTCATCCATTAGAACTTGGACTCCCTTTTTAATACAGTATTATTTAACTCGGTCTAGGACGGCTTGGGACGGTCAGTTTGACACGGACGTTTTGACGCAAGGACTGTTTGGCGCACGGACGCACGGTTTGGCACAAGGGCGGTTTAGCACAGAGCCAGTTAGACTCAGGACAGTTAAGCACAGGGATAGTGACAGTTTTGTGTTATTAACTCTTAACAAGTCTAGTAAATTGAAATCACGTATACAGTTTGGTTAAGTCCCCGAGAACCCTAAAATTAAAAATGAAAACTTTTCTTCTAATTCTTTTTACACAAAAACGCTATACAGTGAAGTCCATTTAATGTGCAATATAGGCATATTTCAGTTAAATGAACCGCCCGATCAAGTTAAATGATCATTGTAATATAGGCAACCCATTATATACTGCTATCGGCCTTCCTCCTGCTTACTGATTTTAATTATTGTTTGTCACCTGTTAAATTACAGAAAGTGTGATTTTTTTAGTATTTAATAAAGACAAAATCACTCATACAGTAGTTACTAAGCAACACCCAAAACGACCAGCCAATAGAATTCCATTTTTCGCGATAAAGGTGTTCAAGGCACAGTATTAAAATGGTTTAAAATAGTATATTAAGTATTAAGAACGGTAAGGACATTTTACCGATCGAAGACAATAGTTTGGAGGAGGAGCGCAGCGACGACTCCAATTATTGTCTGAGATCGGTAGTCCTTAACGTTCGTGATGCTTATGACGTTTTTTGCGCTACTGAATCCGGTAAAAAGAATTTTTAATAAATTAATAATTAATACAGATTCAAATGCGATAATTGTCAGTCTCCGCATCACGTTGCCGTATTGTCGATTGATATATTGCGTTTCTATAACAATCTGTAAACAGTTACCGCCATTGCAGTTTTTTGTGAAAATTATTTGGAGTTCCGTGCTAAAAATTAATGGAAATGATTCCGAAAACGAAATAGAAGAAGCTTTGAATGTGGGGTGTTCGGTTCTCATTCCTGATAAGTCTAGAGAGACGCTACGAAGGTACCTACAATCATTTTAAAAATTGGTGTACCAAGAAAAGTACAAATATTGATGACAAATCTTTGCTGGCGTACTTTGTTACAAGAAATGAGAAATTAAAAGCTCCAGGATTTGTTTTAACTAACATTGGAAATTGCATTCATTTTATTTAACTAAACTGACATTTGTGACTGACATTAATTTATCAAATTACATGGCACATTCGTTTTGAGTAAATTTACTTACCGTTCTAGAACCCCAAAGTATTTTACCGACGACTTTATCCTTAGTAACTAGTAAACATAACTTACTGTCTTGGAAACAGCCGCGGTAAACAATGAAATAGAGCACAGTAGCGCAAAAATTATTTAACGGATCGTTATCGAGTAGTAAGGTGGGATGGTGCTGATTGTGAACGACTAGAAAATTTACTTGGCGTTCCACAAGGAAGTGTATTAGGCCCTTTATTATTTATTATCTATATCAACGATATACACACTGCATTCGATAAATGTGATGCCAAACTTTTTGCGGATGATACGCTTCTTGTATATGAAATATATGTTGTTGTAACCGGAGTAACCAATTGAAAATAGTAAACCCTAAACCAAGAATTTTAAAAGCATCCGTACTAATAATAAAGAGCCCGGCATAAATGAAAACGCAGATTTATGTTACACCTACCGCGAATAAAAACGAAAAAAATTGTATTTTTTTCTGCATATATTTAGAAAATTGTAAATAAACGGAACGTGTTCTCTCAGAAGTTTACCTAGTTTGAGGTTATTACTACCAAAGCTTGTGATTTGAGATAACACACGTTAACGTAGCGCCTGCGGAATTTTCTGTACCCTATTGTTTCAACTGTTCCTATGGAATCAGTAGCAGGTAGAATTATGTAATTTTCAGCCTAACTTTTAGCAGCCTTGTTGCAGTTTCCTGCTAAAGTATTTTCTATGAAAATTGGCTGATCTAAACTTCACCTGCTATTATAATAAATATTTTGTTGCGTTTGACTTATGTGTCCTATGTCATGAAGTTTTAAATGATTATGACCGCATGATTAAAAATGCCTCCGACACAAACTGGAATATCGAGAGTAATATTGAAACGCCATATTTTTACATCTACTACTTTCTTGCTTGCGTAGTTTAACTTTATGGAAGGTGATATCTACATCTAACACATAATTATTTTAATAGCTCAGTGGCGTGCGGTCCATGGAAGCTAAGCACCGTTTTCCCTGCTTTCACCAGGCAAAACAATTTAATTCAAACATTTTATTTTGTTTCTGCACTAATAAAAATCCTAGTTCGACGCTGCTACACAATCCAGTACGGGGTTGTCCGGGGCTAATCAGCGATGCTATTTTAGCTTGCCGGGAAGCGCTGGCGCTGGTGGGAGCTGCAATTTCATGTTTATATCGTGTATTTTGAGGTATTAAATTGTTTCATTATAATAGTTTTGTTATCAATTATCGCTTGTGATGCAGAAAATATATATTATTTCCTCAGGTAGGCATACCTCATCCATAAATTTAGAAAGTAAAGTTGAACAGTCGGTTAAGAAATTCCTAAGACACTACGATAAATATCTTTTCTATTAAAGAAAAATTAGAAGAAAAAATTATTTCAACACCCTGCATCTTACAAACGAAGCTTTCTACGGCCTATATTTGTAGGAATGTTTCTTCTTTAAAAAGGGTATTCTTCAAGTGTTGCAACAAACTGACTGAATTGTTTTTTGTTTCAATAATTTTAAGGCATTAATTTTGATGATTTTTGCTTTCCAAAAAACGAAAACTTACAATAAATAACACGTGCGGATGCAGTATTTCTTCTTTACAAAAAGCTATTTACACTTTAACTCTAAAATAATTAGAGAAGCAGACAATTCAAAATTAAATTTTTATCATTGAAATTCATATGGTGTATCAATCAATTCACCACCCTGTATATGCATCCTCTTTTTACTTTCCCATACCACCACTGGTATATTATGGGAAGTATTATTGATATCATGAAAATTTTTTAATTGAGATTTTCACGGAAATACATGTTTTGGACCTCCAGGAACCCAAAAAAGTGGTTTAGAAAAAATGTCTGTCTGTGGGTGTGTAACTTTGTAATTTTAAATGAAACACCCTGTATATTATTATATAATAGAATGCATAATTTAATTGTCTATCACATAGTATAAGGTAGGTATTCATATAGGTAGCTAAAATGTACGGTTGATGAAAATTTCAGCTGCGTTTTGTACATTTTGAAGATTTAGTATTATTACTACAGGATGCGCGTCTCCGAATCCGTATAGTCTCGTTTATCGCGCTACGTATTCAAGTAATTTCCAGAGACTGCCTCGAGGTCGAGAACTATACTGTTGAATACCAAAAACGAAATGTTTATTTTTAGTATGGGAAAGTCCAGGGGAGGTCCGGACCTCCACTTTTCTATATTAGATACGTGCTGTCATTGCTTCTCGCACACCTTCATTGCAGGATCTGCGAGGTCTACCCCAGGGTACTTAAATATAAGTACCTTGGTCTACCCTTTTCTTTTACCTGGAGAAACCCACTTATACATTTTTTAGACCATCTATCTTCTCCTATTCTTATCATATGTCCAAACTATTTCAAACTTCTTTTTTCTATGTAATGAATAAGACTTTCTGCTCATCACCTTAGAATCCTTAGATCATCCATCTCTACCGTTGATATTTTTCTTCTATACTCGACACTAATTAGGTATTCCAATGACATTTGGTCACATGACCATCCTGGAGGGCAGCACAAACAAACTACATCACACTCAGTCGTGTCACGTGACTCTCGTGGAGGGCGCTAATTGACCGGTTTTGTTTGTTTGTGTTTTGTCTCAACAAGGGTCACATGATACGGCTTGACGATAGATTGTTTGTACTACCTCCCGGAAAGGTTGCGTAACGGCTGACCAAATGTCATTGTCACCCCACTTCTATAATACAGTACCGATTCCGCCATTTGTTTCTTCCCCCTATCGGAAATGGACTGGTCCCACCAGACTGTATTAAGACAACCAATAATCTTCCTACTTTGTTATATTCTAGACGAGATTCTAGATCTTCAAGTATTGGATTTTTGTAAAGTATATTCGGATGCCCCAATTTTTGTATGCTGTAATCTGCGTAACATAAACTCCAGGTGCGCTATAATAACCTGATCATCTGCAAAATTTAATGCGAAAAAATTCAGGAACTTTGGAAGGCCTTAATTCCGAAAGGAGGGGGTTTTACTTTATAGTAAAGGCTTATGCTAATTTTCGATGTAGAATCACCTGAATTTTTTCGCACTTATTGGTTAACACCCTGTATAGGATGTTCACCTATTGGTGTTCCCATTCCTTCACAGCTTCGTTAAATACGCCTTAAAGATATTTAACTAATATGGAAGAAAGGCGGGTATAGGTGAAAATCACTCCGGAATAGTTACTCCGGTCATAATCACTCCAACAAAAATCGCGTTAGTCAATAACCACTCCCGTAAATAATCACTCCTGTAAATAACCGCACCAGTAAATAATCACTCCAGTAAATAATCACTCGCTTAAATAATCATTCTTGTAAATAATCATTCCTGTATATGTAGGTATACTAGACAGAGTGTAACAGAAAATATCACCATCAAATATGTAGAGTGTTATTATTAAACGTTAATAAACTTAAACAAAAAGTAAATTCTTATTGTACAAGTTATTAAATCATATAACTTGTAGGTCTAGCAAATTATTTGTTTTACTTTTTGAAAGATCGTATAGTTATATCATATTCCAGGAGTGATTATTTAAGGGAGTGATTATTTACAGGAGTGGTTATTTACTGAAGTGGTTATTTACAGGAGTGATTATTTACGGGACTGATTATTTACTGGAGTGATTATTTACGGGAGGGATTATTAACTGGCGTGGTTTTTGTTGGAGTGGTTTTTAACGGAGTGATTGCTTCCATTTTCTAATACATGCTAGATTGTCTTCGTAAAGCTCTCTAATAATATTTATGAGTTCTTCATCTATTTGCAAAGTTTCAAGTGCCTCCCATAGCTTACATCTAAGTATCGAATCATATGCTTGTTCCAAATTTATAAATACAAAGTGCGTTTCTTGTCCCCATGATATTCGTTTTTCGGTTAGTAAGTAGTAGAATAAATAAGTTGTCCACACAAGAACTTCCAGGTCTGAAACCACTTTGATCACCACTTATTTTGCTATTTAAAGACTATTGTAATTTATTTTATACGTTTTTTTTTTCAAATAACCTTCTCACTGAACTATTTACACTCAATCCTCGACAGTTCTTTGTATCCACCCGATTTTCTTTTTTGTAGACTGATGTTCTGTACGATATTTTCCATTGTCTTAGTGTTTTACGTTTTCGTGTGCAGTTAAACTTGTTTAGTCGACGTAGTAGGTAGTTTCCTCCATATATAATATAATCTGGATTCATTATTTAGGTGCATATTCATAACAGAAACATTTTAGAAAATCTATTCTAGAAGTTATTATTATTTTTGTCTCCAAGCGTATTGTAATATCCCTATTGTACTACAGAACTGGCTATGTAGAAGGGAGTCATTATGTTACTACTCAAACAATATGTTAAATAATTGTACTAGTAACATAATGTGTGTACGTATCCATGGCAACGGCTGTAGTGTTTACCGCTAGCTCATTTAAAATCGCACATGTCGTTGTTTTGTTTTTATTTTTGACAGTAGTGGAAATGACGTTACAAATAAACATTTATTTTATAACAGATATTGTACTATTTCGCGCTTGAAGGAAAAACAGTATATATATCACTCGAAATAGAACGTTCATTTTGTGTTTCGCTTATTTAGCACAACCTCGGCGCATGCGCTTTGGTCGCAACATATAAACTCAACACAAAATGAACTCTTTCTACCTCTAGTAATATAATATACTATTTTGTTTTAGAAGCGTTTTTATACACAGTCTTATTAATATCATATGAATTTTTGGATATTCATTAGCTGTTAACATTTTAATGTAGGTACGTTTCTGTTTGAAACCTAAACTGCTTCATAATATCAATATCTAAAAAGAAGAAATGGGGGAATTAGGATTTTACTTTTTTTATGCCGAACCGTAACCCATAACAGTTTTGCAAAAGACATACGGTGTAGGTAATAAATGTGCCGTTCCCATAAAAAAACAATTGAGCTGATTGTTAACACCGTTAAAAAAAACGTTAATGTATAGTGTAACACAGATATCTTACATAGAGCACTTGTATTGTGATGATGATGACACATACCATGCCGAAAGATAACCTGTATTGTAAAGTATCACATGTCAAATATTGTCGAAATTCTCGATAAAGTACTACTACTGTTTAAAAACAAAATATGTTCTTGCTTCTCAAGAACTTTGAAACCGAATAGTGGCTTATCGGACCATATTTATATACCTACCTATAGAGTTTAATCATAGTTTTGCTTGAAGAATAATTATGTGGTTTCCGAGTGGTTTCAGTCTAAATGTACGTTGAGCCTACACCCTGTATAAAATGAAATGTTAAATTATCCTATTGTTTTCTGATCCCTTCACTCAATCAACGTGAAATATGTTATAACAGTGATAAAATCCTGTGCGCACCAACGTTGATCCTTAACAAAAAATAACATTTCGAAATTTTCGAAATATAAAGTCATTTTTAAAACAAATAAAAATATTCTATACTCTCTTTTCAATGCTAAAGACAAAATTAACGATTTGCTAAAATCAGGTATTTATAAATTAAATTGTTCACATTGTGATTCAGTATATATAGGTCAAACAATTAGAAATTTCAGTATTAGGCAAAAAGAACATATCCGTTCTTACAAATATAAACATGCACATAAATCAAATTTTGCTAAACATTTGTTAGAACAAAATCACACATTAACATCTAATAATACAATTAAATTTTTACACTTTTCTGATAACAAAAATAAATTAAATATTTTAGAAGCTTTTGAAATTTATAAACACACAAAAAAAACACACCTTTAATGAATGAGCAAATTGATCTCTTAGATTCTCCTTTACTGAAGATTTTGGAATAAATATCTTTTTAAAACACTGATAAGCGACTGACCTCCGACGGGTTGACTGGGGCCAGCTGCTTCACGCAGTGTTAAAATAATAGAATCAAGGAGTTACTATATTTTGCATTTGTTATAATATCTTATATTGCTTTTGACAATGGCACATTGATGCCGAAATACGTATAAAGCGAATAAATCTTATTATTTCCCGTTGAAATCGATATTTTATTTAATATTTATTATTTAATAATGGATTTTAACAAAGTTACGCTTGAAAATGTCAATAAATTTAGATTACACTTTCGAAACACTTCTACTAAAACGATTGCTACCGACATAGCTCGTCATACAAAAAGTAAAGCTGTCAAGTATTACTAGTCCATGACGAAGGTGGAAGTGCCGTAAAATACAGGTGACCATTAATATTTAATCTTACTGACCCCTAAAGTCTCTAATGAATATTTTAGAACCTGTAGCAAGAAACGAGTCCCTCTTGGAAAGCCCAACATCTATATCGTGCAGCGTTTCAGCCTCGTATAAGCTGGTATATACTCGGAATAACTTTAAATAACAATACACTCTACTCTTACGTTCGAAATGTAATGTACTAATTGATTATCCCTGCCCTCCCATATCCGTGGTGCCATATTGAGTTTTGTTTTACTTTTTATAGAAAGGCCACTCTAGCCACATACACTTATAATTGGATGTAAATGAATTATTATTTGACTTTACTAATGTTGTCCTACCGAGAGATCAAATATTATGTACAATTGCAGGCAAAACAATGAAAACACCTATTTTTACGTTGTAAATACGTCTTCATGTCATAGAATCATAGTCAGTCCTTCACGGTGTTATGCTTTATCGAGTGATCATATAAATTTCAGCTCTAGTTATCCATGGAAATTTAGGTCATGACTTTGATTAATTCACACACACAATTGAATGTTTTTGCATTTCAGAAAGTTAAACGTGAAGCACAACCAGTTTCTCTGAATGCATAGGGTGGCTCAAAATATTATAAAAATACCAAGATAAATTAATGTTTACTACTGACAGTTCATAAATTTGTCACTGCAATTAATCTCGTTTGTGTGAAGTAATCAAAGGTATGATATAAATTTCCATGAACAACTAGAGCTGAAATTTAATTTATCATTCGGTATACTGTGGTGTTATTGTAATGATTGACTGTCAATGTCACAAGTTATTACTTCAAAGGTAGCATTTTTTACAAAATTGCAATCCTAAGAATGAATAAAAACGCTGCTATAAAACTAGTAATACGTCAAAGAAATAGTTATTTTGTAACTCGCACACAACACTTTCCCTACAACCCAAATTATTATAACATTAAAAACACAAATATTATGAGTTTCCAACTCAATGATCAAAACCAAAATCTTTTATTTTGGTGTTGGTACTGAGAGGTCTAGTTTTCGATTAAAGTCGATATTTCACTTGAAATATTAATATCAATCACCATTTCAAATAAACTATTTTTCGTTTTTTTGTTAAACGAATAAATAATAAACGATAAAATAGGGAAAAATCCTCTTACTAACTTATGTCATCGCCAACTATGGTTTGATGGTTCACATTAAAAAAAAAATACAATTCTATGTCATAATTTGAAATTTGCAAGTGCGTACCACAACATGAAAACAAAAATCGACGTAACACATGAATTTCTACACATTTCTACTTTTTCTTGGTTTGTATAAATGATATTTTCAATAAATCAGTAGTTTTCAATCTTGTTCTGTATTAAATATTTAAAAAAAACAAATTTAACAGGTGACAAACAATAATTAAAATCAGTAAACAGGCACAAAACCCGATAGCAGTGTATAGTGGGTTGCCTAATATTCCAATGATAAAGTGGACGGACTATTTAAATATGCCTATATTGCACAATGTACTGTATATATTAAATATATTAATAGTTTGCATTGTGACTCAAAAAGATTCGATAAATTGAATATCCATTTTATCTCTTCAATTAAATTAAAAAAAGTTGTTAGCTTAATGACATTATTGTTTTGAACATGTGTCTAGAAAATGTTGTAAAGTTTTGGAGCAAACCAAAAGTAGTTTCGGCAATTCTCAATGTGTGTGTGTGTGAATGCGATACATTATACTACCAAGTTTCCTTTCAAGAGATAGTAAAGCCAATATCTGTACCTAAGAACTGTATATTTATTCATTTATAAACAATATTTTATTTTTGTTACAGGTGCGAACGTTGTTCGTGAGTGGTCTGCCTATGGATGCCAAGCCTCGGGAACTTTACCTACTATTTAGGGCTTATGAGGTAAGTTCACTACCAGCATTTTCTATAATATGTTATACAGGGTGCTTCAGACCCACCGTACAAAAAGGGTGATGCGTGAAAGTTTGATAAATCCTAATATTGAAACCACTTTCTTTTTTCTTAAAATATTTCCCTGCACCTACAATTGGCTGTGAAGAACTCTTAATTTGACAACGGTGCATACAAATGTAATTTCGATTTCTAAATGAAATCAAACTAACTGCCTACTGTTTTCATACGTTGTTCGCACATATTTTTCAGACCATTATTAGCAAACTTTAAATGCCCAAAGAAAATAAGGGTTACCGAAATACTAAAAACGAAAGTATTGCAAGAGGCAAAAGTTCTTTATTCTAATATTCACCTAAGGCAGTTTTTTCTTAACGTAATTAATACAAAAAGTTAGGTAGATGTTAATTTTTCCTTCCTTCCTATCCATAACAGAAAAAAAGTTTAGTTAAGTTAGGCAGTTCTAGAACAACGTTGTTTATATTTCTGCGCGCATAGGCAACCCGTAATCTATTACGCCGATCGCGCGGAAATAGGCGTTCAAAGGAATTTATTGGATATAATTTTCAAAAATAATTGGAATACGTCTGTAGCAATAAAGTCTTTAATGTTTACCTTTTTCATATAGTTCAATAAACTAGTTTGGTTAGTTTAAATTTTATTGGTATTTCAAATAGTTGAACTTTAAAAATGACACGCTTCTATTTACAATTATAATTGGAGGAATACTAGTACTCTTTATCTATATAGGTAACAAGAGTAGCATCAAACGAAAAATTTCTCTTTCAGTAGTATTTGCACCTACATAAAGTTATGCTTTAGGGTAATTACACTTTTTTAACATGTCTTGTACTATACTATCTTTCGCACGACCGAATTTACAGACTAATATTATGTAAGCAGGTTTTTTCAATTTGGTTATAAAATTTTGACATGTTAATTTATTTGACAGCTCTCACTTTGCATTGTTTTACTACTCCACGAGTTAGGTTATGGCTATAACAGCATCGGTATGTTTAATTTTCATGACAACCAATCTGAGGTTTGTAAATTCAAGTTTACCAGATGTATCAACAAAGCTGGGAAATACACAAAACAACACGGACGTGCGAAAAGATAATTTCATAGAGCAATTATATTGCTAAATTCAAAATCATTTAGCAATGTGGAAGTTTGCAACATAGCAACCTCTACCAGATAGCAACGGATTTTACACAAAAAAACACCTATGTGGTTGCTGTGTTCCATACCGATGGCGGTAAAAAAAGTCCTAGAAAAAAGAGCTTTGGATAGAGGCCGTATCAAATGGCCAAAAATGCAGATACGCCCTTTTCAATTAACTCGGCAGTACACTGAAAAAAAATATGAGAGTTAAGTATCTTTGTAATAGAGTAGGTAACAATTAAAATTTAGTATAAATCCCTATTGCCAATGGAATAGCATACAAATAGCCACCAGATATAGGGGTCAGGGGAAGCAAGGGTACCGTGATTTCTAAATTTTGTAGCCGCCTAAACAAAATCATTCCGACTACATTAGCGTGTTGGGATCTACCCCATGTAAGAGATTTTGCGTTCCACTGCAGGTAAAAATCAAGACTTTTACGCTATTTTTGAGCGCACAATAACAAACTGTAAAAAAAACTTTCACGCACTTCGCCGACATTCTGCGCAAGAGCCTAACTGGCCTCAACAAATACAAACCAGTGTCATCAACCAACATTTTCCACGTGATCATTTTACCAATATTAACTCAATAAGGATAAACATTAACATTAACAACATGATCAGTAATAAAAGCTAACTTTTTTTTAGGGATACGAAGGTTCCTTGTTGAAAGTAACAAGCAAGAATGGGAAAACTGCTTCGGTAAGTTTATTATTTTTTATTTTATTTGCTTGTGTCACATCTTTGTCCGAAATGTGTAGAAGAGATTTTTGTATAATACTGCAAATGCAATTAGAAAGTACTTTCATTAATGCCAGAGAATCATGTACCTTGTTTTAAAATTCAGAATAATTAGAGATAAAAAATATCCACTTTATATTTATTGTTTTAATGCTAAAGTTAATTAACCAAACCAAATAAAGGTTACTACGAATATAGTTCTGAAAATCTTGTTACTGCGGTTAGGACTCTAATCCCCGTGTAATTTAGGGCTATGCTGGTTGTAGTGCATCTAGTGCATTTACGCGTCGAAATCCTATGACTTCGAAACCACTTCTGTCGACTACTAGTAAATAATTTATCAGTATTATATGTTCGGTCAAGAGAAATACTATCCATTATACACTGCCATGAATAATCATTATTCACTAGTGGCGAAGTTCAGCCCACATAGATCAATGAGATATTTAGTAAAGCAGACATCGTTCCTCCTAATAGAATACCAAATACCATTTGTTTGGGTTAAGCGTAAGGGTGTGCTTTAGCGAAGTATCTAGCTATCAATCGCTCTAAATCATGATTGCAAGTGACACGTAAAAGACACATTAAAACGTGTATATTAGAAAGTATGTCGGTTCAAGAAATCGCAATTATTATTATTATCTTTCAATTGATATACCATTGTCTCTTCTGTAAGTTAAATTAGCAAGCAGGAATCAATAAAAACGTTCAATACAATGTTAAATCCCTATGTTCGAATTTGAGACCAGAGACCCGGTATAATGCAAAATAGATGATCATAGATCTAAATTATTCCATTGAAACCAGAATTCGTGATGAGTCACAAAAAGATTGTTTCCAGGGAGACAGCTAAACTTATAGCTAGCGAACTCAATGTGTTCAAAAAACTCCATCTTGATAACATCGTGATGTGCAACATTAAATAGAAGAATAGATAGACTTATACCATAACAATAATATTGTACCTAATAATAACATTAATTTCTAAATCCTTGAGTTATCGCCCAAAATACTAATCCATTCGATATCACGATGAGTTTTATTATTAGAACTTGTTCCAGATCGATTACTTACATAGACCGCAATATTTACTTCTTGCCTAATAGAAGTTTGTTCTTCGAACAGCATTGATCCAGCTCTGTTCAGCTCAGCTTCTGCTCTGATCTGTAGCTAGCTGTAAACTGGTGAGGAACGCCATGTTTTGACTAGCAGTTTATTGGTCACCTGGTACCTGGTTATTCTTTTGTTCGGACCGAAACATTTATTTTATTTCTAGTATCCGCTTCGAAAATAGAAATAATAATAAGTACCTTCTGGTTTATTGAAATACCGATAATGTTTTTTGTTCGGGAATATCATCGTGGTCCCACCATTTCTTTGAATATCATCTGCTAAGCGGGTGTGATTCCCATCAAGTACATCTTAGATTTGATCAGTTTGAAATGTATCGACACCTAGAATTGCCACATTGCGCAATTCGTCCCGTTTCTGTCAGATTTTAAGATTATTCAACGTTGTTCCTTTTCTTTCAATTACACGCTCATACCCTATGCTACTGCTTGTTTTTGAACAGTAAAAGAAACGGTACAAGGTTTGTACTGCAGCAGTTGCAAACAGTTTGAAACACTGCGCATGCGCATTTCAATTTTACCATACGTAACAATGGGCGCAGTCAGCCAACTCAACGTTGAGATACCACGAAATTGATTAGCCAATAAGAGCACTGGAATCGACAAGGTGTCCAATGCAATTCACCGCTGTCTCAACTGTTGAGCCAACGTTGAGTTGGCTGAATGCGCCCATTACGATGCGTCCACGTCGAACAATTTCAAACTGTCTGAAACCGCTGCAAGAACAAGCCTTAAAAAACGTATTGTTCTAGTATTATTCAACACACATTGAATATATAAAATACTTGAAGACTGTGGTTTGGAAATACAGCTTCTTTTTTTTAGCATAGCGAATTTCCTTTAACAACTACATACTACAACATTCACATACTTCAACAGTCGACGTTATTTTTGTATTATTGCTTTTTATTAAAAACTACACACAGATTGTTTACCAAATAAATGTTTATTGATTTTACTGTCGATGCTAAACACCACCGAGAGGATAGGTTTAAAGTTTAATGTCCCTCTTTAATGAATTACATGACAATAAGTTAAGCAACTGGTACTTCCACCAGGTTAATGCAACAGTTCATATAAACAGAAATAAAATTATTGGCGAATTAAGAAAAATATGAGTAGATAAAATTTCCCGCAGGATCTTGTAATTTAACCGCTTGCGATCAAGAATAGCAAAGATTTTTTTGGAATAAATACGAACAAACCTCATAAGTAGTCCCTTAGAATTAATTACTAAGTGCCAAACATAAAAAAAATTCAAAAATCTTAAAAAGTACCTTACTATATACATAATATCTAAATACGACAATTAAGTTGCTGTATTAAAACTATTGAGGAAGTTTTATTTGTCTCCTGAAAAATTTGTCATTTTGGAGTTAAGAGGTTTGCTAATAATTAGGGTGACGATATACCATTTTCCCATCCACTTTTTGATTGTGTATATGCTGTTTTGTGTTTTTTCCAGCTTCTAATAGGTTAGTGCCTTGAGTGACTAATAGTTAGTCATCGGCGTACATAGCAATTGCTTAACTGTGGAAATTCATGGATATGTACGTTGAATAATAGTGCACCTAAGATGGATTCCTGTGGCACCCTTTCTGGACAGCTCTAACTGTTGAGGGTTAACTCTTTCGCAAAAGCCGATTTTGTAATACTTATCAAATAGTCAAGGAAGTCGATGTATTGCAATTTGAATAATTAATCTTCTATCTAGACCTAATCGCAGGTTTGGGCTATATCCAAGAATCCTATTATGGGCACACCTTGTTTTCGGTACCTTTTTCTACGAATTTCAGAATACGCTGTACTTAAGTGTTGTTGCGTGTTTTTTAATAGTTATACCCAACTTTCCAGCTGACGGGTGTGTTAGTATTAATAATAATAAGTAATGCAGTTCGGCGTTGTTGTTGTGGTCTTACATGAATTTTACAGCGTTGCTGGATTTTTTTTAGGAATGATGGAGGCGCAAATGGTAAGGATTATAAGTGAATGACCTGACCATAAGTCATAACCAGCATCAATACTAATACTTATAGTTAGAGATATCATTGATGACAAATGAATCTTGAGGTCTTATTTTTGTTTCTTGTTTTGATCTGCCGGCGAATAAGTTTCCCATTGGTCGGATTAAAGTCCTTACTGCTAAAAACTTTGTAGTATTCACATTATTGATACGTTCCCGAAACACAATTATATTGGAAAAATATATTGGAATACTCATCCCTGATGCCTCGTCCACTGGTGGCGAAACATTTAACCCGATTCATGAAATTGATCTATTACTGTAAAAATTCATTAAATATTTCCCCTTCCATCTGTACTGTTTTAAAGAAACCTTGTAACTAAAACGTTTCTTTTCGGTATAAAACTAACTTTGCTTTCATAACAACATTAATAATAAATCTAACGAAAATAACACAAATGATAAAACTTACGCAAAACATACTTTCGATGGAAGTTATGGTTCGTTAATAAAACACATCAAGTCGAGGTAAAACTAATGTTACAGTGGATGGTGAAAGAAAGTGCACATTATTTAAATCCGAATAAATCCCCCTACACTTTCTTACTAACCAAAAGTGAAAATAGCGTCTAGTAAATGTCTTTAATGAGTAGTGACACAAACTAGTTAGACGAAACTACTAAATAGAGCAATTAGAGAAAGTTATACAGTAGCATTATAGCTAATACCTAAATAACAGGAATTTTACAGTTTACGTATACCTATGTGTAACCAATATTACTGTTACAGCCTGTGGGATTCGTCACATTTAATACTCGAGCTGGTGCTGAAGCAGCCAAGCAGGACTTACAGGTGGGTGTACAACATGTAAATATCTTCTACAATCCTTGTAACATATTTTTAGCACTACAATGCACTCTACACCTCATCACTGCAAAATAACAGCTTTCGCAGCATTTAAATGCATTCCTTCCACATGAATATTAAGCTCAAATACGTTTCATAAAAACGAAACACTAACAAAACATCTTCTGTAATATTAACATTGCAAGAGTAGGTTCATTGTTACACGATAACTTTAGATTGTAGGTACCTAATAACTAACATTTTATGAAAAATAGGTTTTAATTATTATTACTGGAATTTTCAAAAATTAAAAATGAATTTCTAAATAAATTATCTGATCTTTTTTTCCGACATTCTTTTGCAAGGTAGTTGTAGCCAGAAGTAGCTTTAGCCAACAAGAACTGCTTCTATTCGTACAAGCTATTCACTTGCTATTTAGTTTTTACAATACAATATATCAGGGAACAATATAATCAGTTTGTGAGAACGTAATAAGTGTAAATCGAGTAAATGTTGATTTATATAAGAAAACAAATTCGTAGAAAAGTCATGGGCAAAGGTCAGAAATACATCCTAACACATTTATAGTAGGTACTACTTGAAACATTACATACAGCTTCTCAGGATGATCACCTAAAAATAAGATACAGTTGAAATATTAGAACTTTTTGAAACTGTTCTGAAAATGTTCGCTAAAGCTTAGGTACCTATATTATACATTGAAAAAGTAAGTATATTGTTGTGACGTTTAATATTCATTTCAAACTCTTGTATCTACATAAAATAATAAAAAGAGTATTGCAATTTGCAACACTGTATTTGATATTCTCATGTTCGATGCTTGGGAAAAACTTTTTTATTCGAATTCATGGCAGTATTTAGAAAACGTTTTAATTACTTTTGCATCTTTTGTTTACTACATAACCTACGTTACTTTTGTTGTTCTTCAGTCTATTTTACTGTTGCTACAGAAGATGTTTTACATTATAATTGCCTAGAAATTTTAAAATATTTATTATCATACACATTTAACAAATATATTCCAAATTGAATTTAGAAAACACCGCATTTTCACACTAGTTTTTATATTAACACCATAGATGTTTGTATACATATATATTACAAAAATCAGTACCGCATTATCACAGACACCTTTTTTGTGGGCAATTTTGCAGCAGGGCGTAAGGTTTGACCCCGACATGCCTCAGACCATTCGACTGGAGTTTGCTAAAAGTAACACCAAGGTTAGCAAGCCCAAACAGCAAGCTGCTAACGCCGCCAACACGCACCCAACTTTGATGCACCCCCTCACTGGACGTAAGTACACACACTGCCCTATGAACAATGGCCGGTTAGTACCTATCCGCACACCTCTCCTCTTTTCCTTCACATGCTTGTGGTCCATACGTTTGGGTGTATGTATAGATGTAACTACATACACACATCTATATATAGTATGCAGGGTGTTTTATATAACTTTCCCCTCTCTTGGCGTCATGGCTAACATAGATTAGTATTATACAGGGTGATTTATAAGTTACAACAGGTGTAAAAAACTTGGAGGGTACATTCTCCGAAATTTAGGGTGTTTTTCCCAATTTCAATTTTTAAGGGGCGTAGTACCAGGGGTTTAGTCTTTGGTAACTATCCTCTGAAAAGTGGCCCCCAAAAATGTTTTATTCTGAGTATTTACGGAATTTAAGTACAATTCAGTTTATAGTTGACGAGATAGGTACCTAGGTACTTCAACTTCTATGAAGAATCGAATCAACATTATTTTGTGGCTTGAGCACACACAAGCCTAAGATCAGGTTATCTTTGAAAACAAAACATAAGTTGCTTTTCAATTTTACGTAATTTGTTGATTTGCATGTAACAAAATGAAAGGGTTTAGATTAGAGTGTAATTGAATATGTTAGATGGCGTATTGCGTGAAAAGACAAGAATACTTTTTGTTACTATAATTGCCCTGTCACATTCATATTAATGGTAATGATAGTTGAGATGTTAAAGTCCAGAAAATACTATCTATATTCAAGTGTTCACAATGATGTTAATGGTGATAGTGATAAAGGACATGTCTACCAATAGAAACGCAGATATCTGGCGTATGCGTTGCTTGACAGAGCATGTTTGAAATATCAGCAATTTATCATTATCAACGGATATGGTGTCAAATCCCTCTAATTTTTATTTGTAATATTATTTTCTAACTTTATTAGTATCAGAATTTTTAACTTTTTCAACTGAAACATTTTCATTTGTAATAAATTGAGCTTCTCCCATATTATGGCGCGAATTTTAAATTTGCAGATTCGTCAGCAATTTGGTTACATGATTGCGAATAGTGCTAACACTAACATTACTATTAACATCAACACGATTGTGGCAGGGCAGTAATTTAATTGACCTTTGCCAACCCTCTGTGGCAAGTTTTGTAACTTAAAGCGGGCTACCCGATTTATCTATCTAACGTTGGCAGCGCTGCCAAAGTTGTCATTGTTAGTGTTTTTATGTTGGTGTTCCTGTGGTGTGACGGTTCCTTTGAGTCGGCTGTCACATTTGTTTATTGTCAAAGGAAACGTCACACCACAGGAACACCAACATAAAAACACTAACAATGACAACTTTGGCAGCGCTGCCAACGCTAGATAGATAAATCGGGTAGCCCGCTTTAAGTTCCAAAACTTGCCACAGAGGGTTGGGAAAGGTCAATTCTCCTTTGAATTTTTTAGTAATTTTTTTTATTAAGTTTTTTTAAAAACGTGGGAAACAAAGTTGCATTAAAAAAGTAAGGCCTATTGTCACCACCAACTTTATTAATGACGTTGGCTCTGCCATTATCCATAACTAGCGCCCTCTGGCAGCTTTTATTAAATTAGTGCTTGACATCGTTGTGGATTGGTTGGATAGTACCACCTTACCCCTAGGATGGGGACAAGTATGGATTGTCATTCCTAGGAGAGTACTTCATGTGTATGGAATCAATGTTCCTCGGGGATTTGTCACTGTAGTCGCCAGAGAGGTGCGTCCTACGTAAACCAAATTTCATTGAAATCTATAACCCCTTTCCTTAAATACGCAGAAAAAAAATCATTTTTAGGGACCACTTTTCAGAGGCCAGTAATAAAATCAAAAAAATACGTATACCCTAAGATACAAGTTACTATAACATTACCATATGTACAGCACCTAACTGTGAATACGTAATTTTGAGAGGGGGTAAGGTAAGGTATAAAACACCCTTTATGCTAGATAAACTTGTAAAGGTAATAACCAAAACCGCTTCTGTATTTAAAGAATTACCTAATTTGTAATTTATTACTTATAAGACTTTGTTTTGTAATACAGTAGTAGTAGTATAAAGTAAATTAACTTCTGAACTTTTGTATATAATTACCTACTACTCAATTTCCGTTTTGCTTTAGCACTATTTGCACGTCAGAGTTGATTTGAATATTACAAATATATTCGAAAAACAGCTGTCAAATGCATTCACTCAATCAGTAGTGCAATATTATATGCATCTCGATCGGTGACCGACACTATGGTTCAAATCGAAGTTGCTACTTAAATTTTGTCATACCTATTACCTACGCTTACGTAAGGAATACATGCCTACTACAAAAAACATATTTTGTAAAAATTTGCTATGCTCTACCTATTATAATTCTGTGTAGTCTTTTTTTTTGGTGGCACGCTGCAGTAGCACCGCCCACCAACTTGGATTTGTTAAATGTCACAAAGCGATATTTCTGTGACAAGTTTTGATATCCTTTTTGTGCTCCTTAAATATGGACATAAATTGGGTATTTTTATCGTATAATTCAAAAAACTCTTGATGTCGAAATGAGTGAACTACGGGGGCGATGAGGGTAACAGTAGCTTCACCATCGATTTTGTTCCGAAGAGTTGTTTGCATTTTATGAAACAATATCCTAACTATGATCATTTTTGTATGATTCTTAAAGAGAACGAGAAAAATGAATCAAAATACATCATTTTAAAAATCCAAGATGACAGCGCTGCTATTACAGTGCATGTGCATAACCATTTCAGTTTATTCATTGTCATTTTCTTTTCCCTGAAAATATTTAAAAATTAACTTATAAAATTCAATTTTATTGTGCAGTGTTATACATGGTGTATTATGTAGGAGACAGCCCGTGCTGACATATTTGAACATATCGCCGTATGACCATAACAGAAATGTCACATGCCGAAGTATTAATTTATATGACTATGCCAAGAACACTTCCCGAAATGTTAGATTGCGGTTTAGTCATATGACAAAAACGATTATTTCATTAAAACAAATGCTTTATAGAGACTAACGTAACGTCTATTTCATTACTTATTACGACATTAAGTACTTGAATGCCATTTGCTATTACATTTTATCTTGTTCAATACATATTTGCACTTTTGTCACCACATTGGTTACGACAGTTGTGTCTTAAAAAGCCCTGTGAAGATTTTGATCGCAAACTGAATTTTTATCGATGGGTACATCTGGAGGTGCCAATGCCAAAAACGTTACGGTAAAATATCCACTGAAATACACTCCGGCTCATTGTGTACATGCGCACTTCGGGATGTGTTAAAACTGGCATAGTCATATTCCGAATTGTATCATTATTTCGGCATGTGGTATTTATGTTATGGACACATGGCGATATGTTCAAATATATTGACCACGAGCCGAATTCGCAGTCTGTCTTCAACATATGCAAATTGACGGATAATCGCTTTGTTGGTGTTGTGTTATAATAAGACAAAGATTGAATATACCAAAAATGTGCGCCAAGGTATTCGTTAGCGTACGTTTTCGTATTCGGATTTTCGTCTATTTCAAGCACTAGAAACAAACCCAGCCGCCGATTATTAACCAATTATTCGCCAATTCTCGATTAGAATAGAAACTAACGTTTGTTCCATAAAATAGGCCGTGTTTTAGGGTGTGACAACACTTTTAAATTGCGCTCCCCCATCTTGGCCGCGTATTTTCTAATAAAATAAAAATTAATATAGGCGCAATAATGTTACAAAAACTAAACAGTCCCATGAAATAGAAATGACTTCACTACCATGTCAACTATAGTTGAAATGAATTAAATTTACAAACCGTTCAGCTTTGTTTGAGTGAATGAAAGGGAAATAAAAGTTACCACATTTCGTTTCAAAAATAATTTAGATTTCTGTAAAAATCAAATACAATTTAAGAAAATGCAATATATCAATACTCTATCAAGTATTTTAAAGAAATCGTTATTTCATTTGATTGTACACATCTCCTGTTCTAATTCTTAATAAGTGCATGTTGGCATAGTCACATATTTTTCTGTAAGTACATCTGTCTTTCCACTGAGTGAAATATCTATTCATGTCTCAAGAAACAACAGCAGTCCAACAACTGAAATAAATTATTGAACTAACACAATACAAGGATGAACTAAAATTAAATTAGTGACTAAGACACGAGTTTCGGCTGGTATTTTTATACGAATTTGAATCACTTACCTTATTGACAAATAGTATTCAATGTCCAAAATCAAAAAAGAATATTGTACTGTTATTCCAAAGTTTAGTGACATCAAGAGAAAAAAAGAAGTCTGATAAAATACAGCGTAGCTATTAAAGATTGGACCAAAGCCGTGGCGCTCAAACGCTTTGAGCCTTTAATTTGAAATTTGGAACACTTGAATACGACATCACTTCGCATATTTTACAGTATACAATTTTTTTCTTTGACTCATACTTTCGGAGCCCGGCCGCCATCTTGAATTTTCGTAAATGGTAATCAGGGTATTGTAATACATCGTTACAAAGTTTGATTATTTTTCTCTCTAACCATGGTAGATTAATATGGGGTTACATAAGAAAATAATGCAAAAAAATTAAAATACAATTTGCCGTATGCTCAGACGGCTATTTATTGTATCCTTTAAAGTTTAAATCTAGGTAGCTCTACATTAACACAACGTCAAAATTAAACAAAAAACAAAATAAACAAACAATGAAGAAACAAGGTACCTACTAAAATTAAACAAACAATTCTAAAAGTTGAAAAACAAATACCATATTGTGATTGTTAAAAGTATGGTATCAAAACACTACTTAAATTCACGAAGATGTTAAAACTGTTTTCTGTCACCATACCCAATCAGTTTCTGCCAACCAATCCATGTTTAACAAAATTCAGATTGTTAAATTTCTACGAAAAGTATGACAATGTGTACTACTGTCATCTGCTAAACAATTGTTGGTTGTTTTTTTATTTAATTTTGAAGCTCTGTTAAAGTAAAGCCACCTAGAATTAAAGCATACAATAAATAGCCACCTGAGCGTACGGCAAATTGTTTTCTAATTTTTCTCCATTATTTTCTTATGTAACCCCATAATAATTTACCACAATTAGAAAGAGAAAACAGTAAGCTTTCTAATGATGTATTGCGTTACCCCTATTACCATTTAAGAAAATTCAAGATGGAGACCGGGCTCCGAAAGTATGAGTCAAAGAAAATTTTTCAGTACTATAAAATATGCGAAGTAATGTCGTATTGAAGTGTTCCAAATTTCAAATTAATATCTCAAAGCGTTTGAACGCTACGACTTTGGTCCAATCTTTAATAGCTAATAGTATATAAAATGGAATGAATGGCTTTGCAAATATCGGTTGATAAATTTATTAGTTTCCAGTAAAGAACTAACAGCCGTATTCATAAACAAATTTAGTCGTTACTAACGCGCAACTAGTTTAGCCAGGATCAAACCCTATATATAATTCTACGTATAGGATTTGATCCTGGCTAAACTAGTTGCGAGTTAGTAACGACTAAATTTGTTTATGAATACGGCTGTATAAGTTCTATTATAGGTTGTAGATACTCATTTTAAGGAAATACAGGTTTTGTTTTTAATCTTTGCTTCATTCTCATCAGGATGCCTTATTTGCAATATTCTCTCTGCGAGGTACGACTTAGTAGCAGAACATGTGGACTAAGTAGTGTTGTTGTATCTATACTACTATATTCCGGTTCCCAGTCCCCAACTGTCTGGATCCATCCCATCACCATCTTATAAATTTCTCTCGTACATTGTTTTTCTAATACTACCTGTTCATATGTTTCTTGGTCGTCCATGCCGTCGTATTTCTTGGGGTATCCAGTTCATACCTACTTTAGGGATGCGTTCTTCTCCCATGCGTTGCAGATGGCCATACCAGGTTAGTCGTTTATCCTTTATTTCCTCTAATATTGCCTTCTCCACGTCCATAATTTCTTGGATTCTTTCGTTGCTTACTCCATCTATACGGAATATACTGGCAGATCTTCTCCAATAATTCATTTCTGTCGCTAGGAGTTTGTTTTCTTCGCTTTTGCTAATTTTCCACACTTCACACCCGTATATCACTACACTTTTTAAGATTGAATTGTATATTTGAGTCTTCGTGATGTTTCTTATATTTCAAGCCCACAGGATACAGTTTAGAGCTTCTATTATATTCCCCCCCTAGTATTCTACTATTTATTCATTTCTCATGTGTCCCATATTCAGCTATAATTACTCCCAAATATGTGTCCTTCTTGGCATTCTTGGATTATTTTATTTTCATCTAGCTGTATATGTGCCCTCCTCCACCTCCAATACATAAGTATTTTCCATGTTCATGTCCAAGTCTCACTTTCCGTAGTCTTCTTTTAAGTTACGGCAAATGTATGCAAGGTCATCTTTATCTAAGGCAACATCACCTAATCGTCGGGAAAGTGTAAAGTACCTACGCATATAACGTTGTATCGTCTGTGATCTGAATTATTATTCCACGGGATTTCGCTCTCAACTTCTTCAGAGCCTCATCAAGATATATTTTAAAGAGAGTTGGGCCTATTTTTTACTTTAGATGCTGAGTCTTGGCATAATCATTTGATAGCTTGTATAATAGTGCCATTAATGTCGCTTTTTTCTGATATCTCCGATAGTTTACGTATTGGAACATTGTCATAGGCCTTAAGGTCATCGAATATTAAATGAGTTGCCCATGCAGTGACCATTCTTTTTACTAATAATTGTGTCAGGCAGAATATGTTATCAACACATGATTTTCCAACTCTAAATCTACTCTACTCTTCTTCTAACATAGCTTTTAGGACTTTTCCGTATAACTTACTCATTGTGCTTATGACTGATATACATCTGTAATTATTGCACATATTATCTGTATGTATCTTATGTATATCCTTATGTACTCCATCTGGGTACCGCAAGATCTTCTATTTTTAAAAGAGACGATAGCCCTCTCCATTGTTTCTAAATTGATTGGCATTTCTTCTCCATGAATTCAATATATTTGAGGGAAGTTTCTAATATATTCAGGTTCAGTTAATAGTTCTTTATAATATTTTTCCCATGTTTCCGCTTTGATAGTTGGGATATTGGTCCTGTGGGATTTACTTTTTCCCAAATTTCTTATGAATCTCCATGCTCTGATGATTTTACACCGCCTACGTAAGTGTCGAGTTTTTTGCATTTTCTTTTCCAGCATTTATTTTTTTTCCTATAATATTAGACGCTTATATTTGGCGTGTTCTCTTTTGTACTGTTTTCCATCTATTACATCTTTCCTACTTAACCATTTGTGATATGCCATTTGCTTTTTTGTTTTTGTTCCTCTAGTTCCTCATTCCACCAGTATTTCCTTCTTTGTAGTATTTCAGAGGGCTAAAGGGTAATCACTTTGGAGAGATGCTTAACAAGGGCTTGAGAAATTTCCTCGTAATTTCTGAACCAATAGGTACTCTAACCTTAGGTTCCTTTATTTTCCTGGTAGCCTGTCAGAGTGAGTAATATTTTCCTTTTCTCGAAGCTAGGTTTTGCAAATATTTTTTTTGTGCCTTCATTTTTCATTTTATGTAGTAACTTTTTAAGGTTGTTTGAAGCTCTCTTAAGTTTATTTATCTTGCTGGTATCTGCTTACTTCCCATATTTCTTTTTAATTTCCTCTTTTCTGAGAATAAATGTGGAGCATTTAGCGGATTATGTGTTTTTACTTTCTCATACCACCACTGGTATATGGGAAGTATTGATATGCCCTAGTGAAAACTGCGACGATTGGTACGAATTACTTTCCTTTCAGAACGAATATTTGACACGCATTTTTGCAATCCAGTTTTTTTAATTATTGGGTTTTAGTTCTTTACAATTTCTAAAACTAAGAAACATTCACAAGTGTAGTATGTGGTTGAAATTTCAATTAAAATCTGGGCTACTGCTTATTTATTTATATATTCGAATATTCGATATATAGAGAGTTTGAACATGTTGTACGTTATACGGTAACATTATTTTATGGCGCATGCGCAAATAATAGCGGAACGCTGATAATTTATCGGAGCACGTTATTTCACTAAGAATACCGGAGAGTTTAACGGTACCTAACCACAACGTCTTTTGACACTTTGACAGCGTGATTCGGCATTAATAATATGGCTAACGATGGTTAATAAAAGGAGACTCCGATTTTCAATCCAATCCAATGAGGTTATGTTCAATTATCGGTGAAGTGTGAAGTTGCTTTCCCTTAAAAGTTTATCGTTACCAGTCACATGACTTTACCGTTTACGGGGAATTTAACGTATAATTGCACAAACTCTCTATTGTTTATATCTATGGTATGTTTTGATATATTCTATATACAAATAATACATCGATATATTGATATAAATATCAAAACTATTTCCAGCCCTACTCACGTCTAGAACCTAAATCTAACCCGTGTATTAATTAAATTATTGCTCATCAAATGGTACCAATAATAAGATTAAAATTAAATTATTTATTTTAAAATACTAATTTAAAATTTTGCGATTTTTAAATACGACATGCCATGATTTTCAAAATTCGTCGGAATTTGTCAAAAATTTTAATAATTAATTGACTAGAACTATAAAATAAATTTAAACTATTAATTACTTTAATATTTATTGCAATATCCAAATTGGCGAGCAGGAATCAGCGAAAACGTTCAATACATTGTTAAATCTTGTTCGAGTTTGAGACCGGACACCCGGTATATTACTATGGACCCGTTTTCAGTTCGGCTTTAACTCCTGATTCAGGCAAACCAAGATTAATTGCCATGGATACAATTTTTGTAACAATAATTATATTAATGACGATTATTATTGGTTTAGCTAAACCGAGAGTTAAATCTGAACTGAGATGCGGGTCTTAAACTGTACACTATAGTTCTGCAGCCTTGAAAACAACCCAATTTTAGGATTTAACTACACTACTACTAATGTCTTAAGATAAAACTTAACTTTGTATGTATGCTTTATTATTTTGTATTAATTAAAAACATACATTGATACATACCATCACCGTTTTATTGGAGCGCATAAAATAACAATAATACCTACCTTATTGAAACTTGATGTTGAATGAATCTTTATTTATAAACAATAACCATTAAAAGTCACTAACGTATGAAAACTTTCAGATTTGGGAACTCCATTTTTTCCTGGAGGTCCTGAGTTATGGCATCATCCTTTGGCTTATTCGGCTGCAGCGGAACTACCAGGAGCAGCTCTTCAACACGCCACACTTGTTCACCCTGCACTCCATCCTCAGGTCCCCGTACGTTCCTATCTTTGACTATCTACAGACAAAACTCTGGACTCTCAGCTGCAACAAACAGGCGCCCCAGTACATCACGTTAGTTTTATTATACTCTTACAGCGTAAAACAGGATTCTGCTACATTATTTAGTAATAGGGTCATAAACTTTTTATTCATAGGTAGGTACTTACTTAGTGGGTACTGACCTAAATCAAAATTTTCAAAGAAAAACTCATCAATTTTATTCAGACAGTGCTTTACACACTGCTTTTAAACACTTGCTTAAACGTGCAGCTGCATTGAGTATAAAAATTCTGATAGTCTGGGATTCTGTCTTTTGTGTAATAATTAGAATTAAATGAATGAACGCTTGTAGACCCACTCTGCGTTAACCAGTACCATTTTAATATCATAAAACCGAATGCACAGAAATCGCACTAATCACTTATGTTACCATAAAAGGATTCATATTAAATGTAATTACAGCCTCCAATGTCTCTGCCGCATCCTACAGCACTGACTTCAATACATGCAGCGTCGTTACCACACTTCTTACCCAGTCCTGCCTTGGCCTCACCAGTGGGTTCGTCCTCATCCCAGCCTGGACTGGGAGTGAGCAATCCTCCCTGTTCTACCCTCTTTGTAGCCAACTTGGGCCAGTTTGTATCCGAACATGAATTAAAGGAAGTTTTTGGAAGGTTTGTGCCATATCAATATCGCTATAGTAATTCAGAGTTATATAAAAGGTTATGCTTATGATCAAGAGCCAGAAATCCTCTTGAATCACTCACAGTTCAATAGTTAGTGCAAGATATAGTGATACACTTATCTAAAATGGCATATTGAATTTTTGTTTTTGTTATGCAGAACCAACCTCATATGATGGAGACCCATTGGCATAGTATTTATTTTGTAAGTACCTATTGTTAGTGCTCCAAGTCCAGCGTCAAGGGCTTCAGATTGTAGACATTTTTGTCCGTCACTATACCTTGCACTTCATTGCATTCATGTTTTATTATTATTTTCATAACAATTCATCGTTTACAATACCTAAGCGATAGAATTATTAATATAGGAGATAGGGATTTTATGAATTGTGTAACATGAAAATTCGCGCTGCAAGCACCTTCGTTTCCACCTTCCCCAAATTGGTGCCGCATGTTACTTTGTTTACTAACATGGTTCAGGAATCACTCTTTCTTATTCACACTTTGAATGTGTACCCTCGCACTTCCTGTAGTTGCAGTAGTGCCCTGACACTGAGTTGCACCTGTGGTGTTCTTGTGCACAGCTTCCCTGGCTTCTGTCGCCTGCGCATGCACAGCAAGGGTGGATCCCCCGTGGCATTTGTGGAATACCAAGATGTGCGCTACGCTGCACAAGTTATGGCTGCTCTGCAAGGTTCCTTCCTTCTCTCCTCCGACCGCGGTGCCATTCGTATCGAGTATGCCAAAACCAAAATGGCTGCAGAGGTCGGTCTATTTGCCTTTGCTAACAGTAGTAGGTCATACTAGAACCAAAACTGCGTCAACTTTTTTCTTTATATAACATAGCAACATTTACCATACTTGTGCATTGTGCCCCTGTATTTGACAAACAAATACTTGCAGGGATCAAAAGGAGAAGAAAATGGACAATCTTAATTCTTATATGCCACTGAGTACTTGACAGCGAACGCTATTAGTAGCTGGCGGCCATTGTTAGCTGTACACCGAATTTGTACTGCTCATAGCAACCTAATATACCTATTTCTTAGTTAACAGTTGTTACACTATGTACTGTGGATGCGGACAGTATTTATTTGATAAATACAGGTATATCAATCAATTCAAAGTTACTGGGGAATAGTACAGGATAAGCTTATACCAAAGGTGCCCTAAATGTTACGTTTTAAATTACTTTAATTACAAAATGCATTGTAAATATCTACAGTATAATTGTAGATATTTATTATTGCCGACAGTATTGTTTTATGAGCTTTCTTTAGAGTACATGATTAACTTTAGCCTTAAGATTTATACAATAAATTATTTCAATTAAGCGTATATACTACCTATTTAATTTATAGCAATAAACCAAATTTTATTACACTTAACATATATGGTGTGTATTCAAAAACCACTTTAAACATATCAAAAAATCGCTTTTGATTCCTAACCATACATGTTATGAGTGTAATGGGTGTAAGTTAAGAGAGAGTAGTTTTGTGAGTAAACATATAAATCTTAACTATTGTTTGTTTATATGTACGCTCACTAATTATATAAATTTTACATCCTACCATACAATTATAGAGGAGCTTTATGCTTACCTAAACTAGAACATTTTATGAAGCATTTGTTAACTTGCAATCAAAACTTGCAGTTGCAGGAATAGATGTTTCGCGATATAATATAGTTCTGTTTGAGATACCTACTATTATTTTTAATGTACCTTACGTTTGATTAGTGTTTTGGAAAAGTACATGTACCTGTATTACTTGTTGCAATTCAGTCACTTTGAATATTAATTTCATAAAAAATTTGAACAATAACTTTCATACTTTTCTAATCACATGAAAGAAGCATGCCATAGCAGTACTACCTACTACTATTTACTAAACAAAATACCAACCACTTTTGGAATTCAGGATCAGTTTTTAGTGGGCGATAAAAATTTAAATGTAAGTAAGTAAAAATCAAACGAAAACCTATGTACCAAAATTTTGAAGTTTAATAATACTAAACTTTTACATATCATTGTCTGCGGGACCTTATATCAGACACAGATGCCTGGACTACCGTCCTACATGATAAGGAATCCATAATAATACTATAGATTATTTTGAAAAAGTAAGAAGAAATTAAAGATTATATAAGTATAATATAAGTATTAACATGTGAGGTAGGAATATAAGCTGAGTCGTATCAAGGCTTGTTACCTACTGAGGATGTTAATAGTCGATAGATTCCATGTTACTTATTAAATATTTCATGCTAGCGAAAATACTAGCTGCAAATTTAATTTAACACTGTCACTCACAGTCTTAGGAAAATAATAACCATATTGGTCATATCGGCTACTAACGCTTTGTTCTGGCGTCGCTGGCGGTATGGACTACATCTCCCAAAATGACCACATCACTAAACGTGTAAGATCGTGACTCTTTTTTGAACAGTTAACTGTTGTAGTCATTTTGGCTGTTGTGGTCACGCACTACTGTTCCCTGTTGTGACTATTTTGGGCGTTATAGTTCACGTCGTCAGAGATGCCAAAGCATAAGCGTCGGTGACCACTGTGACCAAAATGATGGATGGTGCTGGGTTTTGATTTGTAGTTATGCGGGGGCTGTTGGTCGTTATGACTCTCGAATTACGGCCATAATATTCACCGTTATGGACGATTTTTTTCAAAATATCCCTCTATTTAATTTTTATCGGCCAGTAAAGACTTATCCAATCAGCGGTTACTATGAAAAACAACGAGTAATTTAGTCCTTATAGTATGTTTGCCGAAAGATTCACAGATTCAGTAGTACATTTTTTACTGACACAACATTAAAAAACATTAAACATTAAAAACATTTCAAATTTGTGCCTTGCCTTGAAATGAAAAATGCTTGGCCGAATTTTCGTGGACAAAGGTGATGTTGGTCTATGATCAGCAATAATATCTAATAATTAACTATTCTTAAAACACGCATGTATCTGTCAATTACGTACTACAATTAAAAATATGTATATGAAATAGTATTGGGCTCAGCAAGAGAAAGAAAGTATGTATGAGACTTACTATTTACAAAATTATAATAAATATCTAAAGAAACTGTGACTGTGTAAAACCGGCTAGGAATACCTATAATGACAATCAGGTATCTATTCAAATGTGATACTCATTTGTAAGGGGATCACCTACTGAATCTGTTCAGCAAACATACTTAGGCCCGGTCTTTCCATCTCCTACTAATGCTTCTATTAGCTAATAAACGATTACTTGTCATGGATACTATTGTTACAAGAATTGTTTCCATGACAACTAATCGTTTATTAGCTAATAGAAGTTTTAGTAGGAGATGGAAAGACCGGGCCTTAATATATTAAGTAGGTAGGAAAAGTCTGTTCAATAAACATAAAAACACTTTCATTTTTTTTGAAGCTGATAGGAATTTTATTTTGCAAAAGTTTGATAAATCTTCCGCTGAATTTTTATATTTTACAAACATACCAATAATAGTATTCAATAAGGACCGGCCTACACGTGGTCTACCCTGGTGGGTAAGCGCTTATAACGGTGTCGTGGTAAAATTTACGTAGGTACGTGGGTCATGGGAGAGTACCTACTTTCCGTTCGTGCTTCTCCATGTAATTATAGTGCGTTTTTCGATTGTTGTAAGCTGTAACCGTACTGTATTTGCATGACAAGAGGCTGTACTAGTTTGTCCTCCGAGGTAGCCCACGTGATGGCCGTATTACATTTATGACTGGCATTAACTGCTTTTATGAAATTTGTGAAATCAAAAACCACTGTGTTTTTATATTTACTGAACGGACTCTAGGTAACCACTTATTTTTTGATATAATCACCATACATTATCTGTATAATCCTACCTATACAATTCTTTTGTTACGGAGGACGTCCATACATCTACTTAAATATGTTCTTTACTAGGAATTGTTTAATAATTGTGGAATATTACCAGATGTTTCAATTACTAAAAGCTTGGGTTATCGTGCTTTCGGTTAAAGCATACCTCTATACAGTTCTAAAAATCGCCTTATAGTCTGAAATTTGGTGTGATTGAATATACAGGGTATCTGCTAAGAAGAATCGGCGATATCTCCTTTATCTGAACTATTAAAAAAATTCGAGTAAACTGTAATATGCAACTCTGTGTAAGCACAATCAAATATTTTTTAGGGTTTAGCAATGAGATGAAATATTTTTTTTAGTTAGCTACCTCAATAAAGTTAATATTTTCTAAACACTTTAAATTAAAAAAAAACACTTATTGATAATTTATTGTCGTTTGCCAAATTGTTCTCTTTTACCCTCTATTTTTAAAAAGTGATTTTTGAAGTCGTTACTTAATAAAGTTATAAAAAAAATTATGTAATTAGTACTACTCTGGTTCACCTAACCGCAGTCTTGCTGTAATTATGCTTTGGTAACAAAAAAATCTGTAATATATAATATTTAAGTTAACAATTCTTTTTAACGGCTTTAGTAGTAGGTAGTCACTTTTTAAAAATACAGTATTAAAGAGACTATCACGGCAAACAATAATTATCAGCCATAAAAGCATTAATTTAAAATTAAATAATTTGGTAGTTACGCTGTATGTATTGTACAGAAAATCATGCATAAACACCTACATTATACCACCCATGATGTAGGTAATGTTGCATAACAACTAAATTATAGTATATTATTCAACTAGCATGTTAGGATGGCTATTATTCACGACGGTTACATTTACGAAACGAGCCGTAGGTGAGTTTCGTAAATAACCGGAGTGAATAATAGCCAATAACATGCGAGTTAAATACTATACTTTGTCCACGACTATTACTAAATAACAACAATTTTTGTAAAAATTTATAATTACCAGAAACATTTTTTTAAAAACTGATCAGCCATGACATTGTACCTACTATATCAAAGGCAGCAATTGTTTTTGATGTTATTCGAGAAACGTCAAAAAATTAATACTGTGCGCGAGATTTTGATTTTGCAAGTATTTTGTATTAAAAAAGTTAAAAATGGACAGCGACAGTGACGAGATGTCTTGTACACCACCGCATATAACAGAAGCTGCGAAAATGACTTCTTTAAGTTTGCTGGTATTGTATTGTATTTTGACATTTGTGATTTTGACGTACCTAAGAGTGAATTATGTACCATAATTCACTCCCATCCCGTAATTCACGGCAATTTATTATGGGTAGTCTTATATTTAACAAAACACATAAATAATCGATATAATTTAGTAGTCGTGGACAAACACAGTTAAGAGTTGTTAGAGTAAACAATACTTAGCAACCACATCATTATAGCTACAAAAACGTCAAAGTTATGTATAGATAAGTACCTTCTTTTACACGAATTATTTTTAAAAATTATTTTAACAGAAATAAAATTTCTTAACAATTATTACCTATTATAACAATAATAAAATTCAAAATAATATATAAAATTCGTTTATAATAGAGAATTATGGCAGTCATAAAATTCAAAACATTCATTCATGTCCTAATCCTCTGGATTATAAACTTAGGTATTTCATAATGTAGTATTAGGTATCAAGGTAACTAGTATTTTAGACTCTGGTAAAGCCTAAAGAATATTTGAGTGTGTCTGTACCTACATAGAGAGAAAAATTGCATGTTACAGTTTATTCAAGCAGAATTATTTTCATATTTCACATAATGAGATATACAGCTGATTGCTCTAGCAGACGCACCCTGTATAATATTATAATTAAAATTTCTTAAAATCGTCCATAAATCATGAACCAATTTTAATGTTAAATAATTAAAGTACTAGTATGTGCATTAATATAGTATGTACTATACTATAGTATATATTTATATATCCTTATTGAAATTTATCATTGATTATTCTAAAGCGCATTGCTACTGTTAAATTTTCAAATTGACTGTAACAACAGACCAATGTGTTGGTTATTAACCAAACTAGTTAGGAAAATTAATCAGCAGAGACATTATAGTATTGTAATTGTATGTATTTCAAAGTCTATTGAATATTTAATTTTTCAACTTTAAGTAACAAATTACACTCCCGAGAAACTAAAAACAGAATATTCCGTAGGTACTTACATTATCGTTAAGTTAACTATGGAACATAAGTTTCCCTCTAGTCGTATTCACATAGGTAGTACTGATTTACCATTGTATTTTAGTACATTCTACTGTCCTAGAAACTGCGTATTTCATAAAATTGATAGCTATTTCCAAAACAGCAAATAAATAAAAATATGGAATCTTGTCTATTTATAGAAATATTTCAATAAAGAATTTATTTCGTAAATACGAACCAAACACTAAGATTTGCAACATCTACGTTCATAGAACTGTTCACATTCCTAATTCATAAATATCGCGAAAAACTCTTAATATACCAATTTTCTGTTAACTCTTTGATTAAAAAGTTATTATAAAATGCTTAAACTGTGAAACTTTTTCGACTTTGGTTGAGAAATACATTTCAAAAACATTTCGGTAATTAGTTCGTATAATTTAATTTTTAGGAATGCAAAATCTTTGCTGTTTATAATTTTTGAAGACGTTGCAACGATGCGTTAGAAGCTGTTATGATTTTTAGCGTAGTGTGCGTTGATCTGTCACTGTCGCATTTTTAGAATGTAAAGTCAAATAAAAATTGATATTAGAATACATTCAGAAAACTCCAGTGACGTTTAATGTGTCAAATGGAAAATTTATTTGACAAATATGAAACATTATCTGTCATTTTTAATACATCCTGTGTGTGTTATTAAAGAGTAGTACTTCTTCAGCTACGAAATTTCGTATCAAAATATTGGATTCATCTGCACTACGTCATCAATTTTTTTAATGGCGTCCATGACGTCATGAATTACTCTGTTTATATTTATTTATTGTTTCTCAAAACGTCGTTTGCTTTAATGTGTTTCTCAAACTGTCAGAGTGACGAGTGTAATATACACAATAAAAAACAACTACAATGATCATGTGCTTAAATAAAAACTTATAGGGCGAAAAAAAAACTAATTAGTAAACGTTTTTATTTTTTGCAGGAATAATATGAATAGGTACAACTAATTAATAAAAATAATAACTATAAAATAAAATTCTATGGGCTTATAAAAAACATACTTTTAATACGTAATTCACAAAAAAAAATTAAAGTTTTATACTGTTTCAAGATTGGTACTACAAAATTACCAGAAAATGCGATTGATGACGTAGATGCACCATTAGCGTGCCCCGCCTATACTTAATCTTTTCGAATTCCAAAGCTTACTAGTCATATGCATGAAAAAATTTCTTTCGTGTTGCACATTAGATACTGTCATTATTGTTATTGACATCAGGTAAGTTATATAATTTTGTCATATCTCAACGAGAATGTAATATAGGTATACCTATAGGTGTAGGAATTGTAAAACTAACACCGTATTACAATCACGGGTTAAACTTTAGATTATTTCAACATCGTATTAAATTGAAATTTAAAAGTTAAAATGTTAATAATATTTCTAGTACTTCATTATTCAGGTTTTTTTTTATTATATTATTACATCTACAATATAATTTCAGTTTATACCAAATTAATAAATTAATTTGAAATTAAAATCTGTTGGTTCCACAGCCATAATTTTAAATGTTCAACTTCAAAAGCAGTGATAACTCTGTACCTACCAAGTATGGTGAGAGTAGGTAATTAAAAATGCCTATTTTAAATGTTTTAACTTTTTATGCCTTGACAGGTCATTCTTATAATACCAAGTGCTATTATAATATTTTCTTTGTGATTTTATAAGTGAGTTCCATAAAACACTTTTGCAGCATAGTGCTGGTATACCTACTGCAGATATTATAAAAGTAATTTTTTAAATACTTAAATTCAATAAAGGTCTTCACTGTTTCGACATATTACTAATTTTACCCCTAAGAATGTTCTAAGTGTTTAACACAATTGAGTAAGTGAAAACATAACGTGAACTAAAAGGTAGATACTAGGTACTAGGTAAACAATTCAAGTTACCATGGAGACTATCAGTCTAAATTTAGTGATTCTCTTGAAGTAAGTATTAGCCGAAGTTACTACATGAAATGTTAGATAAACACAAATCACAATTGCTTAAATACGAAATTATCAATATTAATAATTGATTTAAAAAGTATTCGACTTAATTAGCAGCATTTAACACAAATATATCGAAAGGTAGTAGTTTCACAATGAACGCATGAAACTAAATATCAATGTGAATGAATGTGAGGAATAGCAATAAATCAATATTCGTAAACACAAACTATTAAAAGATAAACAAACAATTGTATGGCATGTCGTTTTAATAAAATTATAAGGCAATAACAACATTTCACTTTATATGCAAGTACAGGTACATTATACTTTTATATTAACCAAAGCTTATATTATGTGGTAATTTAAATGACATTGTTTTATCATATTTATATGTTTGAAATTATTTTTTATATAATTTTATAGTTTTTTACACTTATCTACTAATCTTTGACATATAGTCAAAATCATATGATGTTAAAATAGTGATAATTCTCTATTATCTAGATTATATTCAAATAGTGTTGTAGTAGTGCTTTTTGTGTGACGTTTATGTGATATACCTATCTATTATCTATCATATAAGTGTAATTTTAGTGCCCGATTTGTTAATCTGGCATTAGGTTCTCCAAGGCACTGAATCATCTACAACTGTTTTGCAGTTTTATATCAGTAATGAACATAGTCAATTAAAGATCTGCAATTCAAATTTTATTACTAATGTAGTATTTATTGATTCAATACCTTGGATCCACAAAATGCAGATAATAAGCGGTTCAACTACATTACTCAAATAATTGAAAGATTAAAAATTTTGAATGCACAAGAAAAATTGAGTAATGAAGCTGAATCGTTCTGCGTTATATTTCCGTCCAATGCATGTCAAATTCGACATGCTATAGCTCAACAAAAGAGCGTGGGTAGGGTGGGTGCGGATCAGGGTGATTAAGCTGGGTTCAGCGATCTTTGGGAACTATAGAAAACATATCAGCTTAATTAATTAATAAATCTAATACCTGTTATATGCAATCCGACCTTTGTATGTTGTCTCGTAACTGTGTTTTTAATAGCAGAGTATATGTGTTTAAATTATATGCTCTTGGTAATATGGAAATTTGTCTGTGCTGATGGCAAGGCTTTAATGAGCCATGCAGCCGTAGCATAAATTATGTGATATATGATGTATCAATGGTATATAAACTAGCCACAACCGCCTTCTCTGCTTTAGGTAAGAATAACAAACACCACTTTCTAAACATATCATGATCTGTGCCCCATGTTAAGTGACATCTTAAATTTTTAGCAATTAAATAATGTATGAAAATTTGATAATACCTATTTAAAAATTATGACTTTACACATATTATATAAGAAAAATTAATAATCCTTAAAATAATGGATTACTTACAATTTGTATGATTATCATTGGTTGCAGTAAAATTAAAACATTTGTAAAGTGCTGTGTAGTGTGTATTTTGTACCCAGCAAGCAACAGGTGGAGGCATCAGAGGCCTTTCCACCTAGCCTTAGTAGATTCTGTCATATTTAAGAACTGGAATGCATATCCTTACTGTAGGCGTTACCATAAACTTAGTTTAATGTAACATGTGTTGAATTGTTGGTATAGAAATCTAAGTACAGGATTAACTCGATGGAAACTGGCAAGGTAACCCTTGCACCAGTCATTGTTGATACTAGTCACATATTTGTATAACCCACCCCACCATCTTGCCCCTTACTGTCTTGTTAAAAACAAGCATTCCAAACAAATATTAATTACTTATACCTGACAACGTACTTATTAGCTATAAACTGTATAGGGTCCAAAAGATGGGAATAAAATGTATTATAAGAAATAATTGTAGTTTTTGTTAGTACTACTTGCCTACTTCCCATAACACATCACACATCTATTGTCGTTAAATGGACCAATCGGTAAGTAGCATGGTATATAGGGTAAGTAGTACCTACATAACAATCCAACATCAAGATAATTTCTTATCTAACATGAAAAAGACTGCCTAGGTAGCAGTTGGGTTTACCTATGTGTCTACAGGTAGTAGGTACCAATCTTTAGATGTAAAATTGACTTAGAATTTCATACACATGTAGCAGGTATAACTACAGTTATACCTGCGTATTTTGTAAGTCGTGGTTGGTAGAAAGTAATATTAGCAACATGAGGAGCTTTCCAATTGCACGCGGTTATAACTTCGCGTAGCACTGAGTTGTCCCAAATAGGACGGAGTAGCTCCGACCTATTTAAATACAAATGCAGATTGCAGACAAGAAGCGAGGTTAACAAAAATAGTATGAAACACGTGGGTTAGGTACAAGTAGAGTCAGGATGCAGCCTAATATTTCTTTCTACCAACCATAACTTAAAAAGTATAACTTGAAAAAGGAATAGTATACGTGTGTGTGTGTGTATGAACGCCGACCGGTATGACCTACAAATTAATAATCTGTTTTATTGCGTCAATTTTACATGTAGTCCAGGGAATAGAGACATGTGTACCCATTACTTTAGAAAAGGCAAAGTAGTTCTAATTTTTGTATATGTGATATAATATAGGTCAGCCCGTGATTCAGAATCCAAGTTTTCGAGCTCTCCTCTTATGTGTTCCCTGTGGCGCATCAAAACCGACGAAAATCCGATCGGCTTTCAGTTTATTGAGCATAACGTTTTACTTTCTATGAGCACTCTTCCAAAAATTGTGAAATGTTTGAAAAATTATTACAAAAAAACTGGCCACACGATTTCGTTTAAATTTTCTACACTTATGCACCTTGTTAGATACATTTTTGTTTTTTGATTAATGCTAGAATTTCACTGTGGCGCCCTCTACGAACTTTGAATTAAATATATATTATTTATGTTCTGACTGCATTAGTTAACAGTTTATCAATGTGCAATTTTCCTGGGGGAGGTCATTGACCAATTGACCTAATGGAGGAGCCGCCACTGCTTAATATTACGAGTATTGTACAGGCAGACAGGTATTGTACTCGGCTTATTGCTGACCGCGGTGCTGCGCGCCTTGGTCAGCAAATTTCGCCTCGGTAATGAAGCACTTTCCAACAAGGTTTGTAAGTATAACTATATTATTCACAATCATTCGTCTTAAATAACAGAAAGTCAGTAAACAATTTACCAAATTTGGAAATTAGTTTTAATACCGTGACTACACAAATTATTTCGAATTTTGCCGTATTCATGGTTTCCAAATTCATTTTCTGCTTAAAGAAATATTAAGAACAAGATCGATCTTCCAACTTCGCTTTAAACAATCGCTCATACCTTCTTTATCAGATCCAGATTTGGACGATAGGGTGGAAGCCTCCAAATTGAATTGTTCTTCTAGGAGCATATGAACCGTATACAAGGTGTAATAAAAAAAGGTATCCTCTACTTTGCAAGTGTAAATGACGAAAAAAAGGGAGCAAATTTGGTATTGATTTTGTTTATACGTGTTTTGCAATTTCGACAATTCATGTAACCATGTTTACTTTCCCATACCACCACTGGTATAGGGGAAGTATTGATATCATGAAAATTTTGGAAATCGAGATTTTCGCGGAAATACGTGTTTTGGGCCCCCAGCAACCCAATAAATTGGTCTTGAAAAAATGTCTGTCTGTGGGTGGGTGGGTGGGTGGGTGTGTGTGTGGGTAGGTGTGTATGTAACGCCTCTAACGCAAAAACTAGTGAACCGATTTTGATAAAATTTTAAATGAAGGGGTATATCGAAAATTCATCGACAAAATAAACTTTTCAAAAAAATCCGAAACCGGAAACGGTAGTTAGACATGTTTTTTTGGTAGCATTTTTGTCAGAAACGGAATTTTGAAAATCTGAGAAGGGAATATAAAAGAATACCATAATTCAAGGGAAATATTTTTTTGACGGACTCTCTAACTTCAAAATGGCGGCCGCTATGAATTTTTCAAAATTTCGAATTTAACGCCCCATAACTCAAAAACCAGTTATCTGATCAGGTTCCACAACGACTTGTTTGAAAGCCCTTTGGGGGTACTACACCATAAAAAAAATTATTTAGTAAATCCAAAAACGGTCGCAACGGCGCTCTTCCAAAAATTTTAAAATTTTTGAAAAATTATTACAAAAAAACTGCTCTAACGATTTTGTTTAAATTTTCTATACTTATGCAGCTTGGTATTAGCTACATTTTTGTTTTTTGGTGAACGCCAGAATTCCACTGTGGTTTTGAAAATCGAAAATTGATGCTCCTATGGGGCATTTATTAGTCAAAATATGAAAGAAGTGTGAATATAAAAGTTATTCAGTATATAGTTCTGCAATTTTCTAAATATATATTATGCATACAGGGCGTTTTGTTTCCATAGTACAATAAGCAACTTTGTTATTTTAAATGAAACACCGTGTATATTATTATATAATTGAATGCAAAATTTAATTATCTATCACATTCTACAAGGTGTTCATATAGCTAAAATGTACGGTTGATGAGAAATTGGCGAAGTTCCGTTGCGTTTGGGTGTCTCTCTTCTGTACGTATCGAACCCTTATAGTTTCTTTTTTCTCGCCATGCATTCAAGTGATTTCCAGGGAGTTTAAATAGAAACGTTGTTCAGTAGTATACAAGGTGGTTGGTTTTTCATTGTCCGGCTTATATCTGTTGAAATATCAGTTGCGGATCCAGAGGGAAGGCGCGAGGGGCGAGCGCCCCCCCCACCCCCGCCAAGGCATAATAACGTATCATTTTATCACATCAGATAGTTATGTAAAATTTGGGGAAATTTCAGGGATTTAGACTAGCAGTGACAGAGGCGGTTTATTTTCACTACTTTTTGAAGAGACGGCAGGTAGTGAATGATCCATTCAGGATAAATATTAAATAATATAAGCCCAAGCGATTAAATGTACTTTGTATGTATACCTACTCAAAAGATTATGTAAAATTTTAAGCCTCTTTAAAGTAACAATAGCGACGTTTTCTAGAAATATCTTTGTTAAGAAGTTCGTTGAATGTTTCAGACAGTAGATATATTTTGTATACAGATATTTTAGTAAAACTGTCCTTTATGGTATTACCTACTATATTTAGTTAGATAATATAATCGTTAAGCAACTCATAACTTACTCATACAAATCTAACAAGTGAATAGAAATGTATAGCCTAACAAAAGAATAAAGAAAACGTTTTTCTTTTTTACAAGAATTTTTATGTAGCTTGCAAGTTGTTAAATATTTAGAAAGTAAAGATTTAGATTAAGATATGCTGATATGTATCTAAATTTTAAATAAATATACAAACATGCAAATTTCATAAAATACCCAATTTAGCGCTTTAAATTGTGAACCGTCGGTCAGTGATTTCCACCCCCCCCCCCTCAAGAAAATTCTGGATCCGCCTCTGTGAAATATTGAAGTACAAGAAAAATTTAAAGGAGCGGCTCAGCTGAGACCTATAAAATAGCGCATAGAGAAGTTGATTAAAATCTTATTCCGCAAAAATATACAAGGTGTTCGATTTAAAAAACCTAAGTTACATAATATAATTATGGATTTTAACAAAGTTACGCTTGAAAATGTCAATAAGTTACATAGTTTTCCGGAAAATGAGTAGAGCGTGGAAAAACTTGTTTTGCGCTATTTTATACACCAGCAGCAGATAAAAGCTGCACAATGAAAAATCAGCCACCCTGTATAGCTCTGCATTCTCCTAAATTACATATACAGGGTCTTTGCTTTTGAGAGTACAATAGCCAAGTTTGATATTTGAAATAAAACACCCTGTATATTATTGTAGTTGTAAAATTAAATTTTGTTGTATAAAATGAGATGTCATATTATAATACAAATATGTGTTTTGTAACGTTTGCAGATTTATTAAATATTTGTTAGTTTTGTTCCATAGTTTTGAATCAAGCTGTAACAAATGATATTTGTAATTTTAAAAAAAACATGGGTTAAAATCATAAACCTTGGGTTAAAATGACATACATTCGTGCTGCTTAACAATCAATCCTAGCCTCGCAGGTAGGCGGATTATCTATTGCTAAAATTTTGAACGTTCTCTCCAAATACCAGGTAGGTACCTTAACTAGATAAACAATTCTAGGTAAAACCCTAATTTTAAAAACCCAAATTTTAAGGTATATATTTTATAATCCGCTCAAAACTTTCTCTGTATTGATGCGAAAATTACGTCCTTGAACAAGTAAAGGAGAAGAATTTGGAGAATTTACAAATAGATAGATATAACGATTATTTGTTTAAAAACAGTTTTTATAAGTATATCTTTTTATTTCGAATTTTAGGCTTTAGTTTGAATGTTACATTTTTTTATATACCTACTTTTCTCGATATTTTGTGGGTGTAGGTACCTTGTAATGATTATTATTTAGTAGGTATCTAATAATAATTATTTGTAAAATTAGAAATTAGTTTGTTGGATTTATTTATTCAGACCGCCTCGGACATAAACTATAGTAAAACAAATTACAATCTGGGGGTGGGCCACAAGAAACAATAGCAATACAGTGTAGGGCCCCGAAAATCTTAAATCCGCCACTGACAATAAGCGACTTTTGTATTTGAAATAAAACATCCTGTATATTATTGTAGTTGTAAAATTAAATTTTGTTATATAAAATGAGATGTCATTTTGTAATAACAATATGCGTTTTGTAGTGTTTGCAGGATTATTATTATTAAATATTCGTTAGTTTTGTCCATAGTTTTGAAGCACGCTGTATTAGTTATCTATTGTTAAAAGTTTGTACATTCTTTCTAAATACCAGGTAGTCCCACAATTCTACCCCGTTGGACCCACGCGTGCGTTTATCTCTTTCTAACTCGGCGGTTGTTGTGACAAAAACTTTGAACGTACAGTGTATTTCTAAAAACAGACGTGAGAAGGAAACGGCTATATATTGTTGATGTCGTAGTGACATGCAGCGCCAAGTCGAAATGGAATATTTTAAATTGTAAGTGATTTTACAGAGTATGCAAAGGGTTGTACTTACGTAACAATTCTTGCTTTTACAGAAAATTTTAACCTTGACAAACATTTGGTGGGGGGTAATGGTTACATTTTATCTTCATCCTGAGGGTTGTAGGAGCATTCCACTGTTGACCTTACAAGTGAACGATTCTGGTAAGAGAATTTTTGCTGTTTTAGCTGACATTAGTGGACAAACATTGTTATCATTTTGATGTTTGTGTTATTATTGTGATTGTTTTATTATTGCTAGGAGTATTATATAGTTAAGAGAATCTGCGACTTAGTGCTATTTTCATTATATTAGATTTTTTTATTATTATTACTATCATAACAAGATGAAATTCAAACGGTTTAATTTTAAAGTAGATTCTGATTTCCAAAATCCTAAAGTACTAATAAGGCACTTCTCATGAAGGGCACAAAACTTTTATACAGTCTTCAAATTTTAGAAATGCCGTTGTAGCTACCTGCTTTCGGATTTTTAAATCTCCGTATTTATGGGACGCCGGCGATATTGATGATATTTTGCAATTAGGGAAAAGTGAAGGGAAATATGAATATGTCAAAATTAAAAATAAACGCTACAAGGTCAATGCAAATCAGTTAGACATGAGTGAAGGCCAGTTTTTGGAGAATATTGAAGAATCATTGTCAAAGTTTTTTATAACTTTTCAAGTGGGTATATTATCATGTAATAATAAATCTGTTGCTTTGTTTAAAGAAATTATTAACGATACTACCGAGTATTGGATGTTTGATTCAGAGAGTAGTTCGCGTATTACAGCGAAAAATGTCAATAATGGGGTTGCGGTAAGCTGTAGTTTTGAAACACTCCATTATTTAACGCAATTGTTAAAATATAATTTTATTCAACGTTTAAATGCCCCTCGGAGTAGTATGTTCAAATTGTGTCCTTATAAGATTGTCGAAACAGTCGCGAATAGGAAGGGTAGAAAAACTGACTTAAGTGGAAAACTACGTATCCAAAAATTACGAAAAAAATTAGAATACAAGGAGAAAGAGTTGATACGTAATAGAGTAGCTATAAAAAAATTAAGGGGTAACGTAGAATACAAAGCCAAAGAGTTGATAAGAAATAGAGTGAGTACGAAAAAATTAAGAGGTAACATAGAATACAAATATAATGAGTAGGTAATGGTTTTTAAAGCAGCCAATTTAATTATAAAATTTTTCCTACTTTTTTCTTATATGAAAAGAAATTCTAATCAATATATAGAAAAAAGGAGATAAATGTCAAGTGGTACATATTAAAAATACAGAAATAAATAAAACAACACGTAGGTGACACTAGATGACATATTTAATTAGTTAACGTTTCGCATTCATTTAATGCTTCTTCAGAACATCTTTTTTTTAAATTTTTATATAAATTAGTTTAAGTTATGTTATTTATTAACAATATTGTAGATCTGTAAGTTATAAAGGAGAAATATTAATATAGGGAACTGAACTGTAGTTATAATCAATGGAAAGTTTTAAAATGTGAAGTGACCATGAGATTTAAACTTTAAATTTAAGTAAATAAGAAAATTTATAAACTTACCGATGTTGAAAGCAGTAATAAATAATTATATGTAAAAGACTAGTATAAAAATTGATAGATATTGGATTATTATCACAGAAGTTTAAAATAATAGATGTTTTATAGTTGCAGGTTTAGTACGGAATGAAACAGGCAATGTGTTAATATTTTTAGTGTGGTGGGAGGCGTTTGTATAAAGCGGAAATATGGAATAGACGTTAAAATATTAAGAAAAATTTTTTTTTATAAATTAGAGATATTGGAACATAATAAATGCAAAGTCAAGATTTTGATTTTAAGTATTTAATATGAAATTAAAAATATTAAATAGTGAAAATTTTTATTTTGTTTTATTTTTGAAAAAAATATAACCTCAACAAATTAAAACAACGTAACATTTCAATTTCCTCAATTCCCATACACATACCACCCCCTATAATTCAACAAAATAGAAATAATAACAACACTAATAAGAATAACCTTCCTTTTACATACTCATCCATTCCTTATATTCCACAACTATCTGAAAAACTAAACAAAACATTAAAACCCTTTAATATTCATACTTCTTTCACAAATAACAATACCCTTAAAAAACATTTTTATACTAATTTAATGGATAAAATTAATTCAGACCTACGCTCAATCGTCATTTATTCAATTCCATGTAATGATTGCAATGCTGTGTACATAGGACAAACTAAACAATGCATTAAAACAAGAATTAATCAACATAAACTCTCCATTAAAAAAAAACATTAACCCCCCAAAAACCAAACACAGCCTTATCAGACCATGCTTATGACAACTTGCATAATTTTAACTTTCATTCTACATTAATTTTACATTCCGAAAAAAACCTCAAAAAAAGATTATTTTTAGAGAGCATTTCCATTAAAAAGTCTCCTACTTGAATTAATTATAGAACCGACACTGACAACTTAAACTGCTTTTATGACAATTTACTAAAATAACTTTTTACATTTTACATTAACTTTTTATCTCCCCATTCAAAATAAATTAAGAAATAATTATAATTTTTTCAAAAATAAAACAAAATAAAAATTTTCACTTTTTAATATTTTTAATTTCATATTAAATACTTAAAATCAAAATCTTGACTTTGCATTTATTATGTTCCAATATCTCTAATTTATAAAAAAAAAAAATTTTTCTTAATATTTTAACGTCTATTCCATATTTCCGCTTTATACAAACGCCTCCCACCACACTAAAAATATTAACACATTTCCTGTTTCATTCCGTACTAAACCTGCAACTATAAAACATCTATTATTTTAAACTTCTGTGATAATAATCCAATATCTACCAATTTTTATACTAGTCTTTTACATATAATTATTTATTAGTGCTTTTAACTTTTTTTTTTTCATCGGTAAGTTTGTAAATTTTCTTATTTACTTAAATTTAAATTAATTAAATAAATTAAATCTCATGGTCACTTCACATTTTAAAACTTTCCATTGATTATAACTACAGTTCAGTTCCCTATATTAATATTTCTCCTTTATAACTTACAGATCTACAATATTGTTAATAAATAACATAACTTAAACTAATTTATATAAAAATTAAAAAAAAAAGATGTTCTGAAGAAGCATTAAATGAATGCGAAACGTTAACTAATTAAATATGTCACCTACGTGTTGTTTTATTTATTTCTGTATTTTTAATATGTACCACTTGACATTTATCTCCTTTTTTCTATATATTGATTAGAATTTCTTTTCATAATATAGAAAAAAGTAGGAAAAATTTTATAATTAAATTGGCTGCTTTAAAAACCATTACTCATTATATCTAAAAAAAATTATTCCAGCCGTATCATCCTAAAGCTTTTGCTTATATTTAAATAGAATAGAAAGAAAGGGAATTAATTTGTAGAAAATCAGGAATGAAAAAATTAAGGGATAATGTAGAATACAAAGAGAAAGAGTTAATTAATAGAAAATCAGGAATGAACAAATTAAGGGCTAATGTAGAATACAAAGAGAAAGAGTTAATTAATAGAAAATCAGGAATGAAACAAATAAGGGGTAATGTAGAATACAAAGAGAAAGAGTTAATTAATAGAAAATCAGGAATGAAAAAATTAAGGGGTAATGTAGAATACAAACAGAAAGAGTTAATTAATGAACAAAAACGGAAACGGGAAGTTAGGAAAAACGACGACGAAATTAGACTATTTGAACAACAATGCGACCTTCAAAGCAAACGAAACAGGCGCGAAAATGATATATTACGATTTAGGGAACATGTTTACAATAATTTAGTAAGAGAAAACACTAATTCTGCGAAATTAAAATTAGAATTTATAAAAATTCGAAAATGTACTCCAAATTTTATATGTTGCTGCTGCGAAGTACTGTTCTCTAAACATTCTGTTATCAATTTTAATATTACAAAACTGGATAAATTTTCTAATTATTCCAAGGATAATTTAGTCAGTTTAATAATAAATTATGATTCGCCGTTCATTTGCAGAACGTGTGATAGATACCTAACCCTGTCAAAAGTACCCACATTAGCCACAAGTAATGATTTAAAGTTTATAGATTTACCCGATTGCATTCAAAAACTGTCACCATTAGAGGAAAGAATGACAGCCCCTTACATAAATTTTATGCAAATTAGATCTTTAAAACCGTATGCCTTAAATCCCCAGTTAGGTCTTAAAGGTAGTGTAGTTAACATCTCTGTTAAAATTAGCGATATGTTACAAGTTTTACCGCGAGCATTTGACAACATGGCTACAATTCAGGTCAAATTAAAGAGGCACATTGAACACAAAACGGACTACATGTATGAGACCATCAGACCAGCTATAGTTTGCGATGCGTTGTGTTATTTGAAAGACACCCCGTTATACAAAGTGTACAATATTCAAGTTGACCGCGAATATTTTAGGCGTTACGAAAAGCAGTATAGCGAAAATGTAGATTTTATTGTAGAAACTAGGGATTGTATTGAAGAAAGTAGCGATTTTATAGCGGATAATGTAATATCTACCGAGATATCCACGAACGACAACACTTGCGAAGAAATCACTTTAACCGATCTTCCGGAGGAAGAAGTGGGAAGTGATGAGGTATTAGTAATAGACGGAAATGCAGATGACGTAAATAACGTACAAGTCATAGCGCCCGGCCAAGGTAAAAAACCGATACCTTGGCATATGATACCCCATATGGACGAATTATGTTTTCCCAAAATTTTCGCGGGCCATTCTTTCAACGGCAGTTCTAAAGTATCATACTCTGATCGTATAAAGTCGGAAATTAGGCGTAGAGATCGTAGATCGTGCGATCCCACTCGATTACTCTTTATGGCAAAGAAAAAATTAGAGTTGTTTTGTCTTTCAAAAATTAATATTTGTCTGCGGAAAACAAAAAATACTAGAAATGTTAAAGTGGGGAACGTGTTAAATAACGAATTTTTAGAAAACATGGTAAAATTTGACGACGGTTATAGGTTTTTAAGACAAATTAGATCCTTCCCTTCCTATTGGGAAACTAGAAAAAAAGAGTTGTTGGCTACCATTCGGCAATTAGGTAAACCCAGTATATTTTTGACGTTATCTGCGGGGGAAAACATTTGGCCAGAACTACTTCAATCTTTGGCGAAACTGGTTCATTCTAAAAATGTATCTCTTGTAGAAGCAATGAATCTCACTACTTATGAAAAATCCGATTTAATAAAACGCGATCCAGTTACATGTGCGCGGTATTTTGATTTCAAAATTTCAAAATTTATGTGTTATTTAAAACAAAAAGACGGCCCATTTCGCGAGTATTATGTAGAAGATAGTTGTGAAAGGGTAGAATTTCAAAACAGGGGGTCGCCTCACGAACACATTTTATTATGGCTTAAAGACGCGCCTCAGTACAATCCCGAAATGTCAGGTAACGTGGAAAATTGTATTAGCTTTATAGATAGGTTTATTACGTGCGAGTATAATGAAAACGATCCGTATATTAGGGTGCAAAAACATAGGCACACGCATACCTGCAATAAAGGTAAACGAAATAAATTCAAATGCCGGTTTAATTTTCCAATCTTTGTTATGCCCTCAACAACCATTATGGAACCTCTTCCGGAAGAGGAACAAAACGAAAATTTAAAACGCATTTTGAAAGATATAAAAAAAATTACCCAAGATTTTTATAAAAATCCGAAATTAGTAGAATTTAATGATATTTTAGCTAAACTCCTAATTACGGAAGAACAATATTATCTCGCTATTCGTAGTTCATTAAAAAAAACAGATATTTTTAAAACGTAGTAGTTTGGAAGTCGGAATTAATAATTATAATAAAGATATACCTATTGCATTTGTTCGAGTCTAATATGGAAATTCAGTTTATTTTAGAAGAATACGCGTTGGCATCGTATATTATTAATTATATTAGTAAAACGGACGCGGGACTTTCGAAATTGTTACGAGAAACGGCATCAGATATAAACAACGGTTATACTAATGTTAGAGAAAAATTCAGAAAAATTTCTAATGTATTTTTAAATAGTAATTTAATGTGCGCGCAGTTTGTCATGTGTTATCTTTGCCTCTTTGGAAAAATTCGCGAAAAACTATTTTTATTAGCACGTTTCCACAGCAAGAAAAAGTTCAAATGTTAAAGTCTAGGTTAGAATTAAGTGCCTTAAATGTAGATTCGGATGACGTGTTTGTTGATGATATATTCGGAAAATACGCGAAAAGACCTTTATCTATGGAAGACGTGTGCCTAGCAGATTTTGCTTCGAATTTTACTGCGCTGAAGATGGATAACGAGAACGCGAATGAAGACGATGATGATGACGTCATTAAATATTATAGGCAACGGCAAAAAACTGCCGTTATTAGATGTAGGCGGTATAAACTAATTCAGGATCCGGTTAATTTTTATAGAGAAAACCTTCTTTTATTTTTACCGTGGAGAAACGAATACTCCGAGGTGCAGAATGTAAATTACGAGGAAATATTTTTAAACCATCATTGTACTATTGACGCTAATCGCAAAAAATTTCAAATTCTTGGCGACGATGTTTTAGACGAAGCCATGGAAAACGCGCAAAATAATGTTTTAGAAATCGAGGAAGAAGATATCGACAAATTTTCCAAAAGTGCATTACCTGAGCACCAGCAAATCGATATTTTACAGCAGGGGGGTTCTGAAATTGTTAAAGATCGCGGTGCAAATCACTTTAGTTGTCCACCTAGAATATCATCGAAGAAATTGTTTAATTAATACTGCATTTAAATACGCGCCAGAGGGAGTTCAAAATGCACATTTTACATTGTTTTAAAACTGATAGGTTGCCCATAAGAACGTTTTTAAGTGGATCCGCCGGCGTCGGCAAAAGTACGGTTATAAATGCAATCTATCAATTGATCACAAGTTATTTTGATAAATTACCCGGTTCAAGTAAAGAAGAAAATTTTGTCTTGCTGTGTGCTCCATCAGGTAAAGCAGCATTTTTAATAAACGATCTCACATTACACACCGCGTTTTCTTTACCGGTATCTCAGTTTGGTGGACAAATGCCAGAATTATCCAACGATATCGCGAATACACTACGAGCAAAATTATTTCATTTAAAATTACTTATTATTGACGAAATATCGATGGTGGGTAGTCGGTTATTATCACGGGTCGATACTAGACTTCGACAAATCATGGGTTGCAAAGAGTCTTTTGGGGGCGTGTCGGTTTTAGTTGGAGATTTAAATCAATTACCTCCTGTGATGGATCGCCCTGTATTTTGTTCACCAAACAGTAACAGTCTAAGTATTTTTCACGTCGAATCAAACCCCTTATGGAACGAGTTTAATTATTACGAATTGACACAAATGATGCGGCAGCGGGATGAAGTTCAGTTTATACATTGTTTAAATAATTTAGCTAAGGGAATTATGAGCGTTGAAGATATAAAATTAATTAAATCGCCAGAAGTAGAAGAAACTCTAGTCCCAGAGACCGCGATTAGGTTATATGCGGAAAACGCTAACGTCGATGCGTACAATGAACGTCGTATAAACATTGCGCCTGACGAAGAATTCTTATCTACTGCGGAAGACGTTATTTTAGGAAAAGTTTCAGAATTCACTAAAAGTAAAGTATTAGGCGCGTTAAAGAAAAAGAAAACTTCAGAACTTGGAGGTTTACCAACACATTTACGTATAAAATTGGGTATTAAGTATATGGTAACTTCTAATGTAGATATCGCGGACGGGCTTCTAAACGGATCTTGTGGAATACTTAGACATATTTCGTTTGAACCAAATTCTAAATTTCCTAGCAAACCTTTGATTGATTTTCAGTCAAATGCGGTCGGTAACAAAGTGCGAAAAGCGTTTATAGGTTTAATGAATGCCGAAGGTATCGACTCAAAATTGACCCCTATAAGAATGCGTATCCTTTAACTGTCTCTAAAGATTTGCAGGATCAAATTGTACGCGTCAATTTCCAGTGACAGCAGCGGAAGCTTTAACTATTCATAAATCTCAGGGGCAGACGTACGAAGAGATTTTAAAAAATCAAAAAGAATTACCAGACAAATGATGTACGTCGCATTAAGTAGGGTAAAAAAGTTATCTGGACTTTACATTTTAGGTAGTTTCAAACCCCCGAAGTCTCCAAAACAGAACGACCAAATTCTAACAGAAATTTTGCGACTACAGCAAAATAAACCGCTCACATTCTTTTACGATACTTTTACCAATAGCGATCAGATTAAAATTTTATATCATAATGTTGGATCATTGCGGAAACATTTACGAAATATTATCAGTGATGAGTGGTACATTACAGCAGTAGCAGTAGATTTAACACAAAATTACGATGATATAGAAATTCCCGGTTTTCACATAATATTTCATTCGAATTTATTAAAGTTATTTGTTTTATCAAAAACCACATTACCGTTTGTAATATCCAGGTTTTAAAAATCGAATGTAACTTATTTAGTTTTCAAGTAGAGAATTTTTGGTTAATTAGTGGTTACAAATCGCCTTCGGTTAGGCATGTTATGTATGAAAATTGTTTTCAAGAAATTATAAGTAGTACGTTATCGAATGCCGATGATAAAATTGTTGTGTTGGGAAATTTTTATTTTGATGCTGCCTCATATTTTCCAAATTTAATGGCAAAGTTCGATTTTAAAAGTATTTTAAACCGTAATACGTCCACAACCGATCACAATACTCAAATAGACATTGTATTTAGTAACGACGAAACATTGATAGCAGGTGTTTACTACGACAGTTACTTTTCATATCATAAGCCCATATATGCGTTGCTCCCAATAATATCTTCTAGGCAGCCGGCTGCAAATTTTTTTAACGATTCGTCGGTAATAACAGTTTCGAATGAAGACGTTAATAATCGTGCCCTTTCAAGCAAAAATAAAAACGAGTACATAGGATTCATAAACAGGGATGGCGTTTCTTGTTATGCAAACAGTGTAATTCAATGCCTAATAGCTTTAGAACATTTTAAACAGGATTTAGTTCATAATAGTAAACCAGAACATCGTGTCAGTAGCAGTATCGTAGACATAATTAGTCTCAAATCTAGTCAATTTCGGGAGTGATTGTATTTCAACTTGTCATGTTAGAGCTATTTTAGATCAAAAAACCGACGTAAATTTCAATGCTACCGTACAGCAAGATGCCCACGAATTTTTAATAACATTGCTGCAATGTTTAGAAGAAGAAAACCCTGCGTTATCTGCAAAATTTTATTATTCAAGAACTATTGTACTAAAGTGTTTTAATTGTGATTATTCCCGCGAACGATCAGAATTAGATTCCTGCTATTTTCTTCGTTTCGAAGATGATATGCCTTTGGATTTTTCTACATTTATTTGTTGGGATGACACTAATATAAAGTGTTCCAATTGCCGCGTATCAATTTTTTCAGAAAAACATATTATATCGTACGTTAACCAGTATGTTCTTGCCAGATTCCGTGCTGACACAAAGTTGATGAATTCGGTAGTAAATTTTAATGAGACAGAAGTTTGTATAAACGATACGCATTTTGACGTACGCCCGGCCATTCTGCACCACGGAGATTCGGTAGACCACGGTCATTATACACCTGCATCATAAATGTCAATAGTAGTTTGATCGCGTACAATGATTTACAGACGGCAAAAACTAGGTTCCCTGCAAATTTAGAAGACGTGTATTTATTAATATACTAGAGAAAAGGGGTAAATGAATGTCTGCGCTGTACATATAGTTCGTTATGTTGATTCAAAATTTAAAACTTGTTTATTCTCAATTATTTTGTATCATTATTCATTTTATATACGTAATTGTATTTAACGTTTGCAATTTTATCTAAATCCCCAAACACCCGCGGACGAAGCTGTCTGGATGCCGCTGTCGTGCAGCCCGGGCGAGCGCAGAGTCGGTTATCGGCAGTCTTCGTTCCATTAATAATAATAATAACAATAATAATTGTCAAGTAACAAGTGTAACAAGTCATTTTATTTAACTTTTGATAATTTCAATTTTATCTGTTTAGAATTTATTATCTTAAAATCCCTGTTCAAATATACAATGTGGCAACTAAAGTTTGGGATTGCGGGTTATCCGGAACAGAAACTCGCGGATTATTAATTAATTAATTTAACGTTTGTCTAGGAACAGTTTATTCGTACGTCCACACATACATGTTATTTAAATTTTCAAAGCAGGTGGTAGCAAGGCATAGAAGCGGGTGTTGTTATTTGGAATTTGTGTTATAATATGTAATCGGATTTTTTTTGGTACAGAATAATCAATAAACGTCGTTAGCAAATAGTTGCAATCATTCATCCGGTTCTGCGTCTGAAAAGTTAGTCCGCGACTTTATCAAAAAACAAATAACGTAAATTGAATGTATGTGGCAATTATCAAATTGTAGGTATAGGTAGTATAGGTTCGTGGGTTTTATATAGGGCTCCTGGCGACAACTTCCCATGTAAATCAAAAAGTTTAACGCATCTGGCATAGTACCTCATGTTAGTTTACTTACTGTAAACACTAAGTAAGGTGATGTGGAAAGCTATGGATTAATAATTAATACTTTTCGTAAAAGATTTAGGCTGGACTCTAACAGAAACGGATCATCGGTCGGTAGTGATCGTCCGGCTTCGCCAGCTGTAATTTCAAGCCGGTTACTACAGATAGATGCGTGTCTTTCTTCTGTACATATCGAACCCGCATAATCTTGTGTTTCTCGCTACGCATTCAAGTGATTTCTTAGGCTGCCTCGCGAACTACAGTTGTATACCAAAAATAAAACGTTCATTTTTAGTATAGGAAAGTCCAGGGGAGGTTTGCACCTCACTTTTTACTTTCCCATACCACCACTGGTATATGGGAAGTATTGATATCATGAAAATTTTCGAAATCGAGATTTTCGCGGAAATACGTGTTTTGGGCCTCCAGGAACCCAAAAAAGTGGCCTAGAAAAAATGTTTGTCTGTGGGTGGGTGCGTGGGTGGGTATGTAACGCCTCTAACGCAAAAACTACTGGACCGATTTTGATGAAATTTTAAATGAAGGGGTATATCGAAAATTCATCGACAAAATAAGCTTTTCAAAAAAATCCGAAACCGGAAGCGGAAGTTAGACATGTTTTTTTGGTATCATTTTTTTCAGAAGCGGAATTTTGAAAATCTGAGTAGGGGATATGAAAGAAGACCATAATTGAAGGGAAACAGTTTTTTGCCGGACTCTCTAACTTCAACATGGCGGCCGCTATGAATTTTTCAAAATTTAGACTTTAACGCCTCATAACTCAAAAACCAGTTATCTGATCAGGTTCCGCAACAACTTGTTTGAAAGCCCTTTGGCTGTACTACACCAAGAAAAAAAAATTATTTACTAAATCCAAAAACGGTCGCAACGGCGCTCTTCCAAAAATTTTGAAATTTTTGAAAAATTATTACAAAATAACTGGTCTAAGGAATTTGTTTAAATTTTCTATACTTATGCAGCTTGATATTAGCTACATTTTTATTTTTTGATGAACGCCAGAATTCCACTGTGGCGCCCTCTACGAGATTTTGAAAATCGGAAATTGATGCTCCTATAGCGCCTTTATTAGTCAAAATATGAAAGAAGTTTAAATACAAAAGTTGTTCAGTATATAGATTTGCATTTTTCTAAATTTATATCACGTATACAGGGTGTTTGGTTTTCACAGTACAATAAGCAACTTTGTTATTTTAAATGAAACACCCTATATATTATTATATAATTGAATGCAAAATTGAATTGTCTATCACATAGTATAAGATGTTCATATAGCTAAACTGTACGGTTAATGAGAAATTCGTGAATTTTGAATATTTAGGTTGGACTCTGAATCTGGTTGGACTCGGAAACTGATCGTCGGTCGGTAGCGATCGTCCGGCTTCGCCAGTTGTAATTTTTTGCGGGTGCCTACTACAGAGTACAGATAGATGCGTATCTTGGTGTCTTTCTTTTGTTCATATCGAACCCGTATAGTCTCATTTTTCTCGCGAGTCATTCAAATGATTTTCAATGCTGCCTCGCGAACTACTGTTGAATAGCAAAAACAAAATGTTTATTTTTAGTATGGGAAAGTCCAGGGGAGGTTTGCACCTCCACTTTTTGTATATTGTCATTGCATCGGAAATACTGGACGGTTGATTTATTATTGAAGAAGGCATTGTTACCAGTAACAGATTGAACATAATGTTTGATGTACGATTGTTTTTTGGAATTTCTGGTTGCTATACATCAAGTGAAAATGAAGAAATGTATTTCATATGTTGTTATTCCATCGGAAATGATCCTGCAGCTGACTATCGGAGAAATTCTTAGCTGTGATGAGCTCAACACTGAATATTTGATGTAAGATTGTTTTTAATTCCTTAATTATTTTGGCATCACAATCTCCTTAACACATGGATCGTACCTTTTGAAACACCCTATATATACTTATATAATATAGTGATGATTGTTTTAAACACTTCAATTGAACTTCTACAAACCAGTCTTGGCAAATATGACATGTTTTGTCATCAATAAAGCACATCACACCAACAAGAAAAGAGCTATTCAAAACCCCACCCTTCAAGTTAAAAAGCTGGCAATTCCTTTATTAAATTAATAGAAACGTTGTTCCCGCAAAATCACCAGCAGGTTCAATGTTGAAGCATACAAGTTCTGTAGTTTTTACAATGTTCATATGGAAGCAGATAGTAGTGGCTGGCATGTGGGTGGGTAGATAGGTGGGAAGACGGGAATATTAACACACGACTGTATAAACAATTATGCATGTTATTTAATGTTTTAGTGTTGAAAACACTTATACGGAGGCGAGTTATAGGTTCTCGCGTCACGAAATATCGACACGCGGGATCTAAGCAGGGTGCGAGCATGCGGAGTTGGTTGCGTTGTCGGACAGCACGCGTTGTTCTGTAAGCGGTTGCGCAGAAGCGTTAATTCTGTCCTTAAAAAATATCCGAAAATATTTTTGTTGTGAATACCTTCACTCGAAAAGAAAACAAAACCAAAAAATACAAAATGTTCAGAACGTAATAATAATCTATTTTTACCAAATGTTTCTTCTGCTGATATTCTGTAATATTATATTATAATATGAACACTTATATTGTACTAGCTGTCGTAAAAGTCTTAAGTGATTTTGTCTTAAAGCATTAATTCGTTTCTGATTTATTCTCATTTTAAAATTATATATTTTGATTGCGCAATTAAACACTTGGGTAATCGGGCTGCAGAACAGCTTATAAGCATCTTCGCAAAATTTTGCCAAGCTGAGGGTTTTGCCCCCGAAATAAGGGACTTTTAAAATTTTACCATTGAATTCCCTATGTAGCGTAATTCAATTCGACACCCTGTATATTCACTTAATTTATTAGTTTAGCCAAGTAAGCAACATTTATACCGAGTGGTTGGTCATATCCCCGCACATAAGCCGTTTACATTGCTTATCACGTTTATGCGAATTCCTGCTCCCCATTTTTATGGAACAAATTGGTAATGGTACCAAATTAAAGAGAATAATATTCCGCGCAGCTCCCCGTTTTTATGGAATAAATTGGTATTGCTATTGGCTATGTCGCAATTCTACGCCCTGTATATTCACTGTAATGTAGCAGCGGTTACAACCCTCGTTTTTAATGTATATTTTTATTAGTTTATTACTTTAGCCACAGTATATCGCTTAACGAATCAGTAGTTTCACTCTCAGGCGGCAGTTGCTGGCAAAAATTTTTCATATGCGCAGACCCCGATTTGCAGCCACGCGCATCGGATATTTTCTATACACGGGAACATTGTTATAAATATACTAATGGTCCTGTATGATATTGTATTTTATCATGACAATTCTGACAGTTTGACAAATCAAGACTATCGTGATTTGAATTTAAATACAACCGCGTGTGATCACGTGACTACGTAACCTGCGCAGACCCCAATCTGTCGCCACGCGTCGATCATGCGTCGAACCACAAAATAAGCAGAGTGAAACTACTGATTCGTTAAGCGATATACTGTGCTTTAGCCCCCCAGTAAGCAACTTTATACCAAGTGGTTGGTCATATCCATGGACATAAGCCGTTTGCATTGTTTATCACATCTATGCGAATTCCTCCTCGCCATTTTTATGAAAAAATTGGTAATTGTACCAAATTAAAGAGAATAATATTCCGCGTCGTTCAATTTCAAGAATTCTTTGTATAATAAATAATATAAAAATAAATACCTATATAAATTTTAAATATGAAGGTACGTACATTCGAAAAATATGAGTATTTTTTGTTTTGACAGGTGCAGCACCTCGTATTTTTTAAATAGCTACATTTTTAAATTTTATATTGTTATGTTAAAGAAATAGTACACAAAGAATTTTTAACTCGGAATATTATTCTCTTTAGTTTACTACCATTACCAATTTTTTCCATAACAATTAGGAGCAGGAATTCGTATAAACGTGATATATGCAATGTATACTTCCTGTTCAGATACCAACCACTCGGTATAGTAGTCTGTTATAATAGTCTGTTTGGTATTTGTATTGTTAATGTTATAATAAACCATTATAAACCAAAACCTGTTCATTATACAGAATGTATAAAAATGGTGGTGCAAGCTTCAGTTAAAGTTATGTCACGTTTTTGTTTTGTGTAGGTATGTTATATGAAATAATCTTAACGATTGTCGATGCTGGTCCGGGGAACGCAAGCATATAAGGTGCCAGCTAACTCAGTCTGGTCTGGGTTTAAATGGACCAGTCTAAAACGGAAAATATTATGGGCGCCAAAGACTTTATGGCTGCACACCTTAGGGGAATAACTTCAACTCAGAAAGTCTTAAAGGGGAGTCAAAATTAAATGCTCAGGGTTAGAGAAAAATTCATATATAAAACAGCCCAAGTCGAATAAAAAAAAAGAAAAGCGAGATTTAATTGTTCTCAAAATAATTGTAAAACTTGTAGTAAATTTACTAACAATATATGTATAATATCAATTATATTATATATATATATATTATATTATTATTACTTAACAATAGATATAAATGCTAAGGTAGCATAATGCGTATCGGATTTTAAAAAGGAAATGAAAATAATATACTCAAATGAGAATTTTGAAAATAAAAAAAATTACCGCGAAACCCGAGTATAGTATTCCGACAAGATCTTGTTAGGGGATAACCACTCGCGATACCTTATAATAAATATACGGATTAATACTAGGAACGCTACGCAAAATCCTGACCCAAAAATTAATTATGCTAAGTAACACCCAAATTGGCTCCGGATGACTTTAGGACCCACGGAAATTCACTCTGTACTATAGATATAGTCACACAGAATGGTAGCCCGGGTACTTAAGTACACAAAAAAATACGGACGAACGATGGCCGAGGCCGCTAAAGGCCGTTAAATATTTGCAAAATAATCGGTAAACAGCATGGGTTTCGACGCCATGAATGCACAGCCGGCATACGGACGTCGGCCAAGGTCCGATGCGCTGAGACGGATGTGCGTGCGCAACCTACTCAGCAGCATTACGACTGCGCTGCAGTCTGCAGAGAGAGCAACCCGATCAGAAGGCACTGTCTCCCGCCACTATTGAAAACAAACGGTAACATAATGAACGTCCATGATATTTTCTGTATACATGATCGCTAGGTTATTAGTTCTGAGCAGGTATATATATCAAACATAGCGCGAAAGCGGCCTTGCCTCCCACTTCCTGTGTACATTGTTGCTAGGTTATTAGTTCTGAACAGGTATATATATCAAACATAGCGCGAAAGCGGCGTTGCCTCCCACTTCCTGTGTACATGGTTGCTAGGTTTACTTAGTAGTGCGCATATCCCCCCCGGTCGCCTCACCACCCTCTCCCGTAGGCAGGAGCTTCTTTGAGAAAGTTTAGGGTTTTTGTTTGGAAACTTTAACTTTTTTTTAGGAAAACGGACCTATGGTCCGCAAATTTTTTTTCATTTTTGGAAAGAGGGCCAATACGGCTACATTCTCTGATTTTTTCAAGACCCAACTCTGTGGGTCCTAAAGTCATCCGGACCCTACAGGCACTATTGTGCGTCAGCTTTGCAAAAAAATTAATATATATTTGTGCTCCAATGCTATCGATATCTGCCATCGCTTACCTGCTAGAATTGATGGCGTGCGACCAATCATCGTAAAATTGGTACAACGGACCACACGGAATCTCGTGTTTTATAATAAAAGGAAATTCAAAGGGACAAATATTATAATAAGAGAAGATTTAACCAGAAACAGGGTGCTTCTTCTGAAGAACGCCATAAAGAAATTTGGTAATTCGAACGTTTGGACCGCATCAGGAAAAATTATGGTGAAGCTAAATACAGGTAGTACAAGGAAAATTACTTCAGAAGCTCAGTTAAATGCACTGGTCTAAAAATTTAATATTGTGTTAATGCAGTGAGTATATCTCGTCATACGAGCCTTGTATCCATTGTTTGTTATCACTGGAATTGTTTGCAAGTGGAAAGATTACTTCTTGTTGTATTGATATTCTTTTTCGTTTATTTATATTGAAATGAAATTTAAATTTTGCTCTTTGCTAAATTCGAGTATGAGTTATTAGTTTAGTATTAAGTATATATTTACGTTATTGGTTTTGATATCGATTAGAATAATCTGTAAATGATTGAATTGTATTGTCTTGGTTTTGCTATTTCTAAAGCATCTTAATTATTTAATTTTTAATTTGTTTAATTATTTTTGTATTCGTTATCTATTATTTCTATGGTAAATAAGGAGCTTAAGATTGCACATTTAAATATTAGATCTTTACAACCAAAACTAACAATGTTAATGGAAATCATGAAGGTTTATAACTACGATTTGATTGCTATCTCTGAGACATGGCTGAGTGATCAGGTAAGTGATGAGCTTCTTGCAATCAATGGGTATGTTTTAATACGTAATGATAGGAACAAATCTAGTGGTGGTGGAGTTGCCATCTATATCCGTAATAGTATTAACTTTGTACGAATTTGTTCTAATAATAATATTGAACAACTCTGGATTACAATTAATAATAACAGAGGCGATATGATTAATGTTGGTGTGGTCTATAGGCCCCCAGATCAACCGTATAAAGACTTTTTATCTGAACTGCAAAATTCTTATATTGAATGTATGCCTTTTTCCGAAAAGATAGTATGTCTAGGTGACATTAACATAGATCTACTAACTTTCAATGCTCCTACTTTATATTTCGAGTCTATTGTTGAGTCTTTGAATTCAGAACAACTTATTAACGAACCTACTAGAATAACGTTAACTACATCAACTCTGATTGATGTTATTATTACTTCTGATAAAAATTCAGTTTAGACTCTGGTGTATTAGCAGTTGACGTATCGGATCATGATTTAATATATTGTTCGGTTAATTGGGAGGTACCGCGGGCCCAACCGATAATTAAAACCTACAGAGACTTAAAAAATGTCGACGTGGAGAAATTTAGAACAGATTTTAGGGCATTACCCTTACATAATATTTTTAAGATAAATAATATTGATGATAAAGTACTATTTTTAAATCAACACATTTTACATATTTTTGACCTGCACGTGTTAGAGCACAGATACTACTCAATAAAAAAAAAGTAATAGAATATTATAATTAAGCTTTTATTAAATCAAATGAATTGTCAGAGCCGCAGCTTCACGACTGGAGGTAACGGCTTACAACAAGCAAGTGTCGTTTGCCTCACTTCTGACCAACAGTATTGAACTAATTACGTCATCGTGCTTCGAAAAACAAAACATGTAATAAAACATTTTATGACAATTTCTCGCCCATGATGTCATCGTCCTGCTGGAGTACAAATTCTTTTCAGGAACTCGCTAACACGGCCAGACTGACATGTATTTCGCTCTCGAAATACCTCTGAAAAAGTAAAAGACAACAGCAGTATCTGGTTTCTCGCTTTCCCTCATAAATAGTTTTTCCTTTGAGGGGAGGAAAAAAAACAATAAATCATAAAATCATTACGTTTACTATTAATTCAAACTTTCATTGTACTCAGAGACTTCAACAAGCTTGTTACAATAGATAATAAAATAACAAATAAGTAGCAGACACTCAGAGGTGTTGTAATAACTTATGCCAAATGTAGAGTTTTAGGTAAATGGGTCGTTTTAAAATGTAATATGATATCTTCTTTGACCATTACCGAACGGACAGGAAGTTCCTTGTCCACCCCACCAAGAGGGTGTTACACATGTGCTGTATAGTTAGTTTTAAGATAGCTTTAAGGCAGTCTTTGTTAAACCTTAAAAGAATAAAGTTGTACATAAAAGATGTGAATTTACTTCCCCCAAATACTAAACCCCTAATTGCTAAATTACAATAATTAAAAGCAAAACTGTAACAAGTGAACAACGAAGGTGTAGTGGATACTACAAACCAAAGGGTTGCTCACAACATATTTTGGTGGCAGCGGTGGGATCTTCTGGCACAGCGATTCATAATTTTATTGAATCTCAGAGGAACCTTCTACAGGGAAAACAAAAAAAAATCTCAACGACGCAGTAACTTCACAAGGAGGAGCATCGGCACAGGACACCTCACCAGGATACCAAGTCGCCGACATTTCAGAGCAGGTCGTAGTCGTTGGAGAAAATAATTGTAAGTCCCGTACTCAGTTATACGTATAAATTATTGTAATAGACAGCTAGATAGGGGTAGTAAGGTAGTTGTATACGTAACTATTCATTAGTTTATCAGGGAAAAGTTTCAAGTAATATTCTTATTATTATACTGATAGTTAAGAAAATAAAAAATAGTCGAAATGGGTAAAAATAAAGGAAAATCGGGGGGTGATAATGATAGCGAGAATGGTTCTGAGGAATCTGGTGCGTCATCGTCGAATTGTAAAGACGAAAGTTTAATAATGACTGCAAGTGATTTAATTGGTAGATTTAATAATGAAACACAATTTCAAGATATAAAAAACGGACTCACTAACGATATTCATCATTTTGTGCGGAATTGTGAAAGAGCTAGATCGATTTGCAAACACAGTGCTATTTTTCACATAATTTGCTCGCGAATAGAAGGGTCGGCAAGTGAAATGATACAAACATATGATAATTGGGAAGCATTAAAAGATTTTTTGATAGAACAATATGGATCAAGAGGTAATGTAATACAATTGCGACAAAAACTTTATAGCTGTAGACAGAATTTTAATGAAACGGTGGATCAGTTTTATGCCAGGTTTTGGGGTATAGCTCAAGTTATAGTTGATAGTATTAGTCGATCGGGGAATGTACACGAAGTGGAAATTCTGAAAAAGAATTTTATTAGTGAACTGAAGGATTTGTTTTTGTCGGGGTTAAAACGGGAAATACGTTTAGGAGTTAAAAGTCGGAATCCTAAAAATATAGAGGATGCCAAGAAATATTCATTACAGGAAGAAAGTGAACTAATTAGCGACAGACAAAGCAGTAGACACGTTAATCAAGTATTATATGTGCATTGTAATATTTGTGGGGGCAACGACCATGTGGAAAAATTTTGTAATAAACCACAAAATAGGTATAGGAGTTACGAAAATCCGTAAATTATTCAAATCAAAACTATAATGATCGCAGCAACAGGCAGCATTTTATGGAGCATGAATTCAGAAATTTTAATAATCACCAAAATAGGCAAAATTTTAATAAACCTCAATTTAGAACTTATAGGGATTATCAAAATAACCCACATTATTTAAATATGCGACAGAACCCTAATTATTCCGGAAATAGATTTTATAATAGCGAAAATAAACAGGCTGGGAGTTCCAGTGATGGAGCAGTTGGTAATTTCCGAAACGGGGTTGACTTTAAAGCCGTAGACACTAATGCAGGTGCGAGTACTAACAGGTTTCACCATAATATGGGAAGAAATCAGAATGTAAGCCCGCAGGCAATTAACGTAGTAGAAGGCGGCGACGAAAATTTAGAAAATTCGGGAAACGCGGAAGGACTTCGTTCGGGCAGCCAGTCGAGGTCCAACATTCAGTTTCTGAGAACAGCTGCCAAACAATAAAGGTGGTTTATAATTTATCGAGTACTTTTGATAAGTTTCAGTCAGTATTCGTCCCTTTAGATATCAGTGCAAGTAAGCACGTACGATTTTTATTAGATACGGGAGCAGACATTTCCCTAATTAAATTAAATAGTTTAGATGATCAAGCCGAATTTGAGAATCATACCATCACAATTACAGGTATTAATGAAACAGTTAATACACTGGGGACTTGCACGGGTAGTATCAAAATAGGTAATCAAGACATTATGCATACTTTTCACATAGTACCGGATAGAATTAATTTAAAATATGATGGAATTTTAGGATTAGATTTTATAGAAAAACATAGAGGTATTATAGATTTAGACAAGAAAATATTTAGAATAAACAATTGCGTAACCAAATTAATACCGCAAGATATTAATAACTGCTTAATTTTGAATGCGCGAACAGAAACAATAGTTGAGGTAAAAGTCAGTAACGGGGATAATTTTGAGGGTCTGTGCGAATCAAAGGAAATTCAACCACAAATTTTTCTCGGAAGCTGTTTCACAATAGCCCGGAATGGCAAATGTATGGTCTCAATTTTAAACCTTAGAGAGCAGGACGCGTTAATCGAAAGACCGGTGGTAGAACTCGAAGCTGACAGTAGTTCAAGTAATCCGAGAATTTTTAAATACGAAGTTCGCAGCACTAGAATTATGGAAATTCAAAACTTAATAGACCTAACACATTTAAATTGCGAGGAAAAGGAAAGCATAATCGATATATGCGAAACATTTAGCGATATTTTCTTATTAAAGAATGACACCCCTACAGCAACAGACGCTGTAACTCACAAAATCCCTATTAAACAGGATACGATTCCGGTTAATATTAGGCCATATAGGTTACCGCATGCACACGCGGAGGTTGTTAAGGAAGAAGTAGAGAAAATGTATCAAGATGGCATAATTCAACCTAGTAAAAGCGCATGGAATTCGCCATTATTAGTAGTAAGGAAAAAATCAGGTTTAGACGGAAGCCCAAGGTGGCGAATTGTTGTAGATTTTCGTAAGGTAAATGACGTCACGATAGGAGACGCTTTTCCGATTCCGAATATTTCTGAAATTTTGGACCAATTAGGCAATAGTAAATATTTTTCTACGGTAGATTTGTCAAAAGGCTTTTATCAAATTCCAATGGACAAACAGTCCAGAGAAATCACAGCGTTTTCAGCTAACCATCAACATTGGGAATTTTTAAAGTTGCCAATGGGGTTAAAGGGCAGTCCCGCTAGTTTTCAGCGCTTGATGAATTCTGTATTAAGCGGATTTATAGGGCTCAAGTGTTTTATTTATTTGGACGACATTGTTGTATATGGCAATAGTTTAGAAGATCATAATGCAAAATTAATAGATGTTTTTTCTCGATTGCGAAAATTCAACTTGAAACTCGAACCGGAAAAATGTAGATTCTTACGAAAAGAAGTTGTTTATTTGGGGCACAATATAACCGATCAGGGGATAAAACCAGATCCGGATAAAGTAAGTGCAGTACGTAATTATCCAGAACCACGAAATGTAAAAGATATCAAATCATTTTTAGGATTAGCTTCATATTACAGGAAATTCCTTGATGGGTTTGCAAAAATAGCAGCACCATTAACAAGTCTCTTAAAGAAAGATGCCAAATTTATTTGGTCAGACTCTTGTGCGAAATCGTTTCACGATTTAAAAGAAAAACTTATGACTGCTCCAATTTTACAATATCCAAAATTTAATGAACCATTTGTCGTAACTACAGACGCGAGTGGGAAAGCAGTAGGTGCAATTTTATCCCAGGGAAAGATAGGAAGTGATTTACCAGTGGCGTACGCGAGTCGCGTATTGAACGCAGCAGAAACACGGTATTCCACAACGGAACGCGAAATGTTAGCTTTAAGTTGGGCCGTGAATCATTTTAGACCCTATTTGTTTGGGAGACCTTTTATAGCAGTCACTGACCACAAGCCGTTGGTCTACATAAAGAATTTACGAGATCCTGGATCTCGATTAATGAATATGCGCATGAAATTAGAATGCTATGATTTTGAAGTAGTCTATAAGGAAGGGAAACGAAATACCAATGCCGATGCCTTAAGTAGGATTAGCGAGGATATTCTACCTACCGTTAGTACTATTAGCAAAGAAGAAGATGTAGAAAGTTATAAACAATTTGAAAACTATATGAAAGACAATATTATCGTAAATACTAATATTGAAGAAAATAATGAGAATATACTTAACAATGCATTAGCAAATAAAATCATTTTAATAGGATTATCACTAGATTTAGAAATTTTCAATGAGTTTTTATTACATTTAGAAAATACTTACCAATTTGTAAGTAACCTGAAAACGAAAAATTACTCAAGGAAAGAGATTGAGACAATTCAATTAGGTAATAATAAAATCTTTGCGGCATTTACAAGAAATAAGTTTACAGACTCAGTAAAAGAAAAACACATTTATAACATTTTAATCAAGGTACGACAATTATGTATAGAAGATAAAATAAGTGAATTACTATTAGTCAGAGAAGGGTTTAGCGAAGGTATTTCTTGGAGAATAGTCGTATGTATGTTACGATATTTATTTCGAAATACTAACATCAAAATTAATATTTGTAGAACAGAATCATCTTATTCGGAACGTTTAAAAGCAGAAATATTAAAGGAATTTCATGACACTCCTTTGGGGGGACATCAGGGTATAACTAAAACGCTAAAACGAATCAAGAAGTTCCACAAATGGAAAGGTATGAAGCGCGATGTAACGAACTATGTAAATAAATGCGCCAATTGTCAGTTAAACAAAATTAATAGTCCAAAAACTAATATGCCTATGCAAATTACTACCACCTCTACTGAGCCATTCGAGCGTTGTTTTTTAGACATAGTAGGTCCATTAAATGTCTCACGGAATAATAACAAATACGTATTAACTTTTATTGACGATTTATCAAAATTCATACAGGCTATTCCATTAGAAAATCAAGAGGCAGGTACAATTGCCGGAGCTTTTGTCAATGAGATTATTTTAAAATTCTGTCATATTCCGTCAGAAATTCTTACAGATAGGGGTTCTAATTTTACTAGCGATTTGTTTAAAAATATGTGCCAACTATTTAAAATAAAGAAAATTCAAAGCACGGCATATCATCCAGAAACAAACGGCGCTCTAGAAAGAAGCCATAGAACGTTAAAAGAGTATTTACGTAATTTTATAAACGATAGCGGTGATGATTGGGATGAGAAATTGCCATACTATGTTTGTAATCACAATTCCACCCCACATACGACAACGGGTTATGAACCGCGGGAAGTAGCGTTCGGGCGACCATCAAAATTACCAACCTCCATCACTAGGTCACCTCAGATTAATTATTCATATGACGATTTGATTACTGAAATTCAGCAAAAATTCAGATATATTTGGCAAGACGCGAGAGAAAAGTCTATTGTCGCTAAAGAAAAATCTAAAGAGTATCATGATAGGTCAGTAAATTTGCAAGAATTTAAAATTAATGATAAGGTATTGTTACAAAATGAAGAAGTAAGACGAGGGAGGAGTAGGAAATTTGAACAAAAATGGATAGGGCCTTACGTTGTCTTGGATAAAATTTCACCAGTAAATTATGTCATATCCAAAAAGAACAAAAAGTATACTGTTCACGCAAATCGATTGAAGCATTTTTACGATTGACACATTTGGAGTAAAATTAATAAGTTTATTTTCTCGTAGGAGTTAGTTAAGTATGTAGGTTTTAGGCAGGGTGTATTCAATAAAAGGGAGAAAACGAAATGTTTAAATTAAAAAGTAGTAGTATTATAATTTAGTATTGTATAAGTTAGGATTTATATTTGTAGGTTTTAGGCAGAGTGTATTTAGCAAAAGGGAGAAAACCAAATGTTTAGATTAAAAGTAGTAATGTAGTATCATAATTTGTTATTGTATTTGTTAGGATTTTGTATTGTAGTTGTAGTGTATTGGACATACTGTATTACTGTGAAAGAAAAGGAACATGTAGTGCATCGATCAAAAGTGTTTAGCAAACAGTGAAGTGCAAAAGTGTAGTTTTAAGGCAGTGCGGGTCGAATTAGACAATAATGCCCGGACTATTTTAAATAGGTTAATAATTACTACTTGTATTCTAGGTAAATGTTCATAGAAAAAAAAAGGTAATGTAAAATTCAACGAGTAAACATACTCTTTTCATTCGTAGTTTCCTCTAGATCAACGGGGGAGGTGTTGTAATAACTTATGCCAAATGTAGAGTTTTAGGTAAATGGGTCGTTTTAAAATGTAATATGATATCTTCTTTGACCATTACCGAACGGACAGGAAGTTCCTTGTCCACCCCACCAAGAGGGTGTTACACATGTGCTGTATAGTTAGTTTTAAGATAGCTTTAAGGCAGTCTTTGTTAAACCTTAAAAGAATAAAGTTGTACATAAAAGATGTGAATTTACTTCCCCCAAATACTAAACCCCTAATTGCTAAATTACAATAATTAAAAGCAAAACTGTAACAAGTGAACAACGAAGGTGTAGTGGATACTACAAACCAAAGGGTTGCTCACAACAGAGGCTTCACAAAGCTTGTTGTCCAGTATTCAAGAGTACAAGACAAGACACGCTCAGAGGCTTCAACAAGCTTGCCGTTCCGTTTCTACTCATTACAAACATTCCTAATAACTACAATAACTACCAGCTAAAAATTCAATCTTTAGACTGATCAGAAGTAGATGCAGCCCGACATTGATTGTCATCCATTATGGCATTATTATCATTTTCGCTCATATCCACCTTATCATCGCTAACATGGTCATCACCAAAGAGGTCATTAGCATCAAAAATAGGCCAAGGACGCAAACTGTCTCTTGCCCAGGATTGAAAACGAGTGTGGCGTTTAATTTTATAGCGATCATTTGGAAGTACTGCGAGAATTTTAAAAGGACCATCAAATTTTGGTTCTAATTTAGACCGTCGCCGGCCAGCCAAATGAACTAAAACGTAATCTCCGACAGCAAAAGGAGTTGGTCTGGTTCGTCTAGCGTTAAATCGCACTGCTTGGGTTCTTGCGTTGTCATTTAAGTTTTTATAAGCTAAAGCGCGATCTGCCGCGGTGTCATATGATTGCGGAGTATTAGTGAGTTGTTGAGCGATAGGAAGATTTGTAGCGTATCCGAAAACTAAACGAGTAGGAGCAAAACCAGTGGTTTTCTGCAATGAACTATTCAAACAGAATTGAATTTTCAAGAGATTGTTCGGCCATTCTGTTAAATTATGTCGGGTCTCAATACTCAAAAAATCACGAATCGTTTGCATGTATCTCTCAACTTGACCGTTAGCGCGGGGTGTAGCAATAGCAGTTACATGATGATCAATATTAAATGTAGAACAAAGTTGTGCGAATTTTGAGCTAATAAAATTATTGCCGGAATCAGTTATAATTCGAAAAGGAGCGCCAAAGATTCCAATGAAGTGCAGAATAACTTGTTCTGTTTCGTTTATATCTATTGAAATCATAGGAGTGATTGTACAAAATTTAGTAAATGCGTCTACAATGACTAAGATATACTTATGTCCTTGTGCAGAGGGAGAGAGAGGTCCAGCGCAATCAATGTGAACGGTATGAAAGGGGATAGCTGGTTTCGGAATTGAATGAAGGAATCCTTGCTTAGGGCCAGTATGCTGTTTGTGTATTGAGCATTGAATGCAACGAGAAACGTACTTTCGAACAACTTTATTTATGTGAGGAAACCAGAATTGTTCTTTTATTTTGTCCAAAGTTTTCTCCCAGCCGATATGGCACATATCATCGTGAAAAAGTTTTATAAGGTTCAAACGACTAGGTTTGGGTACAAAAATACGAAGAACTTGCTTATCGTCACAATAGTACAATAAATCTTTCTGAATTTGATAATGAAACAGATTCTTATCACCTGCTCGTTTTTGGGCTAATAATTTTTGAGTTTCATCGTCTCGATCCTGTTCAACACGAATCCAAGTGGTACTTTGGATATTCAAAATCGTAACTGGATTACGGCTGCGGTAATCAGCATGAGTCATTGAAACTCCTTTACGAAAAACAATCTCGAAGTTAAAGTCTTGCATATACATCCACCATCTCGCAACCCTTGGTAATAAATTTTTTTTATGTGAAGTGGCCTTAATGGCATTACAGTCGGTAACAAGAACAAATTTAATGCCTAATAGATAAATTCTAAAGTGTTTTAAAGCATTGACAATGGCTAAAGTTTCTAATTCGTAAGAATGATATCTTGATTCTTCCCGGGAAGTTCTTTTACTAAAATAGGCCACTACTTTCAATTCTTCAGCATGTTTTTGGAACAAAACGGCCCCATAACCAACAGAACTAGCATCGGTATGAAGTTCAGTGGGTAAAATCGGGTCGAAAATAACTAACAGTGGTTGGGTACTCAAATGTTCGATTACATAACGTCGAGCTTGTTCCTGTTCAGGGCCCCAAGTCCAGAGAACGTCACCGCGAGTGAGGGAAGAAATGCAAGCTGTCTTTGCGGCAAAGGAGGGTACGAACTTTCTAAAATAGCTTGCTAAGCCTAACTGTCGGACTTGTTTGACACTAGTAGGTGGAGGAGCATTTATTAAGGCTTCAATTTTGCGTCTACCAGGTTTCACACCCTCAGAACTAATTTCCCGACCTAAATATTCAATGTTAGTCTTAAGAAAAGAACATTTAGCTAGATTCAAACTAAATCCAACAGATGTAAGAGCATCCAAAACCAGCTGAAGCCGCTCAAGACCTTCGGCTATCGTTGATGATGGTATTAAAACATCATCCAAATACACGAGAGCGATTTGATCCTTCAAAGGACCAAGAGCCTTATTGATTGCTCGTTGAAACACGGCAGGAGCATTAGCTAGACCAAATGGGACCCGTAAATACTCAAAATGCCCATCAGGCGTTATAAAGGCAGTCTTCTCAATAGAATCAGCAGAAATAGGTATTTGATGGAACCCGGAAACCATGTTCAACGAGGTAAAGTATCGACCCTTACCCAGACAATCAATTTGATCGTCAATTAAAGGCAGTGGATACCTGTCCTTGATGGTAACACGATTCAGGGCCCGAAAATCAAAGCATAGTCGATCGGTTCCATCTTTCTTTTTGACCAATAAGATGGGACTTGCAAAAGGGGACCGACTTCCACGTATAATTCCGCTTTTCAATAAATCATCAACAATTAATCGCACCTTTTCACGCTCAACAGGAGAAAGACGGTATGGATGATAACAAATAACCGTGTCCTCTTTTAATCGGATTTCCAACTCTGCAGAGGTAACTGGACCTACGGCAGTTCCTACAGATAAATGTGACTCATATTTCCGTAACAGGGTAAAAAGATCATCCTTATCTTTACCAGTCAATTCAGTTTGTACATTAAATTGAATGGGTAACAATTCAACACAACAAATAGCTCTGGCATCAGCAGGCTTACGTAATATACGTGTACCGCGAAAATCAGAAATAATATTAATTTCAGGGTCGGTTAACACATTACGTCCCACCAAAACTTCATGCTTAAAATCATTCTGAGAAACTACATAAAAATCCAGCTCAATTGAAGCTTCCTCAAATTCTACTACTAAAGTTACTTGCCCAAACGATTCAATGCTACCAGAACCAATCCCAACCAATTGCATGAAACAAGGTGTCATATGCACATTCAATGAATTTACAATGTCTTTACGAATAACGGAGCAATCAGCCCCAGTATCAATCAAACAGTAAACTAATTTTCCCTTTATAACAGATACAGTATAATCCAAGTCGGTATTACCACACATATTGACATGCTTGTATCGTGGCCTGGTTTTTTACAAAAAGCACAGACAGAGACAGTAACTGTAGGATCAATTTTCGTCTCACCTTTACGAGCACCAACTTGAGGGATTGACTTCGAAGAAATCGAGAAATATGTCCCGTTAGCCCACAATTAAAACATTTGCGTGTGTCAATGTCAGTTTGCATTTTTCTTTTAAAAGGTTCACTTGCCAAACGGTCTGATAATTTACGTACAGGTTTGACAAAGCTAGCAACTACATTAAGCAAATCAGTAACATTTTCTGCATTACTGTTCATTACAGCTGCTTTGACAAAAGATTCCTTAATGCCCCCAATAATAATTTCAATTCAATCTTTTTCAGACCAATTGGCTCTAAGTTTATTCAACAAATTTAATTTTAAACGTACATACTCGCTATAAGTAGGTATATCCTCAGAGGTGAACAGGGCCGCCTTGAGAAGTTGCTCGGCAAGGTTTTTCTTTGGAGGAAATAAAGCCATTAATTCCCCTCGTAAGGACTCCCAGGTACGCTGCTCTGATCCCACTTCTGATGTTAGAGCACAGATAGTACTCAATAAAAAAAAAGTAATAGAATATTATAATTAAGCTTTTATTAAATCAAATGAATTGTCAGAGCCGTAGCTTCACGACTGGAGTTAACGGCTTACAACAAGCAAGTGTCGTTTGCCTCCCTTCTGACCAACAGTATTGAACTAATTACGTCATCGTGCTTCGAAAAACAAAACATGTAATAAAACATTTTATGACAATTTCTCGCCCATGATGTCATCGTCCTGCTGGAGTACAAATTCTTTTCAGGAACTCGCTAACACACGCACCGTTGAAGCAGCATAGAATTAGTAAGCCGAACGCTCCTTGGCTTACTGATAATGTTAGAATAATGATGTCATTAAGAGATAAAGCTAAAGCCAAATATCGTATGTCTAAAAGAGAAACGCATTGGGAATACTACAAATCTCTAAGAAATCTAACTAACCTTACAATCAAAAAAGAAAAACTAGCTTACTTTAACTTCTTTGCAAACAACTGTTCCCATAAATTGATATGGAAAAAACTAAAATTCTTAGATATAACTACATCCAAAGAGGTTAGTGTTCCTGAGGCGTTGTCTGATGTGAACAAAATAAATGATTTCTTTATTAATAGTATACCCAAACAAAACAGTTCTGATGATGATTTATTTAATTATTATGATAACAATACTAAGAATAAAGTACTTATCTCTCAAATTTAAATTTCATAATGTTGACACTAGTGTAGTTGCCGGTATAATTCAGAATATATCATCAAAAGCCACGGGATCTAACTCAATTAATATAGTTATGATTCAGTTTTGCTGTCCATATATACTACAGTTTATCACACATATTATTAATTGCTGTTTATTAGAAAGTGTTTTCCCACAAGCGTGGAAATATGCTCTTGTAACGCCTTTACCGAAAGTAGAACAACCAACAGATTTCAAAGACTTGAGGCCGATTAGTATTTTACCTACTCTTTCAAAAATCCTGGAAAAAATTATGAATTTGCAAATTAGGAACTATCTTAATGATCTTAATATATTACCAGTCATTCAATCTGGTTTTCGTTCAAATCATAGTTGCACTACCGCACTCCTCCAAGTAAGAGATGACATTTTGGAAGCATCGGATAAGGGTGAAATGACTGTATTGGCCTTGTTGGATTATAGCAAAGCTTTTGATACCATTAATCACAGAATACTATATTGAATTCTAAATTATGTTGGCTTCTCCCAGAATGCAGTCAATATGATCAAAAGTTACTTAACTGACCGGTCGCAGAGTGTGAAGCTTAAGCTCTCTATATCAAATAGTTTACCTATCACGACCAGGGTACCGCAGGGTTCGATACTGGGTCCTCTTTTATTTTCTTTATATACTGTTAATCTTAATACTTCTATTCAGTTTTGTAATATGCACATGTATGCGGACGATACTCAGTTGTACTATTCATTTAAACCGGCTGATACAGGTATAGCGTTAACTCGAATAAATGATGATTTGAATAACATTTCCCTTTTTTCGAAGAAGCATTCGCTTTTCTTAAATCCCATTAAGTCTGCGGTTGTTCTATTTGGTAATGATAGAATCTGTTCTGAAGTGAAAGAAAATTTAAATATAGCCATTGACAACATTGAAATTTCAATATGTGATAAGGCCAAGAATCTGGGGGTAATAGTCGATAATACTTTTAGATATCGGGAACAAATATATTAAGCATGCATATGCAACCTTGAGACAGCTCTACCCTCATCGACGTATCCTAGATGTTAAAACTAAAACTATGCTGTGTGATTCCTTGGTCTTGAGTCATTTTTCGTACTGTTCTCCATTATATAATCACTGCCTTGAACAGGAAAGCGTGTTACGCATACAAAAAGTTCAAAATGCCTGTATGCGCTACATCTTCAATATTAGGAAATTCGAACATATTTCACATAAACTAGCCGATTTGGGATGGTTAAATATGACGAATAGAAGAACTCTGCACGAAGCATGTTTATATCATAAAATAATAACGACTAAAGAACCGAGCTATTTATACAATAAAATAAGTTTCCGTACTGATGTACACAATCTAAATTTGCGTAATAAGGGACTATTGACCACGCCAAAGCACAGAACTACCTTTTACCGGTGCTCCTTTTCCTATAATATTAGTAATCTTTATAATAATCTGCCAACGCAATTCAAATATCATAACCTGTCTAGTTTCAAAAGCAATTTGAAAAAATATCTAATAACTCATCAAAGTTTCCATACTAATTAAATTATTTTTACGGCAATGAGGTAATCAATCCACTTTTCTTTTCTTTTTGTGAATAATTCCGAAACTCAGTGATGTCACAGACTTAGTAGGTTTAGTAGTAGAATAAGTATATTAGTTGTTATGTTATATTACATGTTACTGAAGGTTTAGGTGGTAGGACGGGGACGAGTTGGTTCCCGTTATCAGTAGATAATTACCTTACTCATAATCCAGGGGTCGAGTTGGTTCCCGCTTGCAAAAAGTAGGTCTCTTTATCAGTAGATAATTAGGTAACTTATAAATCGAGTTGGTTCCCGAGTGGGCTATATGGGAATGAATCCATTTAAAATAAACTAATCTATTACGGTCTTCTAAAATTTTATTACTAGCCAGTTGCGCCGTTGCCACTTGCGCCGACTCATTAAATCTTGCCATTTGCGCTGCTTAAATTAAATCTTTGGGTAAAGATAGCCATTTGCGCCGAAGTATCTTAAGCCCGATTTCCATCTGTGCATTTCCATGCTGCAACTTTTGATGCAGCATCAAAATGCATGCATTTTTCAGTTACACTACGCATCATGCATCAAGGTCATGCATCAAAAACTGCCGATTCGTGCTGCATGGGAGATAGAACTTGTTCTATCTCGTGCATGGAAATGCATGCATTTCTGGGGTGCTTTACGGTAATTTTTCTAGTACCAATTTAGATTTAAGTTGGTATCTATACATTATTATTGAATAGTTTCGTCCATACGCAAAACATTTGAAAAACTTTCAGCGTCTTGATACACCAGTTCATTATGAACTAAATGTAAGTGGCCTTTAGCATCTCTTTTTCGGAGCCATGGTCTAATCCACCATCTTCTTTCTTGCTGCAATAATAATAAACCGCACTTGTTATTATTATTATTATTATTATTATTATTATTATTATTATTATAACCAATAATTCTTCTTCTGCGTCCATGTGTTTAATAATAATAAGCACCAACCAAATAACAACTACTTTAAAAAACCACCACAAAATGTAAGTTATGTTAGGCTAATCTGTGTTACCAACTGTCAACGGACGTCAGATTATATCTTAAGTTGGTGAAAACAGAATTCACTATCTCGATTTCATCTCAGGGTTGAAAAGCTGCAGTAGTGTAAACGTCTATGCATCTTTTGATGCCATGCATCAAAACATGCATGCAATTTTTGTTTCATGCTGCATCAAAAGTTGCAGCATGGAAATGCACAGATGGAAATCGGGCTTTAATCCCACTGCAAAGTGCAATGTAATAATAAACAGTCATTAAGCAGTATCTGGACTAACAAGGTGTAGTAACTTAATATGAAAGCAAACTATTAATGCCCCAATTTGCTATTTTGTCAACATAAAAACTTATTACATCGAAATGCACTTTCTCATCATCAATAACGATGGAAGTATTAAGTAAGTAGCCTGTATCAACTCCATCAAATGATTGCTATTGATGATTACTATTGCTGTTTGTTTTTAAATTTTCAAATTTTTTTAACTTTTTTCTATCTCTTTCAAATGATTCGTGTAATAAAATATTAAAATATCACTGCCAGGCAATTGTTTGTTTTAACATTGGAAATGTTTATGTTCGTATATGGGGGCCAAGTTATGAGTTTTTACTCAAGGTCAAAGAAGACAAAAGTATCGCGATCGGGTTTCGCCGTTAGCTGGCCGGTCCGGGCCGACAGCATAGCACGGTGGGCATACAAATTGGCGTGTGCGCCGTGCTCCTGTCCAGCCGAGGCCGATGGTGTACAACTACAACCCGAGGGCTTTAGCCCGAGGGTTGTACGTCTAATTCTGTATTTCCATGGTAATAGTCAGTGTTATCATTTCCAATGCCTCCGATGGTTGCAAGGATTGCGAAATCTGTGAATTTTTTCTTAAGATTGTAAAATTGCACACAAAAAAATTGACTCAATCATTTATTTAGAGTTTGAAAGGTGTGAGTTTGAAGTAATATTGGTCCAGCTCTTATTATTCGGACTTGAAGTAGCACCTAGATATTTTAATTGTTTGTGCGGAATACAATTCACCTGTAGGGTTTAAATAACTTGCTTCGGAAATTACCAATACCTGCAGAACCAATAAAAAAAATGTTGGCTTCTATAACAGAAAATTATTTTAAGTTACTAAAATCTCCCCCTAATGGTTTGCCTTAAGATGCTGATATTGCATTCGGCGCAAATGACAACTTTTACTTGAAACAAACATTTAAGCGGCGCAAATGGCAAGATTTAATGAGTCGGCGCAAGTGGGTACGGCGCAAATGGCAAGACACCAAAATTTTACTTACAAAACTTACAAAATTACAAAGAAAAACATTGAAAATAAGTGAACAAAATTGTAAATTACTAAAAATGTATGATATATATATTTATTACAGAATTATAAAGAAAAAAACAACAACCAAAACTTACATACAAAATTACAAAGAAAAACAAAGCAAAATTGTAAATTACTAAAAATGTTTGATACACCTAGGTATATTTATTACAGAATTATAAAGAAAAAAAAAACAACAAAAAACTTAAGTACAAATTTACAATAGCAGATAACAACCCTCTGTATCGGTTGTAGACAACCCCCGCCCTTAGTTAAATAGTTAATCACTAGCAACATTCTTTCAATGTTACCAAAATATCAAAATACTTATAAATAAGATACATTATTATTGCTATTGGGTTTCGAAAGTTACTACTTATGCTTAAGATACTTATGGGAACCAACTCGTCCCTCAATGCGAAAGCAATTAAGGGTCATTATAGGGATTGGGAACCAACTCGACTCTGCCGAGGTGGTAGAGCAGGGAGCATTTTTTAATGCTCATCTGAACCTCGCCTTCTGATTGTCTAAGATACTACCTATCATCATATGAATTCTTATGTAATAATTGCATGACAATAAAGACATTATTATTATTATTATTATTATTAATTAGTAATTATTTTTTTTGTTTGTTAATAAATTTTATGGTTTGTGTTCAATTTAAAAAAGAGGTTTTATTTCAAATTTTGTATTATTCAATATCTAGCTCTATTCATCGAATACCTGAAATTCACGACCCTGATGAGAGAGAGTTTTTTTTTATATTCAAAGAGAAGAATACTGGCACCAAACATATCTTTTATTTTGTGTTTATTATTACAGTTGATATATGTGCTATATAGAGGGAGGGGTATAAAAGCGTAATAATACATATAATATGTAAGCTACGGCACTGGATAGCTTTTACCTGACGTACCGTTAGCCATCGGACAAACACGTCGAGTATCGTTGCGTATACATCTGCGTTAATCTGTTAGGGACATACGACCAGGGAATAGACTGTATTTTAATTTATTGAAAACGCAAAGTGTAGGTAGATTCTGGATTTTCAGGAAGGGGGGTGAGAAACATCTCACGCGTACTTAGGCCACAATAGGCGGGCCCATTGTACTACCCCAGACAGCAGCCGCCCAATTCAGATATCACTCAAGCCATCCAATCCTTTGGACGAACTTGAGGACATTCGCAATTGGGGTGGTGCTGGTACTGGCCAGGCCAGAAGTCCCCTAACATGGATCCTCTTATTCTTGCGAGAGCAGGGCAGTGACACAGCACGCGCTCTGCTGTCTCGTGTCGTCAGTGTTGCACCCGCGACAGTTGGGGCTATTTACTAGCCCCATTCTGTGCATGTGTTTCTTGTGTAGGTAGAAAAGATATCCTTATTCCATTTTGAGTACTATAGTCGTCCCAGCGGATCTTTTCCATCACGTGATCAATAGCAACCGTATGCACCAAATATGTACCTAGTAAGTCAACTGAGCGACTAAAGTCATTTCAATTTGTCTATACTATAGCATTAATTATTCTATAAATCGATGGTACTAGTGTATAGTATTTTCAATTATTAGTACCTCTATCTAAAGTAGGCCATTTTTGAATTTATTTCAGTATAGGTACGCACAAAACGTATCAATTTTTGTACAGGAGCCCAGATGTGAAACGTTAATTTTTTGAATATTATGATAATATGCACTTTATTGTGTTCTCTAATGAGAATGTACAGGTATTTGCATAAACTTCTCTCTTAAAAGATACTTAAATAAAAGCAAAGGGTAAGCGTAACAAAGTTACATTTTAAAACTGCCAGAACAGAATGACGGAAGTGAATAAATACACCATTGCTAATGTTTTAATTTTTAACAAAGTTATGACAATTTCAAAATATAAATGTTGAAAAATGCCACCTTGCGAATGTTTACATTGTATAATTATTCAATAATATTTGGATCCTATTAACCTATGGCAGTAACTTAAATGTATTATTACCTACTTAACAAACATTATTTTAACTACATTAGTTATAATAGTAATTACTAAGACCATTCCAATAGTATCTTTATTTCTGATAAGTACTCCATATAAATACAAGGAACCCCTAATAATATTACTTAGTATTCTGAAAGAAGTTGCAGAAGTCATTGCAAAAATTCGGTTTCTATAATTTTTACTATCCCACCACTGGTACCTATACGGGAAGTATTGATATCATGAAAATTTTCGAAATTGAGTTTTTCGCGGAAATACGTGTTTTGGACCCCCAGGAACCTAAAAAAGTGGTTTAGAAAAAATGTTTGTCTGTGGGTGCGTGACGCGTCTAACGCAAAAACTAGTGAACCGCAAAAATTATATTTTTTGCGCTACTGTGCTCTATTTCATTGTTTACCGCGGCTGTTTCCAAGACAGTAAGTTATGTTTACTAGTTGCTAAGGATAAAGTCGTCGGTAAAATACTTTGGGGTTCTAGAACGGTAAGTAAATTTATTCAAAACGAATGTGCCATGTAATTTGATAAATTAATGTCAGTCACAAAAAATGACAATTTAGTTAAATAAAATGAATGCAATTTCTCAATGTTAGTTAAAACAAGTCCTGGAGATTTTAATTTCTCATTTCTTGTAACAAAGTACGCCAGCAAAGATTTTTCATCAATTTGTACTTTTCTTGGTACACCAATTTTTAAAATGTGTAGGTACCTTCGTAGCGTCTCTCTAGACTTATCAGGAATGAGAATCGAACACCGCACATTCCAAGCTTCTTCTATTTCGTTTTCGGAATCATTTTCATTAATTTTTAGCACGGAACTCCAAATAATTTTCACAAAAAACTGCAATGGCGGTAACTGTTTACAGATTGCTATAGAAACGCAATATATCAATCTACAATATGGCAACGTGATGTGGAGACTGACAATTATCGCATTTGAATCTGTATTAATTATTAATTTATTAAAAATTCTTTTTACCGAATTCAGTAGCGCAAAAAACGTCATAAGCATCACGAACGTTAAGGACTACCGATCTCAGACAATAATTGGAGTCGTCGCTGCGCTCCTCCTCCAAACTATTGTCTTCGATCGGTAAAATGTCCTTACCGTTCTTAATACTTAATATACTATTTGTGCTACTTTTCTAAACTATACTACTCCGCAGCGTTTTGTAAAAATTAATACTCAAACTGCAACTAACCTAAAGCTCGAGGGGCGCCCCACACTAGTCTTTGCAAAGTCTTTGCTTCAGGTTAGTTGCAGTTTAAGAATTATTTTTACTCAGTGGACTTGGTATACAGAGTGATGATAAAGTCTAGCACAAACATCATATTCTGGTTATTTAATGATTTTGCGGAAAATCCTGAGATCAGTCGATTTTTGTTTTTAAATTGCCATTTAGACATATAATTTTCAACTCCCCACCCTTCAACCCCTAACTGCTAGCAACCCCAACTTTAAAAATTTAAATAGAAAGATACCCTTTCTGATACCTCTTTTGATAGGTCCTTTTATTCTTAATATAACCAAAAAAAGTTTTTCAAAATCGGCTGATAAATAACGGAGATATCTAACAAAATATATTCAATGTAAAAAATGGGGTTGATATTTAAAAAAAAAATTGACGTTACAGCGTAGAAATAATGGCACAAATCCTGAGACCCGTCAATTTTTGTTTTTAAATTGGCATTTAGGCAGGTAATTTTAATCCCCCCACCCCTCAACCCCTAAGTGATAGCCACCCCAACTTTAAAAATTTAAATGGAAAGATACCCTTTGTGATATCTCTTTTGATGGGTATTTTTATTCTTAATATAACAAAAAAAAGTTTTTCAAAATCGGTTGAAAAATAACAGAGGTATTTAACAAAATGTAATCAATGTAAATAATGGGGTTGATATTTAACAAAAAATTATGACGTCACAGCGTAGAAATAATGGGCGATCAAAACCACACTTTTAGGTCAGGAAGTGCCCTTTTTAATGTCTACCATTTACATTGAGCCGTTTCTTGTCGAATATTGACATTTTCATTTGATTACATTTTGTTAAATATCTCCGTTATTTATCAACCGATTTTGAAAATCTTTTTTTGGTTATATTAGGAATAAAAAGTCCTATCAAAAGAGTTATCACAAAGGGTATCTTTCTATTTAAATTGTTAAAGTTGGGGTCGCTAGCACTTAGGGGTTGAGGGGTGGGGGGTTGAAAATTATATGTCTAAATGGCGATTTAAAAATAAAAATCGACGGGTCGGATTTTCCGCAAAAACATTAAATAACCAGAATATGATTTTTGTGCGATACTTTATCATCACTCTGTATACAGGGTAGCTATTAGAGATTGGACCAAAGCCGTGGCGCTCAAACGCTTTGAGATTTTAATTTGAAATTTGGAACACTTCAATACGACATCACTTCGCATATTTTACAGTATAAAAAATTTTTCTTTGAGTCATACTTTCGGAGACCGGCCGCCATCTTGAATTTTCTTAAATGGTAATAGGGGTAATGCAATATATCGTTACAAAGCTTGATTATTTTTCTTTCTAATCATGGTAAATTAATATGGGATTACATAAGAAAATTAGAGAGAATTTGCCGTATGCTCAGACGGCTATTTATTGTATGCTTGAAATCTAGGTAGCTCTACAATAACACAACGTCAAAATTAAACAAAAAACAAAATAAACAAACAATGAAGAAAAAAGGTAGCTACTAAAATTAAACAAACAATTCTTATAAAAGTTAAAAACAAATACCATATTGTGATTGTTAAAAGTATGGTATCAAAAAACTGCTTAAATTCACGAAGATGTTAAAACTGTTTTCTGTCACCATACCTAATCAGTTTCTGTCAACCAATCCACGTTTAACAAAATTCAGATTGTTAAATTTCTACGAAAAGTATGACAATGTACCTACTGTCACCTGCTAAACAATTATTGATTGATTTTTTGTTTAATTTTGAAGCTCTGTTAAATCAAAGCCACCTAGAATTAAAGCATACAATAAATAGCCACCTGAGCGTACGGCAAATTGTTTTCTAATTTTTCTCCATTATTTTCTTATGTAACCCCATAATAATTTACCACAATTAGAAAGAGAAAACATTAAGCTTTCTAATGATGTATTGCGTTACCCCTATTACCATTTAAGAAAATTCAAGATGGCGACCGGGCTCCGAAAGTATGAGCCAAAGAAAATTTTTCAGTACTATAAAATATGAGAAGTAATGTCGTATTGAATGAAGTATTCCAAATTTCAAATTAATATCTCAAAGCGTTTGAACGCTACGCTACGACTTTGGTCCAATCTTTAATAGCTACCCTGTACATGAGTATACTACCATACAGAACGACTAAGCACTGCGTAGTAGTATAGTTTAGAAACAAAACTGAGGGTTTTATAATTCTTAATCATACTGCTGTACAGAGCAATGAGGTTCGGTGTAACAGTATAGATAGTAATTACGCTTCCCGACAATTGTCGGTGTTTGTACGATTTTTGGCTCTAAAGTTACTCTTGAGAGTTATACGAGAGGTGCCAACGATTGTTGTTGGGTAACGAGTTGTTCATGAACGACAATTAACAGAATAGGGGTGTTAGCCTGGATTCTGACAGAGAGTCGGTCGATAGCGAACATCCGGTTTCGCCAGATGTAATTTCAAACCGGATTTCTGTGGTCAACATTTATTAGACTGTTTAAATGTTTGTATTAAAATATTATTACAGTCTTTAGGTAAATTAGTCTTGGATCAAGAATTTTTGCTTCGCTGTATAACAGGTTTGTTCTATGAAAATAACATTTTAAAGGGCAAAAATATAATCTAACAAAGCTGTAATGAGGCTTCGTACCGTTAGCTATTTACTGGACAAACTACAAAAACATTCTAAATATAGAAACTATAAATATTGAAGGAACTTTCTCTTTACTTGAAATTTACTGAAAAGTTCAAACCTTTCAAAAAATAAAAATCATTGTTATTGCCATAAAACCCTTAAACTAAAAATACCAATGATTTACAACACTTCAAACTTTTAAACGACAATAGAGAACGCGGGATAACAAAAGGTATGAGGTCCAATCATATCTAGTAGTTTTGTTTAATATAAAGTCGATGCCTTTAGTTTACGTTATATACAGGGTGGATGACAAAATCTGCCCTGAGCTATATCTACAGCTTTTAATTGAGATCGGATTGTTAGGTCGACATGCCAATCGAAATGGGTCATTAAATACTATGTTTTGATGTAGTTTGAACATTTTCAGGGCCTACTACATTTTAGAAGCCATAAAATCAACCTTTTATTTTTAAAAGGGCACCTATTTTTTGTAAAAGTATTAAAAAAAATTGTTTAAAATTACTCTCGTGACTACCAATTTCGCCATTACCTAGTTTTCAATTTAAAACAATTTTTTAATTACTTTTTGGTGATGGTAAGGTGACTTATTATACATCCTGAAAAAAAGATAGTCATAGTTTAATTTAATTAACCTTTTTTAAATCTACAGCTTCACTGTTTTAATTTTTTCAATTTCGGTTTTCACTTTATAATTCCATTGTTTAATCCAATATGTTATTTTCACTATTAGTATTTATTCTAATCTATTGTTTCTTCTGAAGATGCAAATTTAACCTTTGCGAAAACGTTCAAATTTTCAATTACCTATAAACGTGGGTTAGACAAGGTTTCTTATTTGAATTTTTCTTCTTCTATTAATAATATAAATTTGAAATTCTCTTGGTTTTGCAGGTCAGGTAATAAGCAAAGTTAAATTGTAATCTAAAATACTTGTATTTAAAAAAAAATTAAAAGGTCGACGTTTCGGTTTATAAAAAAACCATTTTCATTGATGCCGAAATACGTATAAAGCGAATAAATAGTTATTATTTCCCGTTAAAATCGATATTTTATTTAATATTTATTATTTATATAGTACTTAATCATGGATTTTAACAAAGTAACGCTTGAAAATGTCAATAAATTATTTTTTCTTTTATAAAATTATGGTCTCCATAATGTTTTATTTTTCTTTGAAAATGTTTTTTTTATAAACCGAAACGTCGACCTTTTAATTTTTTTTTAAATACAAGTATTTTTGATTACAATTTAACTTTGATTATTACCTGACCTGCAAAACCAAGAGAATTTTAAATTTATCATTTATAAAGGTCAAGAATTACTATTATTATTATTAATAATATACAGGGTGCTTCATTTAAAATAACCAAGTTGCTAATTGTACTGTGAAAAGTAAACACCCTGTATAAGTGATATACATTTAGGAGAATGCAGAGCTATATACTGAATAACTTTTATATTTAAACTTCTTTCATATTTTGACAAATAATGGCGCTATAGGAGCATCAATTTCCGATTTTCAAAACCTCGTAGAGGGCGCCACAGTGAAATTCTGACATTCAATAAAAAACAAAAATGTAGCTAATACCAAGCTGCATAAGTATAGAAAATTTAAACAAAATCGCGTGACCAGTTTTCTTGTAATAATTTTACAAACATTTCAAAATTTTTGGAAGAGCGCCGTTGCGACCATTTTTGAATTTACGAAATACATTTTTTTCATGGTGTAGTACCGCCAAAGGGCTTTGAAACAATTTGTTGCGGAACCTGATAAGATAAGTGGTTTTTGAGTTATGGGGTGTTAAATTCGAAATTTTGAAAAATTCATAGCGGCCGCCATTTTGAAGTTAAAGAGTCTGGCAAAAAACTGTTTCCCTTTCATATCCTCTACCGGGATTTTCAAAATTCCGCTTCTGAAAAAAATGCTACCAAAAAAAACCTGCCTAACTTCCGTTTCCGGTTAGGATTTTTTTGAAAAGCTTATTCTGTCGATGCATTCTCGATATACCCCTTTCATTTCAAATTTCATCAAAATCGGTTCACTAGTTTTTGCGTTAGAGGCGTCACATAGACAACCAACAAACCAACCTCCCCCCCCACCCACCCTCCAACAGACATTTCTTCTAAACCACTGTTTTGGGTTACTGGATGTCCAAAACATGTATTTCCGCGAAAATCTCATTTTTGAAAATTTTCATGATATCAATATTTCGCCCTATAACAGTGGTGGTATGGGAAAGTAATAATCACAGTTGATGAAAAACGTAAAACTTATAAAAACTTAAAAATAATAGCACCACCTGGCGGACTTAAATATATATTTTTGTGGCTTTCCAAATTTTGTCAAACTGCGAAATAACCTGGTGGACTATAGATCGTTATTATTATTGTTGTTTCATAGTCCTATAAAGTTCCCTATGGTCGTTACTTTGGTCTGTCTACTGGATAAATTCCTTTAAATCTAAATACTAAATTACCCATCTATGAAATTACCTACATTTGGAACAATGATAACAGTAAATATGCGTTGTCTGTTATTAATCATTTCTCATGACTAAATGTGATCAAAACTAAATGTGGGGATTATGACTAATGTGAGGCTTGTGTGTGGGGGTTGTGACCAATACGAGGCTTGAGTGTGGGGCTTGTGACCAAAATGAAATGTGGGCGTTATGACCAATGTGGGGCTTGTGACCAAACTGAAATGTGGGCTTTGTGACCAGTGTGGGGCTTGTGACCAAAACTAAATGTGGGGGTTGTGACCAATGTGGGGCTTGTGACCAAAACTAAATGTGGGGCTTGTGACCAACCAAAAACATTGTGGGGGTTGTGACCAGTGGGGGTTGTGTCCAGGCACGATGGTTAGGCATCTTCCCAAAATACCTCAATCAACGCTATTACTCAAGAGGATGAACTTTGCGACTCGTGTGAATGCGATCATCTGAGTGAGTAATGGCCATTACTGCGAGTAGAATCCTATATTTTTTCCACTACTTTTAAATCGAAATTTCCATTATTTAAATGACCTTTCCACTATTTAAATGACCTTTCCACTATTTATGTCCTGTATGATTTTGACAGTTTATTTATTCAAAGTGAGCAAGTGTTGAAAATTCTATTCTGTGATTGGTTACAAAAATTCTATATAAATTTGCGTATTATTAAATCTTCCTGGAAAAACCGGTTAAATAATCTGGGCTATATGACCTTATAAATTTAACAGATATAGTACCTATTTGTCATTCTCATTCTAGTGTAATGTTGCAATAATCAAAACATTGTTAGCAAAGCCAGTTGATTGTTTTTTCTAAAGTAGCGACATGAATTTTGACGTTTTAAAAGGCAACAATAACGATTTACTTTCCGCTGTGGCGCTACTATCGAGACTTTGACGTTTATCAATTTAAATACTATTTGAATTTAAAATTCAGTTTAGTTTTGCAATTAAGAATTAATTATCATGCTTTGTTATTGTGCAATTAATTGCCACATTAATAGCGGTGTAACATTTTACCGATTACCGAAAAATAACCAGGAAAAGTGGATAAATAATATTGGTAGAGAAGGTGATATCCTGTTTTGCAATGCTTTGAGAAGTAAGTATTTATTAGATTAAATTAACAATTAAAACATTAGTTTTAAGATATATTGAAATAAACTGTTATTTTCTTTGCTTGAAGAATGAGAATTCAAGATCCATTCAAAAATCGGAGGGACAGAAATGTTTTGCGATGAAAAGCTTTACCAACAATTTTACAGCCCATACTTCCAAAACTCTTCAACCCAGAAAACGTACAAGAGTAAATAATTCTCTAGATTTGTCTGACACCATTAAGAAGTTTATTTACAATTTCTGTTTGTTATCGCAAAAGTGTAGAAAATGAATTGTAGGTATTATTCGATGTCAATAAGTGATTGGGTGATATGTTCTTTTGTGTCTAATAATGAAATTGCTAATTCATTGATCTAGAACAGATGTAATATGTTACAATAAAATATATGATAACCTTTAATATATTATATGATTAAACAAATCCAATTGTTCCTAGTTCACGATCCCCAATCCTATAATCCATGACCAAGAATTAATAAAAACTTTACAAAATCAGTTACAAGCTGCACAGTAATAGATAGAAAAGAGAAATTATATCTATATTTGAAAATTTAAAGAAATTATTCGAGCTGAACAGATAGAATAATAGGGTAGGCACCCACCGTGGAATAAAATGATCAGATACGAACATTCCCAAAATTCCTCAAGTTGTATACCACATGTAGTACTACTACATGTGGTATACAACTTGAGGAATTGTAGTACAAGTGCTTACAACGAACTAAAAGACAATTATTATTCTGTGCATTAAAACACTACAAAGAAGAATTCAAACATTTAAGTGTACCTATTCCGGAAATACACGAAGAGATACTGAATTTATTAGAAGTGTTGGAAGTAAAGGTTGAATGCTTGTTTCCAGAATAAAGGCATGATGGTTTACTATTGATAACATGAAACAGCTATAAAATCTGGATATCAATTTGATAATTGATAATTATCGTCATTTTTATTATAATAAAAATGACGAAATAATAAGCAATATAGGCTACATGTATTTACTTAAGCAGTTTTTATACAACTATAATTATAATACTAATAAATCCACTATTATACTATTGAATAGAGTACTAAAACTATTACACTAATATTGAAATTTTACTAATAAAATGTCTTCTGATGGCAAAACGCTATTCGAAACCGTTACAAACAGGCTTATTGCTATCCACAAAAGGTATTTTGAACCAGCAAAATAGATTTTTACCAGTGAAAATTTCAAATAACTGTCGTAGAAAATTTATTCTCTAATATTCGGTCTCAATCCCATTCCAATTGCGAAAGAATTCAAAAGGGCGCTTCGGTTAATTGCTTTATCCCAATATTTTATGCAGTCGAAACGTGGAAATTATGGAGTACCAGACTATATTCCATTGGTAAATTTTCTGTCTGTGATTAAATCTTACGATGACATCGATGTTGAATCTTATTCTTCATAAGTCTGGAGGAAAAAGAATGGATAAGTAGTGATTTTGTCTGTCAGGTTTCATCATTAAAAATATTACAACAAATCAACTACACTTCATGAACTGTATACCTACCATTTGTAATTGCCCAAAATTTGGATAGGTACCCTTAATCTTGTCATGCCAGTCTGTATTACCTAAATTAGTTATTACAAAGAAAATTTGTATAAACTACCTGTCCTCCTAGTTAAGCACGTTAAAAACGATGTTGCCATGATAAAGGTTGTTTGATTGACTCATAACTCTTGTTCCCAGGACACATTCAATCGAGATTGTATACAGCTTTTGTAGACTTTCCTGAGATTATAACAATTAATAATATAATATTCTTGTAAACTTTTAAGGGTCTAATATAAGTAATAAGTTACTTACCTGTTGTTATACAGTGAAGTCCATTTATTATGCAATATAGGCATATTGCAAGTCAAATGGTTCAGGCACTTTATCATTGGAATATAGGCAACCCATTATACACTGTATGACTTGCCCCTGCCTACTGATGAATTAATAATTTGTAATTGTCAGGAATGTATTGCTGTTGTTCCTATTTGTTTCTTTTTTGATATTAAATAATTCTTTTTTAACCAAGAACATGTTTTATTTTGAGGTTAAACTTTCATGTGTTGCTAATTTCGGTTAGATAAAAAAGAAAAAACTAGCTAACTGTATAATGGGTTGCCTATATTCCAATGATAAAGTGCCCGAACCATTTACCTTGCAATATACTCATATTGCATAATAATTGGACTTCACTGTATATGTAACTTTAATGTAGGTACTCTTGTATATGCTTGTATACTTGGTTGCATATCCAATGTCAACATGTTTATGCTAAACTATAATAAAGTTCAGTTCATACTCAACCGTCTTTAAGATCAGGTTTACAGAACCTAACACCTGTTATCAAACACTGCAATATTATTTAAAACGGCTTCCAATATGTTAATTCACTGAATATCCAAAAAATACAGTAATTTATGACAATTATTATAAACGTCAAACTTTCAAAGTCGCAAACTTCTTGACAAACTTTTCTACAAACTTGAAATTCTTAACACCATCTAGCCGCTAGCGGAAGAAAGATCGTTATTGTTGCCGTTTCAAGTTCATGTCGCTACTTTAGAAAAAACAATCATCTGGCTTTGATTGTTAGATATGCATGGCGCCACCTATGTGTAAATAAAGTTAGTCGTTCTTTTACTTAACCCTCAAACGACAAGCTCATTTTATCAGGTTATGGGCCCAGTTATATGTTATGTTAGGTTGGTAACGGCAGATCAAATATGGACGTACAACTAGATAGTACGCTGATCCTTTGTAACACTAAAGTTAATAAATACTACATAAATAAAGTTAAATAATTATTTATAGAATATCCTAAGGGATATGACATGGTGTCAGATGTGAATTGAGTGAAAAACGGTAGCCGTGCAGGTAGATAAGCAACCGCTATAAAAGATAAAAGTTGAAGGTCAAACGTGGTAAAAGAATATCAAAATGAAGTTCTTTAAACCGCCAAGTCCGTTGACAGATTATGATACAAAGAATTGGGCATTATGGAAACAAAAATTTAATATTTACTTGAAAGCTGCAGATAAACAAGACGTTACAGAAGATATTAAAATAGCAATGTTATATTAAGTTGTATTGGTGATGAAGGCCTTGACATATATAATACGTTTGAAGATGATAAAAAGGATTCCCTTCCAGAATTATTAAAATCGTATGACGACTACTTCCAAAAAAGATAATTCCGATGGAAACCTTTAAGTTCAATAATTTAATTCAAGAGAAAAACCAGACTATTGAATATTATTTAACACAATTAAGAAAAAAGGCTAAATTATGTGACTGTGTATGTTCGAAAACAGATTGTAAAACTAGTTACGAAGACCGTATGGTTCGAGTTCGATTAATCGTAGGAATTAACGACAAGGACATTCAAGCAAGGTAATAGGTGAGTCAGATATTTCAGTAAACAAAATCGTAGACTATTGCAAGTCGGTAGCGCTCAGAAAAGAAAATCTCAAAACGTTGAATACTGAAGAGGAGATTTGCGCAGTAAAAATGAAGAATATAAAATGCACAAGGTGTTTATACGAACATGAACCGAACAGATGTCCTGCATACAGGAAGACATGTGCTGCTTGAAAACGCATAGGTCATTTTGCAAAGGCGTGTACAAAAAATGAAGAGTCAGAAGACCCGCATAATATAGTTTCCAGTAAAAACAAGGAACTAAAGCCATCGACAACTACCACAACAGACAAACAAAATTATGAAATGAAGAGAGAAAAAGAAGTAAGTCAAATAACACAGATAGAAACGGAAGATGAGCTATTTATAAACGAATTAAGAAAAGGAACTGCTGAATCTTGGGTATGAATCCATTTATGTTGATAATGTAATTTTCAAGTTAGACTCTGGTTCCGATTGTAGTATTTTACCGAAGTATATTTTAGATGAGATTGATACTCGTAATAGTATGAGAAAATATTCTGCTACTTTAGTTTCATATGGAAATTTTAAACATAATCCAATTGGTGAAATAATTTTAACTTGTAAACATAAAAACATAGAGCGAAATGTGAAGTTTATAGTTGTAGATTTAAAAACTGATGCATTATTTGGGCTTCAGGAATGTTTAGATTTGAAGTTATTTCAAAAAATTAACTCTGTAGAATTATTACCGAAATCTAAGAATAGTGTTTATGAAAAATATAAACAAGTTTTTGAAGGAACAGGTAGAATTCCAGGATTATGTACTATTGAACTTTCAGATAATTGTCAACCCGTAGTACAGTATCAAAGAAAAGTACCTTTGTCACTACATGCAAAATTAAAAGAAACCCTAGACAGTCTTGAACAAAAACAATTGTAGAAAAACTAGATTATCCTACAAGTTGGGTAAATAGTTTAATGATTGTGGAAAAACCTGATAAAACATTAAGATTATGTATTGATCCAAAACCGCTTAATAAGTACATTCGTAGAGAACACGTTCCAATTCCTACAAGTAGTGATATCATAAGTAGATTAGCAGGTAAAACGCTGTTTACAGTCATTGACATGAAGGATGGGTTTTGGCAACTTGCATTAGATGAAAGAAGTGCTGACCTTTGTGTTTTTAACTCGCCCTTTGGTAGATATAGGTTTAAGAGACTTCCATTTGGAGTCTCACGTGCCCCAGAAATTTTTCAGAGTAAAAATTTTGAACTACTATTTGGTGATATTCCTGGAGTTGAAATCTATTTTGACGATCTAATTATTGGTGGTGAAGATGAGTTAAATCATGATATAGCACTCAAACAAGTTTTAGATAGGGCTCTAAAAAAACAATGTCAAATTGAATTTTAAAAAATTTCAATACAAGTTAACAGAAGTTGTTTTTATGGGACAAATAATCTCCAGTGAAGGAGTAAAACCCGATTTAGACAATTCATAAAAGCGATTTCAGCAATAAAATCGCCTAAGAACAAAACTGAAGTGTTAAGAGTCTTAGGACTTTTAAAAATTTTTTCTAAATTTATTCCCAACTTGTCGCAATTAACAACCAATCTAAGAGAACTAACAAAAAACAATGTTCCTTTTTTGTGGACAGATACACATGAATCAGAATTGAATGTGTTAAAATCTTTAATTATTCAGTCCCCTGTTCTAAAAATTTTTAATCCAAACCTTCCAATAACAATTCAGTGCGATGCTTCTAGTGAAGCTTTAGGTTGTTGTTTGCTTCAAGAAGGACATCCTATTTCATTTACCTCTAGAAGTTTATCAAAAACAGAAAAAAAATGGTCTCAGATTGAAAAAGAGCCCATTGATCCCAATTTTTTCAAAAGATCTTGATAAAGTGACTGCACGTTTACAAAGAATGCTCTTATAATAAAACTCAATATACTCAATACTCAATACTCAATACTCAATACTCTTAAAATTACTTAAATATAAAATCAATATTACATATTTACCTGGTTAGGACATGGTAATAGCAGACATTTTATCACGATCCTATATTACTGATCCCGTAGGAGACGATCCAGACATGGAATATATAGTTCATGCCTTGTATAACAATGTATCCATGTCGGACGAAAACAAAAAGACAGTTCAAGAAAGAAATTGGTTCTGACAAAACTTTGTGTAAGGTAAAAGAATTTTGCAACACTTCATGGCCTAAAGATAATAAAAATTTAGATAGTAATCTAAAATTATACAATGCCTTCATTAATGATTGATACCCACGTGACCACAAAATATAGGCAACCCAACTTTCACAGTTGGCAAATCTTTATCTAATAATTCCCTAACTGATTGTATGTACGTAAATTGACAGTAATTTTAGTGACTTTAGTTACTTATTAGTTACAACGAGTACCAATCCTACCTGACTTCAACATTTAAATCTGAAACTCCCAAGGACACCACGGATCAAAGGTCACGTGGGTATCAATCATTAATGAAGGCACTGTACTATAACTTAAAAGATGAAATTTATCTATCAAATAATTCATGAACGTCACTTTGGAATAGAAAAAAGTAAACAAAGAGCGCGTCAAATTTTGTATTGGCCTCGAATGTCGAGTGATATAGAAAATTTCATAAGTACCTAAATGTGAAACCTGTCAAGCACACAAAAAATCAAATCAGAAAGAAACATTAATAAGTCATATATTACCTTCCAGAATATAGCAATACCTCTACTCTGATTTTCTTGAATTTAATAATAAAAATTATTTACTTATCGTGGATGCTTATTCTAATTGGGTTGAGGTTGATCAAACAAAATCAAAAACTGCTGATGATGTTATAAAATTTTGTAAAAGCAAATTTCAGCAATTAGGAATTCCAGATAAATTCTTTGCAGATAATAACCCTTACAATTCAGAGAAATTTAAAAATTTTGCAAAAGAATGGAATTTTGAGCTAGTCTTTAGTAGCCCTCATCATCATCCGTCCAATTCTTTAGCCGAAAGATACGTAGGTATTGTAAAAAATATGTTGAGGAAGTCTAAAAATAAAAATGATATAGCATCATTTCTCATGGAATATCGTAGCACCCCTATTCCACAAACAGGTTATTCTCCTGCTCAATTGTTTTTACATAGACCTCTTAAAACAAAAATTTCAATTTCAGAAAAAGCTTTACAACCTGTATTAGTAGATCCTGTAGAAGTTAACATGAAACTTCAAAATAAACAATTAAAGCAAAAAGAATATTACGATCGAAATGCGAAAGACTTACCAAAATTGCAAAAAGGTGACCATATTATGATGCAAAAAGGAAAACAGTGGGTAAAAGGAAAAGTAACAGATATAGTTAATGAACGTTCGTACCTATATAGTTGAGGATACAAATGGTAGCACTTATAGAAGAAACAGAAAATTTATTAACAAATCAAAACTAAAATTTCATGAACATCCTCTGTTGTACGACTATGATTTTTAACAGCTTGAGGAAAATGCAAGTAATAATATCAATAGTAACGATAACCATAATAGTAATAATGATACAGTAAAAGGTAATGTTATTGTTAGTAATGATGATCAAAATAATACTGATGTCCTACAGAATAATGATAACGATTTCCCTGGTAATGAAGGACCTAGTATTATTATTGTAGGTGATAATAGTGATGATAATGCTGATCACACTGAACGACAAAAAGAAAATCGAAAACGCAAGCCCCCAAAATACTTGCAAGATTATATCACTGATGTAGATTCGGATAATGTTTAGTTTGTTAAATAATTATATTAACTTTTGTAATCCAATTATTCTAAGTTTATAACATTAATTATTAATTTAAGTTTATATAAAAAAAAGAGAAAACATGTTATGTTATATGTTATGTTAGGTTGGTAACGGCAGATCAAATATGGACGTACAACTAGATAGTACGCTGATCCTTTGTAACACACATTCTAATTCTGGAAGGTTTATCAAAAAGTGTAGAGGGTACCGAGACGGATTCGGTTTTAGTTGCGAAAGCAAAAGCGAAGTTAGTGTTAACCATATATCCTTCTTTGTATGTGCATGTAAAGGATGCAAAGACTGCAAAGGAAGTTTGGGACACGCTAAAGATTCTTTACGAAGACATCGGTTTTACCAGGAAAATTGGTTTGCTAAGGACTTCAATTTCCTTACGACTAGATAATTGTGACAACATGGAAGTCTATGTAAACCAAGTTATAGAAACTTCCCAGAAATTAAGAAAAACTGACTTCAAGATAGATGATGAATGGGTGGGGTCGTTACTTTTGGCGGGATTGTCGGAGAAATTCGCGCCCATGATCATGGCGATCGAGCATTTCTATAAAGACAGATTCCATAAAAACCAAACTGCTAGATATACAAACAGAGGGCGCCAGTGGCCACAGAGCAGCAAAGCCAGTTGATTGACAATCAACTGGCTTTCCAGAGCAGGTGCGTTTGTCGGAAAAGCAAACTTCAGAAAATCATCAGTGGGTAACAAAAACAACGGTTTTGTCGATTCTTCAAGAACAAGTAATGACGTCATGACCAAAACAAAAGTCAGAAGTGAGGTTATTTGTTTCAGATGTAAAAAGTGGGAAGGATAAGAATCCTCAGCAAAGGAATGCATTTAGTGCGGTATTCTTAAGTTCCAAATTCAATAAAGAAGAATGGTATATTGATAGTGGAGCAAGTGTAGAGTTAACGTCTAGAAAAGATTGGATTAATGACTTGCAGGAAGAAAACGATCTTAAAGAAATAATGATCGCAACCGAGGCTTCAATACCAGTTCACGGTACAGGCAATGTGCAGCTTACAACAATGGTTCAACAAGGTAAAGTTGAAGTTGAGATTAAAAACGTAAAATATGTACCGGATTTGACAACAAACCTTTTGTCTGTAAGTCAATTAATTAAGAATGGTAACAAGGTTGTGTTCGATAACAAACGGCTGAATTGTGTGAAATTGTTTACAGGTTGAATTATGAAAAGTCACAAGTAAGTGCTTTAGCAACGGTAGAAATTTGGCATCGTAGGTTTGGCCATATTAATGACAACGATTTAAGAAAAATGAAGGATAGTGTCGAAGGTTTGGACCACACCGAAAAGTGTAAGCAAGATCCGTTTTGCCAAGTATGTTGTGAGGGTAAACAAACTAGACTATCAGTCAAACACCAAGGTAATAGATCTAATACTTTATTAGAAGTTATACATGGAGACCTTTGTGGGCCAATGGAAGTGACATCCATAGGGAGCTCAAAATATTTCTTATTACTAGAAGATGATTTTAGCAGGATGTGTTTTGTATATTTTCTCAAAACCAAAGATGAGGCGTTTGAGAGATTTAAAGAGTTTAAAAGTTTTTCAGAAAATCATGTGAGTAGAAATATTAAAGTTTTTAGAACGGATAATGGCGGCGAGTTTTGTAGTTCTGAGTTTGAGAGTTTTTTGAATAGAAATGGCATTTTACATCAAAAAACTAATCCACATACTCCTCAGCAAAATGGAATGTTGGAGAGAATGAATAGAACTATTGTTGAAAAAGCTCGTTGTTTACTTTTTGGTGCAAAGTTTGAAAAAAAGTTTTGGGCAGAGGCAGTGAATACTGCTGTGTATCTTAGAAATAGATCGGTGGTTACAGGACTCAATGGGAAAACCCCATATGAGGTGTGGACCAAGAAAAAACCAAATGTCAGTCATTTGCGTGTTTTTGGAAGTGAAGTGATGACACTCGTACCTAAAATGGGACAAGAAGGCAAAGAAAATGTTCTTAGTAGGTTTTTGTGAGACTATTAAAGGGTACAGACTGTATGACTCCGAGAAGGATGAAGTTGTAATAAGCCGAGATGTAATAATTAGTGAAAGGGTGAAAATTCATAATATAATTATTGGAAATAGCGAAGAAAAGAGTCACGAGAACCAAGGATCATCAGATTCAGTGGGGGTGTGCGAGATTCAAGAAGAAGATGTTGTACTAGAAGATGCTGAAACTAGTATTAGTGAAAGAAACGGCAGTAATGAAGAATCTACACCTGAAAGTGACGATTCAGTGGACACAAGTGAATCAGAAGTGAGAGCATCGCAATCTGAGGTTAGGAGGACTCAGAGACAGCCAAAACCAAGAAAAATGGATGGTTACTTGCTGTACATGTGTGCTGAAAATACAGAGTGTGAGGAGGACCCCATTACCGTAGAAGAGGCGCTGTCCAGGTCGGATGCAGAGCGGTGGCGAGAGGCTATGACAGACGAACTGCAGTCTTTCGAAGAAAACGACGCCTGGGAGCTAGTGGACAAGCCAAATGGTGCAACAATAGTTGATTGTAAGTGGGTGCTCAAGAAATGGTTTAGTGTTGACGGGGAAGTGAAATATCGTGGGCGTTTAGTGGCAAAGGGCTTTACACAGAAACAAGGTGTTGACTACGAAGAAACTTTTACGCCTGTTGTTTAGGCATTCTACGTTAAGGTTACTTATAGCTCTTTCTGTTCAGTTAAATTTAGATATTACACATCTTGATGTCAAAACTGCTTTTTTAAATGGTTGCTTAAAAGAACAGGTATTTATGAAACAACCTGTAGTTTTAGATATTTCTAAAAAAGACAAAGTTTTAAAACTTAAGAAAGCAATTTATGGACTCAAGCAGTCGTCTAGAGCTTGGAATGAAAGAGTAAATTGTGTTTTAGCTGATATTGGTTATAAAAAATCCAAAGTAAAACCTTGTCTGTTTATGAAAAAGGAACATAATTTGTATACGATAGTTTGTTTATATGTAGAGGATTTCTTTATGTTTTCAAACAATGAGAAAGAAATATGCGTTTTGAAAGAAGAATTAGGTTCTAAATTTAAAATAAAAGATTTAGGAAAGGCTACTAACATACTAGGCATGCAAATGAATATTGATAAAGATAATAATATAATTACTGTCAGTCAGGAACATTATATTAATGAGTTAATTAAGAAGTTTGATATGGTATATTGTAAAACAGCAAAAAAAACACCTATTGAAACTAAATTAGATTTTCTTAATGCAGAAGGTGAACAGGTGAACGTTCCTTATCAGAAATTAATAGGTAGTGTGATGTACTACTTGGCTGTGCTTACAAGGCCAGATATATCATTTTAGTGTTAGCGTTTTAAGTCGATTTAATACTTAATTTAATCAAACTCATTAGCAGTGTGCCAAACGTATCCTAAGATATTTAAAAGAAACTAAAAGCCACTGTTTAAGGTTTTGCTAGGGAGATATGGACCTAAGGGGGGTTGTTGACGCTGATTGGGCGAATGATATAAGCGATCGAAAATCTTATACAGGTTCTGTTTTCAAACTTAGCTGTTCAGTCATATCTTGGGCCAGTGCAAAACAGAAAACGGTAGAGTTATCTAGTACAGAGGCGGAGTACATGGCAATTTCTGAGGCCGCAAAGGTGTAATATTTGGATTTTATACCAATAACTTTATTAACATATTCACACTAAAATATATGACAAGTTATTCTGTCTAACTCCCGTTACCTAGCTACCTTACATCTCTTTTTTTTTTAACACAAATTTCAACAAAACTAATTACTATATTAAACTCGCCACCTGCGTTGATCTGTCCTAACAATTTCACATACTACATACGATAATCTTGCAGATACTTTGGTGCTCTACGTTCTCTTGAACTTGAACGTACTTGACCATTGCCTGTTAGTGGTTGTAAGTGTTTACGATTTCTTCGCACTTGTTCTGTGTCTGTCCCAACCAAGGTTTATATAGTGAGTGTCTCAACCACATATGATCTTGGCTCCAAAGCTGTAGACAATACTGTAGCGTGTGTCTGCATATTGGGAACCCAAACTTCTTCCTTCATTCAATGGTCGCAAAGACTTGGCTTTGTGTCGCTTGTCATAATAATATTTTTGTATTTCACTTTCCTTCATCATTGCAGTGTGTATCTTCTGGTGGTCTGGTTGGCTTGGCTTTAGGTACTTATTTGAAACTGGCAAGTTATCCCGTAGTCTTCTACCCATTAATAATTGAGCTGGTGATGCACCTGATGTAAGGGGTGTGTTACGGTATGCTAACAATCCCAAATACGGATCTTCGCTTTTTGCTATTATTTTTTTAACTAGTTGTACTGCCCGTTCGGCCATTCCGTTTGACTGCGCGTAAGTAGGACTGCTTGTAACATGTTTGAAATTATAATTTGAAGCAAATTGTTTGAAAATATAACTACTGAATTGCGGTCCATTGTCACTACTGAAGGAATTCCATATCTTGAGAAAATTTTCTTGAATTCAGTAATTACACTTTCGCTTGTAGTCTTGTGCAGTTTTATTACTTCCGGGAATTTACTATAAAAATCTTGTATTACCAGAAACGTAAATCCTTTGAAGTGAAATAAATCTGCTGCTATTTCTGACCATGGAAGTGTTGGTGTATTTGTTGGTATGAGCGGTTCAGTTTCGGTATTTTTGAGACATACTTCACAATTTTGAATTAAGTCTTCAATATGAGTATTTATTCCCGGCCACCACATTCTGCTTCTCTAGCTCTTAGTTTTGATTTTGTTATCCCTTGATGTCCTGTATGTAGGTATATTATGTAAAACTGTACGTATATATACAGGGTGTTAATAAAAAAACTTTACACACTTTGGTAGGCGATAATAGAGATCAATACAAGAAAAAAATTCTAATACACCGTGGTCCAATACTCAATGGTTTTCGCGATATGGAATTTTTAAATTTTTATTTACACCTTCAAATTTGAATGCGATGTCTCGTTATCTAAATGAACGCGATAAAAAAACAATCGCAGCAACAATAGATGTAATGTTGTATCAACGGTGGGATTAATTATTGCTGAAGCAAGTTTATTTTCGCAATGGTTACATTTACATCAGCGGAATACGCCTTCTCATCCAACTTTTCAAGAAGTGCGCTAACTGTTTTGTTTATTGATTGAAGATATCTTTAGAGTGCGCTAAATGCGTTGTTTATTTTATATGTAAAGATTTTGTAAGAACCATATCGCGAAAACCATTGACTATTGGACCACGGTGTATTAGAATTTTTTTCTTGTATTGATCTCTATTATCGCCTACCAAAGTGTGTAAAGTTTTTTTATTAACACCCTGTATATATCACAACTGTCTTCAAATAAAATGTCTTTATCTGTATTAGATATTTTCTGTTGTGGTGTTCTCGAAAGCGCGTCCGCCGTAAAGAACTCTTTTCCGGGAACATACTCAATGTCATAATCAAAATTAACCATATGCATTCTGAATCTCTGTAAACGACTAGTTAATTAGTTAATAGGTTTGGTTTTCAGTATAGCAATTAACGGCTTGTGATCAGTAAAAATTGTAAATCTTTTGCCTATAAGATATTGTAATCTCGTGCAAGTCCACATAATTGCAAGACTCTCTTTTTCAATTTGAGCGTACCGTTTTTGTACTTCACTCAGAGATTTTGAACAATATATAACTGGTTTCCAAGTTCCGTCTGACTGTTGCTGAGGATTAAACTCCTTGATTACTTCTATTAATTCTGGATCTGCTTTGATGCCATTTGCTCCTACGATATGTCCCAAAAATTTTAATTCTGTTAATACGAACTGACATTTCTTTTTGTTCAGAGTGACTCCATAGTTTCTTAATAATGTTAAAACATTATGAAGTCGATCGTCGTGTTCTTTAATGTTTCTCCCAAATATCACTATGTCATCGATGTGAATAACCACTCCTTTTTTGTGTCCTAGTATCTCAAACATTATTCTCTGGTATACTTCTGGAGCTGAACATATACCAAAAGGTAATCTTTTGTATTTGAATCTCCCAAATGGGGTTATAAAAGTTAAATAGTTTGAAGATTTTTCAGTTAAACATAATTGCCAGAGCCCCGAGTTGGCATCTAATTTCGTAAATACTTTGGCCTCTTGTAGTAGTGCCAATGTTTAATCTACTGACGGCAATTGTAACCGTTCCCTTAGAACATGTTTATTTAACTCTGTAAAATCAACACAAATTCTATTTCCCCATTACTTTTGGGTACAACCACCATGGGAGCACACCACTCTGTAGGATCTTTTATCTCTTCTATAACTTCTTCGTCTTGCATTTTCTGTAATTCTTTCTCCACTTTTTCCATTAACGGAACAGGAACTCCTCTTGGTGTAAGTACTCCAAAAGGCGAAGCAATACCTTAATAAATAGTTTTAAGCACTTCGTGACATTTCTCCCCCTTTTAACCAAGCGAGAAGCATGATCGCTTAAGGAAAGATGCTACGTCACGAAGTGATTATATAACATCCGTAACACTCACCCCAATTGTTACATAGGCAAACATACCTAGTTAGTATAAGTATACAAGCAATAGTTACTATGAAACATTTTCTACAAGGATACATCTCCTTGGTTGGCAGCTAAATGATACATACACTAAAAAATATATACATGATTGACTATAGTGTGTAAATAATATTTGGTCACAAATGCGTACCCTAACTGTATATAAAGTTACATGACTAAAAAAAATTACAAGGTTATAGTTATCTTGAACTTATAGAGACTGCAGCTGCATCGAGATGCACAAATACATTTGCAATTCAGCGGTTTTTGCTTGCTTTATGACAGTGCAGTGCGTCAAATGTTACAAGTTCATCGTTGCTATTGTGATAAACGTAAGAATAATTTATAATATTTATTTTATACAATTTGCAAAATATATATTTTTTAATCTGCAATAAATGTGACTAACATCGACATGATTAAATTAACTCTATGTAGCTCTAGTTTCGAAGAAAATATTAGTAATGTTTTGCAAACTGTTTACAGTTCTTACAAGAATTTGAAAAGTGAAATTTAATTTAATAATTCAAATATGCCGCCTATGTATTGAAGTAAAACTCCTTTTTGCAATTTATGTCACATAATTTTTTCTTTTTAAATAGAAACAAACAGCAAGTATGTACCTACAAAAATTAAAATTAACTTAAAATGTTAAAATTAAAAGCATTCAATTGAATTATTCGACCGATTCTGTTAGAAAAACCATCTAAGTTCCTCATCCTTTCGTTTCTAATTGCTTTTATACTCTCTTTCCCATTTTTACTAATCTTTACAAAACTTGTAACTCATATCTATTTCTTTTATTAATGTTGCATTTTATGCATTTTTATTATTTTTCATTGTTGATAACTTTATTCTCCTATTCAATAAATTAATCCCAACCCTCATTTACTTATTTCCCCTTGTCACTTGACATATTATATAACTCATATTATTCATATCACTCTATTTAGTGTTTTATTCGACGATTTCCCCCCTCATTATTATATTCGACGCTTTATTTTCATATTATTATTCAATATTCAGAACTTAGTTATCCTTCGTTACTGTAATTATTCTTTCCGCTTGCAACATTTTTTATTTTAAACTTTTACTATCACATATTTGTATCAAGCTGTATTTCCTATTTCTTCCTTATGTTCTTCCTATCCTGATAAAAACAAATTTACTTCCCCACATACAATTTTTTTTTCCCCATTTCACACTTTTCCAACCTTATTTACACTTATTCTTTTCCTATTCCTTTTATAAGATTTATTTTAAATTTAGCAATATTGTTATTCTTAATTGGCATTTATGTAAAATATGTCTCTCAATTCTGATAAATTTTATTCGATAAAACATTTTTAATAAAAGGTTTTAAAATTTAATTCATAACTTTACAACTAGAGTTGCATTTTCTAAAAACATTACTTCTCAGTAATTCACACAAACTATTTTCGCGTAATAAAAATATATAATATTTGAAACTTTGCTGTTGGCCCCTACTAATTATTTAATTTTATCCGAAATTTTTTTTTTATAAGGTTTAACATGTTCATTTTCACTGAATATTTATTATTTTTGATTTAAATTTTTCTGAGCACATTTTCATACTCGTTGCAATTTATTTTAGAACTATATAAAATCAAAATTAGCTACAGTTTGTCCAAATCGAGCTGACGCAATCAGCTTATACGGTTTAAGTAGGATTTCCTTAAGTGATAATTTGTTTACATGTAATCCCTGGTTGTACGTGCTACTTACCAGTTGAGCGGACTTCTAAAAACCTGTAAGTAGCACGTACAACCAAGGATTACATGTAAACAAATTATCACTTAAGGAAATCCCGCTTAAACCGTATAAGTCGATTGCGCCAGCTCGATCTGGACAAACTGTATATAAGTTGGAATTATTATTCTAGTATATTAGTAGTATATAGTATATTCTAGTATTTCTAGTACAAAGGGTTTGCTAGCGTTATTTTGGTTCATATATTTAGATCCAGACACGGTACACAGGACTGATAACCAGTTTTTAAATTCATTATTGAAATTCCGCTTTTTTAGTGCTGCTAACATTGTAGCAAATAAAATAGTAATTTTTTGTCCATAACATAAAATTAAAACCGGCGCTTCCACCAAAATGCTTTCAAAAAAATGGAAGCCGGCACCTCCACCAAAATATTCGCATAACGTTTTTGCCCGGCACCTCCACCAAAATGTCACGTTATAAATTGTGACTAGTCTGGATTTAAATAAGTCAGTACTTTAACATAACTATATTTAACTAAAGTTTACAAAGATGAATAACATGCACCATCAAGGTGAGCTTACATAACAACAGCTAGTAGTGCCAAACGAACCATGGTTGGTTGAATGGGTGTTCTGTATGTAGTCTTCTATTTAGAGTTGTTAACTGGACCCTGGCCAGGTCTATCTTGTTGTAGTTATTCTGAGTCTTCAAATGTAGAGTTTGGGCCCCAAAGGGCCCAACCAGTTGGCTTGGTTGTAGAACTTGGTCGAAGCTACTGCTTGGCTGTTGAGTGTTGGACGCACACTCTGTCTCTCTGTGTGTATAGCTGGAGCACACTGCCTCGAATGGAGAAACATTGTGCTTATATACTAGTTTGCACGTCCATATATGGTTATATGACCTCGGCACGCGAAGATCACCAGATCCCTCATGAAACCTGATATTCCTAGTCAGCAGAATTGCATATCCAATCACAGCCACTAGAAGAATTGCATTACCAAATAAGGTAATAACCTTGGATGCACATGGATCATGAAACTTGATATGTTCGAGTAAGCAGAACCTTATCTTCATGTGCAGAGATAATGTTATCTGACATGTGATTCTAGCATGCTTGGCACGTGATACTAACATGTTGAATTACATTGATTTTACTTAGTAGGTAATTACATTGATTATCATCAATACCTTAATAAATAGTTTTAAGCACTTCGTGACAATATGGGCAAAAAAGTAGCTACTTTTTTTAAATTGCCTGAACCATCATTATATACTGGTCATGCATTTCGACGTTCACCCGCAACTCTTTTGGCTGATTCTGGTGCTGACATAAGCGTGCTTAAACGACATGGGGGCTGGAAGAGCACAAGTGTGGCCGAAAGATACGTTGAAGATTCCCTCGAAATGAAAAATAAAATTGCAAAAATGATTCAAGAAACTAGTAATAATTTAGATGTTTCCGTGAATAATGTTCTATCTAAATCTTCATCAAGTACCATTACGTCTGCGCAGCATTCTTTTGGAGGACTTAATTTTGAAAAGTTGCAAGATTGTACGTTCAATGTGTACTTCAAAGGCTCCGAAGAAATGTCGATGAAGGGTTCCGGCGAAGAAAAATCTTAGTACCTATGTAGGTATATTGTTCATTGACTTGCATACTTTTGTTTTGCTTTTGTTCTTATTCGAATATGATTAAAGTGCTAATAAAAAATCGTTGTGTTATGATTTTTGTAACAACACTAGTATTGTTAAATGATTTTTATAACAACACTAGTGTTGTTAAATGTTTCTTAACGAAACTTGTTGCTAAGCAGTTATTAGCATAGTTACGTTATAGGATGAAGTAAATTAAATTTAACTTATTAATGCTAGGTCTTCCTAACAAATTCTCTCTTGCATTTGCTACCACGTAAATCTTTATGTTTTCTGACTTTTGTTTATAGTTGACGGGTATATGTGCGACACCTATGGTCTCTAGTTTATTATGTCCTACTGCATATAATCTATCTTTAGTTTCGAATATATCAGGTTTCTGTTTCAATTTATGTATGGATTCATCTGCACCCGTATCGAGTTTGTGTAAATGTGACCATTTGATTCGAAATACTTAACTCAATTCGCCAAGGTTCTGTATTCCCTGTTGTGACTTCTCCCACTTTTACTACCTCTGCATAATTATATAAAACTGAATCATTATCTGATTCGTCCGATTCCAATACTTCCAGTTCTCTTACTATTTTCGTTCTGCAAAACTCAGCATAATGTCCTTTCGTTTTACATTTTCTGCATATTGCTCGGAGTGCTGGACATTGTTTCAATTCATGACTAGGTTTTGCTCCACAACGATTTACACTGTGGGTATTCTTGACTCTTAATATTGTTTTTCTTACCTGACTGTCTTGAATTTATGTGTTGTCTGTACACTATATTCACTGCGCCACCGTCTGTCTTGTTGAGTGTCTCTCTGCTATCTTTGTTTTGAGCTTGTATTGACTCCGACTGCATGATTTTATCACTAGCTGATTTAAGGGTAAGTTTTTCGTCCATTTGCAATTGTTGAGATCCCGAATTCCAACCACCAGTCTATCGCGGATTAATTCCTCTTCCAAATCTCCATATTTCCAGGATTTTGCCAGCCGTGCGATATTAGCGATATATTCTTCGGCAGTTTCATGGTCCCTCTGATTACGAAGGTTAAATTTGGCACGTTCCTACATAATGTTTGTATTCTTCTCATAATAATCTGCAAATATTTTCTTACCTTCTTCATAATTGACAATCTGGTCCGCTCGTTTTTCCATTGTTACTAATAATTGGTCTACACTGCTACCCATGTGCAGTAACAAACTGTTGACTTGTAGTTTTTCATCTTGTTTATCTAAACCAGTTGCTACCCGATATCGTTCATAGGATGTGATCCAAGAAGTTCATAGATCTTTCCTAAAAGTAAATTTATCAGGAACTGGTACTGCATTAAAAAATGCAGGCTGTGCTGGTGATGGTAATTGTGCAGTTCGTAGTATTTGAAATTGTGCTACAATTCGCTCCAACTCTGCTATTTTTTGTTCCATCTCAGCTGTGCCAGGCATTTGTTGCCTTTGCGTGCGTTTCTCTTCTGTACTTTGATTCTTCAATTCTCTTCACACACACACACACCCACACACACCCACCCACACCTGACACCATGTAATATTTGGTTTTTATACCAATAACTTTATTAACATATTCACACCAAAATACATGACAAGTTATTCTGTCTATACTTTGTTTACCCAAGATATGCATATAGACTCCGCCCCTTGAGCGTGATGAACACTAAAGCCAGTTTCACATGGTACATGGTACAAAGCGGGAAATTCAAAAACTATTCATTTTTAATTTAATTTTTTTTTTATTTTAAATGATAACACTTCTAGTGTCAGTATATGAGATTTAATTATTTTAAAGAATATTTTCAGCTCGGAAACGTTCTGACAAGACTGACAAGAAACAACCGGAAGTGGTTCGTAAACGTCACTGAAAATTAGCGCAGTTGTGTGTTATGGGTTTTAAAAATACGACCAATTGAAAAATTATATTCGACTTTTGACAGCGTTTATGGGGCGGAGTCTATATGCATATCTTGGGTAAACAAAGTATAACTCCCGTTACCTAGCCACCTTACAAAAGGAAGTCATTTATTTGAGAAATTTGTGGAAAGAATTAACAGGAAACTTGACATGTATCACTCTGTATAACGATAACCAGAGCGCGTTGAATTTGTCTGTGAATCAGGTGTTGTTATATCCTTTGGGGCCAGTACAATACGTCACCTTGTAAGAATGTGGCCCAGTCCATGTTAACAGGCTACCCCTCGCATTGCGCTCGGTGATCGCATGATGGCCTTCCCACTTGCCATTTAAACGTGATAGAATGCTGAAATATGCTTTCAGTTCCCGGATTTCTGTCTGTTCCTTTATGGATAAACAGAGTATCAAATTACCCCCTGGCCTCAAAACCACGAGTATCCACCCCTTGTAAACCAGTTAGCCAATCGGCTGCCCGCTTTTCAAAGTCAGTCCCCTAAAACTAAAAGTCACGCATGCTCTACTCTGGAGAGAGAGCCTAAGTCGTTCCCGATCTGTCAACCCGACTTGACCTAAAGAACGACCAAGTACCGCTTATCGTCTCGAGCACTTACCGTTTATTCAGAAGACAAAGTTCTGTTTCGTCTCTCGTCTCGTTTTGAGTTAAAGAATATGCTGATACCGCTAACGTTTCGTTTACCGAATACCTTCAAGGGAACTATCAGATTTTACCGTAAATAAAGTGTTTGCGACTCACTGAACTCTCAAGTTATTCGAGATTCGGTCGTGCTAACGTTAAGTTATTTCGCACGGCTTCCCGTCCCGGAAATGCATCATTTTCAAGTAAAGTGATTATCGTATATCGAATAGTCAAGAAGTAATCCCGCCCGCCAGAAGAAGCTCGTACCGACTCTTCCGCCACCTTCATCGGTTCCCGTAGCTTAGGAGACCCCAGTCGAGTTTCAAGATAGAGATTCCGTCCCGCATCAATCTTTAAAAAGGTGTAAAGTGTAAAGGCCTCTCTATTGTGTAAAATAAAAGTGCCAAGAGATAAACCGTCTGACGACCACCTCACCAAGCAGGTACCGAACTTAATGTTTATCCTCTTGTCAATCGATTTAACGTAAAGTTTGAGACTTACGTAAAGTCATCATCCCCTTTTGGGTCACCGTAAAGACATTTACTTTTGGGTAAATTAACGTAAAGAATCCCGTCTACTCATATAAAGTAGCAGACGCTACTTTTGTGTTCCAGAGTTTTGCTTCAGTAATGATTACAGATTTTTAATCTAGTTTATATTATATTTACTGTACAGGGCGACGACCTCGAGAATCTAGACCTTACCGTAAATAAGATCTCGAGTTTGTGCGCTCTGGGCTGAATCGATTCCCCCCATTGATTGTTAATCGCAATTTATTAATACTTATGTGTGTTATCATACTTGTTTATTTTTAGGTTTTGTATAAATATGTTTTTGATTCATCTCTCCTCATTAGTGAGGGAGATTCTGTGTAAATATGTTATGTCACCCCTTTTCTTATTGCAAGTCAATAATTAAAAGTTAAATCGTTAAAAAGTAACGCATTTTGATTGAAGAGTAATTTCATGACCTCCTCCCGAACCCTCCCTAGTTGCTTGTCTGTTACAGGTACGTTAGTAGGCCAACAGGTGCAGTCCGACTGTTTATCTCGAAGCCTGCGATATGCGCATCTCCGAGGCTTTTCCTATTTTTACCTCCAAAGTCTTAGGACCTTCAATAAAATAGGTGGCGCCCTTTTAACACTCCCTGTGTAAGATAACGTTCCGCCCTTATATCGCGAATTAACCACCCACCCCAATCTCCACTAAGATAGCCGTCAGCACTTTTCTGTTCACGTGTACAAAATTAGGGAATGTACCGTAACAAATTTGGCGCCCTAAACGTGTGGGCCTTTTGAGTTTTGATTTAAATTCTCGCTTTGGGATTTTTGTTGTGAAATTTTCGCTATTTCCCTTGTATCGTTGTGTTTTTGGGTTAATTTAGGTCCCGATTATCTCGTTGTTTGTTTTAACATTCATAATGGGTTTTAAACTTATTATCGATCGTTTATCGAAGTTGGAACTCCAGTACGAATTAAGTATACGAGGTTCCACTCCCCTTCCGAAAACTACCACGCAATTACGAACCCTTTTACGTCAAGTCTTAAGAGACGAGGCCGCCGGCTCGGCACCTCCACGCCCGGCGACTCGCCCTTTTTCGTTTGAAGAAGATTACGCAGCCTTAATTACAGTTAGGGGGGAAATACAAACCCTTCTTACCAGATTTGTAGATCAACCCGATAGGAATACCGCTCAAGCTATCGAGACAAAATTCAGTCACGGATTAGCCCGTTTGGACGCAAGTATCCCTACGGCTGACGATCATTCCGCGCGCAAAGAAGCATTGTTTATCGAACTTTCAGTTTTGATTTCTCGATATGAATTATCTCGTAACCAATCACGGGTACTTATAAACCTTGACCCAGATATACCGACAACTAGCGCTATTCCGGTAGGACCTTCAGGGTCTACGTCACATTATACGCCGTCTGTTCCTGTTGCAAAATGGAATTTGACGTTTACGGGCGATGCTCGCGTCCTGTCCGTAAATGCCTTCCTCGAGCGGGTTAGCGAGCTATCGAGGGCCCGTAATGTGCATGACACACAGCTGTTCGCGGAGGCCTGCGACCTCTTTGCCGGTAAAGCTTTAATATGGTATCGCGCTAACGTGGATTTAGCTAGCAATTGGGAAGAGCTATCGGCCCTTTTGCGCCTTGAATTTCAACCGGTTAATTACGATGATAGGTTGTTAGAAGAAATCCAGAGGCGTACTCAGGGGGCTGACGAATCCATTGGAATATTTGTTGCCGTTATGAAAAATTTATTTTCACGTTTATCGCAACCTTTGTCGGAAGAAAAGAAGTTACGCATTTTAATGCGGAATATAACTCCTTTTTTTCAAACGCAATTAGGACTTGTTGAAGTTCAGTCTATCCCGGAACTTATCAAGTTTGGTAGAAAAATTGAAGAGCGTCGTTACGCTGTTGAGAATTTCGTACCGCCTTCACGTAAGAGGAATGACCTCGAAACGGATTTAGCTTATATAGATACCGCTCCGGTCGAAATAAATGTACCTACTCCGGTTTTAGACGTTGCAACCGCGAATATTAGAGATAATGCAATTTCTAATACTCAAGAAATTCCCGTCCGGGCTAATCAGCGATTTACCGCGTCATCTAACGCTAATCCACTTTTATGTTGGAATTGTGGAGATTCGAACCATCGTGCGGGTCAATGCCCTAAACCACGCACTAAACTTTATTGTTATCGTTGTGGAAAACCGGAAGTTACCGTGAACACTTGTCCCAAGTGTGGTAAATCGAAAAATTCACGCGCTCCGTCGGGAAACGAACCGAGGAAGCATTAAGTGGTCGTATAATGTTATCCCGTCCCGTCTCGTATTCGACCTACCCTGTACAAACTTGTAGTGATAGGAAGGAAGAAAATTTTTTGCGTAATAAAGTTATTTTAGATTATTTTTTTGATAACGCTACCGCTGACGAACGCCCTCACGTCACGATTAATATTTTGGGTTACGATATGTTAGGATTATTAGATTCAGGAGCTAATCGCTCCATTTTAGGAGGGGAAGGTTGGAAAATTTTAGCGCCTTTAGGGCTTACGTTGAATACGGATTCTCGCCCAACCTGTTCCGTCGCTAATGGACATACTGTACCCAGTCTCGGCACCCTTACGCTACCGATACGGTTACGCGATCACGTATCGACTATCGATGTTTTAGTTGTACCGGATGTTCCGCATATATTGATCCTAGGGATTGATTTTTGGAAATCAGTGGGAATAGTCCCAGATTTATTTCGCGGTGAATGGAAATTTGCCAAACCTTATGTCGCTGCCGTCTCGTCTTCTTCGAAGAATTTACCGACTCTCGCTGCCGTTTCGACTTCGTCCGAAAATTTATTATCGGCTAAAGAGCTTACCGTTTCGCAACGTACCGATTTGGATCGTGTTATCCAAAAACATTTTTCGAGAAACCCTAAATCATTAGGATGCGCTAAGCAAGTTGAGCATAGTATCGTTACGTCTTCTCGCCCAATTAAACAAAGATATTATCCTGTTTCACCGGTCATGCAACAACATATCGACTCCGAATTAGATAAAATGTTAGAACTGGATGTGATAGAGCGTTCTCAGAGCGCCTGGTCTAGCCCTATTTTATTAATAAGGAAGAAGGATTCCTCGTACCGCTTTTGCGTCGATTTTCGTAAATTAAATCAGGTTACAGAAAAGGATGCGTACCCTTTACCTTACGTTTCGGCCATTTTGGATCGTCTTCGTGATGCACGTTTTATAACCAGTCTCGACATTAAGTCTGCTTATTGGCAGATCCCGGTCGCAGAAGATTCTCGACAATATACCGCCTTTACGATTCCGAATCGTGGACTTTTCCACTTTAAACGAATGCCGTTTGGACTTCATAACGCTCCCGCAACATGGCAACGCCTGATTGATCGGGTCTTAGGTCCTGAATTGGAGCCTTTTGTTTTCGTGTATCTCGACGATGTCGTTATATGTACGCCTACTTTCGAGAAGCATCTCGAAATTCTCGCTGAAGTCCTTAAACGCTTGGAAGAAGCAGGGTTGACTTTGGGCCGTGATAAATGTCACTTTTGTAAGCCCGAGTTAAAATATTTGGGTTACGTGGTTAACGCGCAAGGATTGTTAGCGGACCCAGATAAAGTAACAGCGATTGTAAATATACCGGAACCTAAAAACGTTTCGGAAGTTAGAAGAATTATTGGAATGGCAAGCTGGTATCGACGTTTTATACCAGAATTTTCCGCTATTATCGCGCCACTTACCGCGCTTTTACGAAAAAAGCAGAAGTTTGAATGGACTGAAGAACGCGCTGTCGCTTTCTCGACCATCAAGCAACGATTGGTTTCTGCTCCAATTTTATCGTGTCCCGATTTTAATGTCCCTTTCGTGGTTCAAACAGACGCCTCAGCTTTTGGGATTGGATCTGTTTTAACCCAAACTATTGATGATAAGGAACAAGTAATCTGCTATATTAGCCGGTCGCTAAATAAAGCAGAGCGCAATTATTCCGTTACCGAGCGTGAATGTTTAGCGGTTTTGTGGGCAATTGAAAAATTGCGTCCCTATTTAGAAGGAACTCGCTTTACGGTGATTACAGATCACCATTCTCTCGTGTGGTTAAACTCCCTTAAGGAACCTAGTGGTCGCTTGGCCAGATGGGCCGTGAAGATCCAACAATATGATTTTGAAATCATACATCGTAAGGGGAAAGATCACGTTGTTCCCGATACTTTATCGCGTTCCGTTCCGATTATCGATAACGTTCTTGTAAGTCCCGTAGGAGATCCCGCTCCCGATGCCCAGGTACAACCTGTGGTTAATTCTCGTACCGATCGGTGGTACAACCGCCTAATCAATAATGTCAAGCAAAACCCCCTATCGTACCCTTTATGGAAAATAAAGGAAGGAAAGTTATTTAAATATCTTTCACCTAGATACCCTGATTTAGCGCAAGATGAAGACAAGTGGAGAGAAGTAGTACCGAAGTTTAATCGTTCCGCTATTCTAAAACAGAATCACGATGAACCAATTGCCGGTCATTTAGGAATTTTTAAGACTTTTGCGCGTATCGCTCGACGATATTATTGGCCCAAACTTAAAGCTGATGTTGCTCGTTACGTTAATCGCTGTACCGTTTGTATCGCTCATAAACCCGAACAAAAGAAGCCTGTTGGTTTTATGTCTCGGCACCCTATCGTTAAGAAACCCTGGCAAATGATATCGATTGATTTGGTAGGTCCGTTACCTCGGTCGAGCCAAGGATATTCTTATATCTTGTCGGTTGTCGATTATTTCACGAAATTCACGTTGTTCTTTCCGTTACGTTCCGCTACTGCTTCAGCAGTTGTTCAAAGAATTGAGGAAGGTGTCTTCCTAACGTTTGGAGCACCTCAATACTTACTTACCGATAATGGAGTACAGTTTCGTAGCAAAGAGTTTGCAAACTTGGTAAAGTCCTACTCGACTACGATTCTTTTTAACGCTTACTATCACGCTCAAGCCAACCCGGTCGAACGTGTCCATCGCGTATTGAAAACTATGCTCGCTTCTTACGTTAAGGAAAACCATAGAAATTGGGATCGATACTTAGCTAAAGTAGCTTGCGCTATTCGCACTGCGGTTCACGAAGCCATAGGGATGTCTCCCTATTTCGCAAATTTTGGTCGTGAAATGATTTTAGAAGGAAATCTTTTTGGTGAAGCTAACGATGCCGCCACCGCTGATAATATTCAGACCCCTGATCGCGAAACGCTTTTACGCCGAGCCCCGGCGCTCAACCAAATTTACGAAGATATCGTTAAAAGGTTAGATGTTGCCTATAAGAATGCCAAATCTCGCTATGACTTACGTAGACGTCCCGCTACTTTTGACGTTGGTGACACCGTGTGGCGTAAAAATTACGTCCTTTCCGATGCAGCCAAGCATTTTACCGCTAAACTGGCTCCTAAATTTTTAGGACCCTTTTTAATTCATCGTAAAGTCTCGTATAATACTTACGAATTATCTGACGCTTCTGGCATTTGTAAAGGCATTTGGCATGCGAAAGATTTAAAACTTAATCCCAGTGATGATTAGACATCCTCGTAGTTAGGAGGCTCTTTCGTTCCCTGATTTTATTTGTTGTGGGAAAATTACAATGGGTGAATAGCGTGAAACTCAACGTACCTCTTCAGTGTGATTTCTTTGGGACTTCGAGCGTTTGTTTTTGTGTTTTCCAAACACAAACCCCGTGTCGCCCTTGGTAGGTTGGTCAGTACTCTTCACGGGTGTATGACGTGTAAATATTACCAGATTTGACTATCTCTTCTCTTTTTCTTCTTTCCTTTAGCCCGTGAGTATTTTATGTACTGCCGGCACCTTTCTTTCGTAGCTTCGGCTACCCTTCTTATTCTTACGGGTAAGGCTCCCGCTCCCATCTTTTTTTGCTACCTCTTTCGTGTATCCTTTCCGTCGTTTGGTGAGTGGGTCGGGGATGTCTGCGGGGCGGACGTCGGTCACCCGTTCCGAGCTCTTCGTCCCACTGTTGCGTTTTTTTTGTTTAGTTTTTTTGTTTAGTTTATTATTGTCGTTGATTGTAGGAGTTTTTTGAGATGTTTGGTGGCGTTGGTCGTCCTAGTTTTGGCGGCCATCGCGAAGTTCTGATAGTTTGGTGTTGTTTTGACCCCCTGGCGACCGATTTGCGAGCTTCACTCTGGTCCCCTTGTATTATTTTTAGCTGGGCGGAAGCTATAGGATTGCCGTAGAACGCGCCACCGTCCGCTGGCCGGAAGCGTTAGCCGTTTTTTAGCGGCACCGACCCTTTAGAGCTGGCCAGGGAACGCCAGGCTCTAAAGGTAGTGGTGTGGTTTCCGTTTCCCGTTCCGAGTTCTGGGTTTATTGCCGACCCTTAGTTCCATTTTCACGGTTCTTTTTCGTGTTGAGAATGACTGCTATACTACCGGTATCGCCGAGCAGGTAGCTTGTTGTTGTTGTTGTTGTTGTTCTTTTATTCTTGTGTGCGTGTCGTCCCGGTCGTCGGCGTGGGACCCGGCGCCGTACCGAGTTGCGCTTTCCGTTTTTTTCCCTTCCGGGGATTCATTTTTTGTTGTTGTTTTGTTTTTTTTTCCGTCTCGTCCCGGTCGTCGGCTTGGGACCCGGCGCCGTGACGAGTCACGGTTTCTCGCTTTTCCCTTTTGGGGATTTGTTGTGGATATTCCACCACATCGTCTACTTCTCGACCCTTCTTTCGGGTTCCGTGTCGTTATTTTGCGTCACTACCTCCCGTTCGGGGATGTAACGCCATTACGTCCGAATTTCCGTTCTAATAAAAGAATATGAGGACTCGCTTCCCGACTGGGCTTTGTCCAGTTTTCGTTTTTTTCCAGCTCGACGTGTGTCGTCGGCTTGGGCCCCGGCGCCGCGGCGAGTTACGGAATCGTTTCCCTTTTGGGAATTTTAGCGTCTCGCTTACCGTCTCGTTTATCGTCTCGCTATCGCTCTCGCTTAGCGTTCCATTTACCGTCTCGTTACCGTTCCGTTTATCGTCTCGTTTATCGTTTCGTGTTCATAGCATCACAGTAATGCTTCTCCATTTATAGTTTATCCTCTTTCAAGGATTTATTTACACTTGTGTAAGGAGATACCGTTTCGTTTGTCGTTTCGTTTATCGTTTATCGTCTCGTTACCGCTCTCGGTTTCGTCCCGTCTCGTTGTCGCTGTCCCCTTCGGATTTCTCTTGCCTCAAGAGAATTTCGGGGAAATTCTCTTCACGTAAGGGGGGTGTTATATCCTTTGGGGCCAGTACAATACGTCACCTTGTAAGAATGTGGCCCAGTCCATGTTAACAGGCTACCCCTCGCATTGCGCTCGGTGATCGCATGATGGCCTTCCCACTTGCCATTTAAACGTGATAGAATGCTGAAATATGCTTTCAGTTCCCGGATTTCTGTCTGTTCCTTTATGGATAAACAGAGTATCAAATTACCCCCTGGCCTCAAAACCACGAGTATCCACCCCTTGTAAACCAGTTAGCCAATCGGCTGCCCGCTTTTCAAAGTCAGTCCCCTAAAACTAAAAGTCACGCATGCTCTACTCTGGAGAGAGAGCCTAAGTCGTTCCCGATCTGTCAACCCGACTTGACCTAAAGAACGACCAAGTACCGCTTATCGTCTCGAGCACTTACCGTTTATTCAGAAGACAAAGTTCTGTTTCGTCTCTCGTCTCGTTTTGAGTTAAAGAATATGCTGATACCGCTAACGTTTCGTTTACCGAATACCTTCAAGGGAACTATCAGATTTTACCGTAAATAAAGTGTTTGCGACTCACTGAACTCTCAAGTTATTCGAGATTCGGTCGTGCTAACGTTAAGTTATTTCGCACGGCTTCCCGTCCCGGAAATGCATCATTTTCAAGTAAAGTGATTATCGTATATCGAATAGTCAAGAAGTAATCCCGCCCGCCAGAAGAAGCTCGTACCGACTCTTCCGCCACCTTCATCGGTTCCCGTAGCTTAGGAGACCCCAGTCGAGTTTCAAGATAGAGATTCCGTCCCGCATCAATCTTTAAAAAGGTGTAAAGTGTAAAGGCCTCTCTATTGTGTAAAATAAAAGTGCCAAGAGATAAACCGTCTGACGACCACCTCACCAAGCAGGTACCGAACTTAATGTTTATCCTCTTGTCAATCGATTTAACGTAAAGTTTGAGACTTACGTAAAGTCATCATCCCCTTTTGGGTCACCGTAAAGACATTTACTTTTGGGTAAATTAACGTAAAGAATCCCGTCTACTCATATAAAGTAGCAGACGCTACTTTTGTGTTCCAGAGTTTTGCTTCAGTAATGATTACAGATTTTTAATCTAGTTTATATTATATTTACTGTACAGGGCGACGACCTCGAGAATCTAGACCTTACCGTAAATAAGATCTCGAGTTTGTGCGCTCTGGGCTGAATCGATTCCCCCCATTGATTGTTAATCGCAATTTATTAATACTTATGTGTGTTATCATACTTGTTTATTTTTAGGTTTTGTATAAATATGTTTTTGATTCATCTCTCCTCATTAGTGAGGGAGATTCTGTGTAAATATGTTATGTCACCCCTTTTCTTATTGCAAGTCAATAATTAAAAGTTAAATCGTTAAAAAGTAACGCATTTTGATTGAAGAGTAATTTCATGACCTCCTCCCGAACCCTCCCTAGTTGCTTGTCTGTTACAGGTACGTTAGTAGGCCAACAGGTGCAGTCCGACTGTTTATCTCGAAGCCTGCGATATGCGCATCTCCGAGGCTTTTCCTATTTTTACCTCCAAAGTCTTAGGACCTTCAATAAAATAGGTGGCGCCCTTTTAACACTCCCTGTGTAAGATAACGTTCCGCCCTTATATCGCGAATTAACCACCCACCCCAATCTCCACTAAGATAGCCGTCAGCACTTTTCTGTTCACGTGTACAAAATTAGGGAATGTACCGTAACAGTGTATCACAACAGGACGAAACATATTGACGTTCGTCATCATTTCATACGTGAAGCGATTGCTAATAAACTTATTACAGTTGATTACTTGCAGACAGATTTAATGTTGGCTGATGCTTTAACCAAAGGTTTGGGTACAACTGAACACTACCAAATGTTAAGCGGATTGGGCATTTGTGTAAGATGTTAATTTTTTTAATAAGGTTTCGATAGTGGGGGTGTTGCAATAAACAAAACATTATTAGATATGCATGGTGCCACCTATGTGTAGTAAGTTGTGTTGTGTTACCTACTTATTCACGCTACTTATTAAATAAAGTTAGTCGTTCTCAGTTATTCAATGCAAGCAGTCGTTTTACTTAACCCTCAAATAACAAGCTCATTTTATCATGTAACTCGTCTGTCCATTCGGGTTCAATAGTTATTCGGGTAAATAAATATAATCTTGGAAAATTTGAAATTTTTATACGTAAATTACAAATCATTATCGTATGACGTTTATTATTACATATTGTGTTGGCCTTAAAGCAAAGTTAATCACTAAAAGCAATTTTTATGAATTTATTTTGTGGTGAATTCAACATAAACAGCGTAATATGATTATTTGTTATTTTGCCATTTCTGGATTTTTGTGGACTTTGCCTTCAGCAGCAGAAAGTAAGTATTTAATATTTTTCTTAATTATTATTTGAACTTAATTTAACCAAATTTTAAGTATGTAAAAATATACTGTTGCCAGTGTAATACATTTTTGAAGTCCCAGGTTTAAAAAAGTGTTATCCTTCCAGCCTCATCACCATGTACCACCCCAAACGGAGAAGCTACATTTTGTACCCCGTTATTAAAATGTATGGTTTTAATAAAATCAGCATGTAGTGACGAACCAATAGCTTTAAAATTCTTAAACGAATCCATATGTAATGAAGAAACCTCAACGGTTTGTTGTGGAAAAACAGGAAATTATACAAAACCTATTCCACAACCATTAAGCGAAAAGGAAATGTTTAAAGGTTTATCAGTAGAAGAAAAAAAAGATTATGTATTAAAAAAACTTCTACCAACCCAACAAATTTGTGGTTTGCAACACACCGATGATTACTTTTATAATGGTCAGGAAACCTCTGTAGATGAATTTCCTTGGTTAGTGTATATAATCAAAGGTACTATAAATAACGATGCAGAATATTACACCAGGGTTGAATCCAACTGCGTTGGAGTATTGATAAGCAAACGATATGTTTTATCGGATTGGGACTGTCGCTTTTTTGCAGGGCCACGGTAAGTTTTTTTTACTTCTTATCAATCAATTATAAGTCAATATAATCTTATAGTTACGGTAACTAAAAAGACATCCATAAGTCCCTAGGAAGTTATAAAACTTCTAACTCCCTCGTAACAGTTTAAACCATAGTAACCGGCACCAAGCTTCTAAATGTAAATAGGTACTTTAAGGATTAAACGACTTACCTGCAGGAAGTTCAATCCTGATTGTATGAGCAATTTCATCCGAGTAGATCACCCTGTAGTACTATACAGAGCATCTGTATTTCCCACCATAATTTTAAACCATTTCTCCGTAAGGCAGTAACGGCCTACCTTCTCATTACAAGTTTTAGTGGTACAACAGGAAGGAAAGTTAGATCAATAGGCTACCCTTTGGTAATATGGGGGGGGGGGGTGTGATCTACTCGGATGAAATTGCTCATACAATCAGCATTGAACTTCCTACAGGTAAGTCGTTTAATCCTTAAATTGTATTTCGCAATTTCATCCTTCGTAGATCACCCCGTAGATGTTTAAAGCTGTAAGATCTAACTATACTTACTACACCCACTACAACCAAAGAAAAAGGTAAAGTTTTCCTGGTACTTCAGACTTTAGTAATAATAATAATAATAATATGGTTTATTAAAATGATTCTCTACATGCATGTGGACATAAAACAATGTTGGTATAATATCTACTATTTAGAAAGCTTCTTTAGTCAATTATTCACATTTTAACAAACGATGTTTGTCTTACTCGCTAAAGCGCAGCTTGTGTGCGAGTTTTAGACAGAAACTTAATTTATTCTTGATAACTTAAACTTCTTTATTTCACCCAATGTTACAGTTAAATACAATCTAATATTACTTTACTAACTTTATGTTTAATACTCTGTGGAAGACCTTTCATTCAAAATAATGCTATTTGCAAACTCATGGACGATTATAAAACTTACAAAATACTAAGGATTTATTTGACCAACCCGCTGTGTCCCTTATGGTTTCTATACTAACACCCCTATTCTGTAAAAAACCGTTCATGAGCGGTTCGTTAGCTACCGGCGATCGTTAGCGGCTCTCCTACCGATCATTTCAACGATCAGCCTACGAAAGCTATTCTGTAAACGGTCTCGTTCACGACTTAACCTTGCGTCGACCTCGTTGCGTAGCAAATATGTACTTGGCTACAGAAAAATGTTTGCCCATGCTTTAACTACAAAATTTTACTCGGAAAATACATTTTTTGGATTTGCCAGTTGCAATTTACTACCGACGGCATTAACACAAGTGTTTAGTTCCAATTACCTGTCTACTGGATTTTCTTCTAATTTAGTATATTACATTAAAAGGCATGAAAGTGGCGTTTTACAAGACGAGAAAGCTTAGAGTAAATCATTCCTTTGCATGCACAAATAATATTGTTATAACAGATCATGAAAAACATTAACTGATCCAAATAATATGATCCTGGTGTCCACTCTTAAAGAGGAACATAATTTACTATGCGTCAATAAAAAGTAGTTTAAAATTAGTATTTAAAAATAGAAATTCCATTATTAATATTATTCAATATTTTAAAAGCACACAAACACTAAAATAACTTTTGGAAAAGTGGATCGTAAAAGGTGAACGTGAGCAGCGCAGACGCCGTTCACTTAACGAGATATTTCAACCGATAAAACGGTTGGTGATCGATGGCAGTAGTTACAGAATAACTTTAGAGCGAAAAATCGTTGAACACATCGGTAACCGCTGCGGAACGAGTCGCTAACGAGTCGTTAGGGCTTACAGAATAGGGGTGAATTCCTGCTCGGTGTGCAACTGATGTAGCGGCACGCCGCCGGGTACTATGACCTTTAAAAATGTTGGTATTAATTCGACACTCGGAAAGGGTCTGTTTTATCCATCTACTTATGGTTTGTTGTGATGCTGTTTTATTGGGTTTTTTATAGGTAATTAGCAAATAGTCATTCTCGTTCCTTAGTTGTTTGGTGACTTCAATGTAGTGTAGCATGGTAGTTGCTACGCAGAGCCCAGGTTTTTCTCTAAAGAAAGGCAACTTTATTACTGGTTGAGCAGCCCCTGACCTTGAGGTTTTAATTATGTCAGATATGAAAATCTCCACTCCCAAATCTACCGAGTTCACGTTAGAAATTCTAATTTTAGACAGGGTTTGAACCCTGTGGGCGGACACTAATGCCAACAAGGTGACTCACCCCTATTCTGTAAGCCCTAACGACTCGTTAGCGACTCGTTCCGCAGCGGTTACCGATGTGTTCAACGATTTTTCGCTCTAAAGTTATTCTGTAACTCCTGCCATCGATCACCAACGGTTGTATCGGTTGAAATATCTCGTTAAGTGAACGGCGTCTGCGCCGCTCACGTTCAGCTTTTACGATCCACTTTTCCAAAAGTTATTTTAGTGTTTGTGTGTTTTTAAAATATTATTTTTATAAGAATTATATTTGTTTTCGGCTTGAGCAAATAATTTTAGATGAATTAGCAAGAAGGCAAGCAAGTAACGTAAGAGCCCTTTTACACGTCAGAGAATTACTCCAAAAATTATTGTGAAAATTGTCAACAATAATAATTATTTAACGTGTAATACCTACAGTATTTTACTGGCAAAATTAATAACGGTAATAACTTTCGCAATAACTTTGCGAGTAAAATGCTGTGTTACACGTCATATAATTATTGTTGAAAATTTTCATATACAGATTGGTGGCCGTTATTGTGAACATAGAGAGACAAATGCATACGCGCTTTGCATGTATCGACACCTTGATTATGCATTATTTTTAAAATTGTGTTCTGTAAGTTAACAATTAAGGAGGCTGCTATGGTTTTAAACTAGACGCCTTCTTGGGTTTTATTCGAACTAATACATACAATTTTAAAAATAATGCATAATCAAGGTGTCGATATAAGCAAAGCGCGTAAGCATTTGTCTCTCTATGTTCACTATAACGGCCACCAATCTGTATAATACTACTAGTAACTACGAAATATCCGACAATTTTTGGACAGTATGTAAGAGTACTTGATGCGCGACAATTCGCTATGAGTCCGAAGGACGAATAGCGAATTATCCTGCATCAAGTACGAATACGTACTGTCCAAAAATTGCAGGATTATTTCGTAGTTACGAGTAGTATTCGGAGGACAATTTGACGAACCAAATTTAAATTTTTATAGTTTCAAATCAGATTAATAATAATTTTCTTCGTAACCATGGTTTTATATACAAACCAGACAAAAGTCAAATTTAATTTTTCTTTCTACCTACGTATTTTGTGCATACTTTGTGATATTTTCGGTAAAATGGAAGCAAAACGGGTTCAACAGAGTACACTTGAAGAGATGGAGGAAGCTTAGAAGGTAAAACGCCCAAGAATTGTATGAAATTTAATGTTTCTTTCTACGTATTTTGTGTATAGTTTGTGACATTTACGGAAAAATGGAAGCAAAATGGTTTGGCTAGAGTATACTTGAAGAGATAAACGAAGCTGTAGAAGGTAAAACTCCCAAGAATACTGCGAAATCTCACAACTCGGTTTGGAAGCAGTTTTTTTTTGACAGAAAAATTATCGCTGAAATTTTGTACTAGTCCTAAATATCCGAGAATATACAAATTTGGAGTGCGCTGATTGGCTTGTCAAGTGAGTAAAACGCAACCGGATTGGTCAGTTTAGGGTGTGTCAAATTGTCAGAGTAATTTTCACAATAATTTTCGGAGTAATTCTCTGACTTGTAAAAAGGCCCTAACAGGGTTATAAGAAATATGTATATCTACCGAATGTCCACCCTTTAACGCCAACATAAAAACTTAACCTTGTATTTAATGTTTTTGCTAATTCTTCCTCACTAATTTCAACTTCCAGGAAAGGTAATAATATCAATTGAAATGTAAAATTACTTTTACTGCATATTGAATAATATTAATAATGGAGTTTCTATTTTTCAAAACTAATTTTAAACTACTTTTTATTGACGCATAGTAAATTATGTTCCTCTTTAAGAGTGGACACCAGGATCATATTATTTGGATCAGTTAATGTTTTTCATGATCTGTTATAACAATATTATTTTTGCATGCAAAGGAATGATTTACTCTAAGCTTTCTCGTCTTGTAAAACGCCACTTTCATGCCTTTTAATGTAATATACTAAATTAGAAGAAAATCCAGTAGACAGGTAATTGGAACTAAACACTTGTGTTAATGCCGTCGGTAGTAAATTGCAACTGGAAAATCCAAAAAACTTATTTGCCGGGTAAAATTTTGTAGTTAACGCATGCGCAAACATTTTTCTGTAGCCAAGTACATATTTGCTACGCAACGAGGTCGACGCAAGGTTAAGTCGTGAACGAGACCGTTTACAGAATAGCTTTCGTAGGCTGATCGTTGAAATGATCGGTAGGAGAGTCGCTAACGATCGCCGGTAGCTAACGAACCGCTCATGAACGGTTTTTTACAGAATAGGGGTGTAACTTCTTTGATAATTTTTGTATCGAGAGTAGCTCCAACGGATGCCACCCCTCCAGTTTGCATAACACCGTTTGCGGGTCCCATGTGACTAGGGAACGCTGGTCTGAGTCTGAAGACGCCTTTTAAAAATCGACTTATCATGTCTGAATTTCTACTTGTTGGGCAGATAAGCGCTAAGTTAGATCGGTGGCCGTTCAAAGAGGAGTAAGCTGCCCTCTTCGTGAATTGATCTTGCAGAAATTCGGTAACTAGAACTTCTGATCCTCCGAATGGATCTTTATTTATATTATGACAAAAGTTCCACCACTTTTGGAAAGTTGTATTATACTGTCTTTGCGTGTTTTCACTAAGGGAGGCTAGCATGGTATTGGTGCTTTCGACTGGTACCCCCGATTTTAAGAAGGCCTCCCTGATAATGTATCTGCAACCAGGGTAAATTTTCTCCATAGGGGGTGAGGGTCGCTGAAAGGACACAACAATAGTGGTTTACTTGGTCCAAAATGTGTAGCGTCGCCTACCATCATTGATCTAAACATAGGGTACCATGGCTGTGCTTCCCACAAAGGCACTACTAACACCCCTCCCCCCTTATCTAGATTAATTTTGTTTAATACTCTAGGTATTAGTGCGAATGGAGGAAATGCATAGAAGGAGTCCCATTTTTGTGTGAAAGCATCCACCGAAAAAGAATAAGGGGTCTTTTTTCCACGATATGTATCTGTCACATTTGTTATTTAAATGTGATGCAAATATGTCGACTTCTGGTTGACCCAGCCTGTCAACTATAAGTTTGAAAGCTTTATCGTCTAAACTATATTCGTAATCTACTGACATTCGTCTAGATTCGTAATCTGCTACCCAATTATCTGACGACTTAATGTAAGAGGCAAAGACATAAATTTTCCTTTCCTCACACCACTTCCAGATATCCCTAGCAACCTGATTTAACCTTGGACATCTTACACCACCCATTCTATTTATATAAGCTAAAGCTGTGGTGTTGTCAACTCTAAGGAGGATATTGCAGGAGGATAACTGTGTTGCATAAGCTCTGAGAGAATATAATACTGCCTTTAGTTCTAGAATGTTTATGTGTAGGTAACTTAGCTTCCTCCGTTGACCGTGGGTGGTATCACCGTTACACGACGGCCCCCCAACCGGTAGTCGAAGCATCGGAAAAAATTGTTACAGAAAATTGTTTGTTACTTGATATCGCTGCCCTAGCTGAGTGAATATTATTTGTCCACCAAATAAAATCGCACTGTAAAGAGGGGGACAGTTTCATATCTTTATCGAAATCTCCCCTAGAATCTTTTAAGGCTCGTATCTTTTCTCTTTCCATTAATTTGGTGTCCAGCCATATGGTACTTCTGGGCATGCTGATATCAGTAACCCGATTAAACTGGCAAAATCTCGAATTTTACATTCCTGCCTAATAAAAAAACATTTGATCTTTTGAAAAACTAAATCTTTTTTGTCTTGTGTTATAGACAAAGACATTTCAACCGAGTTAAAAACAAACATGTTTGAGAAGGGGTTGTGTTGGATTTTCCGTAGTTTATTAGGAAACCTAATGAAGTAAGCAAAGAAATAGTAGTCCTAATATTGTGTAAACATTCCTCAAAGGATCTTCCCATTACAAGAATGTCATCTAAGTAACTAATAGAGACCTGACCCCTAGATCTTAAAGTTTGCATCACAGATTTTAACAGTTTGCTAAACACGAATGGTGCTGTACCCAATCCAAATGGGAGACAACAGAATTCATACAAGACCTTATTAAATGAAAATCTAAGATATTTTCTGTCTTCTGGCCACCAGTATCAAAAAGTATGCATCTTTTAGGTCAATTGAGGCTAAATAATCATTTGGAGCTAGCAAAGTACCCACCATTCGATAATCTTTCATTTTGAAATGAGTTAATATTATAAGTTTATTCAGATTTTTCAGGTTAAGTACAAATCTGTAGGATCCATTAGGTTTTTTAACTAAAAAGTATGAAGACAGAAATTGACCCCCTGCTTTTACACATTCTTTAATTGCGCCAATGCCCAACAACTTGTTTATTTCTAGTTCATATAAAAGAACATTTGCCTGTATGTGTTTATTATTTTTTGGGGGTCTGTGTTGAAATGGTTTAGTATGAAACGGAATTGTATATCCCTTTATCCACCCCAAGACCACCCTATTCTGCGTAATATTAGCCCATTGGGCAATATGATCACAGAAATTACCAGCATAGCCTACCTTAACGATCTTTATTGTTTCTTCCGGTATGAGTTGAACGTCTTTTTGTAAACGTTCCCGTTTTGCTCCCTTCTTTGCGTTCTCATTCTGGTTTTGAAGCGGGGTCGCTGGTAGTTTAAATGACGGTTAACCGTGGAGGAAGATGCCCTCGGTTGCTTCTTCCTTGCTAGCTGGTCTGCTGTCTTTTCACTTGTTTGGCCTACCTTAACTTTTTTAGACAAGTCTGTCCCCAACAGATATTCATCTAGAGACGAGGTCTGCGTTACTTTCTTGATATTCGGGTTTAATAAGGGGGTAAGCGTGAATTTTCGATGCCCTGAAATGGCATTGTGTACCTCAGCAAAAAACTGAGCTACATCCACTAATGGCAACAAGGCCGATTGTTTCTCGGGCTGTTCGGATGATAAGACATAATCAAGAGCGGAGCCCATGGCACTGAGACCCAGTCCAATTTGATCCTGCAATTTTACCATAAAAGCATCTTTCTTTAAATCACCCTCTGTTAAGGCCAACTCAACCTCTGGGTTAAGTTTTGGCCCTTTTAGGTGGATACAGTTTGGAGCAAAGTTCCATTTGGCAGCTAAGGCTTCCTTTGTTAGTTTGTCCAACCCTTCTTTTAAGTAACTCGACCAACGTGTCAGGAGCTCTGGATGTAAAGGCCTTCCTGGCGTCTTAATTTTGGAAGGGTCAACCCCCAAGATAGAACAAAGAACGTTCTCCTCTTCTCGGTGGTCCTCGGTTTGAGCCACCGGAGCAAGATCCTGGAGGTTATTTGTCTGCCGGGGCTGAGTTTCTTCTTCCGATGAAACTGAGTTGTATTCCGGCTCCGAAGAATGAGAGGAGCCTAATAAACGACAACTTGTTTAGTTCACCAAACTGGCATAGGGTGTATACAACACATGCAACACAAAAACAAAAGGTTTTGCTAGTTTACTGCCAACTTTTCCACTGCAGAACAGTGCGTTAAGCATAGCACAGCATATTTTCCACTGCAGGACAGGGAATCATGCATAACGGATCTATCCACTGCAAAACAGGGATAATGAGGACCCTCCACGAAAAGCACGGCGTGCCAACACAATGACGGCACCCCCGTCAAAATAATTTAAGCATGGTACTTACTACCTGAGAGCAACTCGATGGACTTCTGTAGTTTTCTAAGTTTACGCTTGATTTTGCTGATATCTGAAGATTTTGTTCTCTTGGGCATTATGAAAAGCTAGGGGGAAAAACCACTAAATTTACTAAGCACTTCATAATAAACGACTGCAGCGGCCAACACAAAACTTTGTAAGAAGTTCAATCCTGTTTGTATGAGCAATTTCATCCGAGTAGATCACACCCCCCCCCCGTATTACCCAAGGGTACCCTATTGATCTAACTTTCCTTCCTGTTGTACCACTAAAACTTGTAATGAGAAAGTAGGCCGTTACTGGTGGGGGGCTAGTAACGGAGAAATGCTTTAAAATGTGGCGGGAAATACAGATGCTCTGTATACTACAGCGTGATCTACGAAGGATGAAATTGCGAAATACAATTAATATTTTAGGATATAATTTACTAATGTTCAATAAGAATTAAAATTATCTATGTATCACGTGAATTATTAGATGTTAATATCCTCGGGCAACGTTGCCCTCGGTAACTAACATCATAATAATTCCCTTGATACATAAATAAATATTTTAAATCATGGATGTTTTAAAACAATAATATTTTATTGCAGCGTCTATGCTATTAAAGTCAGTACTAATATGTTATTGGGTTTACATCATCTCCACAAGAATGTAAATTGTATTGGAACCCCATTTGGAGTTGATGACTGTACTGATCCCCCAATACGTGTAAAAGCATATATTTGGCAATCTTCTAATAATATAGTCTTGTTCCGGCTTGAGGAGAAAGTTCAGTTTTCTGGTAAGCATAAGCTTTAGAAATTTAAGAGCAAGACCTAAATTCCTGCAGGAAATTAGAAAATTGTCAAAATTTCAAACAAAAATTCAAGACTTACAGTTTGAAAGACTTTAGAATAAATTTGAAAAATTCAATAATTTTCTTCTTTTAATTAAATTAAGTATAACAATGAACGTTTAGATTGGAGTTTGGAGATAATAACTTTATTATTGCTGATCTCAGATGAATATTTTTGGGGAAGAGGAGGAATTTGACCTTCCTTGCACTTCCTCATTTATTCCTACCTCGCTGGTTTGTACAATGGACCTTCCATATCTATAAATACAATCCCTGTAATTTCAGATTACGTAAGACCAATATGTTTGCCACATCTACCTGCAGAGATACCTGCAGCTGGCAGTACAGTAATGGCTTCTGGTTGGGGTGAAGAAGAATTTGTCAGAGGTAACAAATATTTCCATATCATACAGGGTGCCCCGCAATAGGATGCCCATATAATTTATCAAGGGATTATTTTAAGTAGAAAAGTTTCTATAAACATGTGTCTGAAAACGCTTTGTTACGGAGCTACAGCGTCCTAAAGTAGTTCCGTACAATTTAGTGCAACAATTTTCTGACACCCTGTATATCAAGTTTCACCTAATCTGTTTTACTTTTAGGAAAAAGTGTAAAATTGAAGAAACGAATGAAGTACACAGTCATGAGCGATGAAGACTGTGAGGGTAATGCCAATAAAATATGCGGAATACCTTTTGAAAACAACACCCATTACATTTGCAATGGGGATGTTGGTGGTCCTCTGATGTACAGACATAACGGAAAAAATTGGTTTACAGTAGGTGCAATTGAGCGTAGGTGTGATGAAGCACAACCTGTTACTGCTAAGAAATTGACTCCAGATGCGGTTAACTGGATTATAGCAAATATCGCACCTTAACTGCTTAGAAATGATAAAAAAATAACAATTACAATATAGTTTTATAAAAATGTACTTGATTTACTGTTTGTTATCAATAAATTCCAATAATTTACTATTTAATTTCTATTTTACTAAGAATGTTATCTTGAAATTTGGAATTTTTACTGCAGAATTTTTTAATTTTATTGGAACTTTCATTTTCCCAGAACCCCCTGTTCTAATCAAGAAACATCTGATTAGTCCTCCCGACACTGTAAATTCCCCAGAATTTTTGTAACTTCATACATTGTGGTATTTAATAATTAATTATAATATTTAAAAGAAATAAGACATATCCAAATAGCAAATAAATTAAATCTGATAACAAAACATTTGGTATTTGTTCAAAAATAAATGATTCTTCAACTGTCTTGTTTGGACTTTAGTTTATGGGCTACTGATCTCAGGTTTTTTGTTTATTTAAACATTATTTTATCAATCAAAAAATACCATAGATTAACCCTGGTGGTTCGTAATCTTCCAGCTGAGTGATTTAAGTATATTAAACACGAATGGTCAATCACCGTTCGCTCTTTGATAGAATTAACACCCCTATTCTGTAAAAAAACCGTTCATGAGCGGTTCGTTAGCTACCGGCGATCGTTAGCGACTCCCCTACCGATCATTTCAACGATCAGCCTACGAAAGCTATTCTGTAAACGGTCTCGTTCACGACTTAACCTTGCGTCGACCTCGTTGCGTAGCAAATATGCAAAATATGTACCTACTTGGCTACAGAAAAATGTTTGCGCATGCTTTAACTACAAAATTTTACCCGGCAAATACATTTTTTGGATTTGCCAGTTGCAATTTACTACCGACGGCATTAACACAAGTGTTTAGTTCCAATTACCTATCTACTGGATTTTCTTCTAATTTAGTATATTACATTAAAAGGCATGAAAGTGGCGTTTTACAAGACGAAAAAGCTTAGAGTAAATCATTCCTTTGCATGCATAAATAATATTGTTATAACAGATCATGAAAAACATTAACTGATCCAAATAATATGATCCTGGTGTCCACTCTTAAAGAGGAACATAATTTACTATGCGTCAATAAAAAGTAGTTTAAAATTAGTATTTAAAAATAGAAATTCCATTATTAATATTATTCAATATGCAGTTAAATTAATTTTACATTTCAATTGATATTATTACCTTTCCTGGAAGTTGAAATTAGTGAGGAAGAATTAGCAAAAACATTCAATACAAGGTTAAGTTTTTATGTTGGCGTTTAAGGGTGGACATTCGGTAGATATACATATTTCTTATAATCCTGTTAGAGCCTTTTTACAAGTCAGAGAATTACTCCGAAAATTATTGGGAAAATTACTCTGACAATTTGACACACCCTAAACCAATCCGGTTGCGTTTTACTCACTTGACAAGCCAATCAGCGCACTCCAAATTTGTATATTCTCGGATATTTAGGACTAGTACAAAATTTCAGCGATAATTTTTCTGTCAAAAAAACTGCTTCCAAACCGAGGTGTGAGATTTCACAGTATTCTTGGGAGTTTTACCTTCTACAGCTTCGTTTATCTCTTCAAGTGTACTCTAGCCAAACCATTTTGCTTTCATTTTTCCGTAAATGTCACAAACCATACACAAAATACGTAGAAAGAAACATTAAATTTCATACAATTCTTGGGCGTTTTACCTTCTAAGCTTCCTCTATCTCTTCAAGTGTACTCTGTTGAACCCGTTTTGCTTCCATTTTACCGAAAATATCACAAAGTATGCACAACATACGTAGGTAGAAAGAAAAATTAAATTTGACTTTTGTCTGGTTTGTATATAAAACCATGGTTACGACGAAAATTATTATAAATCCGATTTGAAACTATAAAAATTTAAATTTGGTTCGTCAAATTGTCCTCCGAATACTACTCGTAACTACGAAATAATCCTGCAATTTTTGGACAGTACGTATTCGTACTTGATGCAGGATAATTCGCTATTCGTCCTTCGGACTCATAGCGAATTATCGCGCATCAAGTACTCTTACATACTGTCCAAAAATTTTCGGATATTTCGCAGTTACTAGTAGTATTATATATGACAATTTGACACACCCTAAACTGACCAATCCGGTTGCGTTTTACTCACTTGACAAGCCAATCAGCGCACTCCAAATTTGTATATTCTCGGATATTTAGGACTAGTACAAAATTTCAGCGATAATTTTTCTGTCAAAAAAAAACTGCTTCCAAACCGAGGTGTGAGATTTCACAGTATTCTTGGGAGTTTTACCTTCTACAGCTTCGTTTATCTCTTCAAGTGTACTCTAGCCAAACCATTTTGCTTCCATTTTTCCGTAAATGTCACAAACCATACAAACCATACACAAAATACGTAGAAAGAAACATTAAATTTCATACAATTCTTGGGCGTTTTACCTTCTAAGCTTCCTCTATCTCTTCAAGTGTACTCTGTTGAACCCGTTTTGCTTCCATTTTACCGAAAATATCACAAAGTATGCACAAAATACGTAGGTAGAAAGAAAAATTAAATTTGACTTTTGTCTGGTTTGTATATAAAACCATGGTTACGAAGAAAATTTTATAATCTGATTTGAAACTATAAAAATTTAAATTTGGTTCGTCAAATTGTCCTCCGAATACTACTCGTAACTACGAAATAATCCTGCAATTTTTGGACAGTACGTATTCGTACTTGATGCAGGATAATTCGCTATTCGTCCTTCGGACTCATAGCGAATTATCGCGCATCAAGTACTCTTACATACTGTCCAAAAATTGTCGGATATTTCGTAGTTACTAGTAGTATTATATATGACAATTTGACACACCCTAAACTGACCAATCCGGTTGCGTTTTACTCACTTGACAAGCCAATCAGCGCACTCCAAATTTGTATATTCTCGGATATTTAGGACTAGTACAAAATTTCAGCGATAATTTTTCTGTCAAAAAAAACTGCTTCCAAACCGAGGTGTGAGATTTCGCAGTATTCTTGGGAGTTTTACCTTCTACAGCTTCGTTTATCTCTTCAAGTGTACTCTAGCCAAACCATTTTGCTTCCATTTTTCCGTAAATGTCACAAACCATACACAAAATACGTAGCAAGAAACATTAAATTTCATACAATTCTTGGGCGTTTTACCTTCTAAGCTTCCTCTATCTCTTCAAGTGTACTCTGTGGAACCCGTTTTGCTTCCATTTTATCGAAAATATCACAAAGTATGCACAAAATACATAGGTAGAAAGAAAAATTAAATTTGACTTTTGTCTGGTTTGTATATAAAACCATGGTTACGAAGAAAATTATTATTAATCTGATTTGAAACTATAAAAATTTAAATTTGGTTCGTCAAATTGTCCTCCGAATACTACTCGTAACTACGAAATAATCCTGCAATTTTTGGACAGTACGTATTCGTACTTGATGCAGGATAATTCGCTATTCGTCCTTCGGACTCATAGCGAATTATCGCGCATCAAGTACTCTTACATACTGTCCAAAAATTGTCGGATATTTCGTAGTTACTAGTAGTATTATAATATATGAAAATTTTCAACAATAATTATATGACGTGTAACACAGCATTTTACTCGCAAAGTTATTGCGAAAGTTATTACCGTTATTAATTTTGCGAGTAAAATACTGTATTACACGTCAAATAATTATTATTGTTGAAAATTTTCATATATAATACTACTAGTAACTACGAAATATCCGACAATTTTTGGACAGTATGTAAGAGTACTCGATGCGCGATAATTCGCTATGAGTCCGAAGGACGAATAGCGAATTATCCTGCATCAAGTACGAATACGTACTGTCCAAAAATTGCAGGATTATTTCGTAGTTACGAGTAGTATTCGGAGGACAATTTGACGAACCAAATTTAAATTTTTATAGTTTCAAATCAGATTAATAATAATTTTCTTCGTAACCATGGTTTTATATACAAACCAGACAAAAGTCAAATTTAATTTTTCTTTCTACCTACGTATTTTGTGCATACTTTGTGATATTTTCGGTAAAATGGAAGCAAAACGGGTTCAACAGAGTACACTTGAAGAGATAGAGGAAGCTGTAGAAGGTAAAACGCCCAAGAATTGTATGAAATTTAATGTTTCTTTCTACGTATTTTGTGTATGGTTTGTGACATTTACGGTAAAATGGAAGCAAAATGGTTTGGCTAGAGTACACTTGAAGAGATAAACGAAGCTGTAGAAGGTAAAACGCCCAAGAATACTTTGAAATCTCACATCTCGGTTTGGAAGCAGTTTTTTTTTGACAGAAAAATTATCGCTGAAATTTTGTACTAGTCCTAAATATCCGAGAATATACAAATTTGGAGGGCGCTGATTGGCTTGTCAAGTCGCCAAAACGCAACCGGATTGGTCTGTTTAGGGTGTGTCAAATTGTCAGAGTAATTTTCACAATAATTTTTGGAGTAATTCTCTGACGTGTAAAAGGGCTCTTACGTTACTTGCCTTCTTTCTAATTCATCTAAAATTATTTGTAAATTATTATGAGCCATGCTCAAGCCGAAAACAAATATAATTCTTATAAAAATAATATTTTAAAAACACACAAACACTAAAATAACTTTTGGAAAAGTGGATCGTAAAAGCTGAACGTGAGCAGCGCAGACGCCGTTCACTTAACGAGATATTTCAACCGATACAACCAGTAGCGTAGCCAGACATTGTATCTGGGGAGGGCTATGTACAGACTGAGAAGTTTTAACGATTTTTCCTAGTGCCCCTTAAAAAGATGATAAGTATAGAGAGGGTCGATCCTTTGTTGTAGGTAGGATTTTTCAAAATTCTGGAGGGGGTTCAACTCATAAATGTAGTGGGGAGGGTTTCCCAGGGGTGGTGCACGTTAGACCCGTGCATAGCGTTTCATGAACTTATCCGGGGTAAGTGGTTTTTTAAAAAAACTTTTATTTTTGTCTTTGTTCCGAAATATTAAAAATAGAGGAGTGAATTACGGAAATGAAACTGATTCCCTTTGTAATACTGCAAAATAATTTTATATGACATTATTACATAGATTCCTATTTCGAATTCTATAAAATAATCCTATGACTATGTTCGCTCTTCTTCATATCATCCAAAACTTCGTCATTCAAAACGGGTGTTTCCCAATGTATATTTGATTATCCAACCCAACAGAATTTCGTAGATAGCTTTTGATTCTTTTTAAGGTGGAAAATGATCTTTCGCTTGTACTAATAGTAAACACAGGTACAAAATGTGGCAATTTTTTTTTTACAAAATAAAGATATTTATTTGGGTACATATTTTTATTGCTAATATTTTTATTTGTTTCATCGTCATGTTTTTACAAAATCGATCATACCAAAGTACAAACTCGCTCTCTAAAAAACGCTTTGGTTTAGTTCTTGTATGTCGTTGTGGTAGAAAGCAGGTCCAATTGATAAAATGTTAGATTATTTGCAACTTTTGCCCAGATTTCAAGATGTTTACCAAAACTAATGCTAAGTTGGGACAATAGTTCGTCTAAAAAGGGTACAAATATTGATATTCTGAAATATTCTTTTGGTAAATTTGTTTGTATGTTATTTCGATAAACCTGTCATCCAATTCTTCGTGGTATAGGTACCTACCTCTACCCCTAGAATATCGATAATGTCGTTTAGCGTCTCTGGGGGGGGGGCTTTAGCACGGTAGCCACCCCCTTGGCTACGCCACTGGATACAACCGTTGGTGATCGATGGCGGGAGTTACAGAATAACTTTAGAGCGAAAAATCGTTGAACACATCGGTAACCGCTGCCGAACGAGTCGCTAACGAGTCGTTAGGGCTTACAGAATAGGGGTGTAAGATAGTATTGGAATATTTTTTTAACCTATACCTACCTAATTGGTTTTATCTATACAATTACGTAGGAATTTAATTGTATGCTCTCAGTGATTCAAAATTACAATATAAATTGACGAGTGATAAGATTAGTCTCCCATGACTTTTTTTGACAAACTTCCTTCGACTAGTTTAAAGGGAATAACAAATAGCGACTAGCTTTAGGACATACCATGTATACAGGGTGGGGACAAAATCCGCCCCGAGCTATACAGCTTTTAATTGAGATCGGATTGTTATGGTTGACATCCAATCAAAATGGGTCATTAAATACTACGTTTTGATATAGTTCATAGCCTACTAGATTAGCAGCGATAGTCAACTTTTTATTTTTAAATGAGCACCTATTTTCTGTAATTCTGAATAACCGTTTTTTCCGAGTTCAACGATATATAATAAGCCACCTTACTATCACCAAAAAGTAGTAAAAAAATTGTTTAAAATTACTCTGGTGACTACCAATTTCGCAAATAGTTTTCAATAGTAGGTTTTGACCATAGGTTAGATCAGATATTCAGTTTTGACTAACAAAATATTGACAACTGCTAACGTTAGCTAGGTACTTTACGAAACTTTTAGCACTGGACCTTGAAGCAGTACACAAAAAAAACATGTTTCGTACTACAAAAATTGTACTTCCAATGCAACATGTCTACTTCCTCATTAAACATTTTCTTCCTAACCAATTTAATTTAAGAGCTCACTATTTCACAGTAAACGTAGTGGTACCGACATTTTATATCAAAATTTCGTTAGAAACTTGCTTTGACAGTTGTCAATATTTTGTTAGTCAAAAGCCTACTATTAAAAAGTGGAGCTCGCGCGCAAAACCAGATAAATCCAAAAAAGCAAATGTGTGGGAAATCACGAAAAACGTTCTGCAAGAAAAATAACATATTTAGCCATGACTTTTTTGCGTAGATGGATGTATTTGGGTCTTAAGACAAGGGTGACCAAGTGTCAATACCACACTTCGATGCCTAATGTTGAAAAGAAATGAAATTTATCCGTTTTTTTATAACAAAATGAGCGGATAAATGCAAGATTGTAATGAAACTATTAACGCATAGTATTTGGGTGGAATAAGATATATTTCTCACAGACAAAATTAATAAAAAAGAATCCTACAGTATCAACATTTTCAGTGGCACAACTAATAAATTGTGAAATTGGTAGTCACGAGAGTAATTTTAAACAATTTTTTTACTACTTTTTGGTGATTTTAAGGTGACTTATTATATACATCGTTGAACTCGGAAAAGAACGCTTATTCAGAATTACAAAAAGTATACATAAGCGCCCATTTAAAAATAAAAAGTTGACTATCGCAGCTAAAATCTACTAGGCCCTGAATATGTTCTAACTACATCAAAACGTAGTATTTAATGACCCATTTCGATTGGCATGTCGACCGTAACAATCCGATCTCAATTAAACGCTGTATAGCTCTGAGCGGATTTTGTCATCCACGCTGTACAAAGGTCGTGGTATTTCCCAGTGGGATTTCCTAACAACTTGTTTAAAATTGCTTTCTTTGGGTTTTTACAGTTATGAGTATGAATGCTAAATATAAACAGCTTCTTCTAAAGATTTGACTAGTATCTGATCTGGTTGTCTGTATCAATCTAAACGTGTTATTGTTATTGTGAAGTGAGGATAAAATAGTTTTTTTTTTTTTTTGTAAATTGGAATAGCAAATCTGTGGGAATGGTAATAAATATTATTATATTATTTAATTATTTAAATCAATAGTATCGTGAATTATAAAAATTAAAAACACAGAACGTTTTTTCAATATTTCTTTAACAAATTTGTATTAATTTAAGGGGTTAAATTGTATTCCTAAAATATTTAATTGAAAACCATAGAATAGTTAGTAACAAATAAGCTGCACCACAAATAAAGCAATCAAACGAAAATTCAGAAAAGCAATGTGAGAAATTTTAAAATTATATATTATTATACAGGGTGTCGCTAAAATATGGTGCCACAGCTTAACCACAGATTCCGGGGATCAAAATAAGACGATTTAACGCAACTTACCTCTATCCGAAATTGCTTCGTTAAAGCGCTATCGAACGCCAAAGATCTTCAAAAAATTTCTATTTTTTTAAATAACAAAAGATTGTTTTTAGCGATTAGGGTGAAATTTGGGATGTGATTCTTTACTGGAAAAAAGTGATTTTTGACATCACTTTTTTATTCAGGGGTGTTGCGTAAGTGGTCAAAGGTTGATCATCCAAAGGTAAAAAAGCTCATATTTTTTTAACAGTTCGGCCAATAGTTTTCAAATTTTTTTTACGGAGAGACATTCTTATTTCAAATATTTTTTGTTTCTTGTTCGATTTCGGTATCTCCCATAGTGTAGGCTGAAAAAAATTATTTTGATTGGCTGCAGTGCATTTCTTAAAACGATGTAGTAATCTAGTTGTCCCGTATGCTGAGAAATAAATAACGAAGAGACAATTTTTGCGTAGAATCAACTTTTGCATTCGGGAAAATGGTGGTCACATTGAGCATTTGCTGTAAATCTATTAATTCACCGGTGGTACAAAATAAGCTGAACCATATTGGTTGAGAAATGGTTCAGATTATTTTGCGCCACCCTTTACACACTTGTTAGTAATAATCTTTATATCAAATTGTCTCTTCGTGATTTATTTCTCAACATACGGGACAACTAGATTACTACATCTGTTTTAAGAAATGCACTGCGGCCAATCAAAATAATTTTTTCAGCCTAAACTATGGGAGATACCGAAATCGAACAAGAGACAAAAAATATTTGAAATAAGAATGTCTTTCTGTAAAAAAAGTTTGAAAACTATTGGCCGAACTGTTAAAAAGATATGAGCTTCTTTGACTGTGGATGATCAACCTTTGACCACTTACGCAACACTCCTGTACAAAAAAGTGATGTCAAAAAACACATTTTTCCAGTAAAGAATCACATCCCAAATTTCATCCTAATCGCTAAAAACAATCTTTTGTTATTTAAAAAAATAGAAATTTTTTGAAGATCTTTGGCGTTCGATAGCGCTTTAACGAAGCAATTTCGGATAGAGGTAAGTTGCGTTAAATCGTCTTATTTTGATCCCCGGAATCTGTGGTTAAGCTATGGCACCATATTTTAGAGACACCCTGTATATTAAATCATGTTCTTGCACTTTATTTTTTCACAGTGATAATCGACCTCAATTTATCTCATACAATATTTTAGAGCAATCTTTTTTGTTATAGTTTAACATAACGATGGGCGTGTATCTGAAGAAATGGATTTTATTCGCAGCTTTTCTTTATTTAGTGCAGGGAGAGACCAGGTGTCATTATACGTTCTGGAAAAAAGTTAATTGTAGAGGAAGTTGTCCCAATAGTGATCATTTGCAAAATGAAATTCAAAGAAGTGCCAATACCAGTGAGGCTACCATCGTCCAGTTAGATTTAGAAGACGTTAGCGTTGATTGTTTCCGTCCGCTCTTGAAAAATTTATCTTCTTTAAACACGTTTAAAGTTAAAATTAACGGCGATATGGATTTACCTTGTGGATTTTTTAAGAAACAAACCAAACTTCGTAAATTAACGTTGGATGTAAATATTTTACGAAATATTGATAGTAAAGCATTTTGTGGTCTTGATAAATTGAAACATTTACTTTTATCCGATAATGGAATCAAAAAGTTACCGATGAGGTTATTTGATAAATTAATTTCGCTAACACATTTGGATTTGCATGGTAATAAACTGCAAGAAATTGCAGGAGATGTATTCAAGAATCTTCAAAATTTGAATTCTTTGGATTTGAGTAAAAATATGATAACCCGTTTGGATAAAAATGCATTTAAAGGTTTAAGTGGTTTGACGTCATTTACTTTAGCGGAAAATAATATTGTGCAATTACCAGAAGGTGTATTTAACTATTTGAGTAAACTTGTAGTACTTCGTATGAACAACAATAAAATTGAAGAACTACCCAATACTTTGTTAGCAAATTCATCATTAATAGAAATTTTAGATCTTTCAGCTAATGGTATCACTGCAATACCAATTGATTTCTTTGCAAACGTTTCTCGTCTTGATTTATTGGACTTATCAAAAAATTCCATATCAAGCTTAGAATTCGGAATATTTAAAAACGTGACACTACTAAAATCCTTACGTTTAGATAATAATCAAATTGAAAATTTACCACCTGGATTATTTGAAGAAAATCATGAATTGGTTGTTATTCATTTGGAGAAAAACCGAATAAAGTCTTTGGCAAGAGCCTCTTTGAGAGGCCTAACAAGTTTACAACGGCTATTCCTTAAAGAAAATAATATTGAAGATCTCTTCGAAGACGCTTCTTTATTAGTTCTATTTGATCCAGAACAAATTTCGTTGCCCTTGTTAGAAGAGCTGAACTTAAGTTTCAACAAAATTAAACTCATTCGAAAAGATGGTTTTGAAGCAATGCCAAAATTAAGAAACCTGGATTTACGGAATAACAATATCAATACCATTGAAGTTGGTGGCTTTAATGGATTATCAGAACTGACAAAACTCGATTTGAGTTTAAACCAAATTAATACTCTCCAAACCGATAACTTTAAAGGCTTGTCCAGCTTAGATTTTGCAAATTTAAAGAATAACAACATTAGTGTTATTGAAGCCGACGCTTTCAAAAGTTTATCGAGTTTAGATATGATTCTAATGGCTGAGAACCAAATTACAACCCTTAGAACTGATATGTTCCAAGGATTGTCCAAGTTAAGGACCTTGGATCTGGGCAAAAACAAAATAACGTTTTTTGAAGATGATTGTTTCAGGGGGTTACTAAACTTATTATGGCTGTGGCTACAAGACAACCAAATTAACAGTTTTCGATGGAATACTCTTAAAGGATTGCCCACCTTAAAGGACTTGTATTTGCATGATAACCTCATCACTGACATTGAGGTTGATGCTTTCAAAGATGCTGTGAAAGGACTACCAAAGTTACAAACCTTGGCATTAGAGCGCAACCATCTTAATATACTTCGAAAAGACACATTTTTTGAATTATCAAATTTCCAACAATTAAATTTTGACAGCAATAATATAAAATCTATTGAAGTTGATGCTTTTCACGGAATGTCCGGAGTAAGAAGTATGACTGTCAGCAATAATCAAATTGAAATACTTCAAACTGACAATTTTAAAGGATTAGCAGGATTAAGCAATTTGTTTTTAAACCATAATCATATTAAAGATATTCAACCGGATGCCTTTAGGGGATTATCTCTTTGGACTTTAGATTTAACTTATAACAATATAGATACTATTCGAGCTGATTCTTTGAGGGGTACCATACGCGAATTAGAATTGGGTAATAATCATATCAAGAAAATTGAAGCTGGTACATTTAAAGAAGTATCGAAATTGATTAAATTGTCACTAAAACAGAATGACATTGAGTATATTGAAGAGGGTGCTTTTATGGGAATACCGAATTTAAAAAAACTAGATTTAAGGCACAATCAAATTAGTGCTATCAACATCCAGGAAATGAAAGGGTTATCAAAATTAGAAACATTTCAGTTGGGCAACAATAAGTTTAATGACACAGAAATTGAAAAAATTCAACTTTCGGGAATATCTTATAAACTCTAGAAGGTAGAACCCGGTTGTTGTTATTGCTTGTATGTTAAATAATTTTGTTAGTTAGTACTTATTACTATAGGGCTGTTCTACGCAAATACGACCTTGGAACGAGTGAGAGGAAAGTTCTACCCTAGTGCTTTCTTTTTCTATCGGGGGCACCAATGACGGCAAGAACAGCACTACATTACTAGCTACTATTTAACGTAACTAGATGTAGGTTGGTATGCTATACATAATTCGAGTCCAACAGAACCTCAATTTTTCCCTTGTTTCTGGTAACCCCCTGACGCAGAGCTGTCATTTATGCATTTGGCACAAAAATAATTAGTAGTGCAAAAAGCAAGGGTGCGTGTTTCCGTTGTTCTTAGTTATTGTTTCCTGTTATTTGTTATTGTATAGCAACTGGCATTATTGATAGAGAGAGACAACAGTAGGGTAGAGCATTCCATCTCTTTCCAACTTAAATAGAACAGCCCTATTGTTATCTGTCATGGTCGGTAATATTTCGTTAATAAAGAAATGGATCTGTATAGTTATATTTCTCTCATCTTTGCTTTATTGTTTTTGATTTAGCTACTAATCATCGACGCCGACGTCATATTGTTCTTTAATCACCCAAAAGGTCCTTGACTAACATTACAGGGTTAAAGTTAAGGTATTTTGATGATGAATGATAATTTCCACTAATCGTAAATTCTTTATCTTGAATTTGGCGAAATTCATAAAGATAGTACCTAACACAAATCGATTATTTAGGTAGGTACCAATTATTAAAGGTACTTCGAATATTTACCTATAAGTATATACGGCGGTAATTCGTAACGGTCTTCCTCAGTTTGTATTATTCTCTGGTAGCGAACATTCGAAAAAATGGAAATTATTTCGTCTAATAAAGGCAAACACAAAGTGTGTGTGAATGGGTAGGTACCTACATGTACGTGCTTCACGTTCAGTGCCAAAACTTTATACGTTGGAGGTGTTCAAATGTTCTATTCGTTTTAGGTAAATTTGTATATTGTATATAAATTCTATAATTTAATAAGTATAATGTAAGTAGTTAAGATTTGAATTTTACTGTTTTCTTATATAAATATATCATTCAAATTGTTGCTCTTTTATTATTGCAGATAATCCCTTTTCATTAGGTGCTATTATCAATTTAAAGGTTCTTTGTAGAATTGCAAAGAACGGCCGGTGTAATTTGCGCGTAATTATACCTGGATTCCAAAATTGGACATGTAAAATGCGCGGGCTACATAGAATGGCCCGCAAATCCACCCTGTAATTTGCGCGAAGTATCTTATCTTACTAATGAGCTGCGTTAACGAGCACTTGGGAGCATTTTATTTTTATAATGGGAAACAAAAACAATTTTTAGAAGATGATGCTTTATTACAAAACAAATTTAAATATATTACATACTAATACATAATTATAACATGCTTTTACTTACTATATATATTAATTATAAAAATTGCTAGTAGTTACTTAACTAACTTCATTTCAAATTACACATGAACTTTATATAAATATGAAATACATTTACTATCGTATTCCGTCAAATTTTTTTGCAACAATTTTCGACGTTAACTTGCCTATTTGGAAGCTGTGCGGCATTAATGAAGTTTGCACTTGTAATTTTAATATAGGTATCAATTTGAAATGTAAGCAAAACGTCAATAAACACTTAAATAGACGGGTGAGACCAATAAAAACTAGAATTAAAACCCACATTTCCTATATTTGTATTACTGAATAATAAGTAATTAGGTAAATCAGAATTTCTGTTGCTTTTGATTATTTCGACAGAAGCCATGGTTAGATACTGAAGTGACTTGTGTAAAATAATTCACAATGAGACACGTTTTGGGTGCATAAACAAATGTAAACATTTTCACTTTTCAAAACATCCAATAATAGTGATTTGAAATAAAGAATTTTTCTCATTAAAAGTAATTCATTAACTTATCGCCTTAATAGGGTAGTGCAATAAGTTACTTGATAAGTTACTTCGCGCAAATTACAGGTAAGATTAACATGGAAAATGAAGATACCCATTAGTAGGGATTACTTTCCGCGCAAATTACATCCGCCCGCAAAGAAAGTTAAATGATAATTAGGATAATAGGGTTCATGGTGCCATCAGCAAGTATTTTAGTACTATACAAATTTAAAGTTACCTATTATTAATAATAAAATAAACAATCTTCTTAAAACAGATCAAAATGCCTAAACAATTTAAAATGTTGTGTTTGGCTTTTTGTTCCGTGGCGTTTTATTCCAGTGGCTTTTTTTTCCATGACTTTTTTTCCTGGCTTTTTATTCCGTGGCTTTTTTTCCATGACTGTTTTATCCTAGAATCGCGAGTAGAATACTGTATTTTTTCCATAATATTCAATCGAAATTTCCACTATTTACATTAATTTTAATTCAAATTTTTTTTCGATTTATGATCTGTATGATTTTGACAGTTTATGTAGTCAAAGTGAGCCAAGTGTTGAAAATTATATTTTGTGATTGGTTACAAACTGTTTACTAATGGGTTATTCCTAAACACCGGTTCATAATGATTCATATTACTTATTAAAAATTCTATATAAATTAGCGATTATTAAATCTTCTTGAAAAAACCGGTTATAATCTTATGACCTTACAAATTTAACAGATATAGTATTTCTCATTCTAGTGTATCTCGTCTGTCCATTCGGGTTCAACAGTTATTCCGGTAAATAAATTAATATAATGTTGGAAAATTTGAAATTTTTATATGTAAATTACAAATCATTATCGTATGACGTTTATTATTACATATTGTGTTGGTCTTAAAGGAAGGTTAATGATTAAATAAAGCAATTTGTATATTTATTCTGTGTGGTTAATTCGACATAAACAGCGTAATATGATTATTTGTTATTTTGCCATTTGTGGATTCTTGTGGGCTTTGGCTTCAGCACCAGAAAGTAAGTATTTGATATTTTTCTTAATTATTATTTGAACTTAATTTAACCAAATTTGAGTTTTTGGTATGTAAAAATATACTGTTGCTAGTGCAATACATTTTTGAGAGTCCCAGGGTTTAAAAAAGTATTATAGAAATATAAATATCAAATAAAATATCATTTTTAACGGGAATAACAATATAATTGTTTGCTTAATACGTATTTCGGCATGAATGTGCCAGTGTCAAAAGCATATAAGATATTTAATAACAAATGCAAAATGATTTATATAGTAACTGCTTGATTTTATTATTTTAACACTGCGTGAAGCAGCTGGCTCCAGTCAACCCGTCGGAGGTCAGCCGCCTGTCAGTGTTTTTAAAGACATCTATTCCAAAATTTCCAGTAAAGGAGAATCAAAGAGCTCAATTTGCTCATTCATTAAAGGTATGTTGTTTTTTGTGTGTTTATAAATTTCAAAAGCTTTCAAAATATTTAATTTATTTTTGTTATCAGAAAAGTGTAAAAATGTAATTGTATTATTAGATGGTAATTCGTAAAGCTTTTGCTTATATATTTAAATATTAGATGGTAATGTGTGATTTTGTTCTAATAAATGTTTAGCGTAATTTGATGTATGTGCATGTTTATATTTGTAACAACGGATATGTTCATTTTGCCTGATACTGAAATTTCTAATTGTTTGACCTATATATGTTACGGCTAAAGTGTAAACTTGGATAGTTTATAAACTAACTGGCTAGTATAGAAACTAACCAAACGCTAGGTTATTTTAGTGGAAAACAATATTTCCACTAAATTAGCAGTAAACTTGGTTAGTTTGTAAACTAGCCAGTTAGTTTATAAACTATCCAAAAACGTTGGTTAATTTACTCATCTCGATTAAAGTAAATAAAATAACCAATGTCCTTGGTTAGTTTATAAACTAGCTATTTTACACTGGCTAAAATAGACATTTTTCTTCTGATAATTCAAAATTGCCAGTTTCTTGGCTAGTCTGCAAACTAACCAAACTATGTTCAGTTAATTTTCTTTGGCTATAGTCTGTTTTTTAACTAGGAGGAGCGATTCAAATTTGTTACGTCAAAATCTACACCTGTGATAGATTCTAAATTGACAATATCAACTTTAATAAGTTGACTTTAAGAATAATAATTCGCAAAATTTGTTATTACACACTGTCTTTCTATCATAAATGTTGTGATAGTTTGGTTAGTTTGCAGACTAGCCAAAAAATTGGCTATTTTGAATCATCAGAAGAAAAGTGTATTTTAGCCAGTGTAAAATAGCTAGTTTATAAACTAACCAATAACATTGGTTATTTTATTTACTTTAATCGAGATCAGTAAATTAGCCAAGGTTTTTTGATAGTTTATAAACTAACTGGCTAGTTTACAAACTAACCAAATTTACTGCTAATTTAGTGGAAATATTGTTTTCCACTAAAATAACCAAGCGTTTGGTTAGTTTCTATACTAGCCAGTTAGTTTATAAACTATCCAATTTTACACTTTAGCCGTAACATATATACTGAATTACAAGGTGAAAAATTTAATTTATAAATACCTGATTTTAGCAAATCATTAGGTTTGTCTTTAGCATTGAAAAGAGTAAGTAATTATATAGAATATTTTTATTTGTTTTAAAAATGACTTTATATTTATTTGTATTATTTATAATTTTAGCAATCTTTTCTGAAATATTACCAAAATATGGAATTGAAACGTATTTTAATGTTTTATTAGAGTCATTAATAGAATAAACTTTTTGAATAGCTAACTTATAATTTTTTTTTTAAATTAAAGTGTCAATAAGTGTAGTGTTATAACCATTGCTATATGCAATTTGTTTAATAATCGAAACTTCTGTATTATAATTATTTTTATCTAAAGGAATTGTTAGAGCTCTGTGTACTAAAGATTGATATGCTGCTAATTTATGTGTAGGTATTATGATGACAAGAGTTATGTGGTATGTTAATATCAGTTTGTGTAGGTTACTTATAAATAGAGTATTCAAGTATGTTTCTGAATTGATTTTTATGTTTAAGTCTAAAAAGTTAATAGATATGTTTGGTTCAATTTCTAATGTAAATTTAATTTTTTGATGTAAAGTATTAATAAAAATTAAAAAGTGGAGGTGCAAACCTCCCCTGGACTTTCCCATACTAAAAATAAACATTTTGTTTTTGCTATTCAACAGTAGTTCGCGAAGCAGCATTGAAAATCATTTGAATACCTCGCGAGAAAAATGAGACTATACGGGTTCGATATGAACAAAAGAAAGACACCAAGATACGCATCTATCTGTACTCTGTAGTAGGCACCCGCTAAAAATTACAACTGGCGAAGCCGGACGATCGCTACCGACCGACGATCAGTTTCCGAGTCCAACCAGATTCAGAGTCCAACCTAAATATTCAAAATTCACGAATTTCTCATTAACCGTACATTTTAGCCATATGAACACCTTATACTATGTGATAGACAATTCAATTCTGCATTCAATTATATAATAATATATAGGATGTTTCATTTAAAATAACAAAGTTGCTTATTGTACTGTGAAAACCAAACACCCTGTATACGTGATATAAATTTAGAAAAATGCAAATCTATATACTGAACAACTTTTGTATTTAAACTTCTTTCATATTTTGACTAATAAAGGCGCTATAGGAGCATCAATTTCCGATTTTCAAAATCTCGTAGAGGGCGCCACAGTGGAATTCTGGCGTTCATCAAAAAACAAAAATGTAGCTAATACCAAGCTGTATAAGTATAGAAAATTTAAACAAATTCCTTAGACCAATTTTTTTGTAATAATTTTTCAAAAATTTTAAAATTTTTGGAAGAGCGCCGTTGCGACCGTTTTTGTATTTAGTAAATAATTTTTTTTCTTGGTGTAGTACAGCCAAAGGGCTTTCAAACAAGTTGTTGCGGAACCTGATCAGATAACTGGTTTTTGAATTACGGGGCGTTAAAGTCGAAATTTTGAAAAATTCATAGCGACCGCTATTTTGAAGTTAGAAAGTCCGGTAAAAAACTGTTTCCCTTGAATTATGCCCTTCTTTCATATCCCCGCATATTCCGCTTCTGAAAAAAATGATACCAAAAAAACATGTCTAACTTCCGCTTCCGGTTTCGGATTTTTTTGAAAAGCTTATTTTGTCGATGAATTTTCGATAGTGATGCCGCGAGACGAGAACGAGACGAGAGTTGGGTAACTCTCGATCTCGTCTCGACTTCGAGACGAGAGTTGAACTTCCCTCTCGATCTCGAGACCCACCTCTCGTCTCGTTCTCGTTCTCGAGGCGAGAATTCTCGGAACTCTCGAGCTCTCGAGTTCGCACAAAAATTAAGGAACATGCAAATTTAAAAATGAATGTTTACAACAAAATGCAAGTTAACCTTGGGAAACCCATAAAACATCAGGAATAGTTAGGTACCTACTTAGAACGGCTTTAGCTTAAACAAATTTTAGAATGCTTTACTATTTATACAGAGACGTTTCTAGAATTTCCATCCAGGTAGTTTTCAGATTTTAGTAAATCGGATTATTATCCTATGGGGGTTCGAGTGCCGACTGCCGAGAATAATCATAAATTATTTGCAAAGCGTCTATTTTCTTTCGGATAATCTATACTTACATTTATTTTAGTTGTGTAGTGTTTTAAAAAATAAACAAATTAAAAAGACAATCTTTATTTAATACTCGTATCAGTCGTATCACACTTTTGTACCTGACTACTTTCCTACACTATAATCAATAGTTTCAGCGATATTAATTAAAATTTGTATAGCAATTTTGCCGCTAGCATTTAATAAATAAATGAAAATGTTTGTAATTATATATCTTTATTTATTGTTATATCTTTTTATTGCGGCATAAAATTTATAACCTAATATTTTTCCTAAGTTTCTTAAGAAAATCTGAATGACAATTCGAGAGCTCGAGAGTTCGAGAGTTCTTGAGGCGAGAACGAGACGAGAGTTAAGCAACTCTCGATCTCGTCTCGATTTTCGAGACGAGAGTTTTGCTAACTCTCGTCTCGAAATTCGAGCCGAGATCGAGACGAGATCGAGAATTCTCGATCTCGGGCGGCATCACTAATTTTCGATATACCCCTTCATTTAAAATTTCATCAAAATCGGTTCACTAGTTTTTGCGTTACAGGCGTTACATACACACATACATACACACACACACACACACACACACACACCCACACACTTACACACGGACAGACATTTTTTCTAGACCACTTTTTTGGGTTCATGGGGACCCAAAACACGTGGGTGGGCATGTAACGCCTCTAACGCAAGCTATTCAAAATGTTTATTCTATTAATGACTCTAATAAAACATTAAAATAAGTTTCAATTCCATATTTTGGTAATATTTCAGAAAAGATTGCTAAAATTATAAATAACACAAATAAATATAAAGTCATTTTTAAAACAAATAAAAATATTCTATATACTCTTTCAATGCTAAAGACAAAACTAATGACTTGCTAAAATCAGGTATTTATAAATTAAATTGTTCACATTGTAATTCAGTATATATAGGTCAAACAATTAGAAATTTCAGTATTAGGCAAAAAGAAGATATCCGTTGTTACAAATATAGTAGTAGTAGTAGTAGTATTATATTTGATAAATGCCAGTGGCCTACAAATTTCATAAAATAAAACACAGTAGGTATACACATAATATAAGATATAACAATACAAAAATAAAACTACAGAAGTACATACAAAAAATATATAGGTACATATTATAATACGAAAATTTTCACATCTGACTTGTGACGGCATTATTTGCACAGATACTCCTCTATTGTGTAGAATACGTTTTCGGTTAAGAATTTTTTAATTGTTTTATTAAATCTTGAAACTGACTTGATCGACTTGACAGAATCTGGCAACTGATTGAAAAACTTTATGCCATTGTAAATGTAAGAGTTTTTGTATATGTTGACCGATGGAAATTCAGGTCTGAGCATATGATATAAACATGCACATAAATCAAATTACGCTAAACATTTATTAGAACAAAATCACACATTAACATCTAATAATACAATTAAATTTTTACACTTTTCTGACAACACAAATAAATTAAATATTTTGGAAGCTTTTGAAATTTACAAACACACAAAAAACAACATACCTTTAATGAATGAGAAAATTGAGCTCTTAGATTCTCCTTTACTGAAATTTTTGGAATAGATGTCTTTAAAAACACTGTTAAGCGGCTGACCTTCGATGGGTTGACTGGGGCCAGCTGCTTCACGCAGTGTTAAAATAATAGAATCAAGCAGTTACTATATAAATCATTTTGCATTTGTTATTAAATATCTTATATACTTTTGACAATCGCACATTGATGCCGAAATACGTATTAAACAAATAAATATTGTTATTAGCGTTAAAAAAATCGATATTTTATTTGATATTTATATTTCTATAATTCTGGATTTTAACAAAGTAACGCTTGAAAATGCCAATAAAAAAGTATTATCCTTCCAGCCTCATCACCATGTACCACCCCAAACGGAGAAGCTACATTTTGTACCCCGTTATTAAAATGTATGCTTTTAATACAATCGGCAGCTAGTAACGAACCAATAGCTTTAAAATTCTTAAACGAATCCATATGTAATGAAGAAACTTCAACGGTTTGTTGTGGAAAAACAGGAAATTATACAAAACCTATTCCACAACCATTAAGCGAAAAGGAAATGTTTAAAGGTTTATCAGTAGAAGAAAAAAAAGATTATGTATTAAAAAAACTTCTACCAACCCAACAAATTTGTGGTTTGCAACACACCGATGATTACTTTTATAATGGTGTGGAAACATCTGTGGATGAATTTCCTTGGTTAGTGTATATAGTCAAAGGTTATATACAGGACGATGCAGAATATCTCTTCAGAATTGAAACCAATTGCGTTGGAGTATTGATAAGCAAACAATATGTTTTATCGAATTGGCGTTGTCTCAATTTTGTAGATCCACCGTAAGTTTTTTTAAATCATGGATGTTTTACAACAATAATATTTTCCCGCTACCTGCAATGTAAGTAGGTCTTACATCCATGGTTACAAGCTGTGTAAGGGCCTCATAACATTTGTTGATTCGGTTGCTATTGACAGTGCAACTTAATAATTACTTACATTCCTAGGAACTTAATGAATGACATGCAGATTTGATATTTTTTCTACAACTGAATTCTAGTTTAGGAAATTTTGAGATATCAATATTTTCGTTTAGGTTAATTAAATAGTAGTCTTCAGTATGGAATACTCACACCGTAAACTGGTCGCAGATTTTAATTTCTGGGATATTTGGATCATATAAGCAAGCATGACGTTTTCAGATACAACCTCCAAATTTTTTTTATAAACCATTTTTTTTTAAAATCATATGTAAACTCATACCGTTTACGTGATTTCTCAGATAATAATGTTAAACAAGCAATATTTGCTGCTTCTCCAATCTCCATTTTTCTCAGAAATTTTGGATCACGCAAAATAAATGTTGTTTTTCAATGTGACTTGTAATTGTTTGTTTGTTTAAAATAGTAAATAGCATAGCAACGGACATAGGAATCTTCAAAATGAAAATTATTAATTAAAATTTTTTAATATTAATAATCTTTTACAAGTCATTTGCTGTGGTAGCGGGAAAAACATAATAAGTAACGCGGAATGTACAGACGTCTTAACATTCTCGGCAGGAAATATAAGCCTCGGCGTCCCGCCTCGGCTTATCTAACCTGCCTCGCACGTTATAGCGTCCTTACATTCCTTGTTACTTAAATAACTATTTCATCATACCTAATTACAGTAAGTAGGTTATTATGTCATTTTTTTCTCGTGACACTTTACATTGCAGCAACTTAATATTCCAATTCAGCCCAAGAGCATCAAAAAAGGAAATTTCCTAAAACTATTAATTTTATTGTTGTCACGGAAACTCAGTGAAATATTATAAATATTTTGACAGGTCAAAAAAATAAAATGTTAATAAAAACAATGAAGTTTTTAATTCATTTATGCACGCAGGTATGATGAAAAATCTCATAAAGTCTGTTTTTTTTAAAGATCCACCAACCTTGCAATTTCTCTCGAAAGTATGTTTGGCAACGCTGCTGGTGAAATTTTTTAGTAATTTTTAAAGTAGGGTTAGGACTATGGTCTGTTTTTTAACTAGGAGGAGTGAATACAAAAGCCAGATTCACACTAGAAATGTCACTAGAAAAGAAGACTTCCGAAGTTTTGACGGTAAATTTGAATTTTTATCATGTTTAAAATTTACAGCTGAAATGAAAACTAATTTAATGTATTTTGCTTGAATTATGTCACTGTCAGCGCCTACAAAAATAATTATCAAATCACGTCAAACGTCAAAATTTATACAAATTACTTTAGCGGTGTGAAACCGGCCTGGTTGCAGCCAATCACAGGTGTGGATTTTGGCGCGACAAATTTGAATCGCTCCTCCTAGTTAAAAAACAGACTCGTAATAAATTTAATGGTTAATTTTGACAAGTGCTATTCACAAGAAGTATTTTCATATATTTTGTTAAATATTGTTGATTTATGTGGATATATGCTGAGTTTATGTAAATTCGCTCGATTTAATAAGAAGTATTATAGTTTTATAATAATTAATATATAAATAATTCGAGGTAAGAATAGAAAAAATGTATTCAGGCATTATAATAATTGGAATTATTTTCAGAATCAGATTCGGGCGGTTCAAATTCTGAATCATCATATGAGAGATATGATTCAAAATTGAATCTGTATCCGAATCTTCACCTTGATATATTACGATTGGCGGTATATTTTCAACATAAAGTTGTCCATTTGTCCTAAATTATTTATCAGCTGCCATAATTGAACTTTTGTACATGTAAGTTAAAATGGAACGTTACAGTTTATTAAATAATTTCCCTTTGTTGGAATAATGGGCATAAATGTAGAATCCGGGGCCGCTATCCCCACCACCTTTCCCCTCCCGTTTCCATGGTAACCTTAATAAATAGGTAGGTACCATGGTAACAAATATAAATAAACACAGGTGAGTTTCTGCGTAGGTAAATCACGTGGATGATGAAATTTAGAGTGCCATGATAGAATGATAACAATCACTAAATCAAGGTACCCTATTGAAAACAAATAAAATTGACAAATTGTCTAATTTTAGCGTTACTTGCGTTGGCATTGGTATTCTGCACAAATTTAAATAAAACTTGATAATAAAATTGTGCATACTATCAGTACCTGCGCTAGTTACGCTAGAAGAAACAATTTTTCAATTTCACTGCTCTTCCACATGGTGATTTTCCTCAGCAGTCGCACACCTTAAACAAATGTAACACATATTTTATTAAAAATGTAGCATTCAGTTAATTATAAGTACATAATTATTATTTACACAATATATAAATGGACAATAAATTAAAATAACTGTAGTTCCTGAAACCAGATTATTAGCAACACAAAATAAATTCTAAAAACTATAAATTTATATGAGGTAAACAAAATCCAAGTAAATTAATATAATTAAATAACTAACCTGTGGATCTTGGTACTTTAATTCAGTAATAGGTAAATATAAATTCTTGTTTATGAAAATAATCAGATTAATATGGGAAATAAAAGTTAAAAACACGGACACTAAATTCGCACGTTAAAACTTTACGAGAAAAAATTTATATTATTTACTGGTTGCCATGTTTCCAAAAACAAGATTTTATAAAATCATAAAAAAATTCAAAATTTTCAAATACAAAAATAATTAAAACAAAGATTCAACATGAATATCCCTCAGCTTACCTGCTAACCATTTTTTGTTTTCTTTTATGAGGAATGAAAATCCCTCAGCTTACCTGCTATCCATTTCTTGTTTTCTTTTATGAGGAATGAAAATCCCTCAGCTTACCTGCTATCCATTTTTGTTTTCTTTTATGAGGAATGAACATCCCTCAGCTTACCTGCTAACCATTTTTTGTTTTCTTTTATGAGGAATGAAAATCCCTCAGCTTACCTGCTATCCATTTCTTGTTTTCTTTTATGAGGAATGAAAATCCCTCAGCTTACCTGCTATCCATTTTTGTTTTCTTTTATGAGGAATGAACATCCCTCAGCTTACCTGCTATCCATTTCTTGTTTTCTTTTATGAGGAATGAAAATCCCTCAGCTTACCTGCTATCCATTTCTTGTTTTCTTTTATGAGGAATGAAAATCCCTCAGCTTACCTGCTATCCATTTCTTGTTTTCTTTTATGACAGGGTTTACAGCAGTTCTAAATATTCAAATTCCCTGACTTTTCCAGGTTTTCCCTGACCATTTTTCAAGTTTTCCCTGACTGTTTCCCAATAATTTTTGTCCTGTTACTAAACGGAGCAAAATTTCCGGAAAGATTTTTTGAACTGTTCAACATAACAATCAGAAAAAAAATAGCATATTCAATATGCCTCGTAGGGAAAAATCTATGCAAAACCTGTATTATCAAATCCACAGTTTTAAAATTAAAATCCATTTATTACACACTAAAAATATAAAATAAAAAATATAAGAAAAGTTAAACTTCAATAAACCATTTACCACCAAGTTTTTTTGAATCGGATATTTGTGGATGCATGTTGCATACTTACTTTTAACGTGTTGGTGAACTATTTATAACTATTAATTCAGATAAAACTGTCGAAAATGGCTTTTTATTTATTTACGCACACTGTTAATTGCGGTAACAACGAGTAAAATGTACGCGTGAGCAATACCTACTTAAAACGTGCTTAAAACTAGCAACAGGGAGCTGCACCAGGAACACAAATCACGAAAATACAAACTCTGCAAAACAAAATTCTTCGAATTTGCGTTTATATGTACTTGTTTTCTGAGTAACGCCCTAAAATATTTAAATTTATTTAATTTCTCAATTATGTTTAAGGTCTTTTTTCCAGTCACATGAAATAAATTCCCTGATTTTTTTGGTAAAATTCACAATTTCCCTGACTTTTCCCTGACTATGTGACCCACTTTTAAATTCCCTGACATTTCCAGGTTTTCCAGGTTGCTGTGAACTCTGTATGAGGAATAAAAATCCCTCCTGCCATCCATTTCTTGTTTTCTTTTATGAGGAATGAACATCCCTCAGCTTACCACCTAACCACTTCTTGTTTTCTTTTATGAGGAATGAAAATCCCTCAGCTTACCTGCTATCCATTTTTGTTTTCTTTTATGAGGAATGAACATCCCTCAGCTTACCCCCTAACCATTTCTTGTTTTATTTTATGAGGGATGAGTATCCCTTTGTGTTACCATCTTCTTTTTTTTAGCCATATTTCTAATGCCGAGACGACCAGGTCATAAAGTACCTACTAAATACCATGTGCACAGATTTTCGTACCATGTACACAGACTGCATTCACCATCTCCTTTTCGTGCAATTTCTTATTTATATATATAACCTGCGAAGAGCAACTAACCTGAACACAGACTGAGGCCCCATGTGCACAGATTTTAGAGCAACTAACCTTGGTCCCAGAAGGTACACTGACTTTTGTACCATGTACACAGACTTTAGCTACCATCCTCATTTCGTTCAAGTTTTTATGTGTATTAACTGCTAAGATCAACTAACCTCGCCTCCATGTACCCATATTTCGGTATATTGTTCACATAATGCATTAACCATCATCATTTCGTTCAAGTTCTTATATACAGGGTGTCTCTAAACCTAGTACCATAAATTTACCAGCCGCTTCCTTACGCAAAAATAAGTCGAAAATGTCTATAAAAGTTTTGTCCTAAACCGCAGCATAAGGAAGCTACACGTCTTTGAAAATGGTGTTGAAAAAACGGAAAACAATTGCATTTTAAAAACGTTTTAAGATAAAAAATCGAAATTTTGTAGGCAGCCTAACCTATTAAAGGTATAAACTTTCCACTATTTTTTTTGTAAATTAACCAGGGGCGGCGCGAATGGGGGTTATCACCTTTTTCTTGTAACCCGTTTTTCTTAACCTTTTGTTTTTTTCCATTTTAGTTTAGAGATTTGTATTCCCTGTTGCCTAATTAACAAAAAAGGTACTCTTGTTTCAACTCGCTTGGACTAACCCTTTCCTATAAAATGCAGGTTTTCTGTTTAGCCAAAATCAATTTAGAATGCTGGATTTGTATGTAAATTAATTTATTGAAAAATAAATTAAAATAAAAATAGTTACAGTAAGTGTTCGTACTGTTTATACCTTCAATAGGTTAGGCTGAATGCAAAATATCGATTTTTTTATCTCAAACCGTCTTTAAAATGCAATTGTTTTCCGTTTTTCAACACAATTTTCAAAGACGTGTAGCTTCCTTATGCTGCGGTTTAGGACAAAACTTTTATAGACATTTTCGACTTATTTTTGCGCCAGGAAGCGGCTGGTAAATTTATGGTACTAGGTTTAGAGACACCCTGTATATTTCCTGCCAAGAGCAACCAACCTTAGTCTCTTTTACATATAATTTGGTACCATGTTCACAGACTGCAGCTTTAATTACAATTTCGTTCAAATTCTTATTATATATTACCTGCAAAGAGGCACCTACCTTGGCCACATGTATACAGATTTTAATACCATGTTCACATAAATAAGTTACAATCATCATTTATTGCCATTTCTTAGACGGTTATAGTTACATGCCTGCCTTTCAATAATCCAAATTTATGGAAATATTTACCTGATTTAATTTTGTGTAATAATCACCCCTATTCCATAACTTCAAATCGAATAGAGATGAAGCAAATCGAATAGAAGTCACGCGGTCGAATAGAAGTGTTCCAAACTGGTATTCCCTAACTACCTCGCATTTCGATCGTAGAAATCCAAGCAAACGATGCGATAGAAATCGACGTCTACTACCTTTTAGCAGTCGAAATCAGAATTGTAAGATCGGAATTGTTTTCTGACATTTAGGGATGGTACATAACCCTTGCGTTTGCCTGTTGTTTTGAGTTTTTCTTGTGGTTTTTGGTAGAATTGTTCATTTAAGTCAAATTATCTTTCAGGTTTTTGCAAAAAACATTGGCCTATTAATAAAATTAGAATAGCCTTAGGTGAGTGCTTAAATTAGTAACAATCTTCTAGCAGCGTTTTCACAGACGGTTAATTTTGGACTTATACTGTTTTTCCTACCCACCACAGAAATGTAAATTTCAGTGTCCTTCCAAAGACTTATTTAAGAAGCACCCCCATTATAATTAATAAATATAAAATTTCAAAGTACCTTTTCCATTGTGGCTTGGTTTTAGTTGGTCCCGTTCCACAACTATTCAAACTGTCACAGACATCGTCCCACAATTTCTCAATCGTATTGGCATTAGCATCAGCAGGTTTGCTTTTTCCGTGTAGTAAAACCTTATTTTCCGCTATAAAATCAACCTTTAGCTATGGTAAACTATATGGCGCACCGCCTGTACTTTATTCCAGAGTTTTAGCAAAATTAGTGAACGGAATCAATCCAAACAAATTTTAACTTACTATACACACATAAATTAGTGCCAGTATGATATTTGCAGCTTCCCCCAAAATGTAATTAATTAACTATTAATGGTTAAAAGTACCCTATATTTCGGTTTACATTTCTTGACTAAACGAGTTTAAAAAAAGTATAAATCAAAAAGAAAATTGTATACTGGCATTCAAAAAAATATGGGCTTTTCGAAAATAACTTCAAAATTCACTTAAATTATTTAGTTTAATCAAAACTCTGGAAAAACCTTAGACTTGCCGTGCGGCAAAATGCTTGCTTCGTTTTGTTAGTCTGGTTCCAAAGATGATACAAAATGACAGGGAATTAAAATTTATAATGTAGCAACTCTCTAGTAGATGGCGAAATTTACGGCCCCGTATCACCGAGAAACAAAAAGGTGAATTCACTGTATCCTGCCATGCTGTAAAATCATTTGCAGTTCGTTATATTTTTTTTATTATATGTGGCTGTTACACACTTACGATGAGAATGTAGCTATATTTTCTTTAAAGCGTTATCAGTAGGTAAAGACGAGAAATCTAGAAGAATAAAACATAGATAGATATTTTATTATTAAATAGTTTTATTTAATACACATATTTATAAGCACCTACAAACATTGTCAGAAGATCGAAGTAAATAGGGAATTATACTAAAAAAAAAAAATTCCAGTCCCTGCATTGTAAGTCACTATTATGACATTGATTTGATGGAAGTGTTCCGGAACATGTTTTGGTCGCTATTTACATCAGGAATGTAGGACCGAGCGAAGTTCGGTCCGGCGATCGAGAGGGCCGGGAGAAAATTTTGCGGTTTGCGAGGAAACGCGCGGGATTACTGGCCGGCACCGGCGGTTGCAATGTAAAATCGTCAAAAAAATTGGCGTCTTATTATAGTTGGCTGCTTTACCCATACAATAGTTATTTGTTTAACAAGGCAGAAAAGTGCAGATTTATTGACGTAGCTGGTATTTCACAGCTTCGGCTTCGCCTCAGCTGTTAAACCAGCCAAGGCAGTAAATCTGCATTTCTGTCGTGTTGAACATATATTTTTTTCTCCGATTGTTTACATTTAACATTGATTTTATTTTTAATATTTTTTGTGCTATTAGTATCAGCAAGCATCTGTTGCTATGCAGTTCTTATTGGTTGGTATGAAAAAAATTATTTCAGAAATGTCCTTCTATTTGTTGTAAATAGAATAGTTTAATCTTGTTAATTCGTAAATATTAATTAATTTATAATATATTTACAATGAAAAATGACGAAGAAATGTTCATCCCATCCGAAATTAAAGAAATCGTGAAAAATATGGAACTTATATTTAATTAATCAAATTTTCAAATTTATTTGTTTTTCGCAGCCTGTTTTTGAATGCTACTGTCAGCAAAAGTGATCTCTGCTGCCTAGGCAGCAAAAGTGGAACTTTGGAGACTATCATATGCCAGTCAATGCATGCTTTTACTGTCAATAGGAGAAAATTTTTATTTTCTACAACTTTGGTCGTATGTTATTTTCACTTATCTAGTGCGGTTTTCGCTGCGTTTCAATTCTAAACCAGAATTGCTGGATTATGCTAACTTCCACCGGTTCTCAAGCCCAAATTATTAAAGTTAGACATATGCCTTCCAGAAGATTCTTGTAGGAAATTTTATTTGCTGCAACTTTGTTCTTATGTTATTTTCACCTATCTTCCGCCATTTTCGATGCGTTGCAATTTTAAACCGGAACCGCTTGTTTATGCTAACTTCCAACGGTTCTCAAGCTCAAATTATTAAAGTTAGACATATGCTTTCACGGAGTTTCTTGTAGGAAATTTTATTTTCTACAACGTTGGTCGTATGTTATTTTCACCTATCTAGTGCGGTTTCGCTGCGTTTCAAATTTAAACCAGAAAGAAAATTTTATTATCAATGCTGTATTTAAAATTAAATAGTAGAGATTCATACCTACTCGAATATGTTTTGCACTTTTTTTTTTAATTTTTTTATAACAATAAACGCCTTGCAAATGCTGCCTCGCAAAAGTGACTAGAAAATTGCCCCCTGGCAGTGCCAACATACACCAAGGGGAAAAAAATATTATTTTTTTCTAAATTACGCAGTGATTTTATTTACAAGACCGTGGAATGTAATTTCACGAGTTTCAGTATAATTATTTAATGTTTTATAGTTTTCCTTATAACAGGCAAAAACATTAAAATCGTAGAGAATATTATTATTGAAACGTTTTCAATTTGAAATGCAGCAAAAACCGCGTAAGATAGGGTAACATACTGTAAGACAAACCACAATGTTAGGAAATGCCGTAGTACCAGGTGCATAAAGCCCGATTTCCATCTGTGCATTTCCATGCTGCAACTTTTGATGCAGCATGAAACAAAAATTGCATGCATGTTTTGATGCACGGCATCAAAAGATGCATAGACGTTTACACTACTGCAGCTTTTCAACCCTGAGATGAAATCGAGATAGTGGATTCTGTTTTCACCAACTTAAGATATAATCTGACGTCCGTTGACACAGATTAGACTAACATAACAACAAGAAATAACAACACGAAGTGACAACACAAAAAAAATCAGCTCAAAATAATAGGAGATAGAATACAAAACGTGTACAAAACGGTTGGGTTATGAACACAATCAGTGACAGAACCTAAAATGTATAGATACCAACTTAAATCTATATTGGTACTAGAAAAATTACCGTAAAGCACCCCAGAAATGCATGCATTTCCATGCACGAGATAGAACAAGTTCTATCTCCCATGCAGCACGAATCGGCAGCTTTTGATGCATGACCTTGATGCATGATGCGTAGTGTAAACTGAAAAATGCATGCATTTTGATGCTGCATCAAAAGTTGCAGCATGGAAATGCACAGATGGAAATCGGGCTTAAGAGTGCATGGTTTTTCCCCCACGCCAATGCGATAGACGAAAACTTTTTCTGGGAATTCAGAAGTAACAGTTCGTGTGTTTTATAATACATGCCTAATAGACACATTTATTTAGATTCGCACCTTTCCGTAAAAAAGGAACCGATTATTTTTAGAGTATGTACACTTATCTAAATGAATAATATTGCGCGTATAGTGTTTTTAAGAATATATTATTCTAATACATTTGGCGCATTTTTGTTAGATACAAGCTAAAGATGTGTTTACGTAGTTTTCTAGTACAAGCCATAATGATTATTTAGTAATATAGGCATAAAGTATATAGGGCTGCCACGACGATTGATAAATCGATTATGTCAACTAGTTTATTATCAATTCTTGATTTCAGCAAAAATCGATAATCGCTAATTCAGTTTTGGTATCGACGATGATTATATTTGTAAAATCGATTATTATTAATATTTATAGGCAAATGCGTGATTGTTTATAAATTTTTCAGAAATTTACTGCTATTTCTTAAATGTCTAAAACGTGTTCTTTTTATTCATATCAGATAATACTGATATCAGACGATTGCAGGTTGCTGCGGGCTGGGCTAACTTTGGCTACGGGCAACTTCAGGTTGAATGGTTTTATGGGCTTACCTATGCCTTTACTTGCTATAAGAATCTTGTGTTTAAAGATCTCTAAGCTGTCTATCCCAAATCACAACCAAAGTGTTTGCGTCCCGGCTATTCTTTTTGTTTCTGCTACCCGCAAATATGTACTGCTATTTCACAGGCAATTATTTTTTGTCCTTTACTAGAGGTACTTTCTTTACGCCAAAAGACCACCCTTATGCCAGAGGTTTGTTTTTAATATTTTGAGCCATATTTCACATGCACACAGTTTCTAAATTGAAATTCAACTGAGTGCTTCCCTACTTAAAAATGTGCATCATAGATAAATATAACCCCTATGTGCATATTCTTGCCTGCATCAAGAATGCAACCCTTAACGATAGAAATCATCTCGACTTCTACAATCACATTTCTATCGCAGTTAGGGAATACCGAATAGCATAAACGAGAAACGCAATAGAAGTTCGTCATTCCGATTTGCCGCGATTCCGATTCTACTTGTCAACTTCTATTCGATTTGTTAAAAGTTAGGGAATAGGGGTGATTGTCAATGATTTATTTTAATAAATTTGACAAATTACAATAATGTTAGTTAATATTTCCATAACAACAGAACAGAGAATAAATAATATCATTGGTCATTAGTAATTTAAGGGGAATACAGCGGTTTGACAGCGGCCCCGGATTCTACATATTTGCCGAATAAGGTATTGGAGGTCTCTCCAAACGAACAAAATGATATCGAGCATTGTCAAAAAAATAACAGTTTTAAAACCATCAGATGGTAGAACTGGAATTAATTGATTAATCCACTTTTTAAATAGCTGACTATTCATCGTTTTGTGATAATCCCGATCATTGTTTCTGGGTCTTAAAAGCAAACTACATCCATCTAAGAAACCTCAACACACCCAGGATGGAGCACTGTAAACCTGCTTCCCTTCATTTCTAATCTTTCTTGGGAAGGTTGTCAATAGTCCAAGATTTAGTAGCAGAATCGTTTTTGTAAATCGGGGTTTCATCAATAAAAATAAATCTTATATTAGAGTACCTAGTCTTCTTTATGTTTCAATTAACATTTTAAATAGTAATTTAAATTTGAAATGTAGTGATGCGCACGCATAAATTGACCAAACATTTTGATTGATCTTTGAATCAATGTTACCATAGATTGACAAAAATTACTAAAAATTTCAATTTTTTTATTATACCAACTGAAATCAATAGGTGGTGTATCTTTAAAAAAAAACGTACTTTATGCACCTCGGGTTTTGTATTTTTTAGTCTTGTACTTCGGGCCTCGCGCTGCAAACTGTATTCTCGACCACAAAACGACACTTACGACCCTTAATACATAAATATAAATAACTATTTATTGCAGCACCTATATTGTTAGAGGCAGCACTGATATGTTATTGGGTGTACATCATATCCACAAAAAAGTAAATTGTATTGGAACCCCATTTGGAGTTGATGATTGTACTGATCCCCCAATACATGTAATAGCAAATCGGCCACCATCTTACAGTGTTTTTGTCTTGTTCCGGCTCGAGGAGAAAGTTCAGTTTTCTGGTAAGCATGGTTTAGGAGTTTAAGAACAAGTCTTAAATTAGGCGATTGTAAACTGCACTGATAATCCCTCTTAATGATATGTAAATTGCACTGGTGGCTAAAGGTAGTTAAATTATCTTAAGTTAGTATTAGGATGTCGTTTAGAGCCAATTACAAATACTGGTTGTGGCTACTACTATTTTGGGACTTGCCCAGAAAAATTTTTGAAATTATAAAAGATTGTGGCTATAATAAATTGCTATCAGTGTTGCCTTCACGGATTTAGAAACAATGGCAACTTGTGGAAAGCTGATCGAATGCGTAAGTGAACGCGATAATTTCATTTTACGAAGAGTGTATTAAGCTCGGGAGAGCAAAACTGGCGCTGGGTTGCAAGAAGTGCAATTCAAAACTATAATCTTTGGTTCCCTACTTAGGGTTTCTTAATCGATGCAGTTTACATATGTTCCTTAAATTATTGGAGGAAATTCGAAAATTTAACATTCAAATCGAAAATTCAGAGAAAATTTTCAATAATGTAGAAATTTTCAGAATTAGAATGGAACAATTTCAACAAGTCTGAGGCACAAAGTTTCAAATTTTAAGAAAATATGTTCCTAATTTCTAAAAATAGTCATAAACTCTTGAAGGAAAGTAAAACATTAGAGATTTCAATTCAAGTTTTTGAATTATGGGAACAAGAAGGAAATTCCAAGAACGTTTGAACATTTCGAACCAAAAAGTTCCAAATTTCTGGATACAGTCGTAAGTTTTAGAAGAAAATTCAAAAATTTTCAATTTTCAATTTAAAAAACGATCGGTTTGAAAACGGAAACAGTAAATTCTAAGAAATGTTGAAAATCAAGAAGTTTCAAATTTCAAGAAGACTCCTAATTTTCTGCAGATAATTTCAAGATTTAAATAAAAAAATCAGGAAAAACTTTACAAAGTTGAAACATTTGAAAAGAACATGGAAAAATTTTAAATGTTCTAAATCCCTGGAGGAAATTAGAAAATTGTCAAACTTTCAAAAAAGCTTGAAAGTCTAGAATAAATTTGAAAAGTGGAGGTGCAAACCTCCCCTGGACTTTACCATACTAAAAATAAACAGTTTGTTTTTGGTATTCAAGAGTACTATAGTTCTCGACCTCGAGACAGTCTCTGGAAACCGCTTGAATGCGTAGAGCGACAAACGAGACTATACGGGTTCGATATATACAGAAGAAAGACACGCATCTATCTGTAGTCATGAACACAAAGCTCGTAGCAATCATCCGGCAACAAAGAATCCCAGCTCCCACGCATGGTCAGTTGAAGACAATCGGCACTTTCCAATCGACCGACGATCCGTCCAGCCTAAATATTCAATATTCACGAATTTCTCATCAACCGTACATTTTAGCCATATGAATACCTTATACTATATGATAGATAATTAAATTTTACATTCAGTTATACAGGGTGTTAATACTAAGTCGTTACACCCGAAAATGGCAGTTAGAACTCATTAAAACAAACAACTTTTTTTAGTTCCAATTTTTGATTTGGGGCCTTTATTCGTAGTTATTGGATTTCTTTTGTTTTTTTAACAATCGTAATAACTCCTTCATTTCAGGGAATATTTCAAAAAACGAAAGGTTTTCAAATGGAGCTTACGGTTCTCTACAACATTTGTATTTACAGTTATTTTATGTTTTTTCAAATAACAAAATGGCGGCCGACCAAAAATTTCAAAGCTCAATATTTTGATAACCACCCCATAGATTTTTAAAAAGAGGTCTTTAATTAAATTACAGAAGGGCATGTGTAAAGTATCGACGAATTAATAGTTATTTGTATACCAAGGACGCGAAATGTGTCTTTATCGTACCGTGAGAAAATTGTCGCCGAGGACGCTTGCGGCCGAGGAAAGACAATCTCGAGGGCGCTAAAGAATTTCGCGGACAAGGTATACACAATATTTTTTGTGCAACCGTAAAAAATGTGTAATTGTAAATGTTATTGCTTTTAGGAAACCTACAGCTTAATTCATTGTAAATAGAAAAACGGCTTTCAGTTAGCGCGTTACTATGGATATGGAGTAAATAAAACAATTAGTTTTGTATAAATTACAATGATTTTTACTTTAGCGGACGCTACCATAGCAGCGGCCGCGAAATTAAATTTCGCGTCCTGAACAGCGGACGCGAAACGCCCACTTCGCGTACGGTTGCACAAAAAAACAATTTAGATCGAAGTAGGTTTCTGCCATTAAAAAATAAAACAAAAGAACAATTAGATTAGTGCACAAAACTGAACGAGATACGTTTTAAAATGAATAATTATCAAGACACTGAACTTCGTGATATGCTTTTGGTTTTTGGGGAGGCAAAGCGCAATGCTCAGGAAGAATCTATCGGAGAAGATACCCAAATCGCCATCAACCAAGTAGCCAAATTTTTAGAAAAATTTGAAGATGTTTACCAGAGTCTGGTTGTTTTGATCCAACAATTGGTGAGAATGCTAACAGATTTCGCCGAACTATTGCACTTGAAGAGGTTGTCCTTGATATGGTTGAACATGATCACTGTAATTTTTGCTGTAATTTAACCGTAATTTATCTAACATTTGGCTACTTGCTTGATGGCGATTTGGGTATCTTCTCCGATATATTCTTCGGGCTTCCTGTGCATTGCGCCTTGTCTCCCCGAAAACCAAAGCATGTCACGAAGTTCAGTGTCTTGATAATTATTCATTCTAAAACGTATCTCGTTCAGTTTTGTGCACTAATCTAATGGTTCTTTTGTTTTATTTTTTAATGGCAGAAACCTACTTCGATCTAAATTGTTTTTAATTCGTCGATATACTCTGTTTTTTCTCTTTATCATTCAAGAGTGCCGTGATTTTTATATAGTTTTATAGTGTAGGTAAACTTCAAAACGACAATTGATTACAAGTGACGTTCCCACCGGTGACTTTAGTAGCTATTCTACACTGTTATAAAAATATCTAAAGTTGACTTCGCCTACTCTGAATGATAAAGAGAAAAAACAGAGTATACTTTACACATGCTCTTCTGTAATTTAATTAAAGACCTCTTTTTTGCGTAGATAGAAGAAAATGTTTTAGACAAATGTTGTAATAGATAGTTGGACGATTTAAAAAAAATATATTTTTAAAAATCTATGGGGTGGTTATCAAAATATTGAGCTTTGAAATTTTTGGTCGGCAGCCATTTTGTTATTTGAAAAAACATAAAATAACTGTAAATACAAATGTTGTAGAGAACCGTAAGCTCCTTTTGAAAACTTTTGTTTTTTGAAATATTCCCTGAAATGAAGGAGTTATTACGATTGTTAAAAAAACAAAAGAAATCCAATAACTACGAATAGAGGCCCCAAATCAAAAATTGGAACTAAAAAAAGTTGTTTGTTTTAATGAGTTCTAACCGCCATTTTCGGGTGTAACGACTTAGTATTAACACCCTGTATAATAATATACAGGGTATTTCATTTAAAATAACAAAGTTGCTTATTATACTGTGAAGACTAAACGCCCTGTATACGTGATACACATTTAGGAATAGGTATGCAGAATTATATATAAACTTATTTCATATTTTGACTAATAAAGGCGCTATAGGAGTATCAATCTTCGATTTTCAAAACCTCGTAGAGGGCGTCACAGTGAAATTCTGGCATTCATCAAAAAACAAAAATGTAGCTAATACCAAGCTCCATAAATATAGAAACTTTAAACAAAATCGTTGGACCAGTTTTTTTGTAATCATTTTTCAGAGATGTCCAAACTTTTGGACACGTGCCGTTGCAATCGTTTTTTGGATTTTCGAAATTAATTTTTCTTCGTGGTATGGCATCGCCAAAGGGCTTTTAAACACGTTGTTGCCGAACTTGATCAGACAACTGGTTTTTGAGTTGTGGTGCGGTAAAGTCAAAATTTTGAAAAATTCATAGCGGCCGCTATTTTGAAGTTAGAAAGTCCGGTAAAAAACTATTTTCCTCGGCTTATGGTCTTCTTTCATATCCAAAACTCAGATTTTCAAAATTCTACTTCTGAAGAAAATACAACCAATAAAACATATCTAACTTCCGCTTCCGGTTTCGGATTTTTTTGAAAAGGTTATTTTGTCGATGAATTTTCGATATGCCCCTTCATTTCAAATTTCATCAAAATCGGTTCACTAGTTTTTGCGTTAGAGGCGTTACATACATACATACATTCACACACACCCACCCACACAGACCATTTTTTGGGTTCCTGGTGGTCCAAAACACATATTTCCGCGAAAATCTCAATTTCGAAAATTTTCATGATATCAAAACTTCCCATATACCAATGGTGGGTGGTATGGGAAAGTAAAAATGCAATAAATTTTTTCTTTTTCTCAGCCTTGTTAAGCCAAATAATCGAAATCACAACAATAAAACTTTAGATGAGACATACTAACTTTATTATTGCTGATCCCAGATGAATATTTTTGGGGAAGAGGAGGAATTTGACCTTCCTTCCACTTCCTCATTTAGTCCTACCTCCTACCTCGCTGTTGTACAATGGACCTTCCATATCTATAAATACAATCCTGTAATTTCAGATTACGTAAGACCAATATGTTTGCCACACCTACCTGCAGAGATACCTGCAACTGGCAGTACAGTAATGGCTTCTGGTTGGGGTGAAGAAGAATTTGTCAGAGGTAACAAATATTTCCATATCATACAGAGTGCCCCACAATAGGATGTCCATATAGTTTATCAAGGGATTATTTTGAGTAGAAAAGTTTTTATAAACATGTGTCTGAAAACGCTTTGTTACGGAGCTACAGCGTCCTAAAGTAGTTCCGTATAATTTAGTGCAACAATATCCTGACACCCTGTATATCAAATTTGAACTAATCTATTTTACTTTTAGGAAAAAGTGTAAAATTGAAGAAACGAATGAAGTACACAGTCATGAGCGATGAAGACTGTGAAGATAATGCCAATAAAATATGCGGAATACCTTTTGAAAACAACACCCATTACATGTGCAATGGGGATGTTGGTGGTCCCCTGATGTACAGGCATAACGGAAGAAATTGGTTTACAGTAGGTGCAATTGAGCGTAGGTGTGATGAAGCACAACCTGTTACTGCTGATAAATTGACTCCAGATGTTGTTGACTGGATTATAGCAAATATTGAACCTTAAGTCCTTAGAAATTATAAAAAAATAATAGTTAAGTCATAGTTTCATAAAAATATACTTGATTTACTGTTTGTTATCAATAGATTAAAATAGCTAGTTTACTATTTAATTCCTATTTCTCTAGGAATGTAACGTTTTCTTCTTTGAAATTCGGAAATTCAAACTTCAAAGTTTTCTAATTTTATCGAAGTTTTCATTTTATTCTAAAAACTTTCGAGTTTCTTTTATTTTGGGAGTGTTCCCTGAATATTTGATTTGAAACTTCCTTGTCTCGGAATTATCAAAATTTCATGAAATTTCCTGTTTCAGACTGAAAACTTTTCGAGTTTTTTAAGAACTTTCTTTAGATTTTTGACTTATGATAACCTTTAATACACGATATGATTAATCAAATCCAATTGTTCCTAGCTCACGATCCCCAATCCTATAATTCATTACCAAGAATTATGAATTAATAAAAACTTTACAAAATCAGTTACAAGCTGCACAGTAATAGATAGGAAAGAGAAATTATATCTATATTTGAAAATTTAAAAAAAGTGTTCGAGCTGAACAGACAGAATAATAGGGTAGGCACCCACCGTGGAATAAAATGATCAGATACGAGCATTCGCAAATTCCTCAAGTTGTATATCACATGTGGTACAAGTACAACGAACTAAAAGGCAATTTCTATTTATTCTGTGCATTAAAACACTACAAAGAAGAATTCAAACATTTAAGTGTACCTATTCCGGAAATACATGAAGAGATACTGAATTTATTAGAAGTGTTGGAAGTAAAGGTTGAATGCTTGTTTCCAGAAGAAAGGCATGATGGTTTATTGATAACATGAAACAGCCATAAAATCTGGATATCAATTTGATAATAATAATAAGCAATATAGGCTACATGTATTTACTTAAGCAGTTTTTATACAACTATAATTATAATACTAATAAATCCACTATTATACTATTGAATAGAGTACTAAAACTATTACACTAATATTGAAATTTTACTAATAAAATGTCTTCTGATGGCAAAACGCTATTCGAAACCGTTACAAACAGGCTTATTACTTATTCAGAAGTATTAGAGTTAAAAGCGTTTTCTATAAACCAATCTCTCGAGTTGCGTAAGGGTGAATTTTACAATTTACACATTAGTTTCGACAAACCTCGGTCATTGGTCCGCAGTTAATAAATATAGTTAAAGAAAAGTCCCGTAGAGTTGGATGTGGTTGGAATAGGCTGCAAATTCTCACAAACCTGAGTATTAACTTCGTTGTTCGGTGAAGTTCTCGTGGAGGTCGAAGTAGATGGAATAGATTCCAAATAATCTGCACTTACATCTTCATCACTATGGGATGTAAAAATAGTAGGTACTGCATTGGTTTTCAGTCTTTTTCTTCCATCGGCATTTTGTATAATTTGCGAGACTTCGAAGTGACACTGCAGCAAATGGAGTTCTCAAAATAACGAACCTAATCTTACTAAATTGTACCTACTTAACTCACATAGACGTGAATAAGCTGTAGGTGTCCAATTTTCTCTTTTGCACAATTTAACCCACTGTTCTCTTTGTTGCAAATGTTTGGGAAACGTAAATAAAGCAATACCCTGACCTCGCTTCTTACTACAATTATCTGCTGCGCAGTTTGCCATTATCACGAACCACACCGATACACTCGATTAACTATAGAAAAGCACAAACCAGTGGACGAAGTCAATAGTGTCGTACAAAGAAGGACCGAAACCGGTAAAATCGAAATTATTGGTATTAAAAGTTGAACTCGAATGATGTCACGTCGGTTTTGACATGAACATCTGCATCCCAAATTTCAGCATATTAAGGACTACTATGATCACTATTCAAATTCTATAAATTTTGCGAAGTTTTCAGTACAGGCTGAAAAATCTTAAATTTTCAGTTTTCTATTTCCCTGTGTAAGTAAATTGATTAGTACAGGCATTAGAGCCAGATGGTTTTGAAATTATTTTAGATTTTCTTAAAGTGACTTAACTTTTCGAGATATTGACTAATGACATTAAGTTTGCTTTTTCATATACACATCAAAGGCGGCCATGTCACCACTGTAAAGAGCTCTTTTTTCTTCTCTCTTTCAAGATAAACGCAATAAACCTTACATCAGTGAGAAAAAAAAGAACTGTTTTTAGGCAAACGATTTCAAAATTTTCAGACAAAGATTCATTTACACAAAGCAGCTATCTTGCACTATGATTGCGTCACGTCTCGGTCAGTTAAGGGGGCCACTCACTTGCGGATATCGCAGAGGACGTCGGCCAAATATCGAAACTGAAAACTGCATGTGTATGTTAATTGAAGGGATTAGTCGAAGTCGGTTATCGTCACAGGTCGTGATCTGACAAACTTCTTGTCTGAAGTTAAATTTACCATACACATGCAGTTCCAATGCAAGTCCCAAACTGCAGTTAACAGATCGAAGATAAAAACTGTAAATGTGTGGTACTTTTTCTCAGTTAATAAACTCAACTGAGATCTTTTCGCTAGACAGATTTTTACCTCCACAATGTCTGGAAAGAAGAGCAATAATCCCGAGTTTTTACGGAAATTTATCGACATCTATCAATTACATCCGTCTTTATGGAAAATTAAAGATAAATGCTACGCGAATAGGCAGAAAGGATATCATGAGTTAATAGAACATTATAAGACAATCGATACGTCGGCGACACAAGAAACCGTAAGAAACAAAATTAATAGTCTAAGAAGTGCTTTTCGTAAAGAATTAAAGAAATTAAAAAAATCCAAGAAAACTGGGTCGTCGGCCGATGATGTGTACGTCCCTACTCTGTGGTACTATGATTTGTTGCTTTTTACTGCAGATCAGGAAGAAAATCGAAGATTCCTCGCTCATGCGTAAATCATTTTTACTTTCCCATACCACCACTGGTATATGGGAAGTATTGATATCATGAACATTTTCGAAGTCGAGATTTTCGCGGAAATACGTGTTTTGGGTCCCCAGGAACCCAAAAAAGTGGTCTAGAAAAAATGTCTGTCTGTGTGTAAGTGTGTGTGTGTGTGTGGGTGGGTGTGTATGTATGTGTGTATGTAACGCCTGTAACGCAAAAACTAGTGAACCGATTTTGATGAAATTTTAAATGAAGGGGTATATCGAAAATTCATCGACAAAATAAGCTTTTCAAAAAAATCCGAAACCGGAAGCGGAAGTTAGACATGTTTTTTTGGTATCATTTTTTTCAGAAGCGGAATTTTGAAAATCTGAGTAGGGGATATGAAAGAAGGGCATAATTCAAGTGAAACAGTTTTTTACCGGACTCTCTAACTTCAAAATGGTGGTCGCTATGAATTTTTCAAAATTTCGACTTTAACGCCCCGTAACTCAAAAACCAGTTATCTGATCAGGTTCCGCAACAACTTGTTTGAAAGCCCTTTGGCTGTACTACACCAAGAAAAAAAATTATTTACTAAATCCGAAAACGGTCGCAACGGCGCTCTTCCAAAAATTTTGAAATTTTTTTAAATTATTACAAAAAAACTGGTCTAAGGAATTTGTTTAAATTTTCTATACTTATACAGCTTGGTATTAGCTACATTTTTGTTTTTTGATGAACGCCAGAATCACGGCCAACTTCATTAATGACAGCCAGAATTCCACTGTGGCGCCCTCTACGAGATTTTGAAATGCGCGGGACGGGAATCCTTGTCGCCGGCTAATCCTAGCAGCCTATGAATATAAATAATGACACATGCGCAAATGAACACAATCGGCACTTGTGTTAATTTTCCATATACTAATTTTCAAGTTTAGTTTATCGGTTGTGGCGAACAATACTGTTGAATACCAAAAACGAATGTTTATTTTTAGTATGGGAAAGTACAGGGGAGGTTTGCACCTCCACTTTTTAAATCTTCATTTGATGACGATCTAAGTTCACGTATTAGTGTCATGTGTGACAAGGTATTCCTCTTTTGTAACCATTCTTTAACCCGAAAAGACCGTTTTCTTATTTTTTGCTTCTATAGTCACCAACAAGGAACATATTTTTTTTCGAAAGAGGCCCATCGCTCAACACACACATACAGTTTTCGGATTGTACTGAAACCACCGACCAACGAATTCAAGGATAAATGCTGTGTGTGTGTGGTGAGTGCTTCGATTACCTGCAGGCCATTAACTGAGAGAATTTAGCCCTCAGTGATAGAACTGATATAATGTGTATGTGTGTTGGTTTTCGATTACCACCTTCAGTCCTGGCCTTCCGAGCACTACCTCTGCGATATCCGTAAGTGAGTGGCCCCCTTTAGAGTAGGTACTTTATCTTATTTGCAAAAAAGGTATCTACTGTTTCTTATATTACGAAATGTATAATATCACACTGCTATTTGCGGCTTCTCCCAGCAGGTATTTGTTTATTTTGCTAGTAGCCCCTTTTCACCAATTTCACTATAAGTCTTCTTTCTTCAGGTGTCTTTCGGTCTTCCTCTATTTCGATTTCCCTTGATGTTCTGTTGTAGTTGTTGAATTGTTTTGTCGGTGTTGGGTTTTCTCAGCGTGTTCCCAATTCATTTACATTTTTTCTTTATTGTTGTCTCATTGGTTCTTGTTGTTTTCTTTCTCAAAGTTGTTCATTTCATTTGCGATTGTTTCTGGCCAGTAAATTCCGAAATGTTCGGAGGCACTTCTTATGTTCATTTCTTTGGTTTTATACGTTGTTTTGTAACCATGAATTGAAGAACTCCATAGTAAAACTAAAAACTCAACAACAAAGGCATATCTACATTTTTTTTGTTACCTACTATCTGGTATTTTAATACATATTTCTTTCTCGTTATCGTTTTCATAGGACTACATGTGTTGTTATATTAATTCATGTATTATTCTTGTAGGTACATTGCGTATACACTATCTCGTATTTTCACTTCATAGGTAATACATCATAAATATACAATAGCTATTTTCCTAACAAGTGCAGAAAAATAGGTTTCTGCACGTGTTAGGAACAATAGTTTTTCTACTAGCGTGCGGAAAATGCGTTTTTCCGCACGCTAGTAGAAAAACTAGTGCGGAAAAATGCTTTGCCGCACGGTGCGGAAAAGTGGATTTTCCGCACTAAAAAATGTGCGGAAAATGCGTTTTTCCGCACGCTAGTAGAAAAATATTTTTCTGGTTTACAATCTGTGATACACAAATAACGGTTTTCAAATTCTGTTCAAACGTCTAAACACGACTTGTCAAAGCTAAGCGTCAAAACATTCTGATGCCACAAAAATTTCCCAAAACATTTTTAAAATAACACCAACTTGACCATAACTTTGTTATAAAATATATCACGATTTCATTCATATTAACAAAAATAAATGGATTTTATGGTCACATACGGCTGTCTAAATTTAGTAAAGGCTAAAAATAGTTTGCCTAAATTTATTATTATGTAATTCATCGCATGTAATTACATTTTATTTTCAACCATATATGTAATGACAGCATTTCTGACATTTTTGTAAGTTGGAAACTTGACGTTTACTAACCATAGATAATAAATATATAATTAGGTTATAGATAAGCCACTCCCTCCTTACCAAACAAACCATCTTTTAGTTATGGATTCCGTCACGTACGGGTACGGCGCTAGGGCGCGTTGCGCGCGATATTTGAATGATTTTAAATATTTAGAATATGTATGTAATTTACTTTTAGATTTATTACAAAACAAACTTAAAATTTTTCTAAAGAAAGAAAAATTGTAAGTATGTTCTCTAATAAGAAGTCTAATAGACACATTGGTAGAATTTTAAATGTTGGAATCATTTATTAATCATTAACATTTACTATAAAGAGAACACGGTTATATTAAACATGGTCAATTATATTATATTTATTATACAGGGGGTATTAAAAATGGCGGATAATATATACATTACCCGATTCTACGTTGAAAAACAAGCAAAAAAACTCTAATATCAATATAGTGTTAGTAACCCTTTGGTTAAGGAGTTATTAATGCCCAAACTTTGTAATTTATTTCGACTATGGTTGAGAAATTCATTGAAATAGTATCAGGGACACATAGTTCAACATGTAAACTAAGTACTAATCAAATATAAATTATAATATTTCGGTAGTTAGTTTAATTATAATTTAGTTTTTAACAATGCAAAATCTTTGCTTTTTATAAATTTTGAAGACGTTGCAACGATGCATTAAAAGCTGAAATGATTAATAGAATGTAATAATAATGAAATATCTACGGCACAATTTGTGATCTACGGTAACTAAATGCATGTATCAGCTTAGGTTTAAATTGGATATCGTTGCCGGTTTAAAAAACCTTTAATTACTTAAAAACAATAATTTAAAATATAAATAATAGATAAATATTAAATAAAATATCGATTTTAACTGGAAATAGTAATAATTTTATTACTTATTACTATTTCCAGTTAAAATCGATATTTTATTTAATATTTATTATTTATATAATCATGGATTTTAACAAAGTAACGCTTGAAAATGTCAATAAAATAATTTAAAAACTCATCGTCTAAGACCAAAACGGTATTAGAATTTTTTGCTTGTTTTTCAACGTAGAATCGCGTGATGCAAATATTATCCGCCACTTTCAATACACCCTGTAATATACTATTATTAATAATTATTATAAAACATACCACTAGAAACAATACTAAAAATTACTGCAATCCTTTAATGTTTTTCATTTTTTCTCGCCTTGTTTTGTATTTTTTGTACCGTTCCAACGCTTGGCTTTTCATGTCATCAGTAATATTTCGCAAATCGTTACCTTTTAGAATGTTATTCACATTCATTATCCACGTATGGATATATAATGTTATCATTTTCTTTAAAAATATTGAAAACAAATCATGTTCTTTGCATCGAAAATTGATCTGTATGTGTTTAACCAGCTTGGAATACAAAACTTGATGCAGATATCCTTCCACATCACATATGCGAGGCAAATAATGGTGTAACACATCCATGCATTTCCCAAATAAATCTATAAACCTTGTATCGGGTTTTATTAGGCATTTAGATGTGTACCTCCTATACACAATTAATTCGTGCACATCCTCTGTAGTGGTCGATACTAAATCTTTGCGACAGATCTTGCAATATCCTACGGATTTTATTATTACTTTTGCCATGTATCCTGCAATATATGCATAATTTTTAATTATAATATGACTTTTCGAAGTAAATTGGAATTCGCTTGGCGTATCATCATCTAGAAAGAAAACCCCTTCTAGGCTGTTCTGGCTTGTAACTGATTCTTGATTAATAAAAGATTTTAAACAGTTTAGAGCCCCTTCACTCTCGTCTATCTCACAGTTTGCTCCAGGTGAATGTGATGATGTTAAGTTGTTCACGAGCAAACTTTTAAAAGAACAGATAAATGCACTGCATGTTGGATTTATATTCCGGCTCCCATGACTCCGTATCGAACCAAAAAAATTTTCGATGGGGTCTTGATTTAGGTTTCGACCGCATAAAAATTCGAATCCCGCTGTATGTACCTTCTTCCATATGTATATTAAACCACGAAGTGTACATACCCAATTTTTTATTGATGGAGGAACATATTCTCGGCTGCCATTAAAGAATTTAATAGATTCCAATACCTTAATAGCTTCATACCAAAATTGACAATGATATGATGACTTCGTGACGGCTGTTCTGTATATTTTCCCAATCTGTGGATTTACACTAGAACCATTCACACTATCAAATAGCTTGTCCATGAACATTAAGAAGTCGGCAGTGTTGGCAGCAGACTGTGGTAGAGAACCATTACCTGTAACAGGATTATTACAATTATACCATTATATTAAGCAGATTACACAACTGAACTCACCAAAGTTCGCCAATCCCCTCATAGTAGAAGAAACTCTATGAGAAAATATTTGTGCCGCATTCTTCACCTTCATTTTTTTAATTTTGTCGTGGTATATATGGGCATCAGTCAATTTAAATAGCATTTTGGTTTCATAGTCTCCAGTATCTAATTCATATAACCTTACCACGTCCTTCCACGAAGCCACCTGCAATCCATTCTTCCACTGAAATTTGACATCTGCGGTCAGTAAATTATTCCGTACTCCTTTCAAGAGATGTGGAGGATCATATAACGGAATAACCTCTTCTTCATCCACAAGAAAACCAAACATCTTTTTCTCTGCTCCTCTTAATTTGATGGCTGTTTGCTCATAGAGTTTCTTAATTGCTGCTGTATTAGTAGCACCTTGGTCACAAATAGTGGCTATTACCTTCAAGCCAATTTTTTGTAACTGCTGTATAGTAATTTTTATTTCCCTTGCAAGTGACGCTGCATCCATTGTGCTCTCTGCGAAATAGAAACTAATGGGTTGTTTCCATTTTCTTCTTATGCCTCTTGCCATAAAAACCATGGCATGATCAGCATATCTCTTTTGCTTCCCATCGCCACAATTCTTCAGACCCTCTATGCAATCTTGTTTGCAACTATAAGATAATGATGCTTCTAATGACATCTCATCGAACACCAAACAACAGTAGCGGTCGAGGTCTTCCATTTTTTCCACACTGACTTTCAAACTGTTGAGAATGTCGTGGTTAATGCCACAACGAAATGGTACTCTATTTAATAGTGTCATTAGGGTTTTCCTTGAAGGCAGAGCAAACGTTTTTTGCATAAACCTATAAGTTTTGGGACTTTGCTTCAATAAAGATAACCCAAGTATCTTGTCATCTAAGCTAAATCGACGGCCTCTGATTTTTTTGCATTGTTGGGATACTTGCATCTTAATAAAATTAAATGTAGTCTTATTAACTTGGTCCACAAGAAAATCTAAGCATTCGCCAACTTTAGTTGTTTCTCGGATACGTTTTTTAATAGAAGCATTTTCAACATAAAGTTGCCTTGCTGTGCGCACCATGCCTGTTGCAATACGATAAAATTTTCGCGCCGTTGGAGTTAATGCAATTGCACGTGTAACATTGGCTGCCTTTAATAAATTCAGCCTTTGCTTGAGATCTAAAAATTTAAAAATGGGGGATTAAAACAATAGTACCTATATGTTTACAAACAAACTTACGGTTTCGCGATTTAGGAGTCCCAATTGTTTTTAGTGGGGCAATGGGAGTAATGTCTGCGACTGCTTCTTCTGAAAAATGCAAATGCATAACATAAAAATTAACATATATTACTTCCCTAGTTAGGACATTACTTTGCTCAAGTTGCATTTCGGAAAGACTTGCATCTTCAATATTTGCTCCTTGTTGTTCTGAAAAATGAAAAAACATAATAAAAAGTATTACCATTTAAATAGAAACCCAATACATAATACATGTAAGTTTCATAAAATATAAAAATGAACATACCTATTATTTCTGGAGTTATTACGCTACGATACTCAAATTGCATATCTGAAATATCAGTAGAATTGCATGGTGTGGATGTACCTGTATATGAGGAAAAATGTGTAAATGCAAATTTCATCAAACTCAGAAAATATAATATTACCTGACAAATAGAGAGTTGGAATTGCATTCACTTTAAGGTTGGTTCGATTACGATTACATTCAAATTTCATATCCGTAGCAAAATGAATATCACAAATTCGGTAATGTTTTCGTTTTGCAATCACCAAATCATCCCTATTGATAGCTTCTACCCATAATTCGAAAATCTATAAGTATTACACAAAAATAAGTTAGAAATTAAGTGCATGTTTATAATCACTACTGTTAACAACTTACCTCAGGATTTTTTGGAAATATGTGCATTTTAACGTCTTTGTGAGTATTGGCACAGTGTAGCACCAAACACTTAAGAACCATGATAAAATTAATTGTATGACGATGGACTGTAAAATATAAAAAGGTTAAAATCATAAATCATTTGTATATGCACGATTTAGAACTTACCTCGACAAAACTTATGCGTTTCCGTTTAGTCTTGAAAAAGACTGTTTTTTTATACAATGAAATGAAATCAAAACGAAAAAAGGTAAAATAGCTTGTATAAACGCAAACGAAGTAAACGTCAAAAGCGCGGCCTTCTCAAAAATCGCGGTCGAGTTCAAAACAAAACACGTGATCACGTCGTATTACATGCGGTGCTGCCATAGGCGACGAAAATCCAAACGACGTTTTTCCGATGGTTTGCAACTACACTTATTCTGCTATTTTCTAACGAAGTGCGCATAGCGTGTTACTAACTGTCGCTGTCCAGCCAGGTGGAAAGTGATCACTTTCCACCTGGCGGGCGGCAAAGTAAAAATATCAAAATTGTAGTATTTTCATTTTATTCTTCGAAACATATAGGAAAAACTAATGAAACTAATTAGTAGTATTCAAATTAATTGTAACATTGGCGTTATTATAAGTAGCAATAGAAATATTTAATATTTATATGCTTAATTTTATGTTTCACTGAGAGAAACGTCAGTGGAGCATAATCAAGCAGGTCGTGACAGTTATACAGGAGTATGCTTTTGTCAATATGTCGGTTTTTTTTTCAAAATATTAATATTTTTTATTTTTATTCCCGTCTGTTTTAGATGGTTGAAAATAAAATAGTATACAAACCACGGTGGAAAGTTTCATTTCTATCTGGAGCATTAGCTGACCTCGGCACTTCGTGCCTTGGTCAGCTATCTTAGCTCTCGATAGAAATGAAACTCTTTCCACCTAGGTATGTAATATACTATTGTATTTGTTTGTTTTATATTACTGAATGCTACCATAGAAATTTATTTCCAGCAATCGTTGAATACAGCCATAGAGTATTTTGACACTGTTCTGAATTATTATAGGGAGGAAAGTCTACAAAAGCTGTAGATGTATACCTACAATCTCGATTGAATGTGTCCTGGGAACAAGAGTTATGAGTCAATCAAACAACCGTTATCATGGCAACATCGTTTTTAACGTGCTTAATTAGGAGGACAGGTAGTTTCTACAAATTTTCTTTTTAATAACTAATTTAGGTAATACAGACTGGCATGACAAGATTAACAGTATCCAAATTTTGGGCAATTACAAATGCTATACAGTTCATGAAGTGTAGTTGATTTGTTGTAATATTTTTAATGATGAAACCTAACAGACAAAATCACTATCCACTCTTTTTCCTCCAGACTTATGAAGACTAAGATTCAACATCGATGTCATCGTAAGATTTAATCACAGACAGAAAAATTACCAATGGAATATAGTCTGGTACTCTATAATTTCCACGTTTCGACTACATAAAATATTGGGATAAAGTAATTAACCGAAGCGCCCTTTTGAATTCTTTCGCAATTGGAATGGGATTGAGACCGAATATTAGAGAATAAATTTTCTACGACAGTTATTTGAAATTTTCACTGTTAAAAATCTATTTTGCTGGTTCAAAACACCTTTTGTGGACAGGGCCCAACCTAGGGGGGGGTATGGAGGGGTGTCACACCCCTCCATTTAAAGAGAAGTCGGCAAATCGCAACATTTTTTAAGTTCCTTACATTTCCAGCATTCTAATATATTATTCACCGTGTAACAATAGATATTTACGATATGAGTATCGTAACGTACCATATTACGATATGAGAGGGAAACTTGTCTAACGAGGCCGTTAGGCCGAGTTAGACAACCCATCGAATATCGTAATATGACAGTTACGATAAGAATTATTGTACAACGTTTTATCTACTTTCATAAAATATAATATTAACTATTTTTATGACTTTTTCTATATTTGTTCAAACAAGAGTAGGCTGATTTAATTTACACCGAAATGAAGTTTGTTTATTTCGTGTTAGTTACCGTTATTTGGAAAAATTACTAACGGTTTTTATTAAAATAAGCTTTGAAAATAAGTATAAAAATGAGTGATGCAGAGCTATCCGATGTTGAAATGGCAGCAAATGCGGCAATTTCGACTCTTATACCAACAAAATCTAAAGCAAAATACGAATTAGAATATCAGAAGTTTGAAGATTGGTGTAAGAAAAATAAATTACAAAATTTGACAGAAAAGGTTTTTCTCGCGTATTTCGCTGGGAAGTCTAAAATTAATAAACCATCTACGTTGTGAACACATTATTCTATGTTAAGGGCCACTATTAACATGAAGAAGAACTTGGACATTGGTAAATACACGCAATTAATAGCATTCCTTAAACGTCAATCTGAAGGTCACAACCCATTACGACACTAGTGTCGTAATGAAATCTATAACGACACTAGTGTCGTAATAAGGTCTAGTACGAAACCTGTTTTTGTTTTGTAATGTTGACTGTTACTGTATGAAAGTAGATAAAACAATTTTTGTTCATGCCTATTCTATTGCATTATTAGCCCTACAACCAATTAGTTTCGTATTCATTGACTGAGTCTCCTGTGTGTAAGTCGTGAGAATATGTATAAACAAATCGTATTAATTGTGCCCTTCTCGGAAGAGATCTACCGTTCGACTAGTCTGCTGCTGTACACTGTACTTTGGCTTGGCGGTATCACCTATCACCTACAGGGAATTAATATTGTCCTTCTACAATCTGCCAAGTTATATGTTTACCAAAAACCTGTAGCAATTGGTATTAAAACTATAAAGGGACGTTTCAAGATCTGGATACTGATAACATTGTCAAGCTCTTGAAGCTGTTGGAAAATAAAAATAAGGATACGTTAATATTAATAATGTGGAGCGGGTTTTAATATTACAAACCCTAATTTTAGTAATTTACTACCGTAAATAGATAAGTATTATGCGTTTTTAAAAATATTTTTGTTAAGTTTATGTAATATTAGAAGTTACTCTAGTCACACATGCCTCGCACCTATTCGAAGACCTCGTCCATTGATTATCACGTCATCCTGGTATTTTTGGAAAATTTATTTGACAATCAAAATTGATCTGTGCATTTTAAAATTTAGTGTAAATAAACATGGGTAGATACATGGTGGGTAGATATAGAAAAATTCTAGTGCAATGTAAACCTACAAACGCGTTACTTTCGAGTAAATCACAAAGAAAAAAGAAATATTTATTTTTTTCGTTTTTACTATACCTATGCGTGAAAATACGATAATAATGTTGTTTTTTTGTTTAACTAAGTCGGCAATTGGTAGATTGACACCCCTCTACTAAGAGTGCTCTAGGACGGGCCCTGTTTGTGGATAGTAATAAGCCTGTTTGTAACGGTTTCGAATAGCGTTTTGCCATCAGAAGACATTTTATTAGTAAAATTTCAATATTAGTGTAATAGTTTTAGTACTCTATTCAATAGTATAATATTAGTGGTTTTATTAGTACCTATGTTATTTTTGTTAATCTATCTATCTCCAACCCCAATCATCATTAAAACTTCGATTCTTTCGGCTTCAGTAAATCTCATTTTTGTTATCTTATTTTTCAAATCGTTAATAATAAGTAACACACACTCCACTAAGTAATGTCAATACATTTTGTTTACATTCAATTACAAACAAGTTGCAATTGTTTTTTACCACCCACTGCTAGAGCAGTACCAACGCCTGCTCGAATATTGGCACTTTCATTTTAATACATTTTGGTAAATATCTCCGTTATTTATCACCCGATCTTGAAAAACTTTTTTTTATTGTATTCAGCATAAATAAAGCTATCAGATAAGGTATCAGAAAGGGTTGTTTGCTATTTGAATTTTTAAAGTTGGAGTTGGCAGCGCTTAGGGGTTGGGTGGTGGGGGGTTGAAAATTACATCTCTAAATCATAATTTAAAAATAAAAATCGACGTGTCCGAGCATTTATTTGAAATATTTTTCTCAACGATTTTATTGAATTTATCCGTTACTTTCGGGAAGCACTGTATATCAGCTTCTAACATCTGGCAACCCTAATAAAGATGTAAACTTATCCTACGATTATTACAATATAATAATAGATACCTATAATTAAAAGATGAAGCATTTACAATTAACATTTACATTTTACAATTATGAGTTTGTACTTAAGCTACTGGGTTTAAAAACTTTAATTCTACGATATTACAATGCTAATATACCTAACTAATTAATTAATAGATGATGATGAAGAATTTACAATTTACATTTACGTTTTACTTTTACAATTAGTTAGAAAAAAATTCTCTATCGAATAGTAGTATAACATTAATAGGTTGCCATTTAAAAAAATATCGCGTAAAGTCATAACTCAAAAACAATTGAATAACAAAATTTTTCGTGTATATCAATAGGTCTGTTCGTTTGTGTTGCACTAAACTGTACTAACTGCACTGAAGTGACGTCATCCATGCACTTTCTGCACCTACTCTAGAGTAGGTGTAGATAGTGCAGGTTCAGTGCAGCACAAACGAACAGACCTTATGTAGATAAAAATTTGATAAAAACTTTGGTATTAAACATTCTCTTATAAAATGAATATTAACGGCAGCAAATCGGTGCCTCTATACTTTTAACATGATATCAATACTTCCCATGTCGTGGTATGGGGAAGTAAAAATTCCTAAAGTTGATTCGCAGAACGCATCGTTTAAAGGTCCGCGCGCACTTGTTCGGTTCGGAACCGTCCGATCGGCAAAAATCAAATAAAGCTCCACCAAGCTTACAAATGCCGCGGAAATTACTAACATTACGTTGATTCGGTACGGCACCACCCTTTTCGCCCCGTTCTTACCTATAGACTGATCTGACTTTCGAAATTTTTTGACATATGTAGTATACTTGGACTGAACCGAACGGGACGAAACCGAACCGACGTAAAGGTCCGCGCGCACTTGTTCGGTTCCGTTCCGTTCGGTTCGGAACCGTCCGATTTGCAAACATCAAAATACATGGAAATGAATGGCAGTCCGCGCATTACGTGCGTCGGTTCGGTTTCGTCCCGTTCGGTTCAGTCCAAGTATACTACAAATGTCAAAAAATTTCGAAAGTCAGATCAGTCTATAGGTAAGAACGGGGCGAAAAGGAAGGATGGTGCCGTACCGAATCAACGTAATGCCAGTAATTTCCGCGGCATTTGTAAGCTTGGTGGAGCTTTATTTGATTTTTGCCGATCGGACGGTTCCGAACCGAACCGAACAAGTGCGCGTGCTCCTTTAAGAAACGGGATGTTGAAATAAATGTTTTCTTTACATTTTTCTTCCACAGAAAAGTACCTGTATAAAATAAAATCGTTAAATAATTAGTTTTAAATACATGCGCCAACTAGACTTTTTTAATTTTTTCTTTAAAATATGAAATATTCAATTTTATTTGAAAAGAAACCTGTTTTGTATTCATTTCGACCATGGGTCGTCACGACCCTGAAAGCAGGTAGTTGGGGGGTGATTCCAAGAAGTCCTTGGCGACACCAAAAAACCAGTCTATTTGTGCACTTGTATTAGCGGCAGAAATAACCAACCCCTCGAGGTAGCAACTTGTATTTTATGTAAATACTAGTACAAAGAAACCCGAACCCATCTGGTTTCACAAAATTCCTGACACCAGCCGCCAATACGTAAACATCAACTATTATACAGGGTGTAACACAACTTATCCGAAAAAAATTAACCATACATGCACTTTTAAATAAGAAATCGATTTGTTAAAAAAATTTTTAATAAAAGTCCAGCAGAAAACGAGATAAAAATTGTTAAAGTTCAATAAATTACCATTTTTAACATTTTCATTAATTTGTAACTTTAACAATTTTAATCTCGCTTTGTGTTGGACTTTTATTAATTTTTTTTAACAAATCGATTTCTTATTTAAAAGTGCATGTATGGTTAAATTTTTTCGGATAAATTGTGTTGTTTTTTTTCATTAATTTGTAACTTTAACAATTTTTATCTCGTTTTCTGTTGGACTTTTATTTTAAAAAAAAATTTAACAAATCGATTTCTTATTTAAAAGTGCATGTATGGTTAAATTTTTTCGGATAAATTGTGTTTTTTTTTCATTAATTTGTAACTAACAATTTTTATCTCGTTTCCTGTTGGACTTTTATTTAAAAAAATTTTAACAAATCGATTTCGTATTTAAAAGTGCATGTATGGTTAAATTTTTTCGGATAAGTTGTGTTACACCCTGTATTGCACATTTTTTTATTGAGCTGCCTTGCCCTCACAATCCTGAAGTACTGTCCCGTCTGCAATGAGCATATTCCCAGAAAAGAGCGGCTTTTCATCTGCAATTTATTTTATGATTTTGAATTTCGATTTTCATTTCTGTTCCTTCACAGATCACTCTTCAGCCAGTATACTCTAATAAGTCTAATATACAACTATTTCGCAATCTAATTTAAAACTTTTCATAAAAATACAATACAATAAAAATTAAAAAATAATTAAATATTTCACTGTTTTTTTTATATCAATGGGTATTAATTCATTCTTTAGGTGACAGCAAATTTTTAAATTTGTCGTTTCACTTAAAGTAGAAAAGCGGTTACTGTCTTACTGATATAAACAGTTCAACTTTTTTGTATAATTTTATGATTTACTTATAAAAAAAATTTGTTTTTTTCTATATTTTAGGGTCGAATTTTAAAAACATTAACTTATTAAGGTTTGTATTTTGAATTTAGAATGAATCACAGCCTACTTTAAATGTTTATATATTATACAAGTCAGGTATTTATAATCAATTACTAAATACATTTTTGGGATTTATTTTAAGTCGACAGTTTGTAATATATTTTATTTTTGAATGATTTTTAGTTTTCATGTTTCGTGTTTTATTATGCTACCTACGAAAGCAAGCTATTTATTCAATGAGACTTAAAATTCGGTCGGTTTAGAATGATTGACCATGACAAGTACAAAATTTTTGCTGGAGGTATTACGAGGGGCCCTGCCCAAAACTCTGTAGAGGGGCGTTGTACCTATTAATGAATCAATCAATAGCTAAACCTTTATTCTTTTACTTTTATTATCTAGCAAAAACTTTCCAAACTCTCTCAATGTCCAGCGATATTCTTTTAGGGGAGATTTACATTTTTTTTTTATAATTTATACATAATCTATAAGAGTAAACTTAATGATACCGCGAATCAAAAAAATTATAAGTGACCTAATTACACTGATATAACACATTGAAGTTCACGCTTTTCAAAGTACCGCGTAAACGTGGCTGACGTCACATTTTGTGAGCGACGTCACTGCATCCGTTTCTGTGCGGTCATGTGCATGCATCTTATGGTGTGATTTTAGTATTCCAAAGCATCCTTTGAACATAGCGCGTGAAAAGATGGCAGAAGTTTCTAAAAAATCTTATAAATACTGTATTGTACCTATGTGTACTAATACAAGTATTAAAACACCCAACAATAGTATATTATATACCAAGGGACTAAAGTACAACTTTTAATCCCCGAGGGTGAAAGTTTAATGCCTGAACGAGCGCAGCGAGCGAGGGCAGTAAATCACCCAAGGGATGAAGAAGTACTTTAGTCCTGCGGTATATATATTATTTTTTACACGACCTAAAGGGCTTAATTGCAAAAATTTACGAATTTTCCAAAAGCAATCACATATGCTGTGGTAGATAGGTGAAAATCGCAATTAATAAAATCTCATCTCAAAAGCATCGTAACCTAGGTGATTTGTAAACAACCGGTAGCCATTCTAAAATTGCGGTCGTGTTTTAAGAAAATTCTTGAAAATAGGTGATTTGAAAGATATTGACGAAGCGGCAGCGATTGTGACGATGGATTTATTACCCCCAAAGTCGCGAAAATTATACGAAAAAGCGTATCAAGACTTTTTTGAATGGTGTGTGGGTAAAGACATTGAAAATTACACAGAGAGAGTATTTCTCGTTTATTTTGCCGAAAAGGCAAAAATCTTGGAAACATCAACGTTATATGTTCGCTCTTTTCAATGTTAAAAGCTACCATGAGAGTGAAGAATAATATTGAAATTGGAAAATTCTCTAAGGTGACTGCATTTTTGAAACGTCAGAACGACATGAAATAAAATTTTCAACTTTTTTGTCATTTGTTGTACTTTTACTCCCTTGGGAGTAAAATGGCCACTTTACTCCCTGTTTTGAGGGAGTAAGGTAGGTCTTTATATATAGGTCGTGTAAAAAGTATTTTTTCTACTAGCGTGCGGAAAAACGCATTTTCCGCACATGTTTTAGTGCGGAAAATCCACTTTTCCGCACGGTGCGGAAAATCCACTTTTCCGCACTAAAACACTAAAACAGTGCGGAAAATGCGTTTTTCCGCACGCTAGTAGAAAAACTATTGTTCCTAACACGTGCAGAAACCTATTTTTCCGCACTTAAATGCTTGACACCACTCCGCTACGCGTCGTGCTGTCAACGGCATTTGCGTGCGGAAAAATCGATTTTCTGCACTTGTTAGGAAAATAGCTATTTTCTACTAGCGTGCGGAAAAACGCATTTTCCGCACATGTTTTAGTGCGGAAAATCCACTTTTCCGCACGGTGCGGAAAATCCACTTTTCCGCACTAAAACACTAAAACAGTGCGGAAAATGTTTTTTTCCGCACGCTAGTAGAAAAACTATTGTTCCTAACACGTGCAGAAACCTATTTTTCCGCACTTAAATGCTTGACACCACTCCGCTACGCGTCGTGCTGTCAACGGCATTTGCGTGCGGAAAAATCGATTTTCTGCACTTGTTAGGAAAATAGCTATTTTGTACCGACAACTAGAAACTAGATACCCGCGCACACAATTGACGATCGGAAATGTCAATTTCCCGCACTAATGCTGTAAAGTAGAGAAAAAACACTGGACATGCATATTTAGATACACCCATTATTGATGCCACCTAAATTGAAAGCTAATATACAGGGTGTCTCTAAAATATGGTGCCATAGCTTAACCACAGATTCCGGGTACCTCTATCCGAAATTGCTTCGTTAAAGCGTTATCCAACGTCAAAGATCTTCAAAAAAATTCAATTTTTTTAAATAACAAAAGATTGTTTTTAGCGATTAGAATGAAATTTGGGGTGTGATTCTTTGATTCAGAAATGGTTCAGATTATTTTGCGCCACCCTTTACATACTTGCTGGTAATAAACTTTATATCAAATTGTCTCTTCGTCATTTATTTCTCAACATACGGGACAACTAGATTACTACATCTGTTTTAGGAAATGCACTGCGGCCAATCAAAATATTTTTTTCAGCCTAAACTATGGCAGATACCGAAATCAAACAAGAGACAAAAAATTATTGAAATAAGAATGTCTCTCTGCAAAAAGATTTTGAAAACTATTGGGTGAACTGTTAAAAAGATATGAGCTTATTTGACTGTGGATGATCAACCTTTGACCACTTACGCGACACTCCTGAACAAAAACATGATGTCAAAAAACACCTTTTTTCAGTAAAGAATCACATCCCAAATTTCATCCTAATCGCTAAAAACAATCTTTTGTTATTTAAAAAAATAGAAATTTTTTGAAGATCTTTGGTGTTGGATAGCGCTTTAACGAAGCAATTTCGGAAGGGTAAGTTGCGTTAAATCGTCTTATTTAATTGTCACTTTGTGCTCTAACAAAAACACCAGCCATCGCAAATGAAATTTGTTAAGAAAAACACTCTAAAATATTGTTTTGTTTTGCTGTAATATATGGACGCGTCGGACAACCACCGACGATGGGATGTAGTGACGTCACACCACTTCGAGCAATGCCGAAGTTGTTCGGGCCGTGGTCGGTTTAAGTTATAAAAATGCAAATTTCAATTAATGATTTTGAAATAATTACTCGTTACTATTTTATTTTAACTTTATGAAACGCATGCAAAACACATCGAGAATATTTGTAGTTACTTACTTTTAATTTTTTGGAAATGTAAATCTCCCCTATTGTAATTTGATTCTTCATAGTTTCATATTTTTATAGATTGAATTATAATCTGTGCATTTGAATAACTTTATTTCATAGTATCTCTTGTCAGTAAGATTGGTTGCCTATACCTGGAAATGATGTGGTACCAGTTTCAAACGAACTATGGTCTGTTTTTTAACTAGGAGGAGCGATTCAAATTTGTCGCGCCAAAAGCCACACCTGTGATTGGCTGCGGCCAGGCCGGTTTCACACCGCTAAGTAATTTGTATAACTTTTGACGTTTGACGTGATTTGATAATTATTTTTCTAGGCGCTGACAGTGACATAATTCAGGCAAAATACATTAAATTAGTTTTCATTTCAGCTGTAAATTTTAAACATGATAAAAATTCAAATTTACCGTCAAAACTTCGGAAGTCTTCTTTTCTAGTGACATTTCTAGTGTGAATCTGGCTTTTGTATTCACTCCTCCTAGTTAAAACAGACCATAGTAAGAACGGAGATAAATCGTCCCTATAATAATTCAGAACAGTGTCAAAATACTCTATGGCTGTATTCAACGATTGCTGGAAATAAATTTCTATGGTAGCATTCAGTACTATATAACAAACAAATACAAAATTTAATTACATAATAATAAATTTAGGCAAACTATTTTTAGCCTTTACTAAATTTAGACACCCGTTTGTGACCATAAAATCCATTTATTTTTGTTATTGTTAATATGAATGAAATCGTGATATATATATATTACAATAATTCAGAACAGTGTCAAAATACTCTATGGCTGTATTCAACGGTTGCTGGAAATAAATTTCTATGGTAGCATTCAGTAATATAAAACAAACAAATATAATCCATTCAGGAAACTCCCGTGACGTTAAAGTTACATTCAGTTGGTTAGTATAAAAATCCCTATTAGGGTGTTGGTAATTTTTATATTTGATATTGGCCCCACTTCAAATTTAAATTTAAATCTTTTGTTTGGTGTTTACCAGAGATAACTTAACCTCTTTATTAATAAATAGGATAGAACGGACACTGGGGTTGGCCCATTTGATTCATGATTTTGTTTCACCCCAAACCGCCCAGAGGGCTGTAGTGTAGTATTTTAAACACGGCCAACTTCATTAATGACAGCTTACGCTTTCATATGGCCGTCCCAATTCGATTGAAACGTCAAACATGCACTTTACAGATTCGTCCCTTATATGGCGCCCTCTATACGGCTAGAATGGGTACAACTTTTTGAAATTTAAAAGTCAGTTGTCAATTATCATGACTGTCAACAAGTAAATATAACCAAGTAAAATCACAAATTCTTCTGTGAAAGTGCCAACAATATGTACAATAAGAATCTTTCAATGAATAGGTACCCCAACTTTCTTTCTTGACTCGGAAACGATGTGCTAGGTGCTATAAACTTTAAACATGAGCAGTATCATTATGTACATGGTGCAAAAATTAGGTAGGTACTATTATAACTTTAAAACTTTTCTGCTGCTGGGCTTAAAATTTAATGGAGCACGTTTAATGTCGTCCGTTCTTTCTAGGCAAATGTTATTAAGCACTGGTTTCACCACAGTTTTAATAATAAAGTCACATATTGGAACTTTATGAATTTCACAAGTGAATATTGGATTTCGTTGTAGGTTTGGACATATAATATTCATCAGCTGATGTGACGTTCTCTCAGATTTTAGATAAGGTATTGCTTGAAGCGCAATGTCCGATATTTGTTTGATAATTCCTACAAATTCTAGACTAGGATATGTTAAACCCCCACGGTTTTGGAAGGTTATAAGTCTCAAGAGAGGACTTGGAAGAGCAATGGACAGTAATGGTGTAATACACTTATCACACTGAAATTTGTCGTCTAGTTTCTTTATGATATAGCCTGCTAAAAAGGCCACAGATGCCGAATAAATACTATCACTAGGTATAATACTTTTTGTACAGAGATTTTGAATTTTGATGTTGAGATCCATTGAGAATATTAAACTATCTTCATTTTCGGTCATTTCCGAAGAAGGATGCGGAAGTTTTGCTGAACTAACAAAATTAATATTGTCTCCAACATTTGCTGATTTGGATGCTTTGACAATGCCACAACGTAGAATTTGCCGCAATGCGTATTCAGCAGTCCTTGCATCAGTCGTGTCGTTAGAACCTCCTCTTAGTCTGACATGAGAAAACATTGCCTCAACTGCATCGGAACTAAACGATCTTGTTAGTACATAATAAAATCCTACTTGCCCCAGGAGGAAATTTATGCATTCATAAGTACTTTTGGCCGTAAACTTTAGCGCATGTGCAGTTTCTTTGGATAATCCCTGCATCTCAGCACTTGCAGAACTGCTTTGTATGTCATCAATGTAGTTGGGAAAGGTGACGTTCAACCATTGCAGCCTTTCATCGGACACATCTATGAATGGTGCAATATTACTATCCAAAGAACGAATGCAACGTGAAGTACTGGATACATTATGCACTTGGAAAAAGTGGTACATATTTTCCATGTATGAAATGGTGCTATCAACAGTTAAAAATCTCGAATCGTCTTCTTTTAAATACCGCAAGGATGACGTAACAGCAGTAGAAAACACCTGAACAGCTCTTAAGACGTTCATCTTCTCAAAATTCGAAGGATATAAATGCTTTTTTGTTAAAAATCTCACGGGTTTAACCGGTAATCCTTTCTGGAGGTCGTATAAATATTTTAAGTAAGAGGAAGAAATAATTCCTTCTGAAGAACACATATCATGGTCCAGAAATAAATTTCGAGCATTCTTTAAAGCGTGGCAAAAATCAAAAGTTAAAAACAATGGAAGATTTTCCAGAAACGGGTGATTGATATAATTTTGAGGAGGTCCATTAGAAAGTTTTTTGAAAAGGGCAACGTTGGAGGATATATTGTCAGTAACAAGTCGTAGCACAATAAATCCACAGTCAGTTAACATGCTTAATACGTTCATCGTTAACTTATAAAACTCATTGATTGTTAACGATCCATGGAAAAAATATGCTGCAGGAACAGTATATTTTGTTGATAAACCATGCACAACAAAGCAGAGCATTTTACTTGCAATTTTAGGGTTTTCACCTATAGTTTCTTTGGAATTGCAATTGTCAAGACCATAGATGCGATCTTCCGATCTACAGTAATGCATTTTCTGTTTGATGGACATGTCGTCGACAATCAGGGAACAAATTCTTTCGATGGGGACTGTTAATTGCTTAATTTCAGCAACTAACCGCTGCTTACATAAATCATTTGATCCTTTATATTCTCCAAGGTACCTTGAAATGGTTGTTTTAGATGGTAGTTTAACAAGATGCTTGCGGCAATATTCATAGCCCTTAGGAGAACAAAATCTCCAAACGGTACAACAACGGACTGATGTTTCCGACCACCGAGGTGTCTTTTTGGTGTAATTATTCACAAGATCCATAAGAAATATTGCTTTCTCATCAGAGTCGTTTGCATCCTTAGATATTTTATTAATAATTTTTGCAGCTGCAGAAAGTTCGCTTACCTCATGTTCAAGTTCTTTAATTTTTGACGAGTATTCTAAATTTTTCTGGTTTGCACGCTGTAATTGCAAAGCTAAATTTTGATTGTGATCCTGAAGGTTTTTTAAATCGGTAGAAAAGGAAGAATCAACTTGGACACCTTGGGAATTGGATTTTACAGGAGGATTATGTACTATATCTTTGCTCACTTCAGAAGAATCAAGAGTGTTCTACAAATAGTAATGCTGTAGTACTACTTTATAACATAATGTTTTGAATGAACTAGAATAAAACCATGTATACGTACAAATATAGAAGGTACAGCTGTTTTAGCTAAACGAATTCTTTTGCTGCAATTGTTAAAATAATGCGATTCAAAGTGTTTTCCGCATATTAGCGAGTATTCTGTAACTTTAGAAGTATCTGTAATAAACGATAGTAAAATGTGTGTTTGGAGTGAGATTAATATTTGAAAATACCACATAATTTTTCGATTGCTTTAAACCATTCCGTGCGAGTTTGAGTTTCACTTGGAAATTGGAAGAGAGCTTTACTTGCATTTCCACAAGCGAAACACCTTTTTACCATTTTGAAAAATTAGTAAAACTGGAAACTGTCAAATGAATGTAGTATTGGAATGTATGAAATTTAATTCAAACTTTAAATTTGAGAAATCCATGGTATTTAACTTTAAATTTCAAAAAGTTGTACCCATTCTAGCCGTATAGAGGGCGCCATATAAGGGACGAATCTGTAAAGTGCATGTTTGACGTTTCAATCGAATTGGGACGGCCATATGAAAGCGTAAGCTCTCATTAATGAAGTTGGCCGTGATTTTAAATTCAAAACCTTATCTTAGTTCAAAACCTGTCGATTGTTTCTTAAACATCGACTGACTTTGTTTAAATTTAAATTTCTGACGTTTCTTTTCACTGGAAATTCAATTTTTACTCAATTACAGTAATAATTAATTTTTCTTTGTGTTTCGTTGTTATTATTTGAAAAGTTCTTTGTTAAATACCTACTAGTTAACGTAGGTATTAAAAGTGTTGGTGTTCGTGGAAATTTTGTCAGAAATAGGTATGTACCGTCACGAACTTTTCCTGTAATTCACTTCAGTTTCATTCTTTTTTGATTTCGTTTTAGCCTTTAACATGCCAAGTATATGTTGCTTTAGAGATTGTTACAACAGCAAAGCTGGCATGCATAGATTTCCAAACCCCGCAAAAGATTTAGGTATTTTTATGAAGTGGCTGGAAGTTTGGGATAATAAAGAATTATTTATTAAACCGGCAGCAGCAGTGTTTGATAATTATTATCGTGTCTGCGGCTATCATTTTAAAGATACTGACTTTGGAAGGAATAATAGTCTATTGCGTACAGCTGTACCTGATATCCAGCAACAGTATCCGACGCTAGCAATGCTATTTACATCTGGTTAGATTGCTATATCAATAAATTAAGGAGTTTAAATAATATAATGTAATTGTAGATTGATTGAAGCAAAATATACAAGATGTTAAACAAGGTAATGTGGTTGACACGGTGAATGAAGTTAAGGTTGCTGTGGATTTACCATTAGCTGCTGAACTGCCTATTCCAACGTCTACGACTCCATGTACTACTCCACCCAAAAGGCTTCCTGAACTTACACGAAACCCTCAAAGTTAAAAATTTGTAACAGTAAAGAAAGTTGCTATTTCAAAATTAAGTTACTGGATACGTAGGTACATTCAGTGATAATAGTTAAAATGTATGAATAAATCAAAGATAGAGACTTTGGTATGTGGTAAGCATGGGCATGGACAGACTGAATACTGAAATAAGTATAGAAAATGAGGGGGGTGGTAGAAGAAGTAAGGGAATTCTGCTATCTAGGGAGCATTCGGGTATAACAACGCACAGAAGATATGAACACCATATAAATACTAGCTGACAAACAGAAAACGGCTTTCAATAAAGTGAAGTAGTATCTGCTGACATAAAATAGCATTAATCAATTAGAAAGAAGAAACATATGTTTGGAATTCATTATTGTACAGATGTGAGATGCGAAACATGGGTGAAACCGAAGGTGAGGAATAAATTAAAGGCGGAGACTATAGAAGACATGATATCAAATGAAGAGAAAGAAAAGAGAAGTTTATGGATGCAAATACAAAAAAGCAAGACGAGTTGGGGGGCATATCATGAGACACGGGAGACAAGGAATATTACAAACCAAACTTGAAGGAAGAATAGAGGGGTACACCGCGAGAGGAAGTCGAAGAATAGAATTCATACAACAACAAAATTATAGTTAGCTCAAAGGATCTCTTTTTAAGCGTAAAGTATACAACAACCATTTAAATAATTAAATAACAATCTTAAACTGTAATTTCGTTAGTGACCTGACAATACTACCTCCTATTCTACTAAAAAATTGCTTATGTTACTAAATTGCCAAAAGAAATGCCTCCTATCGGAAGAGCGAGCATCGTGTTGAACGATACAAATTAAATGCTCGATATTATATTCTCACTGCAGATCGCATTTTCCCGTTAATTTATTAAAGTAATATATATTCGATAAAAATAAATAAACGCTCGATAAATATAATTCATAAAATTTTAATGTTTTCTTGGGTTATACTGAATGCTCGCTATAAAATTCACATGCTTCAAAAATTTAACAACCCCACCCAAGCATGACCCTTTCTCAAAAATTGACTACCCTGGTTTAATCATCCTCATGGATAATCTAACAAAATTTAACTACCCCACCCAAGCATGATCCTTCCTCAAAAATGGAATACCCAATCATGCTTGGGTGGAGTTGTTAAATTTTGTTAGTCCTCCACTGATTTTAGAACTAAGACTTCGCTACTGAATACCTATTCATTTTTCCACGTCTTTTTCCTCCTCGAGCATTTCATATTATTATATTATTTATCATACAACCTTTGATTTAACAGTGAGCTTGAGTTATCGAACGTTTATATTTTTTTATGGTGCAGATTTGATTAAAATACCGACCAAAACTTAGTGTGCAAATGGTATATTTTATATTGTAAATTACTTTAAAAACAAGGCATTTTCTATTATTTTATCCTGCATCTTTTATTTTTTTATCGTTAATTTAGTATTTTTTTAATCTGCAAAATACGTTAAATTATCGAGTCTTTCTTACCACCCTTTTAAAAATACCTCCGTAGTGAAAGATACGAAATATTGTCAGGACACCATGGATTTTAGATTGCGTAAAAGCGTTGATTAAAGGAGTTCCTTCCTTCAATCAACGGTAAAAGTGTGTACCTATCGCACTTTTATTAATGATATTACTAACCGTAGGAATCTTATTATATTAATTAATACTAGATTCAATTTTTAACAAATCTAATTAATTAAAATATTTGTAATTTCAGTTAATAATAAATATTACTATATAAATAATAAATATTAAATAAAATATCGATTTCCCGTTGAAATCGATATTTTATTTAATATTTATTATTTATATAATCATGGATTTCAACAAAGTGACGCTTGAGAATGTCAATAAATATTACTATTATTTAATGTAAGTTTTATTTGAAAAAAGTATTCGCGCTATTTTAAAGAAGGTTACTGTATCAAATACTGAATTTTGCTCATCTAACAGAAATAAAATAAATATAATAGTCCACCCCAAGTTAATGGGATGGCGCAACCATGTTCAAACGTTCAAAACGGAAGTGTCCGTTCTGTGCTTATATTAAATATATACGCTGACAGTCAGGTGTTTTGTGGTGTTTACTTTGACATTTGAATTATTAAAGAATTTTGTGATTCTATAGATTAATAATTCATAGTAATTAATCATCAAAATATGAATGTAATGGATGAAATGAAGCAAGAAAGACATCTACTTTCAGCTAGAGAAAAAGAAGCTGTATGTAAATATGTATAGAGCGACAAGAGATTAGTCCTCAATTAAAAAAATATAATATTTTTGAAAAAGCTGCGTATATATTTTCAGTAAGCTTTACATTTTTATCCTTACAAACCAATTTTCCTATCCTTCATCTCCTTCCTTACAGATTAGTGTAACGCAAGTTAACGAAATCTATACAAAGTTTGAAAATGGTGAAGACTTGGAAGACGCAAAAAAAGGTGGAAGAACAGCCTCAAACGTTGATGATTATAACAGAGTAATGAGAAATCATACCTTTACCAATATTCCTCCAATTATTATTATTTCCTTAATGGAATCTGATTCTGATGAGGAGTTTCTTTTTTAATTCTTTCAATGTTTCGAATTTCACCCAATTGCAATAAAATAAATGTCCTAATCAACTTGAATTTTCTAGTTTAATGTAATCCGTATTTTTGAAATTATTTACATTTACGTTTACTATGTTCTATGAAAATCATCTTTAGAATTTAACAAAATGACAACTAATTTACCATAACCTTACAACGTTTGACACTCTTGACCGTTAAGTACAGTCAGGTGTATATCAGCAGGCTTTGTGTGTATCTGGTACACTCAAAATTTTCCAATTGGCACATTAAACGTCACGGATGTTTTCTGATTCTACATACAAAATGTAATTACATAATAATAAATTTAGGCAAACTATTTTTAGCCTTTACTAAATTTAGACAGCCGTATGTGACCATAAAATCCATTTATTTTTGTTATTGTTAATATGAATGAAATCGTGATATATTTTATAACAAAATTATGGTCAAGTTGGTGTTATTTTAAAAATGTTTTGGGAAATTTTTGTGGCAGAATGTTTTGACGTTTAGCTTTGACAAGTCGTGTTTAGACGTTTGAACAGAATTTGAAAACCGTTATTTGTGTATCACAGATTGTAAACCAGAAAAATATTTGTATATTTATGATGTATTACCTATGAAGTGAAAATACGAGATAGTGTATATGCAATGTACCTACAAGAATAATACATGAATTAATATAACAACACATGTAGTCCTATGAAAAAGATAACGAGAAAGAAATATGTATTAAAATACCAGATAGTAACAAAAAAAATGTAGATATGCCTTTGTTGTTGAGTTTTTAGTTTTACTATGGAGTTCTTCAATTCATGGTTACAAAACAACGTATAAAACCAAAGAAATAAACGTAAGAAGTGCCTCCGAACACTTCTAGGAATTTACTGGCCAGAAACAATCGCAAATGAAATGAACAACTTTGAGAAAGAAAACAACAAGAACCAATGAGACAACAATAAAGAAAAAATGCAAATGAATTGGGAACACGCTGAGAAAACCCAACACCGACAAAACAATTCAACAACTACAACAGAACATCAAGGGAAATCGAAATAGAGGAAGACCAAAGACACCTGAAGAAAGAAGACTTATAGTGAAATTGGTGAAAAGGGGCTACTAGCAAAATAAACAAATACCTGCTGGAAGAAGCCGCAAATAGCAGTATGATTGAGAAGCCGAATATGAATTCGGGATTAAAAATAAAACTCGAGAGATTGGTTTATAGAGAACGCTTTTAACTCTAATACTTCTGAATAAGTTCAGCGATATAGGTAGGTTCTGACTAACGACTCTAATGATTCTGAATAACTGAACCGTTCACAACCGCCTACTTTTCAAGTAGTTATGTTGATCAAAAGTGAACCAAAACGAATTTACTGGAATATTCGTTTCTTTTGTTATAGGTAGGGCAATTATGAAATCCGCTTCAGAAACAGAGACAACCGCGAGCTTTTGCAGGATCCGGCAGAAGATACACTTGGTTTAATGAATGTGAAGTGCAAGCATTGTGCAGCCTTACATTTTGCACCAGAGGTTAGGGGTCGTCACAAGGACGAATTCAACAACTGCTCCAATTTTGGTAATGTAAGGCTCCCAGAACTTAAGGTGTATCCCACAGAATTAGAGCATCTTCTGAATGGAACTGATTCTTGCTCTAATAATTTTCGGAAGTACTACATTAGGAATTATAACAGCAGTTTGGCTATGGCATCAATGGGTGCCAACGTAGTTACTCCTCGTGGAAATGGTCCGTACTCTTTTAAAATACACGGACAAATATATCATGCAGTAGGCCCTTTGTACCCTGATGTCGGTAATAATCCTGCATACGGGCAAATTTATATAGATATTGGACTCTGAAATGGCAACAACGGAAAGGTTAAGGAGTTTCGCAAATTTAGGTTGCATTGCATCTATAATGAGTCAGTTAGGTACTCTTTTGGTGAATATAAATCCATATGTTGCTTCATTACGGATGATGAAAGAAGTAGTGGAGGAAGAAGAAAGACTAGCTTTGGTGGAAAATAGCCCAACTACATCGGTCAGGATGTTTCTTGATATATCGAAATCAATGGATCGAAGGAGATATAATACACCCACTGCTAACGAAATTGCTGCTGTATTCGTAGGTGAAGATGGTGAGGTACCGTTGACTCGGAGTTTTACAGTTTTTGCGAGAGGTGGTGGTCTGCGACGAGTTTCGTATATGGATAAGAGTTGTGATCCATTGACATACCCTCTTTTATTTCCTGAAGGTGATTTCGGATGGCATTTAGACCTTTGTAAACAGGAGTCTCTTCGAAAAAGGACGCGAGTTACGCAGAAAGAGTATCACTCATACCGATTAGCAGTTCGGGAAAGGTTTTCAGCAATTGATCATTCAGAGAAACTTTTTCAACAATATATTGTTGATTCATATGTGAAAATGAAACAGAATCGCCTGAATTATGAAAGGACACATCAGAAGGAGTTACTTATCAAACATTGATGGATTACATTGGCAATGAGGCAGCAAATCAAAATGCTAATATTGGTCGACGTGTAATACTACCATCTTCTTATGCTGGTGGTCCTCGTGCAATGCAACAGGCTTACCAAGATGCTATGGCAATAGTAGCAAAGTATGGTAAACCCGACATTTTTTTAACTTTCACGTGTAACCCAATGTGGTCCGAAATCCAATCTGAACTAGCACCAAACGAAAATGCATCTGATAGGCTCGATGTAGTTGCACGGGTATTTAAATTGAAACTTGACCGTCTCAAACACAACTTATTACACAATCATCTTTTTGGGCGTGTAGCTGGTTACGTTTGTGTAACGGAATTTCAAAAGAGATGATTGCCACACTGTCACATGCTTTTAATTCTCTCAGGTATTTATACAGATGTAATTAAAAACTTTTTGAAATTACACAAATATTACGTTGTAGGGGATGATAAATTAAGAACTGCTGAAGATGTAGATAAAACAGCTGAGATTCCACATGCATTTGAAGATACGCGACTATTTGAAACAATTAAAAAGTGTATGGTACATGGACCTTGTGGAGCTTTAAACCCTACTTCTCCATGTACTATGCTAGATGGCATATGCACAAAGGGATATTCTAAAAGTTTTTGCGAAGAAACCAAGATTGAAGTGGACGGTTACCCACAGTATAAGAGACGTGCCAATGGAAATACTATATATTTATGCGAATAGTAATTAATTTCCTTTTACCTCCAATTTTATTAGGTTGGTAGGAAATTTTTAAGTTTATTAAGACTACAGATATCTTGCATTATTTTCATTAGTTTCTGTTTCATAGGGATCAAAATTAAAACATTTTATTCCATTTGTTTGTACTGTTTCTTTTGTATACAGAACCATGTTTATTGGAACCTTTTTTTGCAAAAAATATCTATTATCCGCTGTTGAAGTCCTACTACAAAAAAATAAATACCCTGTATACGGGGTGTTTAAAGATAAGTGTGATTACAATTAAATTACAAAAAACAATTGAGCATCAGAGTTTAAAGTGTGACATTTGTTTCTTTTGATTTTAGATAAAAGACTACATAATTGATAGCAGGTGGATTGTTCCTTATAATCGGTATCTATCTTTAAAATATAATGCTCACATCAACGTTGAAGTCTGCTCCAGTGTAAAAAGTGTAAAATATCTGTATAAATATGTATATAAAGCGCATGATCGAGCTGCTTTGAAGTTGAAAGAAACAAATCAAGAAGATGGAAAACCAAGCAATGAAATTAACTTCACATTTAGATGCACGTTATGTAAGTGCTCCGGAGGCAGCATGGAGAATTTTCGGATTCGAAATGCAAAATCGTTCTCACACTATTTATCGTCTAGCCATACACCTCCCGAATCATCAAAATATATATGGTTTATTGAGGGTAATGTTCAAGATGCAGTTAATCGGGCAAATTCAAGGAATACAACTCTCACAGCATGGTTTAAATTAAATAAAGTATGTGAAGAAACATTTCAAAATGGTTACCAACCGGGAAGAAATACTACTAATATTGATTCTCGTACATTGTATTATCGCGAAATTCCAGAATATTTTATCTTTAATAAAGCTACCACCACCTGGAATTGACGCAAACGATGTGCTATGGAAATCGGTAGAATGCGCGTATACTGTTGGGCCCAACGATGTTGAGAGATACCATATGCGACTATTGTTGCTACACAAAAAAGGAGCTGTATCATTTGATGATTTGAAAACAATTAATGCTAATCTTTACGGTACATTCCTCGAGGCTGCCAAAGAAGCCGGTTTACTACTGGATGATCGAGAATATGCACGATGTCTAGCTGAAGTTGTAAATTTTCAGCTTCCATCACAACTGAGGAATGTATTTGCAACATTACTTGTATTTTGTAATGTATCAAATGCCTTACAATTGTGGCAAGAATTTAAAACTGCTTTATCGGAAGATTTCCACAGAAATTTGTCTGTAGAAGAAGCAGAGGCCACAGCTTACTATGCTGTTGATGATTCAATGAAAGTTTGTGGTCGAAAACTTTCAGATTTTATACCACTTCCACAAATTCAGCCACATACTGCCGTTGTAGACTGCCCTCAAACTCATTAATTGTTAAGGTGTTTTAGGTTTAATCACCTTCTTTTAAGGTGGTTAATCACCCCTTAAAAATAAAATCACAAGACCGCGAACACCCTGTATATTCGTTTTATACGACCCTACTGTAAACGCGGCATATGCTGCGGGTACCCAGCTAGTATTGATATAAGTAATAAGTAATAACACTTCACACTTTACTGCCCCAGCCTTCGCCGCCTCCCGGAAAAACTAATATTTCACTGGAAAATGATCTGTTATGGCTTTAGGTGCCTTCCTGGTGAACATGGATCGAATATACCAATAAACACAATCATTGCTGGCAGAAAGTCAATAAAATCGTGCGTTTTTCCGCCCCCAGTCGTAGCCGCCTAACGGAAAAACGAATGTTTCGCTGGAAAATGATGTGCTGGGGCCTTAGTTATCTTCCCCGTGAATATGGATCGAATATGCCAATAAATAAAAAAATTGCTGGCAGATAGTCAATAAAATCGTGCGTTTTTCCGCCCCCAGTCGTAGCCGCCTCACGGAAAAACGAATGTTTCGGTGGAAAATGATGTGCTAGGGCCTTAGTTATCTTCCTCGTGAATATGGATCGAATATGCCAATAAATAAAAAAAATGCTGGAAATTGCTGGCAGATAGTCAATAAAATCGTGCGCTTTTCCGCCCCCAGTCGTAGCCGCCTCACGGAAAAACGAATGTTTCGCTGAAAAATGATGTGTTAGGGCCTTAATTATCTTCCTGGTGAATATGGATCGAATATGCCAATAAATAAAAAAATTGCTGGCAGATAGTCAATAAAATCGTGTGTTTTTCCGCCCCCAGCCCTAGCCGCCTCACGGAAAAACGAATGTTTCGCTGGAAAATGATGTGCTGGGGCCTTAGTTATCTTCCTCGTGGATATGGATCGAAAATGCCAATAAATAAAAAAATTGCTGGAAATTGCTGGCAGTTAGTCAATAAAATCGTGCGTTTTTCCGCCCCCAGTCGTAGCCGCCTCACGGAAAAACGAATGTTTCGCTGTGGAAAATGATGTGCTGGGGTCTTAGTTATCTTCCTCGTGAATATGGATCGAATATTTAAAATAATAAAAAAAATTGCTCGGAACAAAACTAAATTATTTGAAGTTTTTTGGTTGTCAGTCGTCCCGTTATGACGGAAAATCAAATATTTTGCAGTTATATAATCCTATATATCCCTCCTTGTATATGTGTTACAATTTTACTTTAAGGCGGCTTGGAATAGGGGTTAGGCAACACGCCACGCTAACTAAAAATTGCCAAAAACCTAAAAACTTTTGTCCAAGATTACGCTTACAACGTTTTTTTTAAAAAGCTGATCGATAGTTTATTTTAATGTTTGACAGTATAGAATGGTTCGTTCGGATTTAGTTTTTTAAAAAAAAAATCCAAATTGCTTATAGAGGCCAATTTGCAATTTTTTTATTATTGAAATATAAGCTTAAATTATCAAATATCGGGAAAACCGGATCCGAACGTTCACTTATGTAGTTGATTAGAATTGAATAAAACGTAGAAAACGATTTCAACCGTACACATATTTTAGTTATCTTTGTCAAAGCATATAATATTTGAATAGGGTTTTTGATCAATCGTAACAACTTTGGAAATAATGGTTAGGCAACACACCACGCTTTTAGTTTATACGTTATGCGTAGTGGGCTTTTGGCATTTGACTGTTTTTAGGTTTTGAAAATTGACTCCGCGCTCCAGCTAGCACTAACTTCCATATCCGCTTCTACCCATATCCCTACTCTCACTTCCACCCTAACCGCGCGCCAAATTCAAAAATAAAGTTTCTAACAGACCCTATAATAATTATTATGTTGTATCAATGTATGTATGTAAGTATGTAAATGTATGTATGTAAGTATGTAAATGTATGTATGTATATATTTTTCCTTAAAATAAATAAATAATCCTAATATTATATTAGTTTTAAAAAAAATGTTAATAAATTAATTACACAAAATATGTTCTGACTGTAAACACGTAAATTCAAAAAATTCATTTAAATTGTAGAATGCATAATCCAATGTTTTAACTTTGTCTGAAAAGATGCAAAGATACATTTTCTTTTAACTTTAACGGCAGATTCCTTTCTTGTTTCTTGTTAAATATATTGTGTTATGTTATAAATAAAAAATGCGGCGTCGCGTCGTTTGGTTTAGTTTATACGAGCCCAGTCGCACATGTATTGGACCAAAATGTTTTTCAAACTTATAATTTAATCTATAGTATGTCCAAAAGTTGAGCGATACGATAAACCGCGTAAACATTCTGACAAACCATGTACTTACCTAATATTTCTTAAACTTTACATATAATAATATTATGAATATTAAGAACAAATTGATGCGCATTAGAATATTAAAGTAAGTAAGTAGAATTTTAAAGTAAAAATATATATACCTACGAGCTAGTTTTATAACTTAAAAGCATCAATTTGTTCTTTCATGCCCAAAAAGGGGATAAGGGGATGTTTTCAAAACCACCAATTTATTTATGATTGTAGTTTTTCAATGAATCTAGTAATAATATGTAAAGTTTAAGAAATATTAGGTAAGTATACATGGTTTGTCAGAATGTTTTCGCGGTTTATCGTATCGCTCAACTTTTGGACATAGTATAGATTAAGTTTAAATCATAAGTTTGAAAAACATTTTGGTCCAATATATGTGCGACTGGGCTCGTAATAGCTATTCCAGTGTTCGAGTGGCGCGATTCCGTAAAATTTCGCCGCGAGTAATCACACACCTCGCTCTTTCCAGTGAAAGTAAAAATTCTGCAGTTTTCGTAGCATACAAGTCAGGGTCCGTATCTGGAAGATTACCACCTTCCACGCCACAATGCTCATCAGTTGTCGTAAATCTGTAATTTGCGGTGGGGCCGCTTCTTGTATCCCAAACTAACGAAAAAGTTGAACTTATGGAAATAGAATTGAATACATTAAGTAGCTACAAAGTTCAATAAAATTAAATAGAAAATTGTGCTGTTGGATACACCGCCGATTATGTGATTTAAAAAACACTTGATAAGTTTAAATGCGAAGCTTGTCGCATGCACTTCGTAAAATCCAGTAAATTTAAATATACAGATGAACTATTAATAAAAAAAAACAAGGCGTTTAGGTTTAAATGTCGAAACGGTGCTGATTTGGGAAACTTGTGCCCCCCTTTTCAACTAGCAACAAACATCGTAGAAATTTGCCTAACGGTATTTGCAAACAATTATCCCAGAATTAAAAGTGTACTCGGCATAAGGGAAACAATAACTACATGGGTCTTCTAAGCCAGAAAAAAGCCAGATTGATTGTTAATATGTTCTCTACAGTCTACTACACAGAAAATTTATTGTTGAATTTACTATATTGTTAAGACTTCGCAAACAAACCCAAAACCAAAAAATATGAAATTTACAACACGAATAGGATACAATACCGCCTATCCGGTAGTACCTACATGTTTCCACATTCACAGATGTAATTGGAGTATTTTGTAAACTGGAAATTATGGCAGGAATTAACTTAACTGCTAGATTCATTAGTTGGTGATATCACGCATTGGAAATAGCACGATAAACATTAAATTTTCACTGAATAAATAATTTTTGTATTGAATAAAATTCTTGAGTGGTGAATAATAATATAAATATAATATTTTTATTTTAATTATTCTATTTATCTAAATATTTGTTCGGTGTTTAAATTAAAATTATAAATGAATCACAAATAATAATATAAAATAGCTAAAATTAAAAAAAAAAGTTAGTAGCCGTGGGGGTTTGACCCCACTGACCCACCGCGTCTCTAGCTATGGGCTTCAATAATTTGCTATAAATATTAAATTATTTAAAATATTGAATTTTTATCTTAGATTTTTATATTATTTTCTTTCATTGTTACTTATTTAAAACAACGTAATGTTTAAGTCTCGTGTCCATGGTAGCACCTAAACAAGCCGCACGGCCGAAATTTGATTTAACTGCCGCCCTGGTGAGTGAATCCATCCCTATCAAGTCAGGAGTTTTGGGTAGTCTACATTTTAGGGGCATCACAAAAATTCTCCAGCTGTTCCAAGCCGCCTTAATACCATGCTTGAATATGTAATTATACTTGTTGCAAATTCAAATTTTTTAACAAGCAACATCTGACCACGACTTTATCGAGTTTTAGTTATTGCTAGGGTAACACCGCAAATAATTTCAGTGTTTGTCAACATTTGTCAAATTGTTTTGACGTTTAAAATCTGTTAAGTATAAATGCTAAATCGAAGAAGATAATTCATTCTAAAGCCAGAAATATCATTCGGAAGGTCATGGAATTCTTCGAATGAAAAGTATTTACAATTATTTAAATTTGCCACCTAAATGTTTTTATTTTCACTGTACTTTGAAAAACTATAACAGCGCCGGACACGCCCCCTTTGAACTTTGTAAGCTTGGTCGAGCTGTATTGTCCTAGATTAATCATTGTCGTCTAAATTAAGAATGAAAATCCACCTACAAAAACTACACAATTTTATGCGAATGACAGGAGCCAATCTTGTAGCCACGTTAATTACTTGATCCTCAACTAAGCCAAATGGAAACACAAACTACTCTTCTTTTTCAGAGTTTTTCTCAGCTTTGATTAAACTGTATAAGTTATGAAAGCTTAAGATTATTAACTTAATTTGTATTGACAATACTAGCTATAAGTACCTCTGAAGTATATTTTGTGTTTATTATTTTAAGTTTCTACATCTTATAATATTAGAATTGTTACTAATTTAATTAGCAAATACATATTGTTTTAATTACATAATTTATGCTTCGTTTCATTTATTTTTTATAAAAACATTCTCTGGAAGTTGGTTCTCGAAGAGTAACAAATATGTTTCAGTACTTACTGCCTGGTACGACTATGCTATAAACAGAAATTCTTTTATTACTTTGTTACATACTACTACAAATACAGGAAAACTATTATTATACTAATGCAATCAGAGATAAGTAATAAATTAAGTTTTTAAGATTTGCATATCAGATCTGGCAACATCGTTAAGTGTAGATCTGAGGAAAATGTCAGTTTTTTAATTTTTGCTCATGTGGCTCGTTAATGTGTCTCTTAATAAATTATATAATTTGTATTTTTCTATCTTTATCCAAATTTGCTGGTAAAATTTAAAACCAGATTTTTACTCCATTTTTGAAGAAGTTTTCTGGGAAGCAAGTTTATACAAAAAATGGCTTAATTTTCGCTGAGAATTTATCTCTTGCATTTTCTACACATAGGTACTTAGGAAACACCTTGTATTTAATACATCCACATTGAGGTAATTGAAACAACATTCTATTTGGAATTTTATAAATTATATTACGTTATTTTTACAGTATATCTACTGTATTCACTTACATTATTCGTTACATTTCTTAATTAACTATTTTAAATACATAAACACAAGTGATATTGAAGAGTATGTTTAAATTATCAATAAAATAAAATAAACTTTTATAAGATGAATTAAACAGACATCATAGTATTTATTATTTTGAACAAACACAGTCGACAGAAAAATGGAATGATTTAAATAAAGAACTGCCTCCTTGAAATTGTGAGCAATGAGGTGGACTATTAGGTACCTAAAACAAAAAAAGAAGGGAATTCAGCAAGTGACAAAACTTTGCAGCGAAAATTACTCTCCTTTAATAATTGATGTGATAGTGGATCACCCATAACATATACAGGGTGGAATGCGAAATTGGAAACACCTTTTTTCTCGGAAGTTATTATAGATACCGAAAAATTATTTAAATAAAGTTTTTAGTACTTTGAAGAAGCTATCTAAATCTGTATAAATTTGGTAAAAAAAAGTTTAATTTTCGTAGATATTGCCATATTTGTACTTTTTTTAAATGGAATACCCTCTATATTATTACACTAATTAAGAGAAAATAATTTTTGCTTTAAAAAAGTTTAAGGGTTCTTACCTTCTAAACCTGATAGTTTTTGAGATATTAATGAAAATATTTAAATGTTTCTTCTCAAAATAAAGTGTGCGTTGAAAACAAAATTTGTTGACAGTTGAGTTATTTTGTATTGTATTTTATCCAAACCATTCGTATTTATTCAAATTAGAAAGAAAGCTGCGTAGTAGTGGATCAGTATTAAGGAATTACGAAACACGTGCTATAAATGAAAATTTAGAAGTTGATGTATTGGCATATTTCAATATTAACCCGAAAAATTTTGAATATTTTTTGTAGTTAAATAACATTTATTTTGTATTTATCTATGAGCTACTATGATAAAAAAATAATAAATTGTTTATTTTGTACATTGTTTTTAATAGTAATTTTGTTTTCAATGCACACTTTAATTTGAGAAGAAACATTTAAATATTTTCATTAATTACTCAAAAACTATCAAGTTTAGAAGGTAAGAACCCTTAAACTTTTTTAAAGCAAAAATTATTTTCTCTTAATTAGTGTAATAATATACAGGGTATTCTATTTAAAAAAGTACAAATATGGCAATATCTACGAAATATAAACTTTTTTTTTACCAAATTTATACAGATTTAGCTCTTCTTCAAAGTACTAAAAACTTTATTTAAACAATTTTTCGGTATCTATAATAACTTCCGAGAAAAAAGGTGTTTCCAATTTCGCATTCCACCCTGTATATACAGGGTGTCCTGGGAGGAACTTGTCAAATTTCGGGAATGTGTTCCCAGTCATTTTAAGAAAAAAAGTTATATTAACATAGCTCCAATTTTTCAAAATTTTAACGCAGCAGATGAAATTCGATTTAATCCTCGAATGCTGGAGAGTGCAACAAACTGTATCTCTAAGAGTGCTCCGTTATGTACAGTGCGCGCATAAAGTTTGGAATAATTGGAAATAATTCTTTTCCCGGAAAATTTAAAGAAAAACGGTTTGACACGTCAAATTGATTTATTTTAAAATAAACATTTTGAGATAATTTTCATTTTTCTACCGCTTTCCGGTTTCAAGCAGTGAAGTCATCGATATTGTTTTTAAATGGCAACCCCTATTGTTTTGGCAGATTTGGATAGATAATGAAATTCTGAATTCAAAAATATCAACATTTATGGTATTCAGACTGATTAATTTTTGAATGTAATCAAATGAGTGATTTCTAAAATAAGTTTATTTTTCCAAAAAACCAAATCTTTTTGCGAGGAAATGGTAGGTAGGATTCCTGTTACAAAAAGTGAGTACCAGTATGGATAAGAACCATACCAACAGCGTTTCCTCAAAACAGTAGTTGGTTAGTAAAATAAACTTAATTTAAAAATCACTTATTTGATTACATTCAAAAAAAAATTAATATCTCTGAAACAATCAGTCTGAATGCCATAAATGTTGATATTTTTGAATTCAGAATTTCATTATCTATCCAAATCTGCCAAAACAATAGGGGGTTGCCATTAAAAAAAAATATCGATGACGTCACTGCTTGATACCGGAAAGCGGTAGAAAAATGAAAATTATCTCAAAATGTTTCACTTACAATACCACAAGTAGTCAAAGTTATGTCGATTATTTTTGAGGTGGTATCACGAATGTCCTTTGCGCTTACATAAATGAATCACACGAGTGCGAAGCACGATGTAATTCGCAAGAGCAAAGGACATGAGTGATAGTACCACCTTAAAAATAATCTACTTAACTTTGAGTGGTATTTGAGAGACTATTCATTGAATTAAATCTACTTTTAAAAAATAATTTTGTCCAAAATTTAGTTACCTACGTCATTTCATTTCCATAACGACATGTGAACAAAAAATTGTCGGTTCAAAAATATCAAATTCTGCCTCTCCATTGGTGAATTTTTGACAGATGGCGTATGAAATGAATAGTCTTTTAAAATAAATCAATTTGACGTGTCAAACCGCTTTTCTTTAAATTTGCTGGGAAAAGAATTATTTCCATTATTCCAAACTTTATGCGCGCACTGTATACAAATTAGTGTAGGTCATTTTGAACAACTATTTACTATTATTATAGATGTTACATCCCATTGTGTTTGAATAATATCATTATATCTTTCTCTATCAGTAGCTTGACAAAACTATTTATTCTTAAAATGACCTTAGGAAGATATTCCCAAAGTTTGGCAGGTTCTGTACAGGACAGTAATCAATTTCTTAAAAATAGAATATTAATATAGGAAACAATACAGTGAGGTGATAAATGTTCAGAACAAAAATTCATAATTTCATTAATTAACGACTTTACGAAAATCCCTCGCACACTTGAATTTTTTTTTGTAAATGGTCATTAGATTTGCTATTTTTCTATTCCAACCAGTGGCGGCACAACAGAGGCCATTCAAAAACTTGAAATAGCAATAGAATGCAAATGGAATATTTTTTGAAACGTCTTATTGTTCTCTATCCAATTCTTACACAAATCTTGATATTGGTTTAATTAAAATTTTTATTTTATTTTTTCTACCAAATCAAGACATATTTAAGCATTCTATTAGGTCACATAAGTTGCATTTCTGTGATTATTTTAAGAATATCCACAAGAATTCAACACACGCTTCTCAAAATTGTGCAAAGTTATCTGGAGGGCAGCACAAACTATGAGTCCTATATAATGTGACTGGTGAAGGGTGTCAATTGCCCTGTTTTGTTTGTGTTTTAAAATAAATTAAATGGGATAATCATCTTAATTTATAAATAATAATAGAAACAGATGTTATTTATTTGAATCGACCAATTAAAAAAAAATAGGGTTAGATAGGACTGCACAATAAGACTTTTCAAAAACTATAACATTTAACCTCTACTGCTTTATAAAATTTTCGAGTTGGCCTTTATTGGTTGGAATAGAAAAGTGTTACACATAAAAAGGTGGCCTATTAAAAACCAAAATTAAGGTGTCCATATGACATTCCTAAAAACATTAAATATCGCAATTATCAATTTTGTTCCAAACTTTTATCACCACATAAAAAAAGGAATAAGATGCGGTATTATAATTATTTAGTACCATATAAGTTTGTACACAAACAAGGAAGTTCCATAAGTAGTTTCTTTAAAGAATAAATAAAAGTACGACTTATACCTTTTGTAAAAAACTACATCGTGGGATATACTGTATCGTGTTATTATAAATAATATGGGACATTATGAATGCTGAATACTTAGCTACAGGTACGATACACAGTAAGAAAATTATTCCATAACTCCAGCTCAACACCCATTGTATTTCTTATTCTAGATATATGGAGTTCAAATTTTAAAACATATACTTTTTCTAAATTATATTGGATGTTTGTTTCTAAACTGCTGATTATTTTAAATATGGAAGCTTCTGCAAATTACATGGAACTCATGAAAGTACGGGTTCCATAGGCAACTGCAATTTAGTTTTTTATTTGGCTGTATAAATAACTGTACCTATGAATGAAGTTAAAATCGTTGCTAAAGTAACGTCAATAATAAATATATAGTTGCTCCTCCGAACTCACCTGCTTTGAAAAATTGAAATATCAGATGAAACTTTTTTTACGCTCTTACAGGATTCAAATTATAAGACCATAATGGTTTTAGTTGAAGTTTTTAATGCGGTTGTTATTAAGTTGATTGTGTATAATAATAATATAATTAAGTTTTCATGTAGACTAACATTATTAACCCTCGAGAAATATTAAAACTTGGTGAAACAATTTCTTTTTTTAACTTTAGTGTACCTCTGCTGTTGTAGGTTAACACTGACCTTCTACCGTGAAATAATTTTTTTGTGTAACGGCGGCGAAACTTATGCCATTTCAATAGTAACGCACTGATTGAATTAAGCTGTTGGTTTTCTAAAAGCAATAACATTTGTAATTACACATTATTTACGGTTGCACAAAAAATATTGTGTATTCATGAAATTTTTTAACGCTCTCAAGATCGTCTTTGACCGCAAGCGGTCAAGACAGATTTCTCAGTAGGTTAAACACGTTTCGTGGTCTTAGTATACAAGAAACTATTAACGTTCTAAAAATGTGAAGTGTCACTGAAAAAACGCCAAAATATTTTTGTTCATCTTTAAACTTCGGCCTACATCTGCTTCTATACATTAACACTGAATAAGTAATTTACGAACACCCAAGAAATGTTTAAAGACATTGAAACAATGTGATATTTGTTTTATACTGCAGAGATTGTGGTTAGAAGTAGAATATATTTTATGGCATAACAAATATTGTCAAACTGTTTAGGTTATTGACGATTTTCCAATAGATGTTTCATTTGTAAGACCATAGTTTTAAAAATTTACTTTAGAAGACAAAGTCATTATTTGATTTTGTGGAAATCAAATCTCCTTTGCCAGAATTAATTTCAATCGTAAATTATTTTCTTCAAACATCAGAGAAAGTAGACGTTTTAAAGTCCATAGAAACAGTTAAAAGTTCGATTCTTTTGCAGTTGTTTGGTGAGTGGCACTAAATAGTAAATTTTGCTTCAATTATAAACGATTTACCTTGGTGCCGCTCGCTAGCAGTAGCAGAAGTAGATAGAGGTTTGTGATTGGTGCAAAATTTACTTTTACTACCGCTCACGCCACAATTGCAGAAACGTTTTTATATAAATTGTTCGATTTAGTTCTCTAGTTTTGAAGTTTATAATTTTACTAATATTTTTAAATTTGTAATTATCGCTTTAAACAATCGCCCATACCTTCACAATCAGATCCAGATTTAGGCGATAGGGTGGAAACCTCCAAATTTAGTTGTTCTTCTAGGACCATATGAAACTTATACAAGGTGTAACAAAAGAGGTATCCTCTACTTTGCGAGTGAAAAAGAAGAAAAAAAGAGAGCAAATTTGATATTGATTTTGTTTATACATGGTTTGCAATTTCGACAATTCATGTAACCATTTTTGAACATAATTTTAAAATTAAATTATCATTTAGGCACAAAAACCATCCCCTTTCACCTCATCAAGCACAATAAGTAACCTTTTTCATATATTGGTAAAAACAACTGATGCATCAGTCCAACAATTAAAAGGTATCTCATTGTGGGATTTTTTTTCAAACATGCGTTTATATTAGTACTTTTTATAAGGAAAAATTGTGTGCATGTGGTAGTTCGCAGTCTCTAGTTTCACTAACATATAGGGTGAGGTGTATTTATCTAACCCAAATTGTATAAGTGAAACCTCGAGCTTATGAACGGGTTCAGATGATAATGGCAAGGTCTATGTAAGAAAAAGTGAAATTTTTTGAATATGGGGCAAGAAAAGTAGGTCTAGTTAAGGTGGCAATAAAAATGAAAAGTAGTAAAAAACTGCGACAATTTTCTTTCCTACAAATAGTAATTACGGAAAACTTGGACAAAGGAAATAAAAATAAGACTGGTGAAAGCAAGTAGTCAAAAGAGGTTGCAGTTCAAAAGTTGTGTTGAGAAATGCAAAACCAAGGCTGTAGAGGACAGTGATACGGCCCATGGCAACGACGTAGGGGAGACATGGACAATGAGTGTCAGAGACGGAAATATGATAAAGATAAGAAAGTGAGGGCAAACATGCCGAGGAACATTTTTGGCAGTGTACGAATAGAGGAGGGTTGGAGAAGATGGACAAATAAAGAGGTATTAACCATCTACAAGGTGTTTCAAAACAAACGGTATATTAAGGGCGTGTTCCTCTCATGAAATTAAGAGGAAAATTTCCTATTAACATGGGTCCGCTATGTTTCATGTTATCCAGATAGATAGGTACAGGGTGTTGAAAATAATTAAAATTATGTTTTCCATTTAGGTACCTACCCTGAAATGATTGGGAATTATACAGGGTGATCAAAAATGATTGAACGTGCCGCTTCATACTGATTTGTTGTTGTCCGCTTACTGCTGCTGTCTGTACTTAAATAACCTTGGTAATTTCAGTGGTGTAGACATTATAATTTAAATGACAAATGGAAAATAATGCGCAAGACACTGAACAGATGTAAGTATTTATAAACAACAGACTGTTTGACAAAACGGAATGCATTTTTGATAGTAATTGGACCGACTAGCGGTCATGTGATCTTCAATCATTTTTGATGACCCTATATTTTATAATTACGCAATATGTATGTTCATGTGGCATAAGTGAACTATATTAGGGCCAGTTTTATAAAGTCTGGTTTACAGACGGTTGGCTCAACCTCGATCAATTGTCATGGATACGATTGTTTTTAAGAATTGTATTCTCGACAATTGTGGTTGAATCAACCGTCAATCAGATTTTATAAAACCGGCCCTTATTAGTCAGCTTTTTCTTCTCCAGTTGTAGCGTAGCTACAGGCGCGTATGTGAAAATTTCGGGAGGAAAATTCGTAAATCACTGTTTATTTTTTGTTTTTGATATAATTTTGAAAATGTTCAACTAATTTATGGTTCAACAAGTCTCTTTTGAGATTTTTCCTACCATCAACCGTTTTCATGTAGGTAAATCAATTAAATAACAAGACTGAATAAATAACTTTTTTCTCCAAACGTCATATAAGTGTCATTTAAATGACAGAATGTTGCTAGTAGAAGTTTCACTTATATGCTTAGGCAGATAAAGTACTTATATGCCTAAGCATTTAACTTTTATGGTGGGTTGCTACGGTAATATCTAGAAAGTGTCCCAGGCAATGCGATTTTCGTATAAGTGTAATGTTTCCCGAAATAACCTTGTTAATTAGATCCTTATTTTTGTATTATAATTTTACACGTTTGGAGAAAAAATTACATATATTATTCGGAGTATAAGCAAAGCTTTATGTGCTTCGGCTGATTTGGCTGCCTCACTACGATCGGCAGTCAACCAGCCTCAGCACATAAAGCTTTGCTTATACTCCTAATAATATAAATAACTATTATTTCGATAGTGAAGCATTTGCAGACCCATATTAATAGAAACTTTTCCTATTATTTCTAATAGGAACCCACCACCACAAAACTGTTTTGTGTACTTGTAACATAAATAACTATTTTAATTTAAGGCCCAATCTTTCCACTTCCTATTAAAGTGCCTAATAGCTATTTGACAAAAAACTTAAATAGAAACCCTTTCCACTGATGCTCTTCTTTCAAAACCAGCGTCAGTGTTTGGTCGGAAAAAACGCAGTATTTGTCAAATAGCTATTAGGTACTTTATTAGAGATGGGAAAGACCAGCCCCAAATCAAAAAGTTGTTTTTGTCTTGCCAAAGTAAAGCCGAGGTCAGAAAACAGACAAAGACAATAAAGCATTTTTTTTTTGGCAGAGGTGCAAAGAACGTTTTTTAGGCGAATATCACAAATTTTATTAATAAATTTAATTTTTTTTTTGATATTATTTTGACGTCTGCCAATCACTACCTTTTCGGCCGTATTCACTTCACATCCGCTTTACTTTATGGTTGCATATCCATGACACAAGCCCGTTTACTTGAAGTCAATGTGTCAATCAAGTAGTCATTGACAGAGATGCCTTCTACTAAGTGACATTTTACAGTAGTCTTTCTTGGCTGATATACATTTCAGTAAATTTAGTAATAATGGAGATATTTACAAAGGCATTGTTAGCAGAAACAGATTGAACACTGAATGTTTGATGTAAGATTGTTTTTTGGAATTTCTGGTTGCTATGCATCAAGTGTTTGTAAGTACGTGAAAATGAAGAAATGTATTTCGTATACTATTATTCCATCGGAAATGCTCCTGCAGCTGAATATTGGGAGAAATTCTTAGCTGCGACGAACTGAACACTGAATATTTGTTGCGAGATTGTTTTTAATTTCTTAATTATTTTAGCATCACAAACTCCGTAACACATGGATTGTACCTTTTGAAACATCCTATATATATTTATATAATATAGTGACGATTGTTTTAAATATATTTCAATTGAACTTCTACAAACCAGTTTTGGCAAATATGACATGTTTTGCCATCAATAAAGCACATCACACCAACAAGAAAAGAGCTATCAAAACCCCACCCGTCAAGTTAAAAAGCTGGACCTGGATTCCTTTATTAAATTAATAGAAACGTTGTTTCCTCAAAAACACCAGCAGGTTCAGAATTCAATGTTAAAGCATACAAGTTCTGCAATTTTTTACAATGTTCATATCGAAGCAGATAGTAGTGGCTGGCAGGTGGGTGGGTGGATAGGTGGGAAGACGGGAATATTAACACACGACTGTATAAAAAATTATGCATGTTATTTAATGTTTTTCTTTATAAACAGCATTACTAGTAAATAATGCATAAATTTAAGGAGTCCAAAGAGAAAAGGAAAATCATTTAAAAAAAAACAAAGATAACAGAAAGTACTGCCGCCATACCAACATTCTCTTTTAATAAGAAGCTTCAAGAATTGCTATTATTCTCTCCAGCCAAATTTCGTGAAATAAATTGGAAACAAATAAATTCGCTTATTATCAATAATTAATTTCAACAGTAGTACGAAGACCTTTAGTGAATCACAACTTACACAATACTATTTTACTGTAAATGATATTGCATAGAAAAGACGTATTTGCACGCATTACTTGAAAAAAGTATTCTAAAAAATAAAATGGATGGCAGGCAGTATAATCTTAATTTTGAACAAGAGGTACACAAACCTAAATATTAAAAAAAACTGAACTTTATTTTAACTAAAACATTCAAGACTCTTAACTTTGGCGAGATAAGCACTAATTAACTTTTGAATATTTCATTCAAAATGCAGAGAAGTCATCCCAGTTTGCAAAATACTAATGACTGGTCTACTGTTTTTTTACCTTAATGAACAAAATCACATTTACATGAAGACTTAGTAAGGTTGGTGTCTCTGGTTTCGACCACCACCACTTCCGCCTCCGCCGCCGCCTCCTCCTCCTCCGCCACCTCCACGTTGTTTGCCACCAGTATATCCACCGCCCCCACCTGCGCCTGCAAAATTAATTAATAACAGTCGTCTTTGTCAATATATATTATGATTTTACACATGTAGGTACACGAAAACTATTAACTCTTATCTAAACTGGCAGGTGTATCAATAAATCGAAGTTTAATTAGTATACGTTTTAAAACTTTTTAAAAAGCTGTATTCTTAAATTCAGAAACCTATGTATACCGGCTTTATAAAGGCAAGTGCTAGTAATATGCATCTGTGGTTCTAAATGTCACTGCTTTAATAACTGAAAATTTTCTGTTAAAACTTGTACCTGAATTAACGTTCACTGGGTGTAACTGAATTCTGGTAGATTCCAAATATCTTTTGTATTTCTACACATACCTTAATGAAATTTGGCGAGGTATTTTCTGGAAATAAAATGCACAAAACCATGATTTAAAAAAAATCCATTTCCGGTTTAACCAGAAATCACTTTTTTAAGTCTTTTTCTCACACTCCTTGCATGCATAAGTCACTATTATGAGATGATATTGATTTGATGGGGGTAGGTACATCTTACTGAACGCGTTCTGGTCGTTATTAACAATGGTAAATAAGCAACTTACTTGCCCGAATAGCGATGGGAAGTGGAGAAATACAATATTTTCAAAATGATAATTAATAAAATTCAGTGAAAATTCCTGAAACTATTCTAAATTTACCAAAATACAAAACCAGATCATTTTTTTCTGTGGATTGTAGTAGTTAAATGGATTATAAGAGTAGATAAAATGTTATAAATACGCAACTGAGATGTAATCATATATTTGCTGTTGCCCTCACCAATGGTTGGGCACATGCCAATCCTCGACTAGTAGATAATAATTACATCCTTTGCAGCATAATTAAGTACTTTTCTAAATGAAAAACCCTGTATATATTTTTACATATTTTGGGCAGTCTCTAAATTCAGAGTTTAATGATATAGAACATGTACAGATTTGCATTGGTAGTCATTTGTTTAATGAATATTGAAAATGCTGATTTTAATCTTGTATAATAAGTAAGCTTTTGATCGTCAAGTCACAAAAAGGCATAAGAATAATATAAAGGGGTCACAAAAAATTCCAAAAAATGAGTCGACTATAGCCTTGCTTTTTTTTGGGGTCAATATATCAATACTGGAATAAAGATTTAAACAAAGATTCATTTGTTTTAAATCAGGATCTCCCAGAACACCTTTTTGTTTTTAATATTTATTAAACAAAAGAATATCAATCAAAACCTGGATATCTTATACACCATTAAACTCTGAATTTAGTGACAAACATTGGAAATACTGGGAACGGAATTTTTACTAAAGATCCATAGTTTTATGAATTTCATTTCCAGGAAACACCACACCAAATGCAAAAGATATTTGGAGTCTACTAGAATTCAGTTGCACCCGGAATTTGTTTCTTAAAATATCGAATTAATGATATTTTACAAATGTTCTAATTTCCAATATGATTATTCCATGCATTTCTGCCTCGTTTACACCCACCAATTTACAATAAAGTGTATAATATACTACTATAATTACATTATTTTACAAACAGGCACAAAACCCTGTTATTACTTCTCTATGTGGAAAGGTCGGGCAAAGAATAGTCAGTTCTGGACAGGATGTAAATAAAATAAGACAAAAGTAAATGACGTGAATCGTAATAGGTTTATTTTGTTGTCAAATTGTTAAATCATCCCACAACTTAGGTTCAAAGTTTTTAATTTGGCAAAGTTGTAACCAATCTTAAAAAAATAAAAAACCGAAGAAAGGTATACGTTGTCTAGAGAACAGGCTGCATCATCAAGAATGCCTCAGGTGAATAAATCGTCATATTTGACGCTTACTTGCAATATATTTGCTGAAGGAATCTTAGTAATCTATTTGATCCTTACTTATAATAATACACTTGATATGACACTATGATAACCTATGACCTACTGGTTAAAGGTTTTTTGGAACACCTAACGATTTCATAAATTTTATTTATTATTTACCATTGTTCCTAGTATAAATGAACACACTTTCTTTTATTTCTATTTTATACAGGTCTCCATTATGATGTGCAAAGAGTTTGTAAAGAAATAGCGAAAACAAAATCTAGATTACGTATTGTACAACTTCTGCATAGTGATTGTTTGAAAGCAATCTGGCTCAAAACGTTTGTCAATTTTGATTGTAAATCATTTATTAAGAATATATTTTCTAACCACCAATCAGAAAATTCATTCCATTGCCAAAAAAATATTACATACATTAACTAACTTAACATTCCTATTAAATCAATTTTTAAAAAATGGATTTCCCAATAATTAAATTAAAATTAATTTTTTTTTGAAATCAACAAATTTACAGAAATTAATGCAGGAGTATGATTACTGGGACCTTATCTAATATATAAGTGGAACCAGAATAAATGAACAAAAACGCATATAAAATAATATGTGATATCTACTTCTTATAGGGCATTACATATATTGATGAAATTACATCCCACTAACTGCCATGGACAATAATGTCAAATTGTAAATAATGGCCAACACCATAATCCCACTCATGGTAGAAGGATACCTCTATATTACAAATATGGAAATAAGTAGACTGAGCGCTAATCGTGAACCGAGATTTTATGGAATAGAAATAAATTATTTTAATAAAACAAAAGTTAAAGCTACATTTAACGGATTTTATTTAATATAGGTATAACACAGTTTCTTTGTCGGCAAAATATTCACTACCGAAATATGAATGATACATACATGAACTTTGTTTTCAATTTTAATTATTTTATACAAATAGCAAAACTAAAATAATTTTCTAAACTGGTCTCTTAAATAGAGAACTTTTTCAATGCATGCATAATTGCAAGATACATCATTAAACTGAGTTACATTTTAAAGTGAAGAAGAGTAGGAAAGAGCATTTTATTGTTTAAAATATTATTTGGGAAAATGAATCTCCCAGCAAATACTTCACTATTCTTGAATGGATGTTTTCCATTAAATTTCTCAGCATATTCAACTTCTTCCCTTATATTATTCTTGAGGTCCTGGATCATACATGAACGAATATAAATTTTAGACTTCAAATAGGTCAAGCATGTGATACAGACTTATTTTTGAAATGTTATTGAATAATGAACTAGTAAGATTGAGTATTCTCAAGATTTCCGATTACTAAGTACCTTTTTTGAGAACTGCTACCGCAGCTATCAAACAAATATTTAGTTAGTCAAGGTCTACTATTGAAAATTAATACGAAATTGTGCCATGAGAGTAATTTTAAATAACATTTCTGGTGACTATGATAAAAACAGCTATTTTACGTATCTTTTGACAACCGTAGTGTCAATTTATAATAGGCATTTGTCAATAGAGTTTTTGAGCATCGCACGCTAAGAGTACGGTAACGCTAACACTAACGTCATTGCTAAGTATAACAATGTTGCTTAGCAAAGGAGTATGTTGCCTAGCAAAGACGTTACCGTTAGCGTACTCTAGCGTATAGTGCTCTAAAACTAGAGTTCTTTGCTAAGAAAAACAATATGTTGCTTAGCAAAGACGTTAGCGTTAACGTACTACAGCGTATAGTGCTCTAAAACTCTCTACTCTCTATTTACTATTTAACGGCCGCTGTAGTCACTGGTTTGTTTAAATTGCAAGCGCATTATTTTTTAATTTATAGCTTTATTAATCACATGAATCGAAACTATTTAAGCGAACTTTGTTTCATTCATTTTCTTGTATAACAAATTAATATAGTAAAAATACAGGGTGTCTCTAAGTCTCTAAACCTAGTACCATAAATTTACCAGCGGCTTCCTGACGCAAAAATAAGACGAAAATGTCTATAAAAATTATGTCCTAAACCGCAGCATAAGGAAGCTACACGTCTTTGAAAATGGTGTTAAAAAAACGGAAAACAATTGCATTTTAAAAACGGTTTGAGATAAAAAATCGAAATTTTGCATGCAGCCTAACCTATTGAAGCGTTATGATTGATTTCAACAAATAAAACCCGAATAGAACCCTAAAACACGATATTTGATTTTTACAAAACTTCCCCCACTCTATTTCCAAAACTATTGACACTACGGAAAAAATAAATAGAACCTTTTTTGCAGAGAATTAACTCTAGTATAATTTTCTGTAAGGCTAGTGTTTCGCTAAACTCAATATTTTCCGAAATATTTAAGGAAAAGTTAAAAATTGGACCTTTGGGGACTTAGTATGTTATGCAGGACACTCGAATGAACAACTGTCAGCTGTGCCAAATTTCAAAACTTCGGGATTTTTTTCTTCTGTTTTGGCTAATTTGACTGGGCTAGTTGTCATGATGAAACGTACAGTTTGTCATGGCAACGCGTGCAAAATTAAAAGTTCAGTACAGCTCCACCAAGCTTACAAATGCTTTGGAAAATGTCAACTAAATTTTAAAAGACAAAGCGCGACAATACGTCAATCAATAGCAAACAATCCTACTTAAAAGTACATTCACTGGAAAAATTCAATTGACGGTTGAAATTTTAATAATTTCAATTTTGACTGACATTGATATTACATTCTTCTCCTAGGACTTGATTCTTAATTCAAGTCTTGTTATTATTTAAATATAAGGTGCTAAGGGTGCATCTACGTCATCAATCGCATTTTTTGGTAATTTTGTAGTACCAATCTTGAAACAGTATAAAACTGTTTTTTTTTTGTGAATTACGTATTAAAAGTATGTTTTTTATAAGCGCATAAAATGTTAATTTCTAGGTATTATTTTTATTAATTAGTTGTATTCATATTATTCCTGCAAAAAATACAAACGTTTACTAATAATTATTTTTTTCGTCCTAGAAGTTTCTAATCAAGCACATGATCGTTGTTTTTTTTATTGTGTTTATATTACATTAAAGCAAACGACGAAACAATAAATAAATATAAACAGAGTAATTCGTGACGTCATGGACGCCATTACAAAATTGATGGCGTAGATGCACCCTTAGCGTGCCCCAAGTATTTTGTTAGTACCAATAATAAATGAAAAGTATTTATAATTACTTAAATTTGCCGCCTAAGGGCCGATTTTACAATACTGGTATAAACCTGGAAAAAGCTATTCTTCCGACAACTGCCATAGTTACAATTGGTACAAAAAATGTAACCATGGTAATTGTCTGAGGAATAGCTTATTCCAGGTTTATACCAGTATGAACTGGTTTGAACCTGGAACAAACTATTACTCCGACAACTGCCATGGTTACAATTGTTACAAAAATCGTAACCATGGTAATTATCCGAGGAATAGCTTATTCCAGGGTTATATCAGTATTGTAAAATCGGCCCTTAAATGTTTCTATTTTGACTGTACTTCGAAAAACGCATCAGCGCCAGACACGCCCCCTTTGTAAACTTGGTAGAGCTGTATAAGTATTACCCTTGGCCTGCGTTCATAAATTGTTACCCCGGATATGGTAAGGTAACGTGGGGGAAGAGGGGTGAAGATGGCGTCATTGCCCAGCGTAACCTTGAGGGAACAATAAATTTTGAACACAGAAATGGCGGGAAATCTGTGGTGGGAAAGTTTGACATTTCAGCTTCTCAAAAAAATTGAAGATATTATAATTCTTCAGGAGTAATATCCATATCATAAATAATATAAAACGCTAAAAACGCAAAGATAAAACGTTTATTATTCTTTGACGTTTATATTATTTTATGATCCATATTTTGTTTTAAATAATGTTTGACAACAAAATCTTTTAAACAAATCACAAACTAAATATTTTGTAACGAGATTTCTGCACACTTTGTACAAAATAAACTACTTATTAACTTATCTGAACCAAAATATTATTTCAAACATTTAATAGTTACATCAAGTTTGCTTTGCGCATGCTGGGTAATCTTTAACCCACTCTTGAGCAGGGGTAAGAAAGCGATTCCCCTGGGGGATTCTCTCGAGTTTCTGAACGCAAAATAGGCGTGGTCAAATGTTACCCTGACACGCCCATATATTTTCTGAACGGCTTGGGTAGTGCCCGGCCATTCGCCAGACATTCACCAAGTAATTTATGAACGCACCCCAGAGGAAAAAACAATGGGTCAACAATAATTTTAGTTACTAATTGTACGTGTCTTTATTATTACCTCAATAGACATGGCAAATGAAAGGTTTCAAATTAATGCCCTGACTTTTCTAACCGATATAATGTAGTTAGTAATTTGAGTGCTTTTGAGGCTTTCTTAACGACTTCGCTGTTTCAACATTAAAAAAGTAAACTGAATTTTTAATAACTCTTTTTTCTTTCCTTTAGTTACCGAGGTTTGACTTCACATATTACTATCTGCGGAAGACGAATGCTTATAAGGGCCAGTTTTATAAAGTCTGGTTGACCGACGGTTATCTCAACCACGATCAATTGTCATGGATACGATTGTGTTTTAAGAATCGTATCCTTGACAATTGCTCGTCGTTGAGCCAACCATCGGTCAACCAGATTTTATAAAACCGGCCCTAAGTGCATTTTTCTTGAAAACGGCACACTTTGTCGATATGAAACAATATACAGGGTGTCCCGAAAATGGTGCAAAATATTTATGGGGCGTTGACAAGGGAGTAAGGGAAAAATACAAAAAAAATTCTACCTGCCGTGCTTTTGTAGTTATTAACCGAAAAAGATGTGCACAATCTGGCACATCGACATTTTATAACTTGAAGCTATTTATTTTGATTGTTACCTACTCATTATTACCTGGGAAACCATAAGACTGGTTTTTGAACAGAGCACAATGTTGCCAGAATCATTTTCGCGCTATCTCGATGTAAAAATGTCCAGTAATAATTTAATAATTTGTAATTACCTCCGTGCTTTTTTGCAATTTTTAAAATTTGGAAACAATAAAAGACATTATTTTCTACAAATAGAGTACCCTTAGTCAGTTTCATTTCCAATTTTTAAAAAGTTACAAGTGTTAAGTTTACATCTTCATATCTTACAAATTTGAGCGAAAAGATTTTTTTTTTAACATTTTTCTCAGGCTTGTTTAGCGGTACTGAATAGCGTACCATATACAGGGTGTTTCTTAAATGGCGGACACGGAGAGCACTACGCGATTCTCATTCTCATCTTTAAACTGAGTTGAAAAAGTATAGGCGATTTTGTCCTAATGTATTTAGTTTCCGAGTTATTCGCATTTTAGAAATTTTAAATTTGACAACATTGCGCATGCTTGCACGGACTTTGTTTTAAACGGTTGCTGTTTTAATAAGGCAGTATGAACAAGTTTCCTAGGTAATAACCTCATAGCTACAATGCACTGTTGCAACATATTGAAAAAAAGTTTAACAACAGATATTTCTCAGAAAGAATGTCTGCGGAGGAAGGAATACAACGTATGAAAAATTCCAAATTTATTAAGATTTAATGATTGATGAACAATGCGGAACGGTTAAAATTTACCCGTTTTTCCAATGCATAAAGGAATTGAATCTCAATCTTTGACTGAGAATAACTCTGAAACTAGCGAAGAACGGGCATTATTGTATTATATTTTTCCAATTGGTATCAGGAGGGGAATGTAGTACTGTGCTCCGTGTCCGTGGAAGTCAAAATACATATCTGTCTAGACATAATTTTGATTTTTCTTATAGAAATAATAAATATTAAATAAAATATCGAGTATAACTGGAAATAATAAAATGTATATGCTCTATTACGTATTTCGGCACCAATGTACAATAAGGTGCAAATGTAATGTTGAAAGTAGAAAAGTAGGTAACATGTTGAACAGGCAATACTATCACCGACAAACGTTTACCTACCTGCTACTTGCGACATTACATTTGCGCCTTATTGTACTAATCGTCAAAAGCATATAAGATATAATAACAAATGAATAATGATTTATGCCATCTACATTGATCTATCACTACCAACGCAGCTGACGTTCTTCAGAAAAAGGAATACAGCGTATGAAGTAATTCCAAATTTGTTAACAATACAGAACGATAAAAAATAAAATAGCTTAGAAACTAGCAAAAAAAAAACAAGGGAGGGGAACGTTATAGCACAGTATATAGCTTATAAGGACAGTAGTCTCATTCCGCCTTTAAAATGTACCAAATTCGTTTGCGCATTATCAACTCCTGGGTAGCTGCGCAGTAGGTTTTTGCGTTTTGATTTCAAAAATTCAAATGTCAATTTGACATGTATCATAATTACCACAAACAGTTCGCGTAGAATATTATGTTACCTACAATAGTAAAAAATGTAAGTGAATGAAGTTTTTAAAGTAATATGGTTTATTTAAGCTTTGTTATACCTCCAACAATAACGACACGACAGGTATCACACTAACTATAATACTCTTTGGTATATCCTAGACAATCCTTTTTATTGGCACAGAGATGATAATATTGTCCTACGAGAGATTTAACTTTGGTTGGTTAGGTACCTAGGTTACATTAATCAGGTATGAAGTGGTGACCGCCACTCGTGCGCGTGTCATTTTCAACTGTCGCGCCAAGATTTGGTCGCTAACGTCAACTCGTGGGTAGCTGCGCAGTAAAAACTTATCGCCTCCAACATCAAAGGTGCCGACAAGGAGTGAGACTACTGTCCTTTTAGCTATATACTGTGGTTATAGTGTGCTCGGTCTCACACTAGTTTAGAAACAGCATGTGTTTATCAAATAATATGTATTTCTAGGTTCGAATTTTACTACAAGTCTTTAATATTATAGAAGGCAGTAGGTTTTACTTGAATTTCATACCCATCTAATTGCAGGAAATATAAAATATATTAAGTTTAGAATCCTAAAACCATTCTCTATGAAGTGGCAGAGTTCCCTGGATATTGAAAGAAAAATTTTATCTATACAATTAGGTTCTTTAGAAAAGAAGGTTACATACTGGCAGTAACACACAACTGGTAAGTGTACTAATGTAGATACAGACAAGTTTAATTTTCGAAAAAGCAAGTTTTTCCCTGATCAAGCCCACTTTCATGTGAATAGAGCTGTGAATACTCAAATTTTCGATATTGGAGTGTGCAGATTCCACAATCGATATACGAGGAGCCACTTCACTCACCTCAAATCACAGTGTGGGCTGTCATCAGATGCCAGGGTAGCTGGGGCCATTTTTCTACAATAGGAGTATGTATGCCTTCAATTCTACATGTGCTCCAACCACAGCTTGTACTCATCATAGAAAACTAGCCAGAATCCTTTCGAAGCCTTGTTGACCAAAATTGGTTGATGGAAATTTTTCCTATCACATTGATGGGTTGTAATAATTCTTCTAATTTGCCTTCAGCTTTATATTTACCTGACTTAACACCGTATATTTTGGTTTGATGTTGGGTTTAACAGCTGTATTTAAACTTGACCTGTTGCCAATCTCAAAAAATCTCTGCGCATAGATTGAGCAACATTTAAATGACTACATTGAGCTATTTTTCTTTTATGAACGCAAATGTGAGATTTCTAGTCATTCCCAGCATTAACATGAACAAAATACAGGGCAAGTCTGCTAAGAAGAATCACCTACATATTTGTGTTATTTGAAGTATTAACGTAATTTTGCTTGGGTAAACTATAACGGTATCTGGTGGACCTCACTGTAGTAAGAAAAAACGCCTCTACTATCGCACCTAATAATTTAATATGAATTTCATTGCGCGTCAATTTTAAAATTCATTCCGTCAAAGTCAAAATACGCATACGTCGTGATATAATTTGTATTTTTCTTGTTCGTATTTCTATTTTATAACAATAATCTCTAATTTCACGCACTTTCTCCTGAATGTCGGATGTTTTTAGGTTTCACTATAATAGGCAACTCCATGTACATGCACCACAAAACGTCTGGCTTATATATTATTAATAAAGAAGTTATCTCTGACATGCGCAGTCAAATATTTTTTTAAGTTTTACCACTGAGGCATAATATTTTTTTTCTCCAAACGTCATATAAGTGTCATTCAAATGACAGAATGTAGCTAGTAGAAGTTTCACTTATATGCTTAGGCAGATAAAGTACTTATATGCCTAAGCATTTAACTTTTATGGTGGGTTGCTACGGTAATATCTGTCTATCAGGCAATGCGATTTTCGTTATTAAGTGTAATGTTTCCCGAAATAACCTTGTTAATTAGATGCTTATTTTTATATTATAATTTTACACGTTTGGAGAAAAAATTACATATATTATTCGGAGTATAAGCACTTTATGTGCTTCGGCTGATTTGGCTGCCTCACTAAGATCAGCAATCAACCAGCCTCAGCACATAAAGCTTTGCTTATACTCCTAATAACATAAATAATTATTAGTTAAGGTCCGATCGGCAAAAATCAAATAAAGCTCCACCAAGCTTACAAATGCCGCGGAAATGACTGGCATTACGTTGATTCGGTACGGCACCATCCTTTTCGCCCCGTTCTTACCTATAGACTGATCTGACTTTCGAAATTTTTTGACATCTGTAATATACTTGGACTGAACCGAACGGGACGAAACCGAACCGACGCGACGTAATGCGCGGGCTGCCATTCATTTCCATGTATTTTGATGTTTGCAAATCGGACGGTTCCGAACCGAACGGAACGGAACCGAACAAGTGCGCGCGGACCTTTACCTGGACAAAATTGTTTTACTTTAAGGGCCGCTCGGAGAAATTTTAGTTAAAGAAGATGGACCCACCTAGCCATTTCATTTCCTGCTTTTTACCCAACATGTAGAAATATAAAGAAAACTAAATTCATTTTCTTAAAGAGAAAACATTATTCAACAGACTCCATTGGTTGAATTTATGCATCAATATTTAAGTTATTGGCAATTAAAATCGTAAAATTTTTGTGAATACGTCATTTTATTACGTTATAATACGTCAATTTTTAACAAAAATGTTACGATTTTAGCTGCCAATAACTTAAATATTGATGCACATATCATAAATTCAACCAATGGAGTCTATTGAACAATGTTTTCTCTTTAAGAAAATGAATTTAGTTTTCTTTATATTTCTATATTTTGGGTAAAAAGCAGGAAATGAAATGGCTAGGTGGGGCCATCTTCTTCAACTAAAATTTCTCCGGGCGGCTCTTAAACCAATATTTTAATAATGGCTAAGAATATTATTTATTGCAGACTTGTGTGATACCATCCCAAAAATAATAAACTTAACTTCAACTACAAATAGTATTTGGAGGACTATTCAATGAATCAAAGCTAGTTTTAAAATTAAAAATGTTTAAAATTTAGTAACAAAACTGTAATAATGTAAATTTTTGCACGATCGGTCTTTTTTGTTAACTTACTAGATTCGATGCCAGAACAGTAAGCTGCATTTACTGGTTGCTAGGTGTAACAAAGCAGTAAGTAATTCACTTACCGTTCTAGAACAGTAAGTAGTATAGTTCATTGTATTGCGGACATGATAACTATGGTTACCGTGGTTGTCAGTCAATTTATAAAAAAATAAGGTTATATAGGTACTTTCATCATTTTGAAATATAACTATTTTAAATAAATTTTTTTTATTGCGATCGTGCAAAAAACGTTATAAGCATGTCGAACGTTAAGAGTTACCGGTCTCCGACAATAATTGGGGTCGTCGCTTCGCTCCTCCCCAAACAATTGTCGTCGACCGGTAAACATCCCTTACCGTTCTTAATACTTAATATACTATTATGAAATTGTACATTTGTTGTTAAAAAATAATTTTTGTAACCATCAGATGGTGACAGATTCTGTCATGAAGATCCGTCATGTGTTTAAAGTATTCACTTTAGTACTAGTACAATATTCGCTGCAATTGACAACTATAAAGTGTTTTATACTTAAGAGTGCAGCGTTGGTCTTATGGGGATCGGTGTAGTCACATATTATATTCTCTGGAATTAGTTACAACAAACCACCAAATACAGTAGGTGTGTAAGAGCAACGTTCGGCTACGCTGTGCAGTTTTGAGCCATTTAAAAAGCATTGCCCTATACCGCACTCTAAGTATGAAACGATTTATAGTACAATATCTACTACAATTTAATTTTGAATGTTTTTGAAATAACAAATCCTTTGATTTTATTGGTCCGCTTTTGACAGATGATAGATTAATTATTGAATAGTCCATGCTATTCTCTTTAACACTATATTTTTAAAAAAGTGATTGTAGAAAACATTACTAAAAAAAATTGAAAAAGTAATACCTACTTATGTAAACCAAGGTACAAATTATATAATTTTTTAAAATTAAAATTTTTGTGATATTACAGATTACTTTCTTACCACATCATAATGTGTTATGTTAAGACTGTACTTATGTGAATCCGAGTACTATTTACTTTTTTTTAATGCTATTAAGTAATAACAGCTTCAGAAATCACTTTTTAAAAATAATAGGGTTAAAGAGAATCAAAATGCAAATGATAACCATCCATAAAAGTATAGTTATTTCTGCTACAAGGGTTGTAAGTATTATTTATTAGTCGAGGACTGGCAAAAATCAGAGACTATTCAAATTTACTTACTTTTGGAGTTGCATAAGGGACTTACAATGCAGGGGTGAAAAAAAAATGTTTACCTAAGTAACTAACAAATGCATTGCATCTTGTCAGCAAAGCCTAAAATTAATTTCACCGCACTATACATAGGAGTGGATGGCCATATAGCCTATGCAAACAGAATTAATTTAATACTTCAGATAACAGAGATATCCAAAAAGAATTATTTCTGTAATAATTATTTATGTATCGCGGGCATTTATGAACCACAATGTGAAAATGCGTGAATGTAAACACGATCCCCTGCATAAAATAATTTGTGTATATTCACTGATTTAGGCAAATTTTCAACACGTTATGGCTTTTTTATCATTCACTGGGCTTATAAAATTTGGCCTATGAAAAATACATTTTGAATGTTCTTCTGATAGTTTTTCCTAGAGATACATCAAAATCAAGTCATCGAAACAATAGAAGATAGTGTTTTGATTTTTTGTTGGTAAGTTTGGTAAACTTTAAAACATTTTCTATTCTTGGATACCACTATCTGCAATGCAATACAGTTTTATAATATTCAGGTGAAAATTTCGCAGAGGGCAGCGCACATGCGAGATGTCATTGTAAAGTGAATATTAAACATTTATGAAGGATTGCTCAATAAAACGTGTATAAATTTCATTTACATAAATTTGCTGACTATCTTGTCTGCAAACTTTTAGAGACTACATATACTGCGCACTAATTACTATAAATATATGTATAATGAACATTGCGACATGTCAAATTATTTTAACAGACGTTCACAGAGCAGTAATGAAACTGTTGGCAACAGTCAGTTTCTAATTATAAATAAATCACCGATGTATGGCTAGTGTACAAAACCACCATTGTTAATTAATAAAAATTTACTTCAAACAACCCATAAAAACATTCAAAATCCGTTTTACTCCATTGAAGTGATTTTCTTTGAAATATTACTATAAAACAACATAAAATTTAGCTGCCTTGTACATAATTCTACCAGTTGCAAAAGCAGCTAATAAATGAAAGTACAGAAGACTAAAAAGTTGCTTATAAAATATTTAAAAACTATTAAAGACGAAAAAGCCAACAAAGATTAGCAAAACTGAAGTTAACTGCAAAACAGCCAATGTGTTACATGGAATAATAACTGTAAACAATCTCAAAAATGGATTTATACAACAAGAAATACAGGAAAAAAAAACTTCAATGGAATAATATAATAAGATCTCCCCCATTTATAATATATTGAATATAAGAGAGTAATTAAGCAAAACTGATAGATGAACACATTGTTAGTTCTTTGCAGACATAAATAAAAACACAACATAGTTGTCGATTGTAATTGGTAATATTATATATTATTATTATTGCCAACAGTATACATACAAGTAACCCTCACCTGGTTAGTGCTAATTCAGAATAGCACTGGTCATGAATATATATCATCAAACCTTGAGCCATGTAAATACAGCGTGTAAACTTTAATTCGGCCATTATAAGGCCCAATTGCACCAATTACACTTAAATAATAAGAGTAGCTTAAAAGTTTTAATTGCCATGGATACAATTGTCATTAAGAATTTATTGTATCCATGGTAATTAAACTTTTAAGTGTAACCGGTGCAATTGGGCCTAAGTATCTTGGAAATCATAACAGATAGAAGATCGGTTAAATTAAACAAAAGTTACCTATTTTAGAGGACAGTTTGAACACAGTTTCAAAAGTTTAAAAATATTCAAAGCTTTAGATAAAATCAAAACATTGATTCCCGTTTTTTTAATCTGTGGTTTCTTTATTTATAACTGTAACGAATTCAGTTTTTGCAGTTTAGTGTTAACATTTTATAGGGAATTTACCGATCAATTTCATTTTTTGCTAAGACCTCTAGATTAAGAGATACAGTAGTTAACTTGTTTTTCGCTTATGACCGCCATATTGGATTTTGGCACCACTGGATAGTCAGGTCTGTTTCTTCCTTCTTCCCAAACAAGCGGTTAACACTGGGGCAAACTATTTTCGAAATTGATAATTTAGGTTATAATACATTTTTTAAAACAAATCTTTATTTGCGACTTATTTTCATTATTCAAAATCAAATAAAAGTTCAGGTGTTTATAATTTCTGTGTTTATTTTTCCATTGTGAACGCGAAATAGCAAAAATTATGCATTTTTATTAGTACTTCAAAAATAAAACTTACTAAATTGTCGTTTGTTTTGTTGGAAATAAATGATTGTATCTGTATGGCAAAGTAACCAATGCTTACTTGAAATTTTGTTTTATTATTTTACATATTTATTGTGAATATTGTATTTTATTAGATTGTAACACATGGATGTAAAGGTAATGCAAAATGCTATCTAGTGGTGGCATACAGGGTGGTGAATTGATTCATGTACCATAGGCATTCTAATGTAAATTTTAATTTTCAATTATCTGTCTGCTTCCCTAATTATTTTAAGAGCTAAATATTGTAAATAACTTTTTTGAGAAAACACCGTGTCTGTATACAGGGTTATTCAAATTCGAGGCTCACCATTGGGATCTCGGAAACCGTAAGAGATAGGAGGACGGTTAAATTGGGGCAAAGTTGCGCTATATAGTGCTGATCAATAATTAAAAAAGAAATTTAACCTATCTACCTTAGTTTTTTTATTATGGCCAAAAAACAGAAAAATGACAATTTTGTTTTTTGGACATAAGTTGGTTGTTATTAAAAAATTTGCAAATCTGTTAAAACTTTCTTTAAGCAACTTTTTAGCTGCAATACCGTAGTGGTATCAAAATTTTTCTACCTCGTTTCGGTTTTACGGAATCATCCTCAGGTTTGTTTTTTCTTATGGGCGGTATATTGGACTTTTGCAGCATCGGATAGAGTTTTTGATGGTGCTTTCAATGATGTATGACATGATGACTTTCGACTGCCAAAAACTGCTGTTATTTGCAGAAATAGTAAATTTAAATAGATTGCCATGGAAAAACTTCTCGAATTATGAAAAGGGTTATTCAAATTCGAGTTCTATGAATATCTCTGCCTCGAATTGTAGCAAATGCATGTAAAATGTTTCTTTTTAATTCCTCCCTATTGTTAATCCTGTTCTTTTAGATTTTATTTTTGAGGTTTCCACATAAAAAGAAATCTAAAGGGGACAAATCAAGTGATCGAGCAGGCCATTCCACAACTCCACGGTTGCCTATCCATTGATTATGAAAATGCTGATTGAGAAAATTTCGCACAGGAATAGTGTAATGGGGAGGTGCTCCGTCTTGTTGCGTCCATAGTTGTCCTAACTGTAATAAAGGGATGTCTTCAAATAGTCCATAAACTGAGTCCTCAAAAAATTAAGATTCCGTTCTCACTATCCGTTACTATTTCTGTAAATAACATCAGTTTTCGACAGTCAAAAGTCATCATGTTATACATCGTTGAAAGCACTATCAAAAACCCTATCCGATGCTGCAAAAATCCAATATACCGCCCATAAGAAAAAACAAACCTGAGGATGATTCCGTAAAACCGAAACGGGGTAGAAAAATTTTGGTACCACTACAGTATTGCAGCTAAAAAGTTGCTTAAAGAAAGTTTTAACAGATTTGAAAAATTTTTAATAACAACCAATTTATGTCCAAAAAACAAAATTGCCGTTTTTGTGTTTTTTGGCCAAAATAAAAAAACTAAGGTAGATAGGTTAAATTTCTTTTTTAATTATTAATCAGCACTATATAGCGCAACTTTGCCCCAATTTAACCGTCTTCCTATCTCTTACGGTTTCCGAGATCCCAATGGTGAGCCTCGAATTTGAATAACCCTGTATAGGGCGTTTTGTGAGGAACCCTCCATATTCAAATAATGCGTTTAGGGGGACCTCAAAAAAAACAAAAAAGTTTAGTAAACATATGGTCAAATGTCAAACGTTACTGAGATAGAAGTTTGTGTCTACAGAAACCATAAAATTAAGAAAATTAAAATCAATCTTAAACAAAAATCACTTATGCCTTGGAATTACTGAAATAATAGTTATTTATATTATTAGGAGTATAAGCAAAGCTTTATGTGCTGTGGCTGATAGGTTGACTGCCGATCGCAGTAATCAGCCGAAGCACATAAAGCGCTTATACTCCGAATAATATATGTTATGTTTTCTCCAAACGTATAAAATTATAATACAAAAATAAGCATGTAATTAAGACAGTTATTTCGGGAACCATTACACTTATACGAAAATCGCATTGCCTGATAAGACACTTTCTAGATATTACCGTAGCAACCCACCAAACAACAAATTATTTTTTGAGAAAAGTCACATGCTTAGGCATATAAAACGTTTTATCCACAAACAGACCAGAAAGTGGCGTTTTTAAATTAATATTTTGGAAAAAATTTATTTTGACATTTTGAACTGACTTTTGTCATACGTGTTGCTATAGATTTACCATTGTTTTAATTATAAGACCTATGTGTTTTATTAATATCATAAGACGTCTCTTAATAGTGGAATTATGACCTTATAATATACTGGTTGTGGATAAAGTACTTTATCTGCTTAAACATATAAATGAAACTTCTACTAGCAACATTCTGTCATTTAAATGCCACTTTTATGACGTTTGGAGAAAAACAATTTTAACAGGTTAAATTATCCTAATTTTACACAATGAATGATCATACTAATAAAAATGCTTCCATCAAACAAAAAACAACTTCATTAGGTCAATTTTATAAGAATTGTTTTTATTACATGTTGAAACTGCTTCAAACTTGCCAATCTGTCTTTGTTCCGTTGTGACAGGGAACTTTCAGATTTAGGTATTTTTCAGCAAACAGAACAGTGTACTATTTCCGGAATACCTAGTACCATTTATTTTAATAATTCCAAGGCATAAATGTTTTTTTTTTGTTAAAGTGACGATTTAACTTTGATTTTATGTTTCTAAAAAACCAAAACTTAGAATGAACACCACATGCGGATACAGTATTTTTTCATATAGTACAATATAACACTACCTTGGATTTTTATAGGAAAATTTCAGTAGTAGTTTCGGAAACATTATTGCTAGGTAAAACACGAGATCACAATTCATTTTAAAAAACGAGTGCGTCAGCACGGGTGTTTGGTATCCATTACAATTGATCTTAGTTCAGCTGAACAGAGTTTAAACTCCAATTGAAAAACTGGCACTAAGTACACAATACCCTACCAACAAGTAAACAACACTATAGCAATGGGTTTTTTAAACAGGAAGGGACATTTTTATCGAACCAAGTGGATGTATCGCGAAAAATATAATCCTATTGGCTGACGTTTCGGTTGTTGTTTAAATTTTAGCATTGAAATCCCTATAGTGGGTAAATCAATTCATCACCCTGTAAGACAATTCTGCAATTAAATAAATGTGGTATCTAAACTTTGGTTGTTTTTAACTTCTATAAGTCACGACCTTCGATTGTGTGTCCTGCACGGCGCCTCTTCTAGGGGAAAATCAAAGCCAGTCGATTGATTCTTCTAAAGTAGCGAGACGAATTTTGACGTTTACAAAGGCAACAATAACAATCTACTTGCCACAAGGAACGTCTCTGTCAAATAAATTTTAATGTCAAATTTAACTTGAAAATATCAAATTATGTCGTCATTGTTGCCTTTTTCATTAAAATGGTTTAACATTTAGCTTGGTGTCGCTACTTTAGAAAAAAAGACATTGACCGGCTTGGGAGAAATCAAAGCCAGCCGGTGTTTTAACGAAGTACCGGCACAAAGCAAAGATTTAACCATTTTGATAAACAAGGCAATAAATACGTCAAATTCTCCGTCCTCGGCGCTGCTGACGTGTTGATTTTAAATTCAAATTTGAGATGATACACTTATTTTTAAGTTAACTGTAATTGTTGACATGACTTTAAATATTGAAAAAAATAGCGGAAATTAAGAATTTATAAAGTTAAATTTGACAGAACAGGAGCCCTTTTGGCAAGTTGATCGTTATTGTTCCCTTTGTAAACGTCAAAATTCGTTCCTGTACTTTAGCCTAAAAAATTGAGTGTCTTTGGGAAATGGACGCTTTTAACGATTCAACTTCTATTACTCTAGGAACTGGTGTCGGATGAGTCTACCCCATTTTATAAAACACAATTTAAGAAGTAATACCTACTAACTGACCCCTTTATCAGAAAACAGACAGTACGGCAGTGTCGTTTTAACGAAATACGGTGAATAATATAATGCTACCAATAGAAGCGCATAAATTGCTAGACTCTAACATTAGGTCTGTTTTTGCCGCCCGCAAATTTGAGTTTAACTATAACTTCCACTAGTGCCCACACCAAGAAATCGGGTACTTATCTTTAAAACCAGTAAATTTAATATATAAGGGTGTAAATACCAACCTGAATCACCCAGTATTTTAACGCGGTTCGTTTTAATATGAGTCTAACTGATTTCATACAACACATTTCTCATTAATATCTACTAACAGATCCTCTCGACAAGAATTTGAAAATCTGGCCACATGCAGCTTAGGGCATTTAGGGCCGGTTTTATAAACTCTGCTTGACCGATGGTTGGCTCAACGACGAGTAATTGTCAAGGATACGATTCTTAAAAAGCAATCGTATCCATGACAATAGATCGTGGTTGGGATAACCGTCGGTCAACTGGACTTTATAAAACAGTATGGTTGGTTTTTCATTACACACACTTCAATCAGGTTCAAATTGTTTAAGAAGCAGGAGTAGTTAAGTGGAAGCATGACCTTTGGTTAAACTTCGCTGCTCATGCTTTGTGTGTACAGTCAGTGACAAATGTTTTCACTAGTGTTATACCACTGAACCCCATTTTCTAAGAAATATGAGAGGCAACATAACGCCGTTTTTACTGTTTTACATACGTATGTTGGTAACGCTGTTAACAAGATGAAATTTAATAGAGAAACGTATTATACTTCTCAGTACAGCGGGTTATAGTGGTATAAGGCTGGTGAAAACATTTGTCACTAACTGTACATGTGTTTGTATCCACAAATTACTATATTACCAAATAAAGTCGATTATTATTATTATTTGGATACTGATAAGTTTACAGATTTGCAGTTAACCGGCAATTATAATTTGATACATAGTAACATAACAGCAATATTTTCTATATTTGCAGTCCATATTCTAACACTTTCCACAGATCACAATATAGAGGCTTCATCAATATTAAAAATTTCCAATTCTACCAAATAAAGTTTGTTTTTGAACAAATTGCATTGCAATGCCTACAAAAAACCAACACACTGTATATAAAATTTCAGACAAAGTATTGGGTCCACACTCAGAAAAAAGGTTAATATAGTCTTATTATGGTGCATATATTGGTCAGAAAACTGAAGGGGCGTTTAGACTTAAACAGCAACGCACACACCTAGTCTGAGCATGCATGTACAGTCAGCGACAAATGTTTTCACCAGTATGATACCACTGAACACGTTTTTCTGAGAAATATCAGAGGTGGTACCTCTGATATTAACGTCGTTCTTATTGTTTTATATAAGTATGTTGGTAACACTGTTAACAAGATGAAATGAAATATAGAAATGTTTTATTTCTCAGTAAAGCGGGTTACAGTGGTACAACGACTGGTGTAAACATTTGTCGCTGACTGTACAGATACGTTGCTTCTTGCAGTTATGGAGCATGAATTTGCGTTCGCAATTGCTCCCGCTGTGAGTCAGTAACCCATTAGTTTATAGTGTGTCCATTTCCAAGCTAGAACGCATGTAAACAATGATACATATGTGATCACCACGTGCATGGTTAGCAGTTGCATGTTATTGGTCGTTGAGATTGCCGCGTTACCTTGTGTAGAAATGGTGAGAGAGTATTTTCAATTTTAATATTTTTGTTTATTATACTAATTGCAAAAATTTGTTTTAAGAAGTAGTTCAAAGTATTACTCAAGAATCATAGCTGAAATGGATGAAAGGTTTGCAGAAAATATCTAATACTGCTTTGTATATTCTGTTCACGTTAACTCTAAATGCATTTGTTTACGCGCGCTCTAGCTTGGAAATGGACAGACTGTAGTACTCTTTAATCAAAAGAAAATAAATATCTAAGGGAAAAAAATGGGAAAGGCGTTAGTGAATGACACAACTTTATATTAAAGTAAACTTTGTTTTTTTTAACCATGGTCTGGATGTAAACAAAACCACGTGATAATTTCTAAAACGTCATCGCAATGCAGCGCTGTGATTGGTAGTTGCAGGAGAAGATTTCACTTCTTTACTGTAGGAGTAGTTACCTTCGATTCGTGCATTAATTGCAGTTGCATTTGTCATTATCTGTGTATGCTATCTAGTGTTTTAGTATTTTGAGTCATTTAAAATGGTATCGTCGCCCAGTGAAACTATTCTTTGCAGCTATGGTTTAAACTTCCCCGCGCAGTAGTTTACGTAAGATACGCACTACTGTAAACATACACTAGAAATGATCACGTGGTTTTGTTTACATCCAGGCTGTTAGTAGTTAAATTGAACAAGGTATAGAGCATTCTACGGAATTTCACATTTGATGGATGTTTTACTGTTTAATTATGGCTATAATCAACTTAATTATTTACTGAATAATACTATGGATATGTGCGATTCTGTAGTTCGAATTTCCTACAATCGTCTATTAATTGAAGGGAATTAAGAGCTACTCCATTTCATTTATAATAGCATTTATTACCAACACATAGAGCGAGCATCCATAAATAAACACGTTCAAACTAAGCACTCACGACACACAAGTTTCCCTTGAGCACCTACCAGCAGTTAGCTCACATACATTCGCAACTAATGCCCCAGAAGGTGATGGTTTGTGAATGGTCAGGCACAGGCATTTACACTCGGACATACATCAAGTCTCAGCCTGTGTGTGTATGTTTCTGTTCAAGTCTAAACACCCCTTAATGTGAACGGCTGTTGTTGCATTTTTCTCGTGGACGTTTTCACGACAGACAAAAACTTAATTGTCTAAATGATATCACAAAAGCAAGTTACCCATACGATAACTTTAATAACTCGCCAATCTACTGCACCAATACAAATGCATTTCAATTACAATTCGTTAGCCGACCCCTCTTGGTGAGTAGTACAAACAAAATAAGCCCTATCACATAACTTTTGCTGAAGCAAATAATAAATAAACTTGGCACACCTTTACGCAGCACCCACCATAGGGGTAGAGTAATATGGTTATGACGTACTTTGTACTACCCTTCACTATTAAGGACATCCAGCAGAGTTAAGTGACCAAATGTCACTGGAACGCTTTACTGTTACATTACATGGATAGTACACTGAAATGTTATAAAAGTTTTCTTAGGTGACCTACGAGTAGGCTCATCTATTGCCACCTCTGACTAAAGTGTGTATTATTGAAAGAATTACAAGAATCCATAAAAATGTATTAGATGGGTTACTGGTTAAGTGGGCGATATTCAGGAATTCCTTTCCGCATGTATTTCAATTACACCCCGTATAGTCAGTCAACTTACTTTAAACTGGCAAGTATATTATGATTGTTGAAATTTTTATGGAGATTTTATCTTTTTTTTAAACTCTAGAATAAAACTACCTACCCAAAGAAATTTTTATAAGTGACTGTTACTACTATGGATATTAATCAAAATTAAATATAGTAAGACTATTCAATTCATCCCTCACCCATCAGGAATTGATGAATAAAATCGACGGAAGATATTTCAAAGTCAATCAAAATGAATTGTAGTGATATTGTACTAATATTCCATTGCAGCGGATATTGTACTAGTACTAACGTGAATATTTTCAACAACTCCAATATCTTTTATGAAAGGGGCTAACAAAAATTATTTTTTTAACAAGATTAAAAGTACAATTTGAAGAATGTATATTATTACCATTTTGTATTTAAATTTTAACAGTTTTTAATTTTAAAAAGGGGTTTAATTCACTGAATAGTCTTTTAAACCTTGTTCGTTTTAACGACGGCCTGGATGTAAACAAAACCACATGATAATTTCTAAAACATCATCGCAATACAGTGCTGTGGTTGGTACTTGTAGCGAGAAAATTTCACCGCTTTACTGTAGAAGTATTTACGTTCGATTCATGCGTTAATTACAGTTGCATTAGTCGTCATCTGTGTATGGTAACTTGTGTTAGTATTTTGTGTATGCATTTTGATTTATTTAATATGGAATTATCGCCTAGTGAAACTATTGTTTGCAGCCATCATTTAAACTACCGCGCGCGCTAGTTTACATAAGATACGCACTACTGTAAATGTACACTAGAAACAATCACGTGGTTTCGTTTAGATCCAGGACGTAGTTAAAACGAACAAAGTTTAAATACTATTTGCAGTCAAAGTTAAGTATTTCATTATCATTCACATTCGTGATGCCTACTACCTACAAGATAATTGACATATCTTTTAACTATTTGTATTAGATATGAATACTTTGTAAATCTTGCCACAATTGTTTAACCAGCGGCACAGTTACGGAGTGGCCCTTAGGTAAAGTCACTGATTATTTGAAATTTATATTGTTCCCAAGAATCGATTTACAAATCAAATTTAGAAAAAGTACTCTTGCAATTTTGTTGTTGAATTGTGTTTCTGTCATAATTGCCATTTTGCTTGGAAATATGTTTCTATAACAATCGCAAATATAATGATTAGTTTTGTCAAAAATGTTTGTCTGAACATACTGACAGTAGTGTATCTAAATTCCTTGCATTTCTTTAGAGTTAAAATATGTTATAAATTCTGAATTTTATGATTGATTACAATAATAATCTAAACAAAACATCATAAAATTAAAATAAAAAATTCAAGATTTTAGTTTCAGAACAATTAATAGCAACTGTTGCGAAACAAAATTTTTCAAACTGTACCATCGGCATATGCAAAATGTTCACTTCATTTTGGTTTTATGTTTACTTAACAGAGTACAATTTAATTCGCAGGCAACTGGCAACAGTTAATACTAAAGTAACCAAAAACAGGTAGACACTGATTTTATATTTCATGGCCGCCTTTTATGAATTTTTTAACTAATTATCATGGTCATTGGAATAAATATCCCAGATAATAAAACAAATATTATTTATAATTTTAAATAAAATTTCTGTATTAGAATTTGTAAAAATATCTTCCAACTAAACAGTTTTAAAAATAATGTTATTTACCATAGTTGCCATAGCCAGAATAGTCATAGCCTCCGTAGCCCCCATAGCCACCTCCATAATAGTCATAACCACCGCCATATGCATCATATCCACTTCCATATCCTTGACCATAACCTCCGTAACCTCCATAACCTTGATTGCTCCAATTTTGTCCACCTCCATAGCCACCTCTTCCTCGCCCTCGGCCCATTCCTCTGCCACCACGTACACCACGCATACCCATACCCATTGGGTCTGGTTTGGGTGTAGCTTTCTTTACATCCACCTGAAATCAATACAATAATAAAATAAAACACCTAAATCTGTACGATGATTAAAAATATTCATGTTTCCTCAGACAAGTGGTAGTAGTAGTATCATCATAGATGCTCAGTAGCAGAACTGGATAAATAATCATCATTGGTAAACCATAATAGTCCTTAATATGTATATAGGAGAGAGAGGTAACACAAGTGATACCTTAACAGAATAAAAAGTATGGAACCTTAATTTATTATCTTTGCAAATATTTCAAATCTAATGAAATCATTTATTCGTTTTGTAGTTCCCTGGCTGGGATAAAACATGTCAATACATACAAAGGAAATAATTAAGTTACTATCTAAACAGAATAAAGTATAACGATATTTAAATACATACAGTGTGGAAGAAAAGTATGGAATAAATTCATTATTTCTAAAACGATGACGTTTCATGAAATATCCTCGGACATGTCGATTTTGCTTTTTAAAAAGACCTTTGTTCTTATACCTGCCCATTTCCGATGTTCATTTGTTTTCGCGTGATGACGTCATCGGAATTATATGTAAAAACAGATTAACTTGACAAACAATTACAATTATTATAATAAATTTTTCTTTTTTTTAAACTAACTTTTCAATTAGAAATATTTCTGTAATTTGTTTGTAATTGTTTGTCAAGGTAATCTGTTTTTACATATCATTCTTTCACTTTAGTTTTTAATAGCTATTTTTATATTAAGTGCGTGAAGGATGTCTTTTAACGGAGAGTAGTTTTTTTTTGTCGAGACCGAAGGTAGAGACAAAAAAAACGTCGAACCGTTAAAAGGACCTTCGCGCACGTAATATAAACAATGCTTTTTCTACAACTTATTTGAAATAAGTCAATTAGACAATGTAAATTAAAAAAATTATAAAAATCTATCAATAAATGACATGGTCAAGTCACCTTGTTTTTGTTTTTTTGACGTGTATAATTTCGTTTGAAAATAATGAGCAGTAGCGAAGAGAACGAAGTTATGGCCGCCAAAGGGATTTCTACTGAATTGATTCACGATGCGAAGGCAGCAATTGATAATTTACTACCCAGGAAATCCAAATAAGTAGTTTGTTATTTTGTGTTCAAATTTTGTAATAATAAATTTAAAATCTAGTGCGTGAAATTTTTTATTTACGATCTAGTGTGTGAAACGCAATTTCACGCACACTTATTGAAACGTTAATGTCACTTTTATGTGTCAGTTGTAGAAAAATATATTTTTTCTACTAGCGTGCGGAAAAACGCATTTTCCGCACATGTTTTAGTGCGGAAAATCCACTTTTCCGCACGGTGCGGAAAATCCACTTTTCCGCACTAAAACACTAAAACATGTGCGGAAAATGCGTTTTTCCGCACGCTAGTAGAAAAACTATTGTTCCTAACACGTGCAGAAACCTATTTTTCCGCACTTAAATGCTTGACACCACTCCGCTACGCGTCGTGCTGTCAACGGCATTTGCGTGCGGAAAAATCGATTTTCTGCACTTGTTAGGAAAATAGCTATTTTACAAATTTTTTTTATTTTTCTTTAACATCTGCTATAGAAAAAAATAGAATTTTATACACGACGATAAAATTTAATTATCGACGCGCGAAAATTAATTCACTCGCGATTTCATCGCTCGTGAATTAACACTTTCCGCTTGTCAATAAAATATAATTTTATCGTCTTGTATAAAAAATAACTATTTTTCTTATTTTTACAGTATCCATTATTTTATATTATAACTGAAGAAGGACATTTAAATGCCCGAAATATATTTAATTTAAAAAACATTGTGTATGGTTTCTAATAATTGGCTGCTATCCCAAGATTTATTTTATTATTCTCTTTCATTTGGTTCTGATACCATTTTTTCCATAAAAATGCGAGCAGGAATTTGGATAGATATGCAATGTAAACTCCCTATATGACCAACCACACGGTAGAATTTTAGATGTACGATCTGATCTTCTATAGTAGTAATTATAATTAAATAACAATTTTGTAAAACAGAACCCATATAGAAAGTTTGCCAAATTAGCTATTGTACGTTGTACCATTACAATCATTTTTCATAATATAAAGTATCATACTTTTGAGAACTAATTATCTGAAGTCTACCAAGATCCCCAACTTTATGCATATGGTTACATCATTTCTATACATTTGAAAAATATATTTTTTCGTTGCATAGTTTTAACTTTTGAACCAATTTTTTTTCATATAAATTTTAGTACATTAATTACTTACTTCCCTTTCAGAAGTAATAATGTGCCATTTCATATTGAATACCTTGTATCTTCTTGTGCCATCTCTAATCTGGAGGTTGGCAAACACTTAACAAAGTTACATTTTGTAATTGCTATAACTTATTAAAAACTCATAGGACAAGCAAATGAAAAACACATTTGTCCTCCTAATGCAATGCCGTTGGTTTATGTATGATTGTCATGCCCGATTGCACCGTCGTCACTTAAATTTTAAGCGAGCCTTAAAAGTTGAATTGCCATGGATACAATTGTCACCAAGAATTGTATCCATGGCAATTAAACTTTTAAGGCTCCCTTAAAATTTAAGTGACGACGGTGCAATCGGGCATCAGCGTCTTAAATTTGTCATTTAACTTTCTGTTAAGACTGTAAACCGCATGACGATACTCGTAAAATGTTTTTTATTCTGAACCCAGCACACTCTTAAGCTGTTTCTTGTTCTGAACCCTCATATTTATACAGCGTGGAAGAAAGGTACGGAATAAATTCATTATTTCTAAAACGATGACGTTTCATGAAATATCCTCGGACATGTCGATTTTGCTTTTTAAAAAGACCTTTGTTCTTATACCTGCCCATTTCCGATGTTCATTTGTTTTCGCGTGATGACGTCATCGGATATATTTTTAACGGATTCATGTACAGCTCGACTTGCTGAATTCGAAAATGTACCACTTTCATACTTTATTTCTACAGCCCCCCCCCCCAAAAAATAATAACCATCTGTAGTAAGAACAACAAATTAAATCAAGTTACCTAAGAAATTCTTTCTGGGAGCTAAACAAAATCTAATCAGAATTGACAAATTTACAAATTAACAGCTCAACAATAGGAACAAACAATTTTATTAACTAATTAATCAAATGTTCAAAATTATGACCATCCTGTTGCAGACAGTAATTGAAATGGTTGTTAATTGTTAATTTATTGATTCTGATTAGATTTTGTTTAGCTGCCGGAAACAATTTCTTAGGTAACTTGATTAATTTGTTGGTCTTACTACAAATCGGTTATTTTTTTCTCGGGAAGGTGTAGAAATCAAGTATAAAGTGGTACATTTTCGAATTCAGCAAGTTGAGCTATACACAAATAGGGGTTCCATTAAAAAAAATATTCGATGACGCCATCACGCGAAAACAAATGAACATTGGAAATGTGCAGGTATTAAAACAAGGGTCTTTTTAAAAAGAAGCAAAACCGAGTTGTCGGAGGAAATTTCATGAAACGTCATCGTTTTAGAAATAAAGAATTTATTCCATACTTTTTTTCCACACTGTATAAAGATTGTAAAATAATAATAAATATGAAATTATCACAATAATTTGTTTAATTTGTCATTGTGCACTTAGATTTTTAAAATCTACTTTTGGTATAAATCTAGGATTATCAAAAAATGGATTTTATCTCGAGTCAGTTAACGTTTAGTTATTAAATTTGAAAACTATACCATGACTAATAGACATCAAGAGGATAAACCTTGAAAGAGTAACAGCATATAAATACCTTGGTAGTACCATGTCCAAAAATAGGCAGTATCTGAACTTGCATTCATTTTGAAAAATGCTATTGGTTTCAAGTATTTTTATTCGAGAAATATTCTCCCTAAATACCATTCGTGCTTAAAAATTAACCGGATAATTTTTAAGCACTCATGGTATTACCCCCGAATATTTCACTCATACATTGTTGTAACCGTAGGTACAGTACAAAATTAATAAGTGGAAATTCTACGTTGTCATGCCAATCTAGTGGAAATTCCACGTTGCCGTGACATACTTGCGACTGTGCTTGCGACCACAACATAATACTAAAAAAAAAAAAACAAAATTTGTTGAACGTCATGAACCGTTTTGGGAATATCTCAGAACGAGAAATTGATGAAAATGGTATTAAAAGTGAATGCAAAAATACGAAAAAGAGCAAGGACAGTGTCTGGAGACAGTTTATGTCATTTTGCGCCGAAAAAAAGTACACATTCGATCGAGAGACTCCAATATCCGAACTTGCATTCATTTGAAAAATACTATTGGTTTCGAGTATTTTTATTCAAGAAATATTCTCCCTAAATACCATTCGTGCTTAAAAATTAACATTCAAACACGTTGTCTAATTTAAAATTATTAACAACGCGCTTTCATGAAAATTATCGGTAATTTTTAAGCACTCGTGGTATTACCCCCGAAAATTTTTATGGTAGCTTACAGGCAACAAATTAATAGGCCGTGTAAAAATTCGCGTGCAAGTTTCACGTGGCGTTGTTCCTCGAACAAAAATAAGACAAAAATTCCTGTGCAAAAAAGTTCGTAGACGCACGGTTATTTCTCAGTATGACAATTTAAGAAATGTAAACTTGACAACCTTGTATTTTATAACCACAAATATCAAGCAACTCAACTTCTATTAGGGAGCACGCGCACTTGTTCGGTTCGGAACTGTCCGATCGCCAAAAATCAAAATACATGGAAATGAATGGCAGCCCGTGCATTACATCGGTTCGGTTCAGTCCAAGTATACTACAGATGTCAAAAAATTCCGAAAGTCCGATCAGTCTATAGCTAAGAACGGGGCGAAAAGGATGATGCCGTACCAAATCAACATAATGCCAGTAATTTCCATGTATTTCCACGGCATTTGTAAGCTTGGTTGTGGCTTGGTGGAGCTTTATTTGATTTTTGCCGATCGGACGGTTCCGAACCGAACTGACCAAGTACGCGCGGACCATTAGACGAATTTATTATCTGCCATTGCATCAAAGCACTCTAAAATCTATCAGCATTAATTTTCAATGTTGTCAAATGCATTTTTTCGAGCAAGTAAAGACGTTTAGAATAATTAGTGACTTATGTGACGTATGTCGTTATTTTGTGCTCTGCAGAGTGAAATGTTATGTCATTAAGTCATGTCTTTACGCAAACCCCAATACGTCTAGTATTTAAGTTAGTTAAGCCGGCTATGGTATACAATTGTCAAATTGAAATAGGCATATTTTCTGTCTCGACATATTTTAACATGAATGTTGATGAAAGTAAAAATCATTTGAGCCGAAATATCTACACCACTTAAAAATGTTAAGTGGCTAATTTTATAATGCAACTGCCACATATCCTGCTTATCCGGCAGCTTATTTTACCAAAACGCCTTTACCATCGAGTTAAGACGTCTAGATAATATATCGTCCTTGATAAATAAATATGTAAAAATATACAGGATGTTCCATTTAAAATAAAAAATTTGAACACCCTAGTTTCAAACAGTTGATGGATATTTACAAAAGGATATCAAGACTAAAAAATTTGAACACCCTAATTTCAAACAGTTGATGGATATTTACAAAAAGATATCAAGACAGCTTCTGTAGTGTGCTTGAGTGCTTTACCTTATAGCAAGAATGTTAAGGGCAGTACTGCTGAAATTTGCCATGAGAACAATAGATGGTAGAGTTATATTTAACAAGACAAAATCCGGAATATGCAATCAAAAAATGATAAACAGTGAAAACAACACCCTACCAACAGCATTTTTATCACAGGAAGCCCTCTTTTTAAACAGGAAAGGGCATTTTTATAATGATAAAAAATGATGTCCTGCGTTTATAGCGTAAAATGGAATCTTATTGGCTGACGTTTCGACTATTGCTTAGTAACTGTACTGTACGAGTGATTTTGTCGCAATAAAAACTTCCTTGGGGGTCTATTCTGTATGCACCTGTTAAAATTTAACGTAACTTTAAAATTGTAACCAGCCATTAAGTTTAAAACATTTCATTTGCATCGATTGGTAGTTTTAGCTGTCATAATTAAGCTTAGCGATTGGTTAAAATTTTAAGGCCACGTTAAATTTTACCAGATGCTTACAGAATTAATAGACCCTTTGGTCTGATAAAAATGCCACTTCAATTCAAATCGACAGCATCCTGCGATAAAAACCCGTTAGCAAGGACATTGCTAGTGTTGTTTAGTTGCTTATTGCTAGAATAAATTAGTGAACAATACTTTTTATTCATTTGTATAAAATAAACATTTCTTTTAAACGGAAGTTGCAAATTAAGAACTATGTACAAGAATTTTTTTTATATCAATCATAATTAATTGGTAAAACACCTACCTCTTTATCTTTTATTGTTTGTTTTGGAGTTTTTAGTAACTCATTAACAACTTGTTCGGAATCAAAAGTTATAAAACAAAATCCTTTTCTCTGGTTTTTTGTTTTGTCAAATGGCATCTCCACTTCAACAATCTAAAAAAAATAAAACAGGAATTAGATACAAAATTGTCGAAACAAAATAGTGTAGCAAAAAGCATAATTTATATTGAAGCAGTTTACTAAATATTAATACTTGAAAAGCAATAAAATTTTGTCCAATCCCATTTGTGTTTACTATCGAACGACTCAAAATTAGAGTTATCAAAGAGCGCCAGGGAAGACAAAGATAAACTACAGAAAGTTTTATAAATTTTTACCAGATTTAAACTTCGGCTATCTGATGCATGTCACAACTCGAAACATTTTTATAACATGCTTGTGCACAGGACAATATTTGGAGTTTACCTATACAGCGAGTTTCACAGAGTGCAGGCCATAGGGATCTGACCATGCAATTTTTGTTAAAGTATGATTTCCATCTATGCAATTCGTTGCAGCAACTTTTGTGTTTACATTATGCAAGTTTAACAAAATGGCACGCAATTTTTGTTGCCGCAAGAAGTTGCATGGATTAGAACTTGTTCTTAATAGTTTTCCGATACGACGATTTACTGTACAAAAAATTTTTAGCGTTGATGTGGGTAAAATAGTTTCAGAGTTACAACCGCTTTGTTAATCATATATATTTAGGGGTAAATATAATTGTAGCTAGAAATTTTGTACATGATATAACACAATACTACATTCCAAATAATTTAAATTATGTCCAGCAAGTTCACAGCTTCTGGTCAGACTTAGAATTCACTACAGAAAGATGAATGTTAATTCTTATGGAGAAATTTTACAAAATGTTACAATTTTTCTTTACATGCCGCTATTCTTGAAGCAATTTATGTTGAAATCAAGTTAAAATGAGATAAACATTGCATGTAGTGCAGCTTGTCTAAAAACGAATTACATCTAGTGTGCTTTGAATTTCCAATACAAAGGTACAATTATCTGCTAATGCCACCCCACAGGCATAAGAGGTTAGAAATCATAACGGTAGATATTTTTCTTTGTACTAACAAACCAATTGAGGAATACGTCTGGCAACACCCTCTCCATAAGAGCAATACTGAATTCTAAGTCTCGATCAGACTACTATAGACTACTTCAAACTTAAGACACAACAAATATTTTTATACATACATTTCCAAACTGACCAAAGTAGTTCTTTATATCATCATCGGCCAATTCATTGGTCAGACCGCCTACAAATATTTTTCCATGTCGTGCTTTAGCCTTCTTAGGATCTACTTTCTTGTTGTTAATCACATGATCACCTGCAGCAACCACCTTATCAATTGCTTCTGCTGTATTGAAAACAATAAATGCAAATCCCCTTGATCTTCCTGTGTTTGGATCCGTCTTAACATTAATGCTTTCAATTTCACCATATGTACCAAAATGATCTCTTAGCTCCTCTGAAAGAAAATTACAATTATCTACTAATAACATACATATAAGAATTATGCAAAAGCAAAATAATATAGAAATCGTCAATAACGGTTTTAAAACAACTTTTACATGAAAAATTTTGTTTTCAAGTTTTTGGTGCATATTTACTTTTTTCTCTTTACTTTATTCTTTGCACCAATGCAGGTAAAAATATAACACCCAAAAGAGTTCTGACGTTCCTTAAATGTATATCTTCACATTAGCAATGCAATTCAACACTACAAATTTCAAACTGCGGGGTACCATAACCCGATTATAATCTCAGTGACTAGCTTACGAGCAAACTATTATTTATGGGAAATGTGACTTAAAAAACCTATTCAACTGTATACTCCAGATACTGATGTTGATACTGTAGTGTTACAAAAATTAATTAAAATATCTTCTGTTGAAAAAGTACACATCTGGATACTTTTCTACGTTTTGTTTTCATTATACCGAGTCATTGAGTCATATCCCAGAACATAAGCCATTTCATTGTTCTCATATATGAATTCTTGCACCTCTTTTTATGGGAAAAATTGATAATGTTACCAAATTAACGAGAATAATATTTTTTATCTCCAAACGTCATAAAAGTGGCATTTAAATGACAGACTGTTGGTAGTATAAGTTTCACTTATATGCTAGGCAGATAAAGTACTTATATGCCTAGGCATTTTAACTTTTTTTTATAGTGGGTTGCTACGGTAATACCTACAAAGTGTCTATACTCTGTTTTTTCTCTTTATCATTCAAGAGTGCCGTGATTTTTATATAGTTTTATAGTGTAGGTATAGACTGCGGTATAGACAAAAGACAAGAAATTACTAGTGTCAAAATTGAAATTGTCATTCTTGTAAGAACGTGATTTTTGAGGTTTTATTTTGAAAAATACCAAAGCAAAAGGTTATTCCTTTAGAAAGAAAACGAAATGTGTTTCAGTGTGTCAAAAATATGACGACAATTGATTACAAGTGACGTTTCTACCAGTGACTTTAGTAACTTTTCTACACTGTTATAAAAATATCTAAAGTTGACTTCGCCTACTCTGAATGATAAAGAGAAAAAAACAGAGTATATCAGGCAATGCAATTTTCGTATAAGTGTAATGTTTCCCGAAATAACCTTGTTAATTAGATAGATAATTCGGCTGATTTGGCTGCCTCACTACGATCGGCAGTCAACCAGCCTCAGCACATACAGCTTTGCTTATACTCCTAATAATATAATATACTATTATTTTAACAAGCACAACAATTCCTATTTTTTAAATACCTACATTTTTAAATTTTGTATTTTAGTATTACACAAAGAATTTTTAATATCAAACGACGCGGAATATTATTCTCTTTTTATATAACACATACGGCTGTTTTTTATAAATAAAATAAATCTTGGGATAGCAGCCAATTATTAGAAACCATACACAATTTTTCAGTTATAATATAAAATAATGGATACTGTAAAAATAAGAAAAAATATATTTAAAAACTAAAGTGAAAGAATTATATGTAAAAACAGATTAACTTGACAAACAATTACAATTATTATAATAAATTTTTCTTTTTTTTAAACTAACTTTTCAATTAGAAATTTTTCTGTAATTTGTTTGTAATTGTTTGTCAAGGTAATCTGTTTTTACATATCATTCTTTCACTTTAGTTTTTAAATATATTTTTTCTTATTTTTACAGTATCCATTATTTTATATTATAACTGAAGGACATTTAAATGCCCGAAATATATTTAATTTAAAAAACATTGTGTATGGTTTCTAATAATTGGCTGCTATCCCAAGATTTATTTTATTATTCTCTTTCATTTGGTTCTGATACTATTTTTTCCATAAAAATGCGAGCAGGAATTTGGATAGATATGCAATGTAAACTCCCTATATGACCAACCACACGGTAGAATTTTAGATGTACGATCTGATCTTCTATAGTAGTAATTATAATTAAATAACAATTTTGTAAAACAGAACCCATATAGAAAGTTTGCCAAATTAGCTATTGTACGTTGTACCATTACAATCATTTTTCATAATATAAAGTATCATACTTTTGAGAACTAATTATCTGAAGTCTACCAAGATCCCCAACTTTATGCATATGGTTACATCATTTCTATACATTTGAAAAATATATTTTTTCGTTGCATAGTTTTAACTTTTGAACCAATTTTTTTTCATATAAATTTTAGTACATTAATTACTTACTTCCCTTTCAGAAGTAATAATGTGCCATTTCATATTGAATACCTTGTATCTTCTTGTGCCATCTCTAATCTGGAGGTTGGCGAACACTTGTAAAATTCAAGCTTACCTCACTACATGGAATTATAGTCGTTCTATAAGGTTATTTAAAACAAAGTTACATTTTGTAATTGCTATAACTTATTAAAAACTCATAGGACAAGCAAATGAAAAACACATTTGTCCTCCTAATGCAATGCTGTTGGTTTATGTATGATTGTCAGCGTCTTAAATTTGTCATTTAACTTCTTTCTGTTAAGACTGTAAACCGCATGACGATACTCGTAAAATGTTTTTTATTCTGAACCCAGCACACTCTTGAGCTGTTTCTTGTTCTGAACCCTCATATTTATACAGTGTGGAAGAAAGGTATGGAATAAATTCATTATTTCTAAAACGATGACGTTTCATGAAATTTCCTCGGACACGTCGATTTTGCTTTTTAAAAAGACCCTTGTTTCTATACCTGCGCATTTCCGAAGTTCATTTGTTTTCGCGTGATGACGTCATCGGATATATTTTTTAATGGAACCCCTATATTTTTTAACGGATTCGTGTACAGCTCAACTTGCTGAATTCGAAAATGTACCACTTTAATACTTTATTTCTACACCTTCCCGAGAAAAAAAATAATTACAGATTCGTAGTAAGAACAACAAATTAAATCAAGTTACCTAAGAAATTGTTTACAGCAGCTAAATAAAATCTAATCAGAATCGATAAATTAACAAATTAACAACCGTTTCAATTATTGCCTGCAACAAAATGATCATAATTTTGAACATTTAATTAATTATTTTATAAAATTGTCATGTTGCTATTGTTGAACTGTTAATTTGTTAATTATTAATTTATAAATTTTTAATCTGTTGATGTGTTAGTTTCTCGATTCTGATTATATTTTGTTTAGCTGCCGGAAACAATTTCTTAGGTAACTTTGATTTAATTTGTTGTTCTTACTACGAATCGGAAAATATTTCTTTCTCGGGAAGGTGTAGAAATAAAGTATTAAAGTGGTATATTTTCGAATTCAGTAAGTGGAGCTGTACACGAATCCGTTAAAAAAATATAGGGGTTCCATTAAAAAAATATCCGATGACGTCATCACGCGAAAACAAATGAACTTCGGAAATGCGCAGGTATAGAAACAAGGATCTTTTTAAAAAGCAAAATCTATGTGTCCGAGGAAATTTCATGAAACGTCATCATTTTAGAAATAATGAATTTATTCCATACCTTTCTTCCACACTGTATATTTAGCGCCAAGCGATTCGGTGCCAAGACAATTTGGCGCTAGGACATTTCATGTAGACAGACTGAACTTGCGATTTCCAGTGCTCTTATTGGCCAATCAATTTCTGGTATCTCAACGTTGAGTTGGCTGATTTGCGCCCATTATTTTTCCAACTTTGAGAGGCTCTAGTTATTTCACTCTTAATTACGATGTTAGAAAAGTAAGTGGCAAGTATATGAACAAAATACAGTAAGTCATGGCATTTTAGAATAAATTAAAAATGTGAGTTCTCAAAACTGTATTATCGTCGATACTATGTACGCAGAACTTAATCCCGGATTAAAATATGTAAAAATATACAGGGTGTTGGAGTTGAAATAAGAAAGTTGGGGTTGCTTCCAGCAAAACCAGAGGTGAAAAATTACTAACATTCAGTTCAAATTATGAACTTAATTAATTTGAATTCCTCAACCCGACATAATAGAAAATTATGATATTTCTGATTAAAATGTGACCCCCATTGCAACTAAAACTGAAATTAGGAAAGCAACTAAAGTGTGGTTGATTTATACCGGGTGGCCGGTCTCGAAGGTGTACGTAGTGATTTAACGTCACTATAGTGCCAGGCACATGCTAGACAAATTGTTTTTAATGAAATCTATACCGGGGATGGTTAGCATCTCAGCAAGTGACGATGCTTACATGTGGCCATTATTTTGAACAATAATTGCCAAGACGGTGACGATGCTTCCCACATATTTCATGAAAAATAATTCACCAAGACCCTGCCTGTCCTTGATACTATAATGTGAATCAACCTTAAAACTACAACTTTTTGAAACCCGAAATTCAGCAATATGAAATATATTTCAATGCCAATAGGTATCATTCCAACTATAATAACCAAACAAAGAAAAAGTATATTAAGAGAACCCCATTTAACATATCACCAAAAACAATAAAACCTCGTTATCTATTACACCGGTAGTCTAGCACACTTTTGCATTACATTAAGTATGTAGTACTTACTTTCAGTAGTTTCCCAACTTAATCCGCCAACAAATAGTTTCCTGCGAACAAAAAAAAAGAATTGCTATTAGTTACAGCAAGTAAAAGACGCCACCTAAAATTATATCGTAATGCTTTGTTTCAACAAATGACAGCAAGTTACAGTTAATTAATTTATCAACTGATGAACAAAACTGAGCAGCTAACTGAACTGATCCTAGTTCAAATGGAACTGCAAGTATCACAAAATGAATCTGTAAGTTTAAAATGAGTTGAATTTAAAGTACTGTAAATCTTAAAAATGAATCTTTCAAGAACTTTGAATGCACATCAAATAGTCAAATTACAAGTTTAGAAAGTAACGATTGTTACTAAGTGACTGGTTGAAGAGGTGCCCAAGGATAAATACCATGGGTAATCCGAGTCGTCCAACTCCTTCGGCCTGTCTTCCCTTACGTCAATGGCTGATACCTGAAGATAAGGAAGCCTGGTTAATCTATAAGCATCGCTTGCTAATTCTGTCAGCCTAAATCATCCGAGAATAGAAGTACTTCAAAAGTATTACTGTCAATTGCATTAAACTAGATATTTGTCCTGCTTTCTTTCTTTTTAATTATACCTGTACTTAAAAAATGCAGAAAAGCTGAAAATAAGAAACTTCTGATAAAGGTACTTATTTTGAAGACACCTTAATTTGAAATGTTCGATTCTTGAATTTATTAAAAAAATTACCAAAGAAAAAAAACGTATAAAGCAAATCGGACTATAACCATGCAAGACTACTACTACTACAAGCTAACGACGCCATCACCGCCTATTGAACATCTAACAAAATTCAGATATTCAATTAAGTGATTCAACTCAAAAAATTTACAAAAATAATACAAAACGTGTAACATCAAAACACTCCCTGTATAAAATCAACAAGATTTTTTTACAATTATATTGTTCCGATTGCCGATGTACCTAGATTTACTCGAGTTCGCATCTACAGAATTCGAGCACGTTATTGTACTTACGAAAAAATCGTTACTTCGCGGTACAGAACGATAATACTTTGGCATTTTATTTTTCTGTACAATTTACTTTACACAAAAGCTAAATCGCTAGGAATATGTAATTCGCTTACCTGTCATCATCACGTCCCGGCGCATCGGCACTTCCACTATCGGCCGGGAGCCCATCACCGCCTCCGTTTTGACCATTTACTTGGTCGCTTTGCTGGAAGTTTTGATCAGCTTGTACATCTTGTGAAAAATCTTCCCCATTTTCCATTGGGCAATCTTGATTATTTGCCATGCTTTCGCTTTAGACAAAATATATTACTATGATATATTATATCAGATTACAACCCGTCAACTACCACTACCAAACCAACACAAATACGCTATCCGGAATAACAACCATTAACGTAGAAGCGCACAGAATTATGGGTAGAGTACAACCAATCATATTTCTAGCATAAAACGGAAATGACTGTAGCGCTACGCAGGTTATTGCTAATAGTTGCCAATAGAGGGAGCAATATTAGTAGGAATATTATTCCACGGAAATACTGAATAAAACCAAAAAACATACACAAATTTAGATTCTAAGTTTTAGATCACGTTTAGATGGTGATATTGCTACAGATATCTACCTATGTATAGAACTAACATAGTTTTGCGTGTAATACGGTAGTTTCTACATCAAATTTTATTTGTAAAAAAATAGAGGCAGAAATATACAGGGTGTTAGGGAAATTGACCGTATCAATTTCAGGCACGAGCTTATTTCAGGAGTCAGAAATCGGCATGCAAAATGCAGTCGAAAGTCGGATTTTTCGGGTTATTTATGGGTATGTACCTAGATCATACAAACACTACCTACCTTGTTTTATAACATTTTTTAACAGGAGAAGGTAAGGAAATAATTATTTACACATAACTGAATCTCGCTTGTATCTATTAGAAGACATTATAACTGAAAACATACACAATAATAATGCAAATAATCGCATATGAAAGTGAAACCCATGCCCAAAGATTTATTGCAATTTTTGTCCAAACTGAAATTGCGACAATACTTATTGCTTTTTTTTTTTATTGAAAAATAATATCTTAAAAATCTTACAGACGTTACTAATTTGGACCACGGCGCGGCGCTGCAATCTTAAAGCACGCAAAGCCAGTAGATTGTTTTTTTAATCAACTGGCTTTGAAACCTTGTAAAACCACGACCCAAGAACTGATATTTGATATGGACTGCCATTAGTGCTTAAAAAATTACTCCTCCCTTGGGGGGCGCGCCATGATGTGCACTTTCCCGTAGCGGGAAGTTCAAAATAAAAACAGCCATATTCTTATAGGGTGATTTCTAACGTACGGAGGAAACTGAAAGGACAAGTAGAGGGGACCAAAACATAGTATTTTTTACTTTCCCATACCACCACTGGTATATGGGAAGTATTGATATCATGAAAATTTTCGAAGTCGCGATTTTCGCGGAAATACGTGTTTTGGGTCCCCAGGAACCCAAAAAAGTGGTCTAGAAAAAATGTCTGTCTGTGGGTGCGTGGGTGGGTGCGTGGGTATGTATGTATGTAACGCCTCTAACGCAAAAACTAGTGAACCGATTTTGATGAAATTTTAAATGAAGAGGTATATCGAAAATTCATCGACAAAATAAGCTTTTCAAAAAAATCCGAAACCGGAAGCGGAAGTTAGACATGTTTTTTGGTATCGTTTTTTTCAGAAGCGGAATTTTGAAAATCTGAGTAGGGGATATGAAAGAAGGGCATAATTCAAGGGAAACAGTTTTTTACCGGACTCTCTAACTTCAAAATGGCGGCCGCTATGAATTTTTCAAAATTTCGACTTTAACGCCCCGTAACTCAAAAACCAGTTATCTGATCAGGTTTCGCAACAACTTGTTTGAAAGCCCTTTGGCGGTACTATACCATGAACAAAAATTATTTACTAAATCGAAAAACGGTCGCAACGGCGCGCTTCCCAAAATTTTGAAATTTTTGAAAAATTATTACAAAAAAACTGTAGACAGGATTTTGTTTAAACTTTCTATACTTATTAAGCTTGGTATTAGCTACATTTTTGTTTTTTGATGAATGCAGAATTTCACTGTGGCGCCCTCTACGACGATTTGAAAATCGGGAATTGATGCTCCTATAGCGCCCTTATTAATCAAAATATGAAAAAAGTTTGAATATAAAAGTTGTTGAGTATATAGTTTTGCATTCTCCTAAATGTATATCACGTACCTATACATGGCGGTTGCTTTCCACAGTACAATAAGCAACTTTGTTATTTTAAATGAAACACCCTGTATATTATTATATAATTGAATGTAGAATTTCATTGTCTATCACATAGTATAAGGTGTTCATATGGCTAAAATGTACGGTTAATGAGAAATTCGTGAATATTGAACTTTAAAACAGTGTATAGTAAATTCCAAAAGTTTATGTACTTCAAGGTCATACAACTGAAGTGTACAACGACGTACGCAGAACTGTCAAATTGACAATTACAGCGGCGTAACATGAATTATACATCTTAATAAGTGTAGCAATCATTAAAAATTGTAAATTGAGGGTAAAGCGAAAAACTTAGAACATTAAAAGGAACGAAAAAATATATATCTCCTGCACTGATCTGGACCAGCTACATCGGCGCACGTATGTCCATAACTTAGTTCGTATGACCTTGAAGTACATCAAGTTTTGGAATTTACTATACGGTGAAATTTGTAAGTGCCGATATGTTCAAGTGACCATGCGCGGGACGGGAATTCCTTGTCGCCGGCTAATCCTAGCAGCCTATGAATATATCGTAAATAATCACACATGCGCAGATGAACACAATCGGCACTTGTGTTAATTTTCCATATACTAATTTTCAAGTTTAGTTTATCGGTTGTGGCGAACAATACTGTTGAATACCAAAAACGAATGTTTATTTTTAGTATGGGAAAGTCCAGGGGAGGTTTGCACCTCCACTTTTTTTACAATAAACTTTTGATCAAAATCGAATAAGCAATTTGAAGTTCTTATAATTTAACGCCCACGTTTTGAGTACCGCTGAGCTTATTGTATTCGCTTTTTCATCAGAAACACTTCTCACACACTGATAAATTGCTCCCGTAATTTTGACTCACCTACATGATCAGATTATGTAAATCAGCGGTTGTCAATAAACGAGCACCTATAACTGAATATTTTAAAGAACACTTTAAATAGCCATAACTTTCGTCTTATAAAAATTTTTACTAAATTTTGTTTAATTAACTTACAAATATACAAAAGTTGAATTCAAAACGTAAACAATTACCGTATTTCATTAAAAAGTCCTCAAGTTTATAAGAACTTTAAACTGTTGTAACTTTCTTGTTATTCCATTTTAATCAAAAGTTTATTGTAAAAAAAACTATGTTTTGGTCCCCTCTACTTGCCCTTTCAGTTTCCTCCGTACGTTAGAAATCACCCTGTATAGTAATTATTTTTGAGAATACTGTAATACTAATAAAGCGTAATCCAAAAGAATGTATGTAAATAGAGGTTGACGGTTTTGCCATCGCGACAAAACCATGAAACCACTACATGGGGCTACTAATATTTCCGTTTAACCAGACTTTTTAGATCTGTCATATCTGAATTTACCTCAAATAGAATACTATAATATAGAATATCATGCACACGAACTGCATAAGGTAAAATTCCCTAGAAAGTGCACGTATGGGGGCCCCAACGGTGGTGTCATTTTCTTATAGCGAATTCCAATCGCTGCACTAGTGTACACTAGTGTAGTGTGTTCGAATTTCAAAATTGACAAATCGTGGTTGCACCAGACAAAAATAAGCAGGTAGTTTTTAACAAGTGTTACATCTCTGACTTGAATGTACCTATATTTGAGTTTCCCTCTAAAGTTTAACACCAGTGCAGTGCAGTCACGTGATTACACAATTGTAGCACACAACACTAGTGTACACTAGTGCAGGCTAGTGCAGCGATTGGAATTCGCTATTAGTAACGTGGCCAAACAATCAGCAGTCCATTTTATATACAGGGTGTGTAAAAATGGTGGTGTAAGCTTCAGGTAAAATTATTCTTTGGACAAAAATAAGGCAAAAAGTTTATTCCAAAAAAGTTCGTAGGCGCATGGTTACCATTTGGCAACCTTGTAGCCACCTACTATGATAAGTTGATCCTATGGTTGATCACTGATGTGATGATTATCTAAGTGATTATCTGTCATTGCATCAAGGCACTCTGAAAGACGCTAAAGCTAACACTATTACATTGCAATGTTGCCAAATCTATTTTTTACGCATATAGAAAAATTAAATGATTTGAAATAATAAAAATTATTAATTTCTTTTTACTTTTAAACGATCGATGGTAATAAATTTTAGCTATTATCACTGAATGTACGCATCAAGTAACTTGATTTTGAAATAGCAGCTTTCTTAACTGTTACAAATTTTGAACTGTGAGGGCTTCCTGTAAGTTCAGGAAGCCTTTGCCAGTTGTTTTAGCTTAGCTTTTTGCCTTATTTTGTTCAAGGAATAACTTTACCTGAAGCTTGCACCACAATTTTTACACCCCTGTATAAGTAAAAAGGTGATAAAATTCTTTACAAAATTTATGTTGATCCGTAATAAAAAGTATGATTGAGCCTATGACCTGACTCCATGAAACATCCTGTATATTTTCTTGGTCAGCATGTCTGACAGCCAATGACAGCTGTTTGCCTTATGAACGTTGTAACCGAAGGTTGTCGTTGTAATTGTAACATACTGTAGTAACGTGAACAGATTACAATATAGGTAACGTGTTAATTTGTAGAGCTTGCTGTTAGGTACGTGTTATATTTTTCATACAAGAAATCAAGAACATGGATGTTGCTTCTTTATTTGACGATGTTCGGCGCATGAATAAAAGACAGGTTAGTTTAATTGTATTGGGTTTAATAATAAAATAATTGATTAATTTATGTTTCTAGTTTTTGTACCAAGTTCTTAGTTTTGGTATGATTGTGTCTTCAGCGTTAATGATATGGAAAGGCTTAATGGTAGTAACTGGCAGCGAAAGCCCTATTGTAGTGGTACTTTCTGGTAGTATGGAACCAGCATTTCACAGAGGTGATTTGTTATTTTTAACCAATTACCCAGAAGAACCAGTCAGAGTTGGAGAAATTGTGGTATTTAAAGTTGAAGGTCGAGATATTCCAATTGTGCACAGAGTTTTAAAATTACATGAAAAGTAGGTACCTATACCTTTGTGGATATTTGTTAAAACTTTTAGGTTTATCAACCCTTAAGTTATCCAACAGTCAATTGTCATGCCATGAATACCAATTAATACAAGAATCCTATCCAGGACAGTTCACCGTTTGTTAGCTTAACAAGGAGTTAACTGCAGATTGATAAACCGGTCTTTTAACTGAATATACCGGAATATACTATTTATTTAAACACGTATGAAAGGAATTTGTGTATACCGGGTGGCAGGACCCCGTACACCTCTTATTATTTTTTTAACCGATAAATTAATTTTTGTAGTATGGTTTATACACGTGAGCTTATAATTTAAACTGAATGTTAATATTCTTTCACTTCCGGTTTCACCAAAAATGACCCTAAGGTCCAGTTGCACCAGCTACACTTAAATAATAAGTGTCACTTAAAAATTTAATTCCCATGGATACAATTGTTACAAAGAATTGTATCCATGACAATTAAACTTTTAAGCTAGGCTTATTATTTAAGCATAACTGGTGCAATTGGGCCTTACTTTCTCATTTCAAATGCAAAACGCTGTATATTTTTACATATTTCAACTTGGCACTAAATTCTGTCAAGATATTACAGTTTTGAGAACTTACAAATTTTTAATTTCAAAAATACACCTTAATAGGGATTAAGGAATTAATTATAGGTATTATTAAAACATTTTTATTGTTAAAAATGGTATAATTCAAAAGTCTGCTGTCTAGCAGTACATTATTGCAAATAGAAGCATAAAAACCTAATTTTTAATTAAATAAATAAAGTACAGAATAATTTCAAAATTATCATGTGACTGCAAACACGCCTTATTGGTTATGACCTGCGTGACGTCACTAACCTATCGTACTGACAGCTGAGGATGCACTATTAACTATAATAACACAAAAGTTACATTTACGGCACGCAACTCTCCCTTCTATTCGAAGATCGACTTTAAACACTAAATAGTGAAAACATGTTCTAGTATTTTGTTCCTGGCATTTTTATAAATAGCTAATTACTGCTAAATTTGTATAAATACTAAAGTTCTTTTCAGAACTACATATTCATTTGAGATATCAAGTAATAAACGTCATAGATCACGTGATCGACGGTCTGCTTTACCAATAATATTAAACAAAAACTAGAGATGCAAACCTCCCCTGGACTTTCCCATACTAAAAATAAACATTAACAGCCGTATTCATAAACAATTTTAGTCGTGACTAACGCGCAACTAGTTTAGCCAGGTTCAAACCCTATATGTAGAATTATGCATAGGGTTTGATCCTAGCTAAACTAGTAGCGCCTTAGTAACGACTAAATTTGTCTATGAATACGGCTGTTAGTTTTTGGTATTCAACAGTAATAGTTCGCGAGGCAGACTCTAGAAATAATTTGAATTCGTAGCGAGAAACACGAGACTATACGGGTTCAATATGTACAGAAGAAAGACAGCACGCATCTATCTGTAGTAACCGGCTTGAAATTACAGCTGGCGAAGCCAGACGATCGCCACCGACCGACGATCCGTTTCTGTCAGAGTCCAGCCTAGCCTAAATCAAAATTTACACAACAAACATTTACGAAATCCTAATCAACCGTACATTTTAGCTATATGAAGACCTTATACTATGTGATGGACAATTAAATTTTGCATTCAATTATATGATAATATATAGGGTGTTTCATTTAAAATAAAAAAGTTGCTTAGTATACTGTGGAAAGCAAACGCCCTGTATACGTGACGTACATTTAAGAAAATGTAGAATTATGTATAGAAAATTTAAACAAAATCGTGTGGCCAGTTTTTTTGTAATAATTTTTCATTTTTGTAGTACCGCCAAAGGGCTTTCTAACAAGTTTTTGCGGAACCTGATCAAGTAACTGGTTTTTCAGTTATGGGGCATTAAAGTCGAAATTTTGAAAAATTCATAGCGGCCGCCATTTTGAAGTTAGAGAGTCCGGCAAAAAACTGTTTCCCTTTAATTATGGTCTTCTTTCATATACCCTCCTCATATTTTCAAAATTCCGCTTCTGAAAGAAATGCTAGCAAAAAAACATGTCTAACTTCCGCTTCCGATTTCGGATTTTTTTGAAAAACTTATTTTGTAGATGAATTTTCGATATACCCCTTCATTTCAAATTTCATCAAAATCGGTACACTAGTTTTTGCGTTAGAGGCGTTACATACATTCATACATACACACATAATTTTTTTAAATGGTTTCAACACCAATTATTAGAAAATTTAGAAGATCCGTTCATAATTATTATGGAAAATGCTAGTTACCGCAGTTTCGTGCAAGAAGAAACCCCCAATAGTTCCTGGAATAAGCCACATATATCAGAGTGGTTGAGGAGCCATAAAATAGAATATAATAGTAATTCATTAAAGACACAAGTCACAACTGTTGGAATTGGTTTCATTGTAAGTGTGAAATTAAGTGAAAGTAGAAAGAAAAACCTAATGAAATTTATTTTTTAGAAATAAACCCCCAAAAAAGTTTGTTGTTGATACACTAGCAGAACAACATGGACACCAAGTGCTTGTCTTCCTCCTTACCATTGTATTTTTAATCCAATCAAAAATGTATGGGGGATAACTAAACCCTATAACAGTAATCGTATTGGAAGGAATGGAGGTGGAATGGAAAATGCTGTCAATATGTAGAAATAAGCTTTAAGTAGCATAACCCCGGAAATGTGAAAAAATTTTATTAAGCATGCAGAAAAAGAAATAAAAGTCATGGTGGGAGAGAGAATTGATATTTGATAGAGATGACATAGTTCCTCTAATTATTCATATCGGTGAAGAATCCGATACTTCTAGTGAAGGATAGTGCTGAGGAAATGTGATAAACAACCTTGAGTTTCCTTGTATCTTGCTATCCCCAATGCGGAATTCTTTGATGTATTATGGCATGTTTAAGATGAATTCTTCACTTACAAAATCTTAGTGATGTGAGCCTGCTTTGAACCCAAACGAATCATTGGAAGGACGAAATGCTCTTGGCATTCAGTAGATGATTTATATTCAAAATTTACATACGTAACAGTCAGTGCCAGATCCTTTTACACTGCAAACATGGAAATATTTTTAATTGCGTAAAATTGGATTTCTTAATGTTCTTCTGGAAGTATGTTTGCTGTATGTAGTGTAAAACAAACCTAACCAATTAAAAATGAAATAAGAAATTGACAATATTTGGAACTTATTAGTAATTACCAAAGAGAAAAAACCAAACCGAAACTGTTAAACGGTTGGATGTTCATCTCTTCAGTTAAATGGAAGTGCAATGATGTATTGTGATGTAATAATAATATGTATACAGTGTGTCCGCGTAAGTTGGCTACATATGGAAAACTTTGTTATTATTGATTTTATGAAAAAAAGTTATTCTTCATAAAAAGTTCTGCATGTTCTAAAACCCAAAATTCAACCATAAGATATTAAATTATATCAGTCGTATCATAATAAAAATAATTATATCATTTTTGTTCAAGAGTAAAGTACCTTCATTTTTGACCATTTCGAAAATTTATTATAAGAAAAGATGTTATGGATTAAAAATAATTTTTAAATACTTAATATTGTTTATTTACAATTAAAAAATATTATTTTTACTTTTTCTCTGCGATAACATTGAAAGTTTAAGTTTGAAGATTAATACATTACCTACATTTAATAATTCATTAATTAATTAATAATATTTTTTAATTATAAATAAACAATATTGAATATTTAATAGTTATTTATGTTACAAGTACGCAAAACACAGTTTTAGCGGACGAATCCAGATGTTTACGGACTCGGCTTCGCCTCGTCCGTAATATCAGATGATATTGATGATATTGAATATTTAAAAATTATTTTTAATCCATAACATCTTTTCTTATAAAAATTTTTCGATATGGTCAAAAATGAAGGGTCTTTACTCTTGAACAAAAATGATATAATTATTATTATTATGGTAGGAATGATATAATTTAATATCTGATGGTTGAATTTTGGGTTTTAGAACATGCAGAACTTTTTATGAAGAATAACTTTTTTTCATAAAATCAATAATAACACAGTTTTCCATATGTAGCCAACTTACGCGGACACACTGTATATATATATATATATATATGAAAGTTTTAGTATTACAATATGCTTCTTCTTACTTTTCACATAGTTTTAGTTGTATGCAACCGATGGAAAGTACACAATGGCTGAAAGTTTGGGTTTAAAAATATATTTTTTCGTTTTCTTATACCGGGTGGTGACTTGAGCGACGCAACATAGGGATTTCAATGGAAAATTCTTAATGTTCAATTATTGGCTCTCCTAATTATTTTAGAGCAAAAGTGTGTTTAGGTTTTTTGTAGAGAAATAAATTCTGCATCTGTTCAAACTATTATTTACAATTTTCCATTTTCCGGAAGCGTAGAAATAGAAGAAATTAAAAATGGTCTTTTTAAAAAAATCACTGATGCCATGGAATTATAAAATCAAACAAACGCACTGACATTTCTGTCTCATTACATTTTTTTCTATTTAAAGCAATAAAACGAGTAGGTAATAGAAACATATTTTACGCTAAACAAGGCACTTTATCATTTCTACTTTTTCTTTCGTTAAATACATTTTAAAAATAATAGATTTTAATAATCGGTTATAAACTTAAAACCGTAATGACAGATGTAAATGGGAATGTGGATTGTTTAGATAATTCCAAGGCATCACTGATTTGTTTAAAAAGACCATTTTTAATTTATTCTATTTCTACGCTTCCGGAAAATGGAAAATTATAAATAATAATATGAACAGATGCAGAATTGTTTTCTCTACAAAAAACCTCAACACACTTTTCCTCCAAAATAATTAGGGGAGCCAGTAATTAAACATTAAGAATTTACCATTGAAATCCCTATGTTGCGTTGCTCAAGTCACCACCCTGTATAATCTTGTAACTTCTGATACAATTTAAATCGTGATATTATTAACCAATATTTTTGAAAAGTTTAGACACTCTCAAAAAGGAGGGTTATAAAATGTAAATTGTTTGAAACGGCATATAAACGTGCTATGTTGCGACGTCATGGAATTTATTGATGACGTGTATTACTTGCTATCTCAGATGGACTATACGACTGTTGTACTCTGTAGAGTGGTAAGCTAATAAATATTCTATGTACAAATATCGATTTGATAATAGAAAACATGGAAGATGGGTTTGAAAACGCAAATTCAAGCAATCTGCCTTATGTAGTTGTTATAGTGGTGGCTCAATTTTTTAAGGAAAGTAACTGCTTCAATAAAGACCCTTTCATGTAGTTTCTTGTAGGAAATTTTATTTTAATAATGCTATTTTTACTTTCCCATACCACCACTGGTATATGGGAAGTATTGATATCATGAAAATTTTCGAAATCGAGATTTTCACGGAAATGGGTGTTTTGGACCCCCAGAAGCCCAAAAAAGTGGTGTAGAAAAAATGTCTGTCTGTGGGTGGGTGGGTATGTATGTATGTATGTATGTATGTATGTAACGCCTCTAACGCAAAAACTAGTGAACCGATTTTCATGAAATTTTAAATGAAGGGGTATATCGAAAATTCATCGACAAAATAAGCTTTTCAAAAAAATCCGAAACCGGAAGCGGAAGTTAGACATGTTTTTTTGGTATCATTTTTTCAGAAGCGGAATTTTGAAAATCTGAGTAGGGGATATGAAAGAAGGGCATAATTCAAGGGAAACAGTTTTTTACCGGACTCTCTAACTTCAAAATGGCGGTCGCTATGAATTTTTCAAAATTTCGACTTTAATGCCCCATAACTCAAAAACCAGTTATCTGATCAGGTTCCGTAACACCTTGTTTGAAAGCCCTTTGGCTGTACTACACCAAGAAAAAGAATTATTTACTAAATCCAAAAACTGTCGTCACAAAAAAACTGGTCTAAGGATTTTGTTTAAATTTTCTATACTTATGCAGCTTGGTATTAGCTACATTTTTGTTTTTTGATGAACGCCAGAATTCCACTGTGGCTCCCACTACGAGATTTTGAAAATCGGAAATTGATGCTCCTATAGCGCCTTTATTAGTCAAAATATGAAAGAAGTTTAAATATAAGTTGTTCAGTATATAGATTTGCATTTTTCTAAATTTATATCACGTATGAAGGGTGTTTGGTTTTCACAGTACAATAAGCAACTTTGTTATTTTAAATGAAACACCCTATATATTATTATACAGGGTGTTTCTTAAATGGCGGACACGGAGAGCACTACGCGATTCTTATCTTAAAACTGAGTTGAAAAAGTATAGGCGATTTTGTCCTAATATATTTAGTTATTCGCATTTTAAAAATTTTAAATTTGACAACATTGCGCATGCTTGCACGGACTTTGTTTTAAACGTTTGGTGTTTTAATAAGGCAGTATGAACAAGTTTCCTAGGTAATAACCTCATAGCTACAATGCACTGTTGCAACATATTGAAAAATTTTTTAACAACAGATATTTATCAGAAAGAATGTCTTCGGAGGAAGGAATACAACGTATAAAAAATTCCAAATTAAGATTTAATATTTGATTGATGGACAATGCGGAACGGTTAAAATTTACCCGTTTTTCCAAAGCATAAAGGAATTGAATCTCAATCTTTGACGGAGAATAACTCTGAAACTAGCGAAGAACGGGCATTATTGTATTATATTTTTGCAATTGGTATCTGGAGGGGAATGTAGTACTGTGCTCCGTGTCCGCGATTTAAGAAAACCCCTGTATAATTGAATGCAAAATTTAATTGTCTATCACATAGTATAAGGTGTTCATATGGCTAAAATGTACGGTTAATGAGAAATTCGTGAATTTTGAATATTTAGGTTTGACTCTTGACGGAAACGGATCGTCGGTCGGTAGCGATCGTCCGGCTTCGCCAGTTGTAATTTCTAGCCGCTACCTACTACAGAGTACAGATAGATGTGTATCTTGGTGTTTTTCTTTTGTTCACATCGAACCCGTATAGCCTCGTTTTTCTCGCGAGGCATTCAAATGATTTCCAATGCTGCCTCGCGAACTACTGTTGAATAGCAAAAACAAAATGTTTATTTTTAGTATGGGAAAGTCCAGGGAAGGTTTGCACCTCCACTTTTTTACTCTTGCCGTATGGTGGATCACTTCACATGCCACTATTCTCCGACTGGGTACGGTTTTCTAGCTTCTGTCCCGCGCAAAGTTTGCAAGGCGTTTCTTGCTTTAAAATACTTTACAAACAAATTGCTTAACGTATTTTACAGTTGAGTATCTTTGTAATAGAGAAATCATTAAAATTTAGTATAAATCCCTATTGGCTATGCATTTTAGTGTTGTTAGATTGTTAGGTATTATTCTGTTTTGTTTTTGTTTTGTTATTCATGTTTGTTGTTTATGTTTTTGTAAGCTCGGAATCTTCTAAAAGGTAAATCGGAGTTTGGCGGTGACCATAAATGATATTTACTTTAGCAAAATATACCAAGGCACTTCAATTTGATGCCAAGTTCTATCAGAGACGTCACAATACTGCACAAATTAAAAAAAAGGGACCTTACTGAATTTAAAACAATAATTGGAAAGTTTAGTTGATAACAAGTCCAGTTTAAGTGCAATTGTTACGTATTAGGTATATGTTAATATATACAGTGTGATCATCGGAAAACGATCCACCCTTAATATCTCGTGACCCATACCAAATATCAAAAAAAATATAAAAATACGTTTTTATAGAGGATGGGGGACACTCGATAGCGTAATCCGTGTCACGCTTACCCCTCCGCTTTAAAGTTTAAATGGCACTATATCCTTTGTGATACCTCATATTAAAAGTTTTTTAAAATGCTCTCTTTTTATGCAAAGAAAGCCAAGTTCATGCACTCGCGATTTTTGCATGAAAATAAAATTGCATTCAACAAATTGCAAATTGGTACCTACTACTGCATGCACCTAGGGTTCAGTGATAAATTATTCATTTTGTTTTCAAGGAACTGTACATGAACCTAGCTTACAATTGCATAAATTATTCCAATACAATCAATATCATCCACTAACCAGTTTCACTTCCTGAAATAAGTTTTGTATTTATGAACCATTTCATAATTGTTTTAAATTATATTCATGTGTAATTATACCAAATATATGATGATTTTAGGGAGAATTCTACAGTTAAGTTTTTAACGAAGGGAGATAATAACAGCGTAGATGATCGGGGTTTATATGCACCAGGACAACTGTGGTTGACTAAAAATGATGTTGTCGGTAGAGCACGTGGATTCTTACCATACGTCGGAATGGTAACTATATTGATGAACGAATACCCCAAATTTAAGGTACGTTTAAAATTTTATTTAATAATAATTAAGACTCATGCTTTTACTTGAGCTGTTATTCAGCTTTTTTTAAAAATATAAGATAATACAGATTAGTAAACTTATTGCTGTACGTAGCTAGTTTCTTATAAGAAAATTGCTAAATAGCTAAATAACTGGGCAAAGTGCAGTTTGCTCCTATCACTTAAGTTACACAAGAAAATCGCATTTTATATAGTTGAACCATAAAGTAAATAGTATGGTTGAACGAATCAGATTTGAGCTTTCTTAACCATTAGCCAATAAAAACTTGATTATACGGAAATTATGGATGAGTGATTTCCGAAAATCATGCACCATGTTGATTTCCGGAAATTAGTCGTGGTGCTTCATATTTTATTTATACAAGTTTTAATAAGAAAAATTTGACATACAAGAGAATAAAGTGCAACAATATACTACACAACTTTTATTATTTATAAACATTATAATAGTTATTTTTGTATCATGAATCTTTTTGGCAGAGATGCAAACAACATTTTTTAGGTGAATATCTCAAATTTTATTAACAAATTTAAATTTTGATTTGAATATTCCAATGACATTTGGTCACGTGACCATCCTGAAACACCATAGCCGCATCACGTGACCGTCTCTCAGTGGTAATCACGGTAACTCAACACGTTTGAAATTGACAGCTGTTAAACAATTAATTTACCAAATTATTTTTTCTTTGACAATTTAATTCACATTCCGTCATCCAATCAGAGACGTGTATTCTTACGAATTCAACCTATCAAAACAAAATTACACTGCTGGAAATTATCACTCGTGATAATTGCCGGCAATTATCACTAGTGAAATTTTCGCTTGCAAATATGTTTCTTTTTTCGTACACTTTATTTACTATAGTCGTCCCAGCGGATCTTTTCCATCACGTGATCAATGTTTCATATAAGTTCAGACAACCGAATTGTTTCATTCTCTTTTTGTAGCATCTAGTAATCCTATAAAGCTTTGGGTAACGTACGTTAAACAGGGATGTTTCATACTACGACCTACTACTGTCATATTTTTAATACGTCAAACAGAGACGGAAAATTGTCAATTGGCGCTCGTGCAGTTCGGCAACTACTGCTGAAGTCAAATATAATATTTTGCTTTTGCTGTCATTACTGGCATATATGATTACTGTCGTTACTGTCATCGTGCCATTCTCGTTTGCACATGTAATAAGAGTTCCAGCAAAGAGAAGCAGTTAAAATAGTATATTATATACCAAGGGACTAAAGTACAACTTTTAATCCCCGAGGGTGAAAGTTTAATGCCTGAACGAGCGCAGCGAGCGAGGGCAGTAAATCACCCGAGGGATGAAGAAGTACTTTAGTCCTGCGGTATATATATTATTTTTTACACGACCTCAAGGGCTTAATTGCAAAAATTTACGAATTTTCCAAAAGCAATCACATATGCTGTGGTAGATAGGTGAAAATCGCAATTAATAAAATCTCATCTCAAAAGCAGCGTAACCTAGGCGATTTGTAAACAACCGGTAGCCATTCTAAAATTGCGGTCGTGTTTTAAGAAAATTCTTGAAAATGGGTGATTTGAAAGATATTGACGAAGCGGCAGCGATTGTGACGTTGGATTTATTACCCCCAAAGTCGCGAAAATTATACGAAAAAGCGTATCAAGACTTTTTGAATGGTGTGTGGGTAAAGACATTGAAAATTATACAGAGAGAGTATTTCTCGTTTATTTTGCCGAAAAGGCAAAAATCTTGGAAACATCAACGTTATGTTCGCTCTTTTCAATGTTAAAAGCTACCATGAGAGTGAAGAATAATATTGAAATTGGAAAATTCTCTCAGGAGACTGCATTTTTGAAACGTCAGAATGACATGAAATAAAATTTTGAACTTTTTTGTCATTTGTTGTACTTTTACTCCCTTGGGAGTAAAATGGCCACTTTACTCCCTGTTTTGAGGGAGTAAGGTAGGTCTTTATACAGGGTGATTCAAAAATGGCGCATAAGCTCTTCAGTACGTTGTAGGGGACGGTTATTTGAACTGTAGAAAAATCATTAAAAAATTTTAGCTGCTACATTTTTGTAGTTAACAACGAAGAAGTAAGGTGTAGATTTGGCAACACGGGTGCAGCTATGTAGTATATGAGTGGCTTTTATTTCCTTTCATTTACATAGTGAGCTTATTAAAAGTTTCAAACATCGTTGCCACATATTTTTTTCAAACAACTTGGTACAAAAATATCAATTTTGAAAGCTAATATTTCTGGATAATGAGGTATTGTGAGCATTTTATTTATTACCCACTATGAAAAAATACTTAAATTATTTATATGAAATGATGAGAAGTTTCAAAATCCACATGAATTCAAAGTTGAGTTCTCAACTTAACTTCTTCATTTCTCAGCAAATTAGCGGCTAAGAATTTTTTTATTATTTTTCCTACACTTCAATTATTATTCCCTACAACGTACTGAAGAGCTTATGCGCCATTTTTGAATCACCCTGTATATAGGTCGTGTAAAAAAGCTTTTAGTTTGCAATTACATATACCACAAATGCATTTTGCATTATCCGATGGTAACATAACCTACAATTTTGCGAAACTGACAAATTGAAATGATTTTAGTCGCTCAATTGACGTACTAGGTACATATTTGGTGCATACGGTTGCTATTGATCACGTGATGGAAAAGATCCGCTGGGACGACTATACAACTACAATTATTATAAATATTACAATTTTTATAAACAATTTATATTGTAAACCTTCGTTCCATAATTGTATCATTTTCAAATACTCTGTATCTGTAAATGCCACTGAACTAACCTTCCTTTTAGTTATATCCGCTTGCAAAACTTTTCTTTTTGCGTCTCTCGCGTTTCTTGCTTCTTTAAAGGCAACGTCTTTAAACAGATCAATTTTAATTTTGAATTTTTCATAATACATCTCTTGGAATAACTTTGCGGTTGTGTTCCATAACACTTTGACTACACTTTCTTTGTAATCTTGGCCTGAATTCTTCTTCATATTGAAAGCATAGTCCTTTAAAATATCATTAACTGTTTCAACAGGCAAAGGTTCACATAATGAGTAACCCCTTTCTTGACAAAATTTCTTAAATTGAAGCCAGCATGAATTATGGCTTCTTTGGGTATTTACCGGCACTGAATTTTTTACAGCCTCATCTATTTCTTTCATATTCATTTTACCAAATCTTTTATTCATTGCACAGAAAAGAAAAACACAAACCACATTGAAATTACGTTTCAGAATTTTTTCACTTTTTGTTTAGACGAAACCATAACAACGCCATTCATTTTATCAGTTAACTGTGATTTCTTTCTTTTCAAAATTTCTTTTTCAGTTCTTTAAATTGTCATGACGAATATAACTCGAGAGTTAAGAAATTGCTGCTAATTTTTCCTCCAGTTACTCGTATTTATTCCTTCTGTCAATTGTCACTCGTTCGCTACCGCTCACTCGTGCCAATTGATAGTCAGAATAAATACTCGTATAACTGTCGTAAAAATTGCCAACAATTTCTTACTCTCTTGTTATATTACTTATGAAAAATAATGAAATTGAATAGCCCGCCCTTTCCTCTTTCGTAGAATAGCAACCAAATTCACAACAATTTGTATTTTGTTTAGCCATTCTTACAAAATATAACAAATTCGATTTCACCATACACATTTATTTACGTTTGCAAGCTGGACTTGGACACAACGGCCACTGGACACAACGGCCACCTTGGACACAACGGCCACGCTTGGACACAACGGCCACCTTGGTCTAGTGGACACAACGGCCACCTTGGACATAACGGCCACATCTTCAGGCGGACACAACGGCCACCTTGGACACAACGGCCACACGTTAAACTGGACGCAACGGCCACCTTGGACACAACGGCCACTTTTCTTGCGTGGACACAACGGCCAACGACGCCTAGTGGACGCAACGGCCACCGACGCCGGTCTTCACTGCTACCGTGGACACAACAGCCACTGGACACAACGGCCACCTTGGACACAACGGCCACCTTGGACACAACGGCCACCTTGGACACAACCGCCACCTTGGTCACAACGGCCACCTTGGACACAACGGCCACCTTGGACACAACGGCCACCTTGGTCACAACGGCCACCTTGGTCACAACGACCACTAATCAAACAGGGGCTTAGCGGGGATACGTATTGAAGAAAACGTTATTAAAGTTCGAACACATAAGAGGTCTAATCTCGTGGATTCCTATGAATGTGTGCATGGTCTGTCCATAGTAGATGGAGAAATAACTTTTTAATTTTTATTTGAAAAAGAGTGAAATCGTATTTAATTATTATCCTATTTTAATTTCTTATATAGGGTGCTCCTGAAAGGTTTGTACAACACGGTATCATATATTCCTGAGCTCAAATGGGACCGATTAAACCAAACATACCTTAGTATAAAAGTGATTCCTTAAAAAGTTGTGGCGCCTTAAAAAGTAGAAAAGAATATTTTTAACATTGAGAATATTAAAATAAAAAATAATATATATAATATATAAAATATAAGTTGAAAATTAGTATACACCCACTTCAGGGGAAGCCGAACAATCTCAAAGTATTAAAACTGTTGCATACCTATTATAGAGGGCGCTATCGGCAGTTTTTTTTTCGAATGTCTTCTTTGATCATAACTTTTTTGTTAGCTTTTTAGCTCAATCACACTGCCGGAAAGGCTTTAGGTACGTTTTTCTTTTTATCTAAAAGTAACTCCTTTTATCATAAATATTACCCACAGAAACAAAAAGGCTATGATCAAAGACATACGAAAAAAATCAGCCGACAGCGCCCTCTACATGCAATAAGTTTGATACTTTGAGAATGTTCGGCTTCAGCTGTGAATGTATATCAATTTTCAACTTGATCCGCCATCTTGTTTCTGAAATATATCCAATGTTACAAATATTCTTTTCTACTGTAAGGCGGTAGTATCCTCTTCAAAACTCACTTCACTACAAAATATTATCAAGACCGAAGACGTAGAGAAACTTTACAAGGAACTACACAACATAATCTTCTGCAATACGCAGACTGGTCTTTTGTATAAGATACTTAACTTCGAGGTGAGTCACGCTCGAGGTATAAAATGTAGAAATGTAGAATACACAAAAGTGGACGTGCAAACCTCCCCTGGACTTTCCCATACTAAAAATAAACATTTCGTTTTTGGTATTCACAGTATAGTTCGCGAGGCAGACCTGGAAATCATTTGTATGCGTAGCGAGAAGAACGAGACTATACGGATTCGATATGTAGATACATAAGAAAGATACGGATCTGTAGTAATAAATAATAATAATAATAATAATAAACCGGGACTTTGACAGAAATCCGGATTGAAATTACATCTGGCGAAGCCGGACGATCGCTACCGACCGACGCGACGATCCGTTTCTGTCAGTCCAGGCTAAATCTTACACAACGCGGTTAAAATAAACGAAATCCTTATCATCCGTACATTTTAGCTATATGAACAGCTTATACTATGTGATAGACAACTAAATTTTGCATTCAATTATACAGATTGGTGTCCGTTAATGTGAACATAGAGAGACAAATGCTTACGCGCTTTGCATGTATCGACACCTTGATTATGCATTATTTTTAAAATTGTGTTTTGTAAGTTAACAATTAAGAAGGCCGCTATGGTTTTAAACTAGACGCCTTCTTGGGTTTTATGCGAACTAATACATACAATTTTAAAAATAATGCATAATCAAGGTGTCGATACATGCAAAGCGCGTAAGCATTTGTCTCTCTATGTTCACAATAACGGCCACCAATCTGTATAATTCCGGTTTCGGATTTTTTTGAAAAGCTTATTTTGTCGATGAATTTTCGATATACCTCTTCACTTCAAGTTTCATCAAAATCGGTTCACTAGTTTTTGCGTTAGAGGCGTCACATACATACATACATACATACATACATACATACATACATACATACATACATACACATCCCACCCACCCACCCGCAGACAGACATTTTTTCTAGACCACTTTTTTGGGTTCCCGGAGAGGAGGTCCGAAACACGTATTTCCGCGAAAAACTCAACTTCGAAAATTTCCATTATATCAATACTTCCCATATACGATATACCAGTGATGGTGTGGGAAAGTAATTATCTTGTAGATTTTGTAAATAGGATATTTTGTAGTTAGGAATGGTTTTTCTAAAAATCAAGTTCTTGATTATTCATTTTTATTCATTCATTCAATAAAATATCAACCAACGAAAAGAAAATTACTATTAATAGTATAATACGTTGCTGTGATGTAAAGACAGGGCATTCGAACAAAAATAGATTGGTAGGTTAATTGAATATAGTAAAAGAAAATAAAGCAGAATCATAAAAACCATAACAGCTACCCCTCATAAACAGGAGAACCCATTACCATAAGAACGCTTTGCCCAACCACCATCGGTTACATCAGATATATATGGAAACATATCCTCAACGTGATCACGCTCTAAAGCCAACCGTGCCTCTTCTTTCCCTGCTTCTAACATTTGTTTTTGTAAGGCCATTGGCTCATTGGCGGAATATCCATTATGCTCAACAATTCCTGACTTGCGCATATCCAAACCCAGTAGAAGTAGATCCCCATACAAAACACTTGTTTATATTTTTTCTTTCAATTTCGCTAGACTAACTAAATATTTTTATGGTTTCGCAAAAATAGAAAAAATTGCTACTAAAACCCTTCCTTATTTCTCTCTGTAGATACATTCGTCCCATTGTGCATGTAGCGTCATGAATTCCTAAACACTTTACACTGATTAACGAAAAAAGCAAAATCCACAATTCTTTGACCAATCCGTCTAGAATATACGGGGCTATCCTATCCCTTTCAATTGAAGGCGGTGGGAGTTTGAATTTCTAATTTTGAAAACAAATCAATGCCTGTTTATATGAAAATGAGTAAATAGTAAAACATACAAGAAGGATCTTTGTTAATGAGTACTGAGTAATAGATCGTTACAATAGGCTTCTAAAAGGGTCGCCAGGTAACATTTTCCATCCTTCCATCGCTATTTCACATGGAATAGTTCAAAGAGAGTGTGTGGACCCCAATTTTTCACTATCATTAGATCATGTACGATTACAAGTTATGACAAATTTTCAAGATAGAGTAAACTTTCGTAGTAAAGAAAACTATGTTTTTAGTAAGAATTTACAGAAAATTGATTTTTACTGACATAAATTAATTTTTTTTAATAAGGATAGCAAAATAACAATATCCTAACATTTTATACCCTAGAACAGCTACGGAGGCGTCTGTAAAAATTTAGTTTTGTGAAATATTACTAGTAATAACGACGTAAATGTGTTTTGAACTAATTTTTTTATTAATAGGTATATTTTTTAATTTTTTTTGCAAAAATTTGTAAAACTAGTTATTATGGTACATTCCAAATGTCCGAATTTCTTCAAAATTAGTTTTAAGCATTTTAGAGCTTGTTTATTGGAATAAGTTAGAACGGGTAAGTACTACAGTCTTAAAATACCATAACTTCTCAAGGAAACACTTTTATACAAGGTATGTTTGGTTTAATCGGTCCCATTTGAGCTCAGGAATATGTGATACCGTGTTGTACAAACCTTTCAGGAGCACCCTGTATAAGAAATTAGTATAGGATAATAATTAAATACGATTTCACTCTTTTTCAAATAAAAATTAAAAAGTTATTTCTCCATCTACTATGGACAGACCATGCACACATTCATAGGGATCCACGGGATTAGACCTCTTATGTGTTCGAACTTTAGTAACGTTTTCTTCAATACGTATCCCCGCTAAGCCCCTGTTTGATTAGTGGTCGTTGTGACCAAGGTGGCCGTTGTGACCAAGGTGGCCGTTGTGTCCAAGGTGGCCGCTGTGTCTAAGGTGGTCGTTGTGTCCAGGGTGGCCGTTGTGTCCGACCAAGGTGGCCGTTGTGTCCAGTGGGTGTTGTGTCCACGGTAGCAGTGAAAACCGGTGTTGGTGGCCGTTGCGTCCACTAGGCGTCGTTGGCCGTTGTGTCCACGCAGGAATAGTGGCCGTTGTGTCCAAAGTGGCCGTTGCGTCCAGTTTAACGTGTGGCCGTTGTGTCCAAGTTGGCCGTTGTGTCCACGTAAGAAAAGTGGCCGTTGTGTCCAAGGTGACCGCTGTGTCTAAGGTGGTCGTTGTGTCCAGGGTGGTCGTTGTGTGCAGGGTGGCCGTTGTGTCCGACCAAGGTGGCCGTTGTGTCCAGTGGGTGTTGTGTCCACGGTAGCAGTGAAGACCGGTGTTGGTGGCTGTTGCGTTCACTAGGCGTCGTTGGCCGTTGTGTCCACGCAAGAATAGTGGCCGTTGTGTCCAAAGTGGCGGTTGCGTCCAGTTTAACGTGTGGCCGTTGTGTCCAAGTTGGCCGTTGTGTCCACGTAAGAAAAGTGGCCGTTGTGTCCAAGGTGGCCGTTGTGTCCACTAAACCAAGGTGGCCGTTGTGTCCAAGGGTGGCCGTTGTGTCCAAGGTGGCCGTTGTGTCCAGTGGCCGTTGTGTCCTAGACCCTTGCAAGCCGTCAATCGGGAGTTCTATGACAGTGCTATGACAGTTGTAGGACGGCAGTATGCCCGCGTCACGTCACGTGACAATTCAAAACTGGCTGTTTATATTTTTTTGTGCCTCCGGTCGGCATCACGGAGTTTCTGCATCGCGAAATCTGCCAGAAACAGAGGTTTCTCCGGCCTAGGCCGGCAAAAAGTAGACTTTGAAGGTTATTGCTTGGCAGCATCGGCTCAATCTGTCAAAGTCAAATTTGTGCATCGCGGCCGGAGACGATCAAACAAATAAATTAGCAAAATTTTACAAATACGATTACCTATTTGAGCCGCTATGGTGATTTGAATATAATCTTTAATATGCGCCGGTGTATCCATTATTAAATCAAAGATAATGAAATTTATAAATAAACGTCAATGGAAATTGTAAGAAAATAAATGAATTAAGTTTAATGAATATCGGGAAACAAGAATCTTGATTTTAAAATCATAAAAAAAACTCCTAATACTAAATTTTAAATGTAAATTTAATTTATTTAAACAAACATCGGCACAAAAAATGTGTGTATTACACGTCCAGAAACAGTTTTGCGAGTGCTCCTACTTGCAGGACTCGGCGTTCCGCCTCGCCCTGCAACCTTACTCGCACTCGCAAACGTGCTGTTTCTGGCCTTGTGATACAAATAACTATTGTTGTACAAAAAAATGAGTGATACGACGTTCGCTTAAATAGGTAGGTAGTTTCTAGTCATGTGATTAATAAAGTTATAAATTAAAAAATAATGCGTTTGCTACTTAAACAAACGAGTGGCTACAGTGGTCGTGGTCGTGAAGTAAAAACGGCCGAAGTAAATGCGGCCGTGAAGTAGTAATTGACAAATGCCTACTACAAATTAACACTTTACGGTTGTCGAAAGATACGTAAAACAGCTGTTTTTATCATAGTCGCCTAAAAAATAAATTATAGTTGGGGCCCGCTAAGGCTGCCTGCATCTACGTCACAATTTTTTAATGGCGTCAATGACGTCACGAATTACTCTGTTTATATTTATTTGTTGTTTCTCAAAACGTCGTTTGCTTTCATCTATCGCTCAGGCCCAATTGCACCGGTTATACCTACTTAAATCATAAGCGTCGCTTAAAAAATCATTCCCATGGATACAATTTGTTACCAAGAATTGTATCCATGGCAATTAAACTTTTAAACGACGCTTATTATTTAAATGTAACCAGTGCAATTGGGCCTAAAACTCTCAGAGTGACGTCTGAGTAATAGTCTTTGGTAATATAAACACAATTTAAAAAAACAACAACGATAATGTGCGATAATGTACCCACACTGTTACAGATACCTACTCTGCATACAGAATGATCACCATATACCTAAAGTCCGTTTTTTTCAGATCCACCACCTGTTGCAGTACCCTTAGTCAGTTTCATTTCCAATTTTTAAAAAGTTACAAGTGTTAACTTTACATCTTCATATCTTACAAATTTGAGCGAAAACAGCGTACCACCGGCGTACCATATATATTTTGCGCCATTTTCGGGACACCCTGTATATGGTAACATTGATTCAAACCATGACCTTCTTGATTTTCGAGTAGAGACGTCAGATTCGAAAATCAAGAAGGTCGTGATTCAAACATCAATCAAAATGTTCTGTCAATTTATGCGTGCGCATCGCTACATTTCAAATTTAAATTATTTTATCCACGACTACTAAATTATACATCTATTATTTATGTGTTTTGTTAAACATAAGACTACCCATAATAAATTGCAGTGAATTATGGGAGTGAATTATGGTACATAATTCACTCTTACGTCAAAATCACAAATGTCAAAATACAATACAATACCAGCAAACTTAAAGAAGTCATTTTCGCAGCTTCTGCTATATGCGGTGGTGTACAAGACATCTCGTCACTGTCGCTGTCCATTTTTAACTTTTTTAATTAATACAAAATACTTGCAAAAGCAAAATCTCGCGCACAGTATTAATTTTTTGACGTTTCTCGAATAACATCAAAAACAATTGCTGCCTTTGATATAGGTACAATGTCATGGCTGATTAGATGAAGTTTTTAAAAAAATGTTTCTGGTAATTATAAATTTTTACAAAAATTGTTGTTATTTAGTAATAGTCGTGGACAAAGTATAGTATTTAACTCGCATGTTATTGGCTATTATTCACTCCGGTTATTTACGAAACTCACCTGCGGCTTGTTTCGTAAATGTAACCGTCGTGAATAATAGGCATCCTAACATGCTCGTTGAATAATATACTATTATTGATGAAACCCTGATTTACAAAAACGATTCTGCTACTAAATCGTGGACTATTGACAACCTTCCCAAAAAAGATCAGAAATTAAGGAAAGCGGGTTTACAGTGCTCCATCCTGGGTGTTCTGAAGTTTTTTAGATGGATGTAGTTTGCTTTTAAGATCCAGACACAATGATCGAGATTATCACAAAACGATGAATAGTCAAACTTATCGGTCTATAACTGGAAGCATCTGTGGTTTTCTTTCCAGGTTTATGGACAGTAGAACTTTTGCGTATTTCCACTCATTAGGGAAATAGCCACATCTAAGGCATGCATTGAATATGGACACTATAAGCATGAGGGCTTTCTTTGGTAGATTTTTCAGGACTACATTTGGGATTAAATCATGACCAGGGGCTTTATTATTTGGCAGCCTGTTCACTATGTCTTTAATTTCCTCTGGGGTGACGGGTTCGATATCCTCTGAAGTGGCTGCACGAAAATTATTAAGTTCCTGTTCAATTTGTTGAATATTGTTTTCGTCCCGGTGTTCGTTAGGAATGGAAAATGCTTGTGCTAGTTGAGATGCAAATAATTCGCATTTTTCGGTGTCCGTTGAATACAGCTTGTTGTCTTGCTTTAAGGTTGGAATAATATTTTGTTGCTTTAGGATGCGTTTCGTGGCTCTCCACATCGTGGGGTCCCTTGGTTGTAGTTCTCTAATATAATCCGCGTATCTGGATATTCTGAGTTGCTCAAGGTCTCTTTGAATTTGATGTATTAGATAATTCAGGCGAGTTTTTACTGTGGGATTTCTGGTCAGAATCCATTGTCTTCTCGTTTTATGTTTCTCCTTTATTAGTTGTTGAATGGCCTGCGGAGGCGATAGATAATTGGATGGGCGTTTAGGTTTTTGCACTGTAGTAGACAATACAACTGCATTTTTAATACTCTGAGTTAATTCCACTATGGCCTGGTCGATTTCTTCGTAGTTACGCAATATTGTTGGTATCCGTAGGTTAGATTGAATTGTGTCACTAAATATCTTCCAATCAATTCGTCCATTGATGAGTCGGGGCGGTGTGGGATTAAGTTGCGGTTGTTTACCGAGTACCATCAGGACGGGTAGATGATCCGAGTCCAGTTCTGGGAGGACCTCTTGATATATCGCACTGGTGACGTTTTTGTGTAATGCTATATCCAAAATATCAGATTGATGGTTGCCTCGATATGGAGAATAGGTGTGCTCCGGGGGTGGAGAAATTTGAATACCATGTGCTTCAAGGACCAAGTGAAGCCGATTTCCATTCGGATTATTTGTCCTACAACCCCAGGTTGTACTTTTGCAATTTAAGTCCCCTGCTAATAAGGTTGGAGTATTATCACAAAACATGTTTCGTATATCATCTTCTATTAGCCTCTTATTCGGTTGTTTGTAGGCGCATATTATTGTTAAGTTTTGTTTATTTTGTAAGGTAACCATTTGTATTGCTATGGACTCAATGTTAGTAATAGTGGGCAGCGGGTGATGGCTTGTGTTGATTGACTTTTTGACTATGATAGCAACACCCCCCGAAGCCTTTTTGTTAAGTATTTGAATTTGTATTCCTGCGCTATTCATTGAATGATCTGGTGGGCGTATTATTGTTTATAGTTTTGTTTAGTTGGAATGTAAAAATATTGAACTTGTCAATACATATTATTTTACTGCCGTAAAGTTTCCTTTTAACTAAAATCTCTAACAGGTTATGGGCCCAGAGAACGTTGAAGCGTAATAGGCAAGTTTTAAAGGAAGTACGGTTCAGTACGAGTGTGAACCTTCGTGGTTATTTTCGATTGTATTTCTGGAAGTGTGTCTTCGACAGAAATGGCTGCAATCGACGGCAATAATATTGCAACGATAAACAAGTTCAACGGAAAGAATTTCCCACAATGGAAATTCCAAATTAAATGTGCACTACGTGCAAAAGGTGTGTATGATATTGCTTCTGGTGGAGAAGCAAAGCCAACTCCGGACAAAATAACAGAATTAGTGGCATGGAATAAGAAAGATGCCGTGGGTATGTGTATCATAACAGCTTCAATGGATCTATATCAAATAACGCTAATTGAAAATTGTGAAACGTCAAAAGAAATCCTAGATAAATTGGATAGTATCTACGCCATGAAAACGGAATCAAACAAGATGCTAGCACACGAGCAGTTTCATCAGTATAAAATGGCAGTGAATGACTCGGTTATACAACATATTGCAAAAATAGAAAATATGGCTAGGCAAATTAGGGAATCAGGTGATCAAATCAGTGACATGGCAATTATTACCAAAATATTAGGAACCCTCCCGACAAAATTCCGAAATTTTCGACAGGCATGGCTTTCTCTTGAAGAAAATAAACAAACATTACGAAATTTAACAACACGTCTGATTGATGAAGAAATAAATCTATCCACAGTAGAAACGGTAGACAATGCATTGGTGGCATCGAGTTCCAGTAATGTCAACAAAGAACAGACACATCAAAAATACAAAAGGATGGGTAAGCAACTGATTACTTGTTATAATTGTCGTAAGAAGGGACATATTTCAAGAAACTGTCGAGCACCTCGAAGAAATCCATATCAATCTAGTGGTCAGCATAACAATGAAAATAATAGTCATTATTCTGCTTTTACTGTCGAAGACGATATCAATACGAGTATGATAGACAACGACATTGTATGGACGATGGATAGTGGGGCATCCGCTCACATGACATCCATTCGAGATTTATTCGTAACTTTTAAAGAAGTCGAAGAGTTTACTGTTAAACTTGGCAACAATCATGAATTAAAAGTAAAAGGAATTGGTGTGATAAAAGTTAAATGTTGGATTGACGATAAATGGGCTAACAGTATTATAATAGATGTTTGGTATGTGCCTGGATTAAAGAAAAATCTATTTTCCGAAGGAGCAGTTACGAAAAGGGGAATGATTGTGATTAAAGAGAGCAACGAAGCTAAAATATTTGAAAATGGTATATTAAAGGCCCGTGCAGTTCGTGGATCAAATAATTTGTACAAACTACTGTTCCGTACGGTAGTTCCTGAAGTTAATGTGACCGCGAGTGATAGTTTAAAAACGTGGCATGAACGGTTGGGACATGTAAATGTAAAGACGATTAGTGAAATGGTGGAACCGAAAAGTAAAAAATTAATTCTGGTTGGCTATGAAAATGAGTCAACAAATTACAGATTGTTTGACCCTCAAACGAAGAAGATTAAGGTTTCACAGAATGTTGTATTCAACGAAGAGAACAAATCAACAATGCCACGAACGAACACAATACTAATTCCAGTAAATGATCAACTTTTAGAAGAAAATGAAGACGTCAACAGCTACGACGAAGGAGAAGTGCCAGATAAAATCAATTCGTATCAGTTGAGATCGCGAGAAAATCTTCAAAGACCAAAGCGCTACGAAATAAATTTGGTGGAAGGGGACATCCCAGAAACTTACGATGAAGCCATTAACAGTGCAGAAGCGGATAAATGGAAATTAGCAATTGAAGAAGAATTAGAAGCACTGAACAAAAACAAAACATGGGAGCTAGTTCCGTCACCTATTAATGCAAGAACTATTGGTTCAAAATGGGTCTTCAAGATAAAACGATTCACCAACGGTGAAATAAACCGATATAAAGCTCGATTATGTGCAAAGGGATTCGCACAAATCGAAGGGGTAAATTACAGTGAAACCTATGCTCCGACAACTCGTTATGATACGATACGAATTTTGCTTGCAACAGTAGTAAAACGAAATTACAACTTAATTCAATTTGATATAAAAACTGCATTTCTTCATGGTGATTTGGATGAAGATGTTTATATGAAACCTCCACAAGGTATAACGATTAATTCAAATTTAGTATGTAAACTAAGAAAGTCATTATACGGACTCAAACAAGCACCCAGGTGTTGGAATAAGAAATTCAGGGAATTTCTACAAACCTTCGGTCTTAAACAATGTGAAGGCGATAATTGTGTATTTACAGGAATTCTTCAAAATTATATTGTTTTATTAGTACTATATCTAGACGATGGGCTAATAATGACGAAGAAAGTCGAAACACTAAATCAAGTGGTATATAAAATGGAAAGTGTTTTCGAAGTAACTGTACATGAACCAAATTGTTTTGTTGGACTGGAAATTGAAATTGACAAAATTAACAAAACAATTTTTATACACGTAAGTAATTTTATACGACGTTTGCTTGGAAGATTTAATATGAAAGATGCAAGAACAAATAATACACCTGCTGACTCGCATTCTATGCTCGTAACATCTGAAGAGAACGAACCTTTAAATGTGCCCTACAGAGAAGCAGTCGGTTCATTGATGTTTGTAGCAATTGCTGTGCGACCTGATATCATGTTTGCGGTCAACATAGTTAGCATATTTCAAAACAATCCTCAAATTGCAGATATACTAACTAAACCATTACCGCACTTCAAATTTGAAAAACAATTTAGAATTAGTTTAGGCTTGATGTATCAACATATTGATTAAGCTTAGAATACGTGGGAGTGTTAAGTATTTGAATTTGTATTCCTGCGCTATTCATTGAATGATCTGGTGGGCGTATTATTGTTTATAGTTTTGTTTAGTTGGAATGTAAAAATATTGAACTTGTCAATACATATTATTTTACTGCCGTAAAGTTTCCTTTTAACTAAAATCTCTAACACTTTTGAGCGATTCTATCTTCACGGTATATGTTATAACCCGGGATTTTAAAATTCTGTTCAGGGATTAAGTGGGTTTCGGTAACACACATAATGTCGACATTGTGTCTTGCTAAAAATGCTTTGACTACTTGTTGTTGTCGAGCTATACCATCGGCATTCCAATTTATGATAACCAAGTTGGAGTAAGTTTTGCAGTTATTTGGTAACATTTTGAAGGATTGTGGGGATTAACGATAAGATGAGATCTTTTATAGACCCCAGGTGAGGCACGATTAATTGAATAACTTTTTGTATAATTTCATTCAGCAATGAAGACTGGTCATTTGTTGCGGTGTTAGAGTTGGTATCGCGTTGGAACTTGTTCCAGGGTGATTTGGTTTGAGTTGTGTTTGTATGGGTAAGTTTCGGGAATGTATGGTTGTGAATGTTAAATGATTTAGTGGTAGTGGCTTGAGAGTTTGGTTGAACAAATTCTTGTCGGTTTGATGGTCGGTTCTTAATTAGGGTTTGATAGTAAGGACACCCTTTATAGTTGGCGGTGTGTTCACCGTTGCAATTGACGCACAGTGGTTTAACTTGATCAGATTTAGGCTGTGGGCATTGAGAGTAGTGGTGTTCCCCTAGGCATCTTACACACCTCGGATTTAACTTGCAAAAATTCTTTGTGTGAGCGTACCGCTGACAGCGTGTACATTGTGGTAGTTCCCCACTTTTTCGCCGTTGTTCGACATTTATTTTACAATAGAACAGAAAGTTAAGTTTATATATTTGTTTAGCGTTGTCGGATTTATCAAGTAGGACTGCGCATATTGGAATAGGTTTCTTTTCTCTGTTAAGGAGGCGTGTGACGCTTATTGCTGGATATTTCAGATTTTTTAGTTCGTCGAGGATTTCCGTAGTCGTTAACGAGATAGGTAGATTTCTTATAATTACAGAAATGTTGGCAGATTCAGGGTCACGATATGTGTGATATTTGACGGTTTTTTCTTTATCAAAGTATGCTGTAAGTGCCCGAAAGTCTTCTATTTTACTCAGCGCTATTTTAATTTGTGTGCCTCTAATTCCGGTAACGAATTCACCACTGACTTTTGATTTAATATCTGTAATTAGTTTTTGATAATTTAAAGCATCGTGTACAAATATGGGTGGTATTCTTGGTTGTTTGGGTTCACTGGTATTGGATGTATCAATGTGGCTTTCGTTATCGAGTAATTTTTGTTCACTTGATAATGGAAGAAAGTATTTATTTTGTTTGAGCAAGGCTTCGCTATCGAAAACGTAGCGTTTGTTGCTATCTTGTGCAAGTGGAGAATTATTGGGGCGTTTGGAATGTAGAGAATTATTATTCTGGGAGGACTGGGATAGGTCGCCGTGGTTAACTACTATAACCCGTGGCTCAATATGCACATTATCAGCCATTATGACGTCGGTTGCATTATCTTCAGCTAACATAGTTAGTTGATTACTTTTAGTACGTCTAAATTCTGTTAGCTCTTTAGTAAGGCCGCGAAGGTAAGAAATGATAAATTGTTGTTAGTTTGCGGCAATCACAACGCCCACAGGCGTGCGGCCAAAACTATCACACTAGCCAATACTGATGGGATTGAATGGCTCAATCGACTTATGATAAACAATGTATAAAAACGGAGCGTAAATCGGTTAATGAGTAACAATTTACCTACTAACTGGTCACTAGCCCGTCGCTACACAACCGTCCCGGCCGACATACTTCGCGGGAATTCCCATCGGATTTTCTGCACGGACAGAAATACAATAATAGTATATTACATACCGAGGTGGAAAGAGTTTCATTACTGTTCGAGAGATTTGATAGTTTACCGAGACGCGTAGCGTCGAGGTTAACTATAAATCTCGAGACAGTAATGAAACTTTTCACCGAGGTTTGTATACTATTTTATTTACAACCATCACAGTTTTGACTAAAAATAAATAAAACTTTTTTGACAAGCTTTGACGTTTTTGAAAAAAATAACACATCATTGTCATTGCCACTATGTTTTTTTGTCCAAATAACTATCAAATTGGCAGGTTTTCGATGTTACTCTGGTGTAAACAACTGCTACTGAAATAAATAAACGTCAGTTTAAGAAAGTATTTGGTTTAAGCAAGTTTAAGTTAAGCAAGTTTAAGTGAAATAATCCTTAGAAAATGATGTTAGATGAAGAATTCATAAACTGCACCCCTCCTGAATTAAGGGAAGCCGCGGATGTAGTGGCACAGGGCTTGGTGCCCGAAAAAAGTAAGCTTCGGTACCTAAAAGCCATTGCGGCATATAGGGAGTGGTGTGAAGCGAAAAAAGTAAAGAATTTGAGCTCGGAAAATGTTCTAATGGCGTATTTTGGAGAGCAAAGCAAACAAAAGAAACCATCAACCTTGTGGGCAATGTATAGCATGTTAAGAACAATGCTAGAAATTGAAGAAAAATCCGATATTTCGAAACATGGGAAACTCCTAGCCTACCTGAAAAGACAAAATGTGGGTTTTAGGCCCAAGAAATCCAACATATTTTCGAGGGAGAATATAGAAGATTTTTTAAACAAGGCTCCAAACGAACTTTTGCCGATTAAGGTAAAATTTTTTTAACATTAAGGACCAAATATAATATATTCCTTTAAAGTAATAAATTTATATCCTTTAAAAAGTATTTTTGCTAAGATTGTTTTCTTATTGTTTTAGGTAGTACTAGTGGTAGGCGTTTCAGGAGCGTGTCGAACGGACGAACTAGTCAAAATGAAAATGTCAGACATAGCTATGTTAATGTTGGAAGAAAAAATTTCAGTTGAAATTCCAGATTCCAAAACTCATACAAGTAGAGGATTTTTCATTACTGACCCAAGCTGGGTGAAAATTGTTCGAGACTTCATAAATCTCCGAAAAGACATAAAAATCGACAGATTTTTGGTTCAGGTCAGAGGGGGAAAGGCAAGAAGTCAATCAATAGGGCACAATTCAATAGCCAATTTTCCGAAAAAAATAGCCACCTTTCTGAAGTTAGAAAACATCGAAGGCTTTACAGGTCACGCTCTCAGAAGAACTTCCGCCACCTTATTAGCCAACAGCGGTGCAGATGTACTACAATTGAAGAGGCTGGGAGGGTGGAAATCTAGCACTGTGGCGGAAGGTTATGTAGACTGTTCAACGGAGAACAAAACTAAAACCGCCACCATGCTGTCCACTCGTTCCATGCCTTCGGTTGCTTCTTCAAGTAGCTCACAAATCTCGCCAGCCATTCAACAAGTAACATTATCAACTAAAGAGACCCCCATTGGGGACGCCGGCGCTGACCTACAAATAACCATAAAGGCCTACAATCATTCTAATATTACAATTAATTTTAATAAGTAGTTTTTTTGTATTTTAGTTCATTTTTGTTATTGTTGTTTCCTTATTTGCCATTAAATATAAAATTCACAAAAAAATTGTTTTTTTTTATTTTAAAAAATATGCTAGTTTTAGTAGTAAAAGTACAATTTTACAGTTATTTTAGGGGGCGGGAAATGAGGGTGGGAAATGAGGGCAGGAAATGAGGGCGGGAAGTAGAGGTAGGGAATGTGACACTTCCTAACCTTCAATAAAGTCAGAAATGTCAACATTACATATATGGTTGTAAATAAAATTTATTTCTGACCCCAATAAATAATTGTTTTTCAGTATGATGACCTATTATTCCAACCATTTCCGATAAAGCAATATAAATTGTTTCCATAACTTTGTTTACTCCAGGAACCGTCTACATAAACAATTATCCAGGCGTACTGTCCTCATATACGTGACTCATCTCAAGAGCACGTTTCTTTTCTTCAGCTCCAGCGGTTTTCAAAGAACTCCATAATGAATTTTTCCAATCCTTATAGAAAAAAAGTAGTGCACACGAACAAAAATACAATTGTAACTTTAGTACAGCTCCTAACTCTGTTTCCTGTTGCTGAACTGTTTTTCCCCAATCATTGGAATATCTAAAAAACAAAGCAACTCATCTAAGTGAGAATATGTGCCACCGCTTGCCAGAGTTCTCCAAACTGCTCCAACGCTTAGAACAGAAGCAGATTCACATGGTGCTTTGGTATACAGGTTAAAATAGTATATTACAAACCAAATGCGGGAATGCGATTATCCCGCATGAGCGCTGTTTTGAAGAACAAGCGAGCGCAGCGAGCGAGTTCTTTCATTTGCGCGAATGCACGGTTGACGCTTTCACGCATGAGGTTTGTATGCTATTTTTTGTACGAAGAAGGTAATTAATAATAAGCAAAAAAGTAAATTTAAATTCGGATTTGCATTTAAATTTATTATTTATCACAGGTTACTAAGGTGTTGTTTCTTCAAACAAAGTTCAGCATCTCTAAGTGCCCCTCCTGTTCGGTTGTAGGAGGTGCAAGCATTCGCTTTGTTCTAACAAAGTTGTAGTATTGCGATTATTTGTGGTTTTTGACGTTTCTTTTTAAAATTAAACTATTCTGAAATGTCGGACAGTAATGATAGTAAATATTTTGTGCACTCCTCCAATCATTCGGGAGGTTGCAAATGTTGCAGTCCTTAATTTATTACCCAAAAAATCTAAGAGCAGGTACGAGTGTACATAATTATGCAAAACATATCGAAACCTTTTTGAAAGAAGCTCCAAACACTTCATTCCTTTTAAAAAAGGTAAGATGTTATTTATTTGTACCTTTTTTATGTACAATAAATATATATTACCTTTCAATTTAGGTGGCATTAATAATGGGTGTATCTAAATATGCATGTCCAGTGTATTTTCTCTACTTTACAGCATTAGTGCGGGAAATTGACATTTCCGATCGTCGATTGCGTGCGCGGCTATCTAGTTTCCAGTTGACGAGTACAAAAATTTTATTGCACATGGCAAAATTTAGTACAACCGTACTAACTAAACCTTTTGCAGTACGAACCTTTTCTTTAATTGTAATTTTGCCAAAAGTGCAAGTTCTACAGTCAATATATTGCAAATCCAATGCAGTTTGAAGTACATACCCCAACTCTACTATCCTGTTTGACAAGGTTGTTTTGGCGTTGTGTCAGGTTCCACACAATGAATTTCGAATTCCGAATTCTAAAATCAGAAATCTAGCTAGCACACTTATGAAGATACTTGGTTGTACACGCTCACTGCTCATACTCCTCAGATGCTATAACACCATACTCCTTTTCTGCCAACTTTCTTACTCCTGCTTGACATTTGAATGACATTTAGGTATTTACTACAAACGAAACATTTTTTTGCTAAAAAGCAGGGCTTTATCTAGGTAATATACTAATATTTTCACAAACCTTTCTTGCAATTCTTTCACTTTCATCTAACGCAATTTACATATTTGCTTTGGCCTTCTTATTGCGTTTTCATCGATTCGAAGTACTGTTCGGCACGTTGCTCCATGTTACTCTTCAAAGAATTTCTCATTCACTATTCACCTCGCATATTACAGTGTTGCTAACTCGCGCATGTCGCCCGACAATGACATGCTGCCTTTTAGGTTTTTACAGGAACCAGAACCATAAATGTAAATCAAACTTATAGTCCTCATCAAGATAATCAATTATGTTCCTTATAAGTTCGTAACCTATAATTCGGTTTCAAGTTTCAGTAATTAGCTGGCACATTGCATTCCAGAAGTGTCGAACAATAACATATGCTTCATGTACTATTCAGCGATAATTACCTACCCTCTATTGTTTACTGTGAATTATTTGCACAGAACCGCTTATTACAATTTTTTTTATTACAACATAACCATTTTATTTTTTTGCATTTCATAAAGTAATAGATTACATTGCTAAATTCAAAATCATTTAGTTAAAAAAATATAGATAATTTACAATTTTTTTAAAAATATTCAGATAATAATCTTTTCTATATTCTTGAAACTGTACAAAGGTTCAAATTGTTATTATGACATTCGAATAAATATTATGTAAACAATATTTGTAATAATGTTAAAAAAATATAAAGACAAAATTATTTTTTATCAACGTAATTTCTTAAATTGGTATTTTTAAGTGCCGGTTTTTCAATTCGAGTTTAAACTCGGTTCAGCTGAACTAAGATCAATTGCCATGGATACCATTATGAAGAACAATTGTATCCATGACAATTATCTTAGTTCAAAATTATGTAGGTACTCGATATTATTTTAAACAATGTTATGGTTACACGAATTAAAATTGACGTCCGAATGCCCATCGTTACAATTATGCATCTTGGAACAGGTTCTTATCAAAAATTATTTATTGTTAATTCACCGGCATCTCAGGGCAGTTAAATAGACATCTACTACTCCCACTCCTTTGTCCCCGCGTTCTTAACTCACAGAGGGGGCAACTGTAAATATTTAGCACGGCCAACTTCATTAATGACAGAGCGTAAGCTGTAAGTTTCTACTTCCTAAGTTCACGATTACACGTTTTACACTCTTTACTTCAGCATTGCGTTCTTTGTCTACGTCCGTCAATAGGATGTAAAAGACAAAGACGCCCGACTGCAAGTGAACACGTGCACCGGTGGAGCGAACGGGTTTGCACATTACATTAACGATTTATAATACAGGGTGTCCCGAAAATGGCGCATAATATTTATGGGGCGTTGTAGGTACTGACAAGGGAGTAAGGGAAAAATACAAAAAAAATTCTACCTGCCGTGTTTTTGTAGTTATTAACCGAAAACGATGTGCACAATCTGGCACATCAACATTTTATAACTTATTAGGATTTATGGTGATTGTTACCTACTCATTATTACCTGGGAAACCATACGACTGGTTCTTGAACAGCACAATGTTGCCAGAATCATTTTCGCGCTATCTCGATGTAAAAATGTCTTCAGTAATTATTTAATAATTTGGAATTACGTGCTTTTTTGCAATTTTTAAAATTTGGAAACAATAAAAGACATTATTTTCTACAAATAGAGTACCCTTAGTCAGTTTCATTTCCAATTTTTAAAAAGTTACAACTGTTAACTTTACATCTTCATATCCTACAAATTTGAGCGAAAAGATTTTTTTTAACATTTTTCTCACACTTGTTTAGCGGTACTGAACAGCGTACCATATATATTATGCGCCATTTTCGGGACACCCTGTATGTAGGTAAACTTAAAATAACAACTCTCTAACATAAACAGATAGCTAATTAACCAAAACCACCGAGTACGGCGAGGCTCAGGGGTTCGAGCTTCCTCGAAAAATATCAGCAAGGCTTAGCCCTCTTGAAAATATCACGTAAACCCCAATAAAGAGAAGGCAGGTTAGATGAACAACTTTCGTTGTGGAGTAAGTTTTGTTTTTATACACTACACAGGAATAACTGTACTACTATTTTTTTCCTTACTTTCTGACTGCACTTTAATGTTTTTATTTCTTTTTTAAAAAAATATATTCTTAAAATAAAATTAAATACTATTGCATACTATACTATATATTTCTTTCTTGAATTCTAAATGATCGATACGTATTGAGAAAATCGGAAACCTGTACCCACGAAACCTACATTATGAAGGCTGTAAAGGTAAACTGAACGCCGTTCTTAGCCCCCCCCCCCAATAATTCAAAATCAACGCCACTGTAACTAACAACAAGAAACTAAAATATGTATTCAATTAATATGAGCGTATGGTTACTTATGCGAAGTTAGTCGAAATTATAGTAAATAAGCTGAAAAAACACTTGAAGACACGGAGAATATCCCTTTATAATAACTAAACTTGAGGAATGGGCTTAAAAACCATTGTCATTTGTTGAGGTTACAGAATTGAAAATATACAGAGTAAACATCATATCATAGCAGAAACATAACAGAAAGGTAATGATATAGTAGAACTAGAAGATTAGGTACATACATATTCTTCATAGTATGGGATTCATGGTATGTAAAGACATGATGTACCTACCTAACTAGTAATGAATTTCCGACAAATATCCCAAGCTATGCAGTTTAAGAATAAAGGGAAAATGTAGGAATATCAGCATAATAAATAGACACGCGCCTTCGGAGCAAGCGTGGATCTAAGGGGGTAGGGGTAAAAGGGGATAATTATCTCCATCCTCCGAGGCCAGAGCACATACCTACATAAATAAATTTAAAATGAAGGGTTATGTGTTGTATTAACAATATTAAACAAAATTCAGCATCAATTTATTGCGTAAAATTCTGCATTTTGCATCAAATTTTATTACAAACATTAATTTTTTATTGTAAAAAAATTGATATTTTCAGATTTTTTTAATTTCATCCTAAAAATTGCCAGAAACTCTTAAATCGTGTCGAATAAGTCAAAGAAGAATTCGCCTACTGCGCCATTTTTCTTCGCTTTGCTCACCTCTTGTACCCTCAAAAATTTTGGTCACGAGCCGTCTCTGTTCCTCTCGGACCATTCCCCCCCCCCCCGCAGACTTCCTCTAGATTTGCCCTTGCTTATAGGAGGATAGGAACGAAGAAGAAAAATATGAGTCTTATGAAGAGGTAGAGAGAGTGTATCGGGATCTGCGAAACAATAACATAATGCTAGTTGTCGCCTATTGTAACGCCAAAAACGAAAAAGAAAAGAAGAGCTGCCGTTGGAAACGATAGCACACATGAGGAGAGTAACGAAAATGGAAAGAACCTAATCGAAATTGCCGTAAAACAAATCTGAAAATAGCAACCACATACTTCCAACACAAAGATACTTGGGTATCGCTAGACGGTAATGGAGTAGATGAAATAGGCCATGTACTGATTTAAGCAAAGCTCAGCAAGTGTATCAAAAATGTAAGGAGCCTTAGGATAGCCGTCGCTGATTAGGGCCATTATTTAGTAAGATTAAAAAAACTTCCACCTTTATAAGCAACAATCCTTTTGAACCCAATTAACTTTACCAGTTAATAATCTAGAGACCAGTTTATGCGGAGTGTGGTGATAGTATATTGGAAGAAATAATAACTGGGAGATTATCGGATTCGAGCTCGCAGACTACACTTTGCCGTAATGGTATAGACACATTTTTAAGTAGAACTATATCTAGGCTGTCGCCATTTGCATTAAAATTTAGCAGGGTGCACTTGTACGTTAGTTGTCATTATTGAAAAAATCAACAGTGACGTTAAGAGATGAGATTTGTTATTAGAGGTTTTATAGATTTAAGTATTTGGTTGAGAATAGAATTTATAAGTGAATGATGTATTTGTTTTGATAAATTGATTAAAGTCAGACTTGGTGTTTTTCTTTTCGTTACTTATTATTTGTTTTGGTTAATAATTGCGAGTAACATGTCTGTGTCGGTTGAGGATTGTTGCGGATATTCTGTTTGGTTGCTGTATTGAGTGTGATGGAATGTTATGTTATTATTGTAATTGTTTCTATTTTTTATAGTTTGGTAGTAGGGACAACCCTTATAATTTGCAGAATGGTTGTTGCCGCAGTTGACGCAAGTAGGTTTCACGTTAGGTAGTTTAGCTTTAGTGCAGTATGATGATCTCCGTTGCATTTAACACATCAGGGCGGTAAACGGTAGTTTATTTAGTTTAAAGGTTTAATTCCCTTTTTCATCTTTTGTTAACTGCACTGCACATAATGGCATTGTCACATTATCTTTATTGTTAAGTCTTGTGACAGTTTGAATGGGATATTTTTCGACAAGTTCATTGAAAATTTCTTGTACCGTGAGAGAAGTCGGGACATTGCGTATAATTGTTGTTGTGATTGACTATGAGTTTCTTCTGTTAACTGATATTCTACCTCAGCGAGTAAGAAATACTTATTTTTAGATAGTGGAGCATGTTCGGCGCACATATATTTTTTGTGAGCTTCACTAACTAGCGATCATTTCCTTTTAGTTGACGTAGGATTAATGGTTGCCATAAGGCCGAAGGGTCCCTCGAGGGGCCAGACAATTATTTAAAGAATTTTAAAGTATCCCACTGAAAGTAAACACTCTAAATACAAACAAGTACTGAATAGCGGCCACGTCCGCACTGGGGGATTGCACTAACAAGACTCTACCAGCTTAGAACCATGGATAGTGTAAAAAAAAGTGTGATTTCAAAAAGATAGGGAACCATTGCACAATTTTTGATGGTATTAAGTGCCGGTTTTTCAATTCGAGATTAAACTTGGTTCAGCTGAACTAAGATCAATTGTCATGGATACAATTGTTCCTAACAGTGGTATCCATATATCCATGACAATTGATCTTAGTTCAGCTGAACCGAGTTTGGGGCCGGTTGTATCGACGAAGTTGAACTCCCCGTTCAGCTGAACCACGATCAATTGTTATGGATACGATTGTTACAATAATTGTATCCGTGACAATTGATCGTGGTTCACCTGAACAACTGGGCCTAAGGCGCGGTTGCACCAACCTTAGTTAGCAGTTTGTTAGGTAACTTAGGTTACGTAATCCTCTGTTACGGATATTTTTGTTGCACCAACCTAAGTTAGTACTAACAGCAGGTCAGCTAACCAAAGTTAGCTAATCCGTCAAAATTCATCCTTCATAACCTGAGTTAAAATGACATTTCCATCTTATTAATAAAAATTGTAAAACAGTGACAGTAAATTGATTCTATAGGTACCATAAATAAATAAGTTCTAAAATGTTGCAATTATATCTAATAAGAGAGTGTATATATTTAGGGTGCATAGTTGTGATTTATAATGTCAACTATTTCATCGATAACAACATCCTTATCATCCGATGATGAATTGTTGGAATTGGTAGATATGGTGCCACGGCCAAATTGTACCGTCCTAGAAATCATCCTTTCAAAATTATTTCCAAGCCATGGTATCGGTTTTCAAAAAATGTTGTGCAGCAAATGGTCCAAGATTTTCGTATTCACGGAACCTATCTCTAATAGAAATTTCCCCGTCTTAGCAATAAATAAGTTGCTAGCATTTTAAGATTTTATGCAATAGGATGCTATCTACCAACAAACAGCTGCTGATCATGTAAACGTGCACAAATCGAGTGTATGTCTTATAATCCAAAAAGTACCGAAAGGATTGCCAGCAGGTGTGCAGATTTTATAAATATGCCTCAAAATCCAGAGGACATTAGGCAAATATTGGGGAATTTTATAAATATAAGACAGTTCCCAAGAGTTGTTTCAGTGAAATTGCTGGAACGCTCCCGTTTTTCCATTTTGTAAAAAGTGTATTATAATAAATTATCAGAAACACAGATAAATATGCACACTACTGACAAAAAACTTAAACAAGACGCCGCACAGTGGTTCCAAATCGTCAAATCGTGGACATAGAAATCAAATTCAAGTTTTTGGTTTGAAATATTTTTTTTCTTATAGAGCATCACTGTCTGAACAACATTTTTAAATAAACTTTTTTTATATTATGACGGTAAGTGGGTCAATTTTGTTTTTATCAATAATCAAAAATATCAGTCATTTTTTTGAGTTCTAATATTTTTTTTATGATAGAAGATGGTTATACCTACATTATTTCCCAATAGCATTTTTTTGTATTTTGAAGTTAAGATGGCGAAAGAAGTTATTATCGAACCTTGAAAAAACATTTTTTGTGATTTTTTGCGATTTTTTCGAAAGGTTTTAAATTGCCAGGGCTGACACTGTAACTGTATGTAGAAGAAGGTGTTTTACAGAACATAGGCGAAAAAGTATCCGGATATCCTTGCGTCCGTGGTAGTAATAGCTCGAGGATCAATTTTTATCGATGAAAATAAAAATCAAAGTGAATCAAAGTCATTTGTTTGAGTTCTCATATTTTTTTCATGATAGAACATGGTTATACCTACATTATTTCTCAATACCATTGTTTTGTATTTTGAAGTTAAGATGGCGAAATAAATTATTATCGGACATTTTTGTTAATCTCAAAAAATCGCAAGAAATGTTTTTTTAATGTCCGATAATAATTTATTTCGCCATCTTAACTTCAAAATACAAAAAACTGGTATTGGGAAATAATGTAGGTATAACCGTCTTCTATCATGAAAAAAATATGAGAACTCAAACAAATGACTTTGATTCACTTTGATTTTTATTTTCATCGATAAAAATTGATCCTCGAGCTATTACTACCACGGACGCAAGGATATCCGGATACTTTTTCGCCTATGTTCTGTAAAACACCTTCTTCTACATACAGTTACAGTGTCAGCCCTGGCAATTTAAAACCTTTCGAAAAAATCGCAAAAAATCGCAAAAAATGTTTTTTCAAGGTTCGATAATAACTTCTTTCGCCATCTTAACTTCAAAATACAAAAAAATGCTATTGGGAAATAATGTAGGTATAACCATCTTCTATCATGAAAAAAATATTAGAACTCAAAAAAATGACTTTGATTTTTTTGATTATCGATAAAAAAACAATTGACCCACTTACCGTCATAATATAAAAAAAGTTTATTTAAAAATGTTGTTCAGTCAGTGATGCTCTATAAGAAAAAAAATATTTCAAACCAAAAACTTGAATTTGATTTCTATGTCCACGATTTGACGATTTGGAACCACTGTGCGCCGTCGTGCCGCCGAAACAAAATCAAGTATTAGCCAATCGCGTCCCTACACGGCCCCACGTGATAATGACGTCACAGCTCGCCTTAGTTTAAATCGTAGTTAACTAGTTGTAGTTAAAAATGTGTTTGGTGAACACATAAATTTTAACTAGGATTAGTATATTTAAACCAAACTAGCTAACTATAGTTAGTTAATTTAACTACAGTATTTGATTTTTGTCGGTACAACGGGCCCTAAATGTCTAAGTACATTATTTGATTAGCAGGTTATCTCTGTATTCAATAACAGAATATTAAAAATATTTATAGTAGTATATTTGGTTGCAAATAACTTTGTAATTTATATACATTTTGATAATTGAATTGATATTGCAGTATATTACTATAGTAATTTTTGTTTCAGTATGCTGTGCTGGCCTGCTTAGGATTCTACGTATTAGTTCATAGGGAATAAATTAAGCCAAGAGAAATATGTACCTAATATTTGTATTCTTCAATAAACTGATTTATAAAACATTCCAATTTTTTAACAGCTCAATTAGTGTACAGGAACCTAAATAAACCTCTTTTTTTATGCATTTTTAATTTGTTGCAATATGTGCATACAGGGTGTTGTAGACCAACCGCACAAACATTGTAGTGTAGATGAAATCAAAGCTACCTGACTGCGTTCGTTTTGCGAATTTGGTAGCGCTGACAGTGAGTCGTGACGTTTCGATTCAACGATGTGACATCATCACTACACGCTGTCGCCGCTAATTCAAAATAAGGCTGCGTTCATCTGGCTCACTTTCTCGCTGCAAGCACTCACGCCAATTGCACGGTTACTTTTCTGCTTAAGCTTTGGTTTCCTAGAGGGTCTATTCTGTAACAATCCCGTTAAATTTTAACGCCAGCTAAAAATATAAATTTTAGCGACCCTGTTAAATAAATAACGGTGTGCGGTATTCTGTATGCACGTTAAAACAGGACCAGTTAAAAACCCATTTATTTTAACGTGTCCGCTAAAAGTGATGTTGCAACATCGCAAACCGCTGTTTTTTCAACTGCAGCTTGCGCATTTTGACATTTCTGGGCAAAGGCTACTTAATCTAAAATTGAACCATGTCAGTTCTTGGATATTTTATTTAAAAATGAGGTATAATACAACGTATCCCGTGTATGAGCTAGCAACAAAAACGTTTAATGATTGCTTTTTTTGAAAATCATAGAGATATGCTGGTTATCAAGCTAAATCCTCACCACTTTGAAAAGGTAAATATTTACAATATTAGCTACATTCATAGGAGAAAAAGGTTATTTGAAAATGTTGAATAAAATAGTCAAAATCTGAGTTAGAAGCAGGTCCAATAAAAAAAAACAGATAATTATGACTGTGGTAGTGGTGGAGTCCCGAGAATCATGGCCCTGGCAGATTTGGAACCGTGATGGCTGGCGGGGGTGGCCAACATCGTAATCGTTGGGGCAACAACTGTTGAAGAAGATAGGTGCAAGAATGTTCTCAGCCGCTAAACACCAACCCTGGGACTTCAAAAAAGATTTCCTATGCTCCGCAGATGTGTAACGCTACACCTGGAAGCAGCAAACACACAAACATTGACCAACCACACGAAGGCTATAGAAAAAAAGAGCTGTTGGCTGCTTCAAATAATAATTTGGTAAAATCGCTAAAAGTAGTTGCTACAAGATTTGCAGATTTGATAAATAATTCAACAAACGCTAATAAATATAATAATTATTGCTTATACTGTTTTTTATTATTATTTTGGTTTCTTATTGCAAGCGATTTCTATAATTATTGAGCAATACAACACTATTGACTGATAGCTGGTTCAGCGGCAAAATAAACCCTCAGGTTGTCTATCGAACTAGAATTCCTCGATTGCTTGGAAATACCCTATATATTTTTTTATTCCTTGATTTTCTGGAATTACCCTTGAAATTTTATATTTTCCTTGAAATGTGGAGTAAATATGGCCCATTTGCTGCTCACAATTTAAATTTTCGTGGGATTGTGGTAAAGACTTGTTCTACTTTAAAAATGAACTGAATAAACCTTTTGAATTTTCAAAATGTATAGGTATAATACCTATTGTTAAAAAAATTTACACCGATAACAGAGCCATTAAAATTAGTTTCGAAGTCTAAAATTATAAAAAACACGGTGATATAATTTTAACAGGTACTATTTGGGTAGGTGTTAAATCATGACCGCTAAAAATATAATTTAACCGATCTACGCTAATAATTTAGCGCACTTGACTTTACAGAATACCAATTTCAACTTAGCGGCTAGTTAAAATTTTAACGGCAGGTTAAATTTTAACAAATGCTTACAGAATAGACCCTTAGGAAAGCGTCGCCGTTTTTGAACGGCCGTAAAATACTGTGAGTGACGTCACAAAAACGGCGAAAAAGTACGGCCATCGCAGTAGTAGTGAGTACTGGTCTACTGGAAAGTGTCACCTCTATACACAACATACACCGCCAAAAACGTTAAAACGGATTCGTACCGTACTAGGCCGCCGCTTTTAATAGAGGGTTTTTGAGCACCGTACGCTAACAGTACGGTAACGCTAACACTAACGTCTTTGCTAAGCATAACAATACGTTGCTTAGCAAAACAGTTTGTTGCCTAGCAAAGACGTTACCTTTAGCATTAGCGTACTCTAGCGTATATATATATATATATATATACAGAGTGATGATAAAGTATCGCACAAAAATCATATTCTGGTTAGTTAATGTTTTTGCGGAAAATCCTGAGACCCGTCGATTTTTGTTTTTAAATTGCCATTCAGACATATAATTTTCAACCCCCCACCCCTCAACCCCTAAGTGCTAGCAACCCCAACTTTAAAAATTTAAATAGAAAGATACCCTTTGTGATACCTCTTTTTATAGGTCTTTTTATTCTTAATATAACTAAAAAAAGTTTTTCAAAATCGATTGATAAATAACGGAGATATTTAACAAACTGTAATCAATGTAAAAAATGGGGTTGACATTCAACAAAAAATTATGACGTCACAGCGTAGAAATAATGGCACAAATCCTGAGACCCGTCAATTTTTGTTTTTAAATTGGCATTTAGGCAGGTAATTTTAATCCCCCCACCCCTCAGCCCCTAAGTGATAGCAACCCCAACTTTAAAAATTTTAATGGAAAGATACCCTTTGTGATACCTCTTTTGATAGGTCTTTTTATTCTTAATATAACAAAAAAAAGTTTTTCAAAATCGGTTGAAAAATAACAGAGATATTTAACAAAATGTAATCAATGTAAATAATGGGGTTGACATTTAAAAAAAAATTATGACGTCACAGCGTAGAAATAATGGGCGATCAAAACCACACTTTTAGGTCAGGAAGTGCCCTTTTTAATGTTACCATTTACGGCGTGTTTGAGCCGTTTCTTGTCGAATATTGACATTTTCATTTGATTACACTTTGTTAAATACCTCCGTTATTTATCAACCGATTTTGAAAAACTTTTTTTGCTTATATTAAGAATAAAAAGACCTATCAAAAGAGGTATCACAAAGGGTATCTTTCTATTTAAAATTTTAAAGTTGGGGTTGCTAGCACTTAGGGGTTGAGGGGTGGGGGGTTGAAAATTATATGTCTAAATGGAGATTTAAAAACAAAAATCGACGGGTCTCAGGATTTTCCGCAAAAACATTAAATAACCAGAATATGATTTTTGTGCGATACTTTATCATCACTCTGTATATTAGCGCTACAGGCCTTGTAGGCCCATGGCTTGTTGCACCACTTGTCTCCATTTTTTCTTGTCTTTTGCTATTTCTGCCCAATTCTGAATCCCCATGCTTCTTAAATCCTCTTCCACTGCATCCTTCCATTTCGTTCTGGGTCTTCTTCTTCTTCTAGCGTTGTGCAAAATTGGCTTTATCATTTTCTTTGGTGTGCGTTCTTCGGTCATTCTCGTGATATGTCCTATCCATCGAATTCTTTGTGCTTTGATGGCTCCTACTATGTCTGGTTGTCCATATATCTCTCTGACTCCTTGGTTTGTTCTTCTTAACCATATATCTTCTACCTTTTTTCCTCCATAATATGGAGTATCTTCCTCTCCCATACACTTAAACTCCTTTGCTCATTGTTATTCATAGTCCACGTCTCACACGCGTACAACGCAGCTGGTCTTATCACCGGTTTGTATATTTTCACTTTTGCCGCTCTCGACACGTTTTTTTTCCCGCAACACTTTGTTTAGCGCCGCTGCTCTTCTGTTCCGGGCCATTATCCGCGCTTCAATTTCTTTGTTATGATCCCGTTACTCGTTATTATCGTCCCTAAAAAACTGAACTCGTTCACTTCTTCGAAGACATATTCTTCTTGTCCTTGTGTTTGTATTCGTATGTTTGTTGGTGGCGTTCGGTTTCCTGCTGTCATATTCATGTACTTGGTTTTCTTTTCGTTAATTCTGAGCCCCATTCTTCGTGCCGCCATCTCCAGTCTTCTCGTTATTTCTTCAAGTTCTTTTTTATTTCTTGCTATAAGAGTGACGTCATCAGCATATGCGATGCATTGGTGTGACTTATGTAATATTGTCCCTTTGGTGTTTATTGCACTGTCGCGCATTATCTGCTCCAAAATCAGATTAAATAAGAGGGCTGATAGTGGGTCTCCTTGTCTTAAGCCCTTGTTTATGGTGAAGCTTCTTGGTGAAGCGTATAGTGCTCTAAAACTCTCTATTGAGACGGTATCACGTTCGGTGTCCGCTACCGCTATTTTGGAAACCACTTCGCTTATAATACACGACATCGTTTTTCATGACGTCACTCATCGTATTTTACGGCTGTTCCAAGACAGCTTTCCTAAGAAACCAGAGCTTTAGGGCCTTGGTTATCTCCCTGTAAAACATAAATCGGATATTTTAAGAATAAAAAAATTGCTGTATGTCAAACTCAAAAATGGTGCGTTTTTCCGCCGCCAGTTGCTGCCCGTTCTGTAGTTTCACTTTGACATTTGGTTATTGACATAACAATCTTATGTTTATTGCCTACTTAAAGTCGCATGCAAACAGCCAAGCAGAGCGGACGCATTGCCTGGTCGTATGTGATAGTGCGGTGGTCACCAAGAGTGTCAAGGTTCGAGATAAGTACCTTTATCCAATACTATTCTATTGTTTGCTAGTTCAAATCAAGTTCAAATCCAAACCCAAATCAGAAATTTTTCAAATATTTCATTAGCACCATGCAGCCAGCCGGCTACGGCCCCGGTCATGGCGGCGGCATGGTGCCCAACTTCAATATTAGCCCAATGCCAAATTACCCCCAGAACAATGTATACTATCAACAACAGTCGTCAGGATTTATAAAACCGCAAATACAACAATCACAATTCCTAGACAATGGACCTCTGATCCAAAATCCTACCACGTTCGTTCCCAGTACCCTCCAATTCCACTCGCCCCAAACACGGTCACAAAAATCTTCCTTCGAAAAAGATCCAAATAACTACGCAGAATCTTATATGTGTACTGATTCTGACGATGAAACCCCCTCAAATGAAAGATGCAAGATGTGCGTAGAAAGCGTAAGCGCATGTATAAAACACCCTCAAAGTCGATCCAATCAAACCCAACCCAATCAACTACCACAGAAAACGCTACTAGCCAATCAAATAGATATACAATTCTACCCCAAGAAGGAAACCCTACGGAAGAAAAAACTACTCCAACAGAAAATAGGTACTCCAAAGCCCCCGCCTATCTTCATTCAAGGAGTTACGAAGTACATTGAAATGATAAAATGGATAAACACAATTTTGAAACAAGAAGACTACATCCCAAAGGCTATGCATGACAATGTAGTAAAAATAAATGTGAAAACTACTGATAACTTTCGAAAGCTAAGCAAAATATTACAAGAAAAAAACATTGCTCATCATACTTATCAGATCAAACAAGAAAGAGCATATCGCGTTGTAATTAGACACCTACACCCCTCCATCCCCGTTGAAGAGATAAAACAAGAGTTACACAAAAAAGGCTTCCTAACAAGAAACATATTCAACATCAAAAGCAGGATTGATAAAACTCCACTACCTCTGTTTTTCATAGACTTAGAGCCAGCAGGTAACAACAAATTGATTTACAACCTACAATATTTGTTAAACATGAGTATCAAGGTTGAAGCTCCTCAAAAAAGAACTGAACTTGTCCAGTGCACGAGGTGCCAATCCTACAATCACACAAAAGCGTACTGCTTTCGCCCTCATGCGTGCGTAAAATGCGGACGGTCCCACGATTCAACTACATGTAAAAAAAACAAGGGAAACTCCAGCAACTTGCGCTCTATGCGGGGGAAATCACCCCGCAAACTACAAAGGCTGCAGAATCTATCAAGATTTGCAAAATAAATACAGACCTAACAATTACTACATGAACAAACTAACTAATCAGACCCCTCCTTCAATGACGAACCAAACTCACTCCGTACCCATATATCAAAATGCAAACTACGCCCAAGCCCTGAAAAGAAACCAAAGATCAAACATCAACTAGCACAGAAACAATACTTACCAAATTTCTCGATGAATTTAAAACCCTACTTAACTCTCTCATTCAACAAAATAGTTTAGTACTTAATATGCTCACCACTGTAATTAATAAAATAAACTTATAAAGGCTGCGTTTCTTAGATTAGCATTATGGAACGCCGATGGCCTCCAACACAAACAAGAACTAATAGCCTTTCTAAACATAAACAAAATTGACATAATGCTGATATCAGAAGCACATTTCACCACCAGAACATATCTTAAAATTCCAGAATACGACATTTACCATACACAATACCCTGATGGAACGGCGCATGGGGGAACGGCTATCATTATAAAAAGAACCATTAACCATCATGAATTACCTAAATTCGAAGAAGACTACCTTCAAGCAACTTCTGTTCAAGTAGAGAAATTGCTGTATCCACTAACAATTACTGCTATTTGCTGCCCACCTAGACACAGACTAACAGAAGAAAACCTAACTCGCTTCTTTGATACACTAGGACCTCGATTCATTGCAGGAGGAGACTATAACGCGAAACATACGTTATGGGGTTCCAGACTGATAACCACTAGAGGCAGGGAACTGTTTAAAACTATCAATAGAAAAAAATACTCATTCATCTCTACAGGTAAACCAACATACTGGCCGACCGATCATAATAAAATTCCATACTTGCTGGATTTTTTTGTTACAAACGGTGCTTCAAATAATTATATAAACATAGAATGACTTGTCCTCAGACCATTCGCCCGTAATCCTTACAATTAGTTCAACCACCGTTACTAAAGAAAATCCTCCAACGCTTTCGAATAAAAGAACAGATTGGGACTTATTCCGGCAATACATAGAGGACAAACTACAGTTAAATCTAAGAATAAAAGAACCCGCCGAACTAGAAGAGGCCACAAACTATCTGATTAAAACCATCCAGGAAGCAGGTTGGACAGCAACCCCCTCAACACATCCAAGAAGACAAAGTCGCACGAATATTCCTCTTCAAATAAAACAGCTACTAGCTGAAAAACGCCGAGCTAGGGCTATCTGGCAACGGACCCATAATCCGTTAGACAAAACAACCTATAATCGTCTGGCAAACAAGTTAAAAGCGAAGTTGAACGAAGTACGCAACGAAAAATTTGAGCAATACCTACAAAATCTTTCGAGAAATGATAACTCAGTATGGAAAGCTACTAGAGGGCTAAAAAGACCACAAGCTCATATTCCACCAATAAGAAATCAAACAGGAGACTGGGCTAGATCTAGAAAAGAGAAAACCGAAGTTTTTGCCGAACATCTAGCAGAAGTCTTTACACCACATAACCTAGAACCAAATGAAGAAATCGAACAGTTTCTAGTAGCTCCCCTACAGTTGTCCCCACCTATCTGTGCTTTCTCCCCTGGTGAAATAAGAAAGGAGATACAGTTCCTAAACAACCGCAAGGCACCTGGATATGACCTTATAACATCTAAGATTCTAAAGAAACTGCCAAGGAAGGGTATAACGATGTTAACAATACTGTTCAACTCCATCTTAAGACTATCATACTGGCCGACCCAACTAAAGTTCGCCCAAATCAAAATGATATTGAAGCCTGGGAAGAATGGAAATGAAGCATCATCGTACCGCCCTATTAGTCTCCTCCCAATAGTATCAAAGTTGCTTGAGAAACTAATACTCAAAAAAATACGAGAGAATTCGATCCTAGAGGACTGCATCCCGAATCACCAGTTTGGCTTCAGGACACACCACTCCACTATCCAGCAATGCCATCGGTTGACCGACGTAATACAAAAGGCTTTTGAAGACAAGAAATACTGCTCAGCAGTATTTCTAGACGTAAGCCAGGCTTTTGACAAGGTGTGGCACAAGGGGTTGCTATTCAAAATCAAAAGTTCCTTTCCTCATCCATATTACCTACTATTCAAATCTTACCTTTCCGACCGTTTCTTCCAAGTTAACTACAATCTGGCGTACCCCGAGGAAGTGTTTTGGGCCCTGTTTTCTACATCGTGTATACATCAGACCTACCTCTAAGTCTAAGTAATACTCTACACTCGGCCATCCTGAAGGTACGGGCAATACTGTGGCTAGAGTAGAGCTGCAGGTAAACAGAATTAGTATTGTGGCCGAAAGGTAACAAATGTGAGTAGGAACTACGAAGGCGTACTGAGCTATGAGAGCAAACATGCCGCACGAAGGCGTACTGAGCTATGACAGCAAACATGAGCCACGAAGGCGTACTGAAGTATGACAGCAAAGATGAGCCACGAAGGCGTACTGAGCTATGAGAGAAAACATGAGCCACAAATGCGTACTGTCGTACTGCTATGACGGCAAACGTGAGCCACGAAGACGTGCTGAACTATGACAGCAAACATGAGCCACGAAGGCGTACTGAGCTGTGAGAACTTACCTGAAGTCAGTCTAATTGCGAACTCGGAAAGGTTTGAGGTGTTCGGCTACTCCGACCCCTTTGTAGAGAACTCGTCTACCAGAAGAATGTATGTCTCCCTTTACTCGGAAACGGTCATAGCGGAGTATCTCCACAATCGTAAACGGGCCCTTATACTTGCGTAACTGCTTTCTACTGGAACTGTCCGAACTAGTGAGTATTGGCTAACACCGAGTCTTCGACTGAATATACTGACGGCGCACACCGTTTTTGGTTGATTGTAGCCGTTTGCTTTAGACGAATCTCTTTAAGTCCAATGGTGGCATCCGTACGTTGTTGCGTGACATCAAGTGGGACTTCATCTTCGTCGGGGACGAAATGGTCTGAACAATTCGATGGCCCGAACTGTTAAATCCCTGTTGTATTGGGTCAACGTTAAAATCCCAATTATCAGTTGATGTATCTGCCCCCATGGTTGCTAGAGCGTCCACAATGTTTCTGTTTGAGCGTTCTACCTGGCCATTTCCTCTTGGCATACCAGTAGCCGTGGTTAGAGTGATTTTTGTTAGTTTTTGAAGTGTAACTTCTTATGCGGCGTAGGAGAGTAAAATCTTGGAAGTGAAACGGATATTACGTGTTCGCGTAACGGAAACACGTGACGCGCGGGCGTTTTAAATTTATAGATTAAGCGTGCGTGTTGCGCAGACTCGAAGATAAAGCAGGTAGAATGGCGATCGCCGAAGAATGACGCACGCAATGTGTGTTTATATTCAATACATATACATTTTGTGGTTGTTAACATTTAAAGACAAGGTGCGTCAAAATTAATGCAACCAAATGGATAATAATGCACATACAGGGTGCGTCAAAATAAATGCAACAAACACACAAGAAGTTACACTTCAGTCGTGTGTCCCATGTTTGTGATCAGCACGAACAAGCTTGTCATCACATTTGACTCGATTTAAAGTAAAATAAAACGCTAAGTCTCCACTTGGATAATTGATATAATTTGGAGACTTAGCGTTTTATTTTACTTTAACTACATCCACTTTTCGGGATGGATCTTAACTTCATTCATTTGACTCGATTTGTTTATAGATTATACCGGGTGGCCGGTCTCAAAGGTGTACATAGGGATTTAACATTGTATTGAACGTTTCTGCTGATTCCTGCTCGCCAATTCAACTTACAGGAATGGTAATGGTATTAATTGAAAGGTAAAATGATTGCGCTTCAAACGGCGCTAATAATAAAATTAAATGTGCTATATTTATTTTAAAATATCGATTTAAAATTTTGCGATTTTAAATATGACGTGCCATGATTTTCAAATTTTACAGAATTTGTCAAAAAATTTGATAATTAGTTGGCATAAATTATAGTGGATTTCCGTAAATGACAACTAATTTGAGAGCCTGCACAATGCTGAAAATCTGAAAATCGAATTCTTGAAGAGCTCAGCGACCTATGCGGGGCAGTAACTATTTTTTTGGAAGGGCCTATTTAACTGTTTTACAGTTCATGATAATTGTAAAAGTTTTATACTTCGTGCAACAGCCAGAAGTTCCAGTGCGAAGGAATGATAATTTTTTTATTCTTTTGTCGTTTAAGTTGCTTAAGTATGCAATTGGCTTTTCACCGTTTGGGTTTTTTGTACGAAAATTCCAGCTATCTAGGGCTTCCCTACTAGCATCGGTATAAAGAATATTGTTTAGTTTACTGCTGTATATCCCTAAAATGGGACGAGAACATATCAGCCCTTTCAGGCGTTTTACCGTGCGGGTCTTAGTGTTATCCCAGGTCCACGGTTGATCCTTTTTGAGTGATTTGGTTAAAGGACTGGTGATGATTGCGAAGTTGGGAATAAATTTGCGGAAGAATCCCGGTAGTCTCGTTTCGTACTATTCTCAGCGGACGCTAGTGCTGTAATCCTATTATAATAATTCTCTCACTATGGCTTTCTCAATCTCAAACATCCGTTATGGATGGCAACCAACGGTACACAGGTTTATCTGTGACGCATTTGTTCACCAACTTTGTTCCTTCCGTTTTACCTAGATCTACCATGCAAGCAAAAATTCTATTATGGAACTCTGCCATCAATTTTTGTATCTCTGTTTATTTTTAATGGCAATGTTGCCGAAAATTAGGTCAAGTATCTTTATTCTTCTGAACTGAACACTCAAGTTCGCAAATTGTTATGTCTTTCAACTTCCACACCTAAACCATATCCGCGACTTTCACTAATATCACGTTTGGCGAGGTGAAGAAATCGCCGCCGACGATGCAGTCATATAGTAACAGATCGTCTGTCATAACAATCGCTCTCAAATTTATGCAACTCTCACCATGCATATTTTTATGTTTACTATACCATAAATTTCAACACGGTTCTCCGAAAAACTACGTACCATTGTCATCCTGTTCTGTTTGTACTCTTAGTTCCAGTTTGCTATTTTATTTTTTGCGCTACTACACTGTTTTTGGCCATTTCCCGGTTGCTTAACTACCACGGAAAAATTAACTTACCGATTAGGTACTGGTTGCTAACCTGTTATGAATCATAACGTATCCACAACGCTACATAAACTTTGTCCACAACGTATCTAACGGTTGTTAGATGTTAATAAAAGTTGTAATCAAGTTATCTGGTGTCTAAAATTCTGAATGATTGACAACTGTTACTTTATTAATTTATATTTATAAAAATTGGTTTTTATTTTTCGTAGCGCAAAAAATGGTATACGACGCATGTTCGTTAAGTGCTTACAACAGATCTCGAAGAAATTTGGAAAATCTCGACCCTTCGGGTCTTGATTTTCCAACTTTTTCTCGATCTGTTATAAGGCACTTACCGATCTTGCATCGTAATATGCTATTGTTATTTGGGTTGCATATACTACTACATTGCTTCGGTGATTCGAGTATAGTGTACGTCACGCTAAATGGCCCTAACCTATTAGGGCTTAACTGGTAATCCCAGGGCTTTTTCGCTTGGACCGGACTGAGTCAAATTCGTATTTGCTTGTTTCTTAAACGTAATTAATTTACTTCGCTTTCTTAGGCTTATTGCGGTAATTTTAATCGGTTAAAAATTTTCATTTAGAATGTTTAATATAGTAGTACCTATAATATAATTTTTAGAATTAAAAATATTTTTAGCATCCTACTTTAAAAGGTACTAATAGTAAAATTATTGTAGTATATTACACAATAGATATTTATTGGAATTTCAAATTCCAACATTAGGCAAGAATACTACACTTACTAAAACTCACTTAAACTGTAATTATAATTCATTGATTTAATTATAATAAATGTATTCTAAGTTTTTCTTTATTTTTTGAAGTGAGCTACCTGTTATTGGTAAGCTCTAATAGGCTTGGCCATTTAGCGAGGCGTCGACTATACAGATTGGTGTCCGTTAATGTGAACATAGAGAGACAAATGCATACGCGCTTTGCATGTATCGACACCTTGATTATGCATTATTTTTAAAATTGTGTTCTGTAAGTTAACAATTAAGGAGGCTGCTATGGTTTAAAACTAGACGCCTTCTTGGGTTTTATTCGAACTAATACATACAATTTTAAAAATAATGCATAATCAAGGTGTCGATATAAGCAAAGCGCGTAAGCATTTGTCTCTCTATGTTCACAATAACGGCCACCAATCTGTATACCAGTTTACTAATTTAATCGAAATCGTAGCTCCAGTAATAAAGATGGTGCGCAGCACTGCATAACTATGTAGAACTGTAAAGCCATATATTAAATAATCGGTGATAATAAAACGCTCGGTATATTAAGATATTTTGCTTGCTAAAAAATTATAAATGTAGGTACAGTAAAAAATTTAAAACCACAGTAACAAAATATAGAAATAGCTGGATATTTTAGAAAAAGTTGCCACATAAAAAACCTAGTATATTTGTTCAGTAACTTACGTTCGGTATTAATTTAAGTTTCGCCTCCTAAAAATAATAAACGTTCAGTATACGAGCTTCAATATTTAAATCATTTGCCTCCAATAAACACCACCCTTCCTCAAAAATGGACTACCCTGATTTAATCATCCTCGGGGATAATCTAACAAAATTTAACAACCCCACCCAAGTATCATCCTTCCTCAAAAATTGACTACCCTATCATGCTTGGATGGGGTTGTTAAATTTTTTAGATTATCCCTGAGGGTGATTAAACCAGGGTAAGTAGTCCATTTTTGAGGAAGGATAATTCGAATATTTACTGAATTTTTGTTACTTTTACCGAAACTTTATTATTTTTACAAGGATTAAATTATTTTACCGAACATTTTGAATTTTTACTGAATGTTTCTTATTTTTACCGAACGTTTATTAATTTTACGGGGAATGTATTATTTTACTGAACCTTTATTATTTTTACTGAACACATAAGTATTATTTTCATAGGGCATATAATATTTTACTGAACATTTTCTTATTTTTTCATCTTTATATTATTTTATTGAACATTTAAATAAAATAAAGGAAAAATTTAATGTGCATTTAAATATAATACCGAGCATTTAAATTGTAGCTTTAAATAATTTACGATATAGCCGTGTAGTATAACTCAAATTTTCAAGATTTCACAGTGTCTTTCTGAAAATATGTTTTTAGGAAAATATGAAATGAATGAATGTTAAAAACAAACGTTTGAGGCAGAAAGACATCTACGGAAATAATTTTCAAAATTCTTCTTTATTCTAAATTGAAGCCTTTTCTATGCGGATGAACAGATAATAACGAACATTGAAAGACTGGATATCTAAATAGTTTGACCACTTTTAATTGTTAGAAACTATTAAATAAATTGCGTTTAGAAACATTTGGTTGAAGGTAAGTAGTACGTGGTCTTATAGGATTGGTTTCAATTTCAACACACATTATATTACTCTATATTACATAACATTTTACTGTAAAACATTTAAAGATACAATTTTAATTAAATAAATAGATTGTTTTCAGTAGTACTACAATACTTTTTTCGAAATAGTAAAGCTTTTCTGTCCTATACTTAATAAAAAAGATTATGCTCTAGAATAAGGAACATCTCTGAAACTTGGAACGTCAAACAATTTAAAAAGCAATAGGTAAATAGGTAGGTATACCTAATAAATGTCACAGCCAAGATGAGTTATTTCATATTAAGTGCAGTATATTTTTTTAATCGTAAGTAGCGTAAGTGAGTAAATTCTGTCGAGAAATGTTACCTATGCCAAAATGTGTTGCTTAATAATTGTCAAAAAAATCACGGAATAAAATATACTAAATTATATTTTCATCACTTTGTTTTTATTATTTTTTATATATTAAAAAGGCGCGATCTTTCCATCTCTTTCTCTATTAAACTTTATTAAACTTTCCTATTAAACTTCCTATTAACTGTACCTATTCAGCTATTAACTTTTCCTGAATACCTATTTGACAGATACAATTTTTTCGGCAAATCACTGACGCCGTTTTGAAACACGCGCATCACTTATTGATCGAGAAGGTTCCGATTAAGTTAGTAGCTGAATAAAGTTAATAGGAGGTGGAAAGGCCGGGCCTAATTGTCAACAAATAGGTATAATACTATAGTGAAATAATGAATAAAAAACTCGAAGGTATAGGATGAAAAAAAATGTTTGAGAGAGAAATTCAAACCAAGGTATAACACTACGTGGGAAATTTCATGATGAAATTGTGGGAGCAAGTTTAATACATTCCTTATGCCTTCCATAATCATACCTTACCGGGTGATTTGTCTGAATTTGAACTTTTGATAGGGCCATTGTATCAATATTTTGTACTGAACGTTTATTTACATAGATTAAGTAAATTCTCTATAAAAAAGCTCCTTAGGAATTTATCGATATCTTTTACCGTTTAGGTGTTTTGTATAATACTTATTTTTGTATCATGGCCAGAAAGTGAATCTTTTTCGTCCGAGTCTGAGTTTTCTGGCCGAGACCAGAAAACAGGCAAGGACGAAAAAGCACTTTTTGGCAGAGGCGCAAACAACATTTTTTAGGCGAATATCACAAATTTTATTAACAAATTTAAATTTTTATTTGAATATTCCAATGACATTTGGTCACGTGACCATCCTCAAACGTCATAACCACATCAGCTGTTTTTATTATAGTCGCATAAAAAAGTTATAAATTAAAAAATAATGAGTTTGCAATTTAAACAAACCCGTAGCTACAGCGGCCGTGAAGTAAAAGTGGCCGTGAAGTAATTGAAGCGCTCGGGGGAACAAGGTACATAAGCTACAATTGGTTAAAAACCTCGATTACTTCATAACAATTTGGTCCAAGAACGTCGCAAGCCACTCAACAAATACTGTTGAAAACGAAAAGTAATGAGAGATGGCGCCACAGGGGCTGAATGTTGTTGTTCCCCATGTGATATTTTTAGTTTATTTTGAACCAAGAACGGCACAAGCCACAATATTAGCAATATGGCGGACGTTCAACGGGCAGCTGTCAAGAGAAAAGTGTTCGAAAGTGCCTCAAATAGCAGTGATGTTGAAAATGATTTTGATTCAGACGACAGTATAATAGACAGAGATTATTCTCCTGAACAAATTAAATTAAAATTAAATTAATATTTTACTTGTGTTTCTTGTAAGAAAGTCATAAGCCACATTTTTTTAAACAAATTGTTAATAAATTTTGAAAAAACAAATATATCCATTTTATTTCATAACGAAATGGTACCTACATAACCGCCTGTCACACCATTATTCTATGAAACCGCCTTTCAAAAATTAAATCCTTGATTTCAGGATTACTCAAAAATGTTCAAAGTCGATTTACTCGAAACAAGCCAAATGTGGCTTATGTTTTATGTACCTTGTTCTCCCGAGCGCTTCAATTGCGACCGTGAAGTAGTAATTGACAAATGCCTACTACAAATTGACACTTTACGGTTGTCAAAAGATACTTAAGTAAAACAGCTGTTTTTATCATAGTCGGCTAAAAAAGCACTTTTAATTTGAAGTTGCTTTGGAATATGCAGGGTGTTTCTTAAATGGCGGACACGGAACAAAGTACGACATTCCCCTCCAGATACTGATTGAAAAAATATAATACAATAACGCCCGTTCTTCGTTAGAAGAGTTATTCTCAGTCAAAGATTGAGATTCAATTCCTGTATGCTTTGGAAAAACAGGTAATTTTAATCGTTCTACATTGTTCATCAATCAAGTATTAAGTCTTAATAAATTTTAATTTTATTATATCCTATATTCCTTATTCTGAAAACATTTGCTGATAAATATCTGTTATAGTATATTGTACTATAACTAGTGCTGAAAATTGGATATTTCAGACGAGAATGCAAGTATGAGCCTTGGCGAGTGGCTTAAGCATACGAGCGAGCAATATCCATTCAGCACGAGTTGTACTACACTGTACTTTTCCGACGACCACAACTTTTCTGACCACCACTTAATTCTGTTTTAAAAATAGCAAAATAAAAAAATTTATTATCTAATTATAACTTTTTATCATCGATATCGTCCATATCAATAGCAAAACTAAATACTTAATTAAATGTATTTACCTCGTTTATTTATTACCATTTATCAATTTTCTTATCAAAATTCGGCTAGTAACACGCTAGTAGGTGCTGCACTACGTTGCATTTGCTACAATTTGACGTTTCATATTTAATTTTTAATAAAACAAATGACGATTTTCAAAGTGGCCAACTATTTTGTATCGTCTAGCGTATGAAATGTTTTGCACACGCCCATTTCACACGGTTTTGTTGCCATGTGAAATATACAATTTTCCTAATTCGGTATCGAAAATTCTTACTTATCAACATTCATTTCAGTTAGGAAAAGTACTATTTTTCCTAACTTGTATCGAACACTGTTTTAAGTTAGGAAAAGTAAGATTTTTCGGTTTTAGACGTTTTTTTGTTTCGTTTTTGACGTTTTGATTTTTTCGTTTTAGACGATTTTTTTATCTCGGCCTTTCAGAAAGTAAAATTATTATACCGAATTAGAAAAAATTATGTGTGCAATTCGTTAGGAAAATCAGATTTATCCGTTCACAACGTGTTTTTGATCTCGGCCTCCGGCCTCGATCAAAAAAACGTCTAAAACGGAAAAATCTAACTTTTCCTAACTTAGTACACAAATAACTATTGCAGTAACGGTAAACATGTTCACATTTCATAGTGGTCGTCGGAAATTTTTTTTTTCAATACCTACTATGTAGCAACATTGCATTGTAGTTATGAGGTTTATTACTAACTAGGGAACTTGTTCATACTGCTTTGTAAAACACCGTTTAAAACAAAGTCGGTGCAAGCGTGCAATGTTGTCAAATTTAAAAATGCGAATAACTCCGAAACTAAATATATTAGCACAAAATCGCTTACCTACTATACTTTTTCAACTCAATTTTAACATGAGAATCGCGTAGTGCTCTCTGTGTCCGCCATTTAAGAAATACCCTGTATGCATATGGTTGACAGTATGGTTACGTTCATACGATCTCTGTTCAGTCAGACAACTGGAAATTGGACATTGCTTCACTACAATTTTTTGTCCGCTACTTCTTCGCTCTGGATTTAATGAACTATACAAGTATGGTAGGTACCTACCTAGCCGACATGAAATGTCTGAAAGACAAACGTCCACGGTACCGATTCTCGAATTTATACGCCTGCAAGTCGTACGCTATGAGTCAGATAGCGAGCGTTGCCAACTTTAACATTGCTTATTCTAAAACAACGCGGGCAAAATACTAGTACAATGAAGAAAATTGACAAAATATTGGGTTTCTGTCTACTGTTCTTCGATAATAGTACAATTCGCGTACTATTATTTTTCTAAAATTTCATGGAACGCGGTTCTAAGATCATAGTAGGTACGGTTGGCAAGACCGGAATAGCGTATACGACTTGCAGTCGGTAAGTACTAAGGTAATTGGGTTGTTAATAAGTTTTCACTTCCTTTTTGTGCTTTGGGCTCAAATGAAGCATTAGAACAGGAAAACCAGAGAATGAAAGCGCTTGAAGGATTCGTAAACACAACACAAAAGAAAAATACTTTAACTCGATTCTTTTTAACATATCCTGAGCTGGCAAGACTTTCTTCAGAAACTAAAGCAAGAATTTATTGGAATTGCAGAAGAAATAAAAATAAAACATCACCATTTGAGTATTTGACAGAATCGAAACGAAACGTGTAGGCTTGAAATCATGAAACACATCAGTCTATATGCAAGACTGTTAAAACTAAGTTAGCTGTAGAACAATTAAAAGCTGATCGATCTTTATTCACACGCTTGCTAGTCATATGGAGAAGCCGTACTGATATTGACCTAAAAACATCATTAAACCAGAAACAAATTTATGAAACCCATTGCTTATGTATTCAATAAACAGTCAATAAGGCGTGACCAAACTATACCTATAAGCCAATCAGTGTCCTACACCAAGGTCACATGATACGTTTATGAAATACCGTTATGGGTTTTATAAGTTTGTTTCTAGAAACCGGGCATGACATGAGTAATGCTAGTTATGAATTCTCGGCAGTTCCGTTGTCCATGTTTAGAGAAGCCTAATCGTAAACTGAAGGACTGAAGCCAAATCGTCTTTTAGAAGTGACGTAAGCGAAATTCAAAGTACTCATGAAGAACCGAACGTTATAAAAAGGAGCTACTGCGATTCATATATGTTCGACTGATATAGATGTGTTCCTACTGGCAATGTGGGGGTCAAAATCTTTTACATATCCAAGCATATTTGTCACTGGTATAGGAATTATTCGAAGAATGCTTGCCGTTGGCAGAATTTGCACCGCATTAAGACCAGAAAAGATAAAAGGATTACTAGGTCTGCAGTCTTTGGTTTTACTTAAGTATGATTTCCATCTGTGCAGTTCGTTGCAGCAACTCAGTTGCATCGAGTTGCATACAAAATCGCAAGTAAATTCCCATGTGTGCAATTTTGTAACTAGACAAAAAAAACATTAGTGTATTTTAATATTTGACAACCTTAAATGTAAAAGTGGCAATGCTGATGTGTTTGTTGACAATTATCAGAAGGACGAAGATTTCGGACATTGGGGATCTTCCTTGGTGGATGAAAGCATGAAACGCAAAAACATTTTATTCGTAGAGCACATTACCAGGTTATGGAATGGCGTCTTGCTGACCAACAGCACCCTAATCTACCAACACCGGATTACGGATGGAAAAAGCAAAATAATTGCTGTATTTCTCTTTTGTGTATGTGCTTCCTTGTGCACCTGAAACCATTTAAAAATTAGTTCGGTGTTAATGTGTAAAAGCGCTGTATCCTGTAAATCCCAAAACATTTTATGCACCGAGCTTTGTAGTATGTGTGCAGGCGACAATGACTTATACGACAATTATGTCCAACGATGAACTTTCAGATGAAGAATATTAAGCTGAACATTACTTTAATTCAATAAAAATATTGAAATAAATATTAATTTCTTAACTAGTTGTTTCAACCGAAAAATCCTTTAAAACCAGAAATTAAAAATTTGCAATAACTGATAACCGGTATGGTTATACCATAAAGACTTTTATAACCTTTTTTGTTTAAAATTTTATTTAAAACAGAAAAGATTCAGTACAAAATATTGATAGGATGACCCTATCAAGAGTTATAATGGAGAACTTCCGATGATATCTTGGGTGGCCGCCGCCGTTTTTCATATATGACGTCATATAGATCGTCTGCTATAAATTCAAGCAAAGCACCTGGTAACGTATGATCATGGAGGGCATAGGCTAATGAATGTATTAAAATTGGTCGCACAATTGATGATGTCCCCCCACTACGTGTATAAGTGCCTTTAAAGCACTAGGCGACGAGTTATTAGGTACTTATACATTTGCATCATAATATACTATTTTATTATACCAGCATCATAATTGTTAAACAATCGAAAAAACCTGCGAAAACCCAAAATTGTCACTATGCAAGCACGACTTCATCAACTTTGTTAGGTACCTACTTATAGTTCCTAACGATAATAACAAACAACAAAGCTGAAAAAACGCGGAATCAACATCAACAACAAATGCTAACCAATTTTCATGTAATCGATATTAAGTCACATTATTGACTATTTTATAAAATAAATCAAAATACTGCTTTCCAGATTACGATAGCACAGGTATAATAAAAACAGTGTCTGAGTCTGACACACATGTATAAGTGTCTTTAAAGCACGTAGCGTTACCAGGGCTAGGGAGTACTACTTATACACTTGTACCTATCATAATATATGTTTTTTTTCTTAAAATATTTCCCAGCACACAGATAATTGGCCCTGAAGAACTGTTAATTATAGAACAATGTTCAACACGTTAATGTTTTTGTACGGTGGGTTTGAAACACATATTTAATAAATATTAAAGCTACGTACACATCTCAACTATTATATTGTTCTCGACAATTAATTACAGAACGAAACAACATTAATATCAAAATGATATTTTGTACTGAGAAAATATGGGACATTTCTTTAGTCTATGGAAACTTGCAATGGTTTTGAAATAACTTATCTTGGTTTTGGGGTTTAAGCACCTATGTAATTTTATGTGTCAGGGTAGACAGAGTATATGAATCACCTACTACATGTACTTACATAAACTATCAAAACATTCAATTTCTTTCACTGGCCTTTTTAGGATTATACATTTTAATAAATTAATGCCTATATTATTTGTAAAGTAGTTGCCATGGAATGAAATATTTTGCAATTTGATAAAGAGTCTTAGGATACCAATGTACTCCCCGAGAGGGGTAACTGGATTTTGGAACACTATCAACTACCCAACTCATCCATGGATGCCATAACAGATTACACATTTTGTAGAATAAGTTTCTTGAATCAAAAACTAGTCTAATGGGACTAAGTACCCAGTGTGCTAACAGGTGATTATTAACAACTGCGTAACATGATACAAGAACATCGTTTACAATAATTGTACCAGCTGACGTTAAAGGAGCGAAAACGCCAGTTCTAAAAACACGAGTCACTTTCACGACAGTATCTTCAATTTGATTTCCGTTTGTGTGATACACTATTAAAATATTTCCAACGGTTAAAGTTTCTGCATACACAGACTTACTAAAATTAACACTTTTAATTAACATTAAATGAGATGGTGTAATAGTTAATGTTTTTCCCGATGAAAGATGTAATTTCACAAAATCTCGTCGCTGAAGTGGATCCCAATCCAAAAACATCAACACTTCACTAAACACAAGCTGATTAGTTGTAGTGTCTACTGCTAAAACTTTTTGTCCTATTTGTAGTTCAGACATCTTAAGTCGTTTTCCTGTAGATGTGTGTACCGTATTCTCACCAGCAAAACACCCTCCATATTTTGCTGCTTCTGAGGACTCTGCAAAAACGAAATAGTTGAAAATATTGACATTATTTATCAGTTTAATCAAAGAGTATTATACTCTTTGGTTTAATATTATTTAATCTGTAGTACACTACGTATAATAAAGAAACGGAACAGGAGTGTAGGCCGATACTATACAAATGGTGGATGCAGCGGATGCGTCACATACGGACTCCCGATCTAAAAAATAAAATTTGAAAAGGCTGGAAACATATTTGCCACCAATATACCAAATTGTTTGTAGAAAATCGTATCTGTAGGTATTTAGAGCTGTGGCTGTGGTGCACAGCAGTTAATAATGTTTATAAATCCCCTTGAATTTCTTATCGGAGCGGGCGCGTCCCTATTCATTAGAGGATTAAAATATTTTTCACTAACATACCTAAAGATCCTACCTGAACAAGTTTTATATAATTTACCTGATACTTCCTAAGGAGTAGTTCTTAGTTTGTACCCTTACAGGATTTCGTATAGTTGTGGACTTTCCAAACCTCAAATATTAGCTTAACGCTAGGTATTTAGGTAAGTGTTAGGTATTTTATGAACAATACGGCCCATCATGTCTGGTATTGTTGCAGGGCTTACGCATAGTTAGAAATGCGAAAAATGTACATTATAATCTGCTACCACCTTTTGTTCAGTAATTTACTACCTGATGCCTATCGTTAAGCGGATATTTGAGGTTTCGAAAGTCCACAACTATACATTTGTCGGTTTTCTTAAGAAATCCAAAAACCCACTTAGTATTTTACTGAGGGCAAGTTTAAAATATATCTAGGTACTATTTTCTCTTAATACAATTTTTAGTAGTTTTCCGTATTTATTTATTTTTTTAGTCTTGACACAGAAAGGGGGGGGCTTTAGTTCCTTGCACCTGGCCCCCCTAGCACTCTTGCACGGCTCTGCTATTTTCTCTTAAAATAAATGATATATGAAACCATCAAAAATTCACTTTTTTGCTATAGGTGGTTTCTTAATGGGGTTTGGTACAACTTTACCTCAGGAGTATTTCAATCAATTTAACCAAATCTGATGGGACAACTGGCCGTCGGGAAATCAATAAATAAACTTCGAAATAAATAAAACAGTAAAATTACTATATACTATTTATATTTTTATTCAAAACGATATATTACATACTTTAGTAGAAGTATTAAGTTTTATAATTTATTATTATCCATCTATAAATAATTTGTTTGCCAGAAATAGAGGACAAATGAAATTTTAATATTTAGAAGTCTGGCTTGTGCTGCTTGTGTTATATTTGCAATACATTTGTTTAAACTACTGATTTGTAGGAATCGGTCAGTTTTAATAGTAGGTAAATTTTGTACAAAATGTATTGTGTCGCAAACATAATTTTTGTGACTTTAAAATAAAATAAGTGTTAGGTATTACTTACTATTTTGTACTAAATTGTGTGGAAAATATCGTCGAAAAATTCGCTCGCTTTATCATTGGAATATAGGCAACCCATTATACATTACTATCGGGTTTTACAGCCTGATTACCTACTGATTTTAATCATTCTTTGTTACGTGCTTTAATATTGGCTACAGAACAAGATTGAAAACTACCAATTTATTGAAAACATCATTTATATTATAGAACAAGAAAAAATAAAAATTGTATAAATTCATGTGTTATTGTTTCTCGTCGATTTTGTTTTCATGTTGTGCCACACAGCCTGCACTTGCAAATTTTCTAGATGTTCTTGATATTGTAGACACATTAGGGACTGGCCTGTTAGAATATACTAAAATGATCCCTACCATTACCTAATGATAATCCCATAATCCGGAGTGATACAATATAAACATTTCTATTATGTTTTCGTCTGTATAAATCATGTTTTCAAGAATAGGTTAATTTTAAATCTTGTTCTCCATTAAAAACTAACAAAAAACGTAGTGTAATTTAACAATCAATAATCAAAATCAGTAAACAGGGGAAATAGTGGTAGCAGTGTCTAATGGGTTGCCTATATTCGAATCATAAAGTGGGCTGACCAGTTAACTTGCAATATGATTATATTGCACAATAAATGGACTTCCCTGTATTTTTGCGTATTAGAATTATTACTATTATTATTATCTCTTGATGTGCGAAGCATCGAAGGAAATAAGTGGCGAGGCTGATAACTGATAAGTCTCCTCTACCGTGGTTTATATACTGCCTTTTCCACTACCTACTAGAACCTTTATTCCTTTTATAATTAATCGCTTTTATGTTAATAAAATATAAAATGCACGGCAATTTCTAAATATCCACAATAGCCTTACCTGAAACCATTTCAATTGACATTTGCGTAAAATTTGACGTTTGTCTAAAATATATTTATTTTTAATTTTTAACTAATAATAATTAAAATTAATACGAAACAATATCAGATTCAAATAAATAAGCTCTAGAAAATTATTGTTGTATTGTGAAGGTGAATATTCGATTTTTAACAAAAGTTTAAATAGGCAATTGTTTCCATTATTGACCAGTGGTCAATAATACAAAAATAGTAACCACTAGCCGAGGAAATCAACTTCTTGCAATGAAAACAGAGTAAATAATGGTACGTTCTAAAACTAGTAGTGGTAAAATAATTATATATTAATTTATTGACATTCGCAAGCGTTATTTTGTGAAAATCCATAATTATAGAAATAATAAATATTAAATAAAATATCGTTTTTAACGGGAAATAATAATATTTATTCGCTTAACACGTATTTCGACACCAATGTACCATTGTCAAAAGCATAATATAAGATGTTTAATAACAAATGAATAATGATTGACATAGCAACTACTTGATTCCATTAAAGACGTCTTCTATTCCAAAATTGCCAGTAAAGGAGAATCTAAGAGCTCAATTTGCTCATTCATTAAAGGTATACCTACTGTTTTTTGTGTGTTTTTAAATTTCAAAAGTTTCCAAAATATGTAATTTATTTTTGTTATCAGAAAAGTGTAAAAATGTAATTGTATCATTAAATGTCAATGTGTGATTTTGTTCTAATAAATGTTTAGCGTAATTTGATTTATGTGTGTGTTTATATTTGTAACAACGGATATGTTCTTTTTCCTTATACTGGAATTTCTAATTGTTTGACCTATACAGACTGAATTACAATGTGAACAATATAATTTATAAATACCTGAATTTAGCAAATCATTAGTTTTGTCTTTAGTATTGAAAAGAGTGTACTATAGAATATTTTTATTTGTTTTAAAAATGACTATATTTATTTGTATTAGGTATTTATAATTTTAGCAATCTTTTCTGAAATATTACCAAAATATGGAATTGAAACATATTTTAATGTTTTATTAGTCATTAATAGAATAAATTTTTTGAATAGCTAATTTACCTATAATTTTTCTTTTTAATTAACGTGTCAATAAGTGTGGTGTTATAACCATTGCTATATGCAATTTGTTTAATAATCGAAATTTCTCTATTAAAATTATTTTTATCTAACGAAATAGTTATAAAGCTCTATGTACTAAATATTGGTACATATTGTATGCTGCTAATTTATGTGTATTATGATGACAAGAGTTATGTGGTATGGTAATATCAGTTTGTGTAGGTTTCCTATAAATAGAGTATTCGAGTATGTTTTGTGAATTGATTTTTATGTTTAAGTCTTTAAAGTCGATGGACGATGGATCTGTTTTGTTCAATTTCTAGTGTAAATTTAATTTTTTGAAGTAAAGTATTAATAAAAATTAAAAAGTCGTTAATGTATTCGAAAGAACTATCAAAACATACTACAATATTGTCAACATAACGAAACCAAAATACATTTTTATTTGATAAATTTGATTCAAATATTTGATCTTCTAAATGTTCTATATATACAGAGTGATGATAAAGTATTGCACAAAAATCATATTCTAGTTATTTAATGTTTTTGCGGAAAATCCTGAGACACCTCGATTTTTGTTTTTAAATCGCCATTTAGACATATAATTTTCAACCCCCCACCCCTCAACCCCTAAGTGCTAGCAACCCCAACTTTAAAAGTTTAAATAGAAAGATGCCCTTTGTGATATCTCTTTTGATAGGTCTTTTTATTCTTAATATAACCAAAAAAAGTTTTTCAAAATAGGTTGATAAATAACGGAGATATTTAACAAAATGTTATCAAATGAAAATGTCAATATTCGACAAGAAACGGCTCAAACACGCCGTAAATGGTAGACATTAAAAAGGACACTTCCTGACTTAAAAGTGTGGTTTTGCCATTTGCCATTATTTCTACGCTGTGACGTCATAATTTTTTTAAAATCTCAACCCCATTTTTTACATTGATTACATTTTGTTAAATATTTCTGTTATTTATCAACCGATTTTGAAAAACTTTTTTTTGTTATATTAAGAATAAAAAGACTTATCAAAACAGGTATCACAAAAGGTATCTTTCCATTTAAATTTTTAAAGTTGGGGTTGCTATCACTTAGGGGCTGAGGAGTGGGGGGATTAAAGTTACCTGCCTAAATGGCAATTTAAAAACAAACATTGACGGGTCTCTGGATTTGTGCCATTATTTCTACGCTGTGACCTCATAATTTTTTTTAAATGTCAACCCCATTTTTTACATTGATTACATTTTGTTAAATATCTCCGTTATTTATCAACCGATTTTGAAAAACTTTCTTTGGTTATATTAAGAATAAAAAGACCTATCAAGAGAGGTAGCACAAAGGGTATCTTTTTATTTAAATTTTTAAAGTTGGGGTTGCTAGCAGTTAGGGGATGAGGGGTGGAGGGTTGAAAATTACATGTCTGAATGGCAATTTAAAAACAAAAATCGACGGGTCTCAGGATTTTCCGCAAAAACATTAAATAACCAGAATATGATTTTTGTGCGAGACTTTATCATCACTCTATACTATATTAGCTAATAGTGGTGAAATGGGACTACCCATTGGTAACCCATCTTTCTAAAGATAAATTTTATCATTAAAAATAAAATAATTTTGATTAATACAAAGTTCAAATAATTGAATCAACTCTATCCTTTTTGTTAATTCAATGTTATTGTTAACTAAAACATTTTCTAATAAAGGAATACATTCCTGTGGGGTTATTTGTGAAAACATACTCGTAACATCAAAACTAACTATTTTACATAGTGGTGGTAAGCTAATGTTAGATAATTTATTAATCAATTCAGAAGTGTTTTTAACTGAATATTTTGTAGTGTATCCTAAATTGTTAACTATATTAATTAATGGTTTAGCTAGCATGTGGTATGGGTGGATGTAATAATAGGAATGTTAGGTTTATGTATTTTAACTAACTAAACCATATAATTTTGGTGGTTGTGGATTTGGATATATATGTTTCTCGTATGGTGTTAAACTAACTTCACAATTTTTAATTGTTTGCTTTATTTGGATTTGTTAGTTATTTGTTGGATCTCTATTTAAAACTTCTATAGATTAGAATTTGTTATAAAATCATTGACTTTTTGTAAATAATCATTTTTAGGTAAAAATACTAAAATACTTCCCGTATCTGCCCTAACAGAAATTAAATTATTTACTCTAACTTTTTCCTTAATAGATTTAATTAATGAAATATTATTATTTGTATTATGTCTAAATTTATTATTTATCGAAATTCTTTTTAATAAATTTCTCTGAGACTTAGCATAATTTAAATGTCTGCCTTTTAGAATATTAATTAAGTAATACTTGTATTAGGAATAGGTAGGTACTAATAATGAACTTTGAGATATTAAAAATAAGTAGATGTAATTCGAAATCTGATAGTACCAATATTTATTTATGTTTAACGTACCTGATTTTACTGAACAATGAATATGAGCACGGCTTTCATAATATACCCAGTCAAACCCCGCTTCAACAGCAAGTCGGGCCAGCATTCCATATTTAGATCGATCACGATCAGAAGTAGTGACATCTACAGCACGCCCTTCGTAATGCAGTGAATCTGATGCATGATGACCTTCTTCATCCCAGCCTTCTGTTACACGAAGGCGTACTCCCGGCCATTGGTTCATTACAGATATTGCTAAGGTATTTAGCTTTTCTTTACACCTCTGAAAAAATATTAAAAACTTATAAAATGAACAGTGGACTAACAAGAATAATTCTATATTATACATTGTAGTGTTTTATGAGATAACTAATTTGTTAAAATAAATATGCTTTGTTTTGTTTATTTAAATAATAAATAAAATATAAAAATAAGCACGAGGGGGAAGAAGAAAAATACAAAAGATCGACAGAAGTTTTTTTTTAAAGGAGTAGAAAACGAAGTAAATTTTGGATAATAATTATATTGGATTAAATGGAAAGATTATTTATTGATTTAGAATGCAATAATACATAATGTAATAAAGTGGAAAAATTGTGGTGGTAGGTATAATGTGGAATAATATTTTAAAGAAGGATAAAGGAAAGAAAAAGGATAATTTGCCAGTGACATTTTTAAATTATAAGGAAAGAAAAAGGGTTGTTTTTTGACAATAAATTGTTTGGAATTTAGTTTTAAAATAGGGATATTAGGGAAGATAAGGCGTTTATAAATTGTAATAATATCTTGATGGTATTTGTGTAATTTAATAATAATAAAAGAATTTTATATTTTTGAGTCCGAAATAACCCAGAAATAAATGAGTTTTGTTTATGCTAGCTGAGGAGAAAAATTAAAATTTTATAAATTTTGAAATATAAGTTTGATTAATGAAAAAGAAAACAAAGTACTAAATTTAGATTGCCTGATAAATTAAATATATAAAAAGTAACAATAATTGCACTACAGCATATACAGTGAAGTCCATTTATTATGCAATATAGGCATGTTGCAAGTTAATTGGTGTGCGCACTTTACCATTGGAATATAGGCAACCCATTATACAGTTAGCTAGTTTTTTTTATCTAACCATCTATGATCTAACCGAAATCAGCAACACATGAAAGTTTAACCTCAAAATAAAACATGTTCTTAGTTAAAAAAAAAATTAATAAGTAACAAAACAATAATAATAATACATTCCTGACAATTGAAAATTTAAATTCATCAGTAGGCAGGGGCAAGAGTGGTTAGCAGTGTATAATGGGTTGCCTATATTCCAATGGTAAAGTGCGTACACCAATTAACTTGCAACATGCCTATATTGCATAATAAATGGACTTCACTGTATACTACCTACAACAAAACAAAAGCAGTGTTCACCTTTACGCTTTTACATACAAATAGCTATTATGTACCGGCATTTTGACCAGTAGGCTATCGGTTTTGATATTAAGGGAAAGTTAACAAATGGTATTTCTGTGTGATCTGGTTCTTGGCAGGTACCTAATGAGATTCTTTCATATTTATCAAAACCTAATCATTTCTAATTATTTCTAATTACTAATACATCTAGCAATGGTACTTGTGCCTTGCTTTCTGTCATTTGTGAAATCTATGGTTTGACAGTTAGAATTTAGTTCGTTGAGAAAATCATTGACATTATAAACTTTGGTTATGAAAAACGGCAAAACTCTTTTCCACATATCTGATCCACACCCTGAGGAAATATTGAGCATATTAGCTATTCTTAATTTCAATTTAGAATTTACTCTCCCAGATAGATAGCGTCGCTGTATAATGAAACATTTTCCACCTCACATGTAATTTACATCTAAAAGATATATCAGTACCATATAAGCATTTTGTCCCGAATGAAAACTAGCTGTGTACATTCCATTTTTGTTTAAAATAATGAAAACAGAACAACTAACGCCGCTCCGTCCCAATCGGGACCATCGTCCCAATACCATTTTATACAGGGTGTTAGTGAAATAGAGGCAGAAAAAAAATACATTACAATTTTACATGAATGAAAATCGGTGGTGACTTTTGATTCTTCATTTTCATCTTCGGTTCTGAATAAAACATTGTTAAGATTTTAGCAAAACGAGTAACTCACCATTTATTTGAAAAAAGCATAACAATTTACAGTAGAAGTGTTTGTGTGACTGTGGTTTCTATGTCGTTTAAACAATACCAGGATAATTAATTTTACGTTGGTTCAGGAGCGTCGAAAACAGGCAGATTTGGGTAATATCGCCCTTTTATTGCAGGCACTTAAAACAGTGTTCGATGGGTTACTAATTGGGTAGGTATAGATACCCTCCTCCCTTTCTATCCCTGTATAATGAGTGGGCAACCTGCTACTGATTTATTTATTAACTGGTAAAACAACCAAAATTTATACAGGGTGATTTACGAAGCATAGCTGCTGGCTGTAACTTGGGAACAACCTATCTGCCCCACATTCACGGAAAAAAATTCTTATTTATTTTCTTTATATTCTTTATAATTGGAAAGAGGATAGAATTCCGAACATAATGCAAAAAAGCGTAGGTCTCTAGCGTAGGCTACATACAAACTGACTTATGAACAAAAATGTGATAGTAAAACGTTTTGTTGGGTTAGGAGTCATGGCTTGGTTGGTTTATTTTTTTTAAATATCGTGAACATTAAACTCTGAGTGTATTTTGTTTATTTTATTGTTATTTAGTCAAATAGTTTTGATTTATTTGCGAAAATAATCTGTATTAGGTATAAAAGCGTGTTTGTTGTTCATTGTTTCTGCTATGTTTAAAACAATGGGAGCAAGAAAAACACGTCAAATTGTGATTGTACTTTGTTTATTTCAATAATATTTAGTCAACTGTTTTTAATTCGTTTGTAAAAATAAACTGTATTAGATTTAAAAACGCATTTTAGTTGTTCCCAAGGTTTTGAAAATAACAGGAACAACAAAAGCAAAATTTTCAAAAATAGCAGGAACAATGGGAAGAACAAAAATCCGATGTTACATCATAACCAGAGCAGGAACACAAACACACTTTTAAATCTCTACACATTATTTTGGCAAGTAAATAAAACAAATTGACTAAATAACAATAAAATAAACAGAATTTGACAGATGTTTGATAGTTAAGGTACTTCAAAATATTAAATCAGGTAAGCCATGTTAAGCAAAATGTTTTATTGTCACAGTTTCGTTGATAACTCAATTTCTACTGATACTAGAGACCTGCGCTTTTCTGTATTCTCTTTGGATTGCTACTCCCTTTACGCGGATGGATATGTCTTTCTATTTAAAATTTTCTAGAAAAAAGTAGAAAGTGAGAGCTTCCACTAAAATCCATTACAAATTAAAATTTGAAAGAAGTCGTTGAAAATGTAAGTTGAAAAAAATCTTCAATGAATAATAATCAGAGTTTCATAAAATACCTCGTTTTTCCACCTAAAGATACAAGGTATTTTAACGTTGGAGGTTGTGTCTTTGACCATGAGCTTACCATGAAGAATTTGTAAACTTTCAATGGATGAATTTTATGTAAAATAAGACGGTCATTCGATCTAGATGCATTTAAATGTACCTTAATTCCGTATTTTTTTGAGAAAAATGCGAATACACGTTATCGCCCCTTGATTGTGGCGCCTCCTGCAGGAATTGGCGGATGAACATATTTTTAATAGTTTTCTTATGGACGATTTACTACATAAGAAACTTTTCCCTTGAATGTGGGACAAATAGTTACAGTTACAGCCGGTGGCTATGTGTAGTGAATCACCCTGTATAATGACATTTATGCAAGTCGTGTGTTACCAAATTAAAACGTGAAAAGTAAAATCAATTATGATCACATCCTTCCATGGTTTACTCGACCGCAACACTATAAATGTATTTAACTCACGAACATATTACAGGTTGTTCCCTCAGGTTAAGTCTGCACTATTGCTAACTTTGTTATGATAGGAGCTACGATGTCTTTTAAGTGGGCAAACCAGTAGAATTTTGTATGCTGATTATGATAGTGAAATAAAAAGAAACAATTCAGCATCGCATTTCCGAGATATTTACAAAAACATCTTTTTTTTAAATCGAACACCCTGCATGATTTTACATAAATGGATAGAAAATTAAATTCTGAACAAAAATGCCCATAAACATTTTTTGATAACATTCAAAATAATCACAATAATTATTATTTAAATAACAAATCCGTCGATTTTATTGGTCAGCTTTTGACAGATGTAGGTACTATTTTTTTTATTGAAAAATAATATGTAAACATCCCGAAGCATCGCATATGTAATACATTATTATAGATTATACCGGGTGGCCGGTCTCAAAGGTGTACATACGGATTTAACATTGTATTGAACGTTTCTGCTGATTCCTGTTCCCCAATTCAACTTACAGGAATGGTAATGGTATTAATTGAAAGGTAAAATGATTGCGCTTCAAATGGCGCTAATAATAAAATTATATGTGCTATATTTATTTTATAATAACTATTTAAAATTTTACGATTTTTAAATATGACCTGCCATGATTTTCAAATTTTACAGCATTTGTCAAATACAATTTTGTTCAATACAATGTTAAATCCCTATCTACACCTTTGAGACCGCCCACCCGGTATAAATAATAAGAAACATAATAATAAAGATTTTTACCAACTTATTGAAATTTTTGTCACTTTTTTCTTTTTTAATGCTTCCAACTTGTTATACAGATCTATACCTTGGGTCATAATCATTTTTTCCCCAACTTTGGTTTGGGCTTGATTTACGTGCAATTTATTTTTTGTCCGTATATTATATTGAATTATTTCACACCGTTTTGTCACTTGTAATTCTTCATCCGGTATTTGTCTGTTTTATAGCTTTCGTATAAGCTTTATTGTTTCTAATTGTCTCAGGTCTTCGATATCTAGTTGTTCGGTTTCCTGATATAGTTGCTTTGTTGGCATATACCTGCTCTTGCTGAGCAGTATCTTTAATATTTTGTTCTGGTTTCTTTGTAATCGTTGTAAATCTGTTTTACTTGCTGCTGCCCAAAACATATTCATATAGTTTAATTTAGTAGGTACTTTTTATGTATGCTTCATAAATCATAATTTTTTATTTTAGTGGTAATATTTTCACTTTAGGGCTAACGTCCTGTCCTGTAACTACATAGAGCATTGTTTAAATGCTGTATATGTACTCGCGATATCAATTGTTTGTCCATCTTCAGTCCTAAATAAGTAATAAAAGGCTCTTCTTGGATTTTAACTAAACTAAAAAATTCTAGAGTAAAGTTCTAATTCTTCTGTAAGTCCGAGCGATTCATTTTGTTTGTAATTAATTAACATTAGATTTCCCAGAAACAGACTTTACGCCTTGCGGGTAAGCAACCAATCGTACACCATATCTCTCACTATAATCTCACGAAGCTGAAATAATCCCCGGACATGCGCAGTAGGTGAAGCCGTGCGCTCGCTCGTCGCCGAGTCGGCCGATTAATGAAGTCACCCCATGACAATGACGTAATACCGTGGATTTTGTGTCAGAGTTATATCCACGTCTGCGTGCAGTTAGCAACGGCCTAATTTTAACGCCTTTCTCGCCGTTGCTAGCTCCACGGCTAACGTAGATATAATTCTGACGCAAAATCCACGGTATTACGTCATTATCATGGGGTGACGTTTATCGGTCGACTCGGCGCATGTCTGGGGACTTGGAAAATGATTTCAGCTTCCTGAGATTATAGGGACAGAGGTGGGTACGATTCGTTGCCTACTCTCATGGCGCAAAATTCTGTTTCTGAGAAATCTAATGATAATAATTATAAACTATAAACAAAATCAATCGCTCGGACTTAGCGAAACTTTACTCTATGGTCTGTTTTTTAACTAGGAGGAGTGAATACAAAAGCCAGATTCACACTAGAAATGTCACTAGAAAAGAAGACTTCCGAAGTTTTGACGGTAAATTTGAATTTTTATCATGTTTAAAATTTACAGCTGAAATGAAAACTAATTTAATGTATTTTGCCTGAATTATGTCACTGTCAGCGCCTAGAAAAATAATTATCAAATCACGTCAAACGTTAAAATTTATACAAATTACTTAGCGGTGTGAAACCGGCCTGGCCGCAGCCAATCACAGGTGTGGATTTTGGCGCGACAAATTTGAATCGCTCCTCCTAGTTAAAAAACAGACCATAGTATTTTTTATTGGTCATATTCAACTTCTAAATTAATTAAAACTCAATTTAAAATATGAAAATGTTTGAAACTTTCATAATGGAATAATTTTGTCCCCGGACATGCGCAGTAGGTGCAGCTTGTATTCGCGTCGCCGAATTTGCCGAAATAATGACGTCACCCCTTGACAATGACGTAATGCCGTGAATTTTGTGTCAGAATTATATCTACGTTAGCCGTGGAGCTAGCAACGGCGTAATCTTAAAGCTTATCCTTCATATGACGTCACAGCAGTTTGAATCGCGAATAGCGAATATAGAGAATGTTACATTATGATTTTTGAAGTGAAAAAATAAGGAGATAATAAACAATTATTATTATCTAGTATTATACTTTCTATAATATGGATGCCTGTGTATGTGCATGAATATAACTGTGGTCATCCTCCAAACCATCGAGCACATTAGCACATAATGTACAAGAAACCATCAAGACCTAGATTCAGCATTGATAGTAGCAGTAAAATGGCTTTGTCTGTTGTTAAATGTATTTTGTCTGTCTGTTTGCTGGCTTATATTTACACCAGGTGTATTATTTGTTTACATTTGTTTCTATTATTCTTGAGGAATAATATAATTAAATAAAATATAATATTTCATTTTTGTACTTGGTTTATACTACCATGCCTTTAAAAAACTCTTTGAGGGTTGGCGTGACTGATTTTATATTAACAATACAAACTTTAATTAAGATGACTTTAAGAAAATGGGAATAACAACTGGTAAAATTTGTTAGACACAATCCTTTCACAATATTATGATTATTGGTATTTATGGTTGCGTATTAGCAACGTTAGGTACTATAATACGTACGATCACAACCTGTCCCAAATGAGTTTTTTTTTTGAGGCCACGGTAATATATAATCTATTTATTTTATTTTACATTTCGTTGTACTTATGACGTGCAAATATTAATATTATCAAATATTGAACTGTTGCAACGTTAATGGTTCAGAACAATTTTTATAGTGCATTGTAATATTATTCCGCTGTACTCAATTAATCTTTGAATTGATATAATACATATACATTTCATATATTTCCAAATAAAAAATAAAAATCTGGTTGCAGAATATCTACTTTTCACTTTCTAATTTCGTTTAGGTATTGGGAATAAACACGTGGCTACATAATAGAAAAAGTGGAGGTGCAAACCTCCCCTGGACTTTCCCATACTAAAAATAAACATTCGTTTTTGGTATTCATTATTGTTCGCCACAACCGATAAACTTAACTTGAAAATTAGTATATGGAAAATTAACACAAGTGCCGATTGTGTTCATCTGTGCATGTGTGATTATTGCTGCTAGGATTAGCCGGCGACAAGGAATTCCCGTCCCGCGCATGGTCACTTGAACATATCGGCACTTACAAATTTCTCCCTACACTGTTTTAAAGTTCAAAATTCACGAATTTCTCATTAACCGTACATTTTAGCCATATGAACACCTTATACTATGTGATAGACAATTTAATTTTGCATTCAATTATATAATAATATATAGGGTGTTTCATTTAAAATAACAAAGTTGCTTATTGTACTGTGAAAACAAAACACCCTGTATACGTGATATAAATTTAGAAAAATGTAAATTTATATACTGAACAACTTTTATAATTAAACTTTTTTCATATTTTGACTAATAAAGGCGCTATAGGAACATCAATTTTCGATTTTCAAAACCTCGTAGAGGGCGCCACAGTGGAATTATGGCGTTCATCAAAAAACAAAAATGTAGCTAATACCAAGCTGCATAAGTATAGAAAATTTAAACAAATTCCTTAGACCAGTTTTTTTGTAATAATTTTTCAAAAATTTCAAAATTTTTGGAAGAGCGCCGTTGCGACCGTTTTTGGATTTAGTAAATAATTTTTTTTTCTTGGTGTAGTACAGCCAAAGGGCTTTCACACAAGTTGTTGCGGAACCTGATCAGATAACTGGTTTTTGAGTTACGGGGCGTTAAATTCGAAATTTTGAAAAATTCATAGCGACCGCCATTTTGAAGTTAGAGAGTCCGGTAAAAAACTGTTTCCCTTGAATTATGCCCTTCTTTCATATCCACTACTCAGATTTTCAAAATTCCGCTTCTGAAAAAAATGATACCAAAAAAACATGTCTAACTTCCGCTTCCGGTTTCGGATTTTTTTGAAAAGCTTATTTTGTCGATGAATTTTCGATATACCCCTTCATTTAAAATTTCATCAAAATCGGTTCACTAGTTTTTGCGTTACAGGCGTTACATACACACACACACACACACACACACACACCCATACCCGCATCGCATATATTGTGACATCCCATCCTTAGCATCCATTGTGACCTCAACGAAGTTACTACCATGAACAGACAGATGGCAGTGTCAGTATTTCGTGAATTTAATTTATATACCTTTACACAGCTTTTTTCTCGACATTGGATTGTGGCATCCGATGTCACGATTATAGTACAATGGACTATGTGTAAAAAAGATGCCACAGTAATAGCAAATTCTCAAGTGTGTATTATAGGCTGTCACAGTAAAGCCAAAGCCGAAACTGTGTAAGCAAAATGCAGTGTTGTCACATATTCTTAATATTAAATGTAATGAATCGATAGGTACTGAAAATTTGAGAAAGATGGGTAGGCACATAGTTTGTAGGTATAGCAAGTACACCAGACACAGCAAATTCCTGAGGAAACAATAGAAGTACCTACCTACATTAAAGGGATAAGCCTTTATGAAAGAAATATCGTCTATGGACGTCTACTAACAGTTGTAGACTACATTTCTTTGAAAGTTTGAACTGTTACATTTCGAATTGGGTAGGTAGGTACCTACCTACCTATTATTTACGAATGCATGCTTCTGAGTATCTAGCTGTCTATTTAGAAAAGAATTTTTTTACAGGAAGGGCTTCGCTTTAGCCAAAGAACATCTACCAATGAAAGGTAGAGTTATGGTTATAATACTATAATTTCATAATACCTACTATATTTTCATTTGTGGAAAGCTACACACTCAAAATTTTGATATATTGCACTAACTTCGCAAATAATTTCGATAAAAGGAAGTTACTTTTAGGTACATCGAACTGTAAGTTTACCATTATTTCACAAATTATGTACAATGGAAACTGATTTTGCAAACAATTGTCCAAGCCTTACAAAATTGTACTAGTTGTACACTTTTAAAATTAATAAACTAGCAAATTATGCTTTTCCCGGGTTTCACGAAGTTCAACGCGCGCGCATAGGCGTGCAGGTTATGGCAGAATTGTAAATTTCCTAAAATATGGCTAACTATACTGAAACTAAAATTCCTGCAAAAAAGATCCAGTCATGCTCTAAACACATGCCCAGAAACTCTAATTATTATGAAGTTATTAGCTGAATTTAGCACACTGTCTGTGATTTACAAAATAAATTTGTATGCACGGCACTGAAGTTGATTTTTTTACAAATAAGGCGGGAATTGCAAAATCTTTAAATTTGCTCAAGAGTAAAGTAGGTACCTTTGTTTTTAAGAATATTGAGAAATCTTATTAAGAATATTGAGAAATTTTATTAAGAAATATTGCTCATAATTAACGGGTTTGTTCAAATATCAAATTCTAAAGAAAAACATGAATTTTGCTTTTGTGTGAAAATTTGAAAAAGTTGTAAAATAAAACCGATATTTTCCTCTTAAAGGCACGAAAAATTAAATTAAGACTAAACTAAAATTAAAATTAAATTTAAATTAAAAATTCTGACAGTTTATGCAGCTATTAAATTAGTGGCAGGATAAACCTGTTTGTTTCTAGCGACAAACTTCTGAAATAAATAATAGTACTTTAGAAAACTATTTTTTTCACCACTAGCCTGAGAAGTCGCCATTATTTACTGATTTTCTCTAATGAGAAGTTATATTTCTCTACCAAGGTTAATAATGATAATGAAATTTTACCTTGGTAAAATTTCATTATTTTAAATCAAAACTTGCACTAGTATTGCCTCTTTAATATCAGGGGGAGTACATCCTTATCATTCTATTTTTTAAATCACTTTCAGTCAAGTTTTGCTCCATTTATTATATTTTTTGCGCTATTTACCCACACTTTTTAATTAATTTAATATTTTAAAATTAATTTTTTGACACTTGTCATTTTTTGATTTTTAGTTTGACAACTGGAGTTCCAGGCTACTTAATAATTCTAAATATTTAAACCTCATTTGGAAATGGTAAATTATAAAGATCAAAATGAATAAAATATGTAATTTGATGTTTCTTCATAGTAGTGAAAAAAAATAGTATACAGTGTGTCCCAAATAGAGTAGTATTGCATGGCTATCTTTCTTATCAATAAAGATACAGATTCGGTTAAATGGTCAATGTTGTGCAGTTTTTCATGCTGGTTTAGATGCTGCTTAGAAAGATCAAACATTCCGAACCCTTCAAAAGATATCCGCAAAAAACCACAAAATCAATTTTTCGAAAAGGTCGATTATTTCGCTTATTATAAAAGTTACAGAAAATTGTTTTATACAAAAGTTACTTGATTCATTAAGATAAACAAAAATTTGTTTGCAAAAAAATATCGCAAAAGCCGAGATATTGATAGCAATTTTCTTATTTTAAATGGGCGCCATCTTGGATTTTCAAATGAATAAATTGCATTTTTTTTTTCTGCGTTCAACGATGTATAACAATCTATGTTGAAAATAAAAAATAACGGCATACGTAATAGTTTTTGTGTTAAATAAAGTAAGCCATGAAAACAAGTGAATTTTAACAAAAAAAACTTCGAGCAAAATGTATTTACAGTTATTAACGATATTTAGAATAAACGTTAAATCTACAATAGCTAATTTTAATCATAGTGAATGTTCAAAATGTTGGCCATTGTTAGCCAAACATAACTGGCATCTTTGTTATTAAATCACCGATTTAATAGCAGAGTGATAGCTACTAACACACCTATTAGATGGCCACCCAGGTCGGCAGACCTAATACCTCTTGACTTTTTTCTGTGGGGTACGATAAAAAATTAAATGTATGGTAGTAATTTTAATTACAACAATGTTAACGAATTGAAAGAATCTGTACAAGATGCGTTAAAATAATATTAATCGCAATACATTACGTAAAGTAACAGCATGTATTTTAAAAAGATGCCAGTTATGTTTGGCTAGCAATGGCCAACATTTTGAACATTTACTGTGATTATAATTAGCTATTGTAGATTTAACGTTTATTCTAAATATCGTTAATAACTGTAAATACATTTTGTTCGAAGTTTTTTTTGTTAAAATTCACTTGTTTTCATGGCTTACTTTATTTAACACAAAAACTATTACGTATGCCGTTATTTTTTATTTTCAACATTGATTGTTATACCGAGTGGGTATTTTCAAAGCCGAACATAGGGGAATTGCATTGTAACTGATCTTTATATAGATTCCTGCTCGCCATTTAAACCCACAAGGATGGTAATGTCTTTATTATAAAAACCCTCTGCTCTACTGAATACTCGTTATTATTCATATTATTTGATGTTAATAACAGAAACATCGACTGATTTCAAATAATTTAATTGACAGATAAAAAAAAGTTGACAATCATAGCAACCTATATTATTTCAAAATAGCATTATTTCATATTTTTTTTTACAGAAAAAGATAACTAAGTACTAATATTTATTGGTACCATCAGATGCGCTGTATTTTTGTCGTTCTATTCATACCATTACCATCCTTGTGGGTTTAAATGGCGAGCAGGAATCTATATAAAGGTTAGTTACAATGCAATTCCCCTATGTTCGGTTTTGAAAGTACCCAGACGGTATATCGTTGAATGCAGAAAAAAAAATGCAATTTTTTCATTTGAAAATCCACGATGGCGCCCATTTAAAATAAGAAAGTTGCTATCAATATCTCGAAAACGGCTTTTGGCATATTTTTTTGCAAACATATTTTTGTTTATCTTAATGAATCAAGTAACTTTTGTATAAAACAATTTTCTGTAACTTTTATAATAAGCGAAATAATCGACTTTTTCGAAAAATTGATTTTGTGGTGTTTTGCGGATATCTTTTGAAGGATTCGGAATGTTTGATCTTTCTAAGCAGCATCTAAACCAGCATGAAAAACTGCACAACATTGCCCATTTAACCGAATCTGTATCTTTATTAATAAGAAAGATAGCCATGCAATACTACTCTATTTGGGACACACTGTATAGACGCAGCTTATTAAATAATACTGCTTACTTGAGAAAAGTGTCTTCTCTACCTCGGCCTATAATGTACTATTATATTGGTTGAAAGTACATATTATGATAGGCTATTAAAAATCCAAAAATAATAATGATATTACATTTTAATTGGATATCGCGCGTATGTGTATCAAATGTTTTTTTCTTCTCCTAAATTATTATTTCAATTGATCATAACTTTCTTGCGCCAACGATCGCCGTGTTGGCATTTGCACTAATTATACATTAACCCCTTAGGTTCATTATAAAATCGGTTCCAACTGCAATAATCTGCAATCTTTTTAATAGTACCCATATTAGGTAACCAGTGCAACTGGACAAAATGTCGAGACGAGAAAGTCTTTATCTTTATTTCAAATTTTTCTTTGTAGGTGCCTTTAATTGATTGGGAAAATCAGAGATTTATATTGTGTTTAGGTAATATCTTCATTTGTAATAGCAAATTAGGTTAAATAAGGTGGTAGTAAAAAAGTTACAAGGAGTGTCCCATAAAAAAACACCTTGTATATAAACCTATTTTTTATTGCTTTACATGACTAATCATTGACCATATAGGATGAATCCAATCATAAAACATACCCTTTGGTGCATATCCAGCAGGAGAACAATTATTTCCGCGATCCCATATAAAATGCACCACTATCAATGGGCCCTAGGCCGATTTTGATATGGTAACAGCTGTATTTTCATTACATTAAATTATATGCACTGATAGTTATATTGATAACGGCCTTTAGTTAAAGCAAACATCAGTCTAATTTACGTGTATACACCATCAACAAATTATAAATCTATTATAAGTACCTACCTATGTAATATCTAAATCCAAATTTCACCCAAATCTATTAAACCATTGCTAAAACGTCCGCCATATTGAATCCACCATTTTGTATTATACAATTTTGAGATCAGATTTGGTATCAGTGACTATTAAAATGCTTGTAGTAAAAATGTCACCCAAATCTATCAAACTATTGCTAAAACGTCCGCCATATTGAATCCGCCATTTTGAATTATACAATTTTGAAATCAGATTTGAACTCGGTGATCCTGAAAACCCCCCGAAACCAAATTTCACCCAAATCTATTAAACTATTGCTAAAACGTCCGCCATGTTGAATCCGCCATTTTGAATTATACAATTTTGAAATCAGATTTGAACTCGGTGATCCTGAAAACCCCCCCGAAACCAAATTTCACCCAAATCTACTAAACTATTACAAAAGCGTCCGCCATATTCAATCCGCCATTTTGAATTATACAATTTTGAAATCAGATTTGAACTCGGTGATCCTGAAAACCCCCTGAAACCAATTTCACCCAAATCTATTAAACTATTACAAAAACATCCGCCATATTGAATCCGCCATTTTGAATTATACAATTTTGATATCAGATTTGAACTCGGTGATCCTGTGAACCCCCCGAAACCAAATTTCATCCAAATCGAATAAGTACTTTTTGGGATAGTGAGTTTCTTCCGCAAGCCCATGTAACCTGAACCACTGTGCGCTGCTACAATTCAAGATAAAAGATAAATATGCTGAATATTGCTCGTCAAGTCGACAGCGACGCGATGTTGCCGGTGTTACAACACCCGCCCGCTCCCCCATGCCGTCAGTTTGGAAGCGATTCGCAACAGACCTTGAAGAAAGTAACTCCGAATGCCGCTTAATGGTGGTGGCGCTACGACACAGCAGACGAAAAGATGCCACACTAATAGCTGTGTGATCACAGTGCTAGATGGTGGATAGCGACATCTTATACACAATGTTTTGAAAGTTTTGTTCTTACGTCATAATATGACGCGTAGTTGTCGAAAAACTAGTAAAATATTGTGACATCAGGGTGTAAGATGTCACAATACCAGAAGCAGTCACAGTACACGATTATACTCACACAAGATGCCACAGTATATGCAACACCTACACACCCACACCCACCCACCCACCCACAGACAGACATTTTTTCTAGACCACTTTTTTAGGCTCCTGGGGGTCCAAAACGCCCATTTCCGTGAAAATCTCGATTTCGAAAATTTTCATGATATCAATACTTCCCTATACCTGTAGTGGTATGGGAAAGTAAAAATAATCTGGTTTCTTTATGAACAATTTTTCTTTGTTTTTGTTGGTTACATTCCAAAGTTAATATTTTCATGAGTATAGTAGTAGAGAAAATAACAATAATGTATCAAAATAAACTGAAATTTTGTGATTTTATGTTTGTCGTGAGAATTTAGAAATTGTTTAAACCTGCAAACTCAGGCAAAACAATAAGAAAATTTGGCATAATAATAGTTCTAGTCATCACTTTTTCACATTATTTCAACATTTGTTGAAAAGACTGCCATTTTAAATCGATTGTTTTAATACTATGTTCCATTTCAAAAATATGATTTGTGGTTAAAGGTTTTTTTATATTTGTCTTAAAAAGGTAATCTGAACAAAAGAAAGGTGTTATTTAACAAAGACACAGATAATTCTAAGAAATGAAAATAGTGATTAGTGACAAAATTTATATTTCAAAAATTGATCGTCGCACCAAAAAACATATCGGGATAAAATGTGCACTTATTTGTCATTTGTTGGTAGTGCCTGTATTTGAATTACCAAGAGGAAACTACCTGAAGTCATTAGAAATGTAGTTGCTAGATTTGTATCTGTCAGTTTCGATACTTTTGAAAAAGGTTGTGTTTTTCTTTTGTGGTATACTATTCTAAGTGTCACTATTCAGTTTACGTTTATTTGAAGTGTAACTGCACGTAAACGTCTAATCCAATATATACTGTTGTTCGTCAACAATAGTTGTGTATTACCCACAACCATCTGTTTCATCCCTTTATAATTAAGTTTTCCATAATTCTATAACGTTACAGGTAAACTTCGACTTTGCCTACGCTTTTGAAACTGTATAAGTAGATTGCTATTTTTAACAAAGTGGTTTTAAAAGCTTAACTTCACATGGAGGTTGAGAATTTTAAGATTTGCCGAATTCTTTAATACCCACTGCTTCTGTTGGTGGAAGAAATTCGTTCAGTTCAGGCCTGGCTTAAGTATTTTACAGAAAACATACTAAAACTAAAATATTGTCAGTATTACGACAATACAAGTACAATATCCGGGCAATGTAATGGTCTTCAGGCATACATAGGCTACAGTTGCACATTACTACCTTAATTTGGTTGTGGTTCATGCGCAGTTAAGTTTTGCGCAACAATTGCAAATTCTTTTCTGCTTTGTAGCCTCCACTCATCATTAGCATTTATTGTTACTTAATGAAAAAAATTACAGAACAAAAGCAAAATTGATATGTGCCTATCACTTACGAGAGTGACAGCAACGGCTTTAAATTCTTACAAGCTACCCTCAAATAAACAATTATTGTAAAGTATATCGCAGAATAATGCGCGAAAAAAAACCCACCAACAAATGCTAAAAATGAAAACTCTTGTTTTGACCATATGCTGCAGGTATAAAGTTTTAAAACATTTTTGATACCTACATTTCGTAATCCAAACTTAGATCAACTAAGTATTTGCAGAAAATAGCATAACAGGGATCAAATAAACTAGTTTGATTCATGTAAAGAAGGCGAAAAAACTGATGTTTGATTTATAAGGACCCCCTTTAGCCTTATAGTCCCGGGCCCCACGAAATCTTAATCCGGGCCTGGTTCAGTTAATTCCATTGGGACTTACAATATTTTAATTAACTGCTTAATGAAATAAAAATTAAAAGTATAGTATTAATAGCCAATACAAATGATACTTATAAAAATGGAAAATTTATCGAAGGGTAGTAGGTACTGTAGTATCAATAACCCACCTTATTATATTTTTCATCAAAATAATAATGTAGTAATGGGGTAAAGGCTGAAAATATAACACAGTGCGAGTGTAAAGTTTGGAAGTATCGAAATATTTATCGTTTTTGAAAGAAATCCCGGAACACGCCAATTTTTATTTTAAATAAGACATAAGTAGTTTACTGTATAAATAATAAATATTAAATAAAATATCGATTTTAACTGTAAATAACAAGATTTATTCGCTTTATACGTATTTCGACATCAAAGTGCCATTGTCAAAAGCATATATAAAATATTTAATAACAAATGCAAAAAGCTTTATATAGTAACTCCTTGATTCTATTATTTTAACACTGCGTGAAGCAGCTGGCCCCAGTCAACCCGTCGGAGGTCAGTCGCTTATCAGTGTTTTTAAAAAGATATTTATTCCAAAATTTTCAGTAAAGGAGAATCTAAGAGTTCAATTTGCTCATTCATTAAAGGTATGTTGTTTTTTGTGTGTTTATAAATTTCAAAAGCTTCCAAAATACTTAATTTATTTTTGTTATCAGAAAAGTGTAAAAATTTAATTGTATTATTAGATGTTAATGTGTAATTTTGTTCTAACAAATGTTTAGCAAAATTTAATTTATGTGCATGTTTATATTTGTAACAACGGATATGTTCTTTTTGCCTAATACTGAAATTTGTAATTGTTTGACCTATATATACTGAATCACAATGTGAACAATTTAATTTATAAATACCTGATTTTAGCAAATCATTAATTTTGTCTTTAGCATTGAAATTTATAAACACACAAAAACAACATACCTTTAATGAATGAGCAAATTGAACTCTTAGATTCTCCTTTACTGAAGATTTTGGAATAAATATCTTTTTAAAACACACTGATAAGCGACACGGATTGACTGGGGCCAGCTGCTTCACGCAGTGTTAAAATAATAGAATCAAGAAGTTACTATATAAATCTGTTTGCATTTGTTATTAAATATTTTATAAATGCTTTTGACAATGGCACATTGATGGCGAAATACGTATAAAGCGAATAAATCTTGTTATTTCCAGTTAAAATCGATATTTTATTTAATATTTATTATTTATATAATCATGGATTTTAACAAAGTAACGCTTGAGAATGTCAATAAATAGTTTACCGTAATTGTCACTTTTAGATTGTCTTTTTTCTTTCAGTTATGACGTCAGCGATATTATTTTTAAATGGAACCCCTAATTTTTTATGATGAATTTTGACAGAGCATAAAATTCTAAGACCAAATACGCTAAAAAAAGTATAATATTGTATTTTGAAATTTTCGAGAAAATTGCTTTTAACTTTTTAAAACAAAAATCGAATAAAGATTACGTAGTCGTGAAATAATGAGTTAGCCCTAAAATTATTACAGTTCTTCATAGTTTTTTATCTGTTTTTGTTGTGTGCTCTTAATTAAATAAATAATGCTGTGATATTTGAGTGAAAAAGAACGAATTGAAATTTTAGTATTTGAGGGGATGTGAACCGGGGCCTACGTGTGAACCCTACTAGAATAGAACAAAAATGTCAATTCGTTCTTTTTCACTCAAATATCCTGCCATTATTTATTTAATTAAGAGCACACAACAAAGACAGATAAATAATCTATGAAGAACTGTCATAGTTTTTGGGTTAACTTGATGAAGAAACACCTACACGCAGTAGGAATTAGCGAAAGCCCACTATGCAAACTGTTTAAGTCGATGCGGAGTCTTCAGTGGAGATTTTAGTGAATTTCAATAATTTTCTTTGATACCGCTGTAACATTTACATTTTAAAAAAAAATTAATTTCGGCCTCTAAGGCAGTCTAGAGAAAAAAATACTCCAATGGACGCTAAAAACCGTTTTTATTATCTAATATTTCGTATTTCGCGCTCCAGAATAGCATGATCAGAAAACGATTTTCAGGATCAAATAGAGTATTTTTTTCTCTAGACTGCTATAGAGGCCGAAACTAAATATTTTTAAAATAGTGAATGTTATCGTGGTTTCAAAGAAAATTATTGAAATTCACTAAAATCTGTCACGGGGTAGGAGAACTTAAACCCGAAATGGCAATAAAAAACTCAGTTAAGGACATCCTGGGATTCTTCACAGGAGTATACTTTTTTGAGAACTAAAAGTCATGACTAGGGGCACAATAAGCTTTTTACGCCGCGGTGCATGGGCCGCTGTTACCAACCCTGGTGTAATAAAAAAAGCTCATTGTTTCATGGCTACTTGATTTTTATTTGATTTTTGTTTTAATACTAAAACGCGATTTTCTCGAAAATTTTAAAATATAATATTGTACTTTTTTAGCGTATTTGGGCTTAGAATTTCATTTCCAAAATTCATTATTCATTATATTATTAAAAAATTAGATTTTCCAACCAAACATTGTCACTGACGTCATAATTGAAAAACAACAGACAATCTAAAAGTGACAATTTTCCAGACTTTATATTCGCACTGTATAAAAATGTGCAAGTTGGTGACTAAACGACATGTAGCATTTTAATTATAACATACAGTTACCAACAACGAAGGTTGTATGATCCATCATAGAACATGGCCAAAACCTAGTCAACTCCCATGGACGAGTACTATTTAGCTAATTCAGAAAATTTTCCGTCTCGCGATAGGACCTATATAATGTAGCAGATTAGTTTGATTTCGATATTGGAGTATAAATGTCTCTGAAATGAAATCTCAGTTTCTCTGCTATTCTTGCAACTTTAGCTTTAGGTACCTATTGCTATCTACAGTTATTTATTTTTTTCTTACGGATTTTTGGCTGTAGATACCTACTACTTTCAGTTCAAATACTCGTGTCGATACTAGTATATTTTTATTTCTTCTCATTTATTATGAACTTATGTTTGTTAAATCGCATTTGCAGTTCAAGCATCTTTCAAATAAAATCCACAATGAGTTAAACGGTTTAATGTAATTCTTCCTATTGAGTGTAATCTAATTATACAAACAGTTATTCTAAAATCTTGTAAACGCAGTGTTTACATTTCTGTATGGGGGTAAACTGGAAGAGCAAGCAGAACACTGTTCACTGTTATACCATAATCAGCTTAAAATTTAAAGAATCTCTTCTTTTTCTTAGGAGATTATTCTTCTCTGATTGGCACTGTTGTGTTGGCAGTAACATTCTTTTTATTTGTAAATTCATTATTAGCATTTTAGTGGTCAAAGAAGTTATACCTTTTAAGCATAAATCTTTACTCAATGATTAGATATTGTTGCTCTGCATATCTGTGAGATTTACGAAACGAATAATTTAAAGACTTGTAGTCAGTATTTCACTAAAACAAAAGGATTTGTTAGGTTGAGCAATTAATGTATTAACATGAATTAATGAAACAATGATGTAGAAATTGCAATTTAACTTTATTGATCCTAGAGTTTCAACAAAAATCAGAATATAAAAATCTGAGCTTGCATCTATTCCTTTATCGAGGAATCTACGCAACGAGCCAACGCCCTTGTATAACAGTTCTGTGAAATAGGAATTCACTGAAATAAGTAGTAGGTAGATAGATAAATTGAATGAATACCCAAAGCAAAAATCTTTTCTCAGGTCGGTTGTAACTAATAAAAGAAACCACAGCTCGTATTGTTTGGAAGTAAACAAAGACTCTAGGTTTTGTAAAATCCTTTTCGGGATCTTTCGACAACAATGCGTTAGTCAAATGTAAACAAAATTTCTTGTGTACATATATTTCCATTAGTTAACTTTAAATGTGTATATGAATACACACTAAAGTGCTAAAGAATACCGCCTGGCTATTATTTAACTAGGTTTGGAATGTCAAAATATCGCTTCTGAACTGAAATCCGTGTAAAACCTACCGAACGAAAAGTTGAAACGCCCTTTAGAGATTAAAGTAAATATGGAGAATGTCCCGCAGAATCAGCAGTAAAGTATTGATGTCATTCATGAAGAAATTCACTTCACATTTTTTGTATTTGAGTGTATTGTTGATTTTATGAATCTAGATAATCAGTTTGAAAATGCATAACTGTTACCTAGTAGTACCTACTGCACTCTTGAAGCTAATTACGCGCTGCCAGCTGGCCAGTTGCGTTGGCCATGTCACTTACATATTTAAATTGTTTTATTGCTTGTAACAAATTGATGTATTCACCATAAGAAATATTATTTTTTAATAAGCAATGAAAAATTGATCTGTAGCAAAACAATATCAACCAATATAGGTAGGTATTTACTTGTATTGTAATTTTGGTTGAAACTTCAAAACAATTTTAACTGACTGGACCAAATTGGAACGAGACTTGTTTGTATGATTTCATAAATTTTCAAGTAAAGTGGAAAATGGAAGATTGAAGATTTCTTCGTATTTGCTACCATGGAGTAGTACCAAATTTTATTCGTCTATATGAATACCTACAAATTCAGCTATTTAATGATTATTTTCAGCTATTAATTATCGGAATCTAAGTAGCTGCTAGAATACTACGCATAGGTACTTTTCTGATTATAATTTAAGACAAATTAATATTTTGTTATTAAATTATTATTAGCCGTAATTAATTGTCATTTCGAAGGGTGTTTTACTAGTTGATGCTAACTAAAATCATCATAAAATTTCAACTTTGTAATATATTGTCTGTATATTTTCAAATTGAATCAAAACAAGCTTAAAAGCAGAAAAGTTAAGGTGGCGGCATATTTAGAAAATGTGCCGTAGTTGCGAAAGCTCCTAACTGTTGTCATAATGAGATTTAGGTGTTTGGGAACCCCGAACCTGGCACAAAAATTTTATTGAGGTCTGAGTAAAGTCATTTAATATGTAGTATGGGTGCAGTACACAGAATATGATCCATGTGTTTGTTTTTGAACCGAGTCCTTTGTATTTGCTAAACATATTAGGTGCATTATCATAAAATTGACCTAGTCCATTTTAAAACCACAGTTTCCGTACCTAGATTCCCATTCCTCTATAACCAACTGAACTGACGTATCCACTAAAATGCTCCTGGAAAATTATTCTTTCGGGAGTTACATAGCGCACAATTACAACTAACTGATCACAATGGGGTAATGGTGAACCATCAACAATTACGGCGATATATTTGAACGTTTGCACATCATCAGAACTTTTTTGTTCCATTAGTTTTAGAATATTTCTTTAGTTCTTGGGGAAATGTAAAAAACCTGTCCACTACCACTTTTCTCTAAATGTAGAAAAGCATCAAATTTGGTTAGAAATTCTAAAATTCCCCTTTTGGAAGTCGCCAATAGTTTCAGTAGTTCTCCTCTTTCCGGTTTAAGCAAAGTTTATTTTATTGGTTTGGCCTAGTTGCAATGCAACGCTGCGTTTCAGCTTGATAATTTACCTACCACCTTAATGCTACTTGCCTTGATTGCCACATTTTGATCTTATAAATAGTAGGCAAGAAAAACCACTAATTATTACCAATTCTTCTAACTAATGCGTGTGTACCTACGCTCATGAGATGTGGTAGATGCTGAAGTCCTTGCTCGTACGACCCGAATATTAATTACCAGTAAAACAATCATCTCGTTAGGTACTCCTTAGAAATAAGTAACTTAAGTTGCATAAACAAGTTGATTTATATAACCTATTATAGTGAACAGACTTTGGTATAGTCCGTCTATTGCTTTTAAAACAGTTTTAATCTGTTGAGATTTTGTCGAACATTCTTCGTTCATGTTATCAGTTATGATTTTCAAATATTACATCAATTAATGTATCAACACGAAACGTTATTAAATTTATAAGTACATGATCGCCATCAACCTATATATTACAAAGGCAACATTGTTAGCCTTCATTTACATATAACAAGGGTTCATTGTATTTAAGTAGAATGTATATTTCGAGACGACCATATTCTTATTACGAACGATACTTACTTTCCATTGTTGATATGATTTACATTATGGTGTTTGAGTATGCAATGCTGAAACTAATTTCAATAAAACATTATAAGCAGCTTTTCTATATTCCACAAAATAAGGATATTTATAAACAATTCTATAGAATAACTAGTAGTTTATACCGGGTGTGTATAAATTGACGAAAAAGCTATATGTGGCGACGTTTTTTGTAAAATTCTGTCGGAAATCTTCATACTAAAATGTTGTGCCATGCTGGGTATTTACCACGCGTATTGCGTTCTCAAGAACCATTTCAAAAAAATATACATTATTGTAACACCCACACCAATGTTATGTTTATACAAATGGGGCCATAATATTATAGTACTACGTATGGACACTTTTATTCGTGAACTTAGGGAAATGCATGTAATTTTTTGCAAACGCGTTTATTTGCTATTGCTGTGAAAATATTGATTTCAAAATGTATTATTTTGTTACTTCGACTAAATTTAGGCAAGAAGTAGGTATTACCATTAGTATTAATGTCTAAAACAGTTAAAATAAATAATTTATTAATTATTACAGTCAAAGGTGTTCTACAGGTACCTACTACTCGAAACAGATATCTCCAAAGAATAAAGGTAATGATTTCAGGCTCGCAGATATCGCAGGGTCAATTCCTGCCTTAAACTTTTTTAAAATTTTATTAAATTTATTTTTTATTTAGCTATTAGGGTAATAATATTTTTGCAATTAGATGAATAAAATAGTGCATTTTCTTAAAAGTTACTATTATTTTTTGCAAGCGAGCCTTAAAAAATTATTTTCTACAAGTGAAATACACTTTTTCTACGACCAGTTTAATGTCATACCCAACTACCTTGGTCATACCTATACTAATATGCTGTCTGCACAATAAATTCTTGTCACTGATAAGTAGTAAGATTCAATTGCAAACGTCAAACAAAAAAGCAGCACCAGGCAATCTTGATATGAGAGATTTTTTTGTCACTAGAGACGAAAGTTAACGTTATGGAATGGAATATTCTCTCAAGAAACAGAATTGACGCTTTGGTTGAGGTATTTCAATCGAAAGTTATATTTTCGTATGTGATAGTAAAAAATATTTATGTATCAAGGGAGTTATGACGGTGTAAATTACCGAGAGCAACTCCCAAGGGAGTTATGGGTATCTTTATAGTTACTGTAACTAAAACAATATTACATTGTAATAGGTCAGTAAGGAATAATATTTATGTATCAAGTTATCATCAAATAGCTCTCGTGATAAATAAATAGACAATTTTGTTCCTTACTGAACATCCTTAAAATATGATTCAGTTTTGCTTTTTTTTGTAATATACAGGGTGATTTCTAACATACGGAGGAAACTGAAACGGCAACTAGAGGGGACCAAAACATAGTTTTTTTACAATAAACTTTTGATCAAAGTCGAATAACAAGAAAGTTACAACAGTTTAAAGTTCTTAAGCTAATTAAACAAAATTCAGTGAAAATTTTTATATGATGAAAAACGGAAATATTTCTCAAGAATTATTAAAAAAAGCTCTACATATTACTTCCAACAAAGTTAAGTACACGACGAATATGATAGATTTCAACAGTGGTTAAGGAGAATCATACTGAGAGCAAAACATGTAGATACAATTTGTAATATTCCGAATATTCGCATGTTTCTAAAATTTGGTACGTTTTAATTGTTCCATGCTCTGTTATTATTGACTGATTTATATTTCTTGTAGTCTGAATTCATACAGTCCTAATACCTTATGAACCAACTGGTCTACATTAAAATCTCCGTCAAACTCATGGCAATCTTGCAGCTATTCCGAATTACTCCCAAAAGAAATTCCAAATCAAATCATTTTGTACGACTCTGAAAGTTGAAATTACCAGTTCATACCTGAACGATATAATAATTCTCGTTGCTCAGTTGACTTGTTAAGATTTATCGAACGGTCAGTTTCAAGTGAAGAATTACAGCAGTCTCTGTTAATTTACGTACGCATTACACAACAGGATTATTATTCGGTATTATTTCAAGCCCGCAAGAATAATGGTTGCACAAATGTATAATTATATAAGTTATCCCCTTTTATTGACTCAGATGGAATACTCGGGGTAGGTGGTAGGTTGCGTACGTAATTCATAATATTATTGTCTCCAGACGTCAAACACCCTTTTTGATACCCAAAACATGAACATACTTATGAACATATTTCTAAAGGTGTATTAAGTTTAAAGTTAGACCCAAACTTAGTAAATCTTACTTGCGAAATTCTATGAACCCAAAACGACTACCTGAATGACATCAGTATTATAAACGTGCATAAAAATTTAGTTTTGGGTTTGGACATAAATAAAATAGCGAACAATTTTATATTAGAAAAAGTATTTGCTATTAGAGATTAAAGTAGGTAGTACCTATTATTTAGAAATGTTTTTATTTTTTTATCATTTAACCTTTTAATAAAAGTTATTCAAGTAGCTATTAATTTCAATAATAATAATAGACAGCCCATGTACTTGAAATATTTGCTAATAATAGATATATAAAATAATAATAATAATAAAAATAATTAAAAATGGTTGAAAAGTGTGTTAAATTAATATTATTTCATAGCTGTCATATAATCGTGTGTTAAGTTAAGACGTCCGTCCCCTTTTCCCGGACAAAGTTTATAAGAAATATAAATGTGTGTGAGCATTCATTGAAATTTGTAAAATTTCGCCAATGGAGTTAGGGGATGTCGCTGGTCATGGGCATACCTGTATTTGGGTAATGCCCAAACCAAGTTTCATTAAAATCTATCGCGGATCTCGTTAAATACTCAGAAAAAACATTTTTAGGTGCCACCTTTCAGAGGCCACTACGTCCCTTAAAATCGAAATTGGGAAAAACAAAAAAATGCGTATAATTTTCGGTGAAGAACGTACCTTTCAAGCAAGGACCTTTCAAGTTTTTTACACTTAGGCCCGGTTTATTCACCTACCAGTAAAGTCCCCAGTAGCTACTTGACAATTAACTTTATAGGTTACCCGGGTAACAGGACTAATAAACTACTTGTCACCTATAAATGCATTACTGGGCAGATTAACTTATAGGGTACTTTTTCTGCCAAGTAAAATTTAATGCTTAGTTAGTTGACAGTTGATAGTTTTCACTTTATCACATTGCAAAACGTATAGCGCTATTTCCTTCTATTTACATGAAACATGACTATCTATTTAAAAACATTTGTTTCATACAAGTTGCTACTTATATGATAAAATTACTTGTCAGCAAGTGAAAAGACTGAAAATTTACTGGTAACCTATAAAGTTAATTGTCAAGTAGTTACTGGGGACTTTACTGGTAGGTGAATAAACCGGGCCTAATTGTTATAAATCATCTGTATAATGCATTCGTAATTAATTATCACTTTGACAACCGAAATGAAATTTTAAGACAACTAGATTTATTTACTAATACTTACTTAATTCTTTGTTCTTGTACTTTATTTTAGCAATTTTTAGCAATCGACTTAAAAATAAAGCAAAAATGTTTCATCTTTGTAACATAAATAACTCGATTGTATCACAAAGGAATGTTTTTCGGTTCGAATATCTATACAAAAACATCATCAATTTCGTCAAAGCATTTTTCGTCTCAGGACGAAAAATATTTTTCGTCCGGTAAAAAATTAGAAACCTTGTTTAGATTTGGTATTAGTATTCTTTAGATTTATTTAATATAATTACCTACCTACTTCATTTTTTGTTCTTGTAATTTTTGCAATTGACTAAAATTTGTATCAAGGTCCGAAAGTACTTTTTGGGAGAGGTGCAAACAACCTTTTCTTAAGGCGAACATCACAATTTTATTAATAAATTTAATTATTTTTTTTTAGTTATTTTGACGTTTGTCAATCACCACTTTCGGCCGCATTCACTAAATAATGTATGATATACGAATGAAAAAATGTTTCCCAGTCATTTCCGTTGCGGGATTCGGCATTATTTTACCTGCCTAGTTCTACAATATCTGCGAATTGTTCGCAATTTCTTTTTTTTTGTGAATAACAATTAGTATGTTACGTGCGAAATATTGTAATGAGTTCGAATGCATTTTTTGACATTCTCAGGCATCCAAAACGTCAATTTCGGGCAAATAATATAAAAATAACTGCTGAATGATAACGACAACATTTTTGTATTGAAAGTATAAAAATTGTACGTACCTACCTACTTACTGCAATTATAGTTTCCGTACTACCGTAATTTAAAATTGATGTAAATACCGTCCTCTCAATAATTAATGTTGTCTACAATACTTCTACTATTTTTTAGGAATTCAGGTGTATGGAAAATTAATTATAATTGTTGAATTACATGCTAATGTAGCAGTGCATTACAACATAGTTAACTTGAACAAGAGATTGCGACTTACAACATTATGGATTCAGCCGTAAATAATTAAATGGTATGTCGATCTATTAAGGTCCCAGGTGTATAAGCAGTAAAACGCGGTATCTTTAGCAATAGCTCTTATTTGAAAATGAGAATGTGTATTAAGCCCATTAACTGCCTACAGCATAAAACTAATGGTTACACTTACCTGCTTCATAAGTCAATTACATGCCGTATTAAGAATTGCTTGTAAATGTTACTCTAACAAGCGAAGAATTTCAAAACAAATTTTAAATTAAACAAGCATTATTTACAAGCGGACGAGATGTAGCCGTAGTGTACAAAGAAAAGCAAATATTTAAACCTTCACTAAAATATAATGTACTAAAAGGAAAACACCCTCTTTTTCTACTTTGAAATATTTAATTTTAAAAACATGAAACCCTATTCAACTAAGTTACATCCAAGCTATTATTTCTTATGCAAACAAGACTGCCCCTCAAAAATAGTTAAAAAAAATTATGCCATATTCTATTCTCGTAAAGAGATAAGACCCCAAAATGTATAAGATATTTTCAATAATGTCCGAAAGTAAATAATATGATGTTTGTTGAGTTTATGGATATTTACTATTACCATCAGAACAACAATATAACACTAATTTCGTTATTATCATATCGAAGATAGACACATTTCTGATAAATGCCAAAAATTCTTCAATATTGTATTACAAAGCATTAGGTCCCGGTGGAAGAAGAAGAATGATTCACGACGAAGCTTTACGAAATTGGACCACGTAGCTTTTACTACCCTTCAGTTTTTAAAAAGTTGCATTTTTACTCTAAATGTCAATTGAAATTGAAATTTGTGCTTCTTGATCAACTAGGAATATTTGAAACTGGTTCTTTTAGCCGCACTTAGCAGATTGGTTGAGAAACCGAATACGATGGTAATTTTTTAAAGAATAGCAAATAAAGTTACGGTGAGAGAGGGATTTAGTTTTTGACAGATAGGTGATTATTGAAGCATATGTTTAAGTCTCGTCTCCACAGTAATACCTAAATATAATTACAAAACAAAAGCGGCACGAAAGTAGCAAGCTGTCATTTATGTGCTTTTGCCGCACAAAAGTAGTACTTTCGTGTCGCTTCCATAAAAATAACTTTTTTTAAACTGCAGCTACGGAAAAGCGAGTATTTATTTATATGAATTAGAAAGTTTTGATTCGCCATATATTTATTCATCTTAATTTTTTCAATTGAAACTTTTGTTTGCTAATTAAAGCGATTAATGGTCGGTTTCTAAATAGTTATTTATGTATCAAGGGCATTAGATGGTTATGCCCGTCAAGAGCGATAAGTTACCAAGCCAAAAGTGTACTACCTCTGGGCCGAGGGTTTGCAAGTCGCCCGAAATTGTATTGTATTGTAATGCATACAATGTTTTATTTTTCACAATAACATAAATAAACATAATATTGAATGAAATGACATGAAAATTTAAAACTGAACGCTCTTGTCTAAGTTTTTAAGTTTTTTTATTTGACAATAATATTTTAATAATTTGATAATCAAATAAAAAACTTAGACAGCGTTCAGTTTTAAATTTTCATGTCAGAAATGTCATTCTGTGGACGTGGCTACAGTACCAATTTAAAATAATTCAATTTCACAGCCTGCCCTAATTGGTTTTTTTATTGATCTCTCGTTACATAGTACTTATCGAATAGGCAGCAATTATTCGTACACTACTTGGGAACAAAATTCTCCTATGTTACCAATGGAAACAGGGGTTCCTCTGTTCCTCAAGGTAGTGTTTTGGGTCTTCTTTTGTTTCTTCTCCACTGCAATGATGTACAACATCTACCACCGTGCTTTTACAGACGATATTACACTCATATTGCACAACAGACTGGAGCAACAAATGCTTGATCAGCTAAACAGCAATGTAGCAGCGCTACACAATTATTATCTACTTTGTTTCAAACGGTTTAGCTATAAACCAAGATAAAATCTATACATTACAATTTCATCCCCAAAGCGGAAATTATGATGAAGGACTATAGGTACACTGTAACTTTGAATCGTTAATTAGGTATGCGGCACTGCCGTAACTAGTTTCTGATGCGCCCTGTGTGAGGGTGTTTTTTTGCACCCTCTCCGTCATCAGTGGCGTAGCCACAGTTGCCCCCTTGGGGAAATATTCCAAAAGTGCAGCTAGGAAGTAGCGCAGGGAGGGACTATTACAATATGTGTACCTATACTACACAAATAATGTGAGCGAGCGAGTAAAAAATGCGCCGCAGGCGACCTTTTTTGCAAAAGTGGGTGTGGTTAATTTTTTACGCGTTGTAGGGGCATCTCAGAATTTTAATGACAAATAAAAAATCTCACAATTTTAAACTTTTGAGAAATTAAATTGAGACATTGCGGAAAAATAATAATGGAGAAAATACATTTCATTGTGTCAATAATAGATATTATTTAAATTTAATTACAAAGGCATTTATAATAGCCATACCGTGCTAGAAGTAAGTACGTTTAAAAAAACAATCCAAGATTTTCAATTTTGTCTGTTTATGGTTTTCAGAGTTTAAGGTTTTGGCTCTTGCGGGGGGGGATATATGCCCCATATCCCTCTGTGGCTACGACGCTGCCCCCATTAAATTTTATTAATTTTATGATATAAGCTACAAACAATATAAAAATTATGACGTGAATCAAAACAAAAACTCACAGAAATAGGAACTTAAACGCATGTTGAGCAAAAACTATTAAAAAATAACTCAAAAATACAATAGTAACAAAAATTGGGCGGGGTGTACAAAAAAGACAGGCCTGGACTGGCCAAAACGTTAAGCTCTGTTCACAGTGGGAGCGTCGAGCGCATCGTTCCGTTTTCCTTTGAATGTTTTGCTAGTAAATTCTTGATTTTTTCTTTTAATGTTTCCAAACTCCTAAATCATATTTTTGAAGTGGATATCTGCGCCCCCACACGGCCTAGTGCTGGGACATCGACGGCACCGCCGTATGTACAGCACTGGGATGCGGTAATACTTTTTTATAACAGGGTATTCGTATGGCAAAAAAGTGCTGTAGCTTACGCTGTACTTTGGGTTTGAATTAGAGAGTAGTATGCAAAGAATAAATTCATCAAAGAAAAAGTTCTCACGTTCCTTTGCCTTACCTTTGAGATGTTAAAATTTGTTAACAAGGAGATGGAGAACTTCAATTTTTTAAACGTTTTCCGTGATTATAAATACAAGGCATGGCTCTGATTTGCACAAACATTATGATATATGCAACGAATCCATATTAAATGGAAGCGGTCGTTTATAACAAACAACGAGAGTCTCCAAAATAAGCAGTTACGGTTAAGTAAAAAGAAATGTTCAGCGTATTGAGGACTACTACGATCACCATTCAAATTCTATAATTTTTTGCGCAGTTTTCAGTACAGACTGAAATATCTTAAATTATCAGTTTTGTATTTCCCTGTGTAGTTTGATTATTATAGGCAATAGCGCAAAATGGTTTTGACATTATTAAGGCCCAGTCACCAACTTTTCAAGATATTGACATTAACTTTGCTTTTTGAAGTATGCATTTAACTTGATAAATAGTGGAGTTATAATAGAAGAACTATTTTTTCATAGTAGGCCATAAAAAATATTGTCAAAATCATTTTGCGCTATTGCCTATAATAATCAAATCACAGGGAAATAGAACACTGAAAATTTAAGATTTTTTCAGTCTGTACTGAAAACTGCGTAAGATACATCGTGCCTTAAAAAAATCTCACATGGGGTAGGGCAACATGCTACCAGCAACACAAGTCATAATATTGTTAAGGGATGATGTGTAACAATAAATTCTGCTAGTTGTTATTCTGACAGTCAACTTATCAAAGATGGTACTGCCACTTTAGATTCAGTCACAGCCAACCCCAAATGACTTTTTATTGGAAGACATGGTATAACAGTAATAAGTGGAAGAGGAACTGGACACAACGGCCACTGGACACAACGGCCACACTAGACACAACGGCCATCTTGGACACAACGGTCAATATCTTCAGGTGGACTCAACGGCCACCTTGGACACATCGGCCACACAGAATTTTGGTATGCCCATATCGGGCACACTGGACACATCGGCCAAATATGATATGGGGACATAACGGTCACCTCTTGCTGGATACGACGGCCACATATCAGACGGCCTTGGGGCTCCTCGCTAAAGGCAAGTTTTTGTCGCTGACATAACTATAAAAAAGGATCACAGTTGTACCCAGGCAACACACTGTGGTCTAATAAACGTAACTTATACGGCGTTTTGGTATAAAAATTATACGTTTATTATTTACCGTATTTATACTCTTCGTAATATATACGTAGTATAATATGTACTTATCTTTTGTACAGTAGGTTTATTGTAACCTAAGAAAGAGCGTTTTATATTAACGTAAATAAAACCTGATTTTGATATGTAAAGTATTGTGTTACGATCTACTGCAAAAATACGTTATACCAAATTTAAACGTATTGTTTCCGTTATTTAAATACGTATACATCACGTTGGGGCAATAGTACGTGGAAGTTCGATAGCTCATACACTGCACCGTAATATATACAATAAAAACATTCCTAATGCAGATGTAAACTGTGGGTAAATGCGCATACATAGAAATTATTTTTAAATATACAGGGTGCTACAAAAAAGGGTGGCACTTTTAAGGTAATTGCTATCGGCCTCGCCGCCTGTTTATTGATAAATAATAATAATAAAAATAATAATAATAATAAATTCCCTGAATATTTTTGCATATTTAATTAGGATGTATATTCATATCTAAAATATTAGCGCCATCTAATGGTCTAAAACCCCCTACACACGATACGATCGGTCGTACGACGCGTCGTACGACACGTCGTACTACAAGTTGGAAATAAAGTCGTATAGACAGTCACTGTTTTTGCCTACTAACGTAACAACCCTGCAGTACGACAGGTCGTACAACTGACCATTTAGCCTCCACACGATGCGATCGATCGTACGACTCGTTGTACAACGTAGTCGTTACGACTGTTTGAACGATAGTTGCACGACCAGATCGTGTTTGACGGCAGTATGGAGCCGACATAAACTCTGTTGTACAACCGGGGGACAGTAAAAAAATAGCCTGGCAGTAGGTTACCAGTGACGTACCTATCAAACATGTATAGGGGATGCACATCAGTTAGCAATTTGTAGAATTTGTTTAGTATTCTTTGCATCTTATTCATCAAATTTCTTGCCAATAGGGTACACATGTTTACCAAATTACCTATAATTATTTGGAAGACAAGTCATTACGCCTTTAATATCCCTACAAAACTACAGCCTACGTATTAAAAATGGCTGATAATATTTACAGCACACAATTCTATTGAACATCAAGTATAAAACACTGTACATTGTACAAATCACAACAGCTTATAATGCTACGTTGCAACGTATTCAAAAATTATAAACAGCTTTAAATTGTTAAACATTTAAATTTTATTATACTACATAAACCAATTACCGAAATGTAATAATTAATCTTTTATTACTTATTTTAGCTGTTGAACTATGTGTTGCGATGCTATTTTTGTAATGCAATTCCTAATCATAGCCGAAAACGAACTTTAATATAATATATGCCATGATTGTCAAAATTCCAAGGCATTTGTCAAAAATTTTGATAATTAATTGGTAAAAACTCTTTAAACTATTAATTAGTTTAATTTTTACTGCAATAACCAATTAATTATCAAAATTTTTGACAAAATTCCGTCGAATTGTGAAAATCATGGCATATCATATTTAAAAAATCTCAAAGTTTTATATTAGTATTTTAAAGAGACGGTAAATGGTCAGTTGTACTACCTGTCGTACTGCAGGTTTGATAGTTAGTAGGCAAAAACTTGTAGTACGACGCGTGTACGACCGATCGTATCGTGTGTAGGGGGTTTAGTGGTTCGGTTTACAAGTAATAATATTTTTTTCAACGAAAATGATTGTTACATTACTCCACTTAACATTTCACCACTTCCGCGGCCGCAGCTTTGAAGACAAAATTAAGTAAGAACTTTATTGTAGGAGGTTGTAGAGTGCTCTTGTTTAAATATCCTGCGCAAAATATGCACATCCCAAAAATAAAATCTACGTATGCGAGGCTTTTGACCGCAGATCAACGAGAAGTCTTTTATTTGGCACACAGCCAACGTTCTCTCTGTATACCGGGTGGTGATTATTTCGATGTTCACCATTGGTACCTATCTCGGGAACGGTAAACGATACGAAGTCGGTTAAGATAAAAGTTGCACTTTTTTATGGCGATTGAGAATCTGAAAAGAAATCCAGGATATTTTGATTGCTGCTTGATTTATCTAAAAAAAACTGAAAACAGCGATTTCAGAAAAAAAAATATTATCTTCAATACCATTGACACTATTTTAATCAAACTAGGTAACTGTATTCAAAATATCTTTTCAGATTCTCAATCGACATAAAAAAAGCAACTTTTTTCTAATTTAACCGACTTCCTATCGTCTACCGTTCCCGAGATACCAATAGTAAGCATCGAAAAAATCACCACCCTGTATAGTAGGTCCTTGAAAACTTTTACTTGTAAATTCAGTTTTTTCAAATTCTAAATTTAATGCGATTTCTAATTTGTATAGGCAGGTATCAAACAGTAGGTATATATTAAGACTTTCACTCAAAAATTCGTAAATTTATTGTAGAAATTTGGTTTTGTATCTCAACTTAGGGTTCTAACTATTGACTTAACGTAGGTAGGAATGTTCGATATTATCTATAATTTATCAATGTAGTATCAATCATTTATAATAATTTATCCATAGTTTATCGATAAATTATATTTGTATAGTTTGCGAAAAATGACTAATATTTTATTGATAAATAGCAAGTTCACAAACGTTTCTTTTTTACTTTCCCATACCCTCGGTGACATGTGACATGTACTTATCAGTGTCATCCTTAATATTTTACAGTTTTCCAAAGAATTGAAATGCTTGAAAGATAGATTAGAATGACGCACTAAAATAAGCATCTAGGAAAGACAATGAAATCGTTAAGCCTTTATGTAATTGATTACTACTGTTGATCCAAAAATTACCTGGAAGTAGTTTTAATTTTAATTCCCTTTTACAAAATAGTGACTCATGCTTTCAATGACACATAAGATAATTGAAAACTGACCAAAACACTACTTAGGGGTTAAGATAGTTTAATAATTAAATCAGAAATTTGTAATAAAACTGTATCGGTAATTTTCTAATAACACAAAGTAGTGCACAGGTCGCCGAATAACTCAATTTCTTAATTTCATAATGAGCTAGAGCAGAAAATTTATCTAATAGACTTTTTAATTGAATTTGCGTATATTTTCAGAAAAACAATTAAATTATGAAGAAAAACTGTTGCATAAAATGTAAATAGTAATGATACCTACGTTTGAAACATAAAATAAGATAATTGCAAGATTGTAAGTAATTATAGTGATAAGTAGTTGTATGGTCGAGTCATATATTTCTTGTAAATTCACTTTCGTTTTAAAAAATAATGTGCTTCATCAAAATAAGATAAAACTCAAAATCTACATTATACTTAACGTCTCAGAATGCGAAACCGATCCAGCTGTCGTTTACTGCATGAACGAAACGGTAAAAATAGGTAGGTACATTTACAAAGTTTTAGTAAAAAATTGAGTAAGTCCTAAATAATGACCTAACCCAAGAGAATCTAGGAAAAAAATTGTAGGAAGAAATCCTCGGAAAAAAATCCTGTGGAAAAAAATCCTCGGAAAAAATCCTCCAAAAAAAAACCTGCGGTGAAAGTGTTAGTAGACCAATGATTTGCCCAAATCGAAACAAATTATTGGTACTTATATAATTTTTCCTTTATTGCATTTCGTCTAATACGCATTTCTTATTCACCTATAAAGATATTATCATGGTTACAATAATTCAAATAAAACGAATACATAAAGTCAAATCTAAGATTTTGAAACTAAAAGTAATATTAATTTATATTATACAATATTAATCAAATTGATAAATTTATAATTTAGTAATCAATCAAATGTTGTAGACAATATAAAAAATAATTAATTTCATAGATATGGTTGTAAGTTAGCTACTTTTGCTTAATTTCTAAGATTTTTGATAACGTTAGGAAATTAATAAAAAGTTATAATATAAAGTGACAGATTTTCAATTTTATATTTATTTATTGTCTATTAAATTTTAAGATAAGAAAGGGTATTATTTGTGCTGAATTTTAAAAATTGTGCAAATTATAAAATTATTTCGGAAATGTGAAAGTGTTAACAATTTGTGTCAGGATGTTTTTTCGAAGATTTTTTTTAGAGGATTTTTTCCAAGGATTTTTTTTTCGAGGATTTTTCTACAGAATTTTTTCCATAGGATTTTTTCTCCTGGGATTTTTTTCCAGGGATTTTTTCCAGGATATTTTCCCAGGATCTATTTCCGCCTACCACCCCAAGACGCTGCTTTTATCATTACTTTCTGGGACTTCTTTCAATAGATACTAACTTGTTAAATTAGAAGAAATTTAAATTTGGTCGAACGTATTTTTGCGGTAGATCGTAAAACAATAATTTGCATATCAAGAATAAAGTTTAATTTGTTCAATAATTTTATATAACGTATTATTAATACTTTATTAAAAGAAAATTTAAAAATAACGTTTCATTATAAGTACAAAATAAGTATAACTAAACAATTAAATAACGCAAAAAATACGTTTAAATTTGGTACAACGTATTTTTGTAGTAGATCGTAACACAATAATAATTTACATACCGTGTGTCCCTGAGAAGACGGAACATAGGGATCTTACAATGGTATTTTTTTAAAATGATCCACGAGTGCTTTGAATTTCTATTTGGTGGAAGCGTCGTCGTCGTTATGTCAGCTGTTTAACGCGCTTGCTAATACAGATGTAATACGCGCGGGCGTTATACTAACAAACGATTCAACAATTATTTACAATACCTACAAATTGACAGCCGCGCTCTTGAAAATCAGTTAGAAATAAAATTATTTTTTATTTAATATTTATTATTTATATAATCATGGATTTCAACAAAGTGACGCTTGAGAATGTCAATATATTAATTATTTGCTCAAATTGGTTCATGTAAATGTAGAAAGTGTTTTAATTAAATTAAATGAGACTGAGTATCATTATAAAGGTAATAAATACAAAATAATTTGTTTGCAGTTGACGTTATGGTTCTAAGATCTTTTTCAGATTATGATGGATTAGGTGAACAATTAAGGCTTTTCGCAAGTTAGGTACGCATTATTAGAAACTAAAATGAAATTACGAAAATTATACTAGTAGGTACATAAGATAATGCTGTGGACCTGTGTGAGAAAACTTTCATTTGTGGTATGCAAGAATCCGGCTCCTTAAAAATCAAATACTTTTAGGCCCGGTCTTTCCATCTCCTACTAAAGCTTCTATTAGCTAATAAACGATTAGTTGTCATGGATACCATTGTTACAAGAATTGTTTCCATGACAACTAATCGTTTATTACTTAATAGAAGCTTTAGTAGGAGATGGAAAGACCGGGCCTTATGCCCGATTGCACCGTCGTCACTTAAATTTTAAGCGAGCCTTAAAAGTTGAATTGCCATGGATACAATTGTCACCAAGAATTGTATCCATGGCAATTAAACTTTTAAGGCTCCCTTAAAATTTAAGTGACGACGGTGCAATCGGGCATTTTAATGTAACAATTATTTGATCACATTAAATTGCCGTAGAAATAAAGATTTCATATTCGTACACACTAACTGATATTAATATTCGCTTTTTCTTTGATTTCATCTTAATACAGTCTTATGCAATTAGCATTGTAGCATGTTTCATCATAAAGCTGATTGTCGCATCAAATTCTTCGGTTCATACATCAATATCATCTTATTAAAGTAAATTTTCACATTTCACATGTAATTTAACTGGGATTACTGATTGTCAACTCTAAACTGTACTTCAGTTAAGGTAGAACCCCATTTTAAAAAAAATTAACATGAACATAACCTTTAATTGTCTTTGGTTTTAGTAAATTGACATTTAAAATACAAACACAAATTTTGGTCTAGAGTTGATCATACATGATCGGCATGGAAATCGTTAACGATCTGTGACATTCGTGTAATTGTTTCAAGGCGAATGCTTCAAAGCACTCGTGGATCACATCAAAAAATTAGCATTATAAGATCCCTATGTTCCGTCTTCCCAGGGACACACGGTATTATGAAAAATCAGGTTTTATTTACGTCAATATAAAACGCTTTCTTAGGTTACAATAAACGTACTGTACAAAATATACGTACATACTACGAATATATTACGAATAGTATAAATACAGTAAATCATAAACGTATAATTTTTATACCAAAACGTAAAATATACCAAAACGCTGTATACGTTTATGTTTATTAGACCACAGTGTGTCGGCTGGGTGGGTACTGTGATCCTTTTTTATAGCTATGTTAGCGGAAAACCTTGCCTGGTATGGGCTGCCGTGTCCAGGGTGGCCGTTCTGTCCACGTCTGAAATGTGTCCCTTGTGCCCAGCTCGAGCTGTGGCCGTTACGTCCAAGGTGGTCGTTGTGTCCGCATATCATATTTGGCCGATGTGTCCAGTGTGGCCGATATGGGCATACCAACATTCTGTGTGGCCGATGTGTCCAAGGTGGCCGTTGCGTTTACTAATATGCGTAATAATGTGCCGCAGGCGATTTTTTTTAAAAGTGGGCGTGGCCAATTTTTAACGTGTTGTACGAGCATCTGAGAATTTGAATGGCAAATAAAAAATTTCAAAATGTTAAACTTTTTAGAAATGAAATTGCAAATTTTGCGGTTGAAAAACAATAATCGAATTTATTTTAAACTTTTGTTAGGTTGAAAAATGTTTGGTGACGTGTACAAATGATAAATAGCGCCAAAAATTTTAGGGGGGCTAATTTGAAATTTAGGGGGCTAACCCCCCTCAAGCCCCCCTAACTTCACCACTGCAAGCTCACCCCATTACGGGTTGGAGTTGTTTCGCAAAATATAATACCCCGGCCAAGGTAAATGAGGTTTTCATTTTTTCTGAATATACAAGTATGTGCTAGTATGAAACAATTAAAACTATTATTAACGTTTCCAAAGATATAATAAACTAATATGAAAACTGATCAAGTTTACTACGTTTTATGTAACTATTAAATTATAATATCATTAACACTGTATCGGCCATGTCAGCGTTGGAATACTCAATCGGTAAAAATTATACTAATCGGACGAAACAGCAAATCACTCTCTTAAAACAAGGTATGTGACTCAAAGCCAACTCTCATCAGTAAACAACATCTTTAAATACACATGTAGTTTTCTGATAAGCACAGGTGCAAAAAATCGTTGTTGTATCGAAAACGATTTGTGAACTTATGTATGTAAAGTCGTCTTAACTTGTTTTTGACCGTATACATGCCCTATAACTCTTTTAACGATGGTTTGGGACACCCTGTATACTAGGTAGTGTTACATGAGATTACGTTCAAACAAAAAAATAATACTAGGTACTTTATATTGCTTCTCTAAATTACTTGGGTTGAAAACCTTTGAATCTTTTCACGTAAACAAGTTGGATTTTTCAGAAAACTCTTTACCAACAATTTTGTTTCATGAAAGTATGCCTTTCCTTTTCAAGTAGTTGTTGCCTTATGGTACTTAGGGCTGGTATAGGAATCCGTAGTTAAATCCTTGGTAAGCTGACGCAGGCAATACGCAATATTTATTTAATGATTAATTCTTGTTTCAGAAACATTTGTGATATACAAATCTTACCTAAATATTTGAAATCTTAAATAAACATTTCTATAATATTGTCGTACACTCTGCATAATATACACAAAAGATATTTTAAAAATATTTCTGTAATACTTTCAAATTATAGTGTTTCAAAAACATTTGTCAAATATTACTATTACAAAGATGTATATAATATTTGAAAACAAATCTTAGAAAATGAAGAAAAAAATATTTACTTGTAATATTATTTTTAACAGTTTTTGCAAGAATTAAGAAAATATTGTAAAAACAGATATAATTCATATTTACAGAAAATATTATATTTAGTTAAGGAATTAATTGCAAAAACAAAACAGATCAGTCAAATGTCATTAACTTTCGCGAAACGGTCTATGGATTTGTGACGAATTAGTTGCAAATTGTTTCTAAATCGGTCCTCAGCCATGGTGCTTAAACCTAAACTTTTACTAAAGCAAATATAGACAAAATTGCGAGGACATAAAGATGGATGGAATAAAGAATAATGGTAAATATAAGGTTAAACGATCGGAAAAGAACCGAATGGATCCGCCGAAAAAGTCAAAGATGCTATTAAATATATTGACCCACCTGGAAGGAGATAGGGGAGACTTTTGTCCAAAGATGGACGACTGGGGACTGAAAAGAAGAATACCCATACATATATTTACAATAAATAATACCCCTATTATGTATGTATAATAAATATTTGTAGTAAAAATATCTTTCAAATCTTAGTCGAATATTTTGAACAAATATTACGGTAAGATTACTATAGTCGGGGCACGCTAAAGGTGCATCTACGTCATCAATCGCATTTTCTGGTAATTTTGTATTACCAAACTGTAATTTTTTTTTGTGAATTAGGTATTAAAAGTATGCTTTTTATAAGCCCATAAAATGTTATTTTACAGTTATTATTTTTATTAATTAGTTGTATTCATATTATTCCTGCAAAAAATAAAAACCTTTACTAATTAGGATTTTTTTCGTCCTATAAGTTTTTATTTAAGCACATGATCATTGTTGTTTTTTTTATTGTGTGTATATTGCTCAAACGTCACTCTGACAGTTTGCAAAACACATTAAAGCAAACGACGTTTTGAGAAACAATAAATAAATATAACCAGAGTAATTCATGACGTCACGGACGCCATTAAAAAATTGATGACGTAGATGCACCTTTAGCGTGCCTCGACTATAGTAGCATATCTTACCTGAATGTTTTTAGCTAATATTGCAGTTTCAAAACTAAGCGGCAATAATTTTGTCGGAAATATGTCTGTAATGCAGACAAAGTGTCACTTCTCGAGTTGATAAACATATTGGTGTAAAATATTTCTGATATATTTGGCGCTGCCTGGGAACCAACAGTCAATAATTGTCATGGATACGATTCTTATAACAATTCGTATCCATGACAATTGACCGTTGGTTAATTAACAAGGAGTTAACTACGGATTAATAAACCGGCCCTAAGTAGGCAAAATTATCAGTTAGGGTATACAATAGGCCACAAGTGGCCGCACTACAATTAGATGCCAGGCATCCGCATCCGAAATCTAGCCCCCTTACGAACAAATAAAATTTTAACGGTTACACCAATACATCTATGGTTATACCTCGCTGTAGATTGTACTGATATTGGTTCTGGGATTTCAACATTTCGAAACACGACATTATACTTACTATACTTATCATTAGCACTTTTGTTGGTAGCAGCTATAATATAATTGGTGTAAATATATTATTAATTAGGGTGACTTCGTTTAATTAGTGTATCGTTTTGAAAACTGGTCTAAAAATGTTGTTCATTTAGTAAATTAATTTCAGAACGATTAATACCAATTGATTTCGACACCTCAATTTTTGTACCCCCAAAAAAGGTTCGAGCTGTTAGTGTTCGTTGTTTACTGCTAATGAATTATAATTCTTAAAAGAATGCGTAATGCGTATAAAGAATTAAAATCTAAAGAGCAAGTTGTAAACATTTACTCAGTCGTCAATCCAAGATCAATATCTGACCCACTCAAAGCATCAGTACCTGTTTATACATAATTAACAGTGACAGCAATCAGATTGCATAATTATGACCATAAAGAGAAATTTAAAAAATCTTGCATTTGTTAAACAACGTTGGAATACAAATGATACCGTCGCGTCGCCCTTTTCTAAATTTTACTGTTAATGTTAATTAGCATTTAGTGTTTGGTATCACAACCATAATTTCCTCTTTCCGAAAAACCCATCTGTGCGTATTTGATATCTTTGTACACCACCACTACCAGATTCAAAACTTACTGAAGGTTGGTCTCATGTCCATCTAGTTTTCGTTCGAATGCTTCCATGGAATCCAAAAATTGCATAGCCCTGTGCCAATCTAATAGCACCTCACCTCATGTGATTTTGTGTCAGTGGTTGGATACACTCTGGCTCAGGGCCGACCCTGGAACTATAGAGACGAAGCTGTAGTGATTTGGCAGTTAAACTGTGGAAACTTAACCGGACAACAGATACCGGATGCTCACTTCTATTAAACCAACGTGTCAATTAAAGTGGAATTATTTTTGTACGGTGGTTGAGTCCATTTTTAATACCACGTGGTGATCTGTGATTTCGGTAGTCATGGAACGTCAAATGTCATTTATATTGTGACAACTGAAATTTCTTTTATCTACCTAAATTATCACAAATTTCAATAATGGAGTTAGACTTAGAACAGAAGATTTTTATATTTGCGTGGTAGTTTACAAATGGTATTGAGAGGATATATTCGATAGAAGGATATATCGAAGAATTTAGAAATGGTAACCTAATTTCATGGTTACCGGAATCACAGATATGTGTGGTGACTCCGTATAAAGTATTGAAGGACATGCATCATACTAGAAAGATTGTTGCTTACGAGAATATTGGTTGAGTAAACTATGATATTACCTACGAATTACTAATTGCACATTCGTATTGTAGTCGAATACATCTGTAGAATTAATAGTAAAATGCAATAGTACTACCTACGAATTGTCAATCGGAATTAAAACAATAACAAGCAAAACCCAGACTTTACTTTACAACTCACATTACAATAAAGTTGATGTTGCAACATGTTTTTAATTAAAAAAAAAATTCATTCAATTTTCTACAAATATAAAAAATATCAGGGTGCCCATACCTCGAGGTCCGTAACTTAATTACTGGTTAATGTAGTAATGTCGAGTTTAAATTGTTTTTCGTCCGATCGTGTTGTTTTGTGTATTGTGTAAGTTGAGTGGCTCAAATAGGTAATCGTATTTGTAAAATTTTGGTAATTTATTTGTTTAATCGCCTCCGACCGCGATACATAAATTTGACTTTGACAGATTGAACCAATGCTGCCAACCAATAACCTAGAAATCCTACTTTTTTCCTCTGGCAGATTTCGCGATTCAGAAACTCGGTGATGCCGACTGGAGGCACGAAAAAATAATTTTCCAAATTCGATCGTCGAAAAAATGTTATACGGTACACGGTTGGTATGTGCTTCTTACCTACAGATCTCAAAAATTGAAAAATCTCGACTATTAGGGTCTCGATTTTCCAACTTTCTCTCAGTCTGTTAGACTACACTTACCAACCTTGTATCGTCATATACTATAATAATAATATACTATGTACAAAAATGCTTCGAAATGGTACTATAGCCTCCTAAAGTAGACTTATGTTCCCTTGGGGAAGTTAATTTTTTGGCGCTATTTATATACAATGTTTGCGCTTTCAGCTAATAGGTTCGTTGTTCACATGTATTTGAATACAATTTTCTAAATTTTTTTGATATCATTTCAGTTAGATATTATTCAGTTAGCAAACTAGTAGAACTTTTTACGTAGATTACAAAAACAATTGAACAACGGAATTTCAAGTTATTCACTAAAGTTACTTTTTTAATGGAACACCCTGTATATATTTGCATATTTCGATATACTGAATTAATCTGAACAAAGAAGTCCTTATTCACTATTACCCTAAAATCAAAAATAAGGGAATTGTTCGTCTTAATAGACAGGAGTACTTATGTACGAACAAATTAAAAGAAACAGTATCTAGTAAAATAAAAACTTAATTCCAAAATTTACTTAGGAAAGTCTAATCTATAATACACAATAATAACTAACAAAAAACATTCAAGGAAAATTAGAGTAAATCTTAGAAAACATCCCCTTCTTGATCAATAGATTTTCGAACTCTGCTGTTGGTAGATTTTTTAATTGTTCTACCGTTATTGTGATTGATTAATGCCCGGTTTCTGGATACAAATTTATGAAACCCATAACTTATGTATTCCATAAACAGCGAATAAGGCACTCTAATGACATTAGGTCACGTGATCAAATTTCGTATAGGCCAATTAGCGCCTTCCACGAGGATCACGTGATACGTCATGGACTGCCTTATTGACTGTTTATCGAATACATAAGTTATGGGTTTCATAAATTTGTACTACCACCTCCATAGTGTAAATGTAAACTAATTAGTATTGTCGACGCCGTGACCGAACTCAACGAAAGTATTAGCAGCTGGTAATACTTTCATTGGGTTCGGTCACGGCGTCGACTATACGCGTATGAGTAACAAGAACAGGAATATTGCAATATCCGTAAGGTTCATACGTAAGTTAACTTTTTCATAAATATTACCGAACCAGGCAGATGCAGAGCGCCTTGCTGAAGATAGATATATCAAGGCGTCCTTCGGACGCGCTCGGTCTGAATGTAAAGGCTGGAACTCTAGATTTCGACATTATACTTAACTTGGTGTCCTCCCCACCCCCGTGGCTTTTACCGCAGCTGGTTATCTCAATTCGCAACGTTGCTGAAGAATATGCTGCCACCCCTTACGGTGCCTTTTCCGCCGCTGAATTAGCTGTCGCTCTTTACGCTAACGCACAATTCGCTGCAGCTCTTCATCCAGCTCATTTCGTCACTACCCCAGTAGCCATAGCACTCCCTACAGATGTCAGCTGCACCAGACCATGACCGATTTTATTAGCCGAAAAGTCACAAGTTTTCCTGCAGGTGCCGTAATTACCGATGGACTTCACGCAAAATTCTTGCAAACGCCGCCGTACCACACGCTGTTAAGAATATCCATTACGCCGAAGAAAATATAGTGAGTGGTCTTCCACTTCAGGGTCCTGTACTAGAAATTAACTTCAGACAATTCAACGTGCCATAAGTAGTAGAACTTGGACGTAGCCAGCAAGGACTACCATAACAAGAATCTCAAGGGATACGGAAACTTCGTCCGCCACATTTCGTCTCCCACATAATGTCCTCCACATTATGGTCCCAAGGAAATTTCGTCACTGGTTTGAAATATATTTATCATATTGTAATAGTCTAATAATTGAGAAAATATCTAACATTTTAAAGCGTATATAAAGTGTGTTTAGTTAAGAGATTTTAACAACAATGAAGTTGTTAAGGCTAAGTTATTTTTCTTCTGAAGCTGTTTTTCTTAATAACATTAATAATACTTAATAATTATATACTTACACAGTAATTACTGTAGATTTAAGTTATAACAAAAATTAATATCTATTTTAAAATGTCAGATATTTTCTCAATATTTAGACCATTACAATAATTCCAAGATGCACCCCATTTTGTTAATATATGATAATATATTTTAAACCAGGGACGAAACATCTGTGATGAAATGTGGAGGAACGAAATTTCCTGGGGACGAAATGTGGGAGACGAAGTATCCGCAAACCGGATCTCAAGGACGTGGAGCTACACCACAGGGACCTCTACAAGGGCCACCACACGGACCAGCACAAGGACCACCCCAATAGCAAATCAAAAATCCAGAAAGAAACCAGGTTAGAATATTATTATATATAATTATATTACGATGTTATAATTCAATTTCGATTGCTAAAAGGTAGTGCAGGTCTACTTCCATCGCGTCGGCTGCTTAGATTTCGACTATCAAAATACGAGAGCGTTAAGGAATACCAGTTTGGAACAACTTCGATTCAATTTATTTTTTCGATTTGCTGATGATGAATGATGAAATGACGAACTTAAGCGACGTTCGTTTTTGCACTCTGAGTGCACTTTTTAACTCTTTCCACTCGGTTTTGCGTTCGTAGATTAACAATGAGAACATTATCAGTACCAATCAAAACAGTTGAAATTTGACCCCCACCAATCGAATTGCTCTTGAATCACGTGACACGCAACTTAATTATAATCCACAATAAAATTTTGTCGGGATGCATGTCACCTTAGGCGGTGATTTTATAGGATCTGAATGAATAATATCTTTGAACTTCTATTGATTAATAATCAAATTATGATCCAGGCGTCTATTTTATTTATTATTTGGGTCACCTATTGTACTATTTTGCTTAGGTTATTCTAGTATAGGTATACTAAAGTGCGATTTGCTCCAAAATCGTCTGGTTTGACTCATCTTCTTTACTCTAGTTTTTTTTGTGTCTGTGAGTTAATACATAAAATTCCAGAAGACTGTAATACAGCAGTAGTGAAGTTAATCTTTATAAAAGGAAATACATGCAGTACTGGCTGCTCACATCGGATTATGAACGTGAGCATAATCCTAAATAGAATTCGGCAACTTCAGAAAAGACTATCGATGCTACCCTGGCCCTTAAATTAATAATGAAAGCCTTCGGCAAAGTTATTGGACATAAATTATGGAATATTTAAATAAGGAAAGGTGTGCCCCGTCATCTAATAACAACTATACAATGCCTCTATCAAAACGCTAAAATCAGCATAGAATCTGATAAACGAGAAGAAAATGAATAATACATAATAATAAACTACGGAGTCAGGCAAGGGTGTACATTAAAACGTCTACACTTTTAACTTTATATTAACTTACCTATTGAAATACTCAAGGGGTTACACGATGAAAAATCAGGTTGTGTATGATCTCAAAAACAATATAAATTCCAAAATGTATTGAAACGCGTCGTAAAGGGAATTGCCAGTAAAATAATTTCTACAGTGACAGTACCGATGCCTTTTCATGAAATATCTGTCGTAATAAATAAAAAATAAAGGAATACTAACAGGTGGCTGAAATTAGATACCGGATATCGATGAATAGATGTATGTGGTGTTCCCATCAAGCGCACTGTCCAACTTTTCAGCTAAAAGGAATATTTAACGTCATATTCATTAAAATAATTACGTATAGGTACTAAGCATAGGGAACTAACCATAAACGCCGCCACCATAATGAAAATAGATATTCTTTGTAATTTATGTGTACTACATAATATGCGGTTTATACATTTTCGCCCGATCGTGTTGTTATGTGTATTTACCAGCTTTGTTGATAGATATTGTAAGTTGGGTTTACAAAATTTCGATTGGTTGGTATGGAAACACCAGTGCTGTTCGAGTTTATAACCTAATTAGGGCGGTAAGTAAAACAAAACATGCAAATTTGACACTTCTAGAGGTAGCGTTCTGATTTTATTTTAGATACCTAGCACGTTTGATATCAAGGATCGTGCAATTAAAATGGCAAGTCAAAATTTCATAATTACATTTTAAAAACTACTTATTCCCAAATAATTCTGTAAATTCGATCGGGCAAAAAATATTATACGGCACACGGTCGGTAAGTGCTTACCTACAGATCTCAGAAATTGGAAAATCTCGACCCTACGGTTCTCGATTTTCCAACTTTTTTCGATGTGTTAGAGAGCACTTACCGACCTTGTACCGTTATAGGTATACTATTGTATAATAGTCATCACAGACTCATAGCTGCTTTAATTAATATTTTCCACTCTTATCTGTTCATAGCCTTTTGCTTCCAGTTTATTACACTCGTACTTTGCATATTTCCCTCTACTGCATCTAGCCACTTTCTTCTAAGCCTGCCTCGCCCTCTTATTCCTTCTATTTTTCCATAGATCACTTGCTTAGTTACCTACTCTATCTTACGATAGCCCTTCGACGTAGCTTAACCCGCTTAACCATCTTCGCCTTTCTTTACGCTCTTACCACTAATGTTACATTAATGCCTGGTTCATTATATAGCTGCCTCCATTCTTCATTCGCTCTTCTTACCCAAATCTCGCCTTCCTTTCTTCCTCCACAGATTCTACGTAAAAGTTTGCTTGAGCGATGGCTCAATCACATTTTGTTCTGCTTTATTTAGTGTCCAGATTTTGCATGCATAAGTCACGGTTGACCTTTTAACTGTTTTTATAAACCCTAACCTCCGTACTTCGCATCACCACTTTTGACCGAATTTTTAGAGCGCCGCCACATCTGCCTCTTTTTATTAACCTCGCACTTATTTCTTTACCACTATCACCATTTTTTAAAAACTCTTAGCTTTTCACTTGTTTTAATTCGATTTTCCTGTTTTGGTTTAAGCTGATTTTAATAGTTGTAGCCGCTCATCTGGCATTTGTATCCATTGCTACCCCCAATTCCATATATTTCGTTTTCTGGCTGTTTATCTCTATAGCCCTATTTTCCTCGCTTTGTTTTCCAGATTGCTTAAACCGTCAACTTGCCAAAACCGTAACATCGCGATCGTCTGCGTATGGTATAGTATCTATCTCTATAAATTTATATAAATCATTTTGCATTTGTTATTAAATATCTTATATATGCTTTTGACAATGGCACATTGATGACGAAATACGTATGAAGCGAATAAATCTTATTATTTCCCGTTAAAATCGATATTTTATTTAATATTTATTATTTATATAATCATGGATTTTAACAAAGTAACGCTTGAGAATGTCAATAAGTTTGAGTGTTTATTCGTACATGGCTATTTTATAAAATGTACGTTATAGCCCCGATCTCATTTATACAACTCTGTGGGTATAGGTACTGTACTTTTATGGACACCATGCCAATTACAATAAATTTGAAATGAACATAAATTTTTTGATGTTTATTTATTTTTCGCAACTATCATATTGCATAAAGCATAGGGACAGAATGAAGTGAAGTTCGCAGGAAAAATCTTGTAGATTGGGATGAAAAGAAGTAAATAACTGAATATCGATACAAAACTGTAGTCAAGTAGATGAGCTGATAAAGGTTTAAAAAAGTGGCATTGCTCAATGCAGTGATATAACTGCGTTAAGAAACTGATTTTTAATACGAGATAAATTTTGAAAAAATGTTAGTTTACTTTCTGCATAGTAAATTGTTGGTATTTGAGATCCGATTCCCATTGCTCCAGTTGTATTCTGGCTGCCGGCAAACGAGAAAAATCCCGGGCCGAGGATAGCAGTATGTCATTGAAGCTGCATTAACTGAATAGTTAATAAGTTTTAATGCAATTGTATCGCAGATATTTCCAAAATTACCGCGTATGCTATATTATGAAAGGGCCTTTTCAATCAAACGATTTCAAAATTTGCAAAACGACGATTCGTCGTGATAAAGAAGCTGTACCATCCATATTTTTTGTAAGTGCCAGTAAGGAACTGTTAGTTTAGAGTAGGTAGTACTCATCTAATTACGTTAAGTATGTACTGGTATTTATTCCAAGTCCAAAATGTATCCAGTAGGGTTCAATATATTCTTTCCTAAGACAGTAGCATTTCACCTTATATCGACGTTTCTGGTGATAATGCTTGCGATGGTTGGATGTAATATTTCTATATTACATTTATTACTTTATGAGAAAGCTGTGTTTTCTCATGTATCTACTACCTAGATCTCGGCGATGGTTCCAACGATACAGTGGATGGAAGAACTGCACAATATATTCCGCGCTGCGTTTCAACATCCTCAAATACCGCTAAAAGGTTTAGTTATTAGAGAGTTTTTGAGCACCGTACGCTAAGAGTACGGTAACGCTAACACTAACGTCTTTGCTAAGCAAAACAATATATTGCTTAGCAAAGGAGTATGTTGCCTAGCAAAGACGTTACCGTTAGCGTTAGCGTACTCTAGCGTATAGTGCTCTAAAACTCTCTATTAGAGTTTTTGAGCACTATACGCTAGAGTACAGTAACGTTAAAGGTAACATCTATGCTAGGCAACATACTGCTTTGCTAAGCAACATATTGTTTGGCTTAGCAAAGACGTTAGTGTTACCGTTACCGTACTCTTAGCGTACGGTGCTCAAAAACTCTCTAATAATAATTCTAAAAGCGACTAAAATTACGGAAGATTCTATACTATACCTACGACAAAAGGATTAAAATTCAATGTTTTACACAGATTATATCCAAGACTAATTTCAATTCTCTGCAGTTGCCTTTTTAGCTGATTACTATATCAGTAATAATATTTATTTATTTGCTTGACGTTTTAATTTTATTGCAACAGCGACAATTGTCAATTTGTTAATTAAAAAGTCACCACCATATCGCTACTGTACATAATTGTTGCGGAATCAATTTTCACAACTAAAATCTGTTCATTGAAACAGCCGTATAACTGATAAGTGTTAGGGGATGAAGCTGGCCATGGCTAGATACGATGTTAACGTCATCTTTCGGCAGAAATATAAAACTGTGGCTGCCGCGTCTGTACAATATCAACACATGCAAATCCCTTCAAGATGCAACGGAATTTCTAGGTGTGGTCGTTTTCCCCCAGCAGTTAAGCATTAAGTAGGTAGCATCAGCATCTATTGTAAAATATTGTGTATTTGAGATTATGTAAAGATAAACCAATCCAAAATCGTGATCACAATTCTTCTAGTCCACTGGAATAAGTGTATAAAATAGAATTAAACTGAAAAGTTTGTGCTATCTCGAAATTATTTAAATTGAAACAAACTCGAAAACTTAAAAATAAATTCAACTATTCAAAATCTATCGGCTTTTTAATTACCTGCTAGGGCTCTGGTACGTGTTCTACATTTATTTAGATGACATGACAGGAGGAATTTGAATGATGCCAAAAACAAGCTAAATGCATTTCCACTGTTGCACGATAAATACTACCTACCTACCAAGCAAAACTAATCAATTATTTAACAGAATAATCTGTTGGCAGTTCATACCACTTTCACCACTGGGGTGTATCAAAAACTCGTATTAAATCAATAAATTCACTTAAATATAAGTTTACACTAACATTGTCTACTTTTTTAAAATGAAAGGTATGCTATATTGTTCAATTCGAAGGATTTTCGAACTTCAATTCTCTAATTTTATTAACTACCAATCCCCTCCCACATCGTGATATCAATATCTCGTACAAAGCGATACAGCACTGTTAGATGCACTGTTTGATGGGATGCCTGTCCTGTATCGACAGCGAATTCAATGAAAATACGTGTAGTTATACATCCAGTAACAGAGGCCACCCTTCATACACGACTATTTACCACTACTAAAATATAATCTCGGAAAATTATTTTGTGTTTCCAGAAAATAAAACAACGTTGTTAATAAATGTATTAATATAAGAAAGTAAGTTAAATTATAGAAATAATTCGTCAAATTAATAAGCGTTTAAATACATAAATGGTGAGATTTTATATTAAATTTCGCTCTTTTTAATGTAAACTGCACCACATTGAAACACGTGATCAAATCATTCGAATTAACCAGCATCAGTCACCGATTATGATTTTTGAACAATAACCCTTGAACTTTTCGATTGTTTTCCTCCACTCCTTACCAGTACTTCTTAGTTTCGTACTTGTAATTCTTCTAAATCTCCACTTACATTTTGGAACCTTGCTTGCGGAACTTTCACATACACCTTTTTAATTCTTTATATGTCCTGGATATTATTATATGTCATAGTTTGGTACACGTTTTTAAGAGGTTTATGTTCTTAAATACCTTTACTAGTTCTTACTACGGTCACCTTGTCGTAGTCCTTTAATTTTTATCTGTTTGTGAACATGCTTCTTATATTTCGCTCCAGGTTTCTTTTAAAATATATTCTATGAAGAGCAAATGTAACTTTGTTTCGTTTTTCTTTGTTTTTCTTGTATCTATCTCAGTGTATACAATTGATCTGTTGGAGATCGACTATCCCTGACGCCCACTCATATTCCATCTTTTTTTCCGATATTTTTGGCAACCTCTTACCTATTCACAATAGTAGTCATAATATTATACACAATGTTTACAGAATAGCACGGTGGCGGCGGCGTCCCGTTTCGGCTTAGGTCGATTCAGCGCCAAGCTAATTCGACGTCAGCCAATTGGGCACCGGTCAACTCGGCGCCAAATTTCAACGACGAGTACCGTTTTGAATAGTAGCACGAGACGATGTTGCTTTCCGCTGTCTGTGTACATGATACCGAGGCCTGCGTACATGGTGCCGAGGTTGTTTGTTCTGAGCAGGTAATATAATATAATACATAGCGGGAAACAATTGCGTGCCGCTGGCTGTGTATATGCACCCGAGACTACTGTTTCGAACAGGTAACACATATAATTTTAGGCTCGTTTCTGCGGCAGTTTCAGACAATTTGACATTGGCCGCCGTCACTTTGTTCTATAGCACTGCATTTCCTCCTAAAATCCACTTGTTCGGAAGCTTATAATTAATGTAGCTTATCACTAATTCGATTTGTTATTGTATTCATAAATAGAACATCAAACACATATGTGACAGCAGCGACATCAATCTCTAGCAGTTTAGTTCTGCTCTATCTCATTTTTTATACAATTGGTTGCTGATCTTCTTTCACTAAGGCATGTATTAAACAATTCCTGCAGGTTTCTTAATATAGGTCATTCCCACCACTTTGTTCTACACCATCCTCACCAGAGGCCTATTGTTTTTCGTTTGACTTATTGCTGTTCGTACGTACCTCATCGATGTTAATCTCAGATATGTGTTCAGTGTAATGTTTGATCAATTTTGCACGAGGCTCTGTTGAAGCTTCTTTTTTTGTCTTTTTAGACTCATATAAGTTGGTATCGAAATTTTTAGTTCTTACAATCTCCTTACTTTTCTTACTATTAAATTATTATTAATGGATTAAAAGAGAATAGTTTTGCAACATTGATGCATCCTGCATATAATTCAATAAATTAAAGCATTATGTAACGATATTTATACTTTACCCCATTTCTAACAATTATTAGTATATAGTAGGGGCACGCTAACGGTGCATCTACGTCATCAATCGCATTTTCTGGTAATTTTGTAGTACCAATCTTAAAATAGTATAAAACTGTAATTTTTTTTTGTGAATTACGTATTAAAGGTATGCTTTTTATAAGCCCATAGAATGTTATTTTACAGTTATTATTTTTATTAATTAGGTGTATTCATATTATTCCTGCAAAAAATAAAAACGTTTACTAATTAGTGTTTTTTTCGTCCTATAAGTTTTTATTTAAGCACATGATCGTTGTTGTTTTTTTTTTATTGTGTATATATTCCTCAAACGTCACTCTGACAGTTTGAGAAACACATTAAAGAAAACGACGTTTTGAGAAACAATAAATATAAACAGAGTAATTAATGACGTCATGGACGCCATTAAACAATTGATGACGTAGATGCACCTTTAGCGTGTCCCGACTATACAGCAATAATCAAAGACATTTTACTATCGAGCTGTACCGTGTATACAAATATGCTTGCTAGATGTGATTTTCCAACGTTTGGAAAGTTACAACTTTTAGTTGATTGTGAAATTGGCCGTTAGTAAGGGTTATTGTAATATATTTAAGTCTTCTACAATTATTTGAAGAGAACGACTCTTCCTTTATTATTAGATATGTCGTATATTGAATTTTAGGTCAAATGAATATTGTATACTTAATAATTATCAAATTAATATTAATTTTTGCAATATTATAAAAATAAAATTATCTGGATAATAATTAAGGCTAGCAACTTTAATCAACAACACCTTTTTGATGTAGGTACTCTGTATGTTGTACACAAGAGCACTATTTTATATTTATTAATTAACAGATTCAGTATGTTCTCCAATGAACGCTAAATTAAAAAAGATGAATGCTGGTAAGCCGATTTCACACAGTGACAGTGCCTGTATTATTTATATTAATTTTGTTTATCGGTATTGATGAGGTCAAATGTATGTAACGTGAATATTTTTTTATTGTAGGTGATTGATTGGATTATAAGATGTAAGGTTCAACAATAAACAAAGTAACTTTTTTACTCCATTCCCAATGATTAGCGCTGTAATTTATTTATATTTTGACTATAATAGGTATTATACCCCTGAATCTAGTTACGCAATTCGAAAATTATATCTAAATAAAGAAAAAACAGTGTATAATCATCTGATACTTTAACCTTTAATTCCTTTATTCTGAAAATGTTACAATAATCTTAACATATAAACTTATGTTGTCTTCGTTTTGAAAAAGCTTACAATTTAAGCGAAACGTATAAAAAACTATTTTTTATGTAACATAATAGATACTATACTAATGCTTTTTTAATCTTTGTTTTTATATTGATTATTTTTAATTCTTAAAATATCAATTTCCCTTATTTAGGTTTCATGCATTAAAATTTAAAATTGGCTGCTACGTGCCATTACTAAACTTACCTACATTATTTTTTATTTTACCAGCATCATAATCCTTGTTAAACAAACCAAAAACTGGGCGAAAACCCAATATTAAAAAACGGTGTGTTTCACAGGTTGGAGGCGTGCAACCTTTAAAACACACCGACTTCATCAATTTTTTTATTTACAGTTCCTAACGATAATAACAACCAACAAACTGCAAAAACGCCGAATCCCATAGCTACATACACAACAAATGCTAACCAGTGTCCATATAAACTACCTATACCTATCTACGTTATTGATGCGTTAGGTATGTCACATCATTGATTACTTTTTAAAATTAATCAAAATCAAAATACATTATACTACAGGTACCTATAAGAAAGAATAGAGTATATGACATACGTGTATAAATGCCTTTGACAAGTGGCGGCCTGTGCCCAAAATATTTGGGGGGCACGGTAGCAAATGAGCGAAAGGAACAAAAATGACGCCGCAGACGAATTTTTTTCGCAGTGGGCGTTATTAGACGCTATTTAAGAGAATCTGGCAAGGTTTGAGATGACATTAAAAAACTTGAAAATTTCAAAATTTTTACAATGAAAAATTATAGTTTGTAATAACCAAGCGATATAATTTAAAAAAATATTCGTGAAATGTTCACTTTTAGAGTTCACTAATTTATAGGTAAAATTGTGGTTACAGCAATTTTGTTGAAATCAACCCGACGAAGCGCGCCCATTCCGAGCTTGTCTTTGCTGCCGAAAATTAACGAGGTCTATCGGGAAGCGTGTCCAGTTTCTTAGTTAAAATTCCTTGTAAATTTGACATGCACTATACCAATTGAACACGTGCGTCGTAAGGGTCATAACAAAGCTATGCCCGTTTCATGCTATAGCCCGCTACATGGAAGTATATACTATTTTGAAGATGTAAATTGCTACTGTTATACATTGGTTTACAGATTTTTAAAATGTAATTAAAATCTATATTAGAGTAAACTAAGCAGGCCAAACATAAAGCACCAACGTGGTAGATACCTACACGATAATAACTAATAAGTCAATAGGATAAGGATAAGTGAAAGGAAGTGATCTAAACTACACAGATATGCAACATTCCTAGATATAACAAGTCTTGTGAGATGGTTTACTACTACAAAAAATTAAAAAACCAAATTAACAAATTCGAAGAAAACTTGCACCACAGAAAGGTGAACGGGCTCTATCTTATTATTCTACTATTCCTACACGCGCTAGAATAACAATAAAACACTTTACCACAACAACTACAAGCGTTTATGGAAATTAAAAATTAATATGTTAACTGAACCACTAATGGTGAGAACATTAACAATGGCAAATCGATCGTTTTGTAAGAATGCGGAAATAGCGAAAGTTCAGTTAACTTATCAACCTAGTAATTTTTTTAATCACTTGATATACAAACACAATATACTAGGTTACTCATGTTACTTTGTTAGGCTTATTCACATCAATTAGATTAATATGATTGCGAATCTGGTTTCAGTATACAATGGATACGATAAATGTATTAAATTAAAAATACTCTCAGTTTAGTAGGAACTAACAAGTTTTTAATTTCAATTTCGGTACCTATACCATTAACATTATATGACACCGACACGTTAAACTAAAATTTAGTATCAGACTACGTAATCATTTATTATTATCTGTATGCCAGAGAAACAATTTCGTGAAATTGCCCAATTTATTTTTTAAAATGGTTCAATTAACAGAAAGTAAACGAATGGCAAATTTGATAATGATTACTTTAGATAATCATCGTAGAACTCAACTGCAAGAAGTTTGCAGTTTATTTAATAATTTGCAGAGATCTAATATCCAATTAAGCTCAGAATCAGTGACAATGAAAAATTATTTACAAGTAGACAACTAAAGACAACAACTAGTAAAAATATTGTAAAGATATTGTGATTAATGATTGTCGTTGGCAAAAATACAATACCTAAACGTCCACTACGAAACTTAATTATTAATTAATTATTATGCATAGCGTAAGTGTCTTTAAACGAGGAAATATTGTCTTTATAATTATAATACTTGTCAATAGTAGTTATAATTACCGATGTTAGTCGAGGAATGATCCTCGTTGGATTCGAGATATGCAGAATCATCAACCGTACGAACGAATATGTTTTAGCGAAGATGCTCGACTGTCTGCGCCGCTAATTAGGTACTGGTATGGATTATTTATAGATTTACATTAAAGGGTAGTGCTCTAAAATGTAAAAAAAAGTCCGTTTTAGGCCCAGTTATATAAAAGATTTGACACCCAGTTTAGCTGATCCACGATCGATTGATATGGTTACAATTGTTCTTAAAGGTGCGTACACATATTAGCCGAAAGGCGAACCAAACGCCGTCGCGAGCCAGGTCAAGATTGTGATCACGATACGCGATAATGCTCGCTGAACAGAAGATGCAAAAGAACCAAGCCGCGCCGGGTATCCACCTCGCGAACATTTTCACAATCCATTTATATCAATGAACAATAATGCAGGCATGAAAACAAAATTTTTTCACCATCAGGTTCTCAGCATGTCTCAACATGTCTAATGGCCCAGCGAACTTCGCCGCGTAACACCCTTTGATGTTTCGTTGAAATACCGCCAAGCTGTGGATAGCAGCGAACCTCGAAGCGTACCAAGGTCTTTACGCTGTTCCACTCGCAACGTGGTGCGTACACCGTCTGTTACGCGACGCGGTTCGCGTTTCGTCTTGCGTTTCGGCTAATATATTGTGTACGCACCTTATGAATCACATTTCTCTTTTGTTATTCAACAGTATAGTTCGCCTGGCAGTCCCTGGAAAGCACTTGAATGCGGCTACAGGCAGCCTATCGACACCCCAGTTATGAGGGTTCATAATTTAAAATAAAAAACGCAGCTGAACTTCGTGAAATTCTCATCAACCGTACATTTTAGATATATAAATATCTTATACTATGTGATAGACAATTAAATTTTTCATTCAGTTATATAATAATATATAGGGTGTTTCATTTAAAATAACAAAGTTGTTTATTGTACTGTGAAAATCAAACATCCTGTATACGTGATATACATTTAGGAGAATGCAGAGCTATATAGTGAACAACTTTTATATTCAAACATTTTTCAAATTTTGACTAATACAGGAGCTATAGGAGCATCAATTTCGGATTTTCAAAACCTCGTAGAAGGCGCCACAATAAAATTCAAGCATTTATCAAAAAATTAAAACATCTAATAGCGTTTTCCACTGGCAGAACTAGTGCGCACTAAAACTGCACTTACTCGGTTTTGCGTATTCGGTTCAAAAAAACCTGCACTGAGAGAGATCTAGTGCGACACGATTTTACAGTGAAACGTGTTGCTCTCTAACTGTGCGCACTGAAAACAGCAGTGGGAATACGCAAAACCGAGTAAGTGCAGTTTTAGTGCGCACTAGTTCTGCCAGTGGAAAACGCTATAATATTCTAATAACAAGCTGCATAAGTCCTTGTTCACAATGAACGTAAACATAAAAAACACGTAAGACTAACGTAATTCGTAAAGTTAAAATATACGAAAACCCTAGTTACTGTCCACAATGCTGGTACGTATTCCTTATGTTTACGTCAGTATTACGGATGTTCGTAACGCGAACGTAAAGTTGAAATAAACTCAACTTTACGTATTTTGTATGTAAATTTTAAGTAAAAATTTAGTGAAATCTAAGACAGCTTCTATCAGATAGGGACCAACTATAGCCTGAACAGATTATCAAATATGGTTGAAGTCATCCTAGTATATGCAAGTTTAAAAGTTGACTTGTAATTAGTAGCTTATCCATATGTACCAATAATTATTTGCAATCAAAATTGGGCAATTCTCTGGTAAACGCCAAAAATCGCGTCACAACTGTCAACTGATTAAAGTACGCCTGCGTGATCGTCCAATTTTACGTTTATGTTTATGGCTATTCTGAACGCAAACGAAATTTTACGTTTTAAGTATATTTTACGTCTTCCGTATTTTTTATGTTTACGTTCATTGTGAACAAGGACTAAGTCTACAAAATTTAAACAAAATCATGTGACTAGTTTTTTTTGTAATAATTTTTCAAATATTTCAAAATGTTTGTTTGGAAGAGCGCCGTCGTTACGACCGTTTTTGGATTTTCTAAATTTATGTTTGTTCATGGTATATAGTATCCCCAAACGGCTTTCAAACAAGTAGTTGCTGAACCTGATCAGATAACTGGTTTTTGAGTTGTGGAGCGTTAAAGTCAAAAATTTGAGAAGCTGATGGCGGTCGCGATTTTGAAGTTACAATCGGCTAAAAATTGTTTTTCTTAAATTATGGTCTTCTCTCATATCCGCTACCTACTCAGATTTGCTAAATTCTGCTTCTGAAAAAATATTACCAAATAACAAGTCTAACTTCTGGTTTCGGATTTTTTTGAAAAGAGTACTTCGTCAATGCACTTTCGATATACACCTTCATTTCAAATTTGATCAAAATCGGATCCACTAGTTTCGGTGTTAGAAGCGTTACATACACACACCTACAGCCAGATATTTTTTCTAAATCACTGTTTTGGATTCCTAGAGGTCCAAAACACATATTTCTACGAAAATCTCAATTTCGAAAATTTGATATCAACACTTTCCATAATTATACCTGTGCTGATATGGGAAAGTAAAAATGGTATTATTCTAGAAACACTCCCGTAAAGTAATCACTGAATGGCGGTTGTCACAACTCAACTCCAAGGCATTATAGATTTTCGTCAAAACAACGTTTTCAATTTTCTCTTTTCTCGGCCTAAAAATTAATAAATATAAAATAAATTTATTTATTGCTTCTGTATTCTTTAGTTGCTTTGTCGAATTGGGTAAATAATTAAAGTAGACTACGTAAATATGGCGTGTTGTCCGTTCTTTTTGTGCAACTTGCCATTTGCCTTAAAAGTCGCAAATCAATTTTGTTTCAGAAGAAAAACAAGCTTTTTAATTTTTATTTATAGATACAGAGTTATTTTTTTAAAATGGAACACACTAAATATCTTGTTTATTTGTGAAATTGGAATTTGAGGTGGATTGAAGTGGATATTGGTACCTATCTATATAGATATACATACAACCAACCTATCTGAATGTTTTCTTGGTAAAAGACAAAGAAACGCAACAAACACGTCTGTACCAGGGGTATTTGTTAAGATAATCGCTTGAACCATGTTTGAATAAATTAAAATTAAAATAATAGTTATTTGTCAAACTAGAGAAGAAAGCCCCCCTTTTTTCCACTTGAACTCCCAAATTGCATTCGAGTGAGAGGGGAAAAGTGCTTTCCTCTCGTGTTAGACACAACATTTTTTCCACGACATCATGTCAGACACAAAAATTTTATTTATAAACAACAAAAGTTAGGTTATTATTGCGACTTGGAACGCAGTCGGTAATGCAGGGAGCGCGCGACAGCACTTAACACAACACTGTTACATTTTCCTCACAAGAGAGGGTAAACTAATTTTTCTCACTATTTTGCGAGAGGAAAGTTGGGCTTTCGGGGCATGTCGAGGAAATAGAAAATAATCAGATATTTTTTATTAGTCGCTGTGGTTACGAGTCAGCATTTAATTTGTTGCCCGTGACCACAGGAAATTTTCGCGATTCTTATTAGTTGCCCGTGACCACAGGAAATTGTCATAATATACAATACCCCAAGAGACGGGCATATATCCGAAAATTTTCTCGAGCTGTCATACAAGTGTTCGTTCGTGCCCCGGTTCGTTGCAACGAGAACAGCCAAAGCGTGCCGGCCGTTTTCAAGGGGCAACGAACACGCGTTTGTAAGGAAGGAAAAATTTAAAAAGATGTATGCCCGACCGAGGAGTAGGTATTTGTTAAGACAATCGCCTGAACCGTATTTGGATGAATTAAAATTAAATTTTAAATAAAAATAAACAAAGTCTTAGGTATTTTTTATTAGTTGTTGTGGACTTGTGGTTACGAATCAACACTATTTCTTGGTTGCCCGTGACCACGAGAAATTTTCACTACTTGCCCTTGACCACCTTCACCACCGTGGTCAGGGGCAACTAATAAAAGACAAACAATTTTCCATCAATTCGCATCTAATTAGTTCATTTGGAAAAATTGTGTCATTGTGGTCAAAGTTTCTAAACTGCAGACAGATGCAGTGCATGTTACGCCAGTTAATATGGAATCTTGAATAGAGTGATTGTCCTGAATGAAAGTACAAAAATGTGCTCGACTTTGAAATTCATTTTCATTTAACATCTGCTTGGTCATAAAAATGATTTTCTGCTTTCTGGAAAACGCGCACCTGTAGGTACTCGCACTCTAATTACTGATAAGCAGCTGTATTCCCACAATTCTAATTTTGTTTGCTGTCTGTCACCCGTGCAAGTGCAAATTTGAATCGTCTAATCGTGTCGCGAAACAAGTTTTCTAGCCATTCCACATTATTATTTTTATTATAATAAATATTTGTATATTCAATATTGAAAATTAACGAAACAACAAGTACCGCTAGGTTATAAATAGAACCTCTCTTCAAATTTCCTGCCAACTTATTGCCTCAGAAAATCAAAATTCTATTGAATAGGTATAACAAATTCATAAGTAACTGCTAAAAATAATCGACATATTTCAGTTTTGTTTGTTTGTTCGTATGCTGATGCAAATGCTACCTTTCGGTATAGAAGCAGAAGCAATATCACATAATGTCCCGTTAGAACTCTGTCCTGTGCAATACAAAAGTTTAATAAAATTCTACGTGTTGGTGGTTGACGTATTCAACCATATTCTTGAGTGCATCAACTACTGCCCCTTGATTAATAGCTATTTACTTTAGCCGTGACACTACTGACACATTATGTATAAGTATATATGTTGTGTTACGATTTCAATGAATAGAAATATTAAAGAGGCGACCGTTATTTGTTTCGCCTTTACCGAGTAATAGGTATTTGAAGGCATTAATGCACACTATCAGAAAAATATCACACACGGTAAATATGAAAAGCTTCTTTCTGCAATCACTACAGTTATATAGAGGCAGTGTCAAAAAAAGTTGTTGTAACTTTATTGATATACGGAGATTCAGATAATCTACCATTTTCTATTAGAAATTTAGCATCTATAGCTTTATTTGAGCACCAAAAATCATAATTTTCATTAATTTTAATTTTGGTTAATTATTAATTTTACTCAACAAATTCTCATCTAATTTTCTAACAAAAAATATCATTTTATATCGGCAAAACTGGGTCGTTAAATTTTTTCATTCCTGACCATGAAAATCAAACTCACATCAACCGCAGTTTTTCAGTGGTAAAATATCAATTGATACCTACTTGCTACAACTCAATAAATAAAAAAAGAGTGGACCTGACTTGCTCAAAACACAATTATTGTAAAACATGTTCAAAACAGTTCAAAATGAATGACATAGTGTAAATGCTGAGAGATTTGGTAAAGAATCCTTAGAAAGCATTAAAAACGCAATTTCTAACGGTATTTGGTTAGTAGGTACCTACATCATAAATGCAATTAACTAATAAATATTTAAAGCTAAGAAGAATTTTCTTGGAATTTGTTGTTATAATCTTTTAATCATTCACAAATATTGATTTTTATGATCAGTGGTAACTTATATAGGTACTGCAAATACTGAGACAAAATATATCCAAAATTTTGGCAGGTTATAATAATAATCTTTATTCTCATTAAGCCTGAACATCCGGCTTATTGCAAAGCAGTATCTCTCAACTGCTTACACTGTAGGTACTTTACTTTTATTGTCCTTTTACTTAGATAATAAAAATCTGAATAGAAGCGTTTGACTTCACTGCCTTTATATACAGTGCCTTCATTAATGATTGATACTCACGTGACCACAAAATATAGGCAACCCAACTTACATAGTTGGTAAATCTTCATCCAATAATTCCCTAACTGATTGTATGTACGTAAATTAGGGCAGACATTGACACTTTAGTTACTTAGTTTAGTTACAACGAGTACCAATCCTACCTGATTTCAACATTTAAATCTGAAACTCCCAAGGACACTACGGATCAAAGGTCACGTGGGTATCAATCTTTAATGAAGGCACGGTAGTATTAGTTACGTATTCTACTCTAAACTTACAACCTATGGCTGTGTTTTTAAAAATTCACTTTCAGTCGTGAGATATGTACAAAAATAATATTATTGTGACGTCATATGGTCTAGCACTTTTAAAACTTTAATTATCAGCCAACACCTACTGTTAGTTTTGTTTTGCATTTTTTATGTAACAGCAATTTGCAGCCCTTTCTCCAAAACGGCTGGGTAATTATGATTGAAATAGATGATAAAATCATTACAATGATTTGCAAGTTGTAAACTGACTTGAAATTATAAATATTATAGCAAAAAATACAAACAGAAGGGTACTGGATTGTATTCATGTAAATTCACAGTAAATAAAATGTAAAATTAATTGGTTAATAAATAGATATTATTTCACTCGATTTCAATCTAATATGCTGATATCTATCAGTAGAGACACATGTTTCCCACAAATTCATTGCAATCTGTACTCGGCTGCCAAATTATGCAGCAAAATTCATGGCCGCTCACATGGGCATGATGGCAAGGGTTTGCAAAATGTCGAGTTATGGTAGGCGGGCTTTAGCACAAACTTGGTCACTTCCTAAACCAAATTATATTTACTTTTAAAATTGCTTTCTGTGCTTTCTATTTTACTAATTTCAAGATATTGATATGTAGATGTTGTGAATTAGCTAAAGGACGCCGTTGTATACTACAGGTGGAAGGAGTAGTACTAGGTGTCAAGTTCATTATGTATACATGTAGGTACCTGCCTACTATTATTACATTGAGAAAAGCGAATGATTCAAGTTGTTATTATAGTTTCACATGTTTGTCTTTCTTTTTAATTTGTGATAAATTTGAATTTGATATTTGACAATGTATAGGAAGCTCGATAACATGTATATGGTTTAGACGTATCTAAGAAATATTGTAAGCAATTCTAAAGTTAGTGAAATACTTATAATGACTGAGTGTAAAAATATAAGAGTACAATGCTATATATTTAAAGGTCAGTAATTACTACATGTTAATTAAATTTTTATATTTTTATAAAACTAATATTTATGCGTGTAATTAGTAATTCAGGTCGTGTACCTATTCACAATCATTGGCGTCCGTTAAGAATTGTTTTTAATGTAACCGTAACGCGAGTACCACATTAATAAAACGGATATTTTGGACATTTTAAAGTAATTCTGTATATTTCTTTAGACTTTCTGTCTATGACAAATAATGTTTGCTTGAGTTGACATGGTGGTAAGCACAATATTTTTGAAGTAGCTAACTAATAAGTACCTACAAACTACTCTATTTGTAACATAATATTTCGTCCAATGGTTTTCCCGCAGTATATTACTAATACCATATGATAAACTTAAATAGTGTATGCATTTTTTGCTGTAACGGGGATCCTGATCAACAATCAAACATATAGGTAGGTAGTATGTTCCAGAAATTAATATTGTACATTGAATAAATAGTGTGTGTTAATTTTTATAAAAAGAGTACTATGTAGTACAAAAATACAAATTTTTACATCTGAGTTACGGTAGTTTTTAGAAGAAAAAAATATAAAAAACTACATTATTATTGGAAATATGTTTTTATATCTTATTGGCTTAGAAAATGAAAAATTGTGGTAGTCTGTTGATAGTCGCGAGTTGATTGATCGATTACTTCAGATACTACTTGCTTTAATAAATTTCGAGTGTTCCCATAACATAGATGCAGCAGATAAGTGTACTTAACTATTGATAATTCAAACACAAAATGCGAAAGAAGCGTGTTGGCCAGTTCGATAGAAATAAACGATCAAGCAGTAGGTGCTTGTACCATTTGTACCAAACTGTGAATGTGAATTTAAAATGAGGTTAAATGAAAATATTGATATAGCTACCAATTAATTTTTGATATTTATATTTAGATATAATATAATATAATGCCCTTATTTTGTGGTTTAATCTTCATGCTTGAACGCTCCCAAGTACTTATTTAAGAAAATAAACCGATTTTACTTATATAATCAATGACATGTAAATACATTTGTTTCTATTCCTGACCCTTTATTGTTCTAATCATTATTTTATTCGACAGTAAATGCTCTAACACGTCTATAATACTATTTAAAATATCAAGGATGTATAGTACAAAAACATGACTCTCGTGGATGTCCCTATGTTCCTATAGTAGCGGACATCAAATCTGTATACAGGGTGTTAGTTTTTTTCTTCAATTTAGTAGTCCAATTTCTCAGTTTAATTTTTTTATTGCCCAAACAGATTTCAGTTGTTTGAATTAATACAGCTATAGGTACCTACTATGAAGGTTTGAAAACTTTAAGAGTGATTTCTGAAGAAACTATGCACATAAACCAAAAATGGCTATGAACTTTTCGATTTTGTTTTGAGTGCTCATCAAGGTGCTGATTCACTCCTGGAAATGTTACGGTTGACTTCGCTAACACCCCGTATAGGTACGTTATCATCGTTGCACTATACCTTTCAGCAGATAGGTACCTACCGTGCATTGCGGCAGTACCTATAGTTATGTTCTTAAAAATATATGAGTCAGTGCATTCACAAGTTCTGAAACATTTGACTAATGGTTTGGATTCTTAATTTATGAGAGCACAGCGGTGATTTACTCATAGTCTTGATAATAATTAAATATTTAAATACGAGTGGAATGAAAGGTGTAGGTGATATTTTTACATCGCATTTTATATGCACTATAGCTACACAAGAAAAGGAAATAAATTACACGGACTTTATAAACTTATTACTGTAGCATTTTTCAATTAAAGATATTGCACCTAGATTTAAGAACAATGGCATTCTGAGAGAATTCGGTAAACAATTTACTTTTGCTCCGATAAATTTGTTGATAATACTGTAATGTTTTAATACCCCATTTTCTTTTAAAATTAACAGACTTATACGTAAGCAAATTTGTTCCCTATGTACCAATAATTCGTTGTATTTTAATTTCATAAGTGATAACAACGTTATGATAAACGCTTGACCATTGTAGTTGAGATATTTACCCACCTATCTACCTATATACAAAACATATTATTAAATCTTGTTTAAATAGCCTACAAACTCGTGAATAATCACCATTCTGATTCACCAACTCTTTGCTGCGTACCTACATATCGAATATTGTTATGTAAATACCATTATCTTCTGTCTGGAGACAAGTTAAACGTGGAACTCGAAAGCAAATACTTCAGATGTTTGTATTATTATTTCCCATAGCCGTTTGATGCCATCAAAACTGTCTATTTATGCAGGTGTTGATATTTGTTACAATTCAGTGTTATAAAAACACTAGTAATAGAAAAACAAATGAATTTTATTTAATTCGGAAGTTTAAATATTATTTGACTTTGTATTATAACTCAGTTACTTATACATTTCAGTATAGGTAAATAAAATATCTACGTAATATTCAGCTGTATAATCGGAAAATTTAAACACGAATATAACCGATTCAAACTTGCGGTGTAAAAGATAACATTAGATGTTGATAAAGTTTATTTTCCTCTTTATTTGCAGGATTAATTACGACCATAAAGAAGCATCAACTTACCTGGGTCATGAGTCGATCAGCTCCAGTACCTTCTTCGTCTTTGAAAATAATATCCTGGTTATAGTTTGGCACTAAATCTCTAAAACGAGTGTTATTACGGTCTATTCGTCCTTCTGTTAAACCACTAGCTGTAAGAGTGTTTTCAGAAACGTTTGGCACGTGCTGTTTAAATACAAGTGGGGTAAGTTTTCGAGGCCCTCTTCGTCGACCAGCTCCACGTCCTGGACCACAAGCCTGGACACCCAACACCAGGGCAAGAAGCAGCGCCTGGTGAGCACACCACCTCATCTCCTGCGCGAACTCATCCCGTACCACACACATGCATTCACACAAACGGTACTCGCCAAAGGTAAGTACTTGCACTTGTCACAGGTAGCATACGAACTGATGGCCCCACTCTGTATCCCTGGCCATCTTTCTCTAAAGTCCATCGTAAGCCCATTGGTTAGCGGGCGGAGCCCTGACAGGTGAAGGCAGATGTACCTGAGGCTTGCAAATCACCAAGACGTCTGACGTCACATTTTCCATCTAGGTCATCAGCTGTGGCCGTTGGTATCTTGACCATTAATGTTCTTAAGTTTGATATTTATTGAATATCTTTCTGATGAGATTCGGCATCATTATTATTACCATTTTAAAAAAATAATTTATACAAAATTTTGAAAATATTGTTCCAATTCAATCCCAATAATTTACCTTACATTATATTATTCCATTTAACCTAAAACGCTAACGTTTATCTCAAATAAATTATACGACGTTGTTCTATGTTTAAAATACTTAAAATATTTACGTAAATAGGTACAATGCTTTGAGTAAACTAATCAAAGTATTGCATAAATAATGAACTAATGGTTATCAAACCATTTGCAGCCTTCTTTAAAACTGCTCAAGCCATTATTTAAAGCTTCTAATTTCATTGTAGGTATCTACAACATAAAAGTTAATTTCGTGCTTACACTACACACATTCTACTGATATAATCACAGAATATTCAAACATTTTTTTGAATTAACGACATAAGTTAAACAACACCTACAATTATTAACATTTTATTAAGTAGGTATCGTACCTATTCCAGTCCCTAACGGAGTCTATCCGTGAGTATTACAAAATCAAGAAAAGATATCAACGAAAATGAAAAAAATGCTTAATGAATGAAAGTAATCCAAAGAAACTAACTTCCCTACCAAATACCTACAAGCACGCACAAATCTATTACGTGTATTTAATTCAAAACTATTATAGTACTAGTACATACCCATACCTACCTAGCATTGTTGAGCTTTTCATTCAACTTTCAGCCACCCAATTTCTCTTAAAAAAATAAAAACATATATATGTGTATCTTATAAAATATAAAGTATCCGTTAAAAATATGGCCTAAGTATGCACATTTCAAATTCCATATTTCTCATCTATCTCGATTTTTAAGTGAACGACTTTGACTTTGAACCAATTTATACTTACCTACATTAAATTCGATTCTGAATAACACTGATAAAAAATATGACTATCTACATAGAAACTGTAAATTAGAATTTTCCAACTATTGGTAATTTTCACAAACATATTGCTAAACGAAAGTAAGAAATTTGTATGAACATTTTACTTGTTCATAACGCTACAATTATTTCAGTGCCCACGGTTTTAATAAATGAATTTGTAAATAGCAATAGATACCTATAGCAAATTCTTTTATGATTAATTACTTTTATAAATCTTTCATTGTAGTACCAGTACTTATTTAATTTTTAAGGTTAACGTATATATAGTACCGTATTGAATTAATTACTTAATTGCTGCTATTTTTGAGTAATAAAATACATATAATAATATATTACATTCACAGCATCTGATGATGTTCATTTTTGAACGAAACGATCGTAATGCATTAAATCGTTTGAATCTTTTTCGTTTTTAATTTAATTATTTAATTAATTAATTAAAAACAATTTATATGCTATACGTGGGTCAGACTACGTGTTTTGACAATTTTTAATAATAAAATACATATTATTGTGGCTAAGTGGGTGAGAATCCACTTCACAATTCAAGAGCTGAGTGCGGTCCCGGTCTCGCATTGGATGTTTATCGGGCGCCCTAGATAAGTGCTAGATGGGGGGATATGTGACCTCAACTGTTGGCACCCCCGTAATGCATGTAGATAATAAACATAATGTTATGCCCGTTTTTTGGCATTGCCAATTTTTTCGTTAAAAGTAAGACACTTTTAAGTTTGAATTTCTTATTTTCAAAATAACTCAAATTCTTATATCATTAAACCAGTACCGCTACCTCAAAAAAATCTCATTTGGGGTACGCTGTGTTCATTTTATAAAGTTGCCAACATGCAACCAGCAATTTACCAGTCATCATAATATAATATTGTTAAGGGGTAATGTGTAACAATAAATTCTGCCAGAGTTGTTATTCTTATTAAGTCAGCTTATTAAAGATTGTATTGTCAATTTAGGATCAGTCACAGCTAACCCCAAATGAATTTTTATTTAAAGGTACGATATAACATTAAAAATAATAAATAATTAATAGGAAGGATCAACCTGATGCGCTGTAGTACGTATAGCCGAATGCACGCCGATTGCCTATATTCGACTTTGGGACTGGACATCCGCTATGGTTAGTTAGCATTTCTATAATAAAATGTTTGGTGTATTTGTGTGTATACAAATTGGTGACGTGTATATAATGTAACTATCAATTATTTTTACCATTTGGAGTCGATAGTCTAAATTAGTAATAGTATAGGTACTATATCATTGGATAATCATTTCCCTTTTTAGTTCAAAAGGTAAGGGGCTGTATGAAAAATAATGCGTTTTATTAGTTCATGTTCACTTCTCACTTTGACTTCCGTTTATACTTTTTAAACGCACGGTACCAATTAAAAAAATCGAAGGAGAGCTCAAAAAAGAACAGAGCTGGAGTATATATTGGAAGAGCAGTATGTGGATTCACAGGAACAAAGGTAATACAGCATCTAAAATTTATGGCCAGACAAACAATGGAGAAAATACAGAACCACTATTTATGCTGTTACTATACACGGTGTCTCGTGATTCGATGGCTAATGGCGCCAGAAGACTACCCACTAGTAGTACGGCCGCGGCATATGCATAAAAATCACGTGCTAACGTTAAGCTTCCTGTTTCTTCAAATATCAAAAAACCTGACGTTTTAGAACTCCACAGAAACAGTTACAGCAGTTGTTTCGTGAGCGGCAAAAAAGTAAATTTTCCACCAATCACGAACTGCTAATTTATTTTTGCTGCCACTTGGAGCGTGAGGGGTTTGTGAGTGTGCAAATATATAACAGCGACAGTAAAAGCAATTTTATTAATTTTAGAAATGTTCAATTTGGTTTTGTCAGTTATCGTTTCTAATTTACAAATTATTTTTTAAATTACAAATGCATTTCGTATGATGTGTCACAATACCACGGTGTTGCCATTTAAGATTTTTAAGTTAAGGTGGCTATGGTTTAAGATGTAAGTGCGGGTGTATTCCTTGTTAAATCATTTCAGTTCCACCTTCATGTTATAGAAACAGTTTCGAGTGATTTTTAATATCTTTTAGTCACAGAGATATGTGCATTGAAACTTTTAAAATTTCAACATTGTATAAAGTTATGGGTATCGCTAGAGGCATTCGCACCAAATCATAATCTACTATTTTTTTACCTTTAAAGGTATTATACATATCGAACTTTAAGGCAGAATTCAAATACCTCCCAGTAAGGTACATGTGAACTATTCTACCTTGGCTGACATTAGTATACCTCAGTAGAACGTATAAAATATCTTGAGGCCGAACACGTAGCTACTAGGCCACTAGGGTGTCAACATCATTCAAAGCACCCTGTAAGTAACTACTAAGAAGGAAGGAAAATAAACGAATTATTTTCACACCTCTACCGATATTAATCTGCCTTAGTTAGAGGTATAGAATCTTATCTTCAAGGTATAACTTTATGCCAGGAATAATTCTAAATGGTGACTAACAAGAAGGTAAAAACACCATAATGAATTTTTAAAACCTCTACCGATACTATTAATCTACTTTATTTAAGAGGTATACAATTCTACTTTCAAGGTATAAATTTATGCCATAAGCAGGTAGAAAGAAAACCCATTCTAGTATTGTTTAACACCTCTACCGTAAAACAAGAGAAACGGGAAATACGTAGTAGTTTATATTTTTTTAAACACATTTTACACTATTTTATGCATAAATAAGGCAATTTGGAGCCTCAAATTGTTTTAGCGGTTCCTCTATAGATGTTTTCACCGGTTCCATGCAGTACAGAAGAGATAGGGCTGTACGTTTCTTATGGGAAAAAATATGGCACTGTTGCCACCATTCCTAAGCTGTTAACAATAGAACGTCGGGTTTAATTTATTGAAATGAGGTAAGCATACAGAAGTTCTCAAAATGTAGACAAAGTTGTTTTTGTCAATTTAACAAAAATAATATTAACCTACCAGGATAATATCGTTAAGTTCCTAATTTCTTTTGTTCTTAATAATAAGCAATTTATCTTTAGAAATGAAGATATAATTTACTTAATTAGTATAATTTCCAGTATTGTACAAACAATGACTTTTCTTTATTGACATTCTCAAGCGTTACTTTGTTAAAATCCATGATTAAATAATAAATATTAAATAAAATATCGATTTCAACGGGAATAACAAGATTTATTCGCTTTATACGTATTTCGGCATCAATAAATCTCGTTATTTCCCGTTGAAATCGATATTTTATTTAATATTTATTATTTAATGACTTTTCTATATCAGCAAATTATTATTAAAAAATATTTGGTTGTAAATTGTCATGGAACCTTTACTACGGACTGGCCAAAACTTCACTAAACGTGAAAATCAACTGCTGCTAAATGTTATAAATTATTACACTAATAATAGGTAAAAGTTGTGACGAGTCTGTGAGTGATATTGTGAAAAAAGTGTCCCAAATGATGGGAGTGTCGATAAGAGCTGTGTTTAACATTAGACAAGAAGGTGACATACCTGATGATATTCAATCGCATAAAAAAACCAATAATATATCCACTTCTCGAACAATTAAATATCCTGAACACGCTTGGAGCCAAATTAGAAGAATTGTGCATCAGCTTTTTTCAAAATACGCCTCTCAACTTTAAAAGCTATGTTAGAGAGGGTACATGAAGATGGAGAGTTACCAAACTTTTCACAAGGCACCCTATATGGGATGTTAATTGACGCAGAATTTCAATATGAAAAGGATTACTAAGAAGAAATCATTGCGTGACACTATAGGTTTTACGTGAAATTCAGCAGTATAGTCTTATAGAGAAAATAATTATACAATTATATTTCGTGATGAATCATGGGTAAACATTGGGTACAGCGTTGATAAAGAATAGCGGGACACTTCAATAAAATCCTCCAGGCAATCATTCGTCCAAGGATTATCGCCTGGTTTAAAGGCACCAACTTCAAGCGGACCTTGTTTTGTTTTGCTCAACGCGGGCAGCAATAGTAATGGATTTATTAATCGAGCGGAGCTCATTTTTTGGCAAAAGAAAACTGGCATGACTACCACGATGAAACGGACGACTTATTTTTTGAAAAATGGTTTGAAGATTTTTTAATACCAAATATTCCTGAGAAAAACGTGGTCGTGACGTGTAACGCGTCCTATCATAGTCTTACCTGAAAAGCATTAAGGATTACAATAGTATCACAATACTTTAAACTTTTGTGTAAAACGGATTAAATTTTTATCTGAAAAAAATTTTACAACTAAATTTGTCAATCTTGTATGTGCATCCTACCTTCCTACACTGCATGGAATGGGTGAAACGTCTATAGCTAGCAAATATATGAAGACACAATTTAACAAGAGTTGGAACCAAACCACGCTGCTTCATCATCGGCCTTGGGCACGGTATTATGGCCACGGGTACCAAAACATGTGCTAAGAATAGAAACATACTAAACTTGACTTACATTAACTTAATACCAAACAAAGAACGGTTCTAATTGTTCTTCCTTAAAACGATTCTAAGCAGTACGTAGAAAATTGTTGAAGAAATAAAAAAGAAAAGAAATAAAATAAAACACTACTTGTAGTACTTGTACGTATATAATATTTTGACTTACCGCTTCACAATCTGCAGCTCAAGTCAAACAACCTACTTATATGTTATATAGATAAGTATTGGAAGCTTTTACTGTGCCAGACTGGAATTTTCCAGAAATGATGAAAGTGTGCTTCAAGATAAGAAAAAAATATTGAAACTACGCTTTCAAATTAACAATACTCCTTAGTCCTAAAGTAATTATCTATATCCAACTGGGATGTCCTCTTTCGTCACAATAGACAAGCCTTTTAAGGTACCTAGTAGGTATATACGCGAGGCCTCGAAACGATATTGCAATTTTAATATTCAAAACTCTAACCTCGGTTGGTTTGGGGAGTGCAGCAAAAGGCGAGATTTTAGAGTTGATTTAAGAATAAAGAAGATTTTTTAAAACGAAAGTGAAGCCGAAGCTGAGAATACCAACCGAGGCAGTAAATCTGCATTTCTGCCGTGTTGAACATGTAGGTTTTTCGCCGATTGTTTACATTTAACATTAATTAGATGACCACTTTAAATATGTTTTATGTAATTGGTATCAGCAATTTCGTATTTCTGTTAATCATTACAATGTTTCCGAAATCAGGCGAATAGTATGTAGAACCTAATTCAATAATGTCTCAATTAATATAAGGATAACAATTTAAAATAAGTAATAAAAAAGATATTGCTTGACATCATCGCTATGCTCTGGTTTTGCGGACTATTTGCTGATATTGGTCGTCCGGAAACGGCGTTCTTTTGTCCTCAAGGACGTAAACATCTGGAAGGAACAACGGAAAAATAGACCACCGTAGATAAACAGCACCGAAACAAAAGTATTAACGGAGTCAGAGTCAAAAGAGGAAGTACCTGCAAGCCTATGAATTATGAAATAACACGCCATGATGAATAATAGCTTTTAAAAGTATAAATGGTTATTTAAGTAACAAGGAATGTAAGGACGTTATCCAAAAGTAGGTATCGAATAAAATGAAATATCGAATATTATTCGATACGTCGAACTATCGAATAATTCGAATAAAATAATTCGAAAATATAATATACAGGGTGTGTAAAAATGGTGGTGTAAGCTTCAGATAAAGTTATTCCTTGAACAAAAATAAGGCTTATTGCAAAACAACTGGCAAAGGCTTCCTCAACTTACACGAAGCCCTCAAAGTTCAAAATTTTTAACAGTAAAGAAAGCTGCTATTTCAAAATCAAGTTACTTGATGCGTACATTCAGTGATAATAGCTAAAGTTTATTACCATGGATCGTTTAAAAGTAAAAAGAAATTAATAAGCCCTCAAAGTTCAAAATTTTTAACAGTAAAGAAAGCTGCTATTTCAAAATCAAGTTACTTGATGCGTACATTCAGTGATAATAGCTAAAGTTTATTACCATGGATCGTTTAAAAGTAAAAAGAAATTAATAATTGTTATTATTTCAAATCATTTAATATTTCTATATGCGTAAAAATTGATTTGGAAATATTGCAATGTAATAGTGTTAGCTTTAGCGTCTTTCAGAGTACCTTGATGCAATGACAGATAATAAATTGTGGTCATCAGTGATCAACTTATCATAGTAGGTGGCTACAAGGTTGCCAAATGTACATTTCTTAAATTGTTATGGTAAGGGGTAGCCATGCGCCTACGAACGTTTTTGCAATAAACTTTTTGGCTTACTTTTGTCGAAGGAATAATTTTACCTGAAGCTTGCACCACAATTTTTACACACCTTGTATATACTTCTTCAAATAAAATTATTCGAATAAAATTATTTCAATAAAGTTATTCCAATAAAACTGAATAAAACTCTTCGAATAACTAACAAGTTATTCGAATAAAATTATTCGGATAACTATAACAGGTTTTTATTAGCGAAATCGCTAGTATACAGAATCTACCTATAATAAATACAAAGTAAGTACCTAACTCTGTACTTATCAAATTCTAGCAGGCCCTTTTAAAATGCAGAATACAAATTCCTTCAGCTGGTTTGTATGAAGTAGTTGGATCAATGTATTGAAATTTATTCGAAATAGTAATTCGACTATTATTCGTTACTTCGATAATTCGAAAGAAATATTTTTTGTATCTTTATTCGATAAGTTATTCGAATTATCGAAACAAAGATAATTTTCCATTTTCATTTCATCGGCAAAATGGAAGATACTGAAACTGTCGTTTAAACTCTAACTTTTTGGGAATATTAGGTCTTGGATGTTGTATGAATTCCCAATTCCCAGTAAACCCATACTCTATATATTTCTTGAACTGAACACATTTTAACAAGAACCAAGAACAGAATTAAGTATTAATCTAACTATCTATCTAATAGCGACTTGCACCAAGATTACCTTCTTGGTGTAGTAGGTATAGGTACTGATTGGTTTACATAAATGGTAACAGATGGAAACATATACAAACAAATAAAAAAGTGACGATCATCAGTCCACCTTACGAAACTGTATCGTACAAAATTCGTAATAATCGTAATAAAGTTGCTATAACAATAAGGCTTAGCATAAAAACTGCCAAGTTACTTTTTGCAAGAAGTAGTACACAGGGTGTGTATATAAATACCAGAATATTGTACCTACTATGCTTATTGTGGTCGCAGGAACTATTTGAAAGAAATATACATTTGGAAATACTGAAAGTCAAATTTGACAATAACATGAATAAGTAGGTACACGTACACATAACGAAGGGTTTGCGGATGTATTGTTTTACTAAGTTTTTTCAATTAATTTTTGGTAGTAGTACTATACGTCCTTAAAATATTGTATCTCATTCTTAACACTTTGTACTACAGTTTATGTAAAAAATCGCGTACCTACGTTTCAGGTAACGTTGTTTCTTGGACAAAAATAAGCCAAAAAACTTATTGCAAAAAAGATTACAAAGGCTTCCTGAAGTAACTAACAAATTAGCCGTATCAGTTTATTTTGCAGATATTAACAGAATCGTATTTTTAAACATAAACTTTTCCGAACAACTTCCAAATACCTATAAGAAACCAGTTTATAACAGCAGCTAAAAATCGTTAGGAAACAACACCTTTATGCAACCATTTTACCATACTGCAGTTGTAAACGTTTAATCTAGGTACGTTTTTAATTTAGATTCTTTAAACATAAAGAGAAATTTAACAACTGATGACAATGCAGCGTTACTTCTACCTCCTTTCTGTATATGTCGAAAAAATTCTATGAAGGTTGAGGTGCTAAAGCGTAGGATCTGGGTATCCACATCAATAAAATCCATATCGGACAAAACAACCGAACAAGATCCCGACAACATTCATTAGTACAAGAACTGTCACCTGATAAAGAAGCAGTCTTGTCGGCATAGGTACCAGTAAATCTTCAGCGAGTTTGTAGTGTTTGGACTGAAGCCGCCTTTCTAAAAGGTCCATGTTCAAGATTAAACGAGTAAAAGGTTAACAGCAAACGAAAATAAAAGCGGAAACCGTGAACATCGCTAACGCATTTACCTTTCTATAGGGGCTTGATGCAGCGCTGACCGGGCGGTCCTCTTGTTTTGATCAGAATCTGTAAACATAGAGTAGGGTTCGTCTAGTTTAAATTGCCTGCTGCACTCTTGTCTGATTGATGGTCTTTTTGTCATTGTTCTGAAAGACCGCACTTTTCAAATAAATACCGAACACCCAAGGTACCTACTTCTAGCAAAAATATTAACAAAAGTAGCTATGACTAACCATATCGTAACATCGCATCTCATTGCTGCTATCGTATACGTATTATATTAATACTAACGTGTGTTCATCTGAATTTGTGGTCTCGTAGGCTGCGTAATTTTGCGAGTCATGTCTTTTATTAAGGGGCGATTTATCAACCCTTTATATATCAACTGTTAAGTTAACCAACGGTCAATTGTCAGGGAAACTGATTACCCCCTAATAACAAGCGCGTTTACGCATACGTTCACAGCTAACTAGACCACAAATTCAGATCAATATACGTTAATTCGTATCAAGCTACATATTAGGTACTACACATTTTCCAGTTTTATTTCAGAAAGCATTAAGTTTATTTTCGAAAGCTTCAAATGAGTATGAGAATAAAAATAATTGAGAAAGTCTCAATTGCATTTCAGATTAGTTGGTTGAATTTGAGAATGCGAGATTTAAATTTCAGAATAATCCATTGTATTTCAGAAACTATTTGTGTGTGTTTCGTAAAATATATTAGCATTTCGGAAGTTATTAATATTTGATTTATATAACGTGGAGATCCTTCATTTTTAAATGAAAAACATTAACAAGGTGTAAAGTTTTGCAATTTAAATTCTATATGCTTTCTGAAATACAACTGGAAAAGAGTATTACCTAAATTTATTACATGGTGTTTTTGAGAAAAATATGCAATAAGACAAATGTTTTTTGCAAATCATATACAGCCCATCGAAAATTAATGCAGAGGGCACTTGCTATTGCTAGTATATACCAATCTTGGAAGGTATCTATCTATAATGCTTCTAGCTAATAACACCAGCCGCTGCTGGTAAAGCTATGACATAATAAGGAATTATTAAAAATGAAATTGTAGAGGAGTACTTTTCAGTACACTAGCTAAGAATTTTTCGTCATGTTCTAATAAATATGTATCTGAATACTACCTCAAACAATAAATGACAAAAAAATAATTCAAAATTTAGATGGTAATTCGATTACGAGGGGAAACAACTTAAAGAACAGGTTTTCGAACCGGTTAACCAATATCAACTCAGCAACAACTACTTTAGTTAGGAGCATTGCTGATATAAGGAAACGCGACGATGTCACCCCCTCAATTTGTGTAAAAGTAAACTAAATCGTAACTGTTGTTGCACAATTCTTCAAAATCCAAAATCAATTCTTCAAATTATTTTTTGTTTTCGATGCGCAGTGAAAATGATTCCTTCTTTTAAAATGCCTTATTTCGCAAGTTCAACAAATAAACATTTTAAACAATAATTCCAACATCTTGACATAATGCAAGCAAATCATGAGCAATGACTAACACGTTGCTAAGGAGTTATTAGCATAGTTATACGTTATAGTTGTGTTCCACAGAAAATTTTTATGGTAGCTTAAAATTTGCACAGAGAATATCATGCAATAGAAAAATTTATGTTGCTTAGCATAAAAATCGTGACTATTGTTAAATTAATGGTTAGTAAACCTATGATTTTATTAGGTAGGTCGATCACATAATTTCAAGGAATGAATATAGATGTAAAATTAAGTCAAAAAGTCCTGAATTACCTACTCTTTTCTTCTTTTTCTGGTTCGTGTTGCAATATTCTTAGGTAAATTGAAAATTGATCAAATTTAATTTTGACTACTCGGTATTGCTTTTTATAATGCTTATTAACAACTGTTAAATTTTTTATATTGTCCTCACTTAAGTGACTTAATCTTCATAATTCATTTATTATTCGTACAACAAGGATAAACAGATAACAGGGACTGTGCGTTGGTTACTTTTTTGTTTTATGAAGTGACCAATTACCGCGCGCATGCGCAAAAAATTACTACTTCCTATTATATGTCCGATCTTGTCAATCTTCTTTGACCCAATTTCAAGCGGTATGCTCATGAAGAAGTAGTGTATGTTCGAAGTGAGTATAGAAAGGGTGCAGATAACTTTTGACATATAAAACTTCTCTTTCTATTTAACATAACCTATATGTAAAATAATTGCACATTCATATTAAAAGCTACTGAGTAAACTGGCAGAGATGAAAAAATTGTATTTTTGCACTTGCATTTATGTAACTTAGATGTTATATTTATGTTACTTAAAAAGAGAAAGTTTTCTCCACCCTAACTCGTACAAATCTGTCAATATAATTAAAGGCGCCCTATACCTGTATTTCGGCATAATTTTCATACTTTCTTTTAATTATGCCTGGTTACTAGATTACCAAATTGCAAAACTTTCCAGCACTTCCAACGAAGATTACCCTACTTAGGCATTGGCTGCCGTTGCTGTTAGTAAACAGATTCAAATTTTGTTTGTGCCTATATGTACTCGGATTTCCAGATCACCAGAAGAAACTCGATGTAAGATCATTCACACTACCAACCCAAAATGTAGGTAAGATGACATAAAATTAAATAAACAACCAACTTGCTCTCCTGGTAAACATTTATCATTATCAAATATTTCGTGATCATTAATAATTCTTATAGAATATAGATGATCAAAATTGGTTAGCTTAACAACGATCGAGTTAACTACGGCTTTATAAACCGCCCCTAAAACAAAATTTTCATGCTGGAAATCGAGTTATTATGTATTGCTTTCCTTCGATTATAACGAGAGATCAATAAAAAAAACCAATTAGGGCAGGCTGTGAAATTGAATTATATTAAATTGGTACTGTAGCCACATCCACAGAATGACATCTCTGACATGAAAATTTAAAACTGAACGCTCTTGTTTTTTATTTGATTATCAAATTATTAAAATATTATTATCAAATAAAAAACTTAAAAACTTAGACATGTCAGAAATGTCATTCTGTGGATGTGGCTACAGTACCAATTTAATATAATTCAATTTCACAGCCTGCCCTAATTGGTTTTTTTATTGATCTCTCGTTATTACTCATATATTATAGACCAATAGGATTTAAGAATTTTTTAAAAATGAACCAATCACGGCGGGAATTCTCGGATATATCTTCTTGGTCTATCCGTATATTCGATTTGGTGCTTCGGCTTTCTATTGGCTGTGGTATCTGTAGCAACCGTAAATAACAATAATTGATTTTTTTAATAAATTAATATTTTCAAAAGTCAGACAGACATTTTGAGTTTGAAAATAAATTAAATACCAAAATTAACTTTAAAATTGGCAACATCAATTTCGAATAGAAATCGCAAAAAGTATATTCGAATATACGAAAGTATATTATGATATTACTACCATAAATTTACTTTATGTTACTACTGAACATACACCAAACAAATTTTCAATAATTTGATAGCATTATTAAATTTGACGTTTGAAACGAATTTTACCAATCGAGTTCTGATAAGATCAGAATTAATAAGTTTGTTTTCATTGATTAAATTTGAATCTGTATTGACATTCATATTTAACCAATGAAGACAAAAATCCGCAAATCGCAAGTGCACGAACCTACCTTTACTTATCAGATTATACCGGTAACTTTGATGAAATTCAGAACTCTTGATTTGTAAAAATTACTGCCAAAGTAATGTACTTATTACTTGTTAAGACTGGTATTATAAGATTTGAATATTATATAATACAATACTGCTAAGAAACGAAAGTTACAGCATACTGTATATAACGTATTCTTAGAAATAACGATTCACCATTGAGATGGTTGAGGTTGAGATCTGTCTTTAATTAACCGTTCACTGCGGCTTGTTACTTATTTAGACACTATATTATAATTATAATAACTACAATCATATATTGCATCAGCAACAACAATAATAACATTATGTATAATAAGCTTTACCTACTATTACTTAACGATTCCGTTCCAAATAGCGTAACTGCGAAGTGTTTAAATTGAATATTGTAAGCGTACCGATATTGTAATCCCTAGTGTCCACCTATATTAATTTACTAATTACTTAATGATTTTATAATAAAATCCTCCTAATCTCCTAAGTTCTATTATCATTTAACAGAGAAAAATAGAAGAATATTTTGCTCGCCGCTGCAAACTAGCCTACTTTACTAGCTTGACCCTTTAAACACAAGAACGCAGGTAACATCGACGGTTGTGGTAACTTTGGTGAGATACATTCCATTCGTGTCTGCGGTTAGTGTTAGATGTCAGAACGACCACAAATAGCGATAAGTTATGAAATTCGAATACATCGCATCGAATTTCAATTCTTGTTAACATACTAAGAAAATGAATTACAAATAACTTGAATAAAAGAAATTTTTGACTTTTGTCACTTCTCACAAGTGTAATAAGTTTTTGGATAATTAGTTTCACATGAAAAAATATTTGTAAATTTGAGCGAACATTTCTTATTTGCTCATTAGGAATAATTAAAGTTGCACTTTCTTATTTAATACAAGAATTGTAGAAGGATATTACTTATAGCACATATTTTCGAATGTTTAGACTGCTAAATTTTTTGCATACCAATCCTGTATTCCGAGTGATTGCATATTTTAAGTTTTAAACTGTTCCTCTTCCTAATGTTTAATTTGTGGAATTTCCGACAAGGCTTTAAAAAGTTGCGTTGCCTGCAAGCCTGCAACCATCTTGTATAGATTCAAAAAAATACAAAAGATTCAAGTAATAAATATAGAAAGCATTCAATTCTGTCCCACATGTAATTACATTGTGAAATAATTTAGAAGCTCTATAGTCTATAGAAATAGAAATTAAACAAGTCTCGAAACCTTAGAGTCCATCAAGCTAATTCAAACTCGAACTCGCGAAGATCTTACCTTTAAGTATAAAAGCATTGAAAAGGGAGATTTAAATTCGGCACTTTTATTTGAACTAATAAGAATAGCTAAGTAACACACTCTTACTACCGTTTCCCTATCTGATAATCAAACATCTCTTCTAATAAACAATTTATTTTTTCACTACTTGTTATGGTCGTTATATTGAATTTTTAGACATTCATTATTTTTCCTAAATACTTAAGCCCCATTTTCATGCTAATAAAGAGATTATTTGCAACTCAAAATTACGCTCTCGATGAAAAATGTTGAACTGGTGGATTATTGTGTGATTAATAATTCATAACCTTAATAGTAGCTAGCGGACATTGGGTGCGTCACCGTGCGCGTAGGTAATCAAAAAGGTCATGGATTAATTGATTATCTGTCTCAGTTCTCAGTGACAATTAAAGTCTGCGATAAAAAAAAGAGGTATGCAACATTTTATTCATCTATTCTAATTAGGTACAATAAGGAACACAATATATTATAAACGTATAGAAATCTAAACATTATTGTTATATTTTTCTAACATTTGTTGGACACTTAGAAAATAAACTATTTATTAAACCTCCCGCAAATCGGAAGTGTTGTAAAAAACTTTTTTCAACATTTTCCCAACAAGCAAAATGATCATTTAGCATTTTTTACCGAATTTAAACCTGATGTCCTCTAGTATAGGGCGGTCCCGGCTTCTTTCCTGCAAAAACTTATAATGTAATGTTATTCCTTAAAAAGTTATAGGGTCTTAAAGATAAAAAAAATTATTTCTATTTTTAACAAAATTTTAGAAAATACTAATCAGGTCAGGTTGAAATTTGGTGCTTGTCGATACTTTTTATCGACTATCAATGAATATACCGTTCCTATGTAAAATTAGTTTGTACATCTGAATTTTGGATGAGAATATCCAAAATATTAACAGAACAAAAATTATCTGAAAATCCATGAAGCGGAAGTGGCGTAACTGTAAATGTCCCGTTCATGCAACAAAAAACGAAATACGCTCAACGTGTTCGGATGTCTACACCAAATTGCAACTTGACTTGATTAATATTTTCTAAAACGTTGTCAAAAATAGAAATACATTTTTTATCTTTAAAGCCCTATAACTTTTTAAGGAATGACATTTCAGTACTTCAGTAATTATAGGTACTTAGAATTAAATTTGCTATTAAAAAAATTTTGCGGGGAAGAAAACAGGTAACCCTGTATATGTATGTTGTAAGATCCTCTGACGAGTCACAAATCTTAATTCAGCCTGTACATATCTCAGAACAACACGTACTATCGTTCATAACAATAGTACTGTTGTAGATAGTCCGAAACTCCGAAGTGTATCAGAAAGAGGTATGAATGCAACGAGGAAAGGATAAACAAAATTAGTAACGACGTAGGGGTTGGCGATATTCAAATTTGGATATCGCTATTCGATACCGATATTATATCGATATTTATCGATATATCAATATTAAAATTATATCCATATTTATCAATATATCGATATATTACCCAGCCCTAGACAAATAATGAGGTCATTCTTTTAATATCATCAGTTACATATTGCAAAATGTGTTGGGCTTGGGAATCGTTTAATTTATCAATCTTCACAACAATTCTTTTAAATAATGCGCGAGATTTTCAAATTCAGACGATCAATTTTTGCGTTTCTTTCTTAAAATGGAAACCCATGCAATGTCCGGATTCAGTATTTCTAATTATGCAAAAAGCTTCTGCACTCGAATACTTATCGATATATCGATATCTCGGTACGTCTCGGTATATCCATATTAAAATTATATCGATATTTATCAATGTATCGATATATCGTCCAGCCCTAGTAACGAGGCAAAGATTAACAAAAGGAGAATGAACACGAACGAATATGAAAAATCGCGAACAAACTTGCGTACAAGCAATCAGTTGATATTTCACTTTCGTTGGTGTTCCAACTAAGTAATTTCTAGGGTGATAATTTAAAAATCGAACAATAAGTTAATTGGACAGAAGACAGAGGGGCAATAGTACCTACCTACATTAGGACGAAGACAATTATTTGGAGAAGACAATTTCGAGAGAATTGTTTTACTGGTAATTAACATTCGGATCATAGTAGCAAGGATTTGTAACAAAATAAATTTAATTCAAGCGTACGTACGCGCATTATTTTAAGTAGAATTCATAATAATTAGTGGTTTTAAAAATTAATTAAGAGGTTTTCATGATGTATACTCTATTAATAATTCTACTACAATCACTATAAATAAATAATCAATATGATTTTATACATTTTAGCATAATCAAAAAGTGTATTTAAGGTAAGTATTTCTAAAATGTTTAGAAATTTTTCTTGCTAAGTTTTCCTTTAAAAAGAAATCATCAGGTAATTTTGTGTTTTCTTTTTTTCACCAGTCACGGACTTACTGGGAATATCTTCATTACTAAACGCCTTTATTATTTTGAAGGCAGTAGAAAGAGAAACCTTTAATGAACAATTATTATAAATTGACAGATCAATAGATATAGAAAAAATTCAAAACCTTGGTATGAATTTGTCTCTCAAGACAATTTTGTTCACCATATGCCTTGTGTGCCAAGTAACGAATGATGAACATAAGGTAATTCACAATAAAATTTTGAATAGAAAATCCGAAGAATAGGTTTTGAAATTTGTATGTCGATTGCATATCACCTTAGACGTTGATTTTATAGGTTCTGAATAGTATTACAAATTATGTTATGAGGTTCCCACAAAATACGTTCTTTTCGATGTTGCTCAATAAAAGATAAAGTTTTTCCTCAAGCCTACTTCATTATAAGAAAAAACTACGTATCAAGCTTGTATCAAGTTGATAATAGCACTAGCACACAGTACGTCTTCACTACAACAAACACTTATAACAACTGGTTAATTTGCTCCGCGAATGCGGCAAGACTGGTACTGACTACTAATATACAGTTTGGTAGAGCAAATTATGAATATGCTCGCATAGAGCGTCCTAGCTGGGTACTACTCAGTACCAACTTACGAAGATTTAGACTTGCGAAACTGCTTTTGTGAGTTGCTGCCTGGCAGTAATGTCTTGAGTCTAAAGTCTAAACAACGCTACGACTGAAGTACCAACTGGCGATGAAACACTGTTGTTACTTTTGGTATTCGTTCGCGTTCGTTTGTCACGTATGTTCAGTATGTTCATGTTTGTTCGCCTTTGTTTATGTGCGTCCGTCTTCGTTCACCTTTAAATAAGTACTTTTTTTTAAATGCAACTGTTAAAGTGGAACTAACCATTTCCGCGTTGGTAGTCATTTCGTATATTCGTTCCTTGTAAGTTCCACATACGGACAGTGGAGGTTCTAAGATTGTGTGGGCAGATCAACACGTGGAACCCCCCCCCCCCCCTACACGTTAGTGTTAAATAAAACAAATAATTAAAAGTCATTAGGAAATAATATTTTATTTGATAGAGTCACCGTATAACATACAGTACAATTTATTATTGTACAGAGTTACCATATGAACTAAAAGTAAATCTTTCGACATTTTAATACAGAAAAATCTTGCACTAAGGCAATCGCATTTGCAATATCCCTTTTTAAGGAGATGATTGCCAGTTCGGAGGTAATTTTCTGAAAGTTAGTACAATTTTACCCTACAAACAAACAAGTAACCGTGGTTTTACTTTGTATGGGCATATTCTGTATTACAAGTAAAGTAGTAGTAGTAGTAATGAAAATATTTCAGATCACACACAAATTTAAACAACAAGAGTCATTACCGGATTGGCGATGGAATATCTACTGCATAAATAGTTTAGTTTGTACATACTACCATGTTTAATCTAATTAATAGCAGTTGATTATACAGGGTGTTATGTAAAGTAGCAGCAATCTCTTAATGGGCAATTATTGAGAATAAAATAAATCGGAAATTTTTGTAGTTTTTTAGGTAAACACCATTATTCGAGAATCAGAGAAGTTAAAAATTAACCAATTAGGAGGCCTTTTAAAAGAATATGCAACAAAACAGAAATTAATTTACAATGTAAAATCCAGCTTAATTAATAGGTTAAATAACATTTGAAGTTTGGTTACAATAGCGTCAAGCCAGTTTGAACAAAGGGGTACAAAACTTAAAACATAGCTACCTACGTACTAAGTATTTATTTAAATCGAAAACAAAATTTTACGCCAAATCATTTTGACGAACTTCACTATAAATCAAATGCATCTGGCATAGTCTTGAAAGGTAGGTATACTTGTACAATCTAGACATACTGACATAATTAAATGGATTTTTCATTTTAGTTAAAATACAGTTGTAAGACACTGTTTAATAATTATGTCAGTTCTAATTCTTCGAAATTCTAACGTTTAAAAAAACATGCAATTAACAGATTGTCGTTATGTTACATAACATATAAAGCGATAGGGTAAGGGTGATGTTTAGTTTGTAGCGAGATGAAGCAAATGCGAAGTTAAACGATCTTACACGAACTGTGTTCAGTCTTTCGTCGAACGATCTCGTGCCAGTTGCGCGTGCCGCGATATGTGTGGTCCACTTACTGTTTATGCGCAGGTATATCTGAAGAAGGCAAAGAGATTACCAGAGGTGGGTAGGAGAATTAATTGTGAATGGCTACTTTGGCGCGTGCCACTGCATGTGTGGTCTATGCTAACCTGTTAGTCTTTCCACGTTACTGTCAACAGGTTGTTGCTTATCGATTGTATGATTTTATTTTATTAAAACATTTTGATCAAATAAAAGGGAGCTTCGTTCTTTTACATGTTTAAACAAAAATATATAATGTTATTATTTTTCATACTAATAATTTCGGGAAAAAAGTTTTTATTTTATTGTGAAAGTAAACGGCATGGTTAAGACGAAAAAATTGTCTTTATGATGTAAAATCAGTGAACCAGATTTTGTTTTCTATTCAAAAATACTTCGATAATTATTGTCTTAACATCAAAAGTAAAACTGAGGAAAAATATTTTATATCATGATCAGATTTTAAATTTCGCCTATACAAATAGTACCTATATGAACAATTTTTATTGAATCAAATTTTTAAATAATATAAGAAATAAGATTATGTTCCACTTAATAGCACATTTTTTCTCAAGAATGTTTGCTGTCTAGTGTCTGGATAAATTGCATATTTCAAATTTTATTATAATTGTTCTAATAGTGCTTGAAATGGGGCGCGTAACACGACTGATGTCAATACAGACAGAGCAAAAAGCTTACAGGGTAGGTACTACCTAGTAGAAGAATTGCTTCCAAACACATTTCACGTTTGCGTGTTTAAATAATAAATTTCTTTCAAATTTAAATCAAAACATCCAGCATAACCGACAATACTAAATTAGTAGCCACCAAGAATTGTTACTACAAAGGAATGTGCGATTTTCAGGTTCAGACATTTAATGTTTGTAACTTATTTCTTTCTGTAAAATTAAAATTCAAAACCAATAGATGTTTCGAATTCAGCATTTTTTCTGCAGAAAACTTCTATAGTATTATGCTGTGCAATAATCGGGGGCGGGGGAAGGAATAAATTAACCGTTACCGTTACGGGCTGTAACTCTGAAACTATTTGTCTCACATTAACGGAAAAAGTTTCTTGAAAGTAAATCGCTCAAGGGAGAACTATTAAAAATATTTTCAACCACCAATTCTTGCAAGCGGCGTGACAATCGAGCAGCGGTAACGTGAATTTGCATTTGTCTCAAGAAACTTGAAATGAAGGTACATTGAAATGTATCTAGATCGAAAGCCCATCCAATTATACATAAAAATGCATTCATTAAAAGTTTATAAAACGTCATGCTTCATGGTAAGCTCATGGCCGAAGACATAATCTCCAAAGTTAAAAGTAAACACTTTTCAGCTTCGAGCGAACCCCGCCATTGCGTCACTTCCAGGAGGAATGGACGCTTTCAACGATTCAACTTCTGCTGGCGCATTCAATAAAATTGATTTTTATATTAGCCAACTAAATTTTCCATTTAACACATTAAACGTTACGGGAGTTTTCTGAATTGATTATAGTTCATATTTTGTTGTCTGGATTGCCGCATTTTAGAACGATATAAAATTTCGGCGCCTGTTTTGACGTTTCATTTACGCATTCTGGTTTATTGCTCAAACAAAGAATAACACAACAAGAGGAAAAAGTAGAAGGGATAGAAAGAGAACTGAGAAAAAAGAGAATAATTATTCACGGAATAGAAAGGCAAGAAGGGGAGAACGACCTTCAGTTAAAAGAGAAAGTAAGGATAGTCCTAAGGGATATGGAGGTAAAAATAGAAATCGAAGAAGAAGTAGCAGAAATCAGAAGAATTGGAAAACAGCAAAACGGGAGATTTAACCCAATCCTAGTTGAACTAAGGGAATGGACAAAGAAAATGGAGATCTTGAAAGCAACAAAAAAGCTAAAAGGCACAAAAATATACATAGAAGAAGACTACTCAAAGGAGACCCAAGAAATAAGAAAAGAGCTGATAAAACATAGGAATAGAATAAGGACAGAGGGACATCACGCAATGATTAGATACAATAAACTAATAATAAACGGAGACGTGTATAACATAGAACAATTAAACGATATGGAAAAGAGCAACAAAAGGAACATAGAACATGAAGAAACAAGTAAAGGAAAAACGGGAGGAAGAACAATCAGTGAAAGATTTCCAGGAGAAGAAATACAAGAAAAACTTAACAAAATAACCAGAACTAGCAGTAAGACCGGTACGATTCCAAAAAACTTAATTATGGAATAACTCGCCCACATAACCAAAAATTTAAAACGACACAAACAAAGAAACAGGCTATGAAAAAGGACACGAAACACGGAAAGGAAACAGAAAATAAAGTGATAGGAATAGGAATTTGGAACATAAACACACTAACAGGGAAGGAGATAGAAATAACTGAAGAAATGGATAACAATAGCATACAAATTTTAGGGCTAAGCGAAACCAAGAAAAAAGGAGAAGGAAGCTCATACCTAACTAACAATCACATTTTATACTACTCGGGAGTGAGACCAGAACAAAGAGCAAAGGAAGGAGTAGGAATAATAGTCACAGAGGAAATAAACAAAAGAATAACGGACTTTAAGGCAATTAACTCGAGAATTTTAGCAATTAGCATAAAACTGGAAGAAACAATCAACATTATACAAATCTATGGACCAATAGAAGGAACAACAGAAGAAGAAATGACAGATTTCTACATAAACTTACAACAAATACTAGACGAACTGAAAGAGGAAAACGAGAAGACAATAATAATGGGAGACTGGAACAGTAGAATAGGCAAAGACCATAATAGAGGAATGGGATGCATGGGAATACATGGGGAAGAAACACTAAATAGAAATGGAATAAAAATGATTGACTTCTGTAAAGAGAACGACCTAATAATAGGAAACACAATGTGGGAACAACCAATAGAAGACAAATACACTTTTGTGGCAGAAGAACGAAACGCGAGAAGTATGATAGATTATATAACATATACACAAGACCTGACAGAGAAAATTCAAAAAATCGAAACGATAAAAGAAGCAGAGCTAGGAACACAACATAGACTAGTAAGAGCAAACACCAACTAGAATAAACAACAACGACGAAACAAAGAAGTATAGTAGTTTAGCGATATATAAGCTAAAAAAGATGGAGAACAAAGAAAAGTATCAAAAGGCAACGGATATAGAATTCCAGCAACTGGAGAGCGGAAAAACAGATTGGACTTTAGAAGAAAAATGGATAATATTTAAAGAGACACTGCTGAAGATAACAGAGAATATATGTGGGAAGAGGAAATATAATAAACATGTTAAAAGGACGAGATGGTGGAATAACGACATTCAAAGACAGACAAAAGAAAAGAAAATGGCATGGAAGCAATATATACAAACAAAAACGCAGAACGACAAAGAAGAATACAACCGAAAGAGAAACACAGTGAAAAACGCAATCAAAACAGCAAAAAAAGAAGCCTGGAAGGAATTTGGAGAAGAGATAACAGAAATACATAAAACAGACTACAGAAAATTCTGGACGAGAATAAAAAGATTAAGGGGGGATAAAAGGAAAGAAATAAAAGCAATAAAAAACAATCATGGTCAAACACAAACAGATACAAAAGAAATACTAGAAACGTGGAAAGAGCACTACACAAATAAGTATAACACGACAGTGCCAGAGGATATAATAGTAAGAGAAGAACAAGCGGAACAGCAACAAAAAATTAAAAGAGAAGAGATCGTAGATGCAATACAAAAAATCAAAACTGGAAAAGCAAGTGGAGAAGACGGCATAGCACCGGAGATGATTAGATGGTTAGGGAGAAAAGGAATAGACTGGATATGGGGTATATGCAACGAAGCATGGGAAAAACAAAAAATCCCGAAGGACTGGGAAAATAATCTGTTAATACCGATATATAAGAAAGGAATACAGACACAATGTGAAAACTACAGACCAATATGCCTAGCCCAAACCAGCTATAAACTTTACACAAAAATCCTAGAAAAAAGATTAAGAGAATATGTGGAACCGAAACTAAGCGAGGAGCAAACAGCTTTTAGACCGAACAGACAGACAAACGACAACATATTTATAATAAGAAATATAATAGAAAGAAAGATAGAAGAAGGAGAAGAACTATATTTAACTTTCATCGACCTAAAAGCAGCTTTCGATACGGTAGATAGGAGGGAAATATGGAAAACCCTGAGGGATCTAGAAGTACCAAGCATGTTAATCAACGCAATAAGAAGCACGTATGAAACGGTTAGAGCAAGAGTGCAAATGGCGAGACAAAGATCAGACGAATTTAAGATGAGGAAAGGAATAAAACAAGGAGACAGCCTAAGCCCTCTACTATTTATCATTATTATGGATAAAATTATTAGACAAACTAAAGAAAAATATAACCAACTGGATATAGTAATAGGGTACAGGAATCTAGAAGTAGTTAAAGTGAGCAGCCTGTTATACGCAGATGACGTGATATTACTAGCAAATAAGAAGGACAAAATGCAAAACTTAGTAAACGCCTGGACTAAAGAAATCGAAAACATGAAAATGGAAATAAATATAAACAAAACAAAAACTATGATTGTGAATGAAAAACAAAAAGACACACAGATGGACAAAGAAATTAAATGCAAAAATGCAATATTGGAAAGAGTAACAACATACGAATTCTTAGGAAGTATAATAACGGAAGATGGGAAAATGGAAGCTGAATTAATAAACAGAGCTAATAAATCAACAAGATTATACTACTCATTAAACAAAACAATACTAGGGCATAAAGACATAAGCATAGAGGTGAAAAGGAAAGTACATAATATAATAACAATACCAACAATTTCATACGCCTGTGAGAACTGGACACTAAGAAAAAAGACGAAAACAAAATAAATGCTATAGAGATGAAACACCTAAGAAAAATCGCCGGAAAAACTAAATGGGACAGGGAAAGAAATGACAGGATTAGAGAAATAACAGAGCAAGAGCCAATAATGGAAAAAATAAAAAAGAAGCAACTGAACTGGTTCGCACATATAATAAGAATGGAAACAGATAGAATTACAAGAAAAATAATGGAGACGGGAAAGACAAGGAAAAAACTAAGGGGAAGACCAAGAAGAAAATGGATGGATCAAATCAGAGAAATAGGAATGGAAAGAGGAAAAACAGTAGAGGAAATGAGAACCCTAGCAAGAAACAGGAAAGAATGGAAGATTTGGATGCAGGACAAGGAATACACATCCGACGCCTGAAAGGGCATAAGGATTAGCGAAGAAGAAGGTTTATTGCGAATTTAGTGTGTTGCTTCTGTGAGGTAGGTGACTGAGTAGGTACCTACCGAAACTTTGGTATTATATAGGTACCTATATATCCTTGTATTAAAATTAATTTTAACATCCCCTTGATTTTGTTTTCTTTAAGAATCTGGACAACTAATGTTAGCTAACCTAATTCAAGGTATCAATCTGTCAAAAACAAAACTGACAAACACGGCTAAAGGTTAGGTGGTTCTGAACTCGGGTCCTCCTGGAGGCAGCGCCATGCGAAGCACGAAGGCATTGCTTTTTTCTCAAATGAACAGGCCGGAGAGAACCAAAACCAACCACTCTTCACGAAAATCTAGGTCATGATTATAACAAAAAAAATAGACTTAATACAATCAGAGTTTTAAGATACCTACTTAAAATTAAATCAGCCAAGCCATGTCTTCCTAACTCAACAAAATGTTTTATTGTCATATTTGCGTTCATTGTCTTCGGTATTCTAGCCTCTTTACAATTATAATTAAATGGATATACCTTTCCATTAGAATTTTTTGAGAAAATTGCAGAAAAGTAAAGGCTACACTAAAATGTATTACAAATTCAAAAGAAATCGTAATTTCAAAGAAAATTTTCGATGAAGAATATTCAGAGTTCTTCCTCCTAAACGTGTTTCAACCTTGGAGGTTATGTCATCGGTCATCAGCATGAAGAATTTTTTAACTTTCAATGGATGAGTTTTATGTAAACTTAGACGGACTTTCGATCTCGATACATTTCAAAGTGCCTTCATTTCGCATTTTATTCAAGAAAATGCGAAATGAAGGCACTTTGAAATGTATCGAGATCGAAATTTTCTTGAATAAAATGCGAATTCATGTTATCGCTCCTCGTCCTTTGCTGGAAATAGGGGGTGAGGGTGAATCATCCTGTGGCTGTATATGAAAGAAAGGAATTTTTGTTCTATGTTATTTACGTGAAAATCTCACAGCCGTTTTCAAGCCAAGAACAACGAGCGAGCAAGCGAATTCCAACATGAAAATTTTACCAGAGCTTCACTAATCGCCCAATCGAATCCCAGAAAAAAAAGTCACCGAAAAAAAGGCACGGAAAAATAGCCCCCGGAAAAAAAGTCACCGGAAAAAAGGTAACTAGAAAGTAGCATTTTAAGTGTAAGTTATGATTATAATAAATTGAATAAGTAAGTTTAAATTCCAAATTGGTTTTGGTAACTATTTGTGTTCTAAGATTTTACAAATGTAACTGAAGGTATGCGAATGGTTTGAAAAATTTTAAACTACGGTACTTATTCAATTTATTTCTAGTTACTTTTTCTGGTGACTTTTTTTCCGGGTGACTTTCTTTCCAGTGACTTTTCTTTCGGATGACTTTTTTCCGGGTGATTTTTTTTCTGGTAACTTTTTTCCGGTGGCTTTTTTTCCGGGTGACTTTTTCCGGGGGCTTTTTTTCCGTGACTTTTTTCCGGTGACTTTTTTTCCGTTTACGGGCCCAATCTGTATGGGTGATTGTCATGGTAACGGCACAAACTCTGTTATATGATAAGTTGAATACAGAAGTGAAGCCCAATTATAGAAATGTAAAATAAAAATTCACTTGATCTATGTAGTTGTCTAACTGCAAGCTTATTGAACACATTCTGTTTTTTGTGTGAGGTTAAGTATAGTACTTTATTCTTTGCATATTGCAACTGCATTGTGGCTGTTGCTTAATTAGTTGATTTCCTTAAAATAGGAAAATGGCCAAAATCTGATCTAATTTGTGTTTTATTAGAAACTACTTTTGTTATTAATTAATCCTTATCCCTCTACCTGGACTAGTTTTCAAAAAAATATGGCAAATAATAATAGTGTCAGAAGAGGATATACAAGTACCTAGGTACCTACTATATTTAAAAAATTTTAGTACTACTTATAATGTATATTCGTAGTTGTTACTTGATGTTTTTGTTGGCATTGTCATTATTCTTATGAAAGGGACTGTGTTGGTATGTTTCAATCCCTTTATTAAAAATTAATTTCAAGCAGAGGGTGGGTGAAGGCGGTCTGTCTGCCCGTACTTTCTGTTTCGATATGTTGATCTCAAGAAATTTACCAATATTTTGAGTCACGAGCATGGATGGTCACGAGCCGCCACTGATATGTCAAACAGTGTTGCGTTGTTAATTTATTAATAACGGCAAATGGATATTATTATTACGACTGTTTAATTAATCTGTTGTCTATCAATGGCTGACCAATAAAATCGACAGAATTGTTATTTCAAAGCCAATGAAAATGAATTGTAGTGGATATTGTACTAAGTAGCACTTAATTGCACCTTACTATTATAGTATCTACTACTAAGGTGAATATTTTAAACAACGAAAATTTTTTATGACAGTGATGTTTACAAAAGTTGTTTTTTAACCAAATTAAATGTACAACTTGAAAAATTTACATTCTTACAGTTTTGTAACCAAATTTTAAACATTATTAATTTTAAACATAGCTTTGATTCACTGAATAGTCTTCCAAATACTATTCGAAGTCAAAGTTTGGCGGATTATTTTTGGGGTGGCGTCCTATTTGACACCAGACGTAATAGACATTCGCAATATACCTACTACCCCAAAAATAGTCGACATAACTTTGACTACTTGTAGTATTGCACAGTGGCGGCTCCTCCATTAGGTCAATTGGTCAATGACCTCCCCAGGAAAATTGCACATTGATAAACTGTTAATTAATGAAATCAGAACATAAATAATAAATATTTAATTCAAAGTTTTCCAACTCTTATTTTAGTAAGATATCATTTTACCCAATCGTGCCTGAATATAAAATCTCGGCTGCTTGCATGTGTCATAGTTGATACAATTCGAGTAGTACTGCTACTGTTTGGGTCAATTCTGGATCCAGCCTCGTCGTTCACTTTAGCACACACGTACGTGTTTATGCGGTAGATAGGAATTACAATACTCCAGAGTGAAACGGACAGCCTCGAATTTCGTTTGACTTAGTACAAGATTTTTTTACAATAGCTTAAAGTTGGGCTGAGAGCCGGACCGTCTCGGGTAATAGTATTAATATATTCATTTTGCGTTCATTAAAGAGTAATTCGTTTTCAGTCACACTTTTTGGTGTAATTTTTTTTCGGATATACGATAAAAAAATACCTTAATTAAGATAGACGAATTGATCTTAAATATAAATCCCTTTAAGTTTAAGGTAAGAATAAAGTTTTTTCGTTTTTGTATTTTGTTTATATTTTGTTTTTTAAAATGACCTCCCTTTATGATTGACCACCGGCCGCCACTGGTATTGCATATGACTATTATCTGAGCTTTTCATTTTTTTAATGCAAGATGCGAAAAAATAAAAATAAGGAATTAGTACATTGCTGTAAGTATTGTAGAACCAAAGTGTAAATTATAATTGCAATGATTGCAATTCTTAAAAAGTTCTAAGACTTTTCGTTGTTAAGAAAAACATTTATATAGTTAACAGATTTGACTACAATATATTTGAATTATCGTAGCAATAATAACGTAGTATCACGTGTCTGCGTTTGGATTCAATGTTCATGGGATCAAATCACTCAGAACTCATGTTAGTAATATTGTCATGTCATTTACTGCAGAATGAAGCACATCTTCTCGGGTCGATAGTGAAACTGCAAGATTTATGTGAAAACCAAATATGGCACGATAATCCCTTTTGGAGGTCGGATTTCTGTCAAATAGGCAAAATTCTTAGTTAGGGTGTCCAATAAAAAGCAGACAACTTAAGTGCAGGAAATTCCGGGGATTAGCACACTCATTACAATCAGAAGTCAATAAGATTTTCTCGTAGTCAGAGAAGCAACAAGCGTCACTGGAAACTTTCTTCAACAAATACTTTTTTCTGTGGATTATAGTAGTTACCTATATGGATTGTAGGAGTAGAATAGTATATTGTCTTATTAGGATCAGAAGTGCAACTGTTTACAGTAGTTTAGACCATGTTTTTAAAGTTTAGTGGACAAGCGTTAGCGAGTCCGGTAATTACAGAGGAAGCCTGAAAAGGCACTTCTGATCCGAATAAAACATGCTATTTTTTCTTCAAACGTAGAAAATGCATGTGTAATTTAAAAAATACTAGAAATTTAAAAACTACAAAGATGACAGAACCAAATTCACTAATTAATAAAACTTTTCTGCAATTATTGCCTGAGCGGCAGTAAAGATTTTGCACCAATCACTAACCTCTATTTACTTCTGTTGCCGCTCATGAGTGGCACTGAAGTAAAATAATAGTTTGTGATTGGTGCAAAATTTACTTTTAATGCCGTTCAGGCAACAACTGCAGAAAAGTCAAACTTTAACTGTTTCTATAGAGTTCGGAAACATCTAGTTTCCCTGAGGTTTGAAATGTTATATGCAACTTGAGATGTTTGTCCTCTCCTGGACTTTTGTTAGTCAGTCCTCAACTAGTAAATCATACTTACCTACATCCTTTGTAGCATAAATAACTATTTATTAATAACTCTAATTTTCTACTAAACTAACACTTCTATTTATTTTTCAATCACTTTGACTGTTCTCGAAAATGTTATTGTAAAGGATGTCTGCGGTTTTTTTTTTATTAAAATCGAATATTAATTGTGCAACGCATATCGGGACAGAAACGTGCTTGAAGGCAATTCTTCCCAGTAGTGTCCTAGACATGCTGCTGGGTCGGCGAGCAGCGGTGTACGGACGTCGAGATAAGCACGGTACCGTAGATTTGGGTGGCTTGGGACGATTTTCAACTTTAATTAATTGTGGAGGAAAAATTTTAAATGTTTCTTTGCAATCAATTACACCATACCATGCCAAATGACAAGGGCTATCGACTGTCATAAGGTACATGACATAGTAACCTCCAATTAAGGAAAAAAAAAATAAAAAATGTCTGTCCCAAGTCACCTCACGTTTTGGGTGACTTGGGACGACTATAGTTTTGCATGCTTTTCTCATCTGATCCACTCGCTGAGGTGACTTGGGACAAAGATAACGATTTAGAAATCTATTTGAGAGAAGATAAAACCCGGTAGTATATGGAAAAGTACACAAAAATCCGTAATTAAGTAACATTTATTAATTTTAAACATACAAATAAACAGACTTCCTACAAAACGTTATAATAAGTCGAACAAAGAAAATAAAACTGAATTTTTACTTGCTGGCATATAAGTATAGCTGCAAAACAGCTTTGTTAAATATACATGCTCCCCTTCTTAGTATTATTGGAGGCGGTAATGTTGTTAGAAATTCATTTTCTTCGATGTCTCCTTCGTCTGGAAGGTCGGGATAAATAAATGCATCTTTTATTTTTGAACTTGCTTTGAGATACGAACAACGGTGTGGATTTTTTTCAATGACTTTTCCAATAAATCGCTGATTTCTTCCCTTAACAGACTTAAGTTCAACTATCACAAAGTCATCTATTTCTAATTCTTGGTAGGTTTTCTTATCAGGTTCTGGTTGTAGAATTTCATTATTGGTCACAGTCATCTGTGTTTTGGATAATTCTCCATCATGATCACTTCTAGAGTCACTGTCAGAGAGTTGATGTGTTTTGGCGGCGGGCAGTTTTCTCTTTTTCTTCGCCTGCGGTTTTTTTGACGGCGCCGCCTTTTCTACTTCAGTTACTTTGACGTCTTCTAAAGAAATGCTTTGTCCCGCTGGCACGTTCAGTTTTTTCTTTCTCTTACGTGTTTTAGGAGCTGTAGAACCATTTTCTTCTTTTTTGTTTCCATATCGAGCTTCTTGAAATAGGTCCTTTAATGTCTCGGCAATATTTGTTGCAGCGGCATTGTTAGTCACATCTTGTTTCGGCAGCTTCTGTAACACAGCATCACGATCAATGGGAACTAATCCTGTGGTTTTAAATCCCGCTATGATGTTATCTGCCTGATTTGCTCCAACTTTTTCAAGTGTCTGGCGGAGAAGACTAGGAAATATATCTTTTCTTATTGGACCTCGATTTTTCTTCTTCCAAACCTTCAACACTTTTCGCCAGGCTCCCTTTATAGGTCGGAAGCAGCTCACGTCTAAAGGTTGGCAGAGGTGAGTACTATTGGGCGGTAAAAGGACGAATCTAATATCATTTGCTTTACATTCTTGTAAAACTTTAAGCGAAATATGACTAGCAAGATTGTCGCCCAATAGTACACTTGGACCATTGCATTTTTTGAGGTAAGGTAAAGCCACTGACAGAAACCAATCTTCAAAGAGAGTCTGATCAAACCAACCGGATTTACTCCGGTTGTATCGAGCATTTTCCGGACCTCGTTCCATCCACGTGCTCCAAATATGATCTGCTTTGTAGACGATGTAAGGAGGTAATGTAACACCAGATGCGCTTACGCAAAACATTACAGAAGTGTTGGTTTTGGTTGAATCCATCACTCTTTCAGCGTGCTTCGCTTTCTTTCTAACAATCACTTTATTCCGACCAGGGTCGTCTACAAACCCACTTTCATCATAATTTAGTACATTCTCTGGTGGAATGTCTTTCAATGAAATAGATAAATTGTCGAAATATTCATTAAGTATATCTACTGAAACCGCGGCCCTGTTTCTTTTAATATTTTCTGACAGGCGTAAGCTTAAATTATTGTGCCTGCTAATAAATCCATAATACCAGCTGTTTCCCGGCCTGTTATGCCGAAATTTTTTAATAGTCTTGCCTTGCCTGTTCAAATAACCTTCTACCAAATCTTTGATATCACTTCGTTCCAAAGGAAACCCCCAATCACTTGCAAGTACGACTGCTTCAGAAATAAGATTCTCCTCTTCTTCTGTCAGAATTGTTTGACCTCCAGCAGTTTTCTTATGTTTATTATTGTATTTTCTTTCCAATGTGGATTTGGGGATACCATACTTATGGCTGGCCGCTCTGTATGTTAAATCAGACCTTTCAATATCAGCGAGTGCGATCTGGAGAGTTTCGTCGGTGAAGTCGCGGTATTTGCGACTTCCCACCGCCCTCTTGTATTTATTGGGCATGTCCCAAATCACCCTACAAACTACAAGAAAACATAAAACACTTCGCCAACTTAAAATGTGAGGTTATGTTTTTGTGTTACACTATGATATCTTTTTAGAACACAACAGGCATCTCAAAAAAAAATACCCGGAGTCCACATTTCAAATAGGCTCTCGTGGCCACTAAGAAGTATAACGTCAATAAAAAGGGCCCATATTTACTTACCGTTGCCTATTAATTTTTACACGAGCACGATAAGATCTTTTCAACAACCGCCTGCAGTGTGGGGTGCTTTAACATCTTACCGACAACTTCCATAGATTTTGGAAGTTCTGCTATTCACTGGTAGGTAGCAGCCCGCCCTCAAGCAAACTGAATCAGTTCGTCCCAAATCACCCGCCCGTCCCAAGCCACCCAAATCTACGGTACCCTTCATAACCCGTACTACCGCCAAACACTCTTGCTTGTTAGAGTGATAATATTGTTCGGCAGGTGCGTACTTTTTGCTAGCGTATGAAATCACATCTGGACACGGGACACCTCGTTCTCTATCCGTACGGGTACGGGCTTAATAAGGCCTTGGCTACAGTGCACTTTGCCAGGCCAGATCCGATCAGATCAGACCAGACCAGACACCGACAGTTTAAACAAACTCGCGTTGTTAAATGAGAGTGGCTACACTGCGCCCGTCCAGATCAGACCAGACCAGATCGGATCCAGACCGAACAATTTGGTATGATTTGTCTGGACCAGTCCGCCGGAATCCAGCCAGACTTATCCGAATGCGCATGCTCACATACGTGTTTGACGTTGTTGTATACAGGTACGAACGGACAGAGCGTGTAGTAAACCCAAGTGTTTGTTTATTTCTTGTGGTGATTGAGTGAGGTTTTAATTACAAGAAGATGAACAAATATTCAAAAAACTTTTGAAGATGATCTTTCAATTTCAAGCAAAATTTGTAAATATTTCCTTCTTCCTTATTTTTATAAATCTCATGCACCCAAAACCGCCTAGTATTTTGGAATTGGTATGCATTTTCACGAAGGATAAATTCCCATTCTTCTTCGGACTCTGAGGAGGACTGTTCGAAAACCAATTTTCGACACACCAAAAATAAAGCTTATAACTAACCATACAAATTGTCTCCAAGCACAAATTTTCTATCTTTAACAATAAAAACGTTATTCGGGTGTCTCGTTATTTTATTTACACACTGTATAAAATTTATTATTGTACTTAAAGAGACGGTAAATGGTCAGTTGTACGACCTGTCGTACTGCAGGTTTGATAGTTAGTAGGCAAAAACTTGTAGTACGACGCGTCGTACGACCGATCGTTGGATTTACACAACTTAGACCATTACCTTCAACAAATGATAATTTCCGTTACTATTTCGTAGCAGATGAAGCCTTTCCGCTTAAAAATTATCTAATGAGACCTTATTCAAAACGCACATTAGACAATCGGAAAAGAGTTTTTAACTACCGCTTGTCAAGAGGGCGCAAAAGTGTTGAATGTGCATTTGGGATGTTGGTATCTAAATTTCGTCTGTTTGAAGGGCCAATTTGCTGTAGCGAAGAAACCATAAATTCTGTAATCAAAGCAACATGTGTTTTGCACAATTTCATTCGGATAAAGCAGGGTAAATACATCCAACCAACGGAATTTGATGCAAATCAGGATCAAGTAGCAGTTCCAATTAATGACACGCCACAACCCCAAATTAATCCGAACTATTCCGAAGCACAAAATATCAGAGAGAAGCTTTGTGATTATTTCATTACACCTGCTGGGGCTATACCGTATCAATGGAATCACAATGTTTAACCAATATATTAACTGCTTGCTTCAAAAAATACCTTTAATCCTGTATTTAGTAAACTAGATAGATATAATTTATAATAAAATAACTTACCAGGTTCGCACATTATTTTAGAAATTTCTCCCCAGGCCTTTTCCTTGAAGTCGACACGTGTGTAACTTAATTTTGTCAAATCGTATAAGCATCTGTGTGCTTCTACGAGGGCCACAAAATTTAATGTTTTTGCTGTTTCGTCCGTCATGACAGCAGTTGTTGCCAACCGACGCGGTATGCAGAGCAACCAATTAGCAACTGGTTGCGTTGCAGTTGCGTTGCCGTTGAGTAGGTGGGAACACTCGTATTTAAATATTAGCGCCGAGTCGCTTTGCAGTTGCGTTGCAGTTGCGTTGTGGTCGCCGGTTGCTTTGGTGAGAACAGCCGCTAAGGGGCCGTTCTCACCAAAGCAACCGGCGACCGCAAAGCAACTGCAACGCAACCGCAACTTTAGTTGCGTTGCTGGGCTGTTCTCACCAAAGCAACTGGCAACGGCAACGCAACTGCAACGCGACCGCAACTTTAGTTGCGTTCCTCTTGTGTTCTCACTGAAATCAACTGTTTTGAAGTCTCTTGTTGAGGTAGTCCTGAACAAAATGTCGTCCTCGTCAGATGAAAATACGGCCGCTGCATACTTGCCAGTGAATAAGCGTAAAAAAAACATACCGAAAATTTTGGGTTAACCCTTTTTATACCACAAATTTGGGACATAGTTTTTATATAGTGGCGCAGGAATTGAATAATGATCCTGTTAAAATCATATAAGCATCTGTGTGCTTCAACGAGGGTCACAAAATTTAAAGTTTTTGCTGTTTCGTCCGTCATGACAGCAGTTCTTGCCAGCGACGCGGTATGCAACGCAACCAGTTAGCAACTGGTTGCGTTGCAGTTGCGTTGCCGTTTAGTAGGTGGGAACACGCGTATTTAAATATTAGCGCCGAGTCGCTTTGCGGTTGCGTTGCAGTTGCGTTGCGGTCGCCGGTTGCTTTGGTGAGAACAGCCCCTAATATTGACCTAACTAACGAGTGATACAAAAATTGTATTGGTGGGATTGTTTGAAACATGCTGGTATTCCTTATAACTATAAGAAATATAGGTACATACTCCCGAGTCCTTTGTATAATCTTAGTAGGATCGTTTCCATTTATTCGGGTCCATATTAAGAGTTAAAACCACTATCGTGTCACGTATTTTCGGATGCACTACATCAGTACTCAGAAATACGCGATACGAACCAGCGTTAATATGAACTTCATATTTGGCAGAAACCAACAATACTCGTCAAATACATGATTGTGCTATGCAATAGACTTTTTCTTTCTAATTCGTTCACAATAGCTTCATTGTGACATTGAAAACTTCACAAAACTGTTTCATAATAGAGGCTATTGTAAAACTGTGTTTGGTAAAATTTTAGTTCTTAAAAGTGTTCTCAAATTATCAAAAGTTATCAACATCAAATATCAATGGCATGCAGTTCCTCTTCTACATAGGTTAAAATAAACACAGAAATTATAAATACCTACCTGAACTTTTATTTGCATTCGCTCCATTGAAGCACTCATGCTACAATGGACCCTCTTATTACACTTTTGTATAATAATATACTATTAAACCATTGGCCTTATCACATATGTTCGGTTGTTACGGTACGCCAGTACCCAAACCACACAAGGAACGTTTATTCTAATGATACAAAATTACATTCGTGTTTTGGTAAAACGATTCACTAATCTTTCTTCCTCGTTATGCAACACACAAATCAGTGGGGTACCTGTGGTTGCACCACAATCAATATGTTTCTAGCCTGGAAGAAAACACAGAAATTCTAAAAGAATCAATAACAACATTCGAAAAGCAATTTCAAGTTTTTCAAAATATTCGAAGATCAATATACATAAATGTAACAATTCTATGGATGGAGCGACAACAGTTAAAGTTTTAAAGAGAGTGATAGCTATAAATTATAATCGACTTTCGACTACGCTAAACTGCAAACGAGTAGGCGAAATGTACCAGCGTCATACAGGTTGACGAGCGGATGGCGTAATTACTATCTATACTGTTACACAGAACCACATTGCTCTGTACAGCAGTATGATTAAGAATTATAAAACGCTCAGTTTTGTTTCTAAACTATACTACTACGCAGCGCTTAGTCGTTCTGTATGGTAGTATACTCATGTATTATATACACAAGTCCACTGGGTAAAAATAATTCTTAAACTGCAACTAACCTGAAGCAAAGACTTTGCAAAGACTAGTGTGAGGCGCCCCTCGAACTTTAGGTTAGTTGCAGTTTGAGAATTAATTTTTACAAAAACATACAGAACGACTAAGCGCTGCGTAGTAGTATAATTTAGAAACAAAACTGAGCGTTTTATAATTCTTAATCATACTGCTGTACAGAGCAATGAGGTTCTGTGTAACAGTACCTATAGATAGTAATTACGCGAGCGGATGCTATGAGCGGATGCGTCTTGAGGTAGTGAATACGTCCACGGGGGCGGTTGCCATGCGCGCTCGTGCAGGTCATTGTAAGATTTGACTAAGATAAAACCCCTACCGATGCGTTGGTAGCGCTGTCAACAACCGTATCAGGTAAAAACATCCCTGGATAAAAAACCCTCGAAAAAAATCCCATAAACATCCCCTGACAAAAAATTCCCGGAAAAGAAATCCCTTGGAAAAAAAATCTCCTGAAAAAGAATCCCCGGAAACGAAATCCCTTGGAAAAAACATCCCCTGGAATAAACATCCCCGGACAAAATATCCCTGAAAAAAATCCCCCTTTCGTTTTTGGTATTCAACAGAATAGTTCTCGACCTCAAGACAGTCTCTGGAAATTACTTGAATGCGTAGCGCGACAAACGAGATACATTTTGCATTCAATTATATAATAATATATAGGGGGTTTAATTTAAAATAACTAAGTTGCTTATTGTACTGTGAAAGCAAACACCCTGTATACGTAATATAAATTTAGGAGACTGCAAATCTATATACTGAACAACTTATATGTTTAAACTTTTGTCATATTTTGACTAATAAAGGAGCTATAGGAGCATCAATTTCCGATTTTCAAAACTTCGTAGAGGGCGCCACAGTGAAATTCTAGCATTCATAAAAAAAAATACCAAACTGCATAAGTGTAAAAAATTTAAACAAAACGGTCTGGCCTTTTTTTTGTAATAATTTTTCAAAACTTTCATAATATTTGGAAGAGCGCCGCGCCGCTGCCGCGCCGTTTACTAAATAAATTTTGCTTTATAGTATAGTACCGCCAAAGGGCTTTCCAACAAGTTGTTGCCGAACCTGAGCAGACAACTGGTTTTTGAGTTGTGGGTCAGATTTCCAAAATTCTGCTTCTGAAAAAAATACTACCAAAGAAACATCAACTTCCGCTTCCAGTTTCGGATTTTTTTGAAACGCTTATTTTGCCGATGAATTTTTGATATACCCCTTCATTTCAAATTTCATCAAAATCGGTTCATTAGTTTTTGCGTTAGAGGCGTTACATACGCATACACCCACCACAGACATTTTTTTCTAAACCACTGTTTTGGGTCCTGGAGGTTCAAAACACGTATTTCCGCGAAAATCTGAATTTCGAAAATTTACTGATATCAATTCTCCTTTTGTACCTAAGTGAATTATTCTCAAGGGTTATACTTATTTCAGGCGACGTTTTTTTCAAGGGATTTCTTTTCCGTGGCTTTTTTGTTCGAGGATGTATTTTCCAAGGGATTTCTTTTCCGTGACTTTTTTGTTCGGGGATGTATTTTCCAAGGGATTTCTTTTCGGGGTTTTTTGTCCGGTGATGTTTATTCCAGGGCATTTTTTCCCAAGGGATTTCTATTCCGGGGATTTTTCCGAGGATGTTTATTCCAGGGGATTTTTTCCGGGCTTTTCTTTCCGGGGCTTTTTTTTTCTGGTATATTTTTACCTAGAGCGTCTATAGATTCGTCTGTGACGTCACAAACGAGATAAGAATTGTCGCGTACAATCACCGTTAGTGGCGTTGCATGTTATAAATATCTCTGGAAATATCATGGCGACTTTATTTAACATAGCTTACGCTATATACGGCCACTTCAATGAACAAATTGTCAGTGTTGAATTGATTCTGTGACAATTCTGTACAGTAGCGACACTGTGGTGACTTTTTTCAGTATGGTGAAGGTGAACTATTACCGGCGATAGCTACCAAATGCAGCAGAAACACAGCAACCTCTCACGGAATTGCTCACGGAACTCCTTAGAGGATGTGGTAAAAAGAACGCCAATATTATTTGGAACTAAAACGCAAGAGAAGCCTTTCACTGCTATTTTAACTTTTCCACAGCCTGGTAGCAAACTCAGCATAGCTGTTGACATTTCCAACATAGCAGTAGGTGGTGTGCTACAACAAGGTATTGATTGCAAACCGATTTCCTTCTTTTCTCTTAAACTTACACCAGCAGAAAAAAAGTACACTGCTTATGACAGGAAGCTCCTCGTAATATATAAAGGAATCCGACACTTTCGCCATTTTCTAGAAGGTCATGATTTCATGATTTTCACAGATCACCGACCACTGGCCTATGCCTTCTATCAAAAATCAGAAAAATGTTGTCCTCGTCAATTGGACTTAATTTCCCAATTTACAACAAATGTACATTATATGAAAGGAAGTGAAAATGCACCGGCAATGCATTGTCAGGCATTGGAAGCATAACTAAATCGGAATTCGACTCTGCATCGCTTCAAAAAAGCCATTCCAAATCTTGCTTACAGCTACCTCAATTTCTATCCTGTTCATGTCTTTATATATTTATTCAAGAAATTGTCTCTAAACAACCATTATTTCCAGATCTGCGCCAAAAGCATAATTTGTTAAAAGCTGTGCATGTTCGGAAGTCTGCTGAGTTGACACCGAAGGTCCACAAATTGTACAAAATAGCCAGGGGGTTGAGACAAACTGCCAGGCGTCTCGATTTTTCTAATGCCACTACCAAACAAAGGTTGAAAGAAGCTATCGAGTTCACAGAATCTCCAGAATTTATTGCTGCAAAAGTTAATAAAGTTTGTTAACCTTAAATTGTAATCGAAAAGGTAGTGATAACAGGCCGTGACCTCCGAGGAGTCGATTCGGGAAACGGCTCTGTAAACGGAAAGCAGTACACAAGGCAGCAAACTTCAGGGGACATGACCACAGAAGGAAATATGTCACTTGGTAGGAAACCCCCGCGGTACTACGGAGAGAGCGAGGAGTCCGCAAGCGAAGATTCAAAGAGAAAAGCAGAAGATGAATTGAAAAATTTTGGTAAATCCAAGAAGGTAGTCAGAACACCTGATCAAATAAGCAACATGGGTAGGAATGGAAATAACGGTAACGATGATCTGAAAATCATGCTCAGAGAAGTGATGGGAAATATAAAAGACTTGCGAAAAGACCAAAAAGAACACCAAAAGGAAATCCAGAAAATGCGAGAAGAATTGGCAGAACTGAAATTGGAACAACATAACTATTATGAAGAAGTGAAAACATTAAAACAGGAAAACAGCGAAATGAAACTGAAACTAGAAACTATAAGTAAAGAACTCGAACGGTTAGATACAGTTGAATATAATTTTGAACGCCTGGAGAGAGAAAAACACAAGGAAAATCGCTTGATATCGGGACTAAACATAGCTGCAAATGGAAATGAGGAGATGAAAACCCAAATGGAATCCTTTCTAAGAGAAAACCTGAATATAGAAATGAAACTCGGCTCGGCCAGCAAAGTTAGCGATAAATATTTCATATTAACCACCGCAAGTCTACACGAAAAAATTGAAGTGCTAAAAAACAAAAGCAAATTGAGAAACACAGATAATCACAAGCAGGTATTTATAAGCAATGACCTTACGTTAAAGGAGAGAGATATGCAGAGCAAAATAAGGAAAATAGCGATGGAGGAAAGAAAGGCAGGAAAATCAGCAAGAACTGGATAACAAAAACTAGTGACGAATGGCCAACTTTGGAAATGGAATGAAAATAAAGAGGATCTGGTAATGGTTAATACTAAAGAAGTTCCACACCACCAAAGACAGACAAAAAACGAGTAGCCTACATGATATCGGAAAAAGACACATATACCGACACGGCAATGGAAAAGGCAAGAACGAATAAATGGCAGACGAAAAAGGGAAAAGAGGAAAATAACAAATGGACAAACACAGACCCTAAAACACAACCAGACTTGAAAAAAGTTAATGAATGAAAAATATGGAAGCTTGGAACGTGGAATGTACGAAGTATAAATGGAAAGGAGCAAGAACTGATAGATGATTTTGAAAATGCGAAATTAGATATTTTGGCAGTTTGCGAAACAAAGAAAAAGGGAAAAGGAGTCAAAGGAATGGAAAAAGGACACATACTACTTTTCAGTGGAGTTGAACAGAATCACAGAGCTAAAAAAGGACTTGGGTGTGTAATAAAAAAGGAATGCATACAATATATCAGAAAATGGACATTTAGGTATATCAGAGAGGATCATGAAAATAGAAGCCCAATTAGATGACAAAAACAACACAACCATAATTATAGTGTATGGACCTAGCGAGGACGAAAAGGCAGCCACAAAGGATGAATTTTGGGAAGGCTTCAATGAGATCATCGAAGAGGCAAGAGACAGAATGATAATCTTAGGAGATCTAAATAGTAGAGTGGGAAAAAGAGGAAATGGGGACTCACAGATATTAGGCCCACATGGAGAAAATGTTAGAAACAACAATAGTAACCGGCTAATAAATTGCTGCAGGCAAAACAACCTAATTATAGCAAATTCATTCTACAAACATAAAGATATAGGTACACAAGTATATACAAGAGAAGTTAAAAGCAGAAATGAAAAATCAGTCATAGATTACATTTTAGTAAACAAAACATATAGCAAAGAAGTGTTAGATGTAAGAGTGGATAGGGGTCCAGAAATATACAGCGACCATTACTTAGAAGTCAAACGAGGTAATCAAAGCCTACAGGCTTGCAGACAAAGAAATTGCTGAAAAATATAAACACAGTGTGGAAATAAGAGCTGAGCAAGGTAAAGAAAGGTGGATACATAAAAATACAGAACAACTTTGGAGATCATTTAAGGAAATCATTTTATCGAAGGCAAAAGAAGCATGCGGAACGACAGTTGTTGACAAAAACCGGAAGGAAACGAAATGGTGAAGTAATGAGATTAAACAAGTACAAGTGAAGAAGAGGAAATGGAAAGAGTACCTAAAAATAAAACCGACGAAAGTTACTCGGAATACAAACAACAACGCACAAAGACGAAGGATATAATATTGCAAGCAAAAAGACAATCATGGGAAGAATTTGGAAGAAAAATGGAAGAGGATAGCAAATCAAATCAAAAACTATTTTTCAAAGTATTGAAAAATTTAAGAAATGAAAAGAATAGTCAACACGAGATAAAACAGATGAAAGACAAAAAAGGAAACATACTAACGAACGAAGAAGAGATGATGAGGAGATGGAAAGAGTATTTCCAAGAGCTACTTTACGTAGAAGGAGACGATAGTAATGAAGCCCACGAAAGCATAGAGCTAACACAAATGGCAGAGGAAGATGATGAAATAATAAATATAGAAGTGACAGAAATAATAAAATCGATAAAGAATGGGAAATCGGCTGGACATAATAAGATAGCGCCTGAAATGCTGAAACACCTTGGACACAGTGGAAAAGAAATGTTAACAGAAATCTTTAGAAGAGCATGGAATGAAGGAATAGTACCAGAAGACTGGAAAGTTGGAGTTGTAATACCGTTATACAAAAACAAAGGTGATAGCAGAGAATGCGGAAATTACAAAGGCATTACGTTGCTAAGTATTGCAGCAAAAATATACGAAAAGATATTTGATAAAAGACTAAGAAACGTAATCAAAGACCAACTAGAGGAAGCCCAAAGTGGTTTCAGGAAGGGGCGTAGCACCAAAGACTACGTTTTTACCATAAAACAACTTATTGAGAAAACCAGAATAAAGAAAGGTGAATTATACTTGGCATTCTTCGATTTAGAAAAGGCATTCAATAGGGTTCCTCAAAAGTTAGTTTGGGAAAGCCTGGAACGAAGAGGCATCAATCAAAAGCTACGGAGAAGTATAGCAAGTTTATACGAAAACAACAGGAATTATATTAGAAAATACAATATGCAGTCGGAGGAATTTAAAGTCAATGATGGTCTAAGGCAAGGAGGTGTGTTAAGCCCAACGCTATTCATCACAATTATGGATGATGCTTTTGCCGACGACATGATGATTGGAGCTACAAGTGAAAAAGAACTCAAAAGAAGCTTAGAAATTTGGGACCAAGAACTAACAAAGAGAAGGATGAAGCCAAACAGTAATAAAACAAAGATCATGGTAATAGGAAACCAAAACAAGCAAACAAGCATTGTGCTAAATGGGGAACGCATAGAACAAGTTGAAACGTTCAAGTACCTAGGTATATGGTTAGATAATGAAGGTAGTATGAAATACGAGTTAAATGAAAGAATCGCAAATGCGTCTAAGCTATACTATGCACTAACAAACTCATTCCTAGGCAAAACAGAAATTTGTAGAAGAGCAAAGATGGCAGTATATAAAACAGTTTTTAGACCTATTTTGAGCTACGGTGGCGAAAGCTGGGTGTTATCAAATGCACAAAGAAACAGACTACAGGCCATGGAAATGAAGTACCTAAGAAGAGTGAAAGGCATAACACGCAGAGATAGAGTAAGAAACGAAACTGTTAGGACAGAATTAGAAGTGGAGTCGCTGAATGACAGACTGGACATTCAAAGGCTGAAATGGTTTGGACACCTTAGGAGAATGAAGGACAGCAGACCAGTGAAAGCAGTATGGGAAGCCAAGGTGCAAAAGTGTAAATCAAGAGGAAGACCAAGGAAGACCTGGAATGACGAAGTGGCGGCCATACTTAAAAGGCGAGAAGTAAGCTGGGAAGAGGCAAGAAAAACGGTGGTAAACAAGAGAAAGTGGACGAGATTTGTATATGTAGTTTAAACTGTGATATGTTAAATTTTGCTAGGAACTAACCTTACACCCTAAGGGTAGATAGGTTTTTGGTGATATATATAATAAATAAAGTACCATTCGCATGTGTATTGAATCGGGTTGTTTTAACTTTTAAACAGCCTGAAGCAAAATGGAAGGAACCTTTAGATAGGTATTGCTCATTAATGTTTGATGAGATGACGGTAGAAGCCTCTCTCAATTATAATATTAACAAAGATGTTAAAAAAGGCTTTGAGGACTGCGATGAGAGTAGCCACAACATGAAAATTGCAGATCAAGCTATGGTATTTATGGCTCGTTGAGTACGTCGCAAGTGGAAGCAATGGGATGGCAGGGTAAAATTTACTTGGAAAGCTGCAGAACAAATGGGTGTCTGGAAAGACATCATACAGTTGTATGAAGTGGATGTGGGTGACTTTGATACCAAGATGCTTAAGAAACTAACTGACTGTCACGTGTATCCGAAGAAAATAAAAAAGATGAAAGTAAATATGGCAGCCCAGGTGTTCTCATGCCGAGTGTCATCTGTAATTCGAGGTTTGCATCGATTGGGTAAGTGCCAATGTTAATTTTATTAATATTATTTCTCAGCATACTTGCTGCTCTCAGTGTAGCATTTTACAGCTTTGTTTATTTTAGGCAATGGTTGCCTTTCTGCAAGTTCTGGGGGCACTGCAGACTTTTTACTGTTCGTTGATAAACTGTTTGATAGTGTTAACAGGTCACTCATCGATAAGGGTGGGCGATATTCAAATTTGGATATCGATATTCGATATCGAAATTATATCGATATGTCGCCCAGCACTGTTTATATTACACATCGGGGAGTTACTCTCGTTCATAATTTTGGGGTGTTACCACTTTAAATAATTAATATTTTTATTTGCATGATCGCGATCGGGGTTTTTATTTACTTCCGAGCATTGCTCTTATGTACAGTAAGTTGTTTTTACCACCCCGAGGGCTGCTACCTTTCCTTAAATTAAACTCATTTTGGGTAGGTTGTGATCTTAGTATTAAGTTATCTCAAGATGCAAAAAACTATCTTTAATGGAAAATTTTTAACAGCAAATCTTGCCAGTTGTTATTCTTAAAGTCAGCTTTTTAAAGTTTGTATTATCAATTTAAAATCAATCACAGTCTACCCTAAATGAGTTTTACTTTTAAGATGCGGTTGGGATAACAAATAAATAATTAATAATAAATTATAGAAAATTATGCATTTAGCCCTATTTAGAATTAGCAGTTACAACAAACTTAAGTGTATCTATAAAAAATTGAATTTGCGATCAAAAATACTCATTCAGGAAATATACAATTTACCAATATACCGAAATTGATAATTTTTACTTGAAATAAAATAAAAACAAGCAAATAAACACCATTTAAAACTAGACTGTCGTCCTGTAGTAAGGTAGTTCTGATAACTTATTTACTTCAGTTTATTCTTAATAAGTAGTACCTACCTATAACCTACCTGCATATAGAAAGTAAGTAAATAGTAAACCAATATAGTATTTTTTCATATCAATGTTCTAAACATATCAATAAAATGTAATAATGATATTTTGCAGATATCGATATACCGACATATCGAATATCGATATATCGACATATCGGTATATCGATATCTCGATATAGGATATCTGGATATAGGTATCGATATATCGACATATCGATATTTATCGATATATCGCCCAGCAGTACTCATCGAACCTGTCCATGGCAAATTGTAAGGTGTCAAGTCAAGAAAGATTCACCACATACTTATAGACTTTTGGAACGAAACCATAAAGGTGCTGGAAACTGTGAGGTTCTTTAGAGAAGGAAATAAAGAGTTTGTTTATCCTACTATAAAGAACTGGATAGCGACGCTTCGTGGTTTCAAATACATTTGGATGGAACTTAGCAAGGTCGGATTTAAATTCCTATATCCTAGAAGTTTAAATCAGCACCCTGTTGAGAACTTCTTCGGGTGTATTCGGAGCCACGGAGTTAGTAACATAAATCCCACATTCAATGCTTTTGTGTGTTCATTCAAGACCTTGGTGATAAATAATTTTATGTCTGCACATTCGTGCAAACTGTGAAGACGATGACAGCGAAGGTGCAATAAACCCGCTTCAACAATTTATTTATGGCACATCAGATACAGAGGTAGTTGAAAATCACATCTCTTTCTGCAGATAATGAGGACACGGAGGAAACTTTCTGTTTCTCTAAAGGGCCGAATTCTCTTGCCTTAAAAGCACATGCCTATATTGCGGGTTATATGGAAAAAGTGATTCTACGAAAGGTGGGAAGATGTTCTTCCTGCAGAACACAATAAGCACAGAACAGAACGCAGAATATAATAAGCAAAACGTCACTTCCAGAGCATGACCTTATAGAGGCGAGGGTTTATTCCCCAAATGCTCTTCTTCGACCGGACACACAGTTTATTGCATTATTTGGTAAATGCAATGAAATTTTACATAATTATTTCCCAAACATATGTAATAAATCGGGAGTAATACAAACAATATTATCAAAAATATATAAATTTATTACAAACCATTTTCATTGCCACAAACACGATTTGTTTTCTATATTTGTCAATATTTTTTGTAAGTTTTACATTCATATGTGGATAAAAAACGTTAATCATATTCTAAGGGGGAGGGATATGTAAAAAATATTAATGATCCTGTAAACAAATTGCACTAAAGCGCTATAACAAGTTTGAGACAAGAACTCATGGTATTAAGCGGACCAAACAGTTTGTTTAGTTTTATTTATTAGAATACCAAAAATGGTTTTCATAATAATTATACAGTGTGGGTACTTTCAAAACCGAACATAGGAGAATTGCATAGAAACTGACCTTTATAGAGATTCCTGCTCAGAAACATTATGACTGATTTCAAAAATTTAATTGTATTATTAGATGTCAATGTGTGATTTTGTTCTAATAAATGTTTAGCGTAATTTGATTTATGTGTATGTTTGTATTTGTAACAACGGATATGTTCTTTTTGCCTGATACTGAAATTTCTGCTTGTTTGACCTATATAGACGAAATTACAATGTGAACAATTTAATTTATAAATACCTGATTTTAGCAAATCATTAGTTTTATCTTTAGCGTTGAAAAGAGTGTATAGAATCTTTTTATTTGTTTTGAAAGTAACTTTATATTTATTTGTATTATTTATAATTTTAGCAATCTTTTCTGAAATATTACCAAAATATGGAATTGAAACGTATTTTAATGTTTTATTAGAGTCATTAATAGAATAAACTTTTTGAATAGCTAATTTATAATTTTTCTTTTTAATTAACGTGTCAATAGGTAAATGTAGTGTTTTAACTATTGGTATATATTGATATTTTATTTAATCTTTATTATTTCTATAATTATGGATTTTAGCAAAGTAACGCTGGAAAATGTCAATAAACTTTTTCACAATGTTTATTCATACTATTATGTATCTTGTCTAATAGTTTTGTTTTTCATTTGGTATTAGTTGCCTTTACTAGTTAGGTATTAACAATTTGTGTCGATTGTACTGAAAATGAAACATTTTAACATTTAAATTTGTTTTAGAAAAGTTCATTATTCCCTATCTTGGTGTAAATATTATAAAACATATGAAGTTTTAATAAATTTTAATTACCCGCCACAAACAGCGCCTTTTGCGACACGAGTTTGAACTATTCCTATACACGACCTTACAGGAGGAGTTGCCTATCTAATGGTAGGCACGGGGATCCGACTTGTATTACCCACCTAAAAGCAGTACAATTAATGTGTGAGTCTACCGTAGAGGCGCTGGTATAGTTGTGACGTCATTAAAACGCGAACGCGCAGGCGAAAACTTAAAATTTTGACGTTTGTCACCGTTTTCACCTCACAGATTTGTGATTCCCATGTGTGATTCCCCTGTCATTTTTGTTGAATTTATTAATTATTCTAACATGCATTTCACATTTATGTCTGTTTAGTGAGCTCTGATTATTTTCTGATGTGTTAATGTTTTGTTTTATGTAAACAAGTTTTTATAGTTGGTTTAGTTCTACTTTAGTACTAAATAATTAAATACATTAGTTGACAGTCAGGTGTTTTGTGGTTCTCTCTAATAAAAGCAAAATAAAAGTGTTTTTCCTGTTGCAATACTTTAATATAATAATCTAATAATTTTCCACATGTTCTGAGTTTTTATTTATTGTGTCGTTAACTGTTTTTAAACTTGTAACTGCTCAAATTGTTCATCGGGCAAGAAATCGTAAGCAGTGTTTTTAGTTCCAAAATTGCCAGTAAAGGAGAATCTAAGAGCTCAATTTGCTCATTCATTAAAGGTTATGGCTGCCAAGGTTATTGTTTTTTGTGTGTTTATAAATTTCAAAAGCTTCCAAAATATGTAATTTTTGTTTGTTATCAGAAAAGTGTAAAAATTAAATTGTATTATTAGGTGTCGATGTGTGATTTTGTTCTAATTTGTTCTAATAAATGTTGACTAATTATTACAGTGCATTTTTTCTAGTTTTGCAAATATTACCTCAATTTCAACCTGCCCTGACCTACCATAACCTATTTAAAATTCCCGCCGCGCCGCGCCAGTACTGTAAGTCTACCGTAGAGGCGCTGTCGGAGATAGTTTTTTAAAGTTTAACGTTAACCTTGGCCATCTTCCTAGCACAGTGGCCTGTGATGGTAGGTATTCGACGTGACCTTACGTGTAAGTATTTACGATGTTAGTATGTAGTGCTGGTTCATAAAATAAAAGGTTTTTTTTGAGGATTACTTTTTATTCGTATAAACCCGGCCAAGTACTTCACATATTCTGGCGACGAGGATGGGATAGCGGTATAAACAACCAAATCGTGAACTCAACCGCATATTTTCTCAAACAAACAAAGAATGGCTGCTCTAGCCAACATTGAACAGTTCAATACAAACGATCCGTCTGGGTGGCAATCCTACCAAGAAAGAATCGATTTCTTTTTGGCAGCAAATGGGATTACAGAGGCGGACCAGAAAAAATACCTGAGATAGGTAGTATTTTAAAAATTGTTAATCTATATGAACAAAAGGTTCTATAAGGCAGATTATAGGTTTTTCCGAATCACCCCATTTTCGCAAACAGTTGGGACCTCTTATTATAAACCACCGCGATCAGATAAACCTATACAATTGCCGAAACGTTTCCTCGGGAAATTGAAATGGATCAATAGAATCCCTTAAACGTATATTTATGTTTCTGGCTTCTCGTCTGCAACATCAATTTGAAATAAACTAATTTTTGTAAATAAATGTAGGTAAGAATTTTTGGTTATGTTCGGATTTTTTGTTAATTTAAGCATAATCAGTGACTTACCTTCTTTCTAGCTCATTCATAATTCTCTGAAAATTATTATAATCCATTTAAATAAATATAATATATAGCTTTTAGTAAAAGCAAAACTTATACCACGGCATAATACATACGAATCGTTAACTTAAGATCAACAATTTATAAACCGTTTATGAACGGCCCATTTATACCGACAAACCGCTGATGAACGAGATGCCGGTAGAGTTTAGAGCGACACATCGTTAAGATAACGGCAATCGATGGTGAACGAATCACTCTTCACTTACAGAATAGGTACCGCCGTGCGCCGGCGAGCACCGCGACACCGGGCGGCGCGGCGTCTTAAACGTTGGCATGTAACCGCATATTATCTGTGGATTACTTGAGCAGTCTCAAACCGGGTAGATTGTGTTCGCGCACGCGCACTGCGGCCCGCAGGATAACCGCCACCTTGATGCGGCATACGGCTTGTTATGTTACCAAATCGTGTCTGAATATTGTATAAATCTCGGCTGCTTGCCACGTCATTGTTTATTGTTTGTACAAATTCGATAGCTACCTACTCCTAGTAGTAAATTTTATTATTAAAATTTTTCGTAACAAAATTAAACTCTCAAATCTATAACGCGTTTAAATAGGCCGTTTGTATTTCGCGGTGCGATTACACTTGAGAAGAAATCACGCCACGCCACGCCACTGCATTGAAGAGTTGCTGGAAAAAATAGTTTTCGAAAATCTTTAGAAAATGATTTTTTGGCAAGGTTAGATAAAGAGAAGCCTTGAAAAGAATGAATAAATACTTGGAACTGCTACCTAGCACATCAAAAAGGATGATATCAAAGTATTTTGGCCACATTCTGCATCATTAGGATTAAAAATGAACCATTTCTTGCCTTCTTTATTAGTTGGTTTCAATACATACGTGTTGCCTTGGAAATAAGATTTGTTCAACAAACCCATTTACTTATAGTTGTACCTTCCTTACTCTTAGCATTTATAAATCTACCATATATTAACAACAATAAAATTAGTTTATAATTAAAAAATTAACAAAATCAAAATGGCAAAATGTTATTGTATAAAGGCACTTCACATGTACAGTTATATTAATTAAGAACTTCTCTCAGAAAAATTGAGGATAAAGATTCACAATGGCCTCGTAAAATTTGCTGGGAACATCCCCTTTTCGCCATTACTTTCTTTGATTCCCATTAACCATCCTTCCTCCTGTAACATATAAAATATGTGCCTGAATATATTGTGTAAAATAATACAGAATAAATAATAGGTACTTAATTAATTTCAATTTTAAAAATATTTAACACAACATAGCCTCAACTACCTATATAAATAGTAGGAATACCAACAAAAATAAATGAAGAAATGCAATGTTAATACTACACACAATCTTTCATTTTCACTTTATGTGCTCTGATCTTAGGGGGGGGGGGGTAATTACCCTTATTACGTCCCCCATAGATCCGCGTTTGAACTGCAATATTATGGTTAAGTTTTCATCTAGAGTTAACAGGTAGTACGAAAATTTATTACAAGAATCGGTCATAATATCTTCGTTTACTAAACCTAGGATGTAATTAAACTGCGTAATGTTCAGCCTAAAAATTCCCTGAATTTTTTGTCGTCCTGTATTAAATGCCGATGATTCTACATTGGAAAATAGCCCTCCCCAAGTCTTCTTTTAAACAAAGGGTGCACTTCAGCATTGTCCTCATGCATGCATTCTAATAGAATGTCTTCTTCGTTTTCCTCTAATAGGTAGGTATCGTATCTCGTATCATATCGTTTTCACTCAATGGAAAATCTTTTTGTTAAATTTTATACCGCTCAATTCGTTAAAACGAGTTCTATCGGCTTATATCGTAAAATAACACTCCCGGGGTTGGTGTACTTTAAAATTGAGCAGACTTATACCGAGTGTCTGGTCTCAAACTTGAACATAGAAATCTAACATTCGTATTGAACGTTTTTGCCGATTCCTTGCAGGAAAGGTAATGGTATCAATTTAAAGATAAAATGAATGCGCATTAAATGATACCAATAATAAGATTAACGGTGCGATTTTAGTTTTAAAATTCGAATTTAAAACTTTGCTATTGAAAAATGACATGCCATATTTTCAAAATTAGATGGAATTTGTCAAAACATTTGGTAATCCAAACTAGAGTGCCTTGATAAGGAATGTCAGATTAGCAGAGAGGAGAAAGTGTGGCCACGATTGTCAAAGAAATGAAGAGGTAGATATGGTATTCATTTTCTAGCATAACGAGAGTGGGGTGGTAAATAAATTTATTTTTCGCCGATTGACTGTAAGAACAAGCTTTGACTGACAAGTGACTGGCTCCAAAATTCCACTTTTGCCGACAGTAGCACTCAAAATCAGGTTGCTGCAAAAAACAAACAACTTTGAAATTTTTAAAAATTAAATTTTAGTTTCATATTTTTCACGATTTCTTTAATTTCAGATGGGGTAAAGATTTCTTCGTCATTTTGCATTGCAAATTATTATAAATTAATTAATATTTACTAATTAACAAGATTAAGGTCCGCGCGCACTTGTTCGGTTCCGTTCCGTTCGGTTCGGAACCGTCCGATCGGCAAAAATCAAATAAAGCTCCACCAAGCTTACAAATGCCGCGGAAATACATGGAAATTACTGTCATTACGTTGATTTGATACGGCACCATCCTTTTCATCCTCTAGACTGATCGGACTTTCGAAATTTTTTGACATTTGTCGTATACTTGGACTGAACCGAACGGGACGAAACCGAACCGACGTAATGCGCGGGCTGCCATTCATTTCCATGTATTTTATTTATTGCGAATCGGACGGTTCCGAACCGAACGGAACCAAACCGAACAAGTGCGCGCGGACCTTTAAACTATTTTTTTCTATAGCAGATGTTAAAGTGTGCTTTGTTCGACTAAAAATAGTTGATCAAGTATTACTTTAACCGCAAGGGTAGATAAAGTAACACTTTAACCGCAAGGATAGATAAAGTACTTTAATTTTCTGGAAACTCCATGGAAACCGGATGGAAACCTTTGCTACTGAGATTTTCGGGTTTAATATAATCTAATTTTAAATAATTGTTTTTTTTTACAAATTTTTCTTATTTTTTTAACATCTGCTATAGAAAAAAATAGAATTTTATACACGACGATAAAATTTAATTATCGATCGTCTTGTATAAAAAATAACTATTATTGTTTCTCAAAACGTCATTTGCTTTAATGTGTTTCTCAAACTGTCAGAGTGACGTTTGAGCAATATACACACAATAAAAAAAACAACAATGATCATGTGCTTAAATAAAAACTTATAGGACGAAAAAAATACTAATTAGTAAACGTTTTTATTTTTTGCAGGAATAATGTGAATGCAACTAATTAATAAAAATAATAACTGTAAAATAACATTCTATAGGCATAAGCCCATTTATAAAAAAAGCATACTTTTAATACGTAATTCGTACTGTGCTACTGAGATTTTCGGGTTTAATATAATCTAATTTTAAATTGTTTTTTTTTACAAATTTTTCTTATTTTTTTCACGTCTGTTATAGGAAAAAATAGAATTTTATACACGACGATAAAATTTAATTATCGATAATAAATACGATAAAAATATAATTTTATCGTCTTGTATAAAAAATAACTATTATTCACCACAAATAGAATGACATTTCTGAAGTTTGTTTTTTCATAGCAACCAATAAGAACTGCATAAGCAACAGATGCTTGCTGATACTAATAGCATAAAAAATATTAAAAATAATCATTAAACTAATGTTAAATATAAACAATTGGCGGAAAAATTGTTAAACAAATAACTATTATTATACAGGGTGTCTGGAAATTATGTGTCAATATTTTAGGAGATGATTCTACACATAAAAGTAATGGTAGAAGTCATATTCCACTTTTTTCAAATTCTCAATAATAACGGAGTTACAGTGTGTTAAAATTAGCTAAACATACTACATACAAATAAACATAGTAAATATTAAATAAGCCTTGATTGACTTATTACCGCGTGACCTTTTATCTTTAATGAGAAACGGTCCAGCACACAATTATGAAAAATAGGAGGGTGTAATACGTGAAACTGGTAGATCGCCGGGTGGCTATTCTGTAATTATAGGGAACGTGAACATTTTTCGGGCGAAGGAAACGTTCACATCACGTTCACTTCGCTAACGCGAAAAAACGCTATTCTACAACTGTTGTGAACGTTTAGTAAACGTGATGTGATCCTAGCGGCGTTGTCAGTTGTGTCTGATATTTTTAACCAATGAGAAGGGCGCATAGTCGTCGTGAAGCTACAAGCACGTAGGGTTTGAAAACAAAAATGAAAATGTACCCACTGTTCAAATATTTCATTCTGCAACATTGATAGGAGAATAAAATTCATTCGAAGCTCGACTTACTGACGCTTGGCTTACAGCTACATAACTATTGCTACTAGTAATTTCTTGGTATGAACCAAAAACCAAAAATTGAAGAGCAATAAGAACCTTGTGCTCGATGGTAATTCCTAAACATCTTCAGGCTTGCATAAATGGGGTAACGACTTCAATAAATTATGTCTCGGGCAAAATCTTTGTTTACCCTGAATTTTTTTACAAATGCAATATCTGTTAAGGTGAAAGGATCTTTCATTTGTAAAACTTGGCGTTCCCGCTTAACCTTGTTCAGCTTCGTTGAGGTTTCTCAAAATCTCATTTGCAACAAGCAAATTACCTATATCCATGTTAATTTTTATCAAGTGGAAAACACAACACTGAATCGACTTGAATAAAACCACACAAATGAACAAAAGTCAAAAATGCGAGGTTAGAATCCAACTTTCACGGCGTGAACAATTTGATTCCCCGAAAATTTACTAGGCGATGCAAGTTCACTCATTTTTGGCGGTATGTGAGCGTTCCCAGAATTCAAGAATACATAGTTTTAGCACAGTATATCGCTTAACGAATCAGTAGTTTCACTCTCAGGCGGCGCCTTTGAAGTTGCTGGCAAAAATTTTTCATATGCGCAGACCCCGATTTGCAGCCACGCGCATCGGATATTTTCTATACACGGGAACATTGTTATAAATATACTAATGGTCCTGTATGATATTGTATTTTACCATGACAATTCTGACAGTTTGACAAATCAAGACTATCGTGATTTGAATTTAAAAACAACCGCGTGTGATCACGTGACTACGTAACCTGCGCAGACCCCAATCTGTCGCCACGCGTCGATCATGCGCCGAACCACAAAATAAGCAAAGTGAAACTACTGATTCGTTAAGCGATATACTGTGGTTTTAGTTTTAGGGTGAACTCGTTTCAAGAATAGCTACCAGGTGTGATACCGCCTTGGGACTTACTTTAAAACAAATAACGCAATTCGGAATTATCCTTTTAATTAGACACGTGTCTGAAATCGGTCACTATCGTTCTCTAATAATTGCTAAAATAATTTGAGCGCCGCAATGTAAATTTTTATTGTGTTCACATTTAACAATAAGTTCAGTTAGTATACAGTGAAGTCCATTTATTATAAGTACCTATCGAATTGCATTAAGTTCGGTAACAAAACAGCAGCAATGCGCGATTTTTTACATACTAAACGAATTGTATTACCATGTAGGTATTACTGTTACCTATACATGGTGATTTCTAACGTACGGAGGAAACTGAAAGGGCAAGTAGAGGGGACCAACACATGGTGTTTTTTACAATAAACTTTTGATCAAAATGGAATAACAAGAAAGTTACAACAGTTTAAAGTTCTTATAAACTTGAGGACTTTTTTAATGAAATACGGTAATTATTTACGTTTTGAATTCAACTTTTGTATATTTGTAAGTTAATTAAACAAAATTTAGTAAAAATTTTTATGAGACGAAAGTTATGGCTATTTAAAGTGTTCTTTAAAATATTCAGTTATAGGTGCTCGTTTATTGACAACCGCTGATTTACATAATCTGATTATGTAGGTAAGTCAAAATTACAGGAGCAATTTATCAGATTGTGTGAGAACTGAGAAGTGTTTCTGATGTAAAAGCGAATACAATAAGCTCAGCGGTACTCAAAACGTGGGCGTTAAATTATAAGAACTTTAAATTGCTGTAACTTTCTTGTTATTCAATTTTGATCAAAAGTTTATTGTAAAAATTACTATGTTTTGGTCCCCTCTACTTGTCCTTTCAGTTTCCTCCGTACGTTAGAAATCACCCTGTATTACTGCTAGAGCGAAGGTAAATGCATGCTACGAGGGCTCGTTCTGAAGCATCTGCAAACCCATGAATTTGGATGTTTTTTGAATTTTGTTCTACCATATGTCGCGGTATTTGCAAGCTATTTAAAATTTGCACTTTCTCACGAAATTTTAACCACGTGGTGTGCAAATCGAATTCATTCCACGATAGTTTATATTGCCACAACTTTTGAATAAATAATTTAGCAACGACAGAAACTGTAATCCTAAAGGATCGAATACTTGAACAGTACCTAGTCGATAGAATAGTACGTTTTGTTATGTCTTTGGTTATCTATAATAATAATAGTGTATGAAAACGAATCCGAAATTGCATTCCATAACACACCTAAAGTTTTATATTAGAGAGTTTTAGCAACCTTCCGTTAAAAGTTACGCTAAACGCTGAAGTCCGTGAGTACCGAAAAGCGGTAGGTAGGAATTTTAGACGTTTAGCAATACCGTTACCGTTGGTACTTACGCATTTAAAGATTCGCGCCAAATGATATCTTAACCCATTGTTTTGGTTTTACTTGTGAAAAAGGTATGTGAACCTTTATAATATTTACTAACTATTATAACTTTAGAAGAATATTTGGGAATATAAAGAAATACACAATACTGTTTTAATTTTACTCGTCTTGACAATTTACAAACAAAACAAAGAATGGATGGAACGAATTCTTTCCACGGAGCCTGTGCGTTACCACTACCAACTGTGTTTTCTTCATATTAACCAATACAAATAGTAAAACTTCCCAAATTTATCAAACGGTAAAGCAAACGCTAAACACATTCGAATACCGTAACCCGGTATCTAAATAGTGTTACGCGCACGCGCACAAGCTGCTAAATTGACGTTTAGCGTTACCGTGATCATTACGGGCAGTTGCTAAAACTCTCTATTCATGGCTGCCCCTCAAGGCTAAATTTGAGTTTTCTGGCATTGATTCTATTATGATTTGTGAATTATTGCTGAGCTACGTTCGCAGGCGAAAACTAGCGGACTCTAAAATGTATCTAACCTCTTGTTTAAGTCGTTGTAAAGAGTGCCTGTTGCACTGTTTCAGCTGCGGTGAGCAAATCATGTACGTAAAAATCATTCAATTGGCTATAACATAACGTTACAAGCTTCTGGGTTTTATTGAATCATTTTATTTTATTTTATTAACCAATTTTAGTAATTGACGATTTGTAGAATTGTTATTTGACATTCAACATCTTCATATCTTCGGTTATCTACAACTGACCGACTAACATTTCACAATTTTAGAGTTGCAGTGGCGCCCATTATATAATTCTTTGTCTTGATGTGTTTACCTTTTGTTGACAATATTTTATTGTTAGTTCAAGAACTCACCCCGTCTCACAGATTTTAGTCCAGGTACTTGATTAACGTTGTAACGTGATTTAGGCTCGTTACAAATTTGCCCAATACCTACATAACAAATCCCAAAATATTGATGCTTCTAATAATAAATTGACCCGAGACTGGACATTAACACGAGTTTGTCGAGTTATGCTAGCGGATGAATGGTTTATTCCGACGACCATTGAATTTATGCTTGCTGTGGATAACGCTAATTTTTCTTGCAGTGATTTGGTTATAAAATTTGGTTGCGATCCACTACCGAGAAGGACCCTACAAATATGTTGTTGGCCACTAATATGTTTTATACAATCACAAGCCGTTGTTAGGATTATTTGTGAAGATTTTTCGGGTGGTATTGGAATTGACAGAAGTCTGCAAATTATCTTGACTTGGCCTAAATTCAAGTTTGAACCACCGCCTGCTGGAAAATTGCTGCTGTGCAACATCTAAATGAAGTAATGAATTTTATCCACACCAGTATATTATAAGGTCATAATTCCACTATTAATGCCCGGTTTCTGGAAACAAATTTATGAAACCCATAACTTATGTATTCCAAAAACAGCGAATAAGGCACTCTAATGACATCAGGTCACGTGATCAAATTTCGTATAGGCCAATTAGCGCCTTCCCCGAGTATCACGTGATACGTCATGGACTGCCTTATTGACTGTTTATCGAATACATAAGTTATGGGTTTCATAAATTTGTTTCCAGAAACTTGGCATAAGAGACGTCTTATGATATTAATAAAACACATAGGTCTTATAATTAAAAAAATGGTAAATCTATAGCAACACGTATGACAAAAGTCAGTTCAAAATGTCAAAATAAAATTTTTCCAAAATATTAATTTTATTTAAAAACGCCACTCTCTGGTCTGGTTGTGGATAAAACCATGGCGTAGATAAAACGTTGTATTACATACGTGTCTTAGTTGTATTTTATCCACTTAAGAAAATTAAATGCTCGAACTTCGTTCTCGCGTTTAAAAATTCTTGCATGGATAAAATACTTCCTAAGACACTTATACAATAAATAACTATTATTGTGTTTACGCTTACAATGTCTACAGAACACCTTGGATCTGCATTGCTGTATTCGGTGACCTTTGCGTAAACAATTTATACAAAGTTTTTTCTTTAACCTTTTCGATACGAACATTAAGGGTTAATTTTACAAACGATTCACAATGATATATTATGTGAGAATCAGAGTTGCAGAAATTGCTGCAGGGCGGCTTATTTGAAACAATTACAGACGTCATCTTGTTTTTAACAAAAGTCGATTTATTGGCTTGATTGATTTGTGTTGATTTAATTTTTTCTAACAACTGACATCTTCGATTTAAAATTTAAAACTCATTACAAGCCGGCAAATCGCTAGTTCGCTTTTGTTTTCGAAATATTTATTAAGTAAGTCTCAAGCGATAACATAATTTATTATCATGTGATACCTCTAACGAATCAATTACTTGCGAACCTTCTTTACTTAAATACATACCTACCTACGCACATAATAGAATTTTTGAATATTATCAATTGCTTTGTTTGCATGAACTAATGTACCAAAGATATTGCTAGTATCACGTGTGTGTGATGGACTCAATTTTGTTCTGGCGACATTGTAGTTCAATAATTACTTGGTCACTTAAATTATTTGACATTTGTGTCCACCAAATTATTTTGCGTTTTATTAATGACGACGGCATGGCCGCTGCTGTGAAGTAATTGAAACTGTCAGTTGATCAATTTCTTCACCTAAATCCGGTGGGAAGAACCATGTTAATAATTTTAAAAACTTTTCTTTTAATAGTTATACCTAATAGGAGATTCTTCTCCTCTATAACACAAAAATAACTTGAGTTACAGCTTTAAAATCTTGAACAAGTAATCATTGTAAGATTTTTGACATTCGTGCTTTTGATACATATTTTTGGGTAACTAACGTAACTAACATAAAAATAAACAAGCTTATGGTAACTAGTACCAAAGTTAAACGTAAAAGTCGTCGTCTGCGTTGATATGTGTTCCTGTGTTGACAGCAGGAACACATATCAACGCAGACGGCGGTAAAAGTTATGGCGAAAATACAAAAATAAAGTCAAGATCTAACAGTAGGTGTATCATTTGTTTGCGTTTCTGCTTTTAAACAGCTTTCACTTAACCCAGTTGAGGAAGATTCCACCTCTGGACATTCCGGTCCTCGCTGAAGCTACCAGTGTCTACGTTTAACCAGGTCTACAACTAAACCGGGAGAGAAAACTCCTTTATAAAATTTGACCCTCGAGAGTTTTGCCAAATTTTTTAAGCAAACAAACAATTCCGCTCACAACCCTGGCTTACCCCCTTACGAATTCGGAGGCGTTAAGCCGGATCCGCAATTGATGCGTAAGCGTATCACGTTTTTGCTTGAACCAATAGAATTGCTCTATTTTTAAAAACGCCGCAATTCTAAATTGATTCACGCTAAAATGGTATACGCATACGTCTCAATTGCGGACCTGGGATTACAGTTAAATAAGAAGAAGCATTCAGCGTAATGTGGACTACTATGGCCACTATTTAAATTCTATAAATTTGGGCAGTTTTCAGTACATGCTGAAAATTTTTAAATTTCTCGTTGTGAATTTCCTTGTGTAATTTGATTATTAGAGGTAGGTAATAGCCCAAAATCGTTTTGACAATATTAAGGCACTGTTTAATGATATTTCAGATCTCTCAACTTTCAAGATATTGGCATCGACTTTGCTTTTTCTAATATGCGTCACAGGCGGTTACGCCACTTCTGTAAAAGGTTCTTTTTCTATTTCTTTTTTCTTGGACATCGTATATGGTAATTTTTGTCTTATTTTGTAACGTAAAAAATTAAGTTTTCCCTTGTATACTATTTGCGTAACCCGTTCTAATATTTTCTATTTAATCTAATTTATTTCAATATTTTTAAAATATCATAATCTTAAATAAAATGTATTAAACTTAAGCATTTGGTAAATTATACAAACTTATCAAAATAAAATGGAGTCCCGCGAGTAGAGAACACTTAAACCTCTAGTATCAAAGGCGGCAATATCCACTTTTGTGAAAAATGTGATTTTAATGTGATATTATAGTTCTTTATACGCTCTTTCAGATGGTATGACTTAGTGGGACCATATTCAGCAATATCCCATTCAATTTAAGTGTTTTATACAAGGATTAGAATCAGAATCGGCAATCTCCGTGTTGCAGTTAATATCAAAAGTGGCAAACTCCAAATCCACCAATCAAACATCGTCTATCAGTAATCTGATGTTTTGGTGATGAATGTGATGCATTAATTTTACAAGCCTGTGTTTTTGTTTCTAACCTGCAGGCCAAGTTAGTGTGCTTTGTTTTAAATTTAATGATATACAAAAATATTTAAATTTGTTAAGTATTTTATTATTATTTAGTTTATGTTTCTTTAATACACACTCATGGAAATGTTTGCAATCCTAGCACTGAGCGAAGCTAGAAAACGAAAACGAGATCCAACAAAGTGGAAACGCAATGTTGAAAAATTGAATCGGTAAAACACTTTTTAAATTTAATACGTTTTTCTTCTAACATGATAAAATTTATCATACATTACCAATACAAAACAAACACAAATTAATACAGCTCAATTTTTTTTTACAATATTTACCTGTTCTTCAGGATCTTCATATTCAACAACTTGAATAACTTCATCAACATCAAAAGATAGTTCATCCACGTCTTCTCTAGTATATTTATACGTTGCTTTTACTCTATATAATACCCCAGCTGGAAGGTTATCAGTAGTTGCACCTTAAACAATAAAGATACATTAAAATTAATACCTACATTATTCATGAATGTACTATTATATAAACTATTATTATAGCTATAGGAGATGAAAAATGTGCAAATGTAATATCACATAGTACCTATATAAAATTTATTTAAATTACAATAATTATATGTGCTACAAGTACGCATAGTTTTAGCCTTCGAACATACACTGCTCCTCGACTTGAAAAAGCATATCCCTATGCTGCAATGCACAACCGATGGTTCAAAAAAGATAGACAGAAATGACAACACAATTATTGTTATAAAGTGCAACAACAGGAACTAAATGTATAATGCGCATGGGTAAAAGCAAAAGCTGTGAACGTGGCGCTATGGACATCATCACTTAACAGCCAATTACCGCCTTCCAAATTACCTCGCGCATGCGCAGAAATTACTAATTCTAGACATATATGTCAATCTTCTTTGGGCTAATTTCAAAGCGACACGTTCTTTCCATAAAGGAGCAGTGTATTTGAGCAGAAATCCAGATTTTTTATAAAAATTTTCTTGGTGTAAGTTCTCCAAAATGAAAATTAGTAGAATAATTACTAATTAGTTTATAATAGCTTGTGACGTTTATAGAAAATCTAGTATTCGGTAGCCTGTTACAATTTTTTAATCAAACAACAAATTCTAATGTGCGACGCTTCAGTTGCAGTTTCGGAAATAACAAAAATATTGTTCTGGATATGTTTCCAGCGCCGTCTCGGTTACAATACGAGAAACGTATAAAAGTGACAACTTTTGTGATGTGACTGACAAGATAAATGTTTCACTTTTTTGACTACGCTACTTGGTTACTTTTATGCATAGGAGAAAATGTACTTGAAAAGTTTAATAAATGAACAATATTGTGAGACTTAATTATTTACTACTAATTTAAATTTAACATACAATTATTACAGTTAACATTAAAAAGGCTGTAGCTTCTTTTACTGTTTTACTGAGAAATTCATTGGAAGTCGATAGCTCTGGAAAAGGTTCACCATTTCGAACAAAACACTTTAAGAAAGAATTTTGACTGCAATATCCTTTTTGTTCTCGAGTGATTCCTTGATGTAGCCTTCAGCCACACTGCTGGACTTCCACCCACCATGTTTTTTTAAACAGGTAACATCGGCCTCTTTATCTACCAACATCGTGGCAGAAGTGCGCCGTAAACAACGTCCAGTGGATACGAATATACCAGTTGGATACAAAATGTCTTTTACTAAACTGGTTCTTGCTCATGTGATTCTTTTTTGCAGACTTCAGAAAATTTAGATGCAGTCACTCTTTTGCTTCTTTCTTCTTTCTATTTGAAAGACTTTGTATGAAGGCGAGTGTCACGTTCCAACTCATTTCATTTTTCTTCATCTAAATTGTAGTTCAGCAAAAGCTTGTCTTTGACTTCTTGGACTGCAGCTTCGCCCATATCAACTTTTTGGCAATGTTCCCCATAACTCATGGCATTTTCTTGAGGAATTTTTATTAATGAACAACTTCCTAAAGACATTCCTTTTTCTTATACGCTCCTTACTTACAACACTCGTTGCAGATTTTGTATTGAACGATACAGTAGCAGTAAAGCATCTTTTCTGGTATGATGGCTTGAGGCAGTAATTTATTCGGTTTCCATACATATTACATATGATTGAGTTAAACTGCTTAACAAAGTTATTATCAACATCAACTATCAAACTATTAGCATGTCTTGATATACAGGGTGTCTGAAAAAGAAACGACATGTTCCTTTCATGAAAATAAGAGGAAAAGTTCCTATTAACATGGGTCCACAAATGTTTCGTTACCGAGATACAGGGTGTTGAAATTTGTAAAAAATATCGATTTTCATTTATTCCGAAATGACTAGTAATTAAATTTTAAAAAGTAAGCGTGTGAATTAAATATTAGGTACATTGTACAATATTTACATGATCAGATCAATTAATTTTTTATTTATCTCGAAACTTAATAACACAAAATATGAATACACTTCAGTTATACGATATTATTATTAAAAAACATTGATATTATACATTGCATTACGTTATACAATATTTACCAGGTTATGAGAAATTCCATGAAGGTAATCAACTACGGTGGTGTTGGCATAATTTTCTGCTATTCTGATGTTTGGCGCAGGCTATTTTGTCGGGGGCCATTTTGTGTAGGTACGGGCTTTTTTTTGTCGGGGCTATTTTGACGGGGCGGTTTTGGCGCAGGCCATTTTGATGGGTCACGATTAGTGGTGGGCGATATTGAAAATTTAATATCGGTTATCGATAACAAATTTCTATTATCGATATACGTATCGATATATTTTTTTTAATTATCGGTGACCGATATTATCGATATATCGATAAATATTCCCAGTACTAATTCCAATACGTAGGTACTTAGAAAATTTAATTATTAAATATTAATTGCAAACTCTTGCAAAATTATATGGAAATTTCTATCGATAACATCGATATATCTATAATATCGATAGTATTGATAATATCGATTTATCGATATATCGATAAATATTCCCAGCACTAGTCACGATTTGTAAGTGATCGGTGCATTTGAAATTCCGAACGGCATTATCACATATTCAAATAAACCTAGCCGTGGAACAGTTAAAGCTGTCTTCTTACATGAATCAGGCTGAAGTGAAATTTAGTGTAAACCCTGCTTGAGATCGATGGACGATAAGTACTACTGAGCATATTATCCCAATGTAAAGGGCAAATTGTTAACCTTACTGAAATATTTGTCTCAACGGAGTAGTACTCTCATTCACAATATTGATATAATCTGTCCTTTGCAAGAATGTAAAGAGGTACTATCCCTAACCGACACTCCATATAACTATTTGAAAGCAAATAATTGTAATAAAAATTCTTCCCTTGTTGTCAAAAACCTCAAAAATATCTATAGTGTAGGTACTTACATTCACAATTTTTCAAAAAGAAGAGACTTCGTTCTCACTTAACCTTTGAGATATCTTTCGTTTTTTTTACCTTCAATAATAACCGAGATTATGTGGAAAAGCAACTGAAACTGAGCTCATCCTGTACCTACACTGTATGGAGGGATAGTCGCGGGTGTTCATATTCGCATGAACACCAAATAAGATGTAAATAAACAATTTACGGCAAATATTAGCCATTATCCCTTTCTTAAGTGATATAAAATGAGGAATACATGTTCCTTAAATATGTATACAAGTGTAGTAGTAGGTACTAGTAGGTGGGTTAAGGAAAGTATAAATCACTTACCAACGGGTATATCATACAATTCTTCTACATGCTTACGAGATATGTCAGTTGAATCAGCGGCAATAATTGCAGTATTATTAGCAGGAGAAGTGGAAATTTCATTTTCTGCACAAGTTATAACTGGATTATTACATCCATCACGCAAATGAGTTTCTAATGTATTTGTTGGTGATGAGTTATTAGGTAGCTCAGGAATTACTGAAGTAAAGGAATTAGTACATGGAGCAATTGTAGGTACAGCATCCAAATCTTGGGAATGGTGAGTAATATTATGTTCAGACTCGCTTTGGGGCAAACTTGTTTTAGTAGTAGCTGTGGAAATATCTTCAGCTGCAAAACACACATATGTTAATAAACTAATCGCAATTAATTAATTTAAGATTATTAGTTAAAACAGGCACAAACGTATTTTTATATATCTATAAAACATAAAACATGCATAATAACAAATTAGCGAAATTAGCTTTTTGTAAACGCCAAAAATCCTGTCGGCCTTTTGTTAATCTACAGACTTTGGGCTACATCATAACTGACTTTATTGAACATATTTAATAATATACAGAGTGTTTCATAGTTAGCGGCGAGTCATAAGAATTTCACCATGTACTTTTTTTGATCAGGATCAACGTAAGTTGTTTGTACCTATAATAAACCTTGTAAGTAATTGTATTTTGATTCTTATAAATTTTTATTTAATTTTAATATTGCCTTTTGGTCCCTTTGCATATACTGTCATTATAAATGCATGGTTAAAGTTTTTTCTACCAAATCTGTAGATTGGTTGCCTATTCACCAGAGCGATGTGGTATCAATTCAATTTGGCAGTGTTATTAGGGTTTAATACAAACAGAAAAGTGATTAAATCTTGTACGCAACCTACATTGGTCCTTAACAAACAATTGCGTAGTGAAAGTCCTATGGGCCGCACTCAACACCCTGGATACGGCCGTTTCTACGATTTTCTACAAAGATTAGTTTTTCATTGTTAAAATTGATGATCTGACAAGACTATATCTTAGTAGTAGCAACTACTATTAATACGCTACGCTGAATATAGAACACACGCCAAAAAAAACCTGGCGACATACGTTTGCACGCCATCTATTCAGTTTAAGATCGAATTATTACCATTATTAAAAGTAGTACCTAGTCTTGTTTTTAAAAATTTTGTAAAACAATCTAAAACAATGGTGAGATCTTTTAGGATTAAAGTTTAAAGTATTTGTCATTGTGCAACATCCCGAACTGTATTAATGGCGCTGAAAAGTCTCCAATTTTTTATATAGTAAAATCCAGGAGTGCCCTGTATTAAACGTAGGGTATTAATAGTATTAATGTCTTACTAGTGTCTTATTCTGACATAAGCACTCTAATTTGAAGTCTATTATATGAGAAATAATATGCTCAATTATTTTTCTAGACTGCTCAAGGCTCTTTAGAATTTATGGGCGGGTCAACGCACCTTAATGCTGCTTGCTTATAAAAGTATAAAACGGATTTTACTAGTTGCTTCAAAATATGAAATACAGATTTAAAGAGATGTGTAATCGGCTATTAAACAATTATTCTATGCGCATGCGCATTTGTCTACATACTTTCTAACAGTTCTCGAGCGATTATCTGCAGTTACGTGGTCAATGAGCCTTATTCATAGATTAAGTTCCAGACAATTCCAAGCGCTGCGCCACTGTCGCGTGTGGACATCGACGTAGCGCGAAACACAGTTCACCATTTACTTAGCATTGAACTACAACTGCCAATAAATTTAAATTTCTACTTAAAGTAGAAGGGTTGTGGATGATTAAAATTGATTTTTCATGAATTGAATTATTTGGTTATCCGAAAAAGCAAGTATTTTACATGTATTGTTTAATACAACTTTACACTGAATAATTAAAGTTATGGGAGATTAATGTGTTTACTGAATTACGAGCGGCACTCGATCGAGGTCGGAACAATTCGCTATTGGAAGTACAAGCGTTTCAGATTTCTAACCTATCTTTTATTTTGCCGTGAAGTAAACAAACACGCGTTATACGTATTCTGCGCATGGCAATGTCTCACAGCAATGTTTCTCGCAACCGAATTTTATTTATTAATTATAAGCTTATAATGACTCTGTGGGTAAATATAAAATCGTAGGTAGGTACCGTTTATGTGCTATTTTAAATGCAGATAGTGCATGTTTACTATGTAACTATACGGAGAAAATTTTCCCGCTTATCAAGATGTCCACACACGGCCAACTTCATTAAGTGGTCCACATCGCTAGTGGCTCCGCATAGTGGATATTTTGTGCGAATTTTAGGAATAAGGCTCATTAAAGTGGATTTGCACAATGTGTTTGTTTGTGAACGGGGTATGTATTGTTACTTATTTACGTTTTCTTAAAACAATTTCGGTTATTAGGTAGGTACTTTCTTTTAAATAAAATCGTCCTGAACATAATTAAAAGTAGTACCTACAATATGAACAATGTTTAAACTAGAATATTTTTTTTTAATTTAGAATATCAATTAATTACTGTAATATATAAATGATAAATATTAAATAAAATATCGATTTTAACGGGAAATAACAATATTTATTTGCTTTATACGTATTTCGGCATCAATGTGCCATTGTCAATATACCGGGTGCCGGTCTCAAAGGTGTATACATAGGTATTTAACATTGTATTGAACGTTTCTGTTGATTCCTGCTCGCCAATTCAAGTTACAGGAATGGTAATGGTATTAATTGAAAGGTAAAATGATTGCGCTTCAAATGACGCTAATAATAAAAGTAAATGTGTTATATTAATTTTAAAATAACGATTTAAAATTTTGAGATTTTTAAATATGACGTGCCATGATTTTTAAATTTTACAGCATTTGTCAAAAATTTGTTAAATTGGTGTCATTTACAGAAATTCTAATCTAATTTATGTTAACTAATTATCAAATTTTTTGACAGATGCTGTAAAATTTGAAAGCATGGAACGTCATATTTAAAAATCCTAAAATTTTAAATAGTTATTTTAAAATAAATATAGCACATTTAATTTTAATATTAGTGTCATTTGAAGCGCAATCATTCTACCTGTCAATTAATACCATTACCATTCCTGTAAGTTAAATTGGCGAACAGGAATCAGCAGAAACGTTCAATACAATGTTAAATCCCTATGTACACCTTTGAGACCGGCCACCCGGTATAAGATATTTAATAACAAACGCAAAATGATTTATATAGCAACTGCGTGAAGCTGGAGAATATTAATAAATTACTGTAATATTTATAAATATAATTAAAATAATAATTAAACAGAATGAAAGCTTCCCGTAAGTGAAGTCCTAATTCGCACATGCGTAAATATAAAATTAATTGGTTTTACAGCCTAAATATATTCAAAATCTTTCGATTTAAATAACAGACTACATTAAACATATGAAGGCACCACCTTGATACCTTAATTACTATAATTTGGTATTAGTAGTGACTCCTGGTGGCGAGATTTCTAATTGCAGTGGACTTGTGAAGAACACTCGGCTGATTGGTTGAAGCGGATGCAATACACATATATTCTAGCAAATATTTGAAAAAGCCAACCAATACAACATAGACTTACATATCGGTTTATTCAGTGGTCTATTAATTGCTATACTGTATACTGGCGAGGATGTTAGGAGCAAAAAATGGTAATATCAATGCTTGTGGTCGATTCGTAGCACGATATACGGAAAAATTGTGTTATACCAAAGTTATACAAAATTTATTTTACACATTCCGAGTGAAAAATAATATTGAGCTACTGGGAGTTTAATATTGATTTTGTTCGCATAATCGACGATCCTAATACATCTTCATCAGCATGCAGCGTTGACAAGTGATAGTTATAACGACGTCTTCCTTCAAACAAAAATTCAAAGCCTTCGAGTGACATAACGACGGATTCCATCAAATAGAAATTCAAAGCATTCATGGAGTATTTTAAAAAAGTACCATTTGTAAGATCGCTATGTTCTCCTACACACGGTATATAAAATGATAATGATGTTTCGTTATGGTATTACTAACATAACTCTTCCCTTCTACAGTGACTTCATAAAATACTGATACCCACGTGACCTTTGATCCGCGGTGCCGTTGGGAGTTTCAGATTTAGATGTTAAAGTCAGTTCAGGATTGGCACTAAAGTAAGAAATCAGAGAAGTCTGTTTTACTACTGATTATTCAAAATATATGACATTTCAAAAGTGATAATAATCAATTCAAAGAGATTATTTTACAAAAACTTCGCTAGAAGAATTAAAAAAACCCACACAAAATCGAATGCGCTCGAGAGTAGTATATAATTTTTGGTTAGTATCGAAATCATTCACAACCTTTGAATCATTATTGATTATTAATCAAATTATAATCCAGGCAGTAATTTGTTATTTGGGTTGCCTATTCTACTATTTTGCTTGGGTGGTTCTAGTACAATAATGCAAATTGTTTAAATTTAATAACTTATTGTAAGAGAAGTTTGATTCGTCGGTAAACTTCTGCATTAATTTTTGATGAAGCCATCGACAAAAATTAACTCATCGTGGGTAATCTTCGGGAAGCAACACTTGCATACACGTACCTATAATAATATTGATGCAATGTTCAATTTTCGACATTTTCGTTACTGTGAATGTTGAAGTTCCAACACGGGTCGGTCATGTGACGTCAGCATGTTAGCAATGCGGCTGCCTCGGTGGGTAAACAACTACATACCTATACGTTGTCAAGAAACTGCTCCCGCGGTTACCATAGATACTACTTACACTTGTCCACCGAGGTAGACTACGTGATGGGTGGTACATGACTGTTAGAAATAAGATTTAATTTGTAACATGCTGTGTATGTAACTAAATATAAGTTGGTATTACAGAGTAAAAAGTAATGGTTAGATGCTTAGTGAAGCGGGCTTGTTCTTTTCTTTTTAATGTATCTTTTATAGAATAAATAATTAGTTCAGTCATATTCTTTTATCAGGTTATGGTGCCCAGTAACAACGAGTAAAATAATAATAGAAGAGAAAAGAAAAAAATAGCCGTAAAAACCGTAAAAGTAAAATCAGTAAAAGCGTGCAAAGTTAACCTAAAAATGTCATCAGCAGAGGAATTAAATCAGGTAACGAAATTAAAAGATAAAGACAACTACCAGTTATGGAAGTTTCAAATTGATATAATACTGAAAGCGAATGGGCTGTATAAATTAGTAGATGGAACTTCGTTGATGCCAATCGGGCCAACCGCTACGGAGGAAGTTAAAGCCGAATGGATAAAAAAGGATGCAAAAGCACAGCGTGCATTAATAACAACAATTAGTCAACAATCGTTAACTTACATTTTAAACTGTACATCCTCAAATGAAATGTATAAGAAATTAATCGAAATTTATGAAGGTGATGTTGAACAAAGAAAGTGTGGTTTGCTCCAAGAATTCTTCAACTATTCATATAAAAAAGGTACTACGATGGCGACACACATTAGTGAACTACAAAATATAGTGTTTAAATTAAAAAGCTTAAAATCTGATGTTGATGAAACAATGCTGATGTCAAAAATTTTGTCATCGCTTCCAGAACCATATAAACATTTTGTAAGTGCATGGGATTCCACCAGTAAAAGTGAAAAAACTATGAGCAACTTAGCAGCAAGGTTGTTAGTAGAAGAAAAAAGAATGTGTAATACAGAAGAAAACGAAGGATCGGTGGCCTTCAAAACAACGGAGAAGAAATTTAACATAAGTGGAAAAAAATATGTTAGGTGTTTTAGCTGCCACAAGCCTGGTCATGTTGTTGCACAATGCAAAGTTAATGAAAATACAAGAAACCGATACAAATGCAATATCTGTAAGAAGAATAATCATTACGACAAGGATTGCTATTTTCGGAAGGACCAGAAAGCACCACAGCACGAGGTATCTTTCTTAATCGATGAAGTATCTAAAGTAGGTAAATTTGTTGTAGATTCCGGTTCTACATCGCATATGGTAAATGATGTAAAAATGTTCCAAGAAATTAATGAAATAAAAACTGAAATAAAAGTAGCTAAAAAATCAAGTTCCATGGAAGCTGAAGGAGTTGGAAAAATAAAAACGAAGAATGTATTCTTAAGGGGGTAATGCTGCAAGGCTGGAATATTTTCGCGAGAGAGCACAAAAAGTTCGGAGAAAGACGCACTTATACAAATACTTTACACTACGTGTCGATACAATTACGATAACGTGGACGAACGTAAGATCGCAAAACAATTATGGGATAGACATTATGTCATTTTAATCTTATTTATGGGTACACAATTCGCTCAGTTTTCTACACTGTTCGCCTAAAAGTTACTAGGAATTACGCTGACTAGCATTATTTGCGAATGTTATTGTGGTTTCTTTTTCCCTGCAAATGTTACTGTTTTCGCTATTTACCATTCATACTTTTACCTACACCATAATTATGATAATAAGGAATTATACTAAAAAAATTATTGCTAAAAGTGGTACCTATAATTTAAAAGTATGCGGTATAGTGACTGTGTTATTGCAAATAGAAACATGAAAAATTTCTTCTTGAATTTTTTATTAAATAAACAAAGTACAGGATAATTTAAAAATTATCACGTGACCATAAACCCATGGTGACGTCATGACCCTTATGCAAATCAACAAGAACACAGTTACCTAGGCAACGGCGCAGCTGTCTCCTTTATTTTTCGTAGTACCGTATAAGACTCACTCTCTCTATCCTCCCAGAGTAAAATTCCACGCGAAGATGAAGAGAAATTTCGTAACATATTGTTACTATAATAGTATATATGCATAAAATTCTGCAAAAGTGTCAAATTTAAACCTACCCCCTATCTCTTCTGATAAGCGAGATCCCCAGATCCAATTTGAAACACCCAGTATAGGGGCAGTGGATGTTTCGTGATTTCGTCCCCGTGATGACAGTTAATCCTAATTTGATTCGAGTAACTTTTAAGCTGCATAGATGTTTCGTCCCGAAAGATAACAGTCCGTGATAATGATAACTGACAAAGATAATTACGGGAATAAATTATTTCCAGGGGTGTAACTAGTGGGGTGCTTGGGTGCGAAGCACGCGGGCCCCCGGCTAAAACGGTCTCCGGCCCTGCTGCAATCTTCCTCAAAATTTCGGTCGACTTCCTAACTGCAGATATCGTAGTTCTACAAATTGAGTAATTTAATTTAAGGGGGCAATGCTTTCAATTTGTCATTGTAATGAATGCATGTAATCGTTTTTGTAAGATGTTTCGGTGAATACTGAACTTAGAAAAAAAAATGAAAAACACCAAAATGCGCAGAAAAGTATACCGAGGATGCCTATAAAACGATTTTTTAAAAAAGTAATAGTTAGGTAATTTATTCGGGAACCTAAAAATCCAATATGGCACCCATTTAACTTAAGGAAGTTGATACGAGTACCTCAAAAGCAGCCATTTTGAATTTTTCATTGACACCATTTTTAAACTGGTCTCATCGGAAACAGTGACTTGCATAAGAAACTTTTTTGCATCTCTTATTATATCTAAGGAAGATATTTGACATACAAAAAAATTACAGTTTTCAGTTTTTTTTTAAATAACTAACTGGTTCGACATTTTGAACTTTTGCTAACAGATTTTAAATCGGCATACAAAACTGCAAAACATTACTCATTTAACCAAATCTCCATCTTCGATAAGAATAGGTTACCCATGCAATCCCACTCGATTTGGGACACCCTGTATATCATGTCCTCTGGTATACAGTGTGTCCCAAATAGAGTAGTATTGCATGGCTATCTTTCTTATTAATAAAGATACAGATTCGGTTAAATGGGCAATGTTGTGCAGTTTTTCATGCTGGTTTAGATGCTGCTTAGAAACATCAAACATTCCGAACCCTTCAAAAGATATCCGCAAAAAACCACAAAATCCATTTTTCGAAAAAGTCGATTTTTTCGCTTATTATAAAAGTTACAGAAAATTGTTTTATACAAGAGTTACTTGATTCATTAAGATAAACAAAAATATGTAAAAAAAAAAATATCCCAAAAGCCGGTTTCGAGATGTTGATAGCAACTTTCTTATTTTAAATGGGCGCCATCTTGGATTTTCAAATGAATAAATTGCATTTTTTTTTCTGCATTCAACGATGTATAACAATCTATTTTTTCCCCTATTTCATCCCCTTCTAACAATACAGGTGGATTATGAAAATATCCTTAAAGAGCCTTCCTGTTAGTAGAACACGTCCACGGATTTGTATTTTTTTATCTACGTCCAAATTTGAGATAAACATTGAAAACCAAATTGTTACTCTATTTTTGAAAAGACGGTAACTGTTCAGGGTAACATATTCGGATAAAAGTATATCGGAAAAAGTTGTCTTAATTTTTGCCCAGGATAAACCCAGAAACCTGCATTTTCTACACTACTTAGGAAACACCCTGTATACTGATTTCATATTTGTTTGATTCATCTTTAACTCCAGGATGATTAAAATACATACTACTATAACCGTGTAGAGGTTTGATATTTTATTTTTACAGTGTAGATGTATGTTTTCGCTAACTGCACGTAGCTTGCTGTATGTTTTAATAAACAATTTTAAATTTGTGAATTTAAAAATTAGCCAACACTTTGGCTCCGTATTTTCGGTTTTTTGAAAAAACGGTTCGGGATAGACGATTTTCGAAATGAGGCTCTTGTAGTACACAAATTGACGAAGGTGCCTATAGAAGCCGAATTTTCAATTTCAATCAAATAAATGAGGAAACTAGAGAATAAACAATTTTTGCAAAAATCAATTGTTTTTATTAATTACCTAATAATAATTTTGAAAAAAACGTTCTATAGGCACCCTCGGTATATTTTTCTGAGCATTTTGGTGTTTTTGGTTTTTTTCTAAGTCCACTATTGACTGAGAAATCTTACAAAAACGATTACATGTATTCACATATACGGCAAATTTGCAGCATTACCCCCTTAATAAAGTTCTGTATGTTCCCGAACTCTCTAAAAATCTATTGTCAGTAAATGCTGTAACGGAAAATGGTGGTGAAGTAGTATTTCTGAAAGATAAAGTTGAAATTTACAAGAACAAAGAAAAAATATTTGAAGGAATAAAAGAAGAAAATGGACTCTACACTGTTAAATTAAGACAAGAAAATAAACAGCATGCATTGGCAACCACAAACACAGGTTGTGTTCAACTGTGGCATAAAAGACTTGGACACATAGGAAGAGAAAATTTAAAAAAACTTGAAAGCTTTGTAGATGGAATGATTCTAAATAAAAAAGAGCTAACGGAGTTTGATGAAATATGTGAAATATGTCTAAAAGCAAAACAAACCAGAAATCCTTTTAGTACTGTAAGAACCAAAGCAACACGTCCACTGGAAATCATTCATACAGACGTGTGTGGTCCAATTACACCAACAACATGGGATGGTAAGAAATATTTTATAACTTTTTTAGACGATTGTACACATTACACAATGATTTATTTAATGGATGGAAAATATGAAGTAACTGATTTCATAAAAGAATATGTATGTGAAGCAGAAACAAAATGGAATTTAAAAGTTGCAAAATTAAGATGTGATAATGGCGGAGAGTATGTAAGCCGTAATGTAAAAAGTTGGTGTAGGCAGAAGGGAATTGTTTTGGACTATACAGTACCATATACGCCACAATTAAATGGTAAGTCCGAACGATTAAACAGAACTTTGATGGAAAAATCCAGAGCTTTAATCGCTGAATCAGACTTGGATAAAGAAATGTGGGGTGAGGCTGTAAGAGTTGCAGCCTATCTATTAAACAGAAGTCCTTCGTCTACAATAGAGTGTACTCCATATGAAAATTGGAATTTAAAGAAACTAGAAGACAGAAGTAAAAAATTTACAATGGTTGGTTATGGTCTTAATGGTTACAGACTATGGAATAAAGAAGAAAGAAAAATAACAATCCATCGGGATGTAAAATTTAATGAAAAAATCAAGAGGGAAAGTGAAGTAATTATAAATGAAGACGAAGAAGTAGAAGATGCCGAAGATAAGAGCCAGTGTAATGAAGAAACAAAGGTACTAAGTAACAACAATACAGAAAGTGAAGATCAAGAACGCATTACAAATGACCTCGAAGATGGCGAAAATGCTGAACAAGAACTAAGAAGATCAACCAGGACAAGAAATGTTCCAATAAAATACAGAAACGATTATGTGTTAAATTATTCAATGCTTACTTTTGAAGATGCAGTTAATGGTCCCGATAAAGAAAAATGGAAAAAAGCTATTGAAGAAGAAAAAGAATCTCTCCAAAAGAACAAAACGTGGAAGCTAGTAGATGAAAAAGAAGAAATAAACGGGAAAGTCTTATCTAGCAAATGGATTTTCAAAATTAAAGATGATGAAAGATATAAGGCCAGATTAGTAGTGAGGGGTTTTGAACAAGAACACGGAACAGATTATGAAGAGACATTTAGTCCAGTCATCAACAGCAGTTCGTTAAGAATAATGTTTGCATTAGCAGCAGCCAACAGGTATGAAATATATGGATTTGACATTAAAACAGCTTTCCTGTATGGTACAGTAGATGAAGATCTATATATGACCTTGCCTGAAGGATATGAAAAAAATGGAAAAGTTTGTAAGTTAGAAAAGGCATTGTATGGACTTAAACAGGCTCCATTAAGATGGAATATAAAATTTACGAGTGTGTTAAAAGAATTGGGACTGTTTGCAATAAAATCAGAAAAATGTATATACAGATCAGGTAATGGAAAAATAATACTGGGAATTTACGTTGATGATGGGATAATTATTGGCGAAGACAAGGATACTGTGGAAGCGTTACTGTTGAGATTGCGGGAGGAATTTGAAATTAAAGTCAACTATAATCCAACGATGTTCTTGGGTATGGAAATTAACAGAAACAAGAATAACCTCAAGTTAAAACAAGAGAAATACGCAAAGAAGGTTTTGGATAAATTTCGTATGCAAGATGCAAACCCTACAGAAACACCGATCCTCCCTAATAATGGTGAAAATGAACAAGATGTATGTGGTAGCTATCCATATAGAGAAGCCGTAGGGAGTTTGCTCTATTTAGCAAACAAAACACGACCAGACATAAGCTATGCAGTAAGTTTCGAAAGCAGAAGCTTAAATAATCCAGATAATCATGATATTGCAAATGTGAAACGTACAATGAGATATATAAAAGGAAACTTGAGAGATTGTTTAACATATGATACAGGTGCTAATCTTAAAGTTTTAGAAGCATACTCGGATGCAGATTATGCAGGTGATTTAAAAACCAGGAGAAGTACAACAGGCTACGTGATCTTCTATTGCAATGGACCAATAGCATGGTGTTCAAATAAGCAACCAATCGTAGCCTTATCAAGCACTGAGGCAGAATATATAGCAGCAGCAGATTGTGTAAAAGAACTGATATATTTAAAGAATTTGTTAGAAGAATTGGTGGGTGATGAAATAAAAATTACTTTAAATATTGATAACGTGAGTGCTATGAATTTAATTAAAAATGGTGTTGTTAATAAACGAAGTAAGCACATTGATGTGCGGTATTATTTTATACACGAAAAAATTTGTGATGGTATAATTAATATCAAATACTGTGCAACAAGCAATCAGTTAGCAGATATACTGACTAAACCTTTAACAAGGGAAAAATTTAAAAGGCTGAAAACCAAAATTCTGAAAATTGATTGACGTGTTGTACTCTAGAATTTATAATAATATTATCGTTTTGTTTTGCATAAGTATTTCATAAAAATGAGTTTTTTTTGTTAACAAATTAAGGGAGGATGTTAGAAATAAGATTTAATTTGTAACATGCTGTGTATGTAACTAAATATAAGTTGGTATTACAGAGTAAAAAGCAATGGTTAGATGCTTAGTGAAGCGGGCTTGTTCTTTTCTTTTTAATGTATCTTTTATAGAATAAATAATTAGTTCAGTCATATTCTTTTATCAATGACAACCCATAAGCGTGTAGTTGTTTATCCTCTGGGGTAGTCCACGTGATGACCGAACCCTACTGCTTGCATGAACGGCATTTAGTTGCTGGTCTTTCATTGTCTATTGTAGGTAAGCCAATGTGACCAAATTCTCGTATTATTTGACCAATGTTAAAAAATACAGTTCTGGGTGAGCACATTTGTCTGGAAATCTTTCTCAATAAAGTGCTTGTATTGCGAAGTTATTTTCATAAATTTCCTGGATAATGAATATTTTAGCAATGCTAACAACGATGATTGTAAAGTAAGTACCTACTGTCTAAATATTACTTATAATTTTAGACATTCTGACGTTTAAAAAGCATGCAGTTAATACAGGAGTTTAAATTCAATGGTGGAAATTCTCTCATTGGTCAAAATTACAGTCCGCTAGTCGTTCTATGAAGACGCTTAACAAAACAATAACAAGCTAATATGCCCTAAAATATCATAATAAGAAATTACCGTTACTTTATACATAATCTCAAAACGAATTCCACGGTTTTCATGAAAAATTGAAAAATAACTTACGTGTAGCACCAACACTGCCTGTAGGTGGGGATATATTATTTACTATGGACGATGAGTTGCTGTTTGTAGTTCTTGGAAGTGTTGAACCATTAGTTTTCTTAATGCTGTAGGAACCTCGTTGGCTTTCCATAGCTAACTTGTCTACAATGGCTTCAAGTTCTGCAAAAACCTAAATTGATACATAATTACACTGACTAATTTACTAAACATGATAGTGAGTTACATAATCTTAGTATTGAATATACTGTATGCAAGTTCTGTAATAGGCTATTAAGTATATAGCTATGTAGTGGATTAGAGAGCCACACTTATGAAAAAGGTAGTTATTTACGTAACAAGATTGGTTCTGATGGTAATAAATGAACTGAAAACAGTAAAAAAAATGTTCACTAGGAGTACAAAATCAAACGCAGTTTACGTAGCATTGTTTAAAAAATATATTAACAATTTGAATTTGACTCCGTCCCGAAAAGCGTACTGGATTTCAAACTATAGCTCTAAAAATTCAGCTAATGCATCACCGCTCATATATTTTAATGTGGTTACTAACAATTAGTACCTATATTAATAAATTTAAAATATTGACTTTTTACTATCCCATACCACCACTGGTATATTCGGGAAGTATTGATATCATGAAATTTTCAAATCGAGATTTTCGCGGAACTACGTCTTTTGGACCTCCAGGAACTCAAAAAAGTGGTCTAGAAACAATGTCTGTCTGTGGGTGGGTTGGTTGGTGTGTATGTATGTGACCCCTCTAACGCAAAAACTAGGGAACCGATTTTGATGAAATTTGAAATGAAGGGGCATATCGAAAATTATATATAAATAATAAATATTAAATAAAATATCGATTTTAACGGGAAAATAAATATTAAATAAGATATCGATTTTAACGGGAATTATATTTATATAATCATGAATTTTAATTTTCAAAACAATTCGAAACCGGAAGCAGAAGTTAGACATGTTTTTTTGGTAATAGCATTCTTTTCAGATGTAGAATTTTGCAAATCTGAGTAGCGGATATGAAAGAAAGTTTTTTGAGCATAAGTTGATTGCTATTAAATATTTTTCAAATCTATTCAAACCTTCTTTAAGCAACTTTTTAGCTGTAACACCGTAGTGGTATCAACATTTTTTTGCCCCGCTTCGGGTTTACGGAATGCACCTCAGGTTTGGTTTTTCTTATGGGCAACATATTGGATTTTTACAGCATCCGATACAATTTTTGATGGTGTTTTCAACCATGTATGACATGATAACTGTCGACTGCCGAAAACTGCTGTTATTTACAGAAATAGTAGATGGCCATGGAAAAACTTTTCAAATTATGGAAAGGGTTATTCAGATTCGACGCTCACCATTGCACAATGCTGATAAATACTTATAAATCTTAAACAAGAAATGTAACCTATCTACAGTTTTTTATTATAATATTATAGTATAGTACCTATAATAGGACTTAATTGTGTGATTACAGAAGATGTTCAAACTGAAGGCCGTTTTCACGTATACAAAGATTTCCTATTTTTCTAGTATTGTTTACAGCTCTTTGAATATCTCTGGCTTAAATACAGCAAATGCATGTAAAATGTTTCTTCCTAATTCCTCCCTATTGTTAATCCTGTTCTCAAAGATTTTATTTTTGAGATTTCCCCACAAAAAGAAATCTAAAGAGGACAAATTAGGCGATCGAGACGGGAATTCCATAATTCAACGGTTGCCTATCCATCGATTATGGAAATTCTAATTGAAAAAATTCCGTACTGGAATAGTGTTATGGGCAGGTGCTCTGTTTTGTTGTATCCATAGCTCTCCTAACCGTAATAAAGGGATGTCTTCTAAATAGTCCATAACTGAGTCCTCAAATCAACAACTTTTGTTATTGTGTTGTTTCTGTTTGTTTTTCCATGGCAATCTACTTAAATTTACTATTTCTGTAAATAACAGCAGTTTTGGACAGTCGAAAGTCATCATGTCATACATCGTTGAAAACACCATCAAAAACTCTATCCGATGCTGTAAAAATCCAATATACCGTCCACAAGAAAAAACAAACATGAGGATGATTCCGTAAAACCGAAACGAAAGAAAAATTTTGATACCGCTACGGTATTGCAGCTAAAAAGTTTGAAAAAATTTAATAACAACCAACTTATACCAAAAAAAAAACAAAATCGCAATTTTTCTGTTTTTTTGGCCATAATAAAAAATATAGCTGAAATTTCTTCTTTCTTCTTCCTATTTCCCAAGGTTTCCGAGATGCCAATGGTGAGCCTTTGAATACCCTGTAATAAGACTAAAAATTGCTGTTCGAGGCGAATAGTGCATCTCAATCCGCCTGCAAGTGGTTTTGGCGCCGCGTTAACACTCGAAATACGATATTCAAAAAAGTACAGTCGAACAGTAAATTTTATGCCCTGTAATATCAGTTACAAATTATTTTTTTTTTTTCGAAAAAAGGCACCTTCAGTGTTAAATAAGCCAAAACGCGTCGGTCTACGTAAAGTGGCGTCAATTATTAAAAACAAAAAACTACTGAGCGATCGATTCGTCTCCGTAATTCCCATCTACCCGCGCAAACCGCGTTCCAATATCCCGCTCAATTTGCCCAGGATGGGTGCTAAAATTTCATCAAAGAAACAGGATTGCGGCCAATTTTTGCAGCCTCATATCTTCGAAACTAACCACGGTAAAAAATGGGGTTGTCGCCGTTGGAAAGAACTCTGCGAGGTGTAGGGGTCTATCTAATCCCAGTCCCGTAAGATTAAACCATTTTTCTTTTCGATCTGTTTGGCGTACAATGCTGAAAGTCAAATCAATCAGACGAGTACACCAAACAGGCTTGTGCACGAGGTGTACACAAACAACATTTTTCCTACAACCCAAATTATTATTTCATTAAAAACACATAAATATTATGAATTTCCCCAAAAACATCCTAAATTCGACATTACAACAAAATTTTCGCCGACCCGAAAGTCATCATGTCATACAACGTTGAAAACACCATCAAAAACATGGCGCCTATAAGAAAAACCGAGCTCGAGGATGACCGAAACGTGTTAGAAAACCTTTGATACCACTACGGCGTTGCAGTTAAAAAGTTGCTTCACAAAAACTTTAACAGATTTGAAAAATGTTAATAAAAGTGTTAAATAATAACAACCAACTTATGTTCAAAAAACGAAATTGCGATTTTTCTGTTTTGGCCATAATAAAAAAAACTAAAGTGGAGAAGTTACATATTTTTTAATTATTGATCAGCACTATACAGGGTGTCCAAGATAAGATGAACAGCATGGGGATCTCGGTTATTATAAGAGACAGATTTGGTTAAATTAAACAAATTACGAATACACCGTTGAAAGCAGCATCAAAAAGTGCCTTAAGAAAGTGCAAGTTAAAATTGCCCATCTGCCCAAATACTCCTTTTATTGAAAAAATAGATATTCGCAAAATTCACATTTTCTCCTATTGGGTTTGAACCGGTTTGAACCACAATGAATTTTTAAAATCTGCTTGGTGCATTTAATTCCCTGTTAGGTAGCGAACATTTTGTCTAATTTAACCAAATCTGTATCTCTTATAATAACCGAGATCCCCATGCTGTTCATCTTATCTTGGACACCCTGTATAGCGCAACTTTGCCCCAATTTAACCGTCTTTCCATCTCTTACGGTTTCCGAGATCCCAATGGTAAGCTTCGAATTTGAATAACCGCCGGTATATTCTGTTACTCTATCTATCTATCTATAAACATGTCATCCGCGATTTTTAGCAAAATTACAAAGATCATTTTTAAGGTTTGGGTCGTAAAATCTTACTTTTGAAACACTGTGCAAAATAGAAAAAGTGACAAATGATGAACATAAGGTATAACTAACCATAATCTACAATAAAATATTTAATAAACAATTAGAAGAGTAAGTTTTGAAATTTGTATGCATATCACCTTAGGCGTATTTTTATATTATATTCGGAATTAATAATAATACTATTCGCACTAAAAGAAAAACCGTGCGTCTGCCGATCGTAAGTGGTCGCCTATTAATTATTTATCGCTATAATTTCCGAAAAAAGAAAATATTGACCTACGTTCATAAAAGGTACGCGTCCGCTGGTACGCATCGTCCTCACCGCACGGATCGGACTGTATAGGATAATTCAAGGGTAGTGCATTTACTGACACTGATTTTACCATTAGTAGCATTCGGGCCGTTCTTCGTTTGGATGGAACGTTATTTTATAGGTTAACTTTCAGCAGTTAATACAATCGAATTGTCGGGCCCGTTTCGTACAGTGCGGACCAGTGAATGCCCCATTTGATATAACGAAACAAATATTTATTTCCGATCCGTGCGGAGCAGACGATGCGAACCAGTGAACGCGTACCTAAATTGGTACTAACCGACCCTCTTATAATTACCTGTTTTTTTGCACAGCATTAGTGAAAATACGATTAATTGTTAGAATCACAACGTTTATTGCCCATGGGTGATCGCATTATCAAAACAGACGCAGAGGAACCCCACATTTGTGCCATTGACTCCAGTAGCTTGGGTGCATATAAATTATAACAATAAATATTTCAAAAGTATAATTCATAGAAAACGTCTCAAATAGCAAAATGTATAGACACTTGACAAGGATTATGAGACAAAGCAAGATTTTGTTCAAGATTCTTTTTTTATGAATAACGGTATACCTAACCAAAATCTTGGGAGTTTTACAGACCATCTGGTCGGTCTACTAATGATATTTTTGGCCGTTTTTATGCAGCTAAGACAATAATGGTCATGTAACTATGTTAAGATGCTGACATAAAGCTGAGATATGTTAGACGCCAAATAGCTATTAAAGCCCGCAATTCTTAAATTGAGTAATTTTATCAGACTTTGTAGGACTAGAAATTGGAAAGAAACTTCATCAAATTTTTGCAGAAGGAATGCACCTACCTTCTCTGCTAGCGTCTATCCGCAATTCTGTTTCAGCGTGAGAATTGAAATGGTCTAAAATTATTGGTGCAGTAGTTAATTTACATTTAAGTCTATCAATAGTTATTTTTTATACAAGACGATAAAATTATATTTTATCGACAAGCGGAAAGTGTCGCGAGTCGATAATTAAATTTTATCGCCGTGTATAAAATTATATTTTTTTCTATAGCAGATGTTTAAAAAATAAGAAAAATTTGTAAAAAAAAAAACAATTTAAAATTAGATTATATTAAACCCGAAAATCTCAGTAGCAAAGGTTTCCATTCGGTTTCCATGGAGTTTCCAGAAAATTAAAGTACTTTATCTATCCTTGCGGTTAAAGTGTTACTTTATCTCCGTTGCGGTTAAAGTAATACTTGATCAACTATTTTTAGACGAACAAAGCACACTTTAACATCTGCTATAGAAAAAAGGCGTTTTATTGTATTACTCCCTAAGAAAATTTTACAGATGGCTTCGTAATTTCACAAAATGGTTTAGCTATTACTGCAAAATTATTTGTAATAATTACATAACCCTAAAAACGATTGAACTTTTTTAGGTGTTGTAGGTATAGGAAATCTTTTAATAGCTTGTAACGAGAGATCAATAAAAAAACCAATTAGGGCAGGCTGTGAAATTGAATTATATTAAATTGGTACTGTAGCCACATCCACAGAATGACATTTCTGACATGAAAATTTAAAACTGAACGCTCTTGTCTAAGTTTTTAAGTTTTTTATTTGATAATAATATTTTAATAATTTGATAATCAAATAAAAAACTTAGACAAGAGCGTTCAATTTTAAATTTTCATGTCAGAAATGTCATTCTGTGGATGTGGCTACAGTACCAATTAAAATAATTCAATTTCACAGCCTGCCCTAATTGGTTTTTTTATTGATCTCTCGTTACATTTTAGAATGCAATCTGCAAGAATGCTTTGGGCATTGACTTTGTATTCTAAAATACTGATTTCTGTTTTTGCATAGCTACATTTACCAGGTTTGAATGTTAATTTATGTTGATAATCTTTCGAAAGCATGACGAAGACGAACCAAATGTTCTTCAAATGTTTTTAAAAATATTTTAATGTCGTCCATGTATAAAAGTATATAGCTATATGTTGGAAAATTCTTGGAGCATTTGTTATGCCGAAACTCATTACACTGAACTCATAAAGACCTTCTGGAGAATGTAGTTGTTTTTTCCGTATCACTTTCTTTTACATTAGAGACAAAAAAACAAACCCCGCTCATATAACTGAATAAATCGTCAATCAATGGTAATGGATAAGGCCGTTGCTAGCTCCACGGCTAACGTGGATATAATTCTTACACAAAATCGGCATTACGTTCGGCGCATGTCTGGGGACTTGGAAAATTATTTCAGCTTCCTGAGATTTTAGGGACAGAGGTGTGCACGATTGGTTGCTTATTCCCAAGACGTAAAAGTCTGTTTCTGAGAAATCTAATTATAATAATTATTTTATTGACATTCTCAAGCGTTACTTTGTTAAAATCCATAATTATAGAAATAATAAATAAAATATCGATCTTAACGGGAAATAACAATATTTATTTGCTTTATACGTATTTCGGCATCAATGTGCCATTGTCAAAAGCATATAAGATATTTAATAACAAATGCAAAATGATTTATATAGTAACTGCTTGATCCTATTATTTTAACACTGCGCGAAACAGCTGGCCCCAGTCAACCCGTAGGAGGTCAGTCGCTTATCAGTGTTTTTAAAAAGATATCTATTCCAAAATCTTCAGTAAAGGAGAATCTAAGAGTTCAATTTGCTCATTCATTATATTAAAGGTATGTTCTTTTTTGTGTGTTTATAAATTTCAAAAGCTTCCAAAATATTTAATTTATGTTTGTTATCAGAAAAATGTAAAAATTTAATTGTATTATTAGATGTCAATGTGTGATTTTGTTCTAATAGAAGTTATTAATAGAATAAACTTTTTGAATAGCTAATTTATTATTGACACGTTAATTAAAAGGAAAATTATAAATTAGCTATTCAACAATATCGAAATATCGGAAATAGAGAAATATTCAAGGTATCTAAAGCATCAAAAAATTAATGTAGCAGACTCGCGTAGTTTCTGTAGGAGCTTTGACTTGGTGTATTTCCAGGAGTAAGTATACCTATTAAATATTAGATTGAATCATCAAATAGGATCAACTGGGGTATGTATATTTTTCCCCCCTTCTATGCCAAGAACGAACAAAAGTGACGTGTTAGGTTTATAATTTTTAGACGATTTGTTATGCTTAGCATTAGCAAATAGTAGGTATGCATTTTAAAATAAACAGTACCCAAACACGTTCATATTCATTGTTTACCGTATGGGTCACAGACACAGTATTATACTCGCAAATCAGTTACGCAGTTCACAGACAACAAATAATCAGTATATAAATAAATTAGTAGTTATAAATAAATTAGTAGTTTCGATACTTCGATACTTTTGTTACTTCGATACTTTCAATACTTTCGATACTTCGATACTTTCGATACTTCGATATTTTCGATACTTTCGATATTTCGATACTTTTGAGTAATATCGATACCACATTGGTATCGATACTCGATACCCGTTCCATGGTATCGCCCAGCCCTACTTATAACGCCAGCCCTTTCGTATATTTTTAAAAATTTGGGAAGGTTATTATCCTTAACTGGCATGGTTGGATTTGCTGGCGTTTTAAATGCATCACAAATTGTTACGTCTGCCATTTTATTAATTGTTATTGGAGTTTGTTTAATAGAAGTTGTAACGTTGGTAGTATCCTCGTCTGATTTAAATAAATTTGTGTTTAATAGAAGTTGTTCTTAAAAGTTTGGTTTTCTGGTGAAAGTGACCCTGAGAAATTGACAAAAATTGTTTCTGTATTATCTAGTAAGTCAGTGATACCCAACAATTGTTGTTGTCTGAAGTAACTACTTTTATCAAGGGGGTTCCCTCGTATTTGTCTGTATTCTTGAATTCTAAATTTTCAAATCTCGTAACTGGTGGAGTCTTAGCTCGTGATCGCAAAATATTAGCTGAGGGAGATGTAATTGTATCCTCGTATTCAAAAAATGAACTAGAATTATTAAATACCTCGGAACTATTATATTTTGGTTTAAAATTTGCTATATGCTCTGGAAGCGGCCGTAGCTGATTGATTCTTTACAGCGGATCTCCTACTTGTTTTATGCTTGACATGTTCAGATCTAGACATTGTACAGAGAACCGAAGCCCATTTTGAAATGTTATATTAAAATTTAGTAAGCACATAACATTTCGAAATGATAAACGGCAACCTCCACCAAAAAAATGTTTTTTGCAAATGCTGTTCTGTTCTAGAATTCAAACAGGAATAGCTTTTGGATGGACAAAGAAATGTTTTTATAGGAAAAATGTAGTTTCAGCAAAAGATAAATGTATGTATCTTCCCACGAAGAAAGTACCTACAGAACAATTGGTATGAAAGAGTGGAACTCCTTCAAGACAGACAGTTGAAGACAAGTCAACCAAGCCAGTCAGCTACAGCTACCAAGTCAACCACAAACCTTTGGGATCCACTCTCTTCACCCGAAGACCTAGCACATCACAACTGTAGCCCAGTATGGCCACTTGGCATTATTCGCCTTATTTATATAAGAACACTTTAGTGATGACTCTAATATTTTAACCAATGTTGTAACTTTTACTTGAATATAATTGTAAAATCATTGACTTGTCACTAAATCTTAACGTGACAATATGATAAAAAAATTAAAGTTAGTTACTTAATGTCCAAATATTATTATTATTATTATTATTATTATCACTATCAGCTGACACTGGAATTACTGAAATTTCTGCTAGTGTAGTGTCATTTGTTGTTAGCCAAAATTTAACACTTTTCCTCAGTTTATAAAATTTTGACTGGGGCCTCGGTGGCATAATTCCAGATTGCACAAATTTGATTTACTTTCCTTATTTTGCACAGTGATAAATCACAACAGGGTGGCAGCAAGATAACATCTAATTTTGTTCACAATGTTTTACTAGCACTTTTCCGAGTAGGCCGGCTCAACATTTTAGGTGGAATGGATTCAGAAAATTTGATCAACATGTTCCTTTAGCAAAAAATTATCTTTCTTCATTTTACGGCTGATGCGAACATCATTTGTCACGTCTTCACCAGAATCATCATCAGAAAACTCCCGTGACATTTAATGTGTTAAATGGAAAATTCCGTTGATTAACAAAAAAAATCTCTATTAGCTATTATGGTCTGTTTTTTAACTAGGAGGAGCGATTCAAATTTGTCGCGCCAAAATCCACACCTGTGATTGGCTGCGGCCAGGCCGATTTCACACCGCTAAGTAATTTGTATACATTTTGACGTTTGACGTGATTTGATAATTATTTTTCTAGGCGCTGACAGTGACATAATTCAGGCAAAATACATTAAATTAGTTTTCATTTCAGCTGTAAATTTTAAACATGAGAAAAATTCAAATTTACCGTCAAAACTTCGGAAGTCTTCTTTTCTAGTGACATTTCTAGTGTGAATCTGGCTTTTATATTCACTCCTCCTAGTTAAAAACAGACCATAGTAATCAAAGGCCCATTTTCAAATATTTATAGTGATTTTTATACTAGCCAACTAAAGTTTCCATTTGACACATTAAACGTCACGGTAGTTTTCTGAATTGATTATAGTAATTATAAAAGTGTGTTCTGCAACCAGTCTAGTGATGAAGAGGATTAACTTCTTTATTTTTATTGACTTGGAATATAGATAAAGCTCCACCAAGCTTACAAATGCCCCGGAAAATATGTCAACTAAATTTTGAAAGACAGGGCACGACAATACGTCTACCAATAGCAAACAATTATAATCAAAAGTACATTCACTGAAAAAATTCAATTGACGTTTGAAATTTTAAAAATTTCAGTGTTTGTCAGATTGTTTTGACGTTTAAAATCTATTAAGTATAAATGCTAAATCGAGTAAGATAATTCATTCTGAAGCCAGAAATATCATTCGGAAGGTCATGGAATTCTTCAAATGAAAAGTATTTACAATTATTTAAATTTGCCGCCTAAATGTTTTTATTTTGACTGTACTTTGAAAAACTATAACAGCGCCGGACACGCCCCCTTTCAACTTTGTAAGCTTGGTCGAGCTGTACCTACCTAAGTTTCATGTGGTCTCATATCGTTAATAGTTTTTTAAGAATTTATAGTTTGTTGTAAAATAATTTTTGTGTCAATCTTTTACTAAAAGTTATAACCAACGTTAACGCAATCATTCATACGTTTTCTATGAACTTATGAAATTATATATTTGCGCAATATCTATTGTAACCGCGAGTTTGGTCATCACGTGATATACGTTTTTCGATTGTTGGAAGCGGTAACCGTAAAATGTATTGTATTTTCATGACAAGGGGGTTTTTATAATTCCAAGGAGTGTTTTTAAAATAAATACAGTGTCTTAAATACTGCATAGTAGACGTGCATGTTTAAATTGGATTTTTTTTGAAAATCAATTTACGTTTTAAAACATAAGGTAGCCATGTGCGTGTTTGCTCACATCAGATGACCGGTTCCTTGACAACCCATATCATAAGTGTGTAGCCACTTGTTTACCCACCGAGGTAGGCGCGTTACTAATATGCTGACGGTAGATGACCGACCCCTATTGTATGTGTATTATTTCTGTGGTATTATTGCTTCAATAGAGATGGCAAATGAAAGGTTTCAAATCAATGCCCTGACTTTTCTAACCGATATAATGTAGTCAGTCGCAACTAGTAATTTTAACGTTTTTGATGCTTTCTTAATGGTTTCACTGTTTAAATTTTGCAATATATTTAAAACATCCTTTTTGGTGTTGATTGAAAATTATTTTTATCTTGACAGATTAAAATACTAACGTTGTGGCATTATTTAACAAATAATTTTCGAAATTGATTTTTTTTCATTCGTTTCGTATTGAATAAAGCGACAGAGATTCTCTCTGTGGTAATAATTGTACTAATATATCAATTTATGAACGTGTATTTTCTAAAGTAGAATGCGACCGTCTGCCGGTGTTTGTTTTTAGTATTATTTACATGACAATACTACTTTTCTGGAGAAAATGAAGACGGTATTTGATGAGGAAGTTGTCGGCGTTGCTTGGAGTTTTCCAACGCACGCGGATAATGTATGTAGGGCCGAGGCATATCGAGGAACTTAAATTATCTCAAACATGTAAGCTACTTAACACGAGCATGGCTTACAATATTTTGAACAAGCATCGATTATAATCGATGATATACGAGTATTTAAATAACTATGTGAAAAAATTAATTATCGCTACCGCTACCATTGTCGCCTACATGACTCGTTAAAAGAATTGAAAATGTAAATATACAGGGTGTGTAAAAATGGTCATGCAAGCTTCAGGTAAAGTTATTCCTTGGACAAAAATAAGGCAAAAAGCTTATTTGAAAAAAGTTCTTAGGCGCATGGGTACCCCTCACCATAACAAATTAAGAAATGTAAATTTGAGAACCTTGTATTTTAAAACTACAAATATCAACCAGTCCATGGACCTTGTTTTATTAAGAGGGCGACTTGAGGAGTGGGGATAGTTCAGTTTTCAAATGTAAGATTATATTTATTTACTAGAGGGCGATACTGGTATTGATTTGAATTATTTTGAAATTATCATTTATTTTAATAAAATCTCAAAACGACGCGACGTGACTGCAGGCACACCCAGGCACACTTTGTTTTTACCGAATCTGTCACGTTGACAATTCAAACTTCATATCATTAATACTACGCTAATATGTAACTATGAATAGTACCTAATATAATATTACAATTACATTGTCCAGCGGAACTTTATTTACTTTTTATTATTATTGTCTAAAAGACATAAAAAATAATTTATAAATTACCGTCAAAGTTGGTCTTTAATTTAGCGAACTACAACTAACGAAAACAGTGTTGTCTGTATAGAGCTGTGGTAATGATTTCGGCCTCGCACTCAGAAGTCATAGGATCCATTCCAGGCCCTGATAAACTTTCTTTTAAATTTTGGTTTCTATTTAAATAAAAATATTGATTGTAATACTTTTTATTTTTTTGCTTTTAGTATTTTTGGTTGACAAAATTAAAGAACACCGTTGACTGTAATTAATAAATTACCGATTTTAATTTATTTTGAACAATAATAAAGGTTAATACTTCTTACAGTTGCCTAAATTCTAACAAAATAATACAGTTTGAAATTATAAACGGGTTTGTAAGAAAATACATGTTATATAGGGAAACTATGTTCACGAATAAGTGTCCACACGTACAAATCTTTTCATTCAAATTCAAATTTAGCGCGTATTTAATGTCAACAGCGCCATCTATCCAAATTACGAACTTCTTACTGACAATTGGCGGCCATTTTTTTATGCCCTTGTCAAACCAAAACTTAAGACTAAAGAAAAACATTATTATCCAACGTTAATGACCCGGACTTGAAGTTTACATTCTGTGTGACCATACTTAGGTATTAACAGAATTTGACATAATTTAAAATCATAAAAATTTCTTTTTTGCTAATTTTCTAATTGAATTTAAATTAAGAATCAAAACTGTATTTTACATGAAATTTAGTGGCTGCCTAAGTTGCAATAATGCTTTGTAGAATATCTTAATTAAAATTCAAATTTTTCGTTTTTGTTCGAGTTCTATAGTCTTAAAATTAACAAAGATTTTGTATCTGCTGCCCTCTATCGACAAAAAGTGCAGCGGCCGCCCTCTTAAAACTACCAGGCTATATCACAGTATAGCTATATTTTAGTTTAGAACAAGGTGGGCTATCATTATTAATTTGCAATATTGCCAAGCGTATATTCTACGCATTTACAAAAATTATATGATTGGAAATAATGAAAATGATTAATATCCTATAACTTTTAAACGATCAATAGCGATAAATTCTAGTTATTATCACTAAAAGTACGCATCAAGTAACTTGATTTTGCAAAATAGCTTTCTTTTAGTGTTACCAATTTCTAACTTTGAAGGCCTCGCGTAGCTTGAGGAACCCTTTGCGAGCTTTTTTGCAATAAGCTTTTTGCTTTATTTTTGTCCAAAGAATAACTTTACCTGAAGCTTGCACGGCCATTTTTACACACCCTGTATATAATTATGTAAGTTTCAGAAGCTTCAAAAGTAATAATGGATAATTTAAATTAATTCCCTGTTTCGTTCCATTTTAGTTTTATATTCAGATATTAAAGTTTTTGTTGTCACTTAAGTTCATTATTATTAAATTTAAGAAATTAATGATAAACGAACATTAACAATGTAAGTTACTTACCTTAGAATTTTCAACATGAAATACTTGCTGAGCACTAAATAAGGATTGCAAGTTTGTTACAAGGAAAAGAATTCTTGAGTCGTATAAAGCTGGTATTTCATCATGTAATTCTGAATTCAACATATCATATGTCCTTTTAGCTTCTTCCAATTGTTCTCTTCCCTTGTTTAATTTTACATCATCTCGTTTTTTGGACATTCCTAATTGTAGAGCTTGAAAATTATGTCTTTGTCCATCATAATCAACTAATTTACGACCACGCTTATCAATTTTTTTCTGTAACCAGAAATAAAAACAAATTACAATATATAAGGTGTCCCAAGATAATGAGCATAAACGGTAAGAAATACACATTCAGTTAAATGAGAAGAATGGTTCAGGGTATTCATTCTATACATTTTGGGCTGGTTCAGCAGTAGGCTGCAAAATCTCCAATTTTCAATTTTCTATATTATTATACATACAGGGTGTTTTTAAACTACAGTCATTAATTTCTGAAGGCCATTCTACGTTAGAATATATGAAAAAAAAGTTCCTATAAACATGGGTCCGGAAATGCTTCCTAAAGGAACGTGCGAAAATAAGGGAGAGGGCGACCCTCCCCCCCATTTTGTATTAGCAACTTCCAAATTTTTGAAATTAGGAATTTATTATTTAGACAAAATAACATAAAAAAGGTCCTCTTGTTAGAAACCCGGAGGAGCAACCGTGTCCGATGACCGTGCTTGATGATGTGCCCTACCAGACAAAACATGTGGTTATGCACGACGAGGCGCCCCCACATTTTAGGATTGTAGCTGGCAACTCCTTAAATACCACATTTCCTAATAGGTGGATAGGTCGAGGTGGACCTGTACCTTGGCCACCTCGTTCCCCAGACCTCCACCCATTGGATTATTTCCTCTGGGGATATTTATAATCAAACATTCTATTCAGATCACATAAAACTTAAAATCAGGTCAGTCAGAAAAAAATGTCTAGCACATTGTTTACTACTTGTTAATTAACGAGCGAGTGAAAATATGAAAATAATTGGACAGGCTTGAATGGTACTAACAAGATTGAGAAAGAAACTGAATATTATTTTTCTAAACCCCACGTTCAATCTTCAATATCCTCCTTTAGAAGCAAGCATAATATACAGTTAACATAGGTCCGCAAATGCTTCGTTGCCGAGATACACCCTTGAAAGTGACTAGGAATTAAATTTTAAAAAGTAAACAATACGTATGTATGTACAGTCAGTGACAAATGTTTTCACCAGTATTATACTACTGAACCCGCTTTTCTGAGAAATATAAGATGTAACATAACGTCGTTTTTAGTATTTTACATGGGTTTGTTGGTATCTCTGTTAACAAAATAAAGCGCAAATTTAATAGAGAAACGTGTTATACTTCTCAGTAAAATGGGTTACAGTAGTATACGACTGCTGAAAACATTTGTCACTGACTGTACATTTGCTATAAGTGGAACATATTAGTTAGTTTCTTCCTTCTTTTTCACAAATAGTCTAGAAATATTTCAATGTGTCAAAATTCTGTTCGAAGAACAGAAAGTTGCCTTGAAGCCAATGGCGGTCATTTTGAAAATTATTTGTAAAATTATTCAGTAAACAGATTTGTAAATTTATTTGTGATTTACACGAAAACGGTTAATGGTAGGACGCAAGCTCAATAAACCCTTTGAACTGTTACGATTTTGGAACTTGTGTCAAAAACAAAAAAAAAACAATGGCGTACAATTTTTTCCCCCAGAAATATCCACATAGACAACTATAGTGACGCCAGTGGAGAAGGAAAAAAGACTATACCTTATTTTTTTTAACTACGGCCTGGATGTAAACAAAACCACGTGATCATTTCTAGTGTACGTTTACAGTGGTAGGTATCTTACGTAAACTAGCGCGCGGGGTAGTTTAAACTAGTGCTGTTGAAATTTAAATTTTTTATCCTGTTATCCGGTTATAATAATTTATCCGGTTATCCGATTTTATCCGATTTCGGATAACCGGATATTTTTTTCGTAGATATTTCTTATCCGCGGATAATAGTTATCCGTCTATAATTTTTACGGATAACACGGATATTATTTAACTGCGGATAATTTTTATCTGCGGATAACAGGAAAAATTTATATCCGCGGATAATTTTCATCTTAGGGACATGTAACTGCACTTTAAACTTTAAAGGTACAGTGCTCTTTTGTTCATCTTTTAAGATTCGTAACTCTTAAGTCTTAATTCTTAAGCCGTCTTAGCTATGTGTTTCCATTTTGGACTTTTCCAAGATACAACTTGCTAAGTTGCCTGTTGGCCAAACACGTAATAAGAATAAGCAAATTTAAAATTTTTAATTTTTATTAATGTTTAGAAAGAAGAGCACTAAACATTTTTTTACCCGCACTATTAATGGAATGCAGATAGCAAAATCTAATTTGATTAGGTAGTTGTTTAAAAATGTCATGAAACATTGCACAATATCTAGAATAAAAATTAAATTATCCGCCAATAGTTGTTTATCGGTCGAATAAAATAATATCCGCTTACCAGTAGATAAATGTTTATGCGACCATCAACGGATAAATTAATATCCGATTATCCGAAGAATAAAATAATATCCGTTTATCCGCGGATAATTGTTTATCCGACGGATAAATCGATATCCGTTTATCCGCGGATAAAATGTTATCCGGTTAACCGTTTTCGGATTATTCTAAAAATAAAATATCCGGATAAATCTTGAAGAATTATCCGGTTATTCGGATTATCCGTTCGAATCAACAGCACTAGTTTAAACCAGAGCTGCAAAGAATAGTTTCACTGGGCGCCGATTCCATTTTAAATAAATCAAAATACTAAAACACCAGATATCATACACAGATGACGACAAATGCAACTGCAATTAACGCCCGAATCGAACGTAACTACTCCTGCAGTAAAGGGGTGAAAACTTCTCGCTGCAACTAGCAATGACAGCGCTACATTGCAATGACGTTTTAGAAATTGTCACGTGGTTTTGTTTACATCCAGGCCGTGGTTAGAAAAAATAATGTATAGTATGGTCTACTTATAGCAAATGTACATACATACGCATTGTTTACTTTTTAAAATGTAAGTCCTAGTCATTTCCGAATAAATGAAAAAAAAAACGAAATTTTTCAACTTTCAACACCCTGTATCTCGGTAACGAACCATTTGCGGACCCGTGTAAATAAAGTCCGTTTTTTTTTAAAGATCCACCACCTGTTGCATTATGTTGGTATAACAAAAAAAAATAAATTTAAGTACCAACTTCTGTTTAACTATGTATGGCAGCATTGCCTTAAACGTCAATCAAAACGTTGTCAGTTTATGCGTACGCATAGCAATTACATTTCAAATCATGCCGCGTAAAGTAAGAAATGTCCTTAATCAAAAGCTAAAAGACGCTTTAATTAAATGTTTTCATGAACTGCGTAGTTTAGCGCCAAATTTGAGTAATCGACAATTAGAAGAAAAAGTTTCAAATATATTTTCGGCGAGTATAATTTTATTTTTACTTAATAGTTTTGAACAATATTAGGTTTAGGTATCTCGAGCTACAGTTTGCCGTACAGTAAAAAAATTGAATGTTGGTAGCGAATTATCTGCGAGCCACAGTGGGCGAAAGAAAGTCAAATTATTATGAAGACCATTTTTTTCATAGAGATAAGCACACAAATTTTGGAATATAAACGGAAAGGGGAACATTTTACTTTGAACGACTTATTACGTTTCGTTAGAGAACATTGTGATTATACTAGATCGCGTTCAGTATTACACAAAATTTTGATGTTAATGGGGTACAAATATAAAATTGAAAATAACCGACAAATTTTAACGGAACAGTCACATGTAATATTTAAAAAAATCAAATTTTTAAAATCATATTTAAAATATAAAGAAGACTACTCCAACATAAGATTTATTTTTATTGACGAAACCTGGATATACAAAAACGGTTCTCCTACAAAATTTATTGACATTTTCAAGCGTAACTTTGTTAAAATCCATGATTAAATAATAAATTTTAAATAAAATATCGATTTCAACGTGAAATAACAAGATTTATTCGCTTTATACGTATTTCGGCATCAATGTGCCATTGTCAAAAGCAATATAAGATATTATAACAAATGCAAAATATAGTAACTCCTTGATTCTATTATTTTAACACTGCGTGAAGCAGCTGGCCCCAGTCAACTCGTCGGAGGTCAGTCGCTTATCAGTGTTTCTAAAAAGATATTTATTCCAAAATCTTCAGTAAAGGAGAATCTAAGAGATCAATTTGCTCATTCATTAAAGGTATGTTGTTTTTTGTGTGTTTATAAATTTCAAAAGCTTCTAAAATATTTAATTTATTTTTGTTATCAGAAAAGTGTAAAAATTTAATTGTATTGTTAGATGTTAATGTGTGATTTTGTTCTAACACATGTTTAGCATAATTTGATTTATGTGCATGTTTATATTTGTAACAACGGATATGTTCGTTTTGCCTAATACTGAAATTTCTAATTGTTTGACCTATATATACTGAATCACAATGTGAACAATTTAATTTATAAATACCTGATTTTAGCATTGAAAAGAGAGTATAGAATATTTTTATTTGTTTTAAAAATGACTATATTTATTTGTGTTATTTATAATTTTAGCAATCTTTTCTGAAATTTTACCAAAATATGGAATTGAAACGTATTTTAGTGTTTTATCAGAGTTATTAATGGAATAAACTTTTTGAATAGCTAATTTATAATTTTTCTTTTGAATTAAAGTGTCAATAAGTGTTGTGTTATATCCATTGCTATATGCAATTTGTTTAATAATTGAAATTTCTCTATTAAAACTATTTTTATCTAAAGGTTGTACTAAAGATTGATATGCTGCTAATTTATGTGTATTATGGTGACAAGAGTTATGTGGTATGGTAATAAAGATTGCTAAAATTATAAATAACACAAATAAATATTATGTCATTTTTAAAACAAATAAAAATATTCTATACTCTTTTTTCAATGCTAAAGACAAAATTAACGATTTGCTAAAATCAGGTATTTATAAATTAAATTGTTCACATTGTGATTCAGTATATATAGGTCAAACAATTAGAAATTTTAGTATTAGGCAAAAAGAACATATCCGTTCTTACAAATATAAACATGCACATAAATCAAATTATGTTAAACATTTGTTAGAACAAAATCACACATTAACATCTAATAATACAATTAAATTTTTACACTTTTCTGATAACAAAAATAAATTAAATATTTTAGAAGCTTTTGAAATTTATAAACACACAAAAAACAACATACCTTTAATGAATGAGCAAATTGATCTCTTAGATTCTCCTTTACTGAAGATTTTGGAATAAATATCTTTTTAAAAACACTGATAAGCGACTGACCTCCGACGGGTTGACTGGGGCCAGCTGCTTCACGCAGTGTTAAAATAATAGAATCAAGGAGTTACTATATTTTGCATTTGTTATAATATCTTATATTGCTTTTGACAATGGCAGATTGATGCCGAAATACGTATAAAGCGAATAAATCTTGTTATTTCCCGTTGAAATCGATATTTTATTTAATATTTATTATTTTTTCTCCTACAAAATGTTGGACTCACGACAATGTTCCCAAGAAGGACTACAAATTAAGAAAATCAGAAGGTGAACGTTTTACAGTGCTTCATGGTGGGTGTTCTGATGGTTTTCTGGATGGATGCAGTTTGCTTTTAAGATCCAGAAATAACGATCGGGATTACCACAAAACGATGAACAGTCAGCTATTCAAAGAGTGGATAGAAAATCAATTAATGCCAGCTCTACCATTTGATGGTTTTAAAAATGTTATAATTTTTGACAATGCTCCTTATCATTCCGTCCGTTTGGATAAACCTCCAACACGTTATTCAAACAAAACTGTACTGAGAAATTATTTACTAAAATGTAACGTTCCATTTGAACTTACATGTACAAAAATTCAGCAAAACAGCATTTCTTTTTAGAAATCCGAGTTAGATTTAAACAATTTTTTAAAGTAACAGGAACAAACCAACAATTATTCCACCACATAATCATTGCACAGACGGAGAACAAAAGAAATAGAGAAAATAATCTTGAATTTAAGAAAATGTGGGACTCACTAATGAGGTAACTGCTAAGGTAAACTGTTCTCACTATTGAATTTATTTGCTATATAGATTTGTAGCATAACTTCGTATTTAAGGTTGTGGTACATGTTCAATCCACTGAAAATGAAACCCGCTTGCAGGTCCGTTTTTAAACTTAACCCTAGTGAAAAATAGCCATCCTCACATGCTCGTTACCAAATATACTAGTTACTAAATAAAGGTATCAATGAAGCTATTTTTGTTTTATTCTTCCCTTTAGGTAGATTGGTTTATGTAAGTGATCTTTAAATTTCTAAGGATGAAGTTATACAAAATATGTGTAGCGTGCCCACCTGTTGAATATTTGGATATGTGACGTCAGATTCACTGGTCTAAAATACAGATTTAAATCAATAATATTTAAGTAAAATATGAAAATAGTTTGGCTGAAAAGCAATTGCAAAAATTTAATTCATAATCCTAACCCTACTTTAAAAATCACTAAACATACTTAAAAAAATATCACCAGCAGCGTTGCCAAACACACTTTGGAGAGAAATTGCGAGGTTGGTGGAACTTAAAAAAAAACAGACTTTACAGCTTCACCAAGCTTACAGAAACAAATGCCCCGGAAAATGTCAACTAAATTTTAAAAAACAAAGCGCGACAATACGTCAACCAATAGCAAACAATCCTACTCAAAAGTACATTTACTGGAAAAGTTCAATTGACGTTTGCAATTTTAACAATTTCAGTGTTTGTCAGATTGTTTTGATGTTTAAAATCTGTTTAGCATGAATATTAAATCGAGGAAGATGTAGTTTACTATTTACGTAGATGTATTTATTAGCCTATCTTTTTCAGGGTCTTCCAGGTTCTTGGTTTCCTCTAAATTTCAGATTTCACGGCTTTCTGATTAGTCTGCTTTCTTGGCCTCTTTCTACATGATTATTCCAGTTCGATGTTTTTTTTTACAAATTTGACTATGCCATTGATATTACATTCTTCTCCTACGTTCCTAACTCTAGTCTGGTTATTTAAATACCCGTTATTAGTAATAATATTAAATGAAAAGCATTTACATTTATTTAAATTTGCCGCCTAAATGTATTTATTTTGACTGTATTTTGAAAAACTATATCAGCGTCAGACACGCCCCCTTTAATGTAAATATACTTTGTTTAACCAAGATATGCATATAGACTCCGCCCCATAAACGCTGTCAAAAGTTGAATATAATTTTTCAATTGGTCGTATTTTTAAAACCCACAACACACAACTGCGCTAATTTTCAGTGACGTTTACGAACCACTTCCGGTTGTTTCTTGTCAGTCTTGTCAGAACGTTTCCGAGCTGAAAGATATTCTTTAAAATAATTAAATCTCATATACTGACACTAGAAGTTTAAAATAAAAAAAAATTAAATTAAAAATGAATAGTATTTGAATTTCCCACTTTGTACCATGTACCATGTGAAACTGGCTTTAGTGTTCATCACGCTCAAGGGGCGGAGTCTATATGCATATCTTGGTTAAACAAAGTATAGTTACTTATTATTTACTGGTTGTCAAGGTGATTGTGTGGCAATTTTTTTTCCGCACAGCTGTCATGGCGACGTGTGCGAAGTGAACACTTCAAATATATCGAATAGTGCTTTGGTAGCATTTAGTATTTCTCAAAGCGATGTTATTTCTTGGCTTTTTTTTGTACATTTATTGCTGTGGGAAGTATTTTGTTATTATCGTAGAAAAATTATAGTATGCTCGTAAGACACTATTGAGGTGGCATTGTAAATTTAAAAAAACGCACATTCTTATCAAATCATTCCGCTATATTAAGTAGCTGATAACCTTAATTGCATTCGCTATTCCTTTGGCTGAACGGGAGGCTGTTAAAGCACCAAGAATTCCAAGAGATCCCTAATAGATACAAAATCTGTGCCGCTAATAGGATATCAATTCAAAAGGGAAACTACTAATTGGTATAACGTACTTTCCTGCAGAATCCTGCGGATCTAATATCCAGGGGTTTATCTTCAGCTAATTTTTTACACAACACTCTTTTGCAGTATGCTCCACCTTTCGTAGGTTTACCCTTAGTTCAATGATCCAGAGCACTCAATAACAAATGTGAGACGCTCTGAACTAAAAACTGACTTTTACACGTTCAGATTTCAAGAATCCTAACTAATTTCCACCCCTCTCTCTTTACGGAGTTGCAATCGCCTAAGGGCCGATTTTACAATGCTAACATCGTCGTTTACGTTGATCTGTCATAGGTCCTAGCTACTTAATTTGTGTTAAGCACGCTTGAAATTCTAACGTGAAATGTTTTTCAACTGTTCCAGGATGATGACAACTTGTTTTTCAAAGTTCTATTGTCTTCTTTTAACCCCATAATTTCGTTTTCGTAATTAAACTTTGCTCTTCTAATTTGACACTAGGTTCCTGTTTATCAATGAAAGTTAATTGAGATTTTGACCTAAATTGTTTTGAATTATCAATTGTCTGCACAGCATGTTGTATTAAACATTGCAAACTGGAAGGAATTTTCTGAGAAATATCTATTAATTCCTAAAGATGAAATTTTGAACTATTATTTTCATTTGAAAATATTAGTAGTATAGTATGTACCTACTTCATAAATTTTGTATACTTTTCTTCAATTTTTTTAATTTACTGTAGACAGAAGAAACGCAAAAGTCCTATCCATGGTCACTGACACTGATAAGTATCATATGTACGTACAACCTTCTCACATGTCCTCTAGCTTGAAAATATGAACACACAATTTTGTTATTTTTTAATGAAAATTTCAGAAACAACATTTCGCACAAATAAAATAAAACCGACCATTACAAATTCAAGGAAAATAGAAAAAACGTGGCAGCATTCCAATGGGCCACGTGGCCCTCTCAGAAGATAGTACAAACTAAATACCTTCTAGCTGTATTACGTTGAATCACAAAGAAAACGGGCCAATCGGCGGCTTCCATGTGGGTCACGTGATACGACTTTGATGTAGTTTGTTTGTGCTGCCCCCCTAGGAAGGTCATATTACCAAATTCCATTAGAATGCCGTATGAAGTGGTAGGTAGGTAATTTCAGAGTTATAATTATAAGTCGACCTTATCTATCCCAATCAAGCCTGTAATTAAATAGTAAATACCACCAATTAATTGAACTAGGTAGGTATCATTTTACTGTCAAAACGTAGGGTACGGTTTTCAGGAAGATATAATTATGTATTTTCAGTTTCCCTATTTTGTACCGTTTTCACTTATTATTATGTCGATAAACACAGTAGGTACGTAGATATACAAAATACGCGTTTTAAAATTTTAATAATAATTCATATCTTACCCTCATTTCTGCAAACTGGCTCTGATACGTATTAAGAGGAATTAAAACTTGATCACCCAATTTATGACTAAAATCCTGCCATAACATATCTACCGACTGTGTCTGCACAAATAGTAAATCATGTCCAGACCACTGACTCTCATAAATCTCTCCTATGGCTTCCAATAAAGACTTAGATGCTGTTTGAATTGCTGAAAGCACAAATATAAGCATAAAGTCACGTATACACGTTATAGTGAACAGTAATACTGCTATACCTACAAATCACACATCCACTCACACATGCACACAGATATGTTATACGGAGTTGGGGTATAGTATAGTATAGTATAGTAAAGTATAGTTATAGTATTCCTAGAAAATCCTTACTACAGGTCTTGAAATACTTCGAATTTGCACCTGTGGTTAGGACTGCTTTTGGTAACACCAAGGAATGCACGCCTGAATTTGACACATGAACTAATAGGTCGGATAGGAATCTCTTGAACGTAATCAAGAAGAATGTAAAATGATAAAAACTTGTCATAGTTAGCTGTGCATCCAGTTATTAAATATAATGTAATACTTTGGTAATACTCTTATAGGCAAGTAAAAGTAATGTTCAGCGGACCGGCATTTTGTTGTAAAAACTACAACTTATGTTCTCAAATCCTAGCAGGTAAGAAAATGGAAAAGTATACAGGTATAAGAAATAAGTATGTCGAAGTTTCCAGCGAAACGCAGAAACGCTGGACATTACTTTTGCACTTGATAGTACATAACCTAGGTATGAAAATAAGATAACATTTAAACATTTGTTATGAATAAAATATGAATTTCTCGAAGTAGCTGTGTTTTAAATAGGTTCTCTTGCAAAGCATAAAGTAATTATTGCCCACACTAATCAGACGACTCGGCAGTAAGGCATTGTTGTTCATGGATCAATGAAGGTTGCAAATAATACTTGATCACTTCTTTGGGTATTACAAAAACCGTCACATTGGTTCACTGGTAAAAGCCGTTGCCTTTCGAACTGAAGGCAACGAGTTTTGTGTAGTAAACGCATTCCCTCAAGAAGAACACTTTAAATTTGCAGGTAGAGAACAGTAATCCTATTGTAATCCCTGGATGTTATCTGCATAAGTTAAAACATATTTTCCAGAGATGTATTTAGGAAAAATATATAAAAACTAAACAAATAATTTAGAAACTGAAACAAAACCCTGAATCTATTACACAATAAGAAAGCCGGACTTGAGTACGGTGCAGCATTGGGAAAGAATACGAAGATAAGAGTAATAGCGGTAATACCCTGCGTAATACCTTGGTAAGAGTATTAACCAAGGTTAAGGATTTGATTTATTTTACTTCTTGAAGGAATACGTTTGACTATACACGCGTAACTATTATTATTTAAATTTCATATTTAATATCTTAAATTTTACAATATTCTTAATAAATTCTTGTTTTAAATTACTTTGCTTCCAAAATATTCATGGCTCATCCAGTGTAATTATAAAAGACCTGTGACATACGTACGATGCGATTAACTAATATTTTTCAAATAAAGTAATTTTAAAAAACATATTATATTAAGAATATTAAAATTATAAGACGTAAAAAACGAAAAAAAAAAATGGTTACACGAGTAATAGAATATTCGCCAACTTTAGTTTAGAAGTAGACACTTTACCAGTGAGCCAATGTGAGAGATGATTTGATTGTTAATTGTCTGAAGGTTATTAATATACCCCAAAAAGGGATAAAATCCTCGTACACACAATATTAATCCTTAACAAAAAAAATCCTACGATCTGCACTTCGTGAAACACCCTATATGTTTATATTTATCAAATGGGTGAATCATTGTAAAATCGACTTCCTTTTTGTACTTATTATAATTTTTTAACACAAGCACTACAGATGGCTGTTGAGATCGGATGTGCCACCTATATGGACGAAACGGTCTTAGGCTGCAGCTGCAGTCTCACTGAAACCACCGTCAAATGGCGCACCGGTTGATGGTGGTGGGTGACTCAGTAGGACCAGCGCCATTTGATTACCAATACCTGTTTCAAAATTTTAGTTGATGGCTGTGGGTGATTGGCGGTGGTTCAATGGGACAGCCGCCTTACCTTTTGCGCGACAGATTTGAACCAGCAGTTTCTAATCAGTGTAATGACAACGAACTATATCGTTGCACTATACCCGCCCCATTACATCTTACTCTATTTAAGCTATTTGCTTTTACACCTTACTTATAAAACTGAATGTATTAGGATTACATTTCGTAAAAAATATACAAACATTTTTGAATATGGCATAGATCGATTTTCCATGAATGGTTAATCATATGGTATGCATTTCTGTTTTTTCCGTACTGATCATTTGTGCTCAGAAACTAGTGATCACCAGTGTTAAGTGACAATTTTTTACTTTTAGTCCTTTCAGTTTCTTCTTTTAATCGTTTAATTTTCTCATGAATAGTTCGGTACCTAGTAGAGGATATACCGCTTTTAACAAAATTATTGTATTTACCTCGCACACAACGGAGGTAGTTGCTAAATTCTTTCTGTAATTTATTTGCTGCATTTTGCTGTCTTGTAAAATTCTCAAGATGCTCATCAAAGATGTCATCTGCAGTTCTATCAACCTTGCCCAGATTTTGTAAAATCTGGAAAAAATAAAAAAGTTACTTAACTGTAAAGCATGTAAATATATGCGTGTCTCAAAAATAATTTGAATGTATGCTATTTTTAATAAATGTGCTGTCGGTCTACCTGCAGTCCAGGTTCTAAAGGACTTGAGCATTTTTAGTAGCTTACCACCAATTCCCCCAATCCACTCGATTTAAGGTTGTGTGCCCATGAACGATACAATATTTTTTTTATTGAGACAAAATCACTCATACAGTAGTTACTAAGCAACACCCGAAACGTCAGCCAATGATTCCATTTTTCGGGATAAATGAGCCTAGTCCGATAAAAATGCCCCTTCCTGTGTTAAAAACCCGTTACTATAGTGTTGTTTACTTGTTTGTAGGGAGTTGGTTACTTGTTGGTAGGGTGTTGTTTACTAACAGTTTCACTGTCTTATTATGTTTTGATTAGGTACATATTCGGAATTTTGTCTTGTCTCGACCTTCTTATAGCAAATTTCAGCACTAGTGCCCTTAACATTATTGCTATAAGGTAAAACACTCAAGCACAATACAAAACCGAAAAAACACTCGTGTTAACACACTCACATTGTGTTCTCGTGCTTTACCTAGCAACAATGTTTCGGGAACTACGGTACTGAAATTTTGCGGTAAAAATCCAAGGTCTTGTTATTATTCTATATGATAAAATTATCATACTCTGAATTATCTAAAATTAGCGTAAAACCAATATTTATGTTCCACTTACTTTTTTTGAAAAACATATTTCCAGTTTTAATATTTCTGTCTTACTACTTTGTTGCCGATTTATTTAACAAATTTTACTCAACAAAGAATATGGCAAACGTAATCGTGACTAATAGTATAGTATATTTCATTGTCGTCAATACAAGAAAATTACAATTACACGTGTCAAAAAAGATAAACAACAGATAAGACAAATTCAATGTAAATACAAACTTACAACTCACATACATTACAACTTACTACATATAAATAGATAAAATAAATATCACATCGCGATCTGAATGACTTCGACGCTAACGGGTGCCCAAAATTAACAAAAAAATGTTTTTAGGCGACTATGATAAAAACAGCTGTTTTACGTATCTTTTGACAGCCGTAAAGTGTCAATTTGTAGTAGCCATTTGTCAATTTCTATTTTACGGCCGCAAATACTTTACGGCCGGTGTTTTTCGGCCGCTTTTACTTTACGGCCGCTGATTTATAATTTTTTAGTCGACTACGATAAAAACAGCTATGACGTTTCAGAATGGTCACGTGACCAAATGTCATTGGAATATTTAGATAAAAATTTAAATTTGTTAATAAAATTTGTAATATTCGCCTAAAAAATGTTGTTTGCACCTCTGCCAAAAAGTGCTTTTTCGTCCTTCCCTGTTTTCTGGTCTCGGCTTTGCCTCGACCAGAAAAACAGTCGCGGCCGAAAAAGATTTACTTTTTGGCCATAATACAAAAATAACTATTGCGTAATATTCCGATAGTAAATGGTGTAGGTTGCTAATAAAAAACCTTTAGAGACCTAGTTCTAACAAACCCAGATTTTTCTAAATTTGTTAAATTACTTTAACTTATTTTACCAAGTAAACAACCATTAAATAAATTGCCACACGTTAATTAGTATAGAATCATTAAATTAAATTGCATACATTACTAAATATAAAAGTTTATTGTGCCCCTTATTATAAATTATTATAAATAATTTATACCGACAGTATCAACAGGGGGAGAAAGATATCGAAGATTTTCTGGCGGCAGAGCCATACAATTAGACTATCCTGATAATTAATAAATAGCTTAATTTTATTGTTGTGTTGATCAGATTATTAATAAACTTATATTTATTAATCCTGTTTGGCAGTTTTTAATTTTTGTCATTAATTAACAATAAAATTTCAGTTGTTTCATTGAGTATTGAATCTGGGAATCTCATAAACAATCCAATAATTTCTAATTTCTTTATTTACAATTTGTTTTAAATCTAAACTACTTAGGAATAAAACTGTCACCAGAAATTACCACAAATTAATGGATATACATGAATTTTCGTTGTACCTATTTTTAGGGTATTTAGAAAAGGAATTTTGCTTTTGCCGATAATCTTTCTAACCTGCATTCCGGTCTTTCCTACATTTCGGTAAACTCTTTTAACTTCATTGGGCAGCAACTTGTATAATTTGAAACCCCAATTAGTCCAAATCCCCTGTTGGATCTTTGTTAATCGGTGATAAAGTATTTTGTAGGCTTCTTTGACTCTTGTGTTGATAGAATGACTGCCGTTATTTTTTTTAATTTGCTGAGGTTACAGTGCACCAATTTTACACAGTTGAGGATATACACCGATGGTAACGTAAGTATTTTTTTCATTCTTGAAGTCGTCCTTACAGGTATGTGTATAAGATAGGTTGCATAGTATCCTGAATGCTCTTTTATCCAATAGAAATATTTTATTTGCATCTAACGCAATTCCCCACAGTAGGATTCCATATGTGGCCACGCTATGAAAGTTGGAAAAATAAGTCGCCGCCTTTTACAAGTCTCCGCAATGTGCACTCGGCAGTTGAGCTTGTCAATATAAACGCCTAAGAATTTTGCTAAATGTAATGCTCTGCGTCTTTATTTTTAATTTATTCAATTCGAAACATAAGTTCGCTTCTATTAGACCCGTTATTTGTTTTTGATACGCTTGGAGTTCAGTTTCTCCTTTGGTTATGAAGGTGTCATCGGCGAATAACAAGTGCTACATATGCGCTACCATGGTGCGATTGATCGTTGATACATATGTTATGGACAAAACGCGAATTGACTACATTTCGTGTTTTGTCCAGACAATATCCGAAATGTCTAAGACGTTTAGACAATAGGCGAACTGCATCCATATTTTTAAATTTCGAGCTTTGTCTGGACCAAACACATTCTGTCTAAGCAACGTCAGACAAAAAGCATAATCAAATTTATGAACTCATAATAGAACGTTTGTATTAATTTATGAATTCAGAACATATTCAGTTATAACATAAGTTTAGTGAGTTACAACACAGACAATCCGAACTAAATTCCTCACGAACACGCGTAAAAGTAAGGTTAGGGTATAGATTTTAATGGTCTGAACGTCTTCCGTCTGGCTTAACACAGACAAAACGTTTTTTGTCTGGACAAAACGCGAAGTGATGTAATATTTTGTCTACTACCAGTAGACATTTTTGGTTTTGTTTACGCGTTGTCTATAACATATAATTATATAATAAACAGTATGGGTCCGATAACAGACCCCTATTGTACTTCACAATATATTTTATGTGGATCTGAAGTTACACCGTCCCATGTTACTACCTACTTTTGACTGTGGTCTTTTGGGTTAGATTTTATAATAGTATTTGGAGAATCTCTCACTTCGTAGTAATGTAGTTGTTGTAGTAGTATCTGATGTTGCACCGCACCGCTTAAATCGCATATAGCTATTTCTGCTACTTCATGATTGTCGTATGCGACAGTTATGTTCTGTATAGCGGCTCAGTAGCGCAGTATTTATAGACTTACATCTTCTGTATCTTTGCTGGTCCCTATTCTTTTTCTAAGTAGCTCATTAATTTGTTTTTAATTGCTACCTACTTCGAATATTTTTGATGACTGATAGTAATTAAATGGGACGCAACAATTTGTATCGTCTTTTTTAGGATGGGTGTTACTTTTGAAATGTTTAACTGTTTCGAATATACTTCTTCTACGAAACATTTATTTATAATTATTGTTATAGGTTCAATTATTTCTTGTCTAACAGCTTGAAGTAGTTCTGTAGATATACCATAAACATATTCGGTTATTTTGATTTGATGTTATTGATGGTGTTGATAATTTCCAATTGTCACTGTTGCAGGAATTTATAGTGTCTTTGAAACTGTTTAATTAGATTTAGTGGGTTTTCTTTGGGCGTTATGATAAATGTAGTGAAGTTTGAGATCCTATACCGCTAAAGAACTTATTTAATTCGTCTGCGGTGAGTGAACTTTTTTATACACTTTTGTCCTTGTTTTTTGGCATTTCCTTGTTCAACGATAATGATTTTCCATATAGTTTTTTGTTTGTTAGTTGCTTTAGATATAAGGTCCGTATTTTTATTTGTACGTGTTTTCGATTTCTTTAGCATATATTTGTTTATATTTTCTGTAAGCTTGAAAGGATTCGTCATATTTTCGCACCTTGGCTATTGTACCGAGTAGGTACTTGGAGAATGTTTTGCATTTTCTTAATTTCTTCTGTTATCCAAAGAGCTTTAGTTTTATTAGATGATTTTGATAACTTTCTTTCTCTGGAAACTTATTGAATAGTCATAACGAATTCGTGGAATATTGAGGAGAGTTTGCTGGTTGTTTACAAAGATATGTAGTAGTACTCCAGTTTATTTGTCAAAGTTTAAATTTAAACAGGTCAATATTCTCTATATTTATTTTCCTGTACACTATAGTGGTATTAATTGTTGCAGATATCCTTGCACTTATTTGTGTTTTCGCGATTTGTCCAATGTGGTCGGATACAAGTCAATCTACTATCGTTGAACTACAAATTTCTTGTTTATTTGTGAATACATTGTCGATACAAGTAGCCGAGTTTTTTCTATTCTTGGTGGTTCCCAAAGAAGCATAAAGTGCCCATACGATTCTACTAAACACATTATTTCAGTTTTCCGTTTGTCATTTCTGACTTGATGGGAAGTTTGGTTATTACCATTTTCAAGAAAATTTATTTTAATGTCTCTCATAAGGAAAATGTGCTTAATTTTTGTGCTTCTACGAGTAACTACAATATCTAATGCTGTAGTCAATTTATTTTTAAACAATTCATAGTCACAACTCGGAGATCTGTAAAGAACTATAACAATAGTTTGTATGGGTATGTCTACTGTCGTAATTTCTATATAATTATATTTTTCTTCCGATAACGTTCGTATTTTTGAGATTTCTGTAAATTTAATACGATTTTTTTGTATTTTGGTGCTCCTTTATTCCATGTTCTGTCATACGTAATATGTAAGTATATTTCATGTTCCGAAAGCTTTACGTTTTTCTCGTTTGGTTCATGCTTAATTATTTCTTCTGTGAAGGTTTGATCAGGATATTTTTTGTTTAGGTAGACGAGGATTTTGTGTTCGGTAGTGTCAGCTTTTGCTCTTCCAATGTACAGTCAACCCATTTTTCGGCTGCTTTGAAGCAGAAGTTAAAGTAAAAGTAGTAGCAAAGACTATAGTCTTTGGTAGTAGTATCGTGCCGGTAGACCGCGTGCTATAGTGGCAACCTTCTGTGCCGTGCTGATGGTACAACCTAATCTCAACATAAATTTGAAACCAATTTTCTACCAATTTGGACATAGTACCCCAAGAACATATTAAATGTGCATGTTAAAATATTATTTCCCTGTAACAAGTTTACCTGCAAGTTTATTTGTTGTAAATGTTGTAAATTTGTTATTTCACGAATCGTTCAAGAATAAAAAAAATAGATGCAAATATTTAATATCAGAGATCGCCAGCCGCAGTTCTTCAAATTAAAAAAAGTCGAAGACGATTCATATCAGGGTGAACTAAAACTAAACCATCTTCTCAATGCAAATTATTCATTACAGGAAATTGTTTAGGAATATTGGGTACGTTTACTGAATGCAGTAACACGGGAAGTACCATCCACCTTAAATGTTCGTTTTTTACTTTCCAAAATATAGTACCGGCGACAAATTCAAAATAAAATATACTATTTATGCATACTATAATTATTTTTAATAATATGTCACCAGATGTGATGTATACGAACTGCACAAAGCAAAATTCCCTGGAATCATTTATTTAACAACGCGACCACACAAACAGTGGTCCATTTTAAAGATAAGTTTATGATGGCGTATCATAATCGCTTATTTAACACATTGAGATTAGGTCACGTGATCAAACTATGTCATAGGCCAATCAGCGCTGTTCACTAGGGTCACGTGATACGTTAAGGATTGCCTTATTGACTGTTTATTGAATACTTCAAACTGTCATAGGCCAATCGGCGCTCTCTGCAAGGGTCACGTGATACGTTATGGATTACCTTATTTATCGAATACTAAGTTATGGGTTGCATAAATTTGTTTCTAGCAAACGGACATAAATAACTTATATCTTAATATATACTTAATATATACTTAAAATATTAAATATTCGGGTCTATTGCGATCATAATCGTTTACTTAACAACAGTCGTTATCGTATATAAATGAAGTATTACATGTGAAGAATTGTTCGTATCGCATGTTTTCGGGTAGGCACACTGTAACAACTGAATATAATTATATGGTCAAGGTTTAAAATTTTGACATAAACGCTATTTCCGGCAGAAAATGAACGATAACGAGTGTTGTTAACTAAACGATTTTGATACGAACCGGTTGTGTACCTACCACGAACCTACTACAAAATTTATTTGTGTATCCATTTGTATCCATGCACATTCGTACACACACGAGTGCGAATTCCAGGCCACTGACACACACACAAACCCACGTCCCACGCACAGACTTCAATCAGTTCGTTGGACCATCCTGTATGAGTTATATATATTTGTCAACATTTAGATTACACATCCGCAGAACACACTAGTAGGTATATCAAATACCTAGTTTACTTTTGTGAAGGAAGAACCACAATGTACACAAATAACCCCCAAAACGTGATTATAGTCTCGCCTTATACAGTGTCGTACCTACAATGTAGTAGATAGTACCTATGTGTAGGTTTTAAAGTTATTTTTCAAGCTAGTGTTTAATTTATAGGTATAGGTAGTAATTAAAATTACAGTCATTTCTATTTGCTTATAGCAATGCATTATCACTAGAGTTAATAATAAATAACCTGGCAGGGAGTAACTAACCTTTTCTTTTGCTCTTCCAGCGTGTTTTTGCACAGATTTTGCAATTAAAGAGCCTTTACTTTCAGACATTTTTCTCTAAGAACTTCAATAACTACCCAAACACTTTTTTTATATTTGTAAATTTTAGTGAAAGCACTACCTAACCTTCTACATTCAACACTACCTACTTTTAGCTACGACCAGCACTTCTGTACGATTTTGGCCTTATTCCCGAGTTATTTTAGAACAGATTGCAACAAACTTGTTCGGACCACAATTCCTTACCGCATGAACAAACGTATTATTAGAAATAATACCGGTGTACTTATATGCATAACTGTTACAAAATGTAAAGTAGCTTTCTTCAATGATGTATCTCACCTAATCAGTAATGACAAAATACGTGACCATTACCTACCCATAGGTATTTCATTCATTCCATACGCAAACCGCCGTTTCCGATATATTATGATTGGTTTGGTAGGTACATTTGTTCTAGTTCTAGGTTACTATTTGATCAAAACAAGCGGGTTATTGTCTAATTACAAAGGGGGCGTATCGTTGTTTAGTTGAAAATCATTTTCAACGTCGGTCCTATAGGTACCTAGGTATTCTTTGCGTCAGTAAATTATAACGCACGCGCGAAATTATTTCATAGAGAAAACCAATTCATTATGTTATTGGTTAATACCGTTTATTGTGAATGCAGGCTAATCAATAGGCTCCAGTTTATCGAATGCTAGTGCTTTATTCTAAGACTAGCTGGGTACCCGCAGCACATGCCGCGTTTACAGTAGGGTCGTATAAAACGAATTTAATATCTATTGTAATCTCTACTATTTATTTGAATTGAAAATGTATAGTATTGGTTGTTACGATTTAAATTATATTCCGAAGTTAAAAATCGTACAACGCTCCCCACGGTCGAGATCATTATTTTCCGAAGTCCTCCTGGGGTTCTCTAGGTGCCCGCGGAGGGGGTGCCGTGCTATTGTTTTTCTAGGTAACCCGGGAGTCCGAACGTGTAAGCTTATGGACCTGGAGACCTTCTGCGTGGGGTTTCACATTCTTAAGAGTCTTCTGTACCCACGTGACTAGAAAAGGTGAAGAGAGCGCTAAAAGTTCTGAGTAAAAGGGTCGATTGTCGTGAAGCAAAATAATCGTAGAAAAAAACTACCTGGATGGATAATTTCGTTTATTTTATGGGGATACTACACTGTTAGGAAAAAAGTTCAAACGCCAGATATTTTACAACTGAAGGCCGTAGGATACGGTAAATGAATTTCGTCGGAAAAAATATTTTAGTGTCAACCAGATGTTTGTACCTACATATTATTATATTTTATGGTTTTTTCTTATGCACTTCATATTCTCTTTTCAAATACTACACGCAAAACTCAGGTTGACATTGAGTTCAAAGGATTTATTAGATCAATTCATGTGCAAAGTTTCCTGTGGGCTATGATTAATTAATTAATTAATTAATCCCCCCCCCCCCAAGAAACAGAATTTCATTTTAAATTTAATATTCATTTTACAGTTACATTATCAGCTGCAAGTGGTGACGGGTAGTGTAGAGATTATTATTATTATATATGTATTTGTTACTTTCGCATACCACCACTAGTATAGGGGAAGTATTGATATCATGAAAATTTTCGAAATCGAGATGTGTTTGGGCCCCCAGGAACCCAAAAAAGTGGTCTAGAAAAAATGTCTCTCTGTGGGTAGGTGCGTGGGTATGTAACGCCTCTAACGCAAAAACTACTGGACCGATTTTGATGAAATTTGAAATAAAGGGGTATATCGAAAATTCATCGACAAAATAAGCTTTTCAAAAAAATCCGAAACCGGAAGCGGAAGTTAGACATGTTTTTTTGGTAGCATTTTTTTCAGTAGCAGAATTTTGAAAATCTGAGTAATGAATATGAAAGAAGACCATAATTGAAAGGAAACAGTTTTTTGCCAGACTCCCTAACTTCAAAATGGCGGCCGCTATGAATTTTTCAAAATTTCGACTTTAACGCCCCATAACTCAAAAACCAGTTATCTGATCAGGTTCCGCAACGACTTGTTTGAAAGCCCTTTGGGGGTACTACAGAATAAAAAAAAATTATTTAGTAAATCCAAAAACGGTCGCAACGGCGCTCTTCCAAAAATTTTGAATTTTTTAGAAAATATTACAAAGAAACTGCTCTAACGATTTTGTTTAAATTTTCTATACTTATGCAGCTTGGTATTAGCTACATTTTTGTTTTTTGATGAACGCCAGAATTCCACTGTGGAAATTGATGCTCCTATAGCGCATTTATTAGTCAAAATATGAAAAAAATTTAAATATAAAAGATATTTAGTATATAATTCTGCATTCTTCTAAATGTATATCACGTATACAGGGCGTTTGCTTTCCACAGTACAATAAGCAACTTTGTTATTTTAAATGAAACACCGTATATATTTTTATATAATTGAATGCAAAATTTAATTGTCTATCACATAGTGTAAGGTGTTCATATAGCTAAAATGTACGGTTGATGAGAAATTCGAATTTTGAATATTATATTCTGGCGGAAACGGATCGTCGATCGGTAGCAATCGTCCGGCTTCGCCAGCTGTAATTTCTAGCCGCTACCTGCAGATTGATAGGTGCATAGGATGGGTGTCTCGCTAGGCATTCAAATGCTTATCAGGGTCTGCCTCGCGAATTATACTGTTGAATACCAAAATCGAAACGTTTATTTTTAGTATGGGAAAGTCCAGGGGAGGTTTGCACCTCCACTTTTTTAAATCTCATTTAATCTTTCAATATTTAATTTTATTTTCTAATTTACAGATTTGTGTATTTTATAAGTTTTAAGTTGATCTAATTTTGGGAACCAGTATAGGTATTACAGTTTCCCTAGCCTATTCCAGGATTACAGCTGCAATCAAATTATTAAATATATAAAATCTGCCTTTGTGTTTTATTTTATCAAGTTCATTAATTTACTCTAGATCCCGAAATTGGTCTTACATTTGGTCACAACATCCAGCGAGATTATGGCTAAAAGCCCCGCGGATAAAGACGAGACAAGATATTTAAAATGTTTGCAGTAGCTGTATAGTCGGTACGCCCGGCCCACCGCGCCATACAATAAGGGTCTTACGCATAATTCCTATAGCAGGTATAAACGGATTTAAATTTCATGTCATTTTATGTTTTTACAGTGTAGTGAAGATAATAAATCACCCGTTTGGCCGTTTATTGCTATCGTAAAGATTGCAGTTGTGACCGCTAGTTGGCGTTAGTTTACGAACTACAATCATCGTCTAATTTTGAAAAACCGCTGATCAGCAGCGCCAAAAAAACAGGTCCTATTTTTGATTTTTTTACTGCCAATTTTTTTATACGCGTTCATAAAGGTTCTCCGGACATTTGGACCGGAGTAATTTTTCAAATTTGTCTTTGTAGGCATAAATATATCAGTGCAAAGAACAGCGCTAATTTATTGAATAAACTACGTTAATTTTGGATCATCTGATATATTAAATCAAAAACTAATCCGGTCCAATCGTAGAGGGGCCTTCTTATTTTCCAAAAGTATTTTCCTTTTTTCAAAAAAACTATAGTTAGGTCGTCTAGACTGGCGCTCAATAACACGAAAACTACGTATCTGAATCGCCGGTACAGAAGACTCTTAAGTCTCCAGGTCGAATAGCGTGTAGAGCAAATTGCAAAAATTGATAATTTCCGAAAAGGGCAAAAGTATGAAAAACGCCAGAAGAACGGTTGTAGGGGAAGGTCCCCCCTAGGTCCCCACGGTCGAGATTCGCGAGGACTCTCTCTGTAACTCCAGAAAAAAAATCTTGCAAATCAATAATTTTACATTATTTTCCGAAGTCCTCCTGGGGTTCTCTAGGTGCCCGCGGAGGAGGTGCCGTGTTATTGGTTTTCTAGGTGACCCGGGAGTCCGAACGTGTACGCTTATGGACCTGGAGACCTTCTGCGTGGGGTTTCACATTCTTAAGTCTCCAGGTCGAATAGCGTGTAGAGCAAATTACAAAAATTGATAATTTCCGAAAAGGGCAACAGTATGAAAAACGCCAGAAGAGGGGTTGTAGGGGAAGGTCCCCCCTAGGTCCCCACGGTCGAGATTCGGGAGGACTCTCTCTGTAACTCCAGACAAAAAATCTTGAAAATCGATAATTTTACATTATTTTCCGAAGTCCTCCTGGGGTTCTCTAGGTGCCCGCGGAGGAGGTGCCGTGCTTTTGTTTGTCTTTCTAGGTGGCCCGGGAGTCCGAACGTGTACGCTTATGGACCTGGAGACCTTCTGCGCGGGGTTTCACATTCTTAAGTCTCCAGGTCGAATAGTGTGTAGAGCAAATTGCAAAAATTGATAATTTCCGAAAAGGGCAAAAGTATGTAACACGCCAGAAGAGGGGTTGTAGGGGAAGGTCTCCCCTAGGTCCCCACGGTCGAGATTCGGGAGGACTCTCTCTGTAACTCCAGAAAAAAAATCGTGAAAATCGCTAATTTTTAATTATTTTCCGAAGTCCTCCTGGGGTTCTCTAGGTGCCCGCGGAGGAGGTGCCGTGCTTTTGTCTTTCTAGGTGGCCCGGGAGTCCGAACGTGTAAGCTTATGGACCTGGAGACCTTCTGCGCGGGGTTTCACATTCTTAAGTCTCCAGGTCGAATAGTGTGTAGAGCAAATTGCAAAAATTGATAATTTCCGAAAAGGGCAAAAGTATGTAACACGCCAGAAGAGGGGTTGTAGGGGAAGGTCTCCCCTAGGTCCCCACGGTCGAGATTCGGGAGGACTCTCTCTGTAACTCCAGAAAACAAATCGTGAAAATCGCTAATTTTTAATTATTTTCCGAAGTCCTCCTGGGGTTCTCTAGGTGCCCGCGGAGGAGGTGCCGTGCTTTTGTCTTTCTAGGTGACCCGGGAGTCCGAACGTGTAAGCTTATGAACCTGGAGACCTTCTGCGTGGGGTTTCACTCTCTGAAGTCTCCAGGTCGAATGACGTGTAGAGCAAATTGCAAAAATTTATAATTTCCGAAAAGGGCAAAAGTATGAAACACGCCAGAAGAGGGGTTGTAGGGGAAGGTCTCCCCTAGGTCCCCACGGTCGAGATTCGGGAGGACTCTCTCTGTAACTCCAGAAAGAAAATCGTGAAAATCGCTAATTTTTAATTATTTTCCGAAGTCCTCCTGGGGTTCTCTAGGTGCCCGCGGAGGAGGTGTCGTGCTATTGTCTTTCTAGGTGACCCGGGAGTCCGAACGTGTAAGCTTATGAACCTGGAGACCTTCTGCGTGGGGTTTCACTCTCTGAAGTCTGGTCGAATGACGTGTAGAGCAAATTGCAAAAATTTATAATTTCCGAAAAGGGCAAAAGTATGAAAAACGCCAGAAGGGTTGTAGGGTTGTCTCCCCTAGGTCCCCACGGTCGAGATTCGGGAGGACTCTCTCTGTAACTCCAGAAAAAAAATCTTGAAAATCGCTAATTTTTAATTCTTTTATTAATTCCTGCGGGTCCTTGGGGTTATTTAGGTGCCTACGGTGGAGGTTCTGTACTAATACCTGTCAAAGGGATCCTGGAGTCCGTGTTTGTAATGTTAGAAACATCGAAGTCTAGTTTAAATGCAGAAAATAATATTAGGATTGTTCTGCGGTCGAAATATGTAAACACTGGAACATAACCAAAACTCGCTTTTAAACTACAACCACTTTTCGAGGCGAAATAGCCCATCCAAGGGGAAGCTTAGATCATTAAGACATCACTAATGTTTCTTTATTTGATGGAAACTGCTTTATAAAGCAGGAAAAGGCCTACTTTAAAAAAAAATACTTCTTTAGATGAGTGTACCCGCTAACATATTTTATTTTCGGCGGTTGGCACTACTGACAAATCTGAATGTAACTTAAGCGAAGTGTGATACTTATTAAGCCTATACGCACACGCCCCACTGACCTTGGCACGCCCGCACAACCGTTTAACGTTGCGTTCACACGATATAGGACGTTTATACAGAGCAGCCCTTTTTTTTTTTGGTACCGGTGGGGTGAAAACCCACACTTATAATAAAGTCAGCGTTCACACATTATATGAAGTTTATATAGAGCTGTCCTTTTTTTAATTTTGTAGCGGTGGGGTGTAAACCCAGACAACACTGTTGTGCTTTATATAATAGTATTGACTAGCTGGGTACCCGCAGCACATGCCGCGTTTACAGTAGGGTCGTATAAAACGAATTTAATATCTATTGTAATCTCTACTATTTATTTGAATTGAAAATGTATAGTATTGGTTGTTATGATTTAAATTATATTCCGAAGTTAAAAATCGTAAAACGCTCCCCACGGTCGAGATTCAGGAGGACTCTCTCTGTAACTCCAGAAAAAAAATCTTGAAAATCGATAATTTTACATTATTTTCCGAAGTCCTCCTGGGGTTCTCTAGGTGCCCGCGGAGGAGGTGCCGTGTTATTGGTTTTCTAGGTGACCCGGGAGTCCGAACGTGTAAGCTTATGGACCTGGAGACCTTCTGCGTGGGGTTTCACATTCTTAAGTCTCCAGGTCGAATAGCGTGTAGAGCAAATTACAAAAATTGATAATTTCCGAAAAGGGCAACAGTATGAAAAACGCCAGAAGAGGGGTTGTAGGGGAAGGTCCCCCCTAGGTCCCCACGGTCGAGATTCGGGAGGACTCTCTCTGTAACTCCAGAAAAAAAATCTTGAAAATCGATAATTTTACATTATTTTCCGAAGTCCTCCCGGGGTTCTCTAGGTGCCCGCGGAGGAGGTGCCGTGCTTTTGTCTTTCTAGGTGGCCCGGGAGTCCGAACGTGTAAGCTTATGGACCTGGAGACCTTCTGCGCGGGGTTTCACATTCTTAAGTCTCCAGGTCGAATAGTGTGTAGAGCAAATTGCAAAAATTGATAATTTTCGAAAAGGGCAAAAGTATGTAACACGCCAGAAGAGGGGTTATAGGGGAAGGCTCCCCTAGGTCCCCACGGTCGAGATTCGGGAGGACTCTCTCTGTAACTCCAGAAAGAAAATCGTGAAAATCGCTAATTTTTAATTATTTTCCGAAGTCCTCCTGGGGTTCTCTAGGTGCCCGCGGAGGAGGTGTCGTGCTATTGTCTTTCTAGGTGACCCGGGAGTCCGAACGTGTAAGCTTATGAACCTGGAGACCTTCTGCGTGGGGTTTCACTCTCTGAAGTCTCCAGGGGCTGTATTCTCGAACACACACGACAAAAAAAATGAACCAATCAAACCATTTTTTGTGGCATGACATATGCTCAATTATCAGGAAAATAGCCTTCGGATTGGTTCATTTTTTTTTGTCGTGTGCGAGAAAATGTCGAGTGATTTCGAGAATACAGCCCCCTGGTCGAATGACGTGTAGAGCAAATTGCAAAAATTTATAATTTCCGAAAAGGGCAAAAGTATGAAAAACGCCAGAAGGGTTGTAGGGGGTCTCCCCTAGGTCCCCACGGTCGAGATTCGGGAGGACTCTCTCTGTAACTCCAGAAAAAAAATCTTGAAAATCGCTAATTTTTAATTCTTTTATTAATTCCTGCGGGTCCTTGGGGCTATTTAGGTGCCTACGGTGGAGGTTCTGTACTAATACCTGTCAAAGGGATCCTGGAGTCCGTGTGTGTAATGTTAGAAACATCGAAGTCTAGTTTAAATGCAGAAAATAATATTAGGATTGTTCTGCGGTCGAAATATGTAAACACTGGAACATAACCAAAACTCGCTTTTAAACTACAACCACTTTTCGAGGCGAAATAGCCCATCCAGGGGAAGCTTAGATCATTGAGACATCACTAATGTTTCTTTATTTGATCGAAACTGTTTTATAAAGCAGGAAAAGGCCTACTTTAAAAAAAATTACTTCTTTAGATGAGTGTACCCGCTAACATATTTTATTTTCGGCGGTTGGCACTACTGACAAATCTGAATGTAACTTAAGCGAAGTGTGGTACTTATTAAGCCTATCCGCGCACGCTCGTACAAGCGTTTGAAGGTTCGTTCACACGATATAGGAAGTTTATACAGAGCTGCCCTTTTTTTATTTGGTACCGGTGGGGTGAAAACCCACACTTAAAATAAAGTCAGTGTTCACACAATATAGGAAGTTTATATAGAGCTGTCCTTTTTTCATATTTGGTACCGGTGGGGTGTAAACCCAGACAACACTGTTGTGCTTTATATAATAGTATGATTGATTGCTGGATTATGTTTCAATTTCAGTGGCATTCTTGATTTATACATTTCATTTAAGAGGGCGCCGCGAGAAATTATTGCTAAGAGATAATGCCACAGCAAACACCTGTTTATTTTTCTCATTATCTTAAATGGCAATTAATATTGTAGTTTAAATGAAACCCACAAGCCGAGAAGAAATATCCATGAAACCAATAAAGAAGTTTCCTTGCAAAATTTGTTATTTTAATGATATAAATCATGTTTTGAAAATCGTGGAAACTGAAAAAGAGTAACGTATAGTATAAAGTGACCACATTTTCATTGAGACAAAGCGGGACAAATGGGATGAAATGGTTTTTTTAAGAAATGGAAATTCTCTGCTTAGCTCTTCATTAAATTTGCATTCTCTTTTTTTACACATCTTTTATTCTGAGGGTAAATACTAGAAATAAAACTACAAAAAAAAAATACTACAAAGGCTAAAAAACGACAAATTGAAAACAACAAACCCCACTTATCGGAATTAAGCCGAGACGTAACGACAGTGATCGAACACCACCGAGTAAATCTAACTCTGTACATTGTCTAATTTAGTTTACTCTGCATGCATTTTATGTGTTTTTTTATGTATTTTTTATTTCTGTATATTCACCATAATACTTAATAAATAATAGGTAGGTAATATATTTTTACAGTTCATTTAAAATAAGAAATGCAGATATTTTCTAAAAAGCGGGACATTTTTAAAAATCGGCGGGACGCGGGACTGTCCCGCCAAAATCGGGACGTGTGGTCACTTTAGTATAGTAGGTACCTACACATAAAATAATTTGGATGCCGCCGGAAGGCTAATCATTTATATTATCTAAAATTTGAATGCAAATCTGTTCAGTCGTTATTAAGAAAAGTTCCCGAAATATATTTCTACAATGTTAAGATAGCCGACTTGTCTAACAGTTCAGACACTGTGGGAGAGATGTCGCACGTTCTGAACTATTTTGAATATTTCAAGGTCAAATGTAGCAAACGATTTCGTGTTTAGACAAAAAAGTAAAGGGGGAAATCCCTTTTACTTTTTTGCCTACGGCCTACCCAGGCAGCGGCTTAAAGCTGGCAAACGTGTTAGGACATTCAAGTACAAATGTGTTTCACTCAGACCTATTTGTCATACTACCCTAGCCATACACAGAACGTAAATAAAAATAATTAAAGAGTATTCGTAGATACATGGAGTTTACTACCTAATTCACTGAAACGAGACAGGAGACTGTAATACAGCCTTTTACAAACTAGAAGGGTTGTAAATTCCACCAGCGTATGGTCTGACAACTGAATTTGTAACACACTTAAAATTTAATTTTAGCACAAATATTTATTTGTTATTTATTTATTATTATTAAGAGCAGGCAGATTTTGTTCTAACAAATGTTTAGCAAAATTTGATTTATGTGCATGTTTATATTTGTATTTTGCTAAACATTTGTTAGAACAAAATCACACATTAATCCTAGTTAGTTTATTTTCCTCCGCTTAGTAATATGCTTAAATTCAGCGGGTAGTCTCGCCTGCTCTGAGGTCGCGTATTCAAAGTTCAAAGCGCGACAGCGCAACGCAAACGGGCGCACGTTCGGAAACTGCGCGTTCGTTCGCGTGCGGAGCGCGGGCCAGACGTCCCTCGAGTTCATCCTTCGACTTGTCTAGGACACGACGGCCGCGCCGCACGGACGAACGTCGTCCGAGAACGCGCCTTGCGCTATCGCTCGCGCGCGCCTTTGTATTCGGCGCGCGCGTATTTCAAGGAGACGCGAGCTCCGTCCCGCCGCTCGAAGCGGCCGCAGACGGCGCCGGCGAACTCCCAAATTCGCTCCGCACTCCACGGGTCCTGGTCTGTCCTCCGCCGCGCTTCTTGCGCGCTCGCGTGCGAACGGGGCGAACCCGAAACGCAACGCGGCGGCGACGCGGATGACCGGAGGAACAGGGGATATCTCCGTGGAACGAGCAGTCGTTTGAGAATTGATACGACCCTCAGCCAGACGTTGGTCCGGGAACAGTATCCGAGGACCGCAATGTGCGTTCGAAACGTCGATGTTCATGTGTCCTGCAGTTCACAAGTTGACGCGCAATTAGCTGCGTTCTTCATCGACCCACGAGCCAAGTGATCCACCGTTCAGGGTAATCTTTTAGGTTTGTCTTCCGCAGACGACGTGTTTTTGGAGGAGTGCCGGCCGGCCGCAAACCAGCGACCGACCGGTTCCCCGAGTCACGAACAATCTTGCGCGAAGAACGGCTTATGCGGCGGCGACGAGGCGTCGGAGCGCTGCCCGTGTGCAAGTTCGAGCTGAGCGCGTCCGCGCGCGACGTCGTTAACGCGCGCTTTGCCTAGTCTGTGTTTGTTCAGTTTGCGTTCGCAGTTGGAACGTCTTTCAAACGTCTTTCTTTTATAAAGAAAAGTTTGTTTTGTTTGCCGGCGCGGATTCGACGAGGGGGAGCTACCGGTCGGAGTACCGACCGCACCCCGCTCTCAGCCTACTCACCAGGGCGTACGCGCGCCACCGGGACGACCGTTGTCGTGCAACGAAGCACCGACGGTGCGTACCGGTCGACGGCGGCATCGCAATTTATTTCTCCAAATTGAATTACACAATCAAGTCAGTCTTTCTACGAATTTGTAATATTATTTTAATGTTGTTGGTAACCTGGTTGGTAATGTATAACAGAATTTTTTTATTTGACTAATAAAAATTTTTAATTTTAATGAATTTAATTGAGGGCATTTAGCTTTGTTGGTTTCTTCTTCTGCTTCTTCTTGTGCTTCTTTTTCTTTCTGCCTTTTTCCTAGAGAAATACTATCTGAAATTTTCGTAACTGGTAAAAGCGGACTAAAATTCCCCTTTTTAAGAGAAAAATGACAATGTAGTAACATAAATTGCCTAACTAGTAGGTAGGAGCTAGTAGTAAGACATTTTAAAAGGTCTATTCTGTATGCACCTGTTGAAATTTAACGTGGCTTTAAAATTGTAACCAACCGCTGATTTTAAACCATTGGCGTTGATTGGTTAAATAGTAGTTTTAGCTGTCATATTAAGCTTAGCAATTGGTTAAACTTTTAACGCCACGTTAAATTTTAACAGTTGCTTACAGAATAGACCCTTAAATAAACATAGTCAGTTTAATCACAATCCTTGTCGTACTGCATATCAGCATTATATTTATACCGGGTGGCCGGTCTCAAAGGTGTACATAGAGATTTAAAAAGGTTTATGAGATAGAGATAACAAAATTTTTAATCGTTATTTTAAAATAAATATAGCACATTTAATTTTATTTTGTTATTTGGGGATTGCAATTTTCCCCAAATAACAAAACAACAGCCGTTGAATCCCTAAATATACACAATTTAATTTTATTATTAGCGCCGTTTGAAGCGCAATCATTTTACCTTTCAATTAATACCATTTCCATTCTTGTAAGTTGAATTGGCAAGCAGGAATCGGCAGAAACGTTCAATACAATGTTAAATCCCTATGTACGCCTTTGAGATCGACCACCCGGTATAATAGTAGCATGTGTTGCTAGGTTTGTTTTCTGTTTTTGATTTTTCATAGTAATATACAACCGTCAAGATACGCAGTCCACTTTTATTTGAATTAATAATTTTTGGTCCTTCCAGCTGGATAATTCGAACCATCAACCCATTTATTAGAAAATCTAATACAAACACGTGACGTTGAACGAAATCCACGAAAAAATCAGTCTAGAAGTTATTCGCAATAATCCAGGTGCACAGCAGGTACTAATCGACAACTCAAACAGGTCAGGTCATCCTTATTTTCATGCTTTTCTTTATAGTAAATTTGTATCATATTTATTATTTATTTTACAACTACAAAATTTCAAAAACACGTAGATAAATTAAGACTAATTGAAGTTGACCATAGTGAAGTAAATGCAATTGATTTGCAAGAACGTATTGATATCATACACACCATGCGCTCTGAAGTTGAAGCCGCTTAAGATCATACCTATAGAAATTATAGTAGAAGATGCAAACCTCTCTGAGCAAATGGCTGAACGTGAATCATTTTCAGAAACATACTATTTTCATGCATGACAGATTATTCAGAATTTAGAAGTGTCTGCATCAAATTACGGAATAGCATTGTCATTATCATTAGTAGAAAGACGTTTCAAAAATAAAAAGTTAATGATACATAATCACATAAAAAGTTTATTTGAATTACAAACAATTACTTAAGCCCGTTTGTAACATTCAATAATTATTTAGTACAAGTGTCAGTCATTTTTTAGGAACTAAAAATTTAAATCCTAAAAATTGAAAAAAATTGACGACTGTATGCAGTTAACCATGTTTCTGTCAAAATAAACGTAATAAATCCAAAACCGTGCTTCCCGCCAAAAATAACTAGCACATCCACTACGAACCATACGCACAACAACGTCGAAAGTTAAATTTCTACTTACTTCTGCGTCGTGCAAGTCCAACTATACTTACAGCGGGTTGCGTTACGCTATGTGCGTAGGAGTTAATACGAGCGTATTCAAATGTACGTAGACGTACTTTCTACGGCAACGACATTCTGCAACATCGACATTCTGCGTACGAGGCTGAATCCGGCTTTACTAATACATTGCAATATAATAGTTTCGCAACGCCAGCTGCTTTTATTTGCCTATTGAGAATGCGCCGCTTTATATGCAATATTTTAAACCAGCATACCTGTGACGTCATGCCGCCGCGCTTCTGATTGGCTAAAAGTTACGAGGCAACCTACCTTGACCCAGATGGACCTGGTTCCATTGTATTTTCTACACTCTACATCAAACTTTCTATGAGCCATAAAGACATTGTTTACAAAAAAGTCATAGATTTTTTCAAATCACAATATTACCATCATCTGCGCTTATTAATCTGCTTTCAAATAAAAAAAAGATGTAAGCGATATGAGTTTCAGAGTTAGGCGGTTGTATTTGTTAATAAACGTGTTTCTCCAAAATTAACGATTTTGGTCAATTTGTTTAAATAAAAAACGTCGGTACCCGCCAAAAAGGTCGTAAAGTACCATTTCATATGGAAAGTATATGGGTTTTAGCTGGTTCTACGCAAGAAAAAAAAATGAAGAAGGAAGTCTTTTTCCGTATTTTTACTCCACTAACAACATACAACAATCAAATGGGTTTGTTTGAAAGCACCTTGAAAGCAAATGCTAGCGCTACCTGTCCGTAAACTTGTGAATAGTAAAGAGAGTCTATTCCTTGCTAACATAGAATCTGGGAGTGGGGATAGCACGGGCTGGTCTTAAGGAATCATTTAACAGCTGTATTCATAAACAAATTTAGTCGTTACTAACGCGCAACCGCGCAACTAGTTTAGCCAAGATCAAACCCTATGAATAATTCTACACATAGGGTTTGATCCTGGATAAACTAGTTGCGCGTTAGTAACGACTAAATTTGTTTATGAATACGGCTGTTGTTTTGCGCAATTTGTTAGAGACTGTACAAATTCATTTGCGTGCATTAAAAGCTTTGAAACAACCTGTAGACGAATGGGATAGTAGGTATTTTAATTTATTTAATTACAGATAAATTTGATTATAACACCAAAAAGTGGAGGTGCAAACCTCCCCTGGACTTTCCCATACTAAAAATAAACGTTTCGTTTTTGGTATTCAACAGTATACTTCGCGAGGCAGACCCTGATAACTGATGATAAGCATTTGAATGCCTAGCGAAACAATACGGATTCGATATGAACAGAAGAAGGAAAGAAATTACTGTTGGCGAAGCCGGACGATCGCTACCGACCGACGATCCGTTTCCGTCAGAATTCAACATAATATTAAAAATTCACGAATTTCTCATCAACCCTAAATTTTAGATAGGTATATGAACACCTTACACAATAGGCGTTTACGAAAATTAACCTGGTATATACCGGTCGTACCGTAATCGTTCGAAAATGTAACATGATACATTTGTACCGCGTTCGATATTATACCGGATTTAACCGGTGCTTCTACCGGGTAGATATTTTGTGGATCGGCCTACCTCTACGGTGAACGCGGTAAATACATTTCAGAGAAGAAAACATAACCTATAAAAAAGTGTTAGCGTCTGATCCGTGTTTGATCCCACAACACAACACCAAGTCTAGACACCAGTTATTAATTAAATAATTATTTTAAAAATGAGTGATAATACCAATACAGAGGAGGCCATACAGTTTTGTTCGAAAACATTTTGACGAAATACACGACGTCCAGGACATCCAGGAAATCGAGAATAATGAGCCCTTTGATGATGATGAAGACAAGAAGAAAAAGGAAGAGGAAGGTAATAAATTCATAAAACAATCGTAATATCAAAAAAATGTATATTTTGTTTAATACAGATGTGAATTTAAATGAAAACACAAAATGGACTACCGCAAATGTAAAGCTTTTGCTGGCCTGCTACAAAGATAATATCAAATTATTCAAGTCTTCAAAAAAAACGAATAAATCAATTTGGAACATTATTGCGAAAGCAATGAATGTTGAAGGCAATAATAAATTTATAGGAGAACAATGCGATGTAAAATTCAGAAATTTGAAAAAAACATATAAACGTATAGCAGACAGCAACAGCAAAACTGGCAGAGGTGCAACAAATTGGCCATACTTTTCTATTTTTGAGGAGATTTTTGGCACTGACCCTGATTTAAATCCGCTAAGTGTTGCAAGCAATACTTCTGGTACAACATACTCCATCGGCAGAGTCATCACGGAGTTCCAGTAGGCCAGATTCACGAAGTTCCAGTAGAGCAGAGGTAATTACTAATATAGAAATATCAATAAATACTTATGTGGTTAATTAAGTTATGTCTTTATTTACTGTTTTGTCATTTACAGAATGAAAATACAGCGGCCCTAGATATAAATATACCCAGCAGCAGCAAAAAAGGAAAAAGGAAGGCAACCTCCGACGAGCCTGAATGGATTCAACAATTGCGGCCAGACGCTCAATCCCGGCACGATGATAAAATGAAAGTATTAAAGGAGTTGATTAATGTATTAAAAGAAAAATAAATATTTTGTAATATAGTTCTCCAGAGAACTATACCTACTTAATACATTTTCTAATAAAAATAAAATTACAGTTAACGTTTTTCTTGCGTGTCATTACTATATAACATGTTTGTAATGTAATTTCTTTTTCCTGCACCAGTAGAATCCTTTTCTGTGTAAGGTAATTTGAGATTATCACAATCATCATCAAAATATGGTTCAATATCTGCATCACCTTTTTGCATACAAATATTGTGTAGAACACAACAAGCTATAATTAAGGGGGGAATGAGTTCCGTTCTGTAAATATTAACATGTTTTAGAATTCGGAATCTTCCTTTTAATAGACCAAACGACTGTTCTATGTATACACGTGTAGAAGATGTTTAAAATTGTACGATTTTTGGGCTCTTGTAAGGTGACCATTGTCCCTGTAAGGTGTTAATACACTATTAGTGTTACGATAGGCTGAATCAGCTAATATATGGCTATTATGTGGCAGCAAAGCAGCAGGATCATCCTCTAACTTGATACAAAGTTCAGAGTTTCGAAAAACGCGTGCGTCGTGCACACTACCTGGATACCCTGCAAAGACATCGGTGAACACATATTTAGCATCACAAACAGCCTGTAAAATTATGGAATGGTATCTATTCCTGTTGCAATATGACGATTGCTGTTTTAATGGTGGAGTTATCGGTATATGTGTACCATCCATAGCACCTAAAACTTTAGGAAAACCTTGTCGTTCTTCAAATAAGATCATTGTATTTGTGGCTTCAACACCAATTGGCCACGTTATGTAGTTACTGTAAGGTGTTTGTTAATAAACAACGCCTTTAATAATTATTAATTATTATTATTATGTTTAAGTACAACTACAAAACTACTAAACAAAGGATACAAAGATAAACGATACATTTAGTTATACGATCTACTCTCGTCTTGCATTACTTAAGCGCCAAGTCAGCACGCACACTTAGTTCACACGTACGCTAAGGCTCTGTTCGCACTCCGCGCTCCTCACATCCTCCCTTTTTTGTTTTATAAGTTTAAACGATCTGGCGGTTTAATCAGACGTCCACTTCGTGAATATGTAGGATTCTCTCTAGAGGTTGATTGTCGAGATTCCGACTCGGGTTGCTCTGCGACGGGTGGTTGTATTTCGAGAGGCTTGGCTGCTGAAGCTAGAGTTATCCATCCTTCTTTTTGTGCTGTATTATAAGGCATATTAGTTTCTACATAATATGGGTTCTTTACCTTTTGGTCCGGAAAGGTGGCTTCCGTTTTCCTTAGGTTCTGGCTATTTCTGCGGAAAGTTTTGCCTCTGCTGTCCGTTACTTCGAATGATCTATTGTGGACTGTACCTGTAACTATAGCTGGCATCCATTCCTTATCTTGGGATGTTTTTACTACTACCTTATCTCCTATGTCAAAGCATGTACTTGGTTTTGCATGTTTGCTAGCTTGATTATTTTGTTCTTGCCTGCATTCTTTCAATTTTGAAGCGACTTTTTCTACTATTTTTGGCTTTAAGGCTTTTTCTGTGGAAGGGATGGTGCTTTTTAGGCTTCTACTAAATAGGCGTTGGGCTGGAGATCCCATGTCTTTTCTTGGTAAGTTTCTGTGGTTTAATAACGCTAACCTGGTATCGGATTTGTCTCATTTTTTTAAAATGTTCTTCATCGTTTGGACTGCTCTTTCTGCTAATCCGTTTCCTTGTGGATGGTATGGACTGCTAGTTCTGTGGTCAAATTTCCACTCTAGTGAAAACTGTTTGAAAGCATCTGAAGCATACTGGGGACCGTTGTCTGAGTACACTAATCGTGGTATGCCATGTATTGCAAAGTGCAGTTTTAAAAAGTTTATTACCTCTTGCGATGTTGTATTCTTCAGAAGTTGGTATTCTATGAATCCTGAATAACTATCTGTAAGAACAATGTATTCTTCTTCTTGGAAGTGGAATAAGTCCGTGGCAACGATTTCAAAAGGATATTTAGGAATTTCTTCGCTCAACACTATTTGTTTCTGGTTGTTCCTTTGAAAATTTTGGCAAGTACTACAGCTTACAATGTATTTCTTGATGTCCTCTGCCATTTTTGGCCAGAATAGTAGGGTTCTAGCCCGACGAATGCATTTTTCGTAACCAAAGTGACCGCTATGGATGTACTTCAGCATATGCTCCCGTAAAGCTTCTGGAACTACTATTTTATCAATATTGAACAGTAGGTCATCGTGTATAGATAATTGTTCTCTAAATGTCCAAAATAAGCATACCTTGGAACTGCATAATTGGCGTTCATTTGGCCATCCCTCTAGAACGTATTTTTTTAGTTCTTGACAGGTGGGGTCATTCTGTGTTGCTAGTTTCAGCCTATTTAATTCTTCTTCAGAAACTGCTAGGATTCTGTTGATTTCTAATTCAACGGGTTCGTCTTCTGGTATGTTATTGGCACAGAACCTACTTAGCGGGTCTGCTAAAAACATCTTCGTTCCTTTAAGGTACACAACCTGAGGATCATAAGTTAATAATTCCAAACGTATTTTCTGGATTCTTAAGGGTGCTGAATGGATTGGTTTTTTGAAGATTGATTCGAGGGGTTTATGGTCTGTTTCTATGGTTTTTTATGTTCTTACCCCATATATAAGTTCTAAATTTTTCACATGCAAACTGTATGGCATAAGCTTCTTTTTCGATCTGCGGATATTTCTGCTGTGCGGAGGTTAATGCTTTTGACGCATATGCCACTGGTTGATCATCTTGGAGCAGTACGGCACCTACTGCGGTTGAACTCGCGTCTACCTGTAGTTTTACTTCTTGATTTACATCATAGAGTTTAAGAACTGGTGGTTGCGTTATTAATTGTTTTAAATTTTTAAACGCGTCGCTTTCTTCTTGATCCCAGTGCCATGTTTCTTTATTTTCTAATAACTTTCTCAGGATTTCGGTTTGCTTCGAATAGTTACGAATGTATTTACTTAGATATGTAAATTTGCCCATGACTTTTTGTAGATCTTTCTTGTTCTTTGGCTCTTGAAGGCGTACTACTGCATCTATTTTCTCTGGATCTACCTCCATTCCATGTTTGGTGAAGATATGTCCCAAGAATTTGATTTTTGTTTGATCGTATAGGCATTTTTCCTTGTTGAGAGTTAAACCCGCAGCCTTAAAAATGTCTAAAACTTATATTACGGTTCAAATTCTTATTCGTTTATTCCCTTTCAAATTTTGGTTTATATTTCGTTTCTTTCAATTATCTTTAGATGGAGCTGCTTCACTTTTCCCTCTTAAAAATTTTGAATTTCTTTTGTCAAAAATCTAGGGAAATTGCAATGATTTTGGTTGTAGTTTGTTTTTGATAAGAGTGATTCTTCTTTTGATCCGACATATTGTTTGGTGCCTTCGACAAAGCAAGGTGTTTGGAGTTGTATTCTTCGTGTCATCTGCGGATTTTTCCAACATCCTTGTGAATTATTAAAACAGAGGAGCCTAGCTCGTTTTAGTTATTGTGGGTCTCTTCTGTTAACCCTTAATTTTGGGGATATATAAGTCGGAAGCATCTACAAATCTTCAAACCAGTCCTCCATCCTCATGGTATGTCTTATAAAAATTTTCATACAACCAAAACTCAGCAGTAATTTACATTTTAGGTTTTTTGTATGGATCCTTCGGATATTAATGATATGGATTAACTTAGAATTCCGATATAGATGGAAAGTTTGTGAAGTAAGATTGTTTGCGATCACTGGGACTTCGAATATTGGTTAATCTATCCTTTCATAATCATCAGACCCGACTTTTAGAAGATTATTTAGTGAATCTGGGCAATATAATTCTTCGTTTATTATTGGGTGTTTTGGAAGCGTCGCTACGGTGCTGAAGGTCAGTCCGTTCCTTAATAATTTTCGTTTGAGGTGTTCTTGACGAGAACCTGTTTAGTTTATCGAGTCTAAGAGATAATATGTATTTATGACTGTGTGATTATATTGATTAACTGGGTAGTAAGAAAAATTTTAATCATTTGTTTCTGCCAATAGTTTATTTGGTTTGCTAACTTTCCTATCGGAAAGATAAACTTATTTTGTTTCATGTGAATTGATACTGTAATTGCTATACTGAAAATTTAATTAGCTGCGCCTAAACTTCATTTATTGTTTTTATTTTACTTATAAATTTTCTATTTATTTAACAATATTTGATTGTTCATTAAAACCAAGTTGGTTGAATTCAAACAGTTGAATCGTAAATTTGGTGCACTATCAGGAGAACTTTTGCATTTCTTTATGTTGTGTTTAAGGTATTTTTTTTTACCTAATATTTAGTAGGCATAACTGGTAAGATCTTACTAAGTGAAACCGAATTTGAATATTAATTCGTAGTTTTGCCGTTTACTTTACGGTAGTAATTATTGAATAGGTCTGCAGAAGTTGCTTTCCTTGTTTTTTTTTTTTTTTATAAAATATATATAAATTTACTTTTGTTTGGGGTCAAGAAAAGTTAAAATTTAAATTGCAAAAAAAAAGAAAACTGTTTATTCGACCCAACAACGTTTTTTTCTAAGAGTAGAAAAATATACTCACCAATTGTTAATATATAGGTATGTCCTCATATTACATCGATTACTTTTTCCTTGCTCGTGAATAAAGAGACTTGGTTGTATATATTTTTTTTATTTGTTTCTTCGACAAGCAACTTATCAATTTAAGGCTTTCGTGATAAGTAGTGCTTATTTACTGGTGTTCGGGCAAAGCCTTTGGCGCCCTCCCACCATCTTATTATAGCTGGTTAGATTAACCTTCGACCCGCACTGAGATTAGCCGACACCTTTTTTTTATTTGCTGCGCGCGATAGTTTTTTTACGACCAGCGTTAGGACAACTTCGAAAAGAAAATTAATTAAAGCGTAGCAAGAAATTTTGGCGCCCAACGTGGGGCCCCTTTTTTTTGATAAAACGCAAGGAAAATAGTATAGACATTTAGAATATTTAACCTGGTTGAGACAGTTGTGGGTGATAGTAGTAGATTTGATAGCTTAAATTAAAATTAGAATAGACAATAGATTTCGTAGGTGTAAAGTTAAGATGTACTTCAAGGTGGATGTCGAACGTTACTCTAAGGACGAGTTGGAATATGAATTAGCTATTAGGGGTATCTCGGAGACAGGTAATGTAGATCAGCTACGTAAATGCTTGCGGAGTGCTTTAGCACTTGAAAAGGAAGGACAAGTAATAACTAGTGCAGTTACCTTAGATGCAAAAACTGAATTAGAAATTTGCGAGAAGAAATTAGGTGAAATTAAGGATTCTATAACCGCTTTTTCGGGCTCTTCGGGCCAGATTAAGAAACTGGAAACAAAGTTTGACCATGTTTTTAGTCGAATTGATAGAATTACCTCAGGGGATACAGATTTGATTGCCATACGCTCGCGGTTATTAAAGCAATATATGGATTGTGTTTTGGATTACACGGTTGCCACCCGAACTTTCGGTATCCCCGCTACAGGTTCTACCGTTGTGACCAATCCAACCCTCGGTGCTGCGGGTGAAGAAGTTGAATATTCCTCACCCAATGTTGCTACGGGTCAATCTAGCCCTCCGGTGAACGTCAGTACTTTGAATGTTAGCAGTAGCAGTAAATCTGTTCCTGTGTATAAATGGAATCTGAAATTTTCGGGAAAGCTAAGTGATAAGTTGAGTATTAATGCTTTCCTACAGCAAGTCGAGGAAATGTGTGTGTCGCGAAATGTTGGGAAAGCTGAACTATTCTCGTCTGCCATTGATTTATTTGAAGGTGATGCACTTACTTGGTATAGGGTAGTTAGGAAGCACGTCAAAGATTGGGAGGACTTAGTTAAACGTATGAAACAAGAATTTCTTCCCCCTCATACGTCAGACCAACTTTGGAAGCAAATATTAGAACGTACCCAAGGAAATGAGGAATCCATCGGTATTTATGTCGCCACTATGATTACTCTTTTTGACCGCATGCCCATTACCGTGCCAGATTCATTACGATTACAGGTTTTGCGGAAGAATATTATACCATTTTACCAAGAGAAGTTAGCCCTGATGTCTATCGGTACGCCCTTTGAACTTATAGAGTTGTGCAGAAAATTGGAGAGTACGCGTTTATCTATGGAATCATTTAAGTCACCCCGAAGTGAAGACTTGCGCTTAGAGCCAGATTTAGCCTATATGGGTGATAAAACCGCCGGTAGTCGAGGAAATAGTTCTCGCGGTGTAATTCGGGAAATTGAAGCTAGATCCACTGAACAGTTATGTTGGAAGTGAAATAAGCCAGGACATTTAGCTCGGGGCTGTACTGTTGCGGTTGGACTGAAATGCTATCGTTGTGGAAAACCTGATTATACGGTTAGGAATTGTCCAAAATGTAATTTGAGTTCGAGTCCTCGTTCTACGAATTCGGGAAACGGCAACAGGCGACGGAATTAGACCGAGTTCTGCCCCCTGTAAACCCTTCGGTCATCGACGGACTACCCCCTACCTCACAAAAGATGGTACTCGACTATATTTTCTCGTTAGCAGGGGATGGTGAATGTCCATGCGTAAAAGTTAACATTTTAGGTCAAGATTTTTACGGTTTGTTAGATTCTGGTGCTAATCGAACTTTTTTGGGGCGCTCAGGTTGGAAGGTTTTGAAAGGCCTCGGAATAAAATTAGATAAATCTCGCGCGGTGGATTGTAGGATAGCTAATGACGAAAGTTGCCAGTGTTTAGGAGCTGTCAGAGTACCAGTAACCCTAAAAAAATGTTGTAAAAATTATGGAAATATTTGTAGTTCCGGAATTGCGCCACGAATTAGTGTTAGGCATAGATTTTTGGAAGCGGTTAGGTATAATTCCAGATTTGAGACGAGGTGAATGGTATTTTAGCAAGGAGAACGCCACCTTGGATAGCATAAATAGTACAGAATATGCGGAAGACTTAAGCCTGGATGAAAAATCAGCATTAAACTCGATTATCGATCAATATTTCGCCGGCATCACAGAGAATAGTTTAGGCTGTACAGACGCGATTAAACACCGAATTGTTACTGATAGTTCCCCGATTAGGCAACGTGCTTACGAAATTTCTCCTTTTAAACAACGTATCTTAGATGAACAGTTAGAGGAAATGTTAAAGCTTGGTGTTATCGAGAAGTCATCTAGTTCTTGGTCTAGCCCTTTACTGTTAATTCCAAAAAAAGATAATACTTATAGAGTGTGTGTCGATTTTAGGAAATTAAACCGCGTGACTGAAAGGGACGCATACCCATTACCCTACATGTCGACAATTTTGAATCGTTTAGGTGGGGCTAAATACCTAAGTACGATGGATATTAAATCTGCGTACTGGCAAGTTAAATTAGAGGAAAATAGCAAACCTTTGACTGCTTTTTCAGTACCGGGAAGAGGACTTTATCAGTTCACTCGCCTCCCTTTCGGTTTGCATAATGCGCCAGCTACCTTTCAGCGCTTGGTTGACACTATTTTCGGCCCGGAATTAGAACCCTTCGTATTTGTTTATCTCGACGACATTGTTATTGCCACCCCGACATTCGAGAAACATTTGGAGATACTAGCCGAAGTGTTTGAGAGGTTGCGGAAGGCCAATTTGACCCTAAGCCGTAAGAAATGTTCGTTTGGTCGTTCCGAACTTAAATATTTGGGTTATATCGTGAATAGGCAAGGGTTACATGTTGATCCGGATAAAGTGTCAGCTATCGTGAATATCCCTACTCCCCAATCGGTCCCTGAAATTCGTCGAATCATCGGAATGTCCTCGTGGTATAGAAGGTTCATACCGAATTACTCTACCATTATAGCCCCGCTTACTCACTTAATAAAGAAGAATGTCAAATTTAAGTGGACTGCTGAATGTGATAAGGCCTTCCAGGATATTAAAGATGCCCTCATATCCGCTCCGATTTTAACCTGCCCGGACATGAGTCGACCTTTCGTATTACAAACCGATGCTTCGGGTTATGGAATTGCAGGAGTTCTCACACAGAATGTTGACGGTCAAGAACGTGTTATCTGTTATGTATCCAGATCCCTGACGGCTGGAGAGAGAAAATTTAGCACCACGGAACGGGAGTGTTTAGCGGTTTTATGGTCGGTCGAAAGATTAAGATGCTATTTAGAAGGCAGTAAGTTCCTGGTTATCACCGATCACTACTCGTTGGTGTGGCTAAATAATTTAAAAAATCCACAAGGTAGGCTTGGAAGGTGGGCGGTGCGTTTACAACAATTTGATTACGACATCAAGCATCGAAAAGGGAAAGATTTAATAGTTCCTGATACTCTTTCTAGAGCTGTTCCCATGTCTTGCCATAATTTAGTAATCCAGGAAACTAATTTAGACGAAGTTCGGGATAGGTGGTATAGAAAAATGTTTCGACAGGTTCAAGATAATCCTTTATTATTTCCTAAATGGCGTGTCGAACATGGTAAATTATACAAACATCTTGAATCTAATTTTCCTAATTTGAAGTTTGAGAATGAAAGTTGGAAAATAGTTGTACCCAAGGAGCAACGTAATGGTATTATGTATGAATGTCATGATGTACCTACTAGCGGACACTTAGGAATATACAAAACTTTTAATCGTGTTGTTAGGTTATATTATTGGCCATCCATGAAAGCAGATATTGCTCGTTACGTGAAGAAGTGTAATACTTGTCAGCGCACTAAACCGGAACAAAAACCTGCCGCAGGGCTTATGACTAAAAGACCAATATTTAGGCGGCCTTGGCAAGCAATTTGCACAGATCTTGTAGGACCCCTACCAAAAAGTACTCTCGGAAATTTGTTTATCCTTGTTGTTAGCGATCTATTTAGCAAATTTAGTTTATTTTTCCCTATTCGTAGAGCTACGGCCCTTGTTGTAACTAAGTTATTGGAAGAAAGGATATTCTTGATGTTTGGCGTACCCCAGTACGTTTTGTGCGACAATGGTGTACAATATAAGAGCAAAGAATTTTCGAAAATGTTAGAGCGTTATGGAGTAACGGCCATATACAATCCAAATTACCACCCTCAAAGCAATCCAGCCGAACGCGTAAATCGTGTTTTGAAAACTATGTTAGCTGCCTATGTAGAAGAGAATCATAGGAAGTGGGATGAACTTTTACCGTATCTAGGCTGCGCGATTAGAACGGCCCGCCATGAGACTACGACCCAAAATCCTTACTTTGTGAATTTTGGCCAAGATATGTATTTGCATGGTAATGAACATAAAGAATTAGCTGCCGATGAATCAGTAGAAACAATAGTCAGAAATAAGCCTGAAAATATAGTCAAGATGCGAGAGTTTGTTAGAAAACGGTTGAAACAAGCAGCTACAAAAGTTCGTGAAAGATACAACTTAAGGCGAAGACACATAGAATTTGATGATGGAGATTATGTATGGAAACGGAATTATGCATTGTCAGAGGGAGCTAATTATTTTAATGCTAAACTGGCAGGGAAATTTACAGGACCTTACGGAATCAAGCGTAGAATAGGTTATTGTATTTACGAGCTAGTAGATGATTTGGGAAATTCAAAGGGTAACTGGCATACTAAGGATTTGAAACCACATCATCAGGATTTGGAAGAGTAAAGTGGTTGAAGAATTTTTGTTTGTTTTTTTTAGTGATTTTAGGAAAGTTTTTCTTGAATTGGTGGATTTTTTTTTTCTTTCCTTGACAATTTTGGTTAATTTTGTAAGGTAGTCACTATATATATTATATTGCTATTTCCTTGGTAACTATATTAGGTTACATGTTTTTTTTTTCTCTACAGATTCGCATGTCTGATAATTATTTTTCAGTTATGGTCTTGACAGAAAATTTTCTTCGGAATTTTCTGGCTTCTATGGAAGGGGGGAGTTATTACGGTTCAAATTCTTATTCGTTTATTCCCTTTCAAATTTTGGTTTATATTTCGTTTCTTTCAATTATCTTTAGATGGAGCTGCTTCACTTTTCCCTCTTAAAAATTTTGAATTTCTTTTGTCAAAAATCTAGGGAAATTGCAATGATTTTGGTTGTAGTTTGTTTTTGATAAGAGTGATTCTTCTTTTGATCCGACATATTGTTTGGTGCCTTCGACAAAGCAAGGTGTTTGGAGTTGTATTCTTCGTGTCATCTGCGGATTTTTCCAACATCCTTGTGAATTATTAAAACAGAGGAGCCTAGCTCGTTTTAGTTATTGTGGGTCTCTTCTGTTAACCCTTAATTTTGGGGATATATAAGTCGGAAGCATCTACAAATCTTCAAACCAGTCCTCCATCCTCATGGTATGTCTTATAAAAATTTTCATACAACCAAAACTCAGCAGTAATTTACATTTTAGGTTTTTTGTATGGATCCTTCGGATATTAATGATATGGATTAACTTAGAATTCCGATATAGATGGAAAGTTTGTGAAGTAAGATTGTTTGCGATCACTGGGACTTCGAATATTGGTTAATCTATCCTTTCATAATCATCAGACCCGACTTTTAGAAGATTATTTAGTGAATCTGGGCAATATAATTCTTCGTTTATTATTGGGTGTTTTGGAAGCGTCGCTACGGTGCTGAAGGTCAGTCCGTTCCTTAATAATTTTCGTTTGAGGTGTTCTTGACGAGAACCTGTTTAGTTTATCGAGTCTAAGAGATAATATGTATTTATGACTGTGTGATTATATTGATTAACTGGGTAGTAAGAAAAATTTTAATCATTTGTTTCTGCCAATAGTTTATTTGGTTTGCTAACTTTCCTATCGGAAAGATAAACTTATTTTGTTTCATGTGAATTGATACTGTAATTGCTATACTGAAAATTTAATTAGCTGCGCCTAAACTTCATTTATTGTTTTTATTTTACTTATAAATTTTCTATTTATTTAACAATATTTGATTGTTCATTAAAACCAAGTTGGTTGAATTCAAACAGTTGAATCGTAAATTTGGTGCACTATCAGGAGAACTTTTGCATTTCTTTATGTTGTGTTTAAGGTATTTTTTTTTACCTAATATTTAGTAGGCATAACTGGTAAGATCTTACTAAGTGAAACCGAATTTGAATATTAATTCGTAGTTTTGCCGTTTACTTTACGGTAGTAATTATTGAATAGGTCTGCAGAAGTTGCTTTCCTTGTTTTTTTTTTTTTTTATAAAATATATATAAATTTACTTTTGTTTGGGGTCAAGAAAAGTTAAAATTTAAATTGCAAAAAAAAAGAAAACTGTTTATTCGACCCAACAACGTTTTTTTCTAAGAGTAGAAAAATATACTCACCAATTGTTAATATATAGGTATGTCCTCATATTACATCGATTACATTTTCCTTGCTCGTGAATAAAGAGACTTGGTTGTATATATTTTTTTTATTTGTTTCTTCGACAAGCAACTTATCAATTTAAGGCTTTCGTGATAAGTAGTGCTTATTTACTGGTGTTCGGGCAAAGCCTTTGGCGCCCTCCCACCATCTTATTATAGCTGGTTAGATTAACCTTCGATCCGCACTGAGATTAGCCGACACCTTTTTTTTATTTGCTGCGCGCGATAGTTTTTTTACGACCAGCGTTAGGACAACTTCGAAAAAAAAATTAATTAAAGCGTAGCAGTTGTTTTGTGGTTCTTTGAACTTGTTCCAAGCTTTCTCCGTAGATTAGGACGTCATCAATTGCGACTTCCACGTTGGGTATGTTTACCAGAAGCATTTGCATTCTAACCTGGAATACTTCCGGGGCTGAGGCCAAACCGAATGGTAAACGCTTACAGGAATACCTGCCCCAAGGTGTGGCAAACGTCAGTATTTTCTGCGTTTTCTTAGAAACGGGAATTTGCCAGAAGCCTTTTCTGCAATCTAGCACTGTATAATAGTTAGCTGAGTGCAGTTTTGTTGCAATTTCTTCAATCGTCTGCAATGGGTGATGTCTGCGTAGTATGTTTTTGTTGACTTCGGTCAAATCTATGCAAATCCTTAACTTTCCATTGCGGGACGCAATCACCATTGGCGATACTGCTTCTGTGGCTTCGGTTGTAGGCTCTATTACTTCCATTTTCACCATATGGTCTAATTCATGTTTTACTTCCTCTCTAATTTTATACGGTATCCGCCTAGGAGGAAAGATTTTGAACTTTGGTTCTTCAATCAAGTCGATTTCGTACACGAAGTCTTTAACACACCCGAGACCTTCATAAAGTTGTTCTTCGTCCTTTAGATGGTAGACTCGTTTTACTAACATCAATTTCTCACAGGCATTGGCACCTAATACTGGATCAATTTCTTCCTTTACAACCTTAAAGACGATGCGGGCCCATTTGCTGTTTACGAAACATTTGGGGATTACCTCACCTGTAACTAAAAGTTTGTGATTACTAAATGACAGTAAATTTTTTGTATTTGATGAATTCAGTTTTAGCTGAAGATCTTTTGCTGCCCTGAGTGACATCACATTGCACTGGGCTCCGGTGTCCAGTTTCATGGGTAGCACTTTGTCTCCTATTGATACATCAATGGTCCATTTGTCCTGTCTGCTTGATTCGTTAATTGCTCCAACGTACAATGAATCTTCGTCACTGGAGTTTTCGTCCTTGTGAATTTCATTGATACTTTTGTTGGTATTTGGTTGGTATTTCTTGTTCTCGCAACAATGTTCGTAGTGGTTCAGTTCTTTACACTTCTTACACTTATGTTTATATGCCGGGAATTCGCGACGTTTATGTAGCGTATCACATTTTTTACAATGATAAGTGTTCTTTGTACGTTTACTGCAGTTAGTATTTTTCTTTATTGCGCCTACTTTGGTAGTTTCTGGGAGTTGCATTTCACCCAAGCGTATATTGGCTAGTTCACTAGCTTGCGCTTTTGAAACAGCTGCTTCCAATTGCAGGTCTTCGGCAAGTAATACTTTTCGCACATCTTCATTAAGAAGTCCAATGACTAGTTGGTCACGTATCATTTCGTTCTGTACGTGTTGGTACTCACATCGCTTGGCTTGTACTCTTAATTTCCCTACGAATTCTTCCACTTTTTCGTTTCTTTGTTGTGCAATTTTATGGAACTTGTACCTTTCGAAGGTTATATTCACCTTAGGTTCAAAGTAATCGGTAAAACGCTGTTTTACCAATGCAACAGTTAATTGTTGTCCAGGGCCTAGCAATGGTTCTGGTAGAGAATTGTACAACGCGATGGAATCCGCTCCAATGCAAGTCATAAATGTTGCAATTTGAACTTCCTCTGTTTTATTTGTAACAAAGTTGCTATTTCGTAATAGTTATATTGTTGTAGCCATAATTTCCAGTCTTTATGTAAGTCTGCTTCGTGATTGATTACGAATGGTTTTGGTGGCCTCAAATTTGTTAGGGCGTTGGCCATTTTTAGTTTGAGGTTGTTAGCACTTCACTTTTTCGTTAAATCAATTTATTTTTGTCTTACAACCAGGGTTTCGGCACCATGTAAGGTGTTTGTTAATAAACAACGCCTTTAATAATTATTAATTATTATTATTATGTTTAAGTACAACTACAAAACTACTAAACAAAGGATACAAAGATAAACGATACATTTAGTTATACGATCTACTCTCGTCTTGCATTACTTAAGCGCCAAGTCAGCACGCACACTTAGTTCACACGTACGCTAAGGCTCTGTTCGCACTCCGCGCTCCTCACAGTTACCAGCTAGTTTGACCAAAATTGCGCAAATTTTGTGTACATAACACCATGCGGTTGATTTCGCAACATCATATTTTTCTGATATATTTCTGAATACTTCCTGGTTGGACAACATTGATAATGCTATAAGAAACTGTTTCTCTGGAGATTCTGTTGGTCGCCCTGTGCCTATTGGTGTTGTATTTGCATTTAAATGTGGTCCCAGTATAACTAATATATGCTCGAAGGTTTCCCTCCGTAAACGAAAATGGCTTTTAAAATCTAGAAAGTAACTGAATCACAATAATTTTTAGGGGATTAGAATTAGCCTAATACTTTACCATCACAACTGTACATAAGTGCAATGTTGTTTACCTAATTTTGTATAGAAATTCGCGTTTTGCGCTCCTTTGCTGCTAGCAATGAATTAGTGATAACTAATATTTCGTTCTCTTCTTCATCGCTGTCTAGGATTTCTAATATTGCTGGTAAAACAGACAAAATCTTCGATTTATTCATCTTTTTCTAGCATTTATTTTTATTATAGCCGAAAGAATCGAAGTTTTAATAATGATTGGGGTTGGAGATAGATAGATACATTTTGTTTACATTCAATTACAAACAAGTTGCAATTGTTTTTTACCACCCATTGTAGGGCCGTACCAACGCCTGCTCGAATATTGGCACTTTCATTGAATACATTTTGGTAAATATCTCCGTTATTTATCAACCGATTTTGAAAAACTTTTTTTTATTGTATTGAGCATAAAAAAAGCTATCAGATGAGGTATCAGAAAGGGTTCTTTGCTATTTGAATTTTTAAAGTTGGAGTTGGCAGCGCTTAGGGGTTGGGAGGTGGGGGGTAGAAAATTGCATCTCTAAATCATAATTTAAAAATAAAAATCGACGTGTTCGAGCATTTATTTGAAATATTTTTCTCAACGGTTTTATTGAATTTATCCGTTACTTTCGGGAAGCACTGTATAATAATATATAGGGTGTTTCATTTAAAATAACAAAGTTGCTGATCGTACTGTGGAAAGCAAACGCCCTGTATACGTGATATACATTTAGAAGAATGCGGAATTATATACTAAATATCTTTTATATTTAAACTTTTTTCATATTTTGAACGCTATAGGAACATCAATTTTCGATTTTGAAAACCTCGTAGAGGGCGCCACAGTGGAATTCTGGCACGGCCAACTTCATTAATGACAGCTTACGCGTAAGCTGTCATTAATGAAGTTGGCCGTGATTCTGGCGTTCATCAAAAAACAAAAATGTAGCTAATACTAAGTTGCATAAGTATAGAAAATTTAAACAAAATCGTTAGAGCAGTTTCTTTGTAATAATTTTTCAAAAATTTCAAAATTTTTGGAAGAGCGCCGTTGCGACCGTTTTTGGATTTACTAAATAATTTGTTTTCGTGGTGTAGTACCCCCAAAGGGCTTTCAAACAAGTCGTTGCGGAACCTGATCAGATAACTGGTTTTTGAGTTATGGGGCGTTAAAGTCGAAATTTTGAAAAATTCATAGCGGCCGCCATTTTGAAGTTAGAGAGTCCGGCAAAAAAACGATTCCCTTAAACTATGGTCTTCTTTCATATTCCCTACTCATATTTTCAAAATTCCACTTCTGAAAAAAGTGCTGCACGTCCTCAAGATCTCGCTCTATGGCGGCTGCGAAACTGATGAATTTGTCTGTAGTATTGGGGGTTGTTTATTGGAGGTAGGCGTGTAGCGCGGGCCGGAGTAACTCGATTACTAACGGGATTGCGGTACCGGCAGGCTCCTGGGGGTCAGAGGCGGCAGTACTGTAACTTTACTGTATATTTTATAACTTAGTAACCCAAAACATTAAATCAAAGCCAACCCAACATATGAAATCATTACACTACCCCCCCTCCAAAAAAATAAAAGAAAAACTTTATTGTTTGAGTAAGGCCCGGTTTTACAATACTAGTATATACCTGGAATAAGCTATACCTCCGACAGTTGCCATATGGTTACAATTATTTTAACAATTGTAACCATACAATTGTCGGCGGTAGCGGTATAACTTATACTTGTATTGTAAAACCGGCCCTAAGTAAAAAAACTTTGTAGGAACAGTTAAGCTGAACATACCAAGCTGCAAAAACTTACTATCTTTTCAGTATACAAAAATAAACATGGATACATAATGTTAAAAATTGATTTGAATGATACATCATATAGTTTAAAATTAAATTCCATCTCAATGGGGTAGGTCTTCATCCTTTTCGAATTCTTGATGATAGTGAAAACAAAAATATACAAAACTGAAAAAAACTCAAAAAAAAAAAAAATTAGAAACAAAAATTGTTAATTGTGTGTATATTCTGTTTTTTCTCTTTATCATTCAAGAGTGCCGTGATTTTTATATAGTTTTATAGTGTAGGTGTAGACTGTGGTATAGACAAAAGACAAAAAATTACTAGTGTCAAAATTGAAATTGTCATTCTTAAAAGAACGTGATTCTTGAGGTATTATTTTGAAAAATGCCAAAGCAAAAGGTTATTCCTTTAGAAAGAAAACGCAATGTGTTTCAGTGTGTCAAAAATATGACGACAATTGATTACAAGTGACGTTTCCACCAGTGACTTTAGTAACTTTTCTACACTGTTATAAAAATATCTAAAGTTGACTTCGCCTACTCTGAATGATAAAGAGAAAAAACAGAGTATAGTAATGTATTTGTAATTAATTGAATTGAAAGTGAAATCCATCCTATAACCCCTTCCATATCAATTACTGACTTCATCCCCAAAAATTCACTTCACAATAATCAAAATTTTAATTAAATTGTTCGTGGTTAGTTTTGAAATTGATGTATGTCACATCTGACATAAAATGTAACGTTGAGTTCAATATTAGATGAATTTAAAAAAAAATAGCATTCAAGAAGTGTATTATAAGTTTAAATAGTCTTTCAATCTAAAATTGAGAAATTAACACCATAACACTTATCTTTGATATTATCCAGTTCTTTCAATAGAATTAGCAAAACCATTACCATTTTTAAAAATCTATAGGTATGAATATATCATTAAATTTTCATCATTTTCTTTTCAAATCAGTCGGAGGGGTCACCAAATGTAAGGGATGTTACTTATGAGAGAAGTATTTATTGTGAATTTAAATTTTAGATCTTGTTTATTATTTTTTATATTTTTTGTGCAACCGTACGCGAAGTGGGCGTTTCGCGTCCGCTGTTCAGGACGCGAAATCTAATTTCGCGGCCGCTGCTATGGTAGCGTCCGCTAAAGTAAAAATCATTGTAATTTATACAAAACTAATTGTTTTATTTACTCCATATCCACAGTAACGCGCTAACTGAACGCCGTTTTTCTCTTTACAATGAATTAAGCTGTAGGTTTTCTTAAAGCAATAACATTTACAATTACACATTTTTTACGGTTGCACAAAAAATATTGTGTATACCTTGTCCGCGAAATTCTTTAGCGCCCTCGAGATTGTCTTTCCTCGGCCGCAAGCGTCCTCGGCGACAATTTTCTCTCGGTACGATAAAGACACATTTCGCGTCCTTGGTATACAAATAACTATTATAACTTAGTAACCCAAAACATTAAATCAAAGCCAACCCAACATATGAAATCATTACAGTACAACTGGAATTTGCGAAGGAGAAATAACTCCCCTGCTTCCCGGGCTCTTTGCTGTCGTCTCCGTGGAAGATCGATGGTGGCTCGACTCTCGGCGGTGGAGCCAGGTGTGTCAGAAGGGCGCGGAATTGCTCCGCGGAGAGGGCCATCATGGGTGGTTGGTCACGGTTTGGTGCTGGGCGCCACTGGGTGTTGTCCACTTCCAGAAGTGGCCACGGATCGGCTCGTGGTGGCGTTTGGGGACGGAGTCGACTGCGGCTGGTAGGATCTCTTGCGGTGATGAAATTTCCTATGGGAGAATGGGCACTGTGTGTTGTTCCGGTTCGGAGTTCAGTGTGAAGGAAGTTTGACGGAGCGGTGCCGCCTGGGTATTGATGATCGTTGATGCTTTGACCGGGCTGCTCGCTCTCCGGGTGAGACATCTCTGTCTCCATTCTCGTGGTACAGCGGATCTTCGGCATGTAGAGGGTCTCGGGTAATTCTTACTCGATCTGGCCCCACGTTCGGGGGCCAATTGATACGATTCGGGGATACGTTCTTCTCTGCCTGTATCGGGTGAGCCTTTAATCAATACTCTCAGTTGTCGGTTAACATATTTATTTCAGGTTTACATACATTGTATAATTACATTTATTTACAATTAAGTGTTTCTGGCGAGGAGCCAGTTCTGGACGCCCCAGGCCTGTCTAAAGTTCACCATACTAGTTCACTACACGTAAGTTTGTTTTGTATACACGAGGGCTTTACACGTCCTTGATATACGACGCTAAAGAGTTATACACCAAGTCCGTGTGGGTGGGTTCCTCTAGTTGGCTATCAGCACGGGGTATCTGCTTAGAGGTTTCCTCTGGGGTGTTCATTCTTGTAGCCGCGGATCCTGGCTACCTGGCAGGAGGCGGTAGCGGCGGTGCATGGGTGTGCCTTCCAGAGGTTGGAGCTGGTAAAGCTTTGGGGTGATCGGTGTCCTGGTCAGGGGGAAGATCAGTACAGGGACGGGGCTGAGTATCGGCGTCCGGTACTGGGAACCCAAAGTTGTCGCTGGGGTCGCGAAGAGGCTGCGTGGGGTCGGGCGTTGAACGGGGGTGCTTGGCGTACCTAGGGAGCCGCCGGTTGATGAGCCGGGACTCCTCGGACGAGGGGCCCTGGGAGTAGGCGCTCGTGTGGGCGCTTGCTCTTCGTTCCCGAATGGCGTTGCCGAGGCCTCGGTCTGAGTATGCGGAACCTTCTCGGGTAAGAGTCGGAACAACCGTATCCACTGGGTCCTCTAGCTCTGAGGCGGGCTGAAGCTGCTCGGGGTCGGCGGCGGCAGGGGAGTCCTCCAAAAGCTGCATCCGGATGATGGCGCTATCGGCGATGGAACACAATTTTGTTATAATATTCCAAGTTGGTTGCATCGCTGTTTTAAAATTAAATATTATTTAAATATAATTTCATTCTTTTAATTTTTAGGGTGTAACACAACTTATCCGAAAAAAATTAACCATATATTCACTTTTAAATAAGAAATCGATTTGTTAAAATTTTTTTTATTAAAATTGCAACACAAAACGAGATAAAAAATGTTAGTTACATATGTTGGCGAACCCGACCACCCCTATGTCCACGGTTTCCAGTAGCCCGTCCACGTAGAACCACTGCCGTAAATGTTTCGTGATGAGGCAAGTGCCTATTTGGAAATCGCTGGGAATAAAGGCGAGAAGCTGCTAACGAGTTTTGCCTTGCTTCTCCGTACACTAATACAATGTCCATCAACTCCTCGTTACTCTACACATGTGCCATTTTTATTGAAAAAATAACTGTTACTGCAATACTAACAATTCGCACACAAGCTGACAGATTAATACATTGTACTTCTTTTGTTTTTGACAGCTATTTTATGCAGTGTTCAATAAATTACCATTTTTACCATTTTCATTAATATGTAACTTTAGCAATTTTTATCTCGTTTTGTGTTGGGTTTTTATTAAAAGTTTTTGTAACAAATCGATTTCTTATTTAAAGCTGCGTGTGTGGATAAAATTTTTCGGATAAGTTGTGTAACACCCTGTATAATGGTGAATGTGGTGTGTGAATTTCACCACTCAAAGAAAATTCATTTTTAATTTCTTTCATCATTAAGTACTATTTCCCAAACAATAATATGATTAGTTAAGATTTTATAGACATTTAATACTGAACAAAGTAGTTAATACTACCGAAATGTTTATTACCTATCAATAATAAATTATGAAAATTTTTATTTTCCAATAAATAAAAATTATTTTTTCTTGTGTTACAATTTAAATAACTGCTTTATATCTCAGATAATATTATATATTCTTTTGTAGATGTTTTTTACGAAGTTTTATGCGATCAGAAGGATAACAAATATCCATATTTTCGTAGTGTCGCGTTCTTTACCACAGAAACCACGCATTCCCAGTACCGTTTGTTAACTTAATTCATTGAACATATCAGTATATCACAGCAAATTTGAAATTTCCAAATTTTGGGAAAGTGAAGACTGTGATTCATCCTCGCAAAACCGGCAAAAGTTATCACAAAAACAACAAACGTGACCAACAGGGTCGATTTGAGGTTCTTATTCCATTACGCGGATCCAACGCGGATCTTTAGATTTATTGGGTGAATCAAAGCAGCAAGTAGAAAAGCATATTACTTATCATTGGAGAAACGACTTCATTGTAATCTAAGTCTACTCAACTTGTATTTAGAATTCATGAAAGAATACAAACAACTTGGTCAAATGTATAAGATTACTGAACTCCATGAAGCTCAACATGCATTTTATATTCCACATCATTGCGCCCTTAAAGAATCTAGTTTAACAACAAAGTGTAGAATTGTATTCGATGGTAGTTCCCCATATGCTGGTATATTCATTAACGACTTACAAATGGGATCTTTTCTCAATCCTTTCGCAAATATGTTTGCACTAAAATGTATGAGTCAGTTAATATCGATCCCTCACAATGGCCCTTACAAAGGATCATCTGAGACCAAATACCCATGGCCCTCTCGAAGCTTGCAATCACTTACTAATCCATCGGATTAGAAACGTACCTATACCTACCCACAAAATCCAATCCTGCAGATCTACTATCCAGAGGAATACGAACTCAAGAATTACAAACTTTGGTGGAATGGTCCATCATTCATTTCGCAACCAGAATCACAATTACCCAATTTTCTCGACATTTCACAATCACATGAACTACCAGAATTAAAGATAGTTACACATTCGCATCTAGTGGCACAAGATATTTTTTCCCTTTGAAAATTTATCAAAATTGGAAAGAGTAACGGCATATTGCCTTCGTTTTATTCAAAATAGCAAACAGAAACAAATATCCATTAACTTTTTCTGAAATTCATATGAAATTCATTCGAACATTTTCTGAAGAAATTAGCGTAATAAATCAAGGCAACTCTTTAAGTAAACTTCATAAAATCTTGAGTTTAAATTCATTTATGCACAGTGACGGTACTTTGCGAGTTGCCGGACTTTTACGCAACGCAACGGAATTACCATTCCATATAAGATACAATTATTTATACGTGAGCATTTAAGGTTGCTTCATGCAGGACTTCAGCTTTTATTATCATCTTATCTATTCGACAGAACTATAGACCTATTTCAGGCAGAAATTTAGCTAAATCAACGGACAACGGTTCACAATTATTGTATTCCTTGTTTCAGAGCAAGACCCAAGCAAATTCATGAGATTGTGGGTGATTTACCTATGAACAGGATTTCTCCTGCTCCACCTTTTCATATTAGTACTGGGTACTGACTATGCTGGACCATTTAATATTACGAAATATATGAAAGGACGTGGTCCAAAAATATCTAAATGCCACATTTGTTCATTCATTTGTTTTACTACCGAAGCAATTCATATTGAACTTGTTTCCTAATAAGGGCGGATGCTCCAAAATTTATTTGTTTGTCAGGTAGCTGTGGAGAAAATGTCCTAGGATTTTTGAAACTTCAAGAAAGCACTTATAAACATAACTATTGTAACACACCGTATATATTTCAGGATCAATAAATATGTCTAATTACTATAGTAGAAATGTATCTGATTGCATTTATATCAAAAGTATATTGAAAAATGTTAATTAATTTCCAGTAGATCAAATTTGAATGGCGGTAGGTCCGGTTTGACTTAGTAGCTCCTAAGTTCCCTACAATTTGGGAGTTCAAATGAACGTGCAAACCAACCAAACTTATTTGGTTGACTTTGTGTAAGTGTGCGGAGCTAATTACTAAGTCAAAATACGGGAGGTTTAGTGACTTAAATCACTTGTAGTGATTACGGGATATGTTTGCTTGTAAATAGGAAAGTGGCTTTTACTTATTGATGCAATAAAACGAGGGAATGTCGAAGCAAATGGCGTTTGTTGTCAGTCGGAACATATACTTGTCTTGCCGGGGAAAACAAACGGAATTTTATTATTAGCCCCATTTGAAGCGCAATCATTTTACCTTTCAATTAATACCATTTCCAATCTTGTAAGTTGAATTGGCGAGCAAGAATCAGCAGAAACCATCAATACAATGTTAAATCCCTATGTACCTACACCTTTGAGACCGGCCACCCGGTACTATACAATATTAGATATTTTCCTGTAGGTACTAAAATTTAATCTTCTTCTCTTGCGTTCTCTTCTTATCAGAAAAATCGTGATCCTATGATAGTAGTAGGGTAAACTGGCGCGAAATTAACGGATTCCGTAACTAAATATACATCAGATACTGTCATAGGATCACGATTCCTCTGTTCAGAAATAACGCAGGAGAAGAAGAGTTTAATAGCTACAGGAAAATATCTTGTATAGGTACAAGTTTCAGCAAAACACTATTTAAATAATAGTTAAAGAAGGGTTTACTTTTTCCGAAGAACGAAGCATTAATTGTAGAAGCTTTACCCAATCATCAACTGCCTTCCTGTGATGTTTGGTCGTTTGAAACAGTTTACCAATGGCTGGAGGATGGTGGTTCCTTTATAAAACGTGCTTACGATTGCGGATGACCGAAGTATGTGTGAGTACACCTGAGGTGGAAGATCGAATTTTCACCAGAATGGATGAAAAACAAAGTAAATTGCTCTTATCTCGAAAATGATTTTAGGACCCATGTATATAACTTTTCTACTTATTCTTTTGAACCTTATTTTTTAACAACCTGTATAAATCGGTACAACATGCAGTCTTGTCAAATTTAATAGTTTTAAAATGTGAATACTTATGAAACTAATTAATGTTAGAGGAAATTACTTGGAATTTTTTCTACTACGTTTTTAACAGGAGAATCGAGTAATGGTCTTCGTATTCGCCATTTTAGAAACGCCCTGTATTATGCTACTTAGGCAGTTGATATATCTACCAATGCTTGCATATGTGCATAACCCAGATTACTAATGTTATATTTACTTTATTGTATTAATTTGTTAAATAAAAAGTTTATATATACTTAGCTAGTTATTTTATTTTGGAAATTTTTATAATTCGAAATCAAAATACCACATTTTCCCACGTTTTTGTTTCTCTCCTTGCCTGAAGAGGGAGTGTCTTCTATCCGAAGGTTATATTATCTATGATGTGTTGTTATCCCGCCATTATACTATTTTGAATTAATTTCGCACTTTAAACATGCCATATAATTGCTGTGTACCACAGTGTGCGTCAATAACGATTAAAACCGGAAACCTTATGTTCCACAAATTTCCCAAAGACAAATAAATGCTGAAGAAATGGCTGATAGCCATTAAATCAGTTAAACAACCAACCCCACACAAAAATTTGTTCGAAGCATTTTTCACCTTCGGATTACACCGTTACAAGCTTAGACACGTGTAGAAACCGTTTAAGCAAAACAAAAATCATTCCCCAATCATATAAATAGTAGTAATAAATACCAATTTCAACTATGAGTAATTTTTATAATACAGAGCATTCAATGAAAAATATTGAATTATAAAAGTCCCATATCGACACTGTATTTACTGATGAGAAGATTTGATAAACCTGCATTAGTACAACTGAAAGGGATGCTCGCCTACAGAAGAGGCAGGAACAAAATCGTGTGTATCGCACGATGTAGAAAATATTGTCAATACTATATAGCTCATAACAGTAATGAAAATAACAGTAGCAGCATTCCAATTACCGATGATGGTTGTTACGTCGTATTTTGTTTTTAGTTAGAGCTTATTTCGAATTTCCCGCCAGTGTCCTGCGTGGCACTAATACCACACTTCCAGTCAGGCTTCCGTAGAGGAAGCACGCTTCGTTCAGAAAAATAAAACTACTCTAAAATAAATCTCGTTTTTTCACTTATTCAGTAAGTTATGTGTTAGAAACAAATAATCTATCGGCATAACAACCATTTGGTCCTTCGAACCTGATTAATTGAACCAAATCAATTAATAATAATCGGCAAGTGCAAGACACCTGCAACATTCCTACAACTCGTATCGTCTCGTATCAACTCGGCTCTCACCAGTCCGTTTCTGCGACGAATTTGCCATCTCGTTCAGCAGCTACTCGCAGCCGCTCTCTCGGTCTCCTTTCCACATCAAAGAATTGGAATGGTTAACATCGCATCACACGCTACCAAGAAGTAATACAAACATCGCAGTAAGAAATTAGGTGAGATCAATCCTTTCCTTATAAATCCCTAAAAAACCATAACCAGTTTAACCATGTCCGACCTAACAGAAGAAGAGGTCGCACTCATAGCTTTAAGTGCGAAGCTTAAAAAATTAAAAAATAAACGAGCATTTTTGAAACGTAGTTCAACACTTTTACAGCAATATTTGGAGAGCCCTGACAACAGGCCCGATTATTTAAATAAAATTGTTGGACAATTCGCGGTATGCGAAAAGTCTCTAAACACGTGCGATGAACTCCTCGAAACCATTTATGATGATGATTTTGAAAAATCATTTGATGAAGCCTTTACCGAAAAGGCAACCGATTCGATATTTTCCGAATTAAAAGCAAAGGTAGAGTTATTAGTTTACCCCGGAAGGGCCGATCCGACGGCACCCATAAACCAACCATCTGCTCATTCAGCAATTAAACTCCCCGCAACCGACTTACCTACATTTTCGGGAAAGTTTGATGAGTGGCTGACCTTTCGAGAAAGGTTTAAATCTTTTATTGATTCTAACAAATCTTTAGCAAAAATCGACAAAATGCAATATTTAATTTCTGTCCTTAAGGGAGAAGCCGTGGAAGCAGTAAAGCATTTAGATGTAACCAACGAAAACTACGAAAAAACTAAAGAATTGTTAAAGGAAAAATTTGAGAACAAACGCGTAATCGTTACGAATCATATTAGAGCCCTTTCGAGTTGGCTGCAATCACGAAGGAGTCTTATCACTCTTATCACGGATTCCGAAGCATATTAAACGCGGTTACTCAACACACGCATTCGTTAAAATTAATGGGTAGGGACGTCGAAGATGATGATCTTTTAGTTTATCTAATCGTGTCCAAGCTTCCATTTCCAACGCGCAAGGAATGGGAAGAAAAGTTACCAAATCCTGATTTACCTACTTACAAGGGTATTATCGTTTTTCTCACGCATAAATGTCATACACTAGGTGCATTAAATGTGGTAAAAGACATACCGGAAATAACGCAGAAAGTTCCCAAAATGAACTATAATAATAATAAGTTTGCATCCTGTCATTAGCGGCTAATAAAATCACAACTTGCAGGATTTGCGAACAAGGCAATCATTTCACGAATCAATGTCCAACCCTTTTAGATTTGTCAATTAGGGAAAGAATTGATAAAGCGCGATCAAAAAACCTGTGTTTAAACTGTTTAAGGCAGGGATACTTAACAAAAGACTGCAATTCTTCACGATGCAGAAAATGCCGTGGCTTACATAACACCGTTTTACATTTAGAAAATTGAAACAGACAGGAGTCTTCGCAGGGCCCCTCTGATAACGCGAATATTTCACCGGCAGCATCCTTATATGCATTTAAGGCACACGAAGAGCCGTCTAATATCATTTTATCAACCTGTATTTTGGAAATTCGCGACTCGTGCGGTAATTACCGCAATGCGCGCGCGATGCTCGATTCAGGTTCACAAATAAATATAATCTCGATTAACCTTGCACAAGCGCTCAAGTTACCAACAAGGGCAACAAACTTGCCCATTGTGGGGGTTAATAACGAATGTACAAAGGCAAATGCGCTACTAAGCACGAACATAAAATCAAAGTTTCACAATTTTAATGTGGATCTAGAATTTTACATCCTGGAGAATATTTCTACAAACGTTCCCGTAAAATCAATAAACGCAAAATCTATAAATCTGCCACAAAACATACAATTAGCAGATCCGCAATTCTACAAATCACGCAGCATTGACCTTCTTATAGGGGCACAGCTATTTTTCCAATTATTATGCATCGGTCAGATACGTACTAACCAAGCTGGTTTAATTTTGCAAAAATCCGTGTTTGGCTGGTTACTGGCAGGAGCGATTTCGAATAAAACGGCAAGTGCACCCGTGTCTTGCAACTTAAATGTATTACATAATCTAAACGACAATATCGTTAAATTCTGGGAAGTCGAAAATATCTCGGAAGATAAACAAAACACGAACGAAGAAACTGAATGCGAAAATCACTTTACGCAAACAGTCACGCGCGATGCATCAGGCAGGTTCATTGCTTCCTTACCGTGGAAATCGGACCCAAGTTTATTAGGAAGATCCCTCGAAATTGCCAAAGGGCGGTTCATAAATTTGGAACGCAAACTATTACGAAACGCTGACGCTAAGATGGACTATGACGCCTTCATTAACGAATATTTAACACTCGGTCATATGAAGGAATTAGGGAATATCAATAGCGCACAGGATAGCGGATACTTTCTTCCTCATCAAGCGGTATACTTACAAGGCAGAAAGTATTACCACAAAAACCCGTGTAGTATTTGACGCCTCATGTAAAAGCTCTTCAGGCTATTCACTAAATGATGTTTTAATGACGGGGCCGGTGCTCCAAGACGATATATATTCAGCATTTTGATTCGGTTCCGATTCTACAAGTACGTTCTCAGTGCAGACGTTAGCAAAATGTACCGTCAAATACTAATTAATCCTAATGATACATGTTATCAAAAAATCTTATATCGCTTTACGCCTAACGAGCCGATAGCAGTGTATGAATTAAAAACGCTGACTTACGGCACTCGGCCGGCATCCTTTATTGCTACTCGTTGCTTAAAGGAAATAGCCTTGCAAACGGAAAACACGAATCCTTCATTGTCCAAAGTTATCGCGCGAGATTTTTACATGGACGACCTAATCACGGGCGGTGACAATGAAAATGATCTTGTGCAATTGCGCAACGACATTACTTACGTGCTAGAAGGCGCTGGGTTCCCCTTACGAAAATGGGCATCCAACAATAAACTTATTCTAGACGGTTTACAATCGATCGCAACAAACGAATTTAGTGCTAGACTGCAAGGAATCAAATAGTTTAAAAACCTTGGGCGTGTGCTGGGCTCCGGTTACAGATATTATAGAATACAAGAGTAACTTAAAATCCGAAGCATCTCGCATAACAAAACGACAAATTTTAAGTTATATCGCGCAAATATTCGACCCCCTGGGTCTTCTCGGTCCCGTAATTGTAATAGCAAAAATTATCATGCAAGAGTTATGGAAGTTAAAACTAACTTGGGACGAAGCCATTCCCGTAGAAATCTTTACGCGTTGGAAAAGGTTCGCAAACGAATTATTGGATATTTCCCAATTGGCTATACCGCGAAAATTAATAAATTGCAAGAATTCACGACTGGAGCTTCACGGTTTCGCCGACGCGAGTGAAGGCGCTTACGGTGCGTGCATTTACGTTCGCGAAATAGCATCGAATGAAACTATAAGGTCCAACCTTATTTGTTCAAAATGTCGTGTTGCTCCACTTCAAACATTAAGCATACCTCGTTTAGAATTATGTGCGGCGTTGCTTCTTTCGGGACTAATGCGTAAGGTAATGGTCGCGGCCGAAGGCGTTTCCGAATTAAAATTCTCAAACGTGAATTATTATTCCGACTCTACCATAGCCTTGTCGTGGATTCACTCTTGTCCGAGCAGGTGGAAATCGTTTATAGCCACTAGAATAGCTAAAATCCACAAAAACTGCAATGCAGAGTCTTGGTCTCACGTACCCACGCTCGAAAACCCAGCAGATATCATCTCGCGCGTTTCGTTTCCCGAACAATTGGGTGCCAATAGCTTGTGGTGGAATGGCCCTGCATTTTTAACGAACTGCGACTTTTCTCCTACACCCTTCAGGTCGAGTCCGAAAGACGTGGCTCCTGAAGCAAAGGTACTAATTGTTCAGCAAAAGGCTGACCCCTCTGATGAATTCGAAAGGTTCATCTTTGCTAGGTTCTCGAAATATTCTAAATTGATTAGAGTTATCGCGTTGTGCAAGCGTTTTGTCGCATCATGGAAGAATAAGGCCCTCAGGCATTCCTCCGAAATAACCACGGACGAGTTAAAGGCGGCTGAAATTGCTCTAGTTAAACTAGTGCAAGGAAACCATTTCAAGTCCGAAATAGAATGTTTAAATAATTCTCGCGAAATAAACAAGAAATCAAAAATTTTATCGTTAAGTCCGTTCCTAGACTGTAATCAAGTCCTGCGCGTAGGAGGACGCTTACGCAATTCCGATCTGGAATTTGACAATAAAAATCCGATGTTATTGCCCAAAGGTTCATTGTGCGACTTGATAGTGCAGACACGCACGAAAAGAATTTGCACAGCGGCATGCAAGGAACCCTGGCTGCAATACGACTGCATTACTGACCTATATCAGGCAGAAGTGCCGTTCGTAAGGTCTTAAGAAAATGCGTACTGTGTTTCAAGCACAACCCACGAAAAACCGAACCCAAGATGGGTGAATTACCGTCAGCACGTTTAAAAATTGCGCGACCTTTTTCAAGGGTAGGTTTAGATTATTTTGGACCGTTTCATGTAAAGGAAGGGTCACGTAAATCGCGCAAGGTTACCAAGGCTTACGGGTGCGTATTTGTTTGCATGCCTACAAAGGCCGTACATTGCGAATTGGTTGAAAGCCTTACCACGGAGGCCTTTATTGCGGCATTAAAACGGTTTGTTTCACGTAGAGGCGTACGCGTACCTACTGAAAGCTTTTGTGATAACGCAACCAACTTCGTGGGTGCAGCTAACGAAATGCGCGAAATCGTTAAATTTTTGTCCAATACTGAGACCCAAACCCCTATCTCGAAGGAGATGGCCACTCGCGGTATAAAATGGAGTTTCAATGTTCCCAGAGCTCCGCATATGGGAGGTTTATGGGAGTCGGCGGTTAAGTCATTTAAACGTCATATTTACAAAACAATCGGGAATGCTCAATTAACCTTTAGTGAATTGTATACTCTTCTCACCGAAGTCGAGTGCATCCTAAATTCTCGTCCATTAACACCGTTATCCCAAGATCCTAATGATCTCACCTATCTAACACACGGACATTTTCTAATCGGGGATTACCTGAAATCATTGCCCGAAGTTGACTTACGGAGCGAAAACCTCAACAAATTGTCAAGGTGGCAATATACCCAGCGTTTGCAGCAAGAATTTTGGTTAAAATGGAGTCGAGATTATCTGCAGGAGCTACAACGTCGCCAAAAATGGCGAGTTTCCGAAGGGCCTACCCTTCGTCCAGGAGACGTCGTTATCATCTCTGAAGACAACATACCGTCCCGAGCATGGAAGCTAGGGCGCATCGTGGAAACGTACCCAGGTGTAGACGGTATAGTTCGTTCAGCTAGTGTTAAAACCGCAGGTGGTGTGATTAAAAGGCCTGCCGTACGGTTATGTGTACTACCGAGTGAAATTTAGTTAGATTTTACGTTGCTATGTCTTGTAATTGGCAGTTGTTTGCTGTTGAATCATTTTGTGTTTTTGAAATTACTTATTTCAAGGGTGGCGGCATGTTACGTCGTATTTTGTTTTTAGTTAGTTAGAGCTTATTTCGAATTGCCAGCCAGCCAGCCAGCCAGCCAGTGTCCTGCGTGGCACTAATACCATACTTCCAGTCAGGCTTCCGTAGAGGAAGCACGCTTCGTTCAGTAAAATAAAACTACTCTAAAATAAATCTCGTTTTTTCACTTATTCAGTAAGTTATGTGTTAGAAACAAATAATCTATCGGCATAACAACCAATGGTCAACTAGAAATTAGGAACAGTAATGTTGAACATGCTTACGTTCAAATTGTACTAACATTTTAACGTTCACAACAACTAATATCTGCATATTCTTTGAATGATAAACAGCTTAAAACAGATGACGGGCTGTTCACGGAAATTGTATAATTTTTTTCTGAACACTTTGGCATTACTTATTGTACAAGTAATCCTGCGTTAACCATCGTAGATGAGTTACTGTTCAACACTTATGAAGTATAAATTGAATTTATACAATTGTACTCTTGCAAGCTTTTCTGATGTAGGTATCTCCGGGAATGGTGGAAAATATAATTAAAGCTTGGACAAACCATTTATTTAAGTCTTTTCATAAAATTGATTTCTGGAATCTTAGAAGTATAGAAGCTGGACACTATGACGTTATCTTGGACTGTACAGAATTTCGTATTGAACGTAGTATAGTAATCCAATTATTCAACAGACTACGTATTCCAATTATTATCAGAAAAATTGTTACAGGTTATTTTTCCCTTTTTCCCTTTTCTTTATTTTTAGACATTGGTTTTGTTCTCCTTTAGTCGTTGGTTGGTCTCCTTTCTGTATGAAGTTAGGCTTTCGTGAGTTGTTTGATTTTCATGCTTGTTTGGCTGCATACATTCTGATATTATTTTGCTCATCCTTGGATATTTTCAAAGTTTTTACCCCATCTTCAGACTTCCTGTCATGTGCATTTGGGATCCTTTTTATCTTATTCATTTTCCTCTTCCTGTTGGGTAGCCATTAGTTTCCTGGTTGTCATACCATGAGGTTGTCGAAACATTATTTCTTTTTGAAAAAGCTAATCGGCTGTTATCTTCGTCATCCCTCAATTGGTGAATTATTATTTCGATTTTGTGTATCGGCTTGGTGTTTATAAATTCACCCGCTAAAGTGATTTTAGGATTTTGAAGGTTTGAATAACCAGCTTCTTTAAGCCGCCCATCATCTTGAGGCTTCTACTTTTACGTTTTACTTTCTACGTTTTACGTTTATAGTCTTATCGACTTACCATTTACTTTTGGGTTGTACTGCAACCTCAACGTTACGTAGATATACTAGCTTCCGGTTGGTATCTACAGACTGTTCTCTCCTGTTGTCCTGAAGAAAATTGGACCATCACCTCTTCGATTCATTCTGCAACTCTCGACACCTCATAAGGAAATCTCTCGGACCGAATAGTTTTACCATCTGCGAGTCCTCATCGATCCTTAATAGAGGTCCCAAACTACAGAAAGAATCAGGTCGGAACCAACCAATTTATTATTCCTATAATTTAAAGTTTATTCAGTTCCGTTATATCTAAGTGTTACTTATACGGGTAGTACTATATTTACCTGATCATTTTTCTTTCCTTTTGTACACTTTAGGTGTAGCAATTTTGTGTGTAAGCACCTTTTGTGCTTGATTGGACATAAGTAGCATTTTTGTGTGTAAGCACCTTTTGTGCTTGATTGAACATAAGTACTAGTTAATCTATTGTTCGATTACGGTTTTTGACCCTACCTAAAGAAGTTTAAGGTTAAGATCAATTTTGGTTTAATGGTCCACGGGCACGTGACGTCACAGCTTTTGCTTGGAGAGTAAACATTGATAAACATAACCTCTTTGTCATATACAATCCTTGTATACTATCGTATTGTTATCGTGTTTTTTGTGTTATTTTGTGTAGATTTTTGTGCGTGTTTGCTACGAAATTACAAATATAATGTCGAGTGAGTACTTTAATGGTTTAATTGGTGCTGCGAGATCGCCATACGTGGAGAAAATTGCTGCCATTTCTGACAAGGATCCCTACAGTTTATGCGAACTTTCCATGGAGATTGAAGATTTCCCAAAAATTACACATGGGGATATTGTTAATTATTTAGTGTTTGAAAGGAGTTCATACACAATGAACGAATTTAAAGCGTATAAAAGTTTAGAGAGTTACAATCAATTTTTATGTGGTTGGATAAAGGAAGTTGCAGTGAAAAAAAGTAACGATCTTTGTGTAGTTCTGGGCAAGGTAGGTATCTATTGATGTTCTTGTAAATATTTGTGACCTATACATTTTTACAGGTTTTACATTCACAACGATTAAACGCAGCACCATTAGCAGTTTGGATTATAACAAAACCAGATGGTCAGATTTTATCAGCGCACTGCAACTGTGTGGCAGGTCTTAGTGAAACATGTTCGCATGTTGGTGCACAGGTAATTATCATTTTTAACGTTATTAAAAGTGTGGAGTTTTTTTATACTACTTCATTGTTTTACCGCAGGTGTAAAGGCATATTGGAAGGTTCCTTCGACTGCTCCTGGTCAATTGGCACATCTTCACTTCGGTTAGAAGCATCAACCTGTCCTTTTGAATTTTTTGATAATTTCTTGATGTATGAAAAATCAATGTTTTTGGAAGCAGCCAATTGACCAGGAGCAGTCGAAGGAACCTTCCAATATGTCTTTACACCTGCGGTAAAACAATTGCGTATAAAAACTACACACTTTTAATAACGTTAAACATGATAATTACCCGTCACTGATCGTACTTCGGAATTTCTTATATTGTCATCAATGGCAAATAGCAGTGCACCAACATGCGAACATGTTTCACTAAGACCTGCCACACAGTTGCAGTGCGCTGATAAAATCTGACCATCTGGTTTTGCTATAATCCAAACTGCTAATGGTGCTGTGTTTAATCGTTGTGAATGTAAAACCTGTAAAAATGTATAGGTCACAAATATTTACAAGAATATCAATAGATACCTACCTCGCCCAGAACTACACAAAGATCGTTACTTTTTTTCACTGCAACTTCCTTTATCCAACCACATAAAAATTGATTGTAACTCTCTAAACTTTTATACGCTTTAAATTCGTTCATTGTGTATGAACTCCTTTCAAACAATAAATAATTAACAATATCCCCATGTGTAATTTTTGGGAAATCTTCAATCTCCATGGAAAGTTCGCATAAACTGTAGGGATCCTTGTCAGAAACGGCAGCAATTTTCTCCACGTATCGCGATCTCGCAGCACTAATTAAACCATTAAAGTACTCACTCGACATTATATTTGTAATTTCGTAGCAAACACGCACGAAAATCTACACAAAATAACACAAAAAACAAGGTGTAAATACGATAGTATACAAGGATTGTATATGACAAAGAGGTTATGTTTATCAATGTTTACTCTCCAAGCAAAAGTCAGGTCACGTGCTGCCCCTACTCCATTAAATAATCTATCTTGATTTTGTATTGTCAAAAACAAATTGGAGGTATAGGTACTTACCTATTAATTTGGTATATATTATATTTATTTTGATTGTAAGGTGGCAGATACAGTTTTGCATTTCTTTTGCCATTTTGCGTTCATTATTATTTGTTTTTATGGACCTCGCTTTAACCCTCTTTGCGGAATTTTTCAGGTTATAATTATTTTTATAATTTTATGCGACTTGTGAGTATTATTGCGGACCAATAGTTGGATTATCTCGCGAGAAAGTACTTTCAACGAATAACCAACGCGACTCCCGTGATTTTGTTTTATTTCAATTTTATCCAGGTTATCATTACCGCAAGTTTGTGTTTGAGCACGTTCATAACTTTATAAATAATTCGTTTATTCGTTGAGAATCGCTCAACTGTCTCTCCCATTAAGTAGCTACGTATACTCCGCTTCAGAATAGCGTTGTATTGTACATTTCAGATTTATTTGAATTTATTTGAATGTTTAATTAAATTTTTACATTTGTATTAGTATTACCTTTGTTTTGGGTTGTTAATGTACATTGCTACATATATACAAAGTTTGGTAATTGCATTAATTATATCATAATTCGAGTCATACTTGAACGAGTATTTGTTTTTTTTATACAGTTATTTCCTTATCCCTGCAGGTGGTTTGTTTACCCTGGCTTTATCGAGTCCGTTTAGCCAAGTATTTTTCGGGACCGTTTTTATTGGACTCTGGCGCCCATTTTCTTTTATACCCACCCCCTCTCGCAGAAGCATAGTCGCGGTAACTTCTGCTGTTACCCTAGACAATCACTTACAGGGACAGGCGTTATTAACTTATTTATTTACTTATTTTTTTTTGTTCCTTTTCCTTTTAGGGTAACAAAATTTAGGCGCCCAACGTGAGGCCGGGTTAATTTAATTTTGATACCGGTTCGTTTATAATGCTTATTATAAGATCATCGCTATTATTTAGATATCGACTTAGTTATTGATAATTATTGTATGGTTATCTCGTCTAATCTGACTAAGTTCCGATTTATTTTTTTTTGTGTTTCCTCCCGCTCAGACTAGAATATTATCATGGATGTTGATAGATTAAGGGTCGACGAACTCGATTTCGAATTGTATATTCGCGGCTTAGATACTGAAGGAAATGTTGAACATAAACGCAAACTACTGAGATCAAGGTTTCGTATGGAAAGTTCTATGCCCACTACTAGTAGAGGAATCGGGCATACTTTTGTTGAGTTTCGCTGGACATGAAAGGTAAAAATGTCTAGACTGTTTCAAATGGTAGCATATGGGTCCGTTATAAACCCCATGTATTCGTCAAGCTGGCAAGGGGTGCGTTCGCCCTCTAGGAGGGGGAAACCAAAATTTTTCAAAATTTTGACTGCGGATTTCAATAGAGAAAAATATAAGATTTTCATAAATATTTGAGTTATGTAAATATTCCTATTAGTTTAGAAGTTATATAACGGTTTTCCTGATTTGTATTACATGGGCTTATATGGAAAGAGTCATTCTTTTAATGCTTGTATTAAGGAATATTTTTTTGCGTCAATTTTATTTTCACATATAATTTAATTGAGGCTAAAGTAGCGACATAAACCGAAAATATGAAAGGACAAATGCTTTTAGAAATTTTGTTGTGTTTAATATGCCGTTTCGTTTAATTCGATTGGATAAAAATTAACGTAGATAATGAATTATTTATAAAGTACGGAGTACGCCCTGTCTGACACTCGCTACTTACGTCGCACTGCACTCGCCCCGCAACGGTCAATCGAGCTCATGTGCATTGCGCGGCTGTAACTCCTGAAGTTGTTGAGTGGCTTATTATTATTTGTAACTTAACTTTGATATTATATTCAAGGGTTGATCTGGTATTCGATCATTACAAGGATGATTCCATAAAAAATTGTACGATAACCAAACGAAAAATGCAAATATTTCTATTAGAAAAATAATTATTAACCATGACGACCGACGTGCCATTACCCGTACAATGGGTTAATTTTATACACTCCTGGGAAAATAAACTAGATCTGACAAATTATTTATCCAATTACATTATAAATATTACCAGAGTAAAAATTTAAATTTGGTAACTTCTGAGTTCTGGTTGCTTTGAAGATATTTTCGACATCGCAAAAAGAAGCAGACACCAGGATGTTGCTACACATCTTGTCTGCAAAGGAAAACGGATTTAAAAAATGTGTTGTGCAATGTAAGGACACAGATGTGTTAGTTCTTCTTGTCTATTTCATCGATGATTTAACCGAGCATGTATTAATGAAAACCTCAAAAACTATTTTTATCGATATTACCTAAATTTATTCATTTAGAATTAAGAAATGAAAACATGCTCCCGTAGCATTCCACGTGTTTACGGGAAGTGATACAAGTCAATTTGTTGGTATCGGAAAAAAGAAAGCATGGATAGTATTCGAAAAAAAATATTTAGATTAAAACAAATACTGCAACTCTTGCAAAAAGGTGTTAATAAATATTTGTTAGAAATATTACATTTTTTGGGACATAAAAATCAAATTAATTAACTAATCATCATCTCTGTCTTCTTCTTCTTCTATACTTCTTGGAGATGCATTTTCTGTATAGTCATTTCTGCAACTGCTAGTGGCCATACAGAAGCAGCTGCTAAGACATGAAATTTTGTTGATTTTGAAAGTGCATCTTATGGTAGCACAATCTAAAAACACGTATTTCCGCGAAAATCTCGACTTCGAAAATTTTCATGATATCAATACTTCCCATATACCAGTGGTGGTATGGGAAAGTAAAAATTGAAGGAAATTGTATGAATAAATTTGTTATAATAATGATCAATTTATAATTAGGTACCTACCTGTTTTACAAGAACAAAACGATAATTCCGCCTTTAAAGATGGTATGGGATTGTGTCATAAAAATTGGTTTGATATCACCATTAATGTTCTGCCATCCAAAATATAAATATGAAGGTACATATATTTGGGTTAGGCACTAGTGTGCGTTTTTCCATATGATGGTCTGTTATAACGCACGCCGACAATGTTGTTTTAAGGCGTGTAGGGGGAAGCTTACCTAATGTCGATTTTGTAGCCATCATAGCCCTCAATTCGTTTATGTTTTCATAATTAGAATTTTGGACATAAAGGTAAATTGTAAATCGCTCCATTTTTCTAAAATCTGCATCGCTTAGCTTGTCCATACTGTCAATGTTAAGTAAAGCATATCTTTTTTCGAATACTATCCATGCTTTCTTTTTTCCGATACCAACAAATTGACTTGTTGTATCACTTCCCGTAAACGCGTGGAATGCTAGGAGAGCATGTTTTCATTTCTTAATTCTAAATGAATAGATTTAGGTAATATCGATAAAAATAGTTTTTGAGGTTTTCATTAATACATGCTCGGTTAAATCATCGATGAAATAGACAAGAAGAACTAACACATCTGTGTCCTTACATTGCACAACACATTTTTTAAATCCATTTTCCTTTGCAGACAAGATGTGTAGCAACATCCTGGTATCTGCTTCTTTTTGCGATGATTGTAGTACACCTAGACCTATGTGAGGTAATTTTAGTGAAAACACTGTCCTACAGTCGAAAATATCTTCAAAGCCACCAGAAGTTACCAAATTTAAATTTTTACTCTTGGCAATATTTATAATGTAATTGGATAAATAATTTGTCAGATCTCGTTTATTTTCCCAGGAGTGTATAAAATTAACCCATTGTACGGGTAATGGCACGTCGGTCGTCATGGTCAATAATTATTTTTCTAATAGAAATATTTGCATTTTTCGTTTGGTTATCGTACAATTTTTTATGGAATCATCCTTGTAATGATCGAATACCAGATCAACCCTTGAATATAATATCAAAGTTAAGTTACAAATAATAATAAGCCACTCAACAACTTCAGGAGTTACAGCCGCGCAAGGCACATGAGCTCGATGGACCGTTGCGGGGCGAGTGCAGTGCGACGTAAGTAGCGGGCGTCAGACAGGGCGTACTCCGTACTTTACAAATAATTCATTATCTACGTTAATTTTTATCCAATCGAATTAAACGAAACGGCATATTAAACACAACAAAATTTCTAAAAGCATTTGTCCTTTCATATTTTCGGTTTATGTCGCTACTTTAGCCTCAATTAAATTATATGTGAAAATAAAATTGACGCAAAAAATATTCCTTAATACAAGCATTAAAAGAATGATTCTTTCCATATAAGCCCATGTAATACAAATCAGGAAAACTGTTATAACTTCTAAACTAATAGGAATATTTACATAACTCAAATATTTATGAAAATCTTATATTTTTCTCTATTGAAATCCGCATAGTCAAAATTTTGAAAAAATTTGGTTTCCCCCTCCTAGAGGGTGAACGCACCCCTTGCCAGCTTGACGAATACATGGGGTTTATAACGGACCCATATGCTACCATTTGAAACAGTCTAGACATTTTTACCTTTCATGTCCAGCGAAACTCATTTCTAAGCGACTTTTACGTTCCTGATTCCTCTACTATACTAACCCTCCTGTTCTGCTAGACCCTGGTGAACATCTCCAGGCTTGTGATAGTAAATTGCTGGAAGTGGAACATGAACTACGCGACGTTGAGGGTCCGATTTCTGTAAACATATATAAGCGGTTGCATTCTCGTTTGGCTCATGTCCATGGTCGGGTGGATCTTCTCGTCACGGAAGGTATATTTTCGGTAGTTAAAACCAATCTTATCTCTCGTTGTCTATCCCTTCTCGAGGATCTCCATGTTCGATATCAGGCTCCTTCAGACAACGCTACTCCTAACGTAGTTGACGTAATGGACAATTTAGACCTGTTCGCACCCGAAACGCTTATAGACGCTCCGGAACCTTCAGCGGTAGTTGAACCACCTCCGACCCGCGTAAGAGTTAGTACTCCAGTTGAGGAGTTTATGGCGCCTCGCTCTATGCACTGTACCTCCTTTCGTAGGCCATCCACCTTCTATCACTCTCAGGGTGTACCTTCAGAGCTCCATCACCGGGTTAATAACTTAGCCATCCACAAATGGGGAATAAATTTCAACGGCGACTCTGGGTTATCTAGTCTTTTAGAACGAGCTGAGGAACTCCGTATTGCACGTGGTATTAGTAAGGAACAATTATTTACGGCTGCTGTGGAACTCTTCAGCGGAAATGCTCTAGTCTGGTATCGTTCGGTTCGCGACACGATTGGTAATTGGGATGAGTTGGTTTCTGCGTTACGTGCTGCTTTTTTACCTGCGGATTACGAATACGCGTTATGGTAAGAAATCCGGAATCGTACTCAAGGAGCCCTAGAACCGGTTACGATCTACGTTGCGGTTATGGAAGCGTTATTCCGTCGATTACCTGGCCCACCCTCAGAAGGTACGCGCGTTAAATATATCAGGCGTAACTTATTACCCCACCTATATGCTCAGCTAGCTACCGAAGTTGTGGCAACGGTCCCTCGGCTTACTCGTCTCTGCAAAGTTTTAGAGGACGCGCATAAGCATGCCTCACAGTTTAAAGGTCCCCCTACAACACTGTCTGGTCTAGTGGAACCGGACTTAGCTTACCGGAAACCGCGGGTACCGATAGCCGCTGTCTTGGAGACTGATCCACACCCCACTCTGGTCGATACTGTTAATCAGGCATCTGGCGGTCAGCGATCTACCCCCACTACTACTTTCAAATGCTGGAATTATGGAGAGTCATCGCATCGTTCGGCGAACTGTCCTTCTCCCCCGAGAAAACATTGTTTTCGTTGCGGTGCGCCTGGGGTTACCGTAAGGTCATGTAGCAAGTGCTCGGGAAACGGGAATCAGCGTCGCTAAGTGACCTGGCGGCGCGTTGTCCTGTTAAGGTCACAAAAGTTTGTTTAGAAGCTGAATTACCGCCCTCAAAAAAAGCAGTCCTGGATTTTATATTACATTGTTCGGGAAATGATGAACGCCCATATTTGCCGGTTACTGTTTTTGGTATTTCTTTACTAGGCCTACTTGATTCTGGAGCTTCACGTACTATTGTTGGTCATGCAGGGTGGGAGAAACTGAAATCATTATGTCATCTCGATACTGAGGTAGCGCCCTCATGCGTCGTGGCCAGCGGTGCGGAATGTCAGGCGATAGGAACGATTACCGTACCCATTGCACTAAAGGATCGTGTTTGCGTTTTGGACGTTTTAGTCGTCCCGTTTATTGCTCACGTTCTAATTTTGGGAACCGATTTTTGGCGAAGGTTGGACATTATTCCTGACCTTCGGCGCGGTGAGTGGACTTTCGCTAACGTGTCCCCGGTATGCGATATTTCAGCAATTCAATCGATTGAACATCTCTCTCCCAACCAACAGTTACAATTAGATACGTCAATCGAGGAAATTTTTTTGCCTATGGGTACTTGGTCGGACTCATCTTGTCGAGCACGGATTCCCCGCCGATAAAACAACGCTACTACCCAATTTCGCCTGCGTTACAAAAGTTTGTTGATCAGGAGTTAGATAAGATGCTCGCTGACGACATTGTTGAACCCTCTTCATCTCCTTGGGCGTTGCCGATCGTGATGATCAAGAAGAAAGATTCCACATATCGTTTTTGAGTTGATTATCGCCGGCTAAATAAGGTTAGTTTACCGGACGCTTATCCTTTACCTTTCGTCAATGCTACTCTCGATAAACTTAGAGATGCACGTTACCTAACAACTCTTGATATAAAGTCGGCTTACTGGCAAATCCCTATGGCTGAATCTTCTCGTGCCCTTACTGCTTTTACGGTTCCAAACCGCGGACTTTATCAATTTAAAAGAATGCCGTTCGGGCTTCATAACGCCCCCGCCACTTGGCAGCGCTTAATTGACCGCGTCATCGGGGTTGATTTGGAACCTTACGTTTTCACTTATCTTGACGACATCATTATTTGTACAAGTTCTTTCGAGCAGCACCTGACTATTTTGCGTGAAGTTATGTCTCGTCTAGTCAACGCCGGTCTTACGTTAAACCGGGACAAATGTTGTTTCTGTAAACCTGAGTTACGTTACCTAGGGTATATAGTCAATGCTAACGGACTTCTAGTAGATCCCATAAAAGTTGAAGCCATTTTGAAAATTCCTGTACCGAAGAATGTGTCAGAAGTTCGTCGTATTTTAGGAATGGCCTCTTAGTACAGGCGTAACCTCATTGTTAAAGAAAAATAAAAAGTTTTGCTGGAGCGACGAATGTAATCAGGCCTTTCTGACCATTAAGGAGTATTTAGTTTCCGCTCCGGTTCTTGCGTGCCCAGATTTTTCGCGGCCGTTTATTATTCAAACGGATGCCTCGGCATACGGACTAGGTGCGGTTTTGAGCCAAGATTCTCCCGACGGTGAAAAGGTAATTTCCTACATTAGTCGGTCGTTAACCAAAAATGAACGAAATTACAGCACGACGGAACGTGAATGTTTAGGAGTGCTTTTCGCTATTGAGAAGTTTCGACCATATGTCGAAGGTACGAAGTTTACAGTTATTACGGACCACTATAGTCTAAAGTGGCTTAATAATATCAAAGACCCGGTCGGTCGCATCGCCCGTTGGGCTGTTCGTTTACAACAATACGACTTTGAAATTGTGCACCGTAAGGGCAAGGAGCACGTCGTCCCGGATACGTTATCTCGAGCTGTTACGGTCGTGGATGTGATTGACGTTATTCCGGACCCTAATATTCTGGAGGATCCCGCCGATCCTTGGTATACCGCGATGATTCAGAAGGTTACTGAAAATACTCGGTCATTCCCGTTATGGCGTGTTACCGGAAACCGTCTCTATAAATTTGTTTCTTCCTCTTATCCTGATCTCGTACCAGATGCGGATTCGTGGAAATTGGTGGTCGCTAAGAACCAGCGTAAGGAGTTGTTAACGCGTTATCACGATGTACCTACTGCCGGCCACTGCGGAGTTAGTAAAACTTTAGGTCATTTATGTCAAAAATTTTATTGGCCTAAAATGCGGCACGATGTCGCTAGGTACGTTCGAGCTTGCGGAGTTTGTTCCCGAATTAAACCTGAACAACAGGCCCGCAGAGGTCTCATGGGTGGTCACAGTCAGATCTCGAAACCGTGGGAAGTTATTTGCACCGACCTAGTTGGTCCCCTACCCCGTTCGTCACGCGGTTATACGCATATTCTGGTAGTTGCGGATTGTTTTAATAAGTTTCAGCTAATTTTTCCTTTACGTGCAGCGACGGCTTCCGCGGTTTTTAAAAATATCGAGGAAAACGTTTTCCTACTGTTTGGCGCGCCGAAGCGTGTTATCTGCGATAATGGTGTGTAGTTTCGAAGTAGGGAGTTTCGTAATATGGTCCGGAAATATAACTGCCATATTTCTTTTACCGCGTACTACCATCCTCAGGCTAATCCTACCGAGAGGATTAATCGCATTTTAAAAACTATGCTATCGGCCTATGTTAAGGACCATCACAAAGATTGGGATAAGTTTCTTCCCTCCGTGGCGTGCGCCATTCGCACTTCCAGACACGAAGTAACTGGTCTTACCCCATATTTTATAAATTTCGGTAGGGAAATTTCGTTCAACGATCCTCAGCTGGACGTTGGAGCTCCGACTGACGACGAATTAGTGCTAGATCGGGGCGAAGATCTAAATTTGCGTTCTAACGCTCTTGAAAAGGTTTATATTGATGTTAGGAAGCGTCTCGATAGAGCGTATCAAGCGTCAAAACCTCGCTACGATCTCCGTCATCGTCCTGATGTTTTCTCTGTCGGTCAATCTGTCCTTCGGCGGAATTTTGTTTTGTCTGATGCTGCTAAGCAAATTACCGCAAAGTTAGCGCCTAAGTATATAGGCCCTTTCGTTATCCACAGAATGCTTTCACGCTGGGTGTACCAGTTAAAAGATCCTGATGGGACTGTTCTTCGGGGTTCGTGGCATGCGAAGGATCTAAAGCCTTATCATATGGATGCGGGCTAATTTCATTTCGTTCTATTTTAGTCAGGGTTTTCACTTCTTCCCTATTGTTATTAAAAGAAGTTGTTGTGTTGTTGGTTTCTTAGTTTTGGGGTTGGGTTTGCTTACGTTGTGGGTTGGGTGGTTTTTAGGTTGGCAGACCTTCTTTTTGCTGGGGTACTTTCCACCTCGGGAGGTTTTTTTTTATCGGAAGTTTTGTCATGGGTTGGTTACAGGTGTGATTTTTGGGTGAATTTCGGCTACTCTTGTGGCCTGAGGGTATTGTGTCGGGTTGTTACGTACAACTCACCGGCGCAGCTTTTCCATCTAGCAGCGAAGAGTTGTTCGATCCCTGACATGATGCTTTCTTGCCATTGGTTTAGTTGGGTTCTCACTGAATCATTTCCTGTATTTGTAGTTTATTTTTGGGTTGGTTTTTGGGTTTTTGGGGTTCTCTCCCAGGTTTGACCTGAATTTCTCTTTTGGAGTGTTTTCCCGTATCGATTTCGCTCAAAGTTTATTGTGGGCTGGCGTTTTGTTTTTCGAAAAAAAAAATCAATTTTTTTTTCTTTGTGGTAAGGGGGGAGTTGTTACAGGTTATTTTTCCCTTTTTCCCTTTTCTTTATTTTTAGACATTGGTTTTGTTCTCCTTTAGTCGTTGGTTGGTCTCCTTTCTGTATGAAGTTAGGCTTTCGTGAGTTGTTTGATTTTCATGCTTGTTTGGCTGCATACATTCTGATATTATTTTGCTCATCCTTGGATATTTTCAAAGTTTTTACCCCATCTTCAGACTTCCTGTCATGTGCATTTAGGATCCTTTTTATCTTATTCATTTTCCTCTTCCTGTTGGGTAGCCATTAGTTTCCTGGTTGTCATACCGTGAGGTTGTCGAAATATTATTTCTTTTTGAAAAAGCTAATCGGCTGTTATCTTCGTCATCCCTCAACTGGTGAATTATTATTTCGATTTTGTGTATCGGCTTGGTGTTAATAAATTCACCCGCTAAAGTGATTTTAGGATTTTGAAGGTTTGAATAACCAGCTTCTTTAAGCCGCCCTTCATCTTGAAGCTTCTACTTTTACGTTTTACTTTCTACGTTTTACGTTTATAGTCTTATCGACTTACCATTTACTTTTGGGTTGTACTGCAACCTCAACGTTACGTAGATATACTAGCTTCCGGTTGGTATCTACAGACTGTTCTCTCCTGTTGTCCTGAAGAAAATTGGACCATCACCTCTTCGATTCATTCTGCAACTCTCGACACCTCATAAGGAAATCTCTCGGACCGAATAGTTTTACCATCTGCGAGTCCTCATCGATCCTTAATAGAGGTCCCAAACTACAGAAAGAATCAGGTCGGAACCAACCAATTTATTATTCCTATAATTTAAAGTTTATTCAGTTCCGTTATATCTAAGTGTTACTTATACGGGTAGTACTATATTTACCTGATCATTTTTCTTTCCTTTTGTACACTTTAGGTGTAGCAATTTTGTGTGTAAGCACCTTTTGTGCTTGATTGGACATAAGTAGCATTTTTGTGTGTAAGCACCTTTTGTGCTTGATTGAACATAAGTACTAGTTAATCTATTGTTCGATTACGGTTTTTGACCCTACCTAAAGAAGTTTAAGGTTAAGATCAATTTTGGTTTAATGGTCCACGGGCACGTGACGTCACAGCTTTTGCTTGGAGAGTAAACATTGATAAACATAACCTCTTTGTCATATACAATCCTTGTATACTATCGTATTGTTATCGTGTTTTTTGTGTTATTTTGTGTAGATTTTTGTGCGTGTTTGCTACGAAATTACAAATATAATGTCGAGTGAGTACTTTAATGGTTTAATTGGTGCTGCGAGATCGCCATACGTGGAGAAAATTGCTGCCATTTCTGACAAGGATCCCTACAGTTTATGCGAACTTTCCATGGAGATTGAAGATTTCCCAAAAATTACACATGGGGATATTGTTAATTATTTAGTGTTTGAAAGGAGTTCATACACAATGAACGAATTTAAAGCGTATAAAAGTTTAGAGAGTTACAATCAATTTTTATGTGGTTGGATAAAGGAAGTTGCAGTGAAAAAAAGTAACGATCTTTGTGTAGTTCTGGGCAAGGTAGGTATCTATTGATGTTCTTGTAAATATTTGTGACCTATACATTTTTACAGGTTTTACATTCACAACGATTAAACGCAGCACCATTAGCAGTTTGGATTATAACAAAACCAGATGGTCAGATTTTATCAGCGCACTGCAACTGTGTGGCAGGTCTTAGTGAAACATGTTCGCATGTTGGTGCACAGGTAATTATCATTTTTAACGTTATTAAAAGTGTGGAGTTTTTTTATACTACTTCATTGTTTTACCGCAGGTGTAAAGGCATATTGGAAGGTTCCTTCGACTGCTCCTGGTCAATTGGCACATCTTCACTTCGGTTAGAAGCATCAACCTGTCCTTTTGAATTTTTTGATAATTTCTTGATGTATGAAAAATCAATGTTTTTGGAAGCAGCCAATTGACCAGGAGCAGTCGAAGGAACCTTCCAATATGTCTTTACACCTGCGGTAAAACAATTGCGTATAAAAATTACACACTTTTAATAACGTTAAACATGATAATTACCTGTCACTGATCGTACTTCGGAATTTCTTATATTGTCATCAATGGCAAATAGCAGTGCACCAACATGCGAACATGTTTCACTAAGACCTGCCACACAGTTGCAGTGCGCTGATAAAATCTGACCATCTGGTTTTGCTATAATCCAAACTGCTAATGGTGCTGTGTTTAATCGTTGTGAATGTAAAACCTGTAAAAATGTATAGGTCACAAATATTTACAAGAATATCAATAGATACCTACCTCGCCCAGAACTACACAAAGATCGTTACTTTTTTTCACTGCAACTTCCTTTATCCAACCACATAAAAATTGATTGTAACTCTCTAAACTTTTATACGCTTTAAATTCGTTCATTGTGTATGAACTCCTTTCAAACAATAAATAATTAACAATATCCCCATGTGTAATTTTTGGGAAATCTTCAATCTCCATGGAAAGTTCGCATAAACTGTAGGGATCCTTGTCAGAAACGGCAGCAATTTTCTCCACGTATCGCGATCTCGCAGCACTAATTAAACCATTAAAGTACTCACTCGACATTATATTTGTAATTTCGTAGCAAACACGCACGAAAATCTACACAAAATAACACAAAAAACAAGGTGTAAATACGATAGTATACAAGGATTGTATATGACAAAGAGGTTATGTTTATCAATGTTTACTCTCCAAGCAAAAGTCAGGTCACGTGCTGCCCCTACTCCATTAAATAATCTATCTTGATTTTGTATTGTCAAAAACAAATTGGAGGTATAGGTACTTACCTATTAATTTGGTATATATTATATTTATTTTGATTGTAAGGTGGCAGATACAGTTTTGCATTTCTTTTGCCATTTTGCGTTCATTATTATTTGTTTTTATGGACCTCGCTTTAACCCTCTTTGCGGAATTTTTCAGGTTATAATTATTTTTATAATTTTATGCGACTTGTGAGTATTATTGCGGACCAATAGTTGGATTATCTCGCGAGAAAGTACTTTCAACGAATAACCAACGCGACTCCCGTGATTTTGTTTTATTTCAATTTTATCCAGGTTATCATTACCGCAAGTTTGTGTTTGAGCACGTTCATAACTTTATAAATAATTCGTTTATTCGTTGAGAATCGCTCAACTGTCTCTCCCATTAAGTAGCTACGTATACTCCGCTTCAGAATAGCGTTGTATTGTACATTTCAGATTTATTTGAATTTATTTGAATGTTTAATTAAATTTTTACATTTGTATTAGTATTACCTTTGTTTTGGGTTGTTAATGTACATTGCTACATATATACAAAGTTTGGTAATTGCATTAATTATATCATAATTCGAGTCATACTTGAACGAGTATTTGTTTTTTTTATACAGTTATTTCCTTATCCCTGCAGGTGGTTTGTTTACCCTGGCTTTATCGAGTCCGTTTAGCCAAGTATTTTTCGGGACCGTTTTTATTGGACTCTGGCGCCCATTTTCTTTTATACCCACCCCCTCTCGCAGAAGCATAGTCGCGGTAACTTCTGCTGTTACCCTAGACAATCACTTACAGGGACAGGCGTTATTAACTTATTTATTTACTTATTTTTTTTTGTTCCTTTTCCTTTTAGGGTAACAAAATATCTTCAAAATTCTGATAGGAGGTACAGAAACGGGTTCCATTTGTTTTGTTTCTGATGTTAATTATTTGTTTACACTAAATATATTGAATGGGTGCAAGAGCAATGCATCCGGAAATTCTTTAGCATTAACTGGTACTAGATCTAGCTTTACCAACGTCTTGTTTAGCTTCGTTTGTTGCCAAACGATAAGGCTGAAAGTAAAATAAACGTTTTTAGATTTACTACAACATCCTTTATTGCTAGTTACTGTCGTTCCAAATCTTCTTTGCGCTCAGTAGTTTTTGCACCTAGTTCCAACATGTTTCACTAAGACCTGCCACACAGTTGCAGTGCGCTGATAAAATCTGACCATCTGGTTTTGCTATAATCCAAACTGCTAATGGTGCTGTGTTTAATCGTTGTGAATGTAAAACCTGTAAAAATGTATAGGTCACAAATATTTACAAGAATATCAATAGATACCTACCTCGCCCAGAACTACACAAAGATCGTTACTTTTTTTCACTGCAACTTCCTTTATCCAACCACATAAAAATTGATTGTAACTCTCTAAACTTTTATACGCTTTAAATTCGTTCATTGTGTATGAACTCCTTTCAAACAATAAATAATTAACAATATCCCCATGTGTAATTTTTGGGAAATCTTCAATCTCCATGGAAAGTTCGCATAAACTGTAGGGATCCTTGTCAGAAACGGCAGCAATTTTCTCCACGTATCGCGATCTCGCAGCACTAATTAAACCATTAAAGTACTCACTCGACATTATATTTGTAATTTCGTAGCAAACACGCACGAAAATCTACACAAAATAACACAAAAAACAAGGTGTAAATACGATAGTATACAAGGATTGTATATGACAAAGAGGTTATGTTTATCAATGTTTACTCTCCAAGCAAAAGTCAGGTCACGTGCTGCCCCTACTCCATTAAATAATCTATCTTGATTTTGTATTGTCAAAAACAAATTGGAGGTATAGGTACTTACCTATTAATTTGGTATATATTATATTTATTTTGATTGTAAGGTGGCAGATACAGTTTTGCATTTCTTTTGCCATTTTGCGTTCATTATTATTTGTTTTTATGGACCTCGCTTTAACCCTCTTTGCGGAATTTTTCAGGTTATAATTATTTTTATAATTTTATGCGACTTGTGAGTATTATTGCGGACCAATAGTTGGATTATCTCGCGAGAAAGTACTTTCAACGAATAACCAACGCGACTCCCGTGATTTTGTTTTATTTCAATTTTATCCAGGTTATCATTACCGCAAGTTTGTGTTTGAGCACGTTCATAACTTTATAAATAATTCGTTTATTCGTTGAGAATCGCTCAACTGTCTCTCCCATTAAGTAGCTACGTATACTCCGCTTCAGAATAGCGTTGTATTGTACATTTCAGATTTATTTGAATTTATTTGAATGTTTAATTAAATTTTTACATTTGTATTAGTATTACCTTTGTTTTGGGTTGTTAATGTACATTGCTACATATATACAAAGTTTGGTAATTGCATTAATTATATCATAATTCGAGTCATACTTGAACGAGTATTTGTTTTTTTTATACAGTTATTTCCTTATCCCTGCAGGTGGTTTGTTTACCCTGGCTTTATCGAGTCCGTTTAGCCAAGTATTTTTCGGGACCGTTTTTATTGGACTCTGGCGCCCATTTTCTTTTATACCCACCCCCTCTCGCAGAAGCATAGTCGCGGTAACTTCTGCTGTTACCCTAGACAATCACTTACAGGGACAGGCGTTATTAACTTATTTATTTACTTATTTTTTTTTGTTCCTTTTCCTTTTAGGGTAACAAAATATCTTCAAAATTCTGATAGGAGGTACAGAAACGGGTTCCATTTGTTTTGTTTCTGATGTTAATTATTTGTTTACACTAAATATATTGAATGGGTGCAAGAGCAATGCATCCGGAAATTCTTTAGCATTAACTGGTACTAGATCTAGCTTTACCAACGTCTTGTTTAGCTTCGTTTGTTGCCAAACGATAAGGCTGAAAGTAAAATAAACGTTTTTAGATTTACTACAACATCCTTTATTGCTAGTTACTGTCGTTCCAAATCTTCTTTGCGCTCAGTAGTTTTTGCACCTAGTTCCTTCATTTCAAATATAACATCAAAATTAAATGAAGATAAACCAAAATAAATGAGAGAATCAATGTTCTGTGTATAAACAACACGGCCAAAACCAATACAGAACAAATTAGGTTATGTTTCTATACCAAACATTGACTGATGACCACCTAGCGGCCAAATCTGAAGTAGGTTCCTTGTACCGCTCTATTGTGAAATTTGGATTTCAGAAAATTCAAAATAATTGCCCTGCCTTGACGTAGCGCGGCTGGTTTTAATGGGAAATTTCGCAGCCACTCTACACAACGATGCGCAGTGGTCTTCTCACTTCTGGCGAGGGAACTGGGCTGCGGTGACCTGGGGTGTTGTCTCCTGCGCCACCCGTGTCTTACAGGGAACTACCGTCTTGGGGTTGAAAATGGCGTCTTATTTACAACGTCCAAAATTCCACGCTTTCGACGGTAGCGTCGTTGCAATATTAGTACTAAGGCGATTTGCTGGTAGACATGGCACGTCATTAAAAATGTATTCGAATACTAACGGTTCAAATTACATTGGAGTTGCTTCACAACTTAAGGGGCTGTTCTCACTTAAGCAACCGGCGACCGCAACGCAACTGCAACGCAACTGTAAAGCGACTCGGCGCTAATATTTAAATACGCGTGTTCCCACCTACTAAACGGCAACGCAACTGCAACCCAACCAGTTGCTAACTGGTTGCGTTGCATACCGCGTCGCTAGCAAGAACTGCTGTCATGACGGACGAAACGGCAAAAACTTTAAATTTTGTGGCCTTGTTGAAGCGCACAGATGCTTATATGATTTTAACAGGATCATTATTCAATTCGTGCGCCACTATATAAAAACTATGTCCCAAATTTGTGGTACAAAAAGGGTTAACCCAAAATTTTCGGTATGTTTTTTTTACGCTTATTCACTGGCAAGTATGCAGCGGCCGTATTTTCATCTGACGAGGACGACATTTTGTTCAGGACTACCTCAACAAGAAACTTCAAAACAGTTGATTTCAGTTGCTTTGGTGAGAACAGCCCAGCAACGCAACTAAAGTTGCGGTTGCGTTGCAGTTGCGTTGCGGTCGCCGGTTGCTTTGGTGAGAACAGCCACTAAAGAATTAGGCAATCTTTTAGTCAAAATAACAAAAAACTTGAAGCATCTTTCATTAAAGAAAATTTCAATTGGTCTCTTATTCCTGCAAACTCACCTCATATGGGAGGCCTTTGGAGATCTGGAGTTAAGGCAATTAAACACCATCTAAGACGCGTTTTGCAGAACGTACATTTTAATAACTTTTGAAGAATTTTATAACCTACTTGTACAAATAGAAGCACTCGTCCATTATTTCCTCATTCTTCTGACCATTCTGACCTGAGATTGATTTCGTCTTATTTTCTTGTCGGAAGATCTTTAACCGAAGTACCAAACCCGGATTTAACACATATTGCAGAGTTCAGTCTATTTCAACAACAATGTCTACACTCTACAGCAAATAACCCAACACTTTTCGTTCGTTCGAGTAGTATCCGTGCGAACCCAAAAAGGAACGTTTCGAAGATCAATTACGACAATATGCCAACTTCCATATGCTGTTTCACGTGTATCATAAATCATGATTTAGTGTTTTTGTGTTATGCCTTTTACTCTCATGTGTTTCGTTTGTACAGATAAATATTTAATTTATTTATTGTTTGTCTAGTCTTTAACTATGTATCTAATTACACAATTAGGGCCGGTTTTATAAAGTCTGGTTGATCGACGCGACGGTTATCTCAACCACGATCAATTGTCATGGATACGATTGTTTTGTAAGAATCGTATCCTTGACAATTGCTTGTCGTTGAGCCAACCATCGGTTAACCAGACTTTATAAAACCGGCCCTTAGTAAGTTAATTGAAAGTTTCATCCTTTCAAGGCGGGGAGTTCGCTACCGCATATCAACATTATTTATATAGTAGCATGTGTTGTTTGTTTTCTGTTTTTGATTTTTATTAGTAATAAACAACCATCACTTTTATTTGAATTCATCACCTTGTTTGAATAACATGACATTACGCAGTCAGTTCGGAAAATAATTAATCAAATACTGTAAGTGCAAATTATATAAATCAATACTTTAAACACCTCTAAACTAACAAATAGTGGAAGGAAACTTAAAATAATAATTATTTATTGTATTAAGTGTGAAAGTATTTTATCCACGCAAAAATGTTTACTCGCGAGTACGAAGTTCGAGCGTTTAATTTTCTTAAATGGATGAAATACAAGTAAGACACGTATGCAATACAATGTTTTATCCACAACCAGACCAAAGAGTGATATTTTTAAATTAATATTTTGGAAAAATTTTATTTTGACATTATAAACTGACTTTTGTCATACGTGTTGCTATAGATTTACTATTGTTTTAATTATAAGACCCACGTGTTTTATTTATATCTTAAGACGTCTCTTAATAGTAGAATTATGACCTTATAATATATTGGTTGGGGATAAAATAAATTAAATAAATGGAAGGATTTCATAAGTAAATCAAACTTAAAGTAACTACGTTTGGTTGAACACAAAATAACATGGAGACAAACAAGAAAAAAATTCGAGAGTATTTCGTGCCCAAGAGGAATCTCACAAAAATGAGAGGTACAAATTCTTCACAGTAAAACAAACAAATGAAAGGTAGAACAGTTTGTGACTATTCTGAAAAATCAAGTTCAACAGTGCGAGCTGGCTCAGGAAAACATTGATGAATTAGTAAAGGCAATGTTAACTATAGCAATCAAAGCTGATGTCATCAGGGAAAAGCTTCTGCAAAGAGAAGACATCACATTAGAAAAAGCCATTGAATGGTGCATCATAACAGTAACCTCCAGAAACCTTCAGCACATGAAAAAGTTCAAAACAATCCCGACCATAGTTGAATCCAAGGTATCTAAACTCTATTAGGTATAGGTACTCGTAAACGGTAAGTTCGTTGGCTACCCGCGGGGCAGGGGAGCGTTTGAAGTTACATGTGCATCACTTTACACGTGGATGCACCACAATGACGTACCGTACGCGTCTACCAGGTAGCATATTTACTAATCTATACTGTTTTTTTTTCCTTGGGTGTGGTCATTGTGCCCACAGCACCGCGGCCAGAATTGGCCTATTGTGCCCCATGTTGAATTAATCTCCTTCAAGTAGTCTTGTATCTTTGGTGAAGTCCAAGATGTCCTTGGAGGAGACGGCCTTGAGTTCGTGTGTTTCCAGAAAGGGAACTCCAAAGCTCTTCAGTCTTTTCGCAGCCAATGCTTCGCATTGGCAGAATATATGTAATGGAGTTTCATCTTCCATATCACACGCTCTGCACGTTGGGTCATTTAGTATCCCCAATGTACTGAGGTGTTTTCTCATCTTGCAGTGTCCTGTAAGAAGACTGGTTAGTAGTTTTATGTTCCTCCTGTCGAGCTTCAGGATTTCCTTTGAGTAGTCCCTGGATGGGTCTCGAATAAACAGTTTTGACTGTCTCAATCCAGGCACTGCCCTCCAGTAGTTGCAGTGTGCCTCCCTGAGTCGGTCTTTGATAAAGCCCTTTGCGCTGCTATAAGCAATGCCACAAGTGGGCTCAGGACCGATCATTGTTAATTCAGCTCCTCTCCTAGCTAGCGAGTCTGCTTTCTCGTTCCCTTCTATGCCCTGGTGCCCCGGTACCCTCTCCAGAGTGATTCTGTTATGGGTAGCTAGTTCACTCAGGGCTTGTAGGCAACTGTCTACAGTCTTAGCGTAGACTTCCATTGAAAGTAGGGCAGCCTGACTGTCCGTCCTGATAAGGATTTGTCGATTTTCGTAATTTCCTCCCACCATATCGTGTGCGCAGGTGGTGATTGCGACGAGTTCAGATTGGAAGACAGTGGCATAGCGGCCCAGGTTTATGCTTATTTCATGCCCTGTGCCCTCTTCAAATGCCCCTGCTCCAGTTCTCTCCCCCATCTTAGAGACGTCTGTGTCATACAGTGCGGTATCGGTATCTATACTGTTACACAGAACCTCATTGCTCTGTACGGAAGTATGATTAAGAATTGTAAAACGCTTAGTTTGTATACAAACTATACCACTACGCAACGTCTAGTACCTAGTATAGTACTGACTTGAATATTCAGTTTTGTTAATAAACAATATCTATGAATTGATTAATAAATTTTAATAATCAATATAATTATTAATTATTAAGTTGATTCTGGATAATTTTTAACAAAAATACGTAACTACACTAACACACCAGGTTAACAAACACGGTTTGTTTACCTCGAGATCAGCTGGGAGACGCCATATTGTTGACGTCAGTGGTAGTGATCACGCTGCGAGACCTGTCCGCAAGTACCCACATGTGACGTAACGTGGGGTTTGTGGCGCGCATGCGCAAAACTGATTTTGCGCATGCGCGCCACAAACCCCACGTTACGTCACCATACCTAATAGTTGATTTTAGATACCTTGGTTGAATCTATAGAGATAGACTACATAAGAAAAACCAACTGCCAGTCCCAACACCCACCAGCAGAAAGGGAACTGCAATTAAAAAAACAAGCCGGACTGCCTCGTTATGGAATACAACTACAGCACTAAAAGAGGAGGAACGAGCCTAAGAAAGTTTAGATGGTGTCCCTTATATTTAGGATTTCCGTCTTTTTAACAATTGAAAACCGGCCTTCGGGGTGATTTAGAGAAAAGCGAAACACGAACGTATAAATAGGTAGTATAAATCAACTAAATTAAAAGGAAAAGGAATAAACATCGTGCCGTTTCTAAAGGTTTAAAACTTTGTGAATCCTCGGAAAATTAGCCGAAATGTTGCGACCAAACTGCCATTGACACTGACCGGCACCCGGCGTTGTTAATGGAAAACCTGCCAGGACAAACCCACCTATTTAAAATATACTATGTAAATATCGCTGCTAAACAGGAAGTGTCTTCAGTGACGGCCTCAGAAAATGTTATGTAAGGTATAATAAACGCACATTATTCTGTGAACTACAACAAAAAATACTTTGTGTATGTAAATCTAAATAAGTAAAACTTACTTTTTGTTGTCCATTCTATCCAATTTCAATTAATGAAGTAATCTTACACAATAAAATTGAAACGAATGCAATGGTTTTGCCAGAGAAATGGTGACCTTTCCCCACTGTATTAACCTCACGTGTACAATTGAAAATGGTTGTTTATATTTGATTAAATAGGTACGTATGATCATGATTATACCAAAACATCCAGTTGATAGGTCTGCATGCTAACATCACCGAATGAATGAATCATCCGTAGTGTATTTATAACGGGTGAGTCAGACTACCCGTATCAGTCGCTTTTTTCGAAAACGGTTAATCGTAGAGTCGGGCCAATTTTTTTTATTACAAAAGCCTTCATGAAGAATCGAATGGTGACATTGGCATTCGCCGGAAAAATCGGCATCCTGAAGAGTTTGCTCCAGAATGTCGAGAACTCCAAAATTTCAAATAGCAAGGGGGGTCAAAAGTAGTATCGTTGAAAAGGTCTTTAAAAAATAAGCAAGTTTTGTAGGAAAAATAATTTTATTACAGTGGATGAACACGGGCTGACAAGAAGAAGAAGAAGAAAACTGTTATTTGACTTTACATTTAAAAAAATATCTAAAATGTGTTTGACAATTTCACAATAATTGTTCAAACTGTCGTCTATCTACTTCTAAACACTGTCGAGCTCTTCTAGTCACATTATCAGTGGCTCTCAATATTTCCTCACCACTTAATGACCGGCAGGCATTGCGAATTCTCCGCTTCATATCATCTCTCGTTGTATCCAGTAGAGTACAATAGGGTGATCTATTATCTCTAACTTATATTTTAGACATTTTTTAAATGTAAAGTCAAATAACAGTTTTCTTCTTCTTCTTGTCAGCCCGTGTTCATCCACTGCTGATTTTCCATGCATTTCTATTGTTAGGACGTATGTATTTACTTAGGCCGTTTACATCCTGCCTAAATAACAGTAGGTACAGCTTGTCAAGTATAACAACGACCGTGGATATCTCAGTAGCTGCGTGGAGATGTAAGAGTGGGAAAGTATTCGGAACGAAAAGGATGCACTCTACGCACGGCCAAAGTAAATAAATTCCCTTGAGGTTCCAAATTAATATTGATAATTATTCAACGCAGAATTAAGAAAATGCTATTAATATTATAATTATAGCTAGCACTTCCCTAGCTTGTTCAAAGAAAATTTTGCGTTTTATTTCGGATTTAAACTCCATCGTGAGACAAGTGACTAACGGCAGTTTGCTAAGAACTGTGCTCAGTGAGGGAGTGGGAGTACTCAGTTTCATGCGCATCGAAGGCGGGCCCTTATTTTCAGATTTCCAAGTCTTTTCCTACACCTGATAAGCTGTACAATTACTTAATAACTTCAATCGAATATTCCTCAGAAGGGGTGGGGGTAAAATTATTTTTCCTACAAAACTTGCTTATTTTTTAAAGACCTTTTCAACGATACTACTTTTGACCCCCCCGTGCTATTTGAAATTTTGGAGTTCTCGACATTCTGGAGCAAACTCTTCAGGATGCCGATTTATCCGGCGAATGCCAATGTCACCATTAGATTCTTCAAGAAGGCTTTTGTAATAAAAAAATTTGCCCGACTCTCTACGAGTAACAGTTTTCGAAAAACATTACTGATACGGGTGGTCTGACTCACCCGGTATACATATACAGGGTGTTAATACTAAGTCGTTACACCCGCAACTGGCAGTGAGAACTCATTAAAACAAACAACTTTTTTTAGTTCCAACTTTTATGTGGGGCCTCTATTCGTAGTTATTGGATTTCTTTTGTTTTCTTAACAATCGTAATAACTCCTTCATTTTAGGAAATATTTCAAAAAATTTAAAGGTTTTCAAAATGAGCTTACGGTTCTCTACAACATTTGTATTTACAGTTAGGGTCAAGTGGTGTAAATACGAGACAAATTTGATATCTTTTGATTTTTCTGTGGCTAAAAGTAATCATATTAACTTGGTTATTTTTTCTATAATTCCTCTTGGGATAGTAAGCAACATTGCATACCTGAGTTTTTCCCTCCACCCTTACAAAATGTAATAAAAAATAAAAATGCTGTCTCATTTTTAACCTACGTTTTGGGTAAAAACGAGACAGTGGTTGGTAAAAAACAAGACACGATAATTTTCGCAAGACCATACAGTTTAGTTTGCGAGGGGAAAAAGGAGACAACCAGGTGTAAAAAGATTATCAAATGTACCCGGTTTTAACATTTATTTCTCAAATTTATGGAAGATATTAACCAAAAACAAGCTCTAGAATAATAACAGCGAAGTTTATCTGTAGATTAATGAAACAAAAATCTGTTTTATTAATAAAGAAACAACAATACTAAGGCATTTTAAACGTAAAAGAAAGCAAGTGAATTTAATGCCTAACATTATATTTAGTAAAATCTATAGGAAATATATACTGATTAGCCGTACGTGAAGTACCTCCTTGTAGTTTTGGAGGCGGTAATTTTTCTTCAACATCTGACTTTAAGACCGCGCATTTTTCCACGATTTCTGGGAAAATAAATTTATTGCCTTGGCGTTTTAGATATCTAACATCAACTTCGTCTTCCTTTACTTCGTCAATTTGAGCAACAAAATACACTACACTAGTTTTAGACGCAAATTTGACGAGTATATAATCATCCCTGTTAAGTTCCTCTTGATTATCTATTTCGCAGTTCTCAAAATCGGACGTTACATTTTCTTCAGCTATAATATCTTCCAAAGAAATATTCTCCAAGTCACTTTCATCCTGATAAGTAACTGTGTCGTTATTTGGTCCCTCATCTTCGCTAGTGCTGGTGTTACTCCGCTGTCGTTTCCTACTGGTCCTTCGCTTTTTTTGTTTTTGTTTCTTTTCCTTTTCCTTAATTTCGTCTAGAAATTCCTCAGTAGTTAACACTATTGCATTTGCATCTATTTTCCTCCTTTGCACACTTGTAGGGGTAGTTCGGCGAATTTTTGATAAAAGTAGTGATTCGAACGATGGACTGTCTGTCCTGTTTGTTGATGATGAAGGATCAATAGATTCTGCAAGCGGTGTTGAACTACTAGCAACTTCTAAATCGGGTATTAATGGTTCTTTAACAGTCGATTGAGTTTCTATATCTTCAAAAGGATCTAACACGTCGTCTGCCGTATCCCTTTCTTCGTATTTTTTTAGTTTTTGCGGATTCAAACGATGCACAGGGTATCGCTCTTTATTGCAGGGATATACTCCAGTTTTTTGAAAAGATGATTTTATAACCTGATCGGATAATCCATCATGCCATATTTTGCAAATCAAATTAGAAAATTCGCTTTTCGTTAATTTTCTTTGGTTAACTCTCTGCCATTCTATGAGAGCATCATTCCATTTGAGTTTTAGTGGGCCGAAACAACACTTGTCAAGTGGCTGTAAGACATCTGTGGTGTGTGGTGGCAGTTTCAATAACGTTATATTTTGCTGAATAGCAAACTCAATTGTCCCTTTGTTCAAATGTGATACGTGTCCGTCCATGATAATAAGAAGAGGTCTTTCAGGAACCAAATCGCAGAATTTGCGGAACCACTCTTGAAAAATTGCAACCGTCATCCACCCCTTATCGGAACATGCGTACAACGTACTTGGCAGATCATCTGTACCTTTAAGAAAGGAACGATCTTGATAGATTAACTTACTAAGAAAATTGATAGATTACATACCTTTCCAGCTACTCCACAAATGTGCACCTTGAAAGATTATTAGTGGCGGAAGTAAGCTTCCCGCTGCCGAAATGCACGCCATAACACTGGTGTTTTCTTTACCCGACCCTTCTATGTTCCTATGAACCTTTTGGCCCTTTTCCGCTACCCCTTTAATCCTGGTAGGATCTGCAGAGAAACTGGTTTCGTCCAGATTCCAAATATGCATTGGCTTATCTGTTAAGTCAGGCTCCTGAATCGTCTTTGCGAGTCTCTCGTAAAACCCATATATAATGTAAGGGTCGCTGGTTGCTGTGCGTCTGCATTTTTCTAATTGCTCTAACTTTTTTTGGCTGAGTTTGTGACGTTGACAAAAACTTCTAAACCAATCGCTACCAGGTCTACTGTTTTTGAATTGTGTGCGGAGGTCATTCTCTTGGACGTATGCTTGAACAGTATTCAATATTTCTTTTTTAGTGAGAGCAAAGCCCCATTTTGCCATTATTTTAATTTTATCGCTCAGATCTATTTCCATTTCTTCTGTTAAAGATGTTTTCCTCCCTTGTTTCGTAATGATACGTGTTCGACGTCGACTAAGAACAGATTTATCAATGTGCATTTTTTTTGCAGCTTCCCTTAAAGAAAGATCCCCTTTTTCGATTAGATCTAAAGCTTTAGCAATATCTGACTCATCGTAGGGCCGCTTCTTTTTAAGGTAAACCTTTGGCATGGCGCTTGAAATGTCTCGTTTTTTACCACCGTATGTCTCGTTTTTTCACTTTACCCCAGGGCTTCCACTGGGGTCACTAAAATCACTTAGGGTCACTTATTTTTGTTCAAGTCACTTAAAGTCACTTATTTCACTAAAACTGGGCAAATAGGTCACTTTTAGTCACTTTTTCGCCTTTTGCCACACTTCACCTTTTACTTTTCTACTTAATTTTCTATGAGTAATTCATAAAGTAGAATTATTCTGAATTCGCGCGCTACTATATTTCTTTTTTTTTTACTTCAATCGGTTTAGTTACAGCATCTCTAATTTCCATCTTTGTTCATTCATATTAAATTGGCACAAAGATGAAAGAGATAGAAACATCAACAGCGCAAGTGTGGACGTCGCGCGACGACCGGAAGAACGAACGGGTGTTTGATATGTTGACCGCTTCGTGTGTTTTGTTTATGAGGTGTTAATTTTTGGCGGTAATAATCTTAAATCTTGTGTTTGTTGGGTTTATTTTCGATCAATGACAATTAACTAACGTGAAACGTGAGATCAGTGTCGTTTTGGTAGGAGCGGAACCGAGTTACAAAAAAAAAGGCCTGGTGAACTGGTAAATAAATCAAAAATTTAGAAAAAGAAACATATTATTATTATTGAACTTTGTGGGTTAGGTTCACTTCAAGCATGGGTAAACATTGTAAAGTTTTGGATTCTTGGTTCACCCGAAAAGACAAGCATGGGTACATTTATAGCCAGTGGCTGAAGAAAGAAAATACACACACTGTATTTTGTTCAGTATGTGCAAAAAATATAAATGTATTTCACAATGGATTTTCAACTGTAGTTCAACATGAGCTGACAAATTTACATAAATCTCAGATTGTTATAAAATTAAACCCTAAACAGCTTACATTATCTGCAAAACCTGTGCTAGAAGATCTTAATAATAATAATAATGGTAATCAGTTGACGAATAATACTTTGAAATTATATTCTTTAGAAGAGTCGGTTATAAGAGCTGAAATTTATTGGGCATTAAAAGTTATTTCGTCAGATATGTCTGCATCATCTTGTGACGACTTAAGAAATCTTTTTTGTGTGATGTTTCCTGGCGAAGTTGCATCAAAATTTTCAATGAGTCGAACAAAAATAGGTTACATGCTGACCGAAGCCCTTGGCCCATATTTTCATCAACATCTTTTGGAGGATGTTTCTAATTCCTATTACACTTTAGCATATGACGAAACAACTAATGCCGAATCAGCTAAGGAATTGCAAATTCGAATCAGGTATTGGTCAAATTCTCAATCTAAAGTGGTTAGTGACCATCTGGAGACGTTTTTCCTAGGATCGGCCACTGCGGAAATTTTAGTAACGCATATAAACAAGGCAATTGATAGTGCAGGCTTGTCAAAGTTAAGATTACTTATGTTAGCATCGGATGGACCGAATGTTAATAAGGCTGTATATAGAATTATTAATGAAGAGGTTAAAACTTTGCGGGGTAAATCAATTTTAGATATTGGTACATGTGATTTGCATATTGTGCATAACGCTTTTTTAAAAGGAGTTGACAAATTTGGGGAAGAAATCCAGCACTTTATAATTGACATTTTCTATTTCTTTAATGGTTGGCCAAAGAGGGAAGAGAATTTTCAGACCATTCAAGCAGAACTTAATTTACCACAGCACAAATTTATAAAGCATATAACAACTCGGTGGTTAACTTTGGGTAATGCAGCGAAAAGGGTTATCGAGCAGTGGCCAGCAATAAGAAAATATTTTTTGACTTTTATTCCATCTCAACGAAAAAGCCTACAAACATCAAAACGATACAAAGACATATGTGTTGCTCTATCTGATAAATCTATTAAGGCAAAGATACAATTTCTTATTTCTAGTTCAGGAATCTTGATTTCGTTTGTGAAATTTTTTCAGAGTGACCAACCTCTTATTCATGTATTATATGATGCTTTAAAAGACAAAATAATAGAAGTTGTCTCAAGAATTTGTAAGTCCAGTACACATTGGTGTGATGAAAAGAAAACATTAATGCAAGAAAATCTTCTTTCTTTGTCCGATATTGATATTGGTACAGATGCTCAAAATACCATTTTATACAAAAATTTTAATGACAAAGATAGATTACTGTTCCAGAAAGGGGTTCAGTTACACTATATTGAAATATATAAACACTTACTTAAAAAGTCTTCATTATCTATAGGTTCTTTTATAAAATGTTGCAGATTCTTGTCGCCTAAAAATATATTGATGTCAGAAACGAAACATGTAAAATACCTGGCAGAAAAGCTTCCATTAGTTATTGATGACAATTTATTGAGTAACGAATGGAACCTTTTAAAATCGGAAGATTCCGTTATTAATTTAAACAAAGACATCGACATTCAATCGTTTTGGAACAATATTTTTAATATTAAATATGATGTATTGAATTGTTTCAAATATGAAAATGTTAAAAAAGTGGTTCAGGCTTGTCTTGCACTATCGCATGGGAGCGCTGATGTTGAACGCGGTTTCTCGCGCTCCAAACGAATTTTAACAGAAGATAAAACTTCCATGCATTTGCGCACTCTCAATGCCAAATTAAATTGTATCAATGCACTTAAAAAATACAATAATAACCCCTATTTCGTACCTATTACATCAGATTTAATTAAGCGTGTAAAATTGTCCCACAAAAGCTACACAGCTTATTTAGAGAACGAAACACTGAAAAAAAATGAAAATGAAAAACTAACGGAAAATGATAAGGAAATAAAGGAAGCTGAACGGGAAAAACTAGAAAATGTTTTGAAGGAAAAAAGGACTATTGACGAAATGGAGGGAAAACTTAAAAGCTTCAAAAGTGACACCGAAGTAACCCAACAAGCGGCGACCATTTTATTTCAATCTGCAAGTGAAACATTACGGAATTCTCTGTCCAAAGGTGACCTGCAAGAGGCGAAGATAGCTCAACAATTGTTGGATAATTATACAAAAGTTTTACAGGACCAGAGTAAGAAAGAGAACGAGGCTAAAATCTTAGTAAATAAAATTGAAAAAAGAAAAGCGTCTTTGATAAATGCATGCATTGCAAAAAAACACAAAAAATCGTAAATGTTAATATCAATAATAAGCATAATATGTCAATTTGATTTTCAGGCGTGAGCTGCGTCGATTTATTCATTGGTACTAACGTTTCGCCATCCATTGCAGTTGACACCTTCGGAGTTACTCCGTTACTCTGCATTGGATGGCGAAGCGTTAGTACCAGTGAATAAATCGACGCGGCTCACGCCTGAAAATCAAATTGACATGATGGTTCACCGCGGAAGCCTTCGAAATCAATAAGCATAATATATTATAATTTTGTGCTATGATAATAATGATATTGTTTGTTATATTTATGTGTTAATGATTAATGTAGAATTTTTATTTTTTTGTATTACATTTTATTTCACAAATATATATTTTGTTCTAAACGTTAATGACAATGTTCATACTTTATTTAATTGTTCAATGTTAAATTCAAGAGAAGTTTTACTTTTAAATATTTATGGGGTCACTTTTTGTCACTTTTTTTCAGTTTGTGGGTCACTTAATCACTTTTTTTTTACTACAAAACAGTGGAAGCCCTGTTACCCTGTCTCGTTTTTGCACCTGCGTTGAATGCCTAATAACATGCAAACCGTACTCTATGAAAAGTCGTACTGGCGCGCGTTCGTTGCTTGCTGGTTTTATCTTTCAAATTCGATCTTGCGCGAGGCGAACCGCTTACTCGTTTACGCGGTACACCGAAAGATGTCGCCGAAAATATGAAAGTTTTTGGCACAAAAATAAAGGCTATCGCGAAGAGAATTAATTACATGTACTTATCATTGCAGACCAAACTTGGTCATTATGGGAGCTGAATATAGAGAGTCTGAACTGTAAATTAGTCATTTTTATATGTAGTTAAAATGTATTTTAGTATTTTTAAATTTAGTGTCTTGTTTTTACCCTAAATTTTCGCTGTCTCATATTTACACCACTTGACCCTATTTTATATTTTTTTAAATAACAAAATGGCGGCCGATCAAAAATTTCAAATCACAATATTTTGAGAACCACCCCATAGATTTTTAAAAATAATTTTTTTATTAGAATCGTCAACTATCTATTACAACATTTGTCTAATACATTTTCTTCTATCTACGCAAAAAAGAGGTGTTTAATTAAATTACAGAAGATCATGTGTAAAGTATCGACGAATTTAAAACAATTTCGATTAAAGTAGCTTTCTGCCATTAAAAAATAAAACAAAAGAACAATTAGATTAGTGCACAAAACTGAACGAATTTTTAGATAAATTACAGTTAAGTTACAGTAAAAAATTACAGGGGTTATGTTCGACCATATCAAGAACAGCCGCTTCAAGTGCAATAGTTCAACGAAATCTGTTAGCATTCCCACCAATTGTTGGATGAAAACAACCAGACTCTGACAAACATCTGCAAAGTTTTCTAAAAATTTGGCTACTTTGTTGATGGTGATTTGGGTATCTTCTCCAATAGATTCTTCGAGCTTCCTGTGCATTGCACCTTGCCTCCTAAAAAACCAAAACCATGTCACGAAGTTCAGTGTTTTGATAATTATTAATTTCAAAACGTATCTCGTACAGTTTTGTGCACTATCTAATTGTTCTTTTGTTTCATTTTTTATGGCAGAAAGCTACTTCGGTCTAAATTGTTTTTTATTCGTCGATACTTTACACATGCTCTTCAGTAATATAAAGAAAGACCTCTTTTTTGCGTAGATAAAAAAAATGTTTTAGACAAATCTTGTAGTAGATAGTTTGAGAATTTAAAAAAAATGATTTTCAAAAATCTATGGGGTGGTTATCAAAATATTATGATTTGAAATTTTTGATCGCCCGCCATTTTGTTATTTGAAAAAATATAAAATAGCTGTACTTAAATACAAATGTTGTAGAGAACCGTAAGCTTATTTTGAAAACCTTTCATTTTTTGAAATATTCGCTAAAATGAGGGAGTTATTACGATTATTAAAAAAACAAAAGAAATCCAATAACTACGAATAGGGGCCCCACGCCCCAAATCAAAAATTGGAACTAAAAAAAGTTGTTTCCTTGAATGAGTTCTAACCGCCATTTACGGGTGTAACGACTTAGTATTAACACCCTGTATATCTCAACTCATAAATGTTTGTTGTTTTCTGCCGGTTCTAAATCAACAAAGAACAGAGGAAGACATTCTTTATTCATCCTATGACTTATATTTATAATGTTTTGTATTGCATGACCTTAACCTTTTAATTCATCTGTAATTTCTTCAATGTTTACGGAGTGATGTATATTCCTGATTACTACCCTGTAGGCCCTCTCTTCCGGTCATTAGTAGGTATGGTAAACAATTTTTTTTATTGGTAAGATATGTTATTAATTTTCTGTAGGAAGCTAGGTATACTGCGAGTGATTATCTTTACAGTATTGGTTGCTAGTGCTTTCGATAACGTTGGCAAGGTTTGTAACCATTTTTCCATAGTTGGTGACCCCGTATATGAATATCGATGGTGGCAGGTCCGATCCTAGGTGGTGTGCAGAGTGTGCCCTGCACGAAGGCGCCCGTCGAAGACGGTCGCAAATAAAAAAAATTACTATATCATTTGCATTCGCAAACAAGCACGTTTCTAAAAATGTGGATGCACAAACCGATTCACTTCTTTATTTACATAACATATAAGTAATTATTAATACCATTTCAATTAAAATTATAGAAATATTGTTGAACAAACTTAGGTAAATACTCTCAGAAGAAGAAAATAAATTGCAACATAGGTAAGTATATTATGTATGGCTATCATGAATTGTTTCTGCGGTATCCTGGTTGGTATCTTCATACTACCATGTACCTATTTTGACTTATTGGCAAGTCTTGGTTTACATTTTGATTCCCTAAGTTTTTATTATTATTTCTTTTAAGCTTTCTGAGTTGTTGCCATTCGGGGTTTTTCATAACTTGCTCTTCGGAATCATTGATTATTATTGGTTGGGCAGGTTTAGGTTGCTGAGGTTGAGATTAAAATTAGCATTTGATTATATTATGTGGGAACGGCTGAAGGTTGACTTAAGGATACAGACGAAAAACTTTGGTTTGGCATTATTTGTTGATACCCGTACCATTGCTGCTGCTCCGTGTACAGCCTTACCTGTTGTGAACAATACATGCTTAGGGACCCGGTCATATCGGCAAATGTTCATATCGGCAAAAAGCAGATATTGTTCACATCGGCAAAACTATCGCGATTAAAATGGTCACCATGTTCAGATTGGCAAACAGGGGTCAAAGTGTGTCTTGTTAACATCGGCAAATGATCATATCGGCAAAAAGTAATGTTGTTCATATCGGCAAAAATCCCTCAGCTTACCTGTCATTCCTCATAAAAGAAAACAAAAAATGGTTAGCAGGTAAGCTGAGGGATGTTCATTCCTCATTAAAGAAAACAAAAAATGATTAACAGGTAAGCTGAGGGATATTCATTCCTCATAAAAGAAAACAAAAAATGGTTAGCAGGTAAGCTGAGGGATATTCATTCCTCATAAAAGAAAACAAAAGATGGTTAGCAGGTAACCTGAGGGATATTCATTCCTCATAAAAGAAAACAAAAAATGGTTAGCAGGTAAGCTGAGGGATATTATCGTTACGGTAGCGCTTCGGCTGGTTCCGGAGATTCTTACGTTTAACGGCGTCGTTTGCCGTTGAGATCAAAACTGAAATTTGCCGTTGTGAACAAGTTTGCCAAGATGGCTGATTTTTGCCGATATGAACAACATTACCTTTTTGCCGATATGATCATTTGCCGATGTTAACAAGACACGCTTGGACCCCTGTTTGCCAATCTGAACATGGTGACCCATTTTGATCGCGATAGTTTTGCCGATGTGAACAATATCTGCTTTTTGCCGATATGAACATTTGCCGATATGACCTAGACCCCTGCTTAGATTGTTTTGAATGATCTGCAAACGCATAATTGGGTTGAACGGGTAGTAATTTTAGTTTAGTGTGCTACTTAATTGTGTTATATGTCTTTAATTTGTTCGGACCAGAGATCGAGTGTGCCTGTGCTAGTGACAATTCGCTGCAATCGCATGGGTAAACAAGCGGAGATTGATTTTGCCTATCTGTATTAGGTAACTAAAATGAGTAACAAAAATAGTCCAGTGTCAAAGTTCCTTAAAAATTTATCCACCGAAAGCGTCAGAAAAAGAAAGCGCTCTGGTAATTTAATATTTTGTTTTTAAACATCAATGGGCCAAAATTAGGTATCAATTTGAAAAACGGATGGTATGAGAACATTATTGTGAAGTTAGTGTTAGTTATTTTGTATGTAGTTAGTTGGTAAGAAAATGCCTGTATATAAATAGAAAAATAAATATGTCTCAACTCTATTCTCTTACTTGTGTGATATCAGTTAACACGTAGGTCATACGGCTCTTTTAGTAGTTCTCAGGCGTTACTTAGTTGTAACAATATTTACAACCAGTCAAAAACAGTTCAACTAAATAATAAAATCCCCATCTCGCCATGTTTGTTTATCTTTTCACTTACATTAAATGTTAGATTTGAAGGGGGTAGGCATAATCTGGGGTTAGTCGTAGTGCATGCGTGTTTGCCATAGAAATTATATTATTGTATAATGTCTATGGTGTCTGCAACAAAGTGTGTTTGGTGGAGGAGCCTTTTATTGCTCGGCGTAAATCCATCGCTATGCCTATACTCAAATAAAATTTTAGAAGTAGAACCCTGATTATATCTATCTTGTTGTGTGTGACGTACATAATCATATCTCAATTATAAAAGAATTAACTTTATTTTAAAAAATGTCATAATAATTTTATAATTATTGAGGTTGGAAAAATAATATTTAATAATTGATTTTAGTACCTCCCTGGAACTCGTTTGCGATTTACACAGGCGGTATCCCGTACAGCTTCAGATACATTTGAAATCCAGACTCGGAAATTAGTTTCATCGTAGTTTAGACGACTGTATAAGAATACCGGCATAGTGTTACTTAAAACAATCAATTGGTCATCGTGTACTTTAACGTCTGATGGATAAATAAACTTTTGATCATCTTTATAAACAATATCAAAATTTTCTGGCTTTGCGTTTTTATGTATATTCCAACATCCAAGGGCGTTTTGATTTACCAGAGCTAAAAATAGAACTCCGGAAGATTTATGAAGATCTGATGCTGAAGTTTGTGATCCCGGGCCTCTCTCAGCTTCAACCTAGAAAATTAACATGGAATAAATACAACAATATTCAGATTTAATATAAATCATAAAGTTGTAGTAACCAGCGCAGCGCTTAATTAATTCAAAAATTTAGTAAATAAAAATTATTATTTAACAAACGATAATTAAAACTTTTGAACAGACTTATTCTTATACATTTATTATGTTTGGGCATACGTTTGCCTTTTCCCCCACATTTCTCCATTTCTCTTTCAGCCACGACCAAATAGTCGGTTGTGAAAACCGGCGGATATAAGCTCCCCTGATGGTCACTTTTAAATCCCCCAGTACGTCAGTGGAGGATTATCGAGACAGGTTAAGTTACCGGGAAAATCCACATCCACTTTAAGATGTAGAACAAACATTAGAAGATGAAACGGAACCATAAATTCAAGAACTATTATTAGCGAGGCAAGATGATGAAGTGAAGGAACCAGAAGAAATCGAAGTGACAAGAAAGTAAAAAAAAACGACAAGGCAGACGGCAGTGTTGCTTAAGATCCGTTAAATAGGGATCTAGATACAGATCCAGATAAATTTAAAAAATAGGATCTAAATCCAGATCAAAGATCCAAGCCCAAATATGGATCTAGATCAATATCTTTGAAAAAGTCTCTAGATCATTTATGGATCCGTTTGCATTGTGTAATTTCTGATCTGGTTTCTTTTCTAAAAATTTAATTAGGAGACATATAAGTTTAAACTGGATATTCGTAATTCAATAACTTTACTCAACGTCGAAACAGATAGGTAATAAAGAAAAATTAAAGCAAAATTAATGAAAATTTCTATTCACCCAATCACTAAAAGCTTGAGCAAGGTTTGTATAGATTTAAAAATTTCAAAATTGTTCATAGTAATAAGAACAACATTCGGATACTTCTAGAAAATCCAAAATATAAACTTAGAGTAAGTCAGGAATCTACGAAATGAATTACTCCCATTATAATCAAAAATATGTTGGGCAAACTAGGCGCGGGATAGAAACGAGGTTCAAACAGCACATTAAAATTTAAATGCCACCGTTTTGAGAAATCGAGCATTGCTCAACATATTTTCAATTTTAAGTGATTTAGTGTAAATTATAGGTTACATTTAATTTCAGTTCTACTGAAGATGAGACTTAGCTTCCGAAACGCGCAAATTGCCAAATTATATTGAAATAAATAGGTAATGTAAAAGGCTCGAGACCGTGAGGGAGCGAGTTTGAAAACAATGCAAACCCTCTTAATATACGCCACTGGTTTTAAGTCAAAATCTGGCCAACTATGATTAAAGTAAAAAAATAGCGTATCAAGTCATAATAGCGATTATGATAGGGCAAAAAAGCATTAAAAATAGTTGTTACAAATCGTAAAACGATCCCAACTACCCGGATCAGAAGTGCCTTTTCGTGCTTTGTCTATTTTGGTTAATTACTCTCTTTGATAAAAATACCTTGAAATCGTTTTGATGATATGATCTTGTAGCCAGTTCGCGGTTCTTTAAAATTCTTGTTGATACGCTGTATATATGTGTTCCGGCCATAGAATGGAAATAAACAGTTCTATATCCATCATTGTTAATATCGGATAAACCCAAACTGAACACACCATCGTTCCATTGAAAGTTTATACCTCCTACATAAAATTCGCCTGCTAATGATTCTAAATAGAAATAATTGTGCGAAACTCTCCAGGAATCGTTCTCATGAAAATCATACACTATAAGCCCATAACCTGATAAATCTGGTATGTACGCATAAGCGTTATTACAATTGGTTGATGTTACATCTACAACTAAACTGGCTAATGTGGAAGATGGCAGCACATCACTGGATTTGAGGGTATATCTTCTTATTACACGATCAGTATGTAGATCTATTACTATAATTCCAGGTGGTTGAACTTGAGTGCTATTACCTGTAATAGAAATTAAATCTTATACTTACACGTTTAATCTTTTTCAAATAAATGAATTAAGAATGGGGCGACAGAATTATTAAATACTAATAATAAAATAATCGTATGTACGTATATTATAATGGCCGAAATCTTGGTAGTACCTACGTGGAATGTACCACTATGCAAGTAATTAAGCTTGAGATTAGAGTAGACATTGCAATTTTGAAAAAAAAAATCGAATTGTTGGTGCAAAAATAAGTAAACAGGGCATATACAGGGTGTCGCTAAAATATGGTGCCATAGCTCAACCACAGATTCCGGGGATCAAAATAAGACGATTTAACGCAACTTACCTCTATCCGAAATTGCTTTGTTAAAGCGCTATTCAACGCCAAACATCTTCAAAAAATTTCTATTTTTTTAAATAACAAAAGATTGTTTTTAGCGATTAGGATGAAATTTAGGATGTGATTCTTTACTGGAAAAAGGTGTTTTTGACATCACTTTTTTGTTCAGGAGTGTTGCGTAAGTGGTCAAAGGTTGATCATCCATAGGTAAAAAAGCTCATATTTTTTTAATAGTTCGGCCAATACTTTTCAAATTTTTTTTACGGAGAGACATTCTTGTTTCAAATATTTTTTGTTTCTTGTTCGATTTCGGTATCTCCCATAGTTTAGGCTGAAAAAAATTATTTTGATTGGCTGCAGTGCATTTCTTAAAACGATGTAGTAATCTAGTTATCCCGTATGCTGAGAAATAAATGACGAAGAGACAATTTTTTGCGTAGAATCAACTTTTGCATCCGGGAAAATGGTGGTCACATTGAGCATTTACTGTAAATCTATTAATTTAGCGGTGGTACAAAATAAGCTGAACCATATTGGTTGAGAAATGGTTCAGATTATTTTGCGCCACCCTTTACATACTTGTTAGTAATAAACTTTATATCAAATTGTCTCTTCGTGATTTATTTCTCAACATACGGGACAACTAGATTACTACATCTGTTTTAAGAAACGCACTGCAGCCAATCAAAATAATTTTTTCAACCTAAACTATGGCAGATACCGAAATCGAACAAGAGACAAAAAATATTTGAAATAAGAATGTCTCTCTGTAAAAAAAGTTTGAAAACTATTAGCCGAACTGTTAAAAAGATATGAGCTTCTTTGACTGTGGATGGTCAGCCTTTGACCACTTCCGCGACCCTCCTGAACAAAAAAAAGATGTCAAAAAACACCTTTTAAGTCCAGGTAACATGCCTAATTAATGGTTTTTGCTATTTTCATATCTTATTATGTAGACTCTACAGAAACTATTGGAGTGTGGCAACGTAGTAATTTACCGACAATTTACAAATAGGTAACCTATATTTAATTATAATTACGTATGTACCTACTATGTCTGTGTACTAAATACATACCTGGAGTTTCTATAAGCCCAGTGTCGACCATCCAAAGACGATCGCAAACATCAACAGCAGTTCTGTATACAGAAACAATATGTTCTGTTTCCGTGTTTGACTGTACCTGATTAATTTCCCAGTTAGGATATGGAATTAGAGGTGGATTATGCTTGCGAGTGCCGTTTAACCAAATATAATTAAGAGTTGATGGAATTCCAGCACGTCTTCGAGGAACTGTGACGAACAATTTATTTTGCCATAAGTTAGCCCCCATCGGAATATTGTTTTCTAAAATAATACTTTGCATTAAGTACAGGCTAAATATACATATTTATGGAAAGTTTGTTGACATTTATAGCTTTTAGAACACTGTTTGTAATAATTTAGATTTGGGGATTTTAGGTAAATGATATGTAATATGATATGTTCTTTGACCATTACCAAGAACCCAGTTGAAGAGTTAGGGTGTCACGGGTGTACATGTGTTGTGAGAACGTGAGAGACTGGGAGAGAATAACACAATTGTTGAAGCAACTTCTTGATCTGTTTATATAAGTCTGTAATTATTGTGACATATTTTAATAAACATTTTATTCAGTAAAAAATTTGTTCATTCTAACATACGAAGAATCGCAATTTTCGGAAGTGGGGATGATTAAGCATGCTAAATTAATAAGAAGTGATAAAAGTCGTTACAACAATAAGTTGAGAGTCGCATTGAGTTTTCGGTTCGCGATACGGGCAGTATAATAAATAATATATGGTGCAAAAATTAATTATTGCAGCGACGTATGCACTCACGTAAATTTGCTACCAGAAACAGAATCACGTACCACTGTACCAGTGAGCCAACTGCTTGTATTTGAAATCCTTTCAATAAGTCGATACCACACACGATGCGCACACACACTATGGAATCGGTTGTACATCCGACGCGGTTATGCAACAAATTTTACACCAGCGAAACTTCCATACGATTCAACCGTATCGTACAGCTTGTTGAACGACAACGCCACACACTATACAATTATCATATCGACCGACACGACGCGACGGTCGCTACTACTTGGGTTGTACAACTTGTCGTACAACAAGTTGCATAGTGTATGGGACGTTTAATCATGCGCAATGGCATGAATTAGATTGAAAATCTGCGTTTTGGCCTCAATTTACCTACAACGCAGCTGACCAGCGACATTCGCCCAGCATTTTCCTTCATCAAGCTATTTTTAATCAGATTGAAACTATTAATTATTTGGACAGCATCGGGTATGCGGATGTTGTGCCAGAATTCGATCCAGTAAAGGAGAATTTGTCCATTGATGATTGGATTAGCATTGCTGATCCGATTTGGATCAAATTATTTATAGGTAAAGTGAAATTGAGGTGATGTATTAGGGAATACGAAATCTTGGTGGGGTAGAGTGGAGTAAACGGATTAGGCAATGCCCTTTGTATATAAGAAAATTTTTGATGTGATAGAAACTATAATAAGTGCAAGTGAGTATCTGGACGTAGATTCGATTAGAGTTGTCGATGGGAAAAGAGAAGTGGAAGAAAATTCGAGATGTTAAAAAAATTATAGAAAGTGGGAAAGTAATCGAACTACAATTATTTTCCATTCTTGTAAATCTATAAAGTATATGGCGAAAAACTGGGTTAATAAAGGGCTATGAGCAGTAATTAAAATTGTTTGTTTTAACGAACGAAAGGGACATTTCCCAAAAACATATGTCGCGTGAAATTTTTCAAAAATGCTTTTCAAATTCAGACGTTCAATTTTTTTTCCTTCTATAAAACTAAACTTCAAACCAATCAAACGTCCGGATTCAGTATTTCTTTCTCCATAAAAAACGAATTAGCTGTAAAACTATTAGGGGAGAAAATAAATGAACAATTTTTATCTTTATTTTAGGTGTAGAAGGTGGGGTGCCGACTCCAGTATGGAGAACCTATTCCACTTTAGATTAATGATACCATCATCTGGTAAGAAAATCACGCGTGTTGAAAAGTGTACTGTAGCATGCTACAGGAGAAAAATCAAACATGAAGAGTTGAACACGGATTTAAAAGGCGAAAATGCACAAAAAGTAGTTGATGAACACTAATAAGTAAGAGATACTGTATTAGTGAGTTCGAGGAAGCATACATCTTCGAACGATTCGCTCAGTGCGTTATAGCCTAACATGGAATATGTAGAGCCTATACGAAAAAGCGAAAAAGTGGTCGAGTTCGACTAAAAGTTTGGGAGTGGATTTTATCTGCTAATCCAGGGAAGCTAATTATGGTTTCATTGACATATTTTCAGACTAAGGCTCGATTGTACGAAAGTATTTGACTGCCAGTTCAGCTGAACCACGATCAATTGGCATGGATACAATTGTTCGTACAATCGTATCCATGACAATTAATCGTGGTTTAACTGAACCGGCAGTCGAATACTTTCGTACAACGGGACCTAAATGATATGTTCGAATTCTTGATATAACACAATGGAGACTATTCATTCGACAAGACAACGCAGTCGGATACACACGGCTCTTGTATTGGAAGGGGTTTTGAAGACCACAAAAAACGGATGCTTTACCATGATCAGTACTTTTTCCCGATCCCAATCGCATAAAACACGTCTAAGCATAAAATGGCGGGTCTATGCGAAAGCAACATAGAAACAGATTCGGAACAATTCGGAAAGAGCAGGAACATCACGATTCCATGTGATCCCGTTATTTATATTTATAGGGGGGGGGGGGGTTATTTAATATTTTAAGTTAAGTTAAGTGTAAATCTCTGTTGTACATTTTGTTGGGTTTAATTGGATAGCCCAGTCGTTGTACCAATCAGAAATAATGTTGATACTATTTTGGAGGTCTTGTAGCCTACAGCTTAATATTAATACCCCAACTTTGGGTGATGGATCCGTTTTTAATTCACTATCTGTGTGTTATTTATTAAAACTGAATATTAAAATTAAAATCAATGTTTTTGAATCATTCTTTAATATACCGGCAAATTTAAAGGAGCAGACATAAAATCTAATTATTTTCTCTACAGTGCCTATACATATTGTTAATATTTCTCAGGCAATCTCTAATACAAAGTTAGGTGTAGTAATTGGAATTTATTTCGCAAAGGTTGTACCATGTGATACCTGTTGAAGAAGAAAAAACTAGAAGATGGCAGGCTCGAACACAAAGTGGTTTTACACAGAATAATTTTATTGTACATTTTGAACTTGATTCTACACCCCTATTCCGTAAACCGCAACGACTCGTTCATCAACTATTGCCGGTCGTTGGTCGATTTTTCGCTCTAAAGTTATTTTGCGATATATGAGAGTCGCCAATGATTATCGTTGCTTCAATAGCGTGTGTTTCTCCGACGAGCCGTTACAACTGCAGTAATTCGTCTTCCCATACTTAACATCTTTGTTATCTACGCAGATAATATGTATTTCAAATGTATCGAGTGAACATTTAAATTTCAGCTATACCTACAGGGTGTTTCAAACCAACCGCACAAAAACTCTGGTACGTTGTTCTATAATAATAATAAATAAACTTTATTAACGTGCCCAGCATACATGAAAAGAAAGAAAACAAACTGATTACTAGGAATACAGAACAAAAAAATAAATTCATACCGGAACACATTAAACACAAGGCGAGATTCAGTTTCAGTAAACCTACCTACTCCTGTTCTACCATCTAAACCTTGGAAAGGAAAAAAAAAAAGAAATTACATAGTTACTACAGTTACTATAAGTGGTTTACTGAATGTGCAGTGCAAGCATTGTGCAGCCTGTTACGTTCGTATACGAGTACCTACAGAACATAGTGTTGTTTAATTTACAAACATTGAACTATTCACCGTTAGGTTTCTACCTCACAAACCTTTTTCCTAGTATTGTGGAAGTTTATGGTCCACAAGACCTAGTTTACAAATAACTAAAAAACTGTAAAAAGTTTCAGGCTAACGGTATTGCAAATCCCGTTATTTTGGGGTAAAAAACACGTACCTGAAACCTTTCATTTTTATATTTTGGACTTTTTAAATTCAATTCACTGACTTCACTTGTAACAGAGCAGAGTTGCTCCTCATGAAGAGAAACCTGCATATTGTATAATCTTAAATAAATAAGTTAATAATTATTCGTGTATATATATTTTACTGGCGCAGTCGATAGGATTCGCGGCGTTTATGAAAACCATTGGCCCTTTTCGTGGACATAAACGTGTACAGAGTGCTTAACCGCGGATTCAAGATCAACAATAATATTAATACGCAAATAAATAAGCCGTGTTCTACGCAATTAATTAATACGCAAACAAATAAGCCGCAATGTTCTACAATAATCCAGAAATCCAGCGACTGATTCAACACTTCTAGTTCCTGATTTCATCACCGCAACAAATAGTTCAACAAATTATCCGAAAAGAAGAAAAAGCGACCTTCCCGCATCTTCTATCTTAAGTGTGGTTTGTTTATTGATATTGCTTCCCTTCCTATAACCAATCTTATATCTATCCCTATTATTCGATAATAAGAGTAAGTTGTAATCCAATTATCATGAATAACGAAGGTAACCCAGAGATCGCTAACCAAAATCAAAATGACATAAGCCAAGATGAAGGTGAACTTATACATACTGCTGAATTTAACATGAATTATTTACAAATAATTCCCGAATACGATGGAACGCAATCCAATCTATCAGATTTTTTAAGTGCCTGTGACTTAATCATGAAAGAATTTTACGACCCCGCATTACCAAATGCCTTTAGAAATAAATTGCTGTTGCTTAATGTAAAAAACAAATTAAAAGGTCTAGCCAAGCAACTAATCGCGACCTGAAATTTTGATAGACAATACGTAGATGCCTTTTAAACCAACTTTGCCGATCAACGCGATACGGAAAGTTTGTTAAGAGACCTCCATCATATGTATCAAAAAAACCCAGAAACCCCAAAACAATTCGGACAACGAGTATTAGAGCATTTAGTTTTACTTCACCAAAGTGTCTTGCGAGACGATGAGCCTGTGCTAATCGCTCAATCTAAAAGGGACTCCATTAATACCCAAGGACTTAAAACATTCCTTGCTGGTCTTGATGAACCTCTCGGTTGTAATATTAGAGCACGAAATCCTGCGAGCATCCAACAAGCATTGGAAATTATTTTAAACGAAGAAAACATAACGTATATGAAAAATCGCTTAGGACAATCAAGTTCAAAAAATGTTGCTTACATTAAATCACAATATCCATCCACCACTAGGGATAATAAACTCTGCTCCTTTTGTAAAATTCAGGGACATACTGTACAAGAATGTCACAAAAAAATGAAGTTTGAGGTAAATTCACGAGATTCAAGTTTTTTCAGATCCCCTATCACGCAACATGCGCAACACAGACCATTTCAAACGCTAAATCGTCCCCAACTCCAAAATTATACACACGGGTTTAATACACGACCCCAACAACAGTTTCGTGGACCAAATCCAACTTTTCAGTTTCAAAATCGTGAAAATAATCCACGTTCTCAAACACTACCTCATCGACCTAATTTTAATGAAAATTATGCTCAACCTGGCCCCTCCAGGCAGATACAATCTGAACGAGCCCACAATAATGTAGATATTACATATGACAGCTCAAATTTTTACAATGGTTATGGTAATCAATATGATGAGAATAATTTCCAAAATTACGAAAATTTTGAGGAGTTGCAAAATTCTGAATTGAATCATTTAAACTTCCAAGGCGAAGCTGCTTCCGGACAAACAGTTTCTTGCCAACACACGTCCGCAAAATACCCATTAATGAAGTAACTGAAATTACACATATAATAATTCAAACTTACCATTTCTATACTTCCCGGAATCAAAAACAAAATTTCTTGTAGATACAGTAAGCCGTGTATCTTTGATCCACCCCGATTTAGTAAATTCTTTTAAAGATCAATTTATAGATTATCCCATAATTTTGCAAGCCTTAACCACTGACATGCATTTCCAAAACGCAATCAAAGTAGCAATACCCAAATTACTTACTACAAAACATTTATTTATTATTGCAAATTTCAATAAAAACTTTCAAGGTTTAATAGGTATGGATCTACTAGAATCTATTGATAGTATTATTGATTTACGGAAAAATTTATTATGTACCAAAAACGGTAACTTTCACATTTCCCTCGACTTGGAAAATCCAAAACCTTTTTATTTAGAAGAAGAACAAACGATTTTAATTCCACCCCGCACTGAGCAAGTAATTAAAATCAAAACGCAACCATGTAACTTCAGTGATGCACTCATGCCTCCAATTAAATTTGATAACGGCGTACAACTACCTTGTGCCATTGTAAGTGTAAAAAACCACGAAATTTTAACTACTGTCATTAACCCGACCGAAGTTGAACAGCAACTAACCCTGATACCTATTGAACTTGAGCCATTGGAAATTCCCATTGAAGTAAATTCAACGTGTAACGTTTATGATTTTACCACTAATGTAAACAGATCTGAATCTATTCAACAAAGAATTCAGACTTCACATATGAACAGCGAAGACGAGTTCGAAATTCTAAAACTTTGCAATCAATATTCTGATATATTTTTCTTACCAGGTGACAAACTGACGTTCACAAGCAAAATTAAACATAGTATCAAACTATCGGATGAAAAACCCATATTTACAAAATCTTACAGATATCCTTATACTCATAAACAAGAAGTTCAAAATCAAATCGATTCAATGCTAGATCAAAACATCATTAGGCCTTCTTTTTCCCCTTGGTCGTCACCTGTATGGGTGGTTCCCAAAAAACCTGATCAATCAGGAGTTCAAAAATGGAGGGTAGTAATAGACTATCGTAAGTTAAATGAACGCACAATAGACGATCGATATCCCCTCCCAAATATAAATGATTTGCTGGATAAATTAGGAAATTCTAATTATTACACCACACTAGACTTAGCTTCGGGTTTTCATCAGATCGAAATGTCAGCTGAGGACATAGAAAAAACAGCTTTCTCGGTGGACGCTGGTCATTATGAGTACTTAAGAATGCCTTTTGGGTTAAAAAACGCCCCCTCTACCTTTCAAAGGATTATGAATAATATTCTGTTCGGAATTCAAAACGAAAAATGTTTAGTCTACCTGGACGACATTATTATATTTTCCACTACACTTCAAGAACATACAAACAGATTGAAATCAGTTTTCGACAGATTACGATCTTCCAACCTCAAAATTCAACCCGACAAATGTCAATTCCTACGCAAAGAAGTGGCTTATCTGGGACATATTATTACTCAAAACGGAATTTTACCTAATCCAGATAAAACAGCAGCCGTCGATAAATTTCCCATTCCAAAAACGCCGAAAGATATAAAATCATTTTTAGGGTTAACAGGATACTACACACGATTTATTCCCAATTTTTCAAAAATCGCGAAACCTCTTACTACTATGCTACAAAAAAATATAAAATGGAATTTTGACTCCAACTGCACAGAAGCTTTTCAAACATTAAAACACACTATTACACATGCACCTATTTTACAGTACCCCGACTTTGAAAAACCATTCCTGTTAACTACCGACGCATCTAATTACGCCATTGGTTCTATCCTATCACAAGGTTCTCCTGGCACCGATTTGCCTATTGCTTATGCCTCGCGCACGCTCAATAAAAATGAAATTAACTATTCTACAATAGAAAAAGAATTGCTTGCTATAATTTGGGCAACGAAAAAATTTCGGCCGTACTTGTTTAGACACAAATTTTACATCTTTACCGATCACAAACCCCTAATTTGGTTATTTTCTTGTAAAGAGCCCTCGTCCCGCCTTGTTCGTTGGAGACTCAAGTTAGAAGAATTTGATTACGAAATCTTGTACAAAAAAGGCAAATGCAATACAAATGCAGACGCGTTATCTCGGTTAATCCCCGAAAACGAAATGGTACCAGTTAACGCAATAACAAGAAGTCAGACCCAACAACAATTAACTCCCACTCAAGTAATATTAAAGGAATTAACTCTCAAAAAATGCTTTTGTACCGGGACGAATTGATCAAACACCTGATCACGTCACCTTTCACAAACATAAGAATATCTTCTTCATTGTAAGCCCTACTAGAAAATTTGACCTCGAAAAACAAAATGAAATTATGTCAACTTTGAAAATTAATTTCGAAATGCCCGTCTTAGATACCTTTACTTGTAACAATATATCTTATTTAATTCTTAATACACCCGAATTGGATAATGTAGCGCATTTAATACATGAATTACTTGACAAACAAGCTATGTTCACCGATGCTCATTATTTTATACAGTTTGAAAAGGAAATTCCAAAACTTCCACATATTTTAAAACGAATCTTTGAAGATTACCCTAAATTTACTTTTTGTGAGAATCGCATTATATATCCTAAAACCTCCGAGTATACGGATTTAATTAAACAATTTCATGAAACCAATACCAACTTTCATAAAGGAATTAATGACACTTACACCCGCATTCGAAGACTGTATTATTTTCCAAAAATGAAAGATTATATAACAGATTATGTAAACTCTTGTCATTTGTGTAATCAAAACAAAATAAACAGAACAAATTTATCAGTACCCCTAGTTATCACTGAAACGTGCAACAAACCATTTTAGCGATTGAATATGGACACGTTTGAATTTGATAACACAAAATTTCTTACAATCATTGATGATTTTAGCAAATTTGTACAATGTTATAAATTACATTTCCTATCAGCAAAAGAAGTCATGAACAATTTAATGGTTTATTTTCAACATTTCGGAATACCAGAACATTTACACTCGGATTTGGGTACCGAATTTGAAAATAACTTAATTAATGACCTTTGCCATATGTTTAAGATTAAGTACACCAAAAGTTCTTCCAATCATCCGCATTCAAACGGTCAAATAGAACGTTTCCATGCTACACTTGCAGATTCATTACGAATTTTCAAAAATCAATCCACAAACGAAGATATATCCATTTCTATTTTAACAGCAATCACTAATTTCAATAAGGCTTGAAACAAGCAGCACATCTTTCACTCCGTACCAACTTTTATATGGTTTCACTTCTTTAAAACCTATCTCCGACTACGAATATCAACATAGAATCTACAATGAGTACCTATATTTTACAGCTTAAACAAAAATTTTATTATATGTTCCCCAAAGCACAAGAATCCTTAAAAAGAGCTAAAGAGCGATCAAAAGCTTTATACGACGAAAACGTAAAAGAAAGAATTTTCCACGAAAACCAATCTGTTTATTTGTAAAACGATAAAATAAAGAAGAAAAGTGACCCTCGGTTTACAGGTCCTTTCAAAATTATTAGCATACTCCCAAATAATACTTGCATGATTCAACTTAAAAACCTAACCTATTAAACGTATAAACTTTCTACTATTTTTTTTTTATAAATTAACCAGGGGCGGCGCGAATGGGGGTTATCACCTTTTTCTTGTAACCCGTTTTTTTTAACCTTTTGTTTTTTTCCATTTTAGTTTAGAGATTTGTATTCCCTGTTGCCTAATTAACAAAAAAGGTACTTTTGTTTCAACTCGCTTGGACTAACCCTTTCCTATAAAATGCAGGTTTTCTGTTTACCCAAAATCAATTTAGAATGCTGGATTTGTATGTAATAAATTAAAATAAAAATAGTTACAGTAAGTGTTCGTACTGTTTATACCTTCAATAGGTTAGGCTGAATGCAAAATGTCGATTTTTTTTATCTCAAACCGTCTTTAAAATGCAATTGTTTTCCGTTTTTCAACACAATTTTCAAAGACGTGTAGCTTCCTTATGCTGCGGTTTAGGACAAAACTTTTATAGACTTTTTCGACTTATTTTTGCGCCAGGAAGCGGCTGGTAAATTTATGGTACTAGGTTTAGAGACACCCTGTATTAAGTTTTAAGAACGGTAAGGGATGTTTACCGGTACACGAAAATTATTCGAGAGCTTTAGAGCACTATACGCTAGAGTACGCTAACGCTAACGGTAGCGTCTTTGCTAGGCAACATACTCATTTACTTAGCAACATATTGTTTTGCTTAGCAAAGACGTTAGCGTTAGCGTTACCGTACTCTTAGCGTACGGTGCTCAAAAACACTCTATTGTCGGAGACCGGTAACCCTTAACGTTCGACATGCTTATAACGTTTTTTACACGATCGCAATAAAAAAAATTGATTTAATAGTTATATTTCAAAATGATAAAGTACCTATATAACCTTATTTTTTTATTAATTGACTGACAGCCACGGTAACCATAGTTATCATGTCTGCAATATAATGAATTCTACTACTTAGGGCCGATTTTACAATACTAGTATATACCTAGAATAGGCTATACCCCCGACAATTGCCATGGTTACAATTGTTACAAGAATTGTAACCATGACAATTGTCGGAGGAATAGCTTATTCCAGACTTATACCAGTATTGTAGAATCGGCCATTACTGTTCTAGAACAGTAAGAATTACTTACTGTTTTGTTACGCCTAGCAACCAGTAAATGCAGCTTACTGTACTGGCATCGAATCTAGTAAGTAAACAGAAAAGACCGATCGTGCAAAAAATAAGTTTCCCATTGTTTATTTCACTTTTTTCTTGTGTTTGTGTTTTTTTCAAGTATTTCAGCATTTTCTATTTAATTCTTTCAATGTACACTTCTGCGGAATATTCGATATGTACAGTCTTGTACCAGTGTAACCCGCTTTACTGAGAAGTACAACACGTTTCCCCCTTTGATTTCATCTTAATAACAGCGTTACCAACGTGTAAAACAATTAAAACGGCGATATGTTACCGCTTATAATTCTCAGAAAAGCAGATTCAGTGGTATAATACTGGTGAAAACATTTGGCGCTGACTGTACATGATATTTGGTGAATGTAGAGACAATGCTTTAGCTGCGGCAAGGCTGTGCGAAGACAGATTCTAACAGAAACTACGACTAATGTTTTCTGAAGATTGGATCAACGCATGAGAGTCATGAGGGAAACAGGACGATTAGCACCTGTAACAGTATTAGATGCATGGCCCCAAATAAGACCGTCGCCGGAAATAGACGAACATATTATGCAAGCTGTAGGAAATGAACCTGGTAGCAGCACATGAGGAATTGCACGAGGTTTGGGGCTAAGTCATTCCATTGTTTACCGAATTGTAAAAGGAAACGGTCTGCATTCATATCACTTTGCTAAGGGTACAACCTGAGGACTACCGTTTGCGTCTGGCTTATTGCGAAGGGCTACTGCATCAGCAACATCAAAATGAATATTTTTCAAAAAATGTTTTATGGACAGGCGAGGCGCATTTTACAAGTGATGGGGTGTTCAATACACATAATAAACACGAGGGGGCTCTTGAAAATCCACATGCTTTTAATGGGACCGTTTATTCTTCCCAATAGATTAAACGGAGACAATTATACCAACTTTTTAGAAAACAATTTAGATGATCTTTTGGAAGATGTTCCACTGGCGACTAGAGCAATAATGTGGTTTCAGCAAGATGGAGCCCCCACAGTTTACTGTGCAGATCAAAAACTGGGTAAATGAAGCATTTCCGGGGAGGTGGATAGGTCATGGTGGCCCAGTGGCGTGGCCTCTAAGATCCCCCGATCTCACACCCTTTGACTTTTTTCTGTAGGGTTATTTAAATAAATAGATAAAGTATACGACACTCCTGTGCCAAATCGTAATGAACTTATTGCGAGGATTTTTCACCACGCGGGTAAGTGTAAATAGGCAAAAATAAGGGGGAAATAATTACAAGAACTAGATTATATCTGCAACACGATGGTGGCCATTTTGAGCACTTACAATTGGGAGGATTAAACTTTGTCACTACCACCACCGGATTTCTTCAATTTAAACTAACCGTCATTTCCGGAATTCAGGACTAGCATGTAAACAAAACCACATGACACACTTAGATCATACATAATTATTTACATGGATAAAGCAAGCATAGCCAAGTGTGTTGTAAACATATCAGACTTTTTTTTTCTCTATCTCCATCTTTAACACAAGAAACGGTATCTACCCATCTTTGTTGTAGGTACCCCAGTGTCAACACCTTCAACAAAAATGTAAACATAACCTTTATTGTTTTATGTTGTGTCAAGTGTAATGAAGTGTTTCTGTAAATTATTGGAAAGTGATTGCAGGATGTTTAAGACAATAGTATCATTTTCGTACGAAAAAAGGATTGTACATTATGATACCTTCCGACATTTTTTAAAACCAAACAGGAAAGTTCATGGTTCATTCCTTTAGTGTTTGTTGTAGATAACATAATATTCTTTATCCACAACCACTCAACCAGTATATTATAAGGTCATAATTCCACTATTAAGAGACGTCTTATGATATTAATAAAACACATAGGTCTTATAATTAAAACAATGGTAAATCTATAGCAACACGTATGACAAAAGTCAGTTCAAAATGTCAAAATAATTTTTTTCCAAAATATTAATTTAAAATCGCCACTCTCTGGTCTGTTTGTGGATAAAACGTTGTATTGCATATGCATACGTGTCTAAGACACTTATACAATAATAGTTATTTATTGTATAAGTGTCTTAGGAAGTATTTTATCCACGCAAGAATGTTTAAACGCGAGAACGAAGTTCGAGCATTTTAATTTTCTTAAGTGGATAAAATACAACTAAGACACGTATGCAATACAACGGTTTATCCTCAACCAGACCAGGTTGTGGATAAATATCCTTTATCCACAACCAGTATATTATAAGGTCATACGTAATTCCACTATTAAGAGACGTCTTATGATATTAATAAAACACATAGGTCTTATAATTAAAACAATGGTAAATCTATAGCAACACGTAGGTATGACAAAAGTCAGTTCAAAATAGTGCTGCAGCCGAGACCGAGAAATTTCTCGTCTCGTCTCGAATTTTCGAGACGAGAGTGTCTTTATTTCTCGTCTCGCTTTTTCGAGACGAGACGAGAAATGGGGTGGCTAAAAACGAGACGAGACGAGAAATCTCGCGAGGCTCTCGCCATTTTAAGGATGTGCGGTAAAGCCATTATTGTGGCATATGAAAAACCTAACGTTAAAAAAGTAGCTGCTATCATTAAATAATTTGTAATTTCGGCAATTTGTTTTTAAATCTCGCAAAGGTCTGCGATTCTAAATGCTTTTTTACCTTACCATGGCAAAATATCTTTATTTGTTTTAATAGGTACATCAGCAGTAAAATGAAGTACTAACTATAATATTATACTCTGTGGTTTGACAATAATTTCACTTCCACTTGTTTGAGTTTTTTACTTACACGAGTTACACGCTACTGATTAGTGATTATTTTACATTTCTGCATTACAGAGTGATTACTAAAATTTTCCAAATACGAATAAGTAATTTAATTTTTTCTTGAATTCGTAATTAACAAAACACTACAAACTGAATATATAATTTTATTGTATGAACATACTACACTACATGGTATAAATTTATTAAAATAAAAATATACAGGGTGATCAAAAAATGCCACCTTATTAGCACGTCTATTCAACGTCGCGTAGCACGTATTAAATACATGGTTTATTTATTTACTGGGATGGGCTTTCCTTACCGACATTCTACTATTCTTGAGAATATACGACTAACTTATCGAAAAATTTCAATAACTTATAGATAATTTATCGATAACTAAACGGTGTATGTTATCGCTAACACTTCGAGAGCGCGAGAAATTTCGAGACTCTCACGCGAGAAACGAGACGAGACGAGAAGCTGATACCGCGAGACGAGAGGGACTCAATTTCTCGTCTCGAAATTTCGAGACGAGACGAGAGTCATGTTATTTCTCGTCTCGTATCGTCTCGCGGCAGCACCAGTTCAAAATGTCAAACTAAATTTTTTCCAAAATATTAATTTAAAAACGCCACTTTCTGGTCTGTTTGTGGATAAAACGTTGTATTGCATACGTGTCCTAGTTGTATTTTATCCACTTAAGAAAATTAAATGCTTAAACAGTCTTGCGTGGATAAAATACTACCTAAGACAATAAATAACTATTAAAAACGTCCAATTTATATACATTAGTAAACCTAAACTGTAATAATAATGCTGCAAGGGGCAAGTTTCTTTTCGGTATACCCTTCTTTGATAGCCATCGATATAAGGCAACAATAAACCGAATAAAGGTATCGATCCGAAATAAGGAAAGACATGAATGTATTTCAAATCTAAACGGAGATAACTTAACAGTACAAAACAGTTTGTAACAGGTAAATAATAGTAGTGGTTGTAAGATATCGTAGTCGAATTTCGTTATCTGTTCATTCATCCATAGGTAAACCAGCAAAATAACAAGAATAACCCGCATTGGATTCCCACACAGGGTTCAGGGTTTATAAAATATAGAAGACCAGTAAGCAATCAGGAACACTTTCATAAAATTAAAATTAAATTGGACAATAATTTATTAGAAAATTGATAGACCCTGTTAAGTGTATAATTACCAAATGTTTATATATTTTCAGTTGCATCTTATTTAAAAGTTTCTACAAGAAAAAAATAGAAGTTTAATTGACATGTAAATATTATGTAGATAATAATTATGTATAATGTACTACATTATACATTACCATCTCTAAGTCGGCTGCAGACGCAAGCGGGCCCGCTTAATAATAATAGCCCCTTCCTCCTCCCCGCACAAGCATTGCGCTTCTGGGGCCAGGCAACAGGATATGGGTAGTGTAGAGATTATTATTATTATTATTATTATTAGTACATTGTATGTATACTGTATATAATATACAGTGTAGAAGAAAAGTATGGAATAAATTCATTATTTCTAAAATTTTTACTGAGAGGGCCCCATCTAATGAATTTGCCACGGGCCTCAGATGGTATAGTTACGCCACTGCATGTTTATCTAGTAGTTGTAACGAGAGATCAATAAAAAAACCAATTAGGACAGGCTGTGAAATTGAATTATTTTAAATTGGTACTGTAGCCACATCCACAGAATGACATTTCTGACATGAAAATTTAAAACTGAACGCTCTTGTCTAGGTTTTTTTATTTGATTATCAAATTATTAAAATATTATTATCAAATAAAAAACTTAAAAACTTAGACAAAAGCGTTCAGTTTTAAATTTTCATTTCAGAAATGTCATTCTGTGGATGTGGCTACAGTACCAACTTAATATAATTCAATTTCACAGTCTGCCCTAATTGGTTTTTTTATTGATCTCTCGTTATGATCACTTCTTAAAGACAAGAATCAGTGGAATTATAGTACCTACGTAGTTGTTTCCATGGAAAGGTATTGTATAACTTTGAGATGTAGAAATAAAATTTCGGATTGTATGCAGCGTTTGCGTTGTCATATTAGCTATTCTTCAGGGTAAATTGTCTAGGCGTAGGGAAGTATTTCAAGACAAAAGAAAGTGGTTTAGTGTTAAAACTTATCAAACTTTCACGCGCTATACTTTTTGTGTGGGTCGGTTTGAAACACCCTTAGGGCCGGCCGGTATTTCAGTTTGGGTTTAAGCTTCAGCTTGGCTAAGCTTCCCTGATTGGCATAGATACAATTATTGTTATTAATTGTATGCATGGTAATGATCGAGGCTTAGCCAAGTTGAACCTTAAACCCAAACTGAAATACCGGTCCTTAGTTATCCTTTGCCGATAATTAGAGACGAAGCCCAAAAGATAACTTCTGATCCGAATAAAACAAATTTTTTTTCTTCAAATGTAGAAAGTGCATTTGCATTTTTAAAAATCATTAGAAAATTAGAAAGCCAACATCGAAACTGAAAGAATCAAATTGAATAATTTTTAAAAACCTTTCTGCAATTTTATTGTTGCGTGAACGATAGTAAAAAGTAAATGTAGGACCAATCACAAACCTCCAGTTACTTGTGCTGCCGCTGGCGAGCGATACTAAATTAAAATAACGATTTGTGATTGGTGTAACGTGCAAAATTTACTTTTGCTGCCGTCCAGGCAACAACTGCAGAAAAGTTAAACTTTAACTACTTCTATGGAGTTCTAAAAAAAGTTTGTTTCAATTTTTTTTTACTTTTTTGTGGAGTAATGAGTTAATGACCAAACTAATGATGAAGTAGGTATTGGGTACTTGTAATTTATTATGCATTAATGTTCTAATCACTACATTTTATTCAGTGTTCTTTTTGTTACATTTTGTTCGGTGATATCTTTTTGATAGATTCTAATATAGGTATTTATAATATAAGCAATATAAGCTGCGGCATTTTTTATTGCTTATTTTAAAAGTTCAAACCAGGGTTCAAACGTTGAACTTATTTTATTGTAACTATATTTTGTAGGTACTTAATAATTAAATAATGACATATGTAATATTTGACGAGCTGTCTCCATTTTAAGTGAATTACTAACTAGTAAGTAGGTAATCTCGTTATATTTACTAGGTCTACTACAAATGATATTATTATTACTAGCATCATCAAAAACTATCCTGTATAAATTCATTTAATAGAAAACAAAAATTAATTACCAAATGTGTATAAGCCTTCTAAATTGACATCGTTGTTACTTGTTACATCATCGCTGTTTTCTGGAAACACAATTTCGCTTGCATCAGGCGAATTCTTTGGACGTCTTTCATTATTGTTATTGATATTTCTTGGCCACAGATAATTTATTTTACTCCAAGAAAATTTTTCACTTAACCCTTTACTATGTATTATGTTACAAACAAGTAATACCCCCAATAAAATTATTAATAAACACTTCATATTAGTGATTTAGAAACAACTCGTTCACTGGTCGGATGCTATTTAGCAAGGAATAAGTAAATTTCTTGAATATTTTCATGCACATCATACAAGGTTGACATCACGTGCCCTTGAAGATAGATAACTGGTTTATTACAAAATAATCTTTTCGGGAATAACTTTTCAATTACCTACTTTTAAAGAATCATGTTTACAATAACATATGGTAGGACTAATCTTATTATTTTCGTCTGGGAAGTGTATTTAAAACCTGCATATCACTTAATGAATCCTAGCACAGATAGGGTACCTACTACCTACTTAGTTGCATATTTATGTATAATAGAAAATTGATGATATCGGAATATCGCATAATGCTAACGTAAACAACTTCTTAATTAATTATAAGTGGAAAGTGGCGCATTTAAAATGCCTTAAGCCATGTATGTATCTTTGCTTTCAAAATTGTGTTGATTAATTTCATTCCATATACTGTTATCACAGCATGGTTCACTTACGTAAACATCAACATTTTTGATATTATCGGGAATGCATGTTTTACCTTCGGACTGTTACATACACTTCTAACATGCGTACAGTCCGGTTATTGAAAATACTTCCACTATCATTTTTCGCATATTCTCAATTCTGTCAGCCAATCAGAAGCGTCCTTTTCTAAAAATTAAACTAATCAGAAGGCTATTTAATTGACAATATTTTTATGACAACTGAAAAGCAGTCGAGTCTTTCTCCCACAATATTTACGTCAGATAAACGTCAAACAAATATCGAAATTGTTTTTCTAATTCGGTATCGAATATCGAATACTACTCTTGCTTTTCAACATTCATTTCAGTTAGGAACAATTATTTTTGAAAAACAATTTTTCCTAACAAATGTGGAAAAGTTTTACAAATGAAAATCAACTATGAAATTATTATTATTATAGGATAGTATTTACTACCAAATTATTAAATTTTTTGAACAAGCATTCTGGAGACATTTTATCAGATTCGCTTATATTAATATTTAATTATTCTTATCACGATACCTGGTAAAAAATTAAACAAAAGCGCCAAGAACTTATTTTGAATGTGTACGAGTACTTTAATAGCACAAATCCTTTAATAGAAACGAATATTGTGAGATCAACGTATTGAAAATGTAGGAAGAATAACTTGCACAATGTTTTTGGTAAAGTGTGGGTAAGGGCATAGGACACAACGCCGACCGTGGACACAACGCCGATCATAGTCTGTGGACATTATGCCGACCGTGGACACAACGCCGACCGTCGTCTGTGGACACTACGCCGACCGTGGACACAACGCCGACCGTCGTCTGTGGACACTACGCCGACCGTGGACACAACGCCGACCGTGGACACAACGCCGAACGTTGGCTTGCCCTAGGGGTGACCCGCCCGCTTTAAACATTACACCAACCATGAACAAAATGGCGACATCGGCCTGTTTTGCGTAGTTATCTTTTCGACTTGTTTTCATATACCTACAATACATTCATGGTAAAATGTAAGACTAACACCGTCGCGCACCATTTAATATTATTTCATTTTTATATGGATTCATTTCCTATCTGTATTTAATTCAAATCAATTGTTATTAAAATATTCTGTCCATTAAATGGTGCGCGACGGTGTTAGTCTTACATTTTACCATGAATGTATTGTATATGAAAACAAGTCGAAAAGATAACTACCCAAAACAGGCTGATGTCGCCATTTTGTTTATGGTCGATGTAATGTTTAAAGCGGGTGGGTTACCCCTAGGACAAGCCAACGTTCGACGTTGTGTCCACGGTCGGCGTTGGGTCCACAGACCACTGTCGGCGTTGTGTCCACGGTCGGCGTAGTGTCCACAGACGACGGTCGGCGTTGTGTCCACGGTCGGCGTTGTGTCCACAGACGACGGTCACAACGGCCACCTAAAATGTTGACCGTTGTGGTCATGGTCTCAACGGCCACCTCGGTCACAACGCCCACCTATAAGTTTTGGTCACAACGGCCACCTTGGTCACATCGGCCACCCAGGCTGTTGGTCACAACGGCCACCCGATTCTGCTGGTCACAACGGCCACCTTGGTCACAACGGCCACTCTTGTTTAGAATTCGGAGTGACTATTTGTACACACGGTATGTATGAATAGTGCCCTAGCTGTTCGTACACACTCACGCCGTTTTCTTTTTTGAGGAATGAAAATCCCTGCGGTGGGGTTTGGTTGCGTGTGCAAACCCCAATCCCGAAGAATATCACACATTCACACTAAAAAATATGAATAGAGCCCTAGCTGCTCGTACACACCCACCTTGTGTGTACGAATAACTTAGGTGGCCGTTGTGACCAAGGTGGCCGTTTTGACCAGCAGAATTGGGTGGTCGATGTGACCAAGGTGGCCGTTGTGACCAACAGCGTAGGTGGCCGATGTGACCAAGGTGGCCGTTGTGACCAAAACTTATAGGTGGCCGTTGTGACCATGACCACAACGGCCAAAATTTTAGGTGGACGTTGTGACCGGTGGTCGTTGTGGTCAGCCCCCGTAAAAACTATCGAACACACAGAAAAATTCATAAGCCAATGGTGGAGTCGGGAGCACCTACCTGGACGTAGTAATAGTGGAGCCACTTGTAATTTCCAATGAGATACAAGCGATGATTCTGATTTGGATAGTTTTAAAACCAAACGTAAGTGTGAACATTTCAGAAACATTAAAGAATCGCGAACTTTTTAAGTAGTAGCTTAATTTCATAATGTTATGTTTCATTTATGATAATGTAATTAGCAGAAAGCGGTTTATGCATATTTAAGTCTTCATTATTTACAAATTTCAGACAGCAACTAAGTATTTTTCAGATATGTTAATAAATAACGTTGTATTGTACATTTAATTATTTATACTAGTATTCTGTATTGTATTATCGCAAAATGAATAAACGTAACTAACATATACAATGTCTAAAATTTTAAAAACAAACTCTGGAATAAGTTAAAGTAGTAAAATAGTTAGGTTTTAAGTCGGTCGTAGAAACCGCTGACGTTTATACAGAGTGATGATAAAGTATCGCACAAAAATCATATTCTGGTTATTTAATGTTTTTGCGGAAAATCCTGAGACCCGTCGATTTTTGTTTTTAAATCGCCATTTAGACATATAATTTTCAACCTCCCACCACTCAACCCCTAAGTGCTAGCAACCCCAACTTTAAAAATTTAAATAGAAAGATACCGTTTGTGATACCTCTTTTGATAGGTCGTTTATTCTTAATATAACCAAAAAAAGTTTTTCAAAATCGGTTGATAAATAACGGAGATATTTAACAATATGTAATCAAATGAAAATGTCAATATTCGACAAGAAACAGCTCAAACACGCGGTAAATGGTAGACATTAAAAAGGGCACTTCCTGACCTAAAAGTGTGGTTTTGATCAACCATTATTTCTACGCTGTGACGTCATAATTTTTTTTTAAATGTCAACCCCATTTTTTATATTGATTACATTTTGTTAAATATCTCTGTTATTTATCAACCGATTTTGAAAAACTTTTTTTTGTTATATTAAGAATAAAAAGATCTATCAAACGAGGTATCACAAAGGGTATCTTTCTATTTAAATTTTTAAAGTTGGGGTTGCTATCACTTAGGGGTTGAGGGGTGGGGGGATTAAAATTACCTGCCTATATGGCAATTTGAAAACAAAAATTGACTGGTCTCAGGATTTGTGCCATTATTTACGCTGTGACGTCATAATTTTTTTTTAAATGTCAACCCCATTTTTTACATTGATTACATTTTGTTAAATATCTCCGTTATTTATCAACCGATTTTGAAAAACTTTTTTTGGTTATATTAAGAATAAAAAGACCTATCAAAAGAGATATCACAAAGGGTATCTTTCTATTTAAATTTTTAAAGTTGGGGTTGCTAGCAGTTAGGGGTTGAGGGGTGGGGGGTTGAAAATTATATGTCTGAATGGCAATTTAAAAACAAAAATCGACGGGTCTCAGGATTTTCCGCAAAAACATTAAATAACCAGAATATGATTTTTGTGCGAGACTTTATCATCATCACTCTGTATATCTTTATCGATTTCTAACTCAGTGGTTGTTATAGGTTTGTTTTGGCACAGTCACCAACGGTTTCCAATCATGAGGAGTGTGCGCGTTACGATATTTGCGTTTCGGCAGAACAAATCTCAAACTGTAACTGACAATTTTCTGTTCTTGCAGGTTTGCAAACTGACATCAAACAGTTTGCGGACGATCCAAACAGTTTGAGATTTATTTACAAACCATTAGTCCGACGCACGCGCGTTCTGTTAAGTACGGTGTATTGTGCTCAATGTTGTGCTGTGTATCATGTATCAGTTGTCAAATTTCTTGTTGTTGTTGACTTGTCTGTGTTTATGTTTTGTAAAACTATTTAATTTAATTCTAGTATCTAATCTATGATTGTAATTCAACCAAATTCAAACCAAAAATTCAACCAACTAAGTTTACAATAACAAGAAGTAAGTTATATGTGTGTTAGCGAGAAGAGTCGTAAAAGAATAATAAACCTAAATATGTTTATACAATAATCACAGTCGCGGGATGATGTCACGATATTTCGCGGGAAAAACGGATATTGAGAGCATTCATGATTATGCGTTGTAAAGAAGTGGATGTTGTACACATATTTTAACTAGTTTCTTAATAAAGTATTTTTACCTGTGTTAGTCTGGTGGATCGTTTTATTTGCTTTTATGTGATTGAAACTATATTAAAGTTAGTAATAAATTGTAGCAATTTTTTAAGGTGGTTTTCATGACCTACTTAATCTTATATTCCTATTCCTAGCTTCAACTGAATAGACGTTTTTGCAATATAAATTTGCAAACCACTTGCAATTAGTTTCCAGCCGCGCATGCGTAATATTTAATAGTTGTCAAACCGTTGGTGACTGTTGCCAAAACAAACCTTATGAGCTTATGACAAGTATCTTAAACGTACAGTGTAATTCTTACTTCAAGTATCAAACAAAGTTATGGTTTCTAATGGGAGGGGAATTTTTTATGCTATCGGTTGCTGCAGTCAGTTGCTGGGATCTGTCATGGTTTTCTGGTTGCAGCAACCAGTTGCACTTTTATTTACACAAGGCAATCGGACCTGGACATTTCCTCGACTGGACACTTCGTCGACCGGTGTTTTTGGACACAACGTCGACTAGGAAGTTTGGACACTTCGTCGACCTTGGTCACAACGTCGACCGCGAACATTGGACACTTCGTCGATGGTGGACACAACGTCGACTGCGAACTTTGGACACTTCGTCGACCGTGGACACAACGTCGACTCCTATAAAAGGACGCTATATACGTCGCGGCAACAGCGTTGTTTACGAAGCTACCCGAATAGCAAAGTCAGGCGGGCCCCGTATATAACGTGGACACAACGTCGACTGCGAAGTTTGGACACTTCGTCGACCGTGGTCACAACGTCGACTACAAAGTTTGGACACTTCGTCGACCGTGGACACAACGTCGACTACAAAGTTTGGACACTTCGTCGACGGTGGACACAACGTCGACTGTGAATTTTGGACACTTCGTCGACGGTGGACACAACGTCGACTGTGAATTTTGGACACTTCGTCGACGGTGGACACAACGTCGACTGCGAACATTGGACACTTCGTCGACCGTGGACGCAACGTCGACTGCGAATTTTGGACACTTCGTCGACCGTGGTCACAACGTCGACTACAAAGGTTGGACACTTCGTCGACCGTGGACACAACGTCGACCGCGACACGGCGATTTTACCAGTTATCATCAGAGGATTATTATAATATAATAAATAATATAATTATTTATTGAATAAGCAGAAATACAAGATTGTTGTATTCAACAGGTGAACAGGTCGGCTAAATCAAGTTAATTCATTGTTCAGTGGAAGTCTTTAGTTAGTAGCTAGGTACCAGTAGGTAGCATTATACAGGGTATTTCAAAACATATGTCGGAAAATAATGGGTGGGATTTCTGGGCTAATTATAAGAAAAAAAGTTCCTATTAACATGGGTTCGCAAATGCTTCGTTACCGAGATACAGGGTGTTGAAAATCTTTTTCATGTAGGTTTTCGGAAATCATTATTATTATTATTTTCAAATAATGTTCAAAATGACCGTCATTAGCTTCTATTCTTCGAACAAAATTTTGAGGCTAAAGGCGGTCATTATTCAAAAAACGGATTTGCAGAGTTTTTTTTTATTCGCATTTTCCATCTTTGAAGTGTGATTTACACGAAAACGGTTAATGGTAGGAAAAAATCTCAAGAGACCGTGTCAACCGTAAATTAGTGGAGAAATTTGAAAATTGTGTCAAAAACAAAAAAACAGTGCCGTACCATTATTTCCCCCAGAAATATCCACATACGCACCTGTAGTTACGCCACTGGAGAAGGAAAAAACTGACTAATATGGTCCACTTATAACAAATGTACATACATACGTATTGCTTACTTTTTAAAATTTAATTCCTGGTCATTTCCGAATAAATGAAAAAAAGATGAATATTTTTTACAACTTTCAACACCCTGTATCTCGGTAACGAAGCATTTGCGGATCCATGTTAATAGGAACTTTTTTTCTTATAATTAGCCAAGAAATCCCACCCTTTATTTTCCGACACATGTTTTGAAACACCCTTTATAGTAACTTACAACTGCCTACAGCGTACCTACCTAATTTATTTTTATTCGAATCTCTAAATTAGATACCTATTTTACACAGAACTAGGTCGCAAAATTAAATTTTTTAGGAAATTGTTTAAAAGCGACTTTAATAGCGTGGCAATTTACGTTGCAGTTTACGCAATAGGTACTACTCGCAGTATTAGGCGATGTGTAGTAGGTGCGGCGCCGCGCTTGTTAACGCTACGTCGCTATACGCACATAAAAATAATGTAACTGAAGAAATTAAAAATATTTGAAGACATTGTTCTCTAAATGTCTTTATTTTGACTGTACTTTGAAAAGCTATATCAGCGCCGGACTCGCCCACTTTCAACTTTGTAAGCTTTGTGTAGAGCTGTACTTCTTCATTAAAATTGGGATTCCTGAATTTAATTAATTCATTTGTTTGATTACTCCGACATGATCATGCGCTTCTATATCAATATCTGTAAGTATATACAGTTATGAATTACGTTTTGAAAAAAACAAAATAGATTTTGAGTTCACGTTTTGCTCTTAATTTCTTCTGAAATAAATATGTTAAAATATGTTTTTAATATTAATTTACAATTCTAGAGAAGGTGTAAGGATGAAGCCTTACTCAATAGGCCAGATATACAGGGTGTTTCAAACCCACCGGACAAAACGGTGGCACGTTGTTCTATACTAGGAATGCATAATTTAAGTAATTCTTTTTCTGCAATGGCTACTGTCCTTGTAGTAATCCTCAGAGACAAGAATTAAACTCTACGAACCCCCAACCCCAAAGTAATTTACCTTCGACTTTATCCTTAGCAACCAACTGCCTTGGAAACAGGTGGAGCAAACAAATGAAACACAGTTCAGTGCCGCAACAAATATATAATTAAAACCACCAGAACTACCTACTATACAAACTCAAACGCATGCTACAGATTAGACAAGTTTTAACGTCATACAATTTATTCATTTTAAGTATTATAAAAACAAAAAGAATTATATTATGGATAAATTAAATGTGCTGCATTTTCAAATCTGCCATCTGCTACTAGGTAGTCACCACCCGTATATATTGTTGTACAGCTATCCTATCCACAGGGCAGATGGAATGGTCAATGACCCTATCAAATGCCTCATCTTCGGGGTCTGGCGGGATTGCGCCAAGCCGTTGACGCGTTTCGCAACATTGGTCGCATAACCCAAAATGCCTACACGGCAACAGAATAGTGGTTGGCGGCGAGGTTAGGCATATCATGCACACGGCCGCGTTCTCGTTCGGCCTAATGACATTGCCTCGTTCTGCCTCCTCGACAATCACGTCCACCTCAGGTACGTCCTCCTCGTCCACGTTTTCGTCCACCTCAATGTTATCTGAAATTTAAAGTACCATATTTATCTGTTGCTTAATGATTTTAAATGCAGCTAAATGTTTTATGTAACTGTCATTCAGCAGAACCGCGTTTGTTGCGGAATGCACAATTATCTATTTGTGATAGATGAATCGGATGTAAAGATAAAGTCAAAGTATTGTTGAAATACAACTTACTGTCTCGGTTAAATTCTGAGGGAAGATTTCCCGGAAGCGTTGCCAAGAGATATTCCTGGGTGTCGTCTTCAGCCAAGCCTTCCTCTACAAGACTTTGCCCAAGGAGACCCTGCACCGTAGAAGAAACAACCTGGAGGTATGCCCCTACATTTCCGTCCTCTTGCAATGTAGTTGCGGCATTTTTAATTCTCATAGAATTCAATTTGTATTTTCGTTTTGTAATGGTTTTAATTTGCAGGCCCTCGTCCACGAATGCTCGAATCTCCCTAATCGTTGCAGCAGTGATGTTCCGAATGCCGTCTGTAACAAGTTATTATAAAAGCACATTTACAGAAATATACTACATAGAAACATTTTCAGCACCTCAGTTTCAGTTTTTTAAACGTACCTGTAAATTCCCACACGTTGGGATTACGTACACCTAAAATTCTCTTTAACGCTGCATGGAGAGATTCCGAATCGTTGTTGGTGCGACGCGTTCTGCCAAACACCGATAAAGAATCAGCCCCAACTTTCCCCAACCACTGTGTTCGATGATAACTGAAACAAGTAAGTTGTTAACTTCAAAACTTAAGGTCGTTCGCTGACGACGCGACTTTGAATTAATACCTTAGAAGTGTTTGGAAATTTTCTATCAAGCCGTTTAATCGTAGAAAGTTGTTGACAAATTCAACCCCTTCGCTTATCTGCATTGTAGGCAATAGCAGCACACACATGATCATTTTTAAGGCGTTTCTGGCATGGACGTTTTCTTTCAGGATGCGTGTCATGCCCAGCATTCGCGCTTTTCTTAAAACAGCCTGAAAACACGCCGTTTATAATTTTTTAAACTAACACATGTTGTATAATATAAGACTAAATAAATATATACCTGACAGTAGTGAAACCAACACCCCGTTTTCTGTGCCCCGGGGAAGTTTTTATGTAGGGACTTAACCAGCGCAGATTCAAAATCGGTAATCACTAATTTTGGCCTAAATTCTGGAACAATCTCCACAATTTTCTTAAACACAGCATCATAGGCTTCAGTTGTCTTGGATGCCATTAATGCGAATGCACAAGGGAAGGCCTAAAATGAATAAAAATGTAAATTTTCACGCTAGAAAATAAAAGTACAAATTTACTTACAAATCCGTAATGAACTACCATTATTGTCAACAACTGGGCGCTGCGCGGATGATAGGGGCGGGTTTTGAAAGTTCCGTCTATGTGGACTTCTTTGGCTTCTGCTAACAAGTATTTGAGTCCCTCTGCCAAAAAAAGCACAGACAGGGAATTTCCGTTACCCGAAGTACCCCTGCAAAACGTTTCGCCATCAAGCTGACCAAACCTTGCGTTTTATTCACCAACGTCGCCGAGTTCCTGCAAGGTTTTTGGCATTTCGGGCTGGGCTTGACGCCTAGAGCGTCGCATCGACCTCGACGTTGCTGGAAACGCTAATTTGCTGGCGACGTCGACAGGGGCCCTGAAAGAAAATTTAAACAGTTATTCGTTTATTCTGTACTCGCATGGGAGAATATTAGATGCCGCATTTTGTACAGTTAGATAAAAACATTCTGGACGTACCTTGCACTGCTTCTTACATATATCGATTTTACACTTTCGCTACTGCCACATGCCTCTTGTAGCATCGAAGCTTTCAGCTCCAACACACGTTCCTTTTCTGCATCCGGAAGATGATTGTGCCCTTCCCCTAGTTTTAAAAAGATCGTCTCGTCACAAGAAGCTCTCGCCGGACAATCGCTCACAACGCAACGCAAAAACTTTTTCTGATTTGTGGTTCTATTGATTCGATAAAAGAAACCATTATCTGCACCACAAGTATAATATACCGAACCACGTCTGTTGCCTGGTACCGTTTTGACTTCCATGGTAAAAATGGTAACTGTATTGTATTGTATGGACTGTACGAAGAAAACTTTACGACTGTTATTATCTGAACAATTATATATTTTCGAAATGTGCCCCCCACTTATTGATTTTAGTTTCTTAACGTCTCATTGGCCAACCCTTTCAGACTGTTAATGCTTTCGAAAAGCACCTTAATATTTAGGACTGCTATTCGTAAAAATAACCCTCTAATTTAAATGTAATGAGGTAACTTTAATATCTTAAAGGTGATTTAAAGATATAATTATACAGTCATAACATTCTTCCAAGTATAAGGGATGCTCTTATTACCAAACAGATGGAAACAAGAAATATATTAATATTTCAATTATTGGTTAACATTTTTATTATGACTATTATAATAAAAATTGTAAAGCAATACTTTATTATTACTATACTTGTTTAATAAGAGGGCCTGTTGTAGCACGATTGGGGCACGAGGAGCGTTCCAACCTCTTATCGAGAGGCTAGGGCAAATGCTATGCATATTTTTGTTATTAGATCATATAGAGGGAAAAACGAAATCTATATGTTTGCTTTTGAATTTTGAAAATTATTTTTGCATATCTGGAATATATCGGTGGTTGCAGCTTATTGTGCATATATACAGACGTTATACCGCTATATAAAAGCACATATATTCGAAAATATGTATTGGTAAAATTCTACGAAATTTTTGAGATTTAATTTTAAATTCCCTCCTTAGAAAATCTCAACACGACTTTTTCTTTATTTTATCATGCTGAATCACAATTCTTAATATTTAAACTAAAAGTTAAATATAAATCAACTTTAGTAGTCTTCATTTCATTTTTTGTTCCAATGGGACTCATATTTTAATCCGTAATGATAATAATAATTTTATATTGTCTTGTTGAGAACTTAAAAACTAATTTTCGTCATTTCATTTTGATTTTTACCGCATACATTAGTGCATATAGTACTCTGTTCAATACACATAAAAACACAAGGTGGCAGTTTGATTTCGAAAATTTTATGATTGTACTGTACTGTCTGGGAATGTCATTTTAAAAAGTTACTAAAGCAAATAGGTTAAGTGTGTAACATTTACTTAATACCTGTCATAAATGTTATACATATATAATTAATTACTTTTAAGGATTTTATACAAATACTGTTTCCAATACTACTGACTTAGCGTTTATTAATAGGTATTTTTCTTAAGTATTGGTTACTGCATATTATGGTAGACGGAAAAACTCCGTGGAAAAAAAGCCACGGAAAAAAGCCGGGACAAAAAAGCCGGGACAAAAAAGCCGAGGAAAAAAGCCGACGATCTCACACATCAAACAAATGTTGGTAATTTGTAATCATTCAAACAGTTTAACAATAAATAACGTCTAATATTCGTCTAATTAACTGTTTTCAGCATTTCTCAGTATCATAATGAACCTATTTTTAACTCAAAAGTATAGAAAAAATATATGTTGCACTACATTGGATTTATAGGTACCTAGTTTGCAATTATTTCTATACTACATCAATAAACATTAAAGTAATTAATAGTAATATCTTAATAGAATTATTATTAATTAGAATTATTCTATTAAGATATTCAGAATTTAAAAAAGAATTTTAAATTTAATTTAATTCTAAATAAATATGGTACTTTAAATTTCAGATAACATTGAGGTGGACGAAAACGTGGACGAGGAGGACGTACCTGAGGTGGACGTGATTGTCGAGGAGGCAGAACGAGGCAATGTCATTAGGCCGAACGAGAACGCGGCCGTGTGCATGATATGCCTAACCTCGCCGCCAACCACTATTCTGTTGCCGTGTAGGCATTTTGGGTTATGCGACCAATGTTGCGAAACGCGTCAACGGCTTGGCGCAATCCCGCCAGACCCCGAAGATGAGGCATTTGATAGGGTCATTGACCATTCCATCTGCCCTGTGGATAGGATAGCTGTACAACAATATATACGGGTGGTGACTACCTAGTAGCAGATGGCAGATTTGAAAATGCAGCACATTTAATTTATCCATAATATAATTCTTTTTGTTTTTATAATACTTAAAATGAATAAATTGTATGACGTTAAAACTTGTCTAATCTGTAGCATGCGTTTGAGTTTGTATAGTAGGTAGTTCTGGTGGTTTTAATTATATATTTGTTGCGGCACTGAACTGTGTTTCATTTGTTTGCTCCACCTGTTTCCAAGGCAGTTGGTTGCTAAGGATAAAGTCGAAGGTAAATTACTTTGGGGTTGGGGGTTCGTAGAGTTTAATTCTTGTCTCTGAGGATTACTACAAGGACAGTAGCCATTGCAGAAAAAGAATTACTTAAATTATGCATTCCTAGTATAGAACAACGTGCCACCGTTTTGTCCGGTGGGTTTGAAACACCCTGTATATCTGGCCTATTGAGTAAGGCTTCATCCTTACACCTTCTCTAGAATTGTAAATTAATATTAAAAACATATTTTAACATATTTATTTCAGAAGAAATTAAGAGCAAAACGTGAACTCAAAATCTATTTTGTTTTTTTCAAAACGTAATTCATAACTGTATATACTTACAGATATTGATATAGAAGCGCATGATCATGTCGGAGTAATCAAACAAATGAATTAATTAAATTCAGGAATCCCAATTTTAATGAAGAAGTACAGCTCTACACAAAGCTTACAAAGTTGAAAGTGGGCGAGTCCGGCGCTGATATAGCTTTTCAAAGTACAGTCAAAATAAAGACATTTAGAGAACAATGTCTTCAAATATTTTTAATTTCTTCAGTTACATTATTTTTATGTGCGTATAGCGACGTAGCGTTAACAAGCGCGGCGCCGCACCTACTACACATCGCCTAATACTGCGAGTAGTACCTATTGCGTAAACTGCAACGTAAATTGCCACGCTATTAAAGTCGCTTTTAAACAATTTCCTAAAAAATTTAATTTTGCGACCTAGTTCTGTGTAAAATAGGTATCTAATTTAGAGATTCGAATAAAAATAAATTAGGTAGGTACGCTGTAGGCAGTTGTAAGTTACTATAAAGGGTGTTTCAAAACATGTGTCGGAAAATAAAGGGTGGGATTTCTTGGCTAATTATAAGAAAAAAAGTTCCTATTAACATGGATCCGCAAATGCTTCGTTACCGAGATACAGGGTGTTGAAAGTTGTAAAAAATATTCATCTTTTTTTCATTTATTCGGAAATGACCAGGAATTAAATTTTAAAAAGTAAGCAATACGTATGTATGTACATTTGTTATAAGTGGACCATATTAGTCAGTTTTTTCCTTCTCCAGTGGCGTAACTACAGGTGCGTATGTGGATATTTCTGGGGGAAATAATGGTACGGCACTGTTTTTTTGTTTTTGACACAATTTTCAAATTTCTCCACTAATTTACGGTTGACACGGTCTCTTGAGATTTTTTCCTACCATTAACCGTTTTCGTGTAAATCACACTTCAAAGATGGAAAATGCGAATAAAAAAAAACTCTGCAAATCCGTTTTTTGAATAATGACCGCCTTTAGCCTCAAAATTTTGTTCGAAGAATAGAAGCTAATGACGGTCATTTTGAACATTATTTGAAAATAATAATAATAATGATTTCCGAAAACCTACATGAAAAAGATTTTCAACACCCTGTATCTCGGTAACGAAGCATTTGCGAACCCATGTTAATAGGAACTTTTTTTCTTATAATTAGCCCAGAAATCCCACCCATTATTTTCCGACATATGTTTTGAAATACCCTGTATAATGCTACCTACTGGTACCTAGCTACTAACTAAAGACTTCCACTGAACAATGAATTAACTTGATTTAGCCGACCTGTTCACCTGTTGAATACAACAATCTTGTATTTCTGCTTATTCAATAAATAATTATATTATTTATTATATTATAATAATCCTCTGATGATAACTGGTAAAATCGCCGTGTCGCGGTCGACGTTGTGTCCACGGTCGACGAAGTGTCCAACCTTTGTAGTCGACGTTGTGACCACGGTCGACGAAGTGTCCAAAATTCGCAGTCGACGTTGCGTCCACGGTCGACGAAGTGTCCAATGTTCGCAGTCGACGTTGTGTCCACCGTCGACGAAGTGTCCAAAATTCACAGTCGACGTTGTGTCCACCGTCGACGAAGTGTCCAAAATTCACAGTCGACGTTGTGTCCACCGTCGACGAAGTGTCCAAACTTTGTAGTCGACGTTGTGTCCACGGTCGACGAAGTGTCCAAACTTTGTAGTCGACGTTGTGACCACGGTCGACGAAGTGTCCAAACTTCGCAGTCGACGTTGTGTCCACGTTATATACGGGGCCCGCCTGACTTTGCTATTCGGGTAGCTTCGTAAACAACGCTGTTGCCGCGACGTATATAGCGTCCTTTTATAGGAGTCGACGTTGTGTCCACGGTCGACGAAGTGTCCAAAGTTCGCAGTCGACGTTGTGTCCACCATCGACGAAGTGTCCAATGTTCGCGGTCGACGTTGTGATTCCTGAATAGCAACAGCGTGAAATTGTAGGTTATGAGCTAATGGATAATAATCGGCCCATATTATTTGTAATGGGATTCTGTGGTGTATTAGTTGGTTTAGCAGCACGTGACGACCACTAAACATAACTACGTAAATTCGGTAAATTGCTTAGTTTCGTGTGGTTGGCAATCGTAAAAATTACTAGGTTGCACGAAAATTCACATGAAAACAGAACAAGTTGCCGGCGCAACTTGTTGCGGGCGGCGCTCGGTTTTATACATTACACGAAGCAATTAGTTGCAAGGTCATCGATTGCATTGAAAAATCGATCCATGTAAACTCACTGTAAACTTGCACACATCTCATCGCGTCGATTGACAATGACGTCAAAACTACATCAGAACTTACTAAATTTACATTAATACGATAATATGAAAAATTACAGTAGGTATCAGTTAATAATAATCGACAACTGAAATGCGTAATATTCTCTACGATTTTAATGTTTTTGCTTGTTATAAGGAAAATTGTAAAACATTAAATAATTATACTGAAATTACATTCCACAGTTTTGTAAACAAAATGACTCTCAGTACGTATAAATAAAGAATTTCGAATTCAATGAAACAAGAATTTTTAAAATAAGTAATGAAAACAATTTTGACGTTTGTTTGTGATTTATCTCACGTAAATATTGTGACTGGAAGACTACTGCTTTTAATGCTAATAAAATTTGGAGATTGTTATATTCGCGTTTTTCTTGCTTAACCTTACTTACACTAGTCGGACATAGCTGGGCGCCTCGGTCTTTGACACTGGGAATTATTTCACATGGTGTAAGTTTTTTTTTGAGCAGAATGATGGAATGGGGTATTTTAAGTAACAGATTATATTGTAATGTGTAAAAATGTGTGTAAACATGAAATGAAAACAAAATATAAACTTAAAAATACATTGTGTAGATATTGTCCACTGTGACTATCACAAAAAATAATCATTATTCTGCTTAGAAAGCAATTTGTCGGCATGCTAAACATATAGCTGTTAAATGCTCTGAGCACATACAGAGTGTGTAAAAATGGTGGTGCAAGCTTCAGTATACCTATTACAATATGCACATCTTGGTATATTATTTTCTTGGGGAACCGTGAGTTCAGTTTCAAACAATTCGTGCAATCTACGCTTCGCTTTAGTGTGCGTCCGCAACGGCGCGCGCACCGCACTTCGCCTCGACCATAACCTGGTACCCTCGCCTCGCACCTCGCTTTGTGAGTTTCGCCCTGACCCTCGCCTTTTAATGTCCGGAACGGAGCACCGAGCTTTGCCTTTCTAGGCCAGTTGTGAAGTTAACGTACATTGTCCAAACATGAATTGTACGTCTTCCTCCTCGGACGAGGCCGATATCGTATTAAATTCGAACTTAGAAAAGTGGTATATGGGTAAAAAACGAAAAAAGACAACAGCCCATGCCATAAATAAAAAAGAGGCTTATTTATGGTGAATTTCATCACTTATAACTTAAGAACTTAAGAACAGATTCAAATCGTTTTCTTGCTCTTGCTTCCATAATTTATTTAAAATTACAGAATTATGATGGCTATTGTGTCGTTTGTTCCAAATTGGTTCCCTTATGAAAACTTCACTAATTCATTTTTCCTTATCCATCCTTCGACGTGTGATGTGCGATGGTCAGAAAATACTAAGCTGCATTTCTCTAGGCCAGGCGAGGGGCCAGGCTAAGTGCGGTGCGATGTGCGAGGCGTCACTGCGGCCACGTGCATTTAAAACAACGCTCTTATTTTTTTTGCTGTGCGAGGCGAGGGTACCAGGCTATGGTCTAGGCGAAGTGCGGTGCGCCGTTGCGGACGCACACTTAGACCTCGAGGAAGCATAGGTATGCTTGTGCGTTCGTGACGGTTGAGGTTGTATCAGTCCACTGGTCAGCTCTCTCAGAAAGTTTCTGCGTAAAATGCTGCTATCTAACTGGGTTGTTAGCAGAATAAATAACTTGCGCATTAATACCGCTAATATTCAATATCGTGTAAAAGATTACCATGGGTCGTCATCATGTATTTTTTGAACTGTTGTAATACTCCAATTGCGTGGCGATGCCATCATGGTGATGCATACTAGACAATAAAAGTACGTTTTTTTGGCGTAGGTATACAAGAGACAAGGGTATAATCTCTTTAAAAGCCAAACATGCTAGAGCGTGGAAGACGGGTAATTGGACTTGAAAATTCTAATGGCAGTTCACGTTTCTTCTTTCGCATAGTTCCAATAGCTGTTTAGCAAATAATTTTTGAGGCAAAGGTAATGATGTGAACGAATTGTCCATTGTAATATTACGATTGGTTCCAGTAATATGATCACATAATTTAAGAACTACAACTGTCGGGCTGTGAGACACCTTGTAGGGCTCATCGGGTTAAATTCCTACGTATATTTCCAATCTGCTGGTATAAAATTGTTTAGCATCACATAATGCCAGTGTTTTTATACCATACTTATTGGGTTTAGATGGTATATACTGTCGGAAACTGCATTTACCTCTAAACCCAGGAAGCATCATCAATTGCCACATACTCTGAGAAATGATAGCTTTGTCAATTTGTGACAAACTTGTAGAGGGTGCGAATGGATGCAAGTTCATCTCCTGCCCTTATGTTAGCTCGAGTAGCCTTATCGTGAAATCTAAGGAACCGTAGTAGGAATCGAAATCTTTGAAGGAACATAGTTAGGTGAAATATTTCTATCCCATAGCCATTCCCTTTCCACAAGTCTTCAACATTAATCGATTTGCATGATAAGTCCCGGCTAAATAAAGCAGTCCTAATAAAGTGCCGAATTTCAATAAAATTGGTAGAATTTGCATCCCTGCTGCGGGTAAAGTTTTCTTTCACTGATTCTATAAATTTTTTAGTGCAACTAACAATAATACTAATCATTTTTTTTTCATTTTTTTTTTTACAAAAAATATGGCGCCGGGTGAACCAGTGAATGACGGAGTACATCAAAATGTATGTAAAAGATGCAAAAATATTGCAATTAGTGGTGTGAAATGTATAAAATGTGGTGTGATAACACATAGTAGTTGTGCGAAATACCTAAAAAATGCTCAGTTAATAGACGATAAGCTAATAAATTGCTGCATAGATACAAACAGTGAAAATGACACTTTACTCGATACTCAAACCTATCAGGATCAATATGATAACAAGGAGTCCATTGAAATAAGCTATTTAAAGCAATTATTAATACAAAAGGATTTGATGATCAATAAACTTGAAGATCAAATCATAACCCTAAAAGATCAAGTAATATTATTAAACAAATTCGTAGGTCTAGTCCCATCTAGTGGTCGAATAAACGACACCTCTAAACAGATGGCAACTATTTCAAACAACGCATCAACCAGCAAACCCGATAAACCAAATAATAAGCAGCACAGTGTGAGTGTTTCAAACCCAAATATAATCACTAAACACCAAGTTATGACCGCGATAGAAAACGCAAATACAAATATAAATAAAAATACTCAAAAGTCTCCAGAAAAAATGCCCAAAAGTAAAACGGAAACTGGTATTCCAAAACTCAAAAGTGATACGTGGACGGAGGTAGTAAATAGAAAAAGTTTGAGACCATCCCGGAAAAGGCAAGTCATCGTTGGCGAAAAAACAGAAGAAACTTCAAATAGTGTAAAGGTCATCCCAAAAAAAGGGCACATCTTCATCTCCAGATGCGCACCAGGAACGACAACTTCGGCAGTAGCTGATCTGATCAAACGTGACTTTCTAGAAGCAGAGTGCGAAGAACTACAATCAAAATACCCAACTTACTACTCATCCTTTAAGGTTTCAATTGACTTCAAAAACCTGCAAAAAGCGCTTGATCCAAAATTATGGCCATCAGGAATACATGTAGCTCAATTTTTTATGCGACGACCACAGACGACAACACATATATGACAACAAACAGCCGAGACCCATTAGAAATACACACAAACATCAATTTAAATACAAATTTGACCGGCAACCTACAACAAAATAGGCGTATGCAGGAAATCAAAGTGCTACACATTAATGTTCGCTCCCTGCGAAATAAGGTAAACGAACTAGAAGCTACCCTACACGACCTGGACGCTGACATAGTATGCCTTAGTGAGCATTGGCTGAAAAATGAAGAATGCAAGCTGTTGGCGCTGATCAACTACGATACAGCGGCATTCTCCTCTAGGCAACACCACACTGGTGGAGGTACTGCTATATTTGTGAATAAAAAATTCAAAATCAAAACTTTAGAATTTTTAGGTGTAAGAAATATCGAAAAATGTATTGAAATGTGCGGGATTTATATTAAAGATTTTAACTTGTATGTCTTAAATGTCTACAGGTCAACTTCTGGCTGCTTCGATACATATCTCACGGCATTGGAGGGTGCTTTAACCAAAATAGGAGCAGAACAAAATATAATTATCACTGGGGACTTTAATGTTTAACTAGAAACTAGTCAGGCAAAGGCAACCCATATGATTGATTTGGTAGAATCCTACGGACTCAATCAAACAATTTTCTCTCCCACAAGGGGCAAGGCATGCCTCGACAATATTTTTGTAAGTAAATGTTTATCTGTATCCATGGCTGAGACAATAGATCTAAATATATCGGACCATCTCGGACAGGTGGTATTGGTGTCAACTCATTGTAAACTATCTGAGGTTAAACACGAGAAAAAAGTATATCGTCCTATGACCCAAGCTGGGTTAACAAATTTCTACAATAGGATTGCTGAGTATTCTTGGAACTTTGTTGATGATAGTGGATTGAATGTTGAGAGCAAATTTGACAGACTTATAGAGGTTCTTCAAAATACGTACTTGGATTCTTTTCCTCTGAAAACCTATAATGTTAGAACAGGTAAAGCCTCTAAAGTAAATTGGTTCAATGCTGAACTCGGGGCCATGCGTGAGCATCTTGCACTACTTAGGATACTAAGTGAGCAGCATGCTCATGCAGAGGTTAGAGAATATTATAAAAAATATAAATTGCGATACAGAAAGGCCATTAAAGAGACAAGAATCCAATCGAATGATAGGATAATTTACACATCAAAAAACCCAACCAAATCTATGTGGGGCATCATAAATGCAAACAAAGGTGTAAAAATGAAAGAAAGTGTATCTGATGCTATTTCAGCGGAGGACTTTAACAAATTCTTTGTAAATATTGCACAAAAACTGACAGACAAAATTCCGGTACTCAATTATGATCCAATAGATCTAATACAAGATATTGCCCAACCAGAAAGCCCATTTTCCTTTAGAGAAGTTAGTTTTAACGAAGTCAGGGAGATCATAAGTAATTTAAAAAACAAAAATAGCTATGATATTTTTGGACTAAATGTAAAGTTACTAAAAACTATTAAACATCTTATTACTGTTCCGCTTACTAAACTTATAAATTTCTGTATCAAAGAAAATACGTTTCCCAGTATCCTTAAGAAAGCCCTAGTTACCCCAATATTTAAAAAAGGGAATCCAGAGACAGCTGAAAACTATAGACCAATTTCGTTATTGCCGGTATTCTCGAAAAAGCTAGAAAAGTGTATAGCAACACAGATTACCGAGTACTTTAATCACAATAACTATTTTACAAATTGTCAATATGGCTTCAGAAAAAGCAAAAATACCTCGTTGGGCATACTAGATCTCATGCCCTACATTCTCGATTCATTTAATAAACAGAAATCTACTTCTTCCTTGTTTTGTGACCTCAGTAAGGCCTTTGATTGCGTATCGCATAATATTCTACTGCGTAAGTTAAGAGCCTATTTTTTCGGACCAAATAGTATTAAATTTATATCATCGTATCTAACAAACAGAACACAGGTGGTACGGGCTAGAGGAGTGTCATCAGCAGAGAGTAATATAACCATTGGAGTACCTCAAGGGTCAGTCTTGGGCCCTATACTATTTTTGATATATATAAATGACTTGCCTAGGGTAGAACCCACAGTTAAGTTTATACTTTTTGCTGATGATACCACCATCTCGACCACTGTTGAGACGTCTAAGGAAGCAGATAGGGCTTTCGAGAGGCTACAAGAGAGAGCAGAGTTTTGGTTTACACTAAACAAATTACATCTAAATGTTGATAAAACAAACAAAATTGTTTTTTCAATGAAAGATATGGACTCGAAAAGTGAAAGAGCTCCAAATGTAAAATTTCTAGGAGTACACCTCGACTTAAAACTGCTCTGGGAGACCCATATTGAGATGCTAGTGAGGGAATTAAGGGGCACCCTGTTTCTACTACGTAATCTGGCAAGCTGTGTTTCTCAGGACGCGTTACGTACTGCTTACTTCGGTTTATTCCACAGTAAAATTTCTTATGCAATCCTTGCTTGGGGACATTCCCCCAAACTAGATAGAATCTTTAAACTTCAAAGGAATGCTGTGAGAGTGGTCTCTGGTCTGGGTTACAGGGATGATTGTGCAAATGCCTTCGTGAGTCTGAGTGTTGACACTACCAAATATATATATAATGGAAAACATGATGTATGTAAAAAAAAATATCAATATCTATAAAAACCATGGAGATGTCCATCCCCATAACGCTAGACTTAAAAACAACTTGCTACCAAGCTACTGTCGTCTAAAAAGGACCCAAGATGGACAAAGTTTCCACGGACCTAAACTTTTTAATATGTTACCCAATGCCGTGAGGGAAATGCCAGTACAGCAATTTAAAAGGTGTATACTGGATCTTCTTATACAAAATCCACTATACAAAATCAGTGACTTCTCAAATGTAGTAAATTTAATCTTGTAGTAATGTATATGTAGTATATGTATGTAGTATATGTATGTATATGTATGTAGACTTATGTAAGCACAAACGTGTATTGGCATTAATAAATTATGTCTATGTCTATGTCTACGAGTATGTCTATTCGTTATTTATAAAGTAATCCCATATCTCTGTCCCATTCTTCAGTAGCCTTGTTCCTAAAGTAGGTCCTGGTAGCCGTTTTATGATATTTTCTTTCCTGATTTGGACAGTTTTTGGATTTGCTGGATCTTTTTCCCAACATGTAACTTTACCTTTATAGAACATATTACGAAATACTACTGAAATAAGTTGTGTTTCTTATTTACCAATGTAAGATAAAGAAGAGCTATTTGGATCGTTATCGGCTTCACTTTCCGGAATCTCTTGTTCACTTTCACTTTCGTGATCTAACATTTCTTCATGATCAGATTCATCACTTTCAGACTCATCATCACAATTAATTTGTTGATCTTCTTCACTCAAAACTTCTTCCAACATACGCCTTAGCCGCCCTTGTTTCTTTTCGTAAGAACACATGCTAGGCACTTTAAATTAAAACACTTTAATCGAAAATAAAGAAAATACAAAACTTAAATAAACATTACTTGCAGTAAACGAAATTTTCCACTATGCGAGCAGTCGCCCCGGGGTCACAATCCGGAAAGTGCAATAAAGCTGCACGCCCATTAAAATAGCACTGATGGTACTGGCTTAGAGGTTGGGAAGATAGGGTAAAGCGACAGTTATGTATCCCTACCCGAATTTTTTAAAATTGACCTTAAAGCTGTGCCCAACCACTGGAGGGTTAAGGCGAGTGGTTTTGTTTCAATGTTCTGAACAGCATAAATTGCTAAGGAACAAACGCAACTACTAAGCAATCATCAAAATTTATTGGTAAAATTATATCTTTTATGATATTATGTTGTTACGTATTCGTTTAGACTCGGTGGTTGCGTAATGAAGCGGGGATAGCTGGGTAAGCTCAGTAAGTAAATCGCGTGTAAGAGTGATGGTACTCGACGTGACCTATGTGTGTGTTTATTCAATATTAGTATGTTAGTGCTCGTTTATTAAATAAAAAGTTTTTACGAAGGTTGTTTTTTATTCTTATAAACCCGGCCAAGTACTTCACATATTCTGGCGACGAGGATGGGATTGGCGTCGGTATAAGCAATCAAATTGTGAATTCAACCGAGTTTTGTTTAAACAAACAAGGAATGGCTGCCCTAGGCAATATTGAACAGTTCGATACAAACGATCCATCTGGGTGGGAATCCTACCAAGAAAGAATCGATTTATTTTTGGCAGCAAATGGGATTACGGAGGCGGACCTGAAAAAAACAGTTTTTCTCAAATTATGTGGACCCACATACGAGATCCTTCGGTCACTCATAGCACCGACAAAGGTAATGAACAAGAATTACGACGCAATCGTCGAGGTGCTGACTAAACATTTTGCACCAAGGACATCGGAAATCGTCAATCGTTTCCAATTTTACAGGCGGGATCAGCAAGCGGGGGAGAATTTTTCCGTAACAACTGACTGAAAGGTACGGGTTTAATGATCTAGAAACAATGCTACGTGATCGAATTGTATGCGGAATACGGGTGATGCGCTGCAGCGTCGTCTGCTATCCGAAGACAAAATCACGTTTGCAAATGTGTAAAATATGTGTCTAGCGCATGAAACAGCAACAAGGACTTTAGCAACGATACACGACATCGCTGGCAATTCCAAGGTAAACAGGATCGGAAGCGTTAAAAATAGCCAACAGTCAAATAGGTCAGATTCCAGCGCGAACAAATCAACAGCTGACTCAGCGGGACGGAAAATGAAGTGCTTCCGTTGCGAATCGAATCATTCCCCGGACACGTTTGTTTTTAAGAATGCAAAGTGCCGGTTTTGCAATAAAGAAGGACACATAGAAAAGGCTTACTTCGCCAAGAAAAAACTACAAAACGCGAAGAAGAAAGTACATCGAGTAGGGGATTCCCAGGAAGAAATTTCCGCCGATGTACACACCATAGACAGTGGCGGCGGTAGTGACACTAATGCTTACGATTTCGTGTTAAATAACATTCAAACAAATACAGTTACAGGGAAAATTACTATCGGAGTGGTAATTAACTAAAAAACCGTGCGAATGGAAATAGACTCAGGTGCTGCATACAGTGTGATGGGCCAGTCTAGTTTTTAGGACATTTTTAGCGGAAATCCTCCAGTGGTGCGCGCTGCAGACACAATTTTACGGGATTACCAAAATTCCGTGATTTCAACATTGGGAGTGTATGACATCCAGGTAGCCTATAATGGTAATAAGGCAACGTTACCTCTCATCATAGTGGACGCCAATAGGGCCAACCTCTTGGGTAGAAATTGGTTTAGCGCGCTAGGTTTATCGATTGCTGGGGTAAGCAAAATCCCTACGTTACCTAATTACGTTCAAGAACACCCGGAAGTATTTGAGTCTACCCTCGGAACGTACAAGGGACCCCCAGTGACCTTCGATTTAGACCCTAACGTGAAACCAGTCGCGTTAAAATTCCGATAAGTGCCGTTCGCGTTAAAGGACAAAATAGACAGAGAACTAGACAGACTGTTATTACAAGGAGTACTCGAACCAGTGTCGTACCAGTACCAGTAACCAGTGGTGTACTCCGATACCAGTCGTTTCAAAAAACAAGGAAGAAATTCGTATTTGTGGTGACTACCGAAGTACCATAAATAAGACTTTACGTGCAGACACGTATCCAGTGCCGTACGTTCAAAATATCTTAACAGCGCTAGCAGGGGGTTAAGTGTTTGCTAAATTGAACATGGCACAAGCTTATTTACAATTAAGTGTGGACAGCAGCGCGGCGGACGCCCAAATGATTATAACACATAAAGGTGCATTCCGTTGTAACAGACTTCAGTTCGCGGTCTCGGTGGCTCCTCAAATTTTTCAGAGGTTCATTGACATGAGACTTACCGGTATAGAGGGCGTACTACCCTACTACTACGACATTTTGATAGGCGGTACTTCGGACAGTGACCTAGAAATTAAAGTTCGTTCGGTACTTACGCGTTTCCGGGAAGACGAGCTTCAGTTACGAAACGACAAATGCATTTTCCGAGTGGAAAAAATCACATTTTTGGATTTCGAGATAAGCGCAGAGGGGATAAACCCCACAAAGGACAAAGTGAACGCTATAGTTAACGTGCCTGCGCCGACGGATAAATCAGAATTGCAAGCGTTTTTGAGGTTGATAAACTTTTATCACGTTTTTCTGAAGGACAAAGCCTGAGTAGCCGAGCCGTTACATAAACTTTTGCATAAAGAAACTACATTCCAGTGGCGTGCAGAACAAAACAGCGCGTTCAACGAATTAAAAAACATTATCGCGAGTGACCCAATTCTTAGACATTACGACGAAAACAAGTCATTAATACTGACGTGCGACGCAAGCCCATACGGGTTGGGTTGTGTCCTTATCCAGCCGGATGAATCCGAAAATGAAAAACCAGTGACGTTTCATTCAAGAACCCCCTCACAAAGCGAGAGGAACTTTGTCCAAATTGACCGGGAGGCATTAGCGGTGATAGTAGGAATAAAAAAATTCCACGATTACGTTTTTGGCAGGCATATAATCATTTCAAATGATGTCCTTATGCTCGAGAACATGCCGGAGAAAATTCTTGCTGCTAAGGAAATTGCAATGGAAACCAAGAAAGACCCGGTTTTGTCAAAGGTTCTGCAATGGGCATGGAAAGGTGATACTAAATTTCCAGCAGAATATGGACCTTATTTACAACGCAAGGACGAGATTAGTTGTTACCAAGATTGTTTGTTTTAGGGTACAAGAGTAATAATTCCGCCAGGAGGGAGGAATAGAGTACTGGAAATTTTACACGCTGCGCATCCCGGGATCGTAATGAAAGGATTAGCTCGTTCCTATGTATGGTGGCCAAACCTGGACAGACAAATCGAAGGCATAGTTAATACATGTACAGAGTGTCAAGAGTCACGGAAAATGCCAAACAAAGCTCCCGTGCATCCTTGGGAATGGTCACGCGCTTCGTGGACTCACCTGTACCTGGATTTTGCCGGTCCAACGGAAGGAAGATACTTCTTGATCATCATCGACTCCTATTCAAAATAGCTCGAGATGAGACAAGTTACTACAGCATCAAGCGTTGCAACTTTTAACGTGTTGAGGGAGTTGTTGGATACCCACGGAATACTAGACGTTTGTGTATCAGATAATGGCACGGCATTCACTTCGGCGAAATTTCAAGAGTTTCTACGTCAAAATGGTATAAGACAAGCTCTCGTAGAACCGTATCATCCAAGCAGCAACGGACAAGCAGAAAGAATGGTGCAGAACGTGAAAAATGCTCTCAAGAAGATGGACAGGGAGAGATGCAGCAATAAAACTCACTCGGTACCTACTGACCCAACATATTTCACCCCATGGAGTTACGGACAGAGCACCAGCAGAAATCCTAATGGGCAGAAGATTAATCACCCGGTTGGACAAAGTTTTTCCCGATTTTGCGAAGGAAATGGTCAAGAAACAAGAATCGAAAATGGAAAGGAACAAACCAGTTAGAACCTTTGAAGAAAACGATCCTGTCTTCTCCAGATCCTTCGTTCCCTACCAGCGACAGTGGTAGAAGCTACCGGACCATTGAGCTATAGAATTGTTACACCTGATGGGAAGGTAGAGCGAAGACACACGGATCAGCTAAGAAATAGAGCTGAAATTTCCGTTGATCCAGATGCACCCGCAGAGACAGAGGCGACAGAAACAACTAGGGATTCAGGATCTGCGGGCACCAGGCCAGACGACCCAAGGGAGGCAACAAGTTCGCCGGTGAAACGGCCTATTCGTGGCAGACTACACCACCGAAGGGTAACCCCATCCAGGAGGGAGGAGTGTTACGTATTCGTTTAGACTCGGTGGTTGCGTAATGAAGCGGGGATAATTGGGTAAGCTCAGTAAGTAAATCGCGCGTAAGAGTGATGGTACTCGACGCGACCTATGTGTGTGTTTATTCAATATTATATACAGTGCGACTAAAAAGTCTGGAACTAATTCAATAAAATGGAAATTGTCGAAGTTTTTAAAAAATCCTCGGACCCGTCAACTTTATTTTTTAAATGTGCATCTTTTCTGAAAATTGTCATTTTTCAATCGTCTTTTGTTTTCGAACTATGACGTCATCGATATTTTTTTTAAATTGCACCTAATATTTTTGCCGTCATATTTGGATAGAGGAGGAAATTCCGAATTCAACGATATGTCACAATATGACATTTACATTGACAGTTGTCGAAATAATCAAGTTTAAAGTAAAAATAAAAAATAGAGTTAGCCATGGAAAATTGATAGTTTAGTTGTTGTTTCAAATATAAACAAATGAAGTTTTTCATTAAATACTGACAGTTGAGCATTGTTTTGTGCGTTTCCGTTTGTTACTTCCAAATTGTGTTGATTATTTTGTAAGATTGCTGGTGAAAATGGTGCGATATTTAACCGAAAAACAAAGAATTGAAATTTTAATGATAGTTGGATATGGCGATCGAAGTAGAACACAAGCTGAGGTGTGCGAGCTCTTCAATAAGTATCCAGAGCAACTACCCATTACAAGATCGACAGTGTCCAATATTGAACAAAAATTCTTGCAGTTTGGTCATGTTAAGGACCGTCCTCGAACTGGTCGTCCACAAGCAGAAGAAGATGTCCACTTAAATGTTTTATTGGCTACGCAAGAAAATCCTCATACAACTACACGGGAGTTGGCTGCCAACCATGACATCAGCCAACAATCGGTAGTTAATATCCTAAAAAAGAGTAAATGGCATCCCTTCAAAATGGTTTGAGTACAGGAGCTCAATGAGGATGACCCTGATCGGAAGGCAGAGTTCTGCGAAACTATGATGAATCGATGTGATACTGATCCTAGATTCGTAAACCGCATAATATTCTCCGACGAAGCTACATTTTTCCTTAATGGTACAGTAAATCGGCAGAACTTCCGATACTGGGCTGCCGAAAATCCACATTGGATGATGGAGGCTCACACTCAGTTCCCTGCAAAAGTCAATGTTTGGGCGGGAATTATTGGCGATCGAATTTTAGAGCCATTTTTCATTGCAGGGTCATTAACGGCTCAAAAGTACGTAGATTTTTTAAGCGATGATTTAACTCCCGCCCTTGCGGTCCTCTACCCAAATCATGAAGATCCGGACTTACCGAACAATAGTTTATGGTATCAACAGGATGAAGCACCTGCTCACTTTTCAGTAATTGCCCGGAACTACTTAGACCAAATTTTCATCAATACGTGGATTGGTAGAAGAGGAGCTATTGAATGGCCTGCACGGTCCCCCGATCTTACCCCATTAGATTTTTTCTTGTGGGGTTATCTTAAAAAAGCAAAGTTTATTTCAACCGGCCAAATACAATTATTGATGAATTAAAGCAAAGATTGTGCAACGAAATTAGAGCAATTCGACCAGACATCCTCCACAATGTTCTCCAGAATTTGAGATTTCGGCTTGGATATTGTCAAGAAGTAAATGGACGGCAATTTGAACACCTTACTTGAACACCATTAATTGTCATTTTTAGTTAGTAAATGTTATTTTCTAAAATTTAGATCGTTTCCAAACAATTAAACTATCAATTTTCCATGGCTAACTCTATTTTTTATTTTTACTTTATACTTGATTATTTCGACAACTGTTAATGTAAATGCCATATTGTGACATATCGTTGAATTCGGAATTTCCTCCTCTATCAAAATATGGCGGCAGAAATATGAGGTGCCATTTAAAAAAAATATCGATGACGTCATAGTTCGAAAACAAAAGACGATCGAAAAATGACAATTATCAGGAAAGATGCACATTCAAAAAATAAAGTTGACGGGTCCGAGGATTTTTTAAAAACTTCGACAATTTCCATTTTATTGAATTAGTTCCAGACTTTTTAGTCGCACTGTATATAATTATTATTTCAACATACGTTAATGCTCGTTTATTAAATAAAAGGTTTTTACGAAGGTTGCTTTTTATTCTTATAAACCCGGCCAAGTACTTCACATATGTGATACTATATCACTCGTATGTAACAAACCAACAGAATTTAAGAATAGTTTTAAAATGAACCAATCATGGCTTGTTTCTCGAATATACTTTCTTGTTCATTGCAAACTGACCAGTTTCATCTCTCCAAATCGGCGATTTGGTGTTTCCGCTTCCTTATTGCTAGCAACCATAAAAATCCACAAATGATTTTTCCGTATAAATTAATTTTTTAGAACGTCACACTGGTATTTTGAGTTTATTAGAATCAATTATAAAAAAGAGCAGCGGTTCGTGAGACATCATTTTGGGGGGCACAGTAAGTGGCGAGGGAATGAAGCAAAAATAGTGCCGCAGGCGAATTTTTTCAAAGTGGGCGTGGCTTATTTAACGCTATTTAAGAGCATCGGGAAAATTTTGGGATCTTGGAAATTTTTGATGTTGATTGCCCCGATGACGATGGTTGGTTTTCACTTGGTGACTCAGCGGTTGTTTGTCTTTTTATTTTCATTCCTTTTAGTAAAAAACAAGAGACAAGGAAGTCGGCAATAATACGAAGTTAAATCTAGATATGCAGTTGAAGGCAATAATCAGAGTGTTCTAGTTGAAGTTGAGGGGGGCTTGAGCCCCCCCGACGAGCTGTCACTGATAAAAAGTACCTAATCTTGACAAATGTCGATTACTTCCATATATTTGCAATACTTCTCCATCTTTCTATTCTCAATTGATGCTGTTGTTAGGAAATACTAATATTTCCATGATAACATTAATTTCAAATAGAAATCGCAAACAATATATCCGATTATATCACTCATATATATTATAGACCAATAAGATTTAAGAATTTTTTAAAAATAAACCAATCGTGGCGGGAATTCTCGGATATACCTTTTTGGTCCATGGGTATATTCGATTTGGTGTTTCGGCTTCCTATTGGCTGTGATACGATGGTATCTGTAGCAACCGTATATAACAATAATTGATTCTTTTAGGCCCGGTTTATTCACCTACCAGTAAAGTCCCGAGTAGCTACTTGACAATTAACTTTATAGGTTACCCGGGTAACAGGACTATATTAGTCCTGTTACATTGATAAACTAATAAGAATGCATGGTTTTCCTTGCTAGATGTTGCTAGTTACAACGTGTTATAGCGGTTATTGGAGTAATCATTAAAACATCGATTAGATATTACGAACCTTTGCATAATCGCATCATTGCCAATTTAGGAAAATAGAAGTTTTCAGACAATAAAGAGTCCTACTATTCCTCCTCCGTGGAAAATACTGATGCGTGAACAAATGTATATAATGATTGTACAGTCAATATTGTCAATATTGATAACTATCAAATTTAGGTACTGTTTACTTTTTTTATTCATGAAATAATCTACTTGTATAAAAATGGGGTCTATGGAGATATAATCAGTCGTGGTCTCTCTTCGTGTAAAATTGAGAATTGTTGCATTGAGTTTGTTATGTAGATGTGCGTGAAACATTCGTTGCATTGGGTATTTAGGTAATACCTAATTTAGATTTACAATCATTGCTCAGGCATTACTTTTTTTTAAGAAGAGTCACTTGTCTTGGACTATTCTGTTCAATTATCCCACTCCTCTGAAATATATATACTGAAATAATTAGTAACTAAGTAAGTAGCTTAATTTTCATTTTTATTTATTTATTCCAACATCCATTCTTGGTCAAACATCATACCTCTTGGTAAGAAATGGACAAGTTTATCTAAAAACCTAAGTTATGAATTGATAGTATATAGCGATAACAACTTGTAACAGATTGTCGCATGTACTAATAGAAGGTACCTACCTAAACCTTCGAACATAGTACATGCTCCTTTGTACATAGGAGCATATCCCTATGCTGCATTGCACAACTGATGGTTCAAAGAAGCTTGACAAAAATAATACAATTGGTAGAAAGTGCGAAAAGGATGGAACGAATGCACTCTTTCGTTACTTACTTTCTTTTTTGTTTTATGAAGTGACTAATTAGCGCGCTCCAAATTACCGTGCGCATGCGCAGAAAATACTAATTCCTAAAATATGTCTGTCCTTGTCAATCATCTTTGAGCTAATTTCAAGCGATCTGCTGTTTCCATAAAGGAGCACTGTATGTTCGAAGGGTATAACGGCCATAGAAGGCAACAGCAATCCTACAACTATAAAACATGAAATAAATTATAATCTAAACATGAACATTCTCAATAATTTGTACGTTATAAGGGTAACTATGTAATATGCAAGGGAATGAAATTAAAAGGTATTGTAAGGAAAGCAAGATAATACCATCATAGGTTCTATTCAGAAAAGTTACGTAGTAGTAAAGAAAAAAACGTGTATTTCATAAATTACATTTACTTAAAAAATAACTAAACATTAATGCCAGTCTATAATTTTCGAATTATCCAGTGTCTATCTCAACAAACGTTGACCACATTTCTATTATATTGTCTCAAATATAAATCCTTATATAGGTAATCATAATAAGATTGTTTAGTACTTTAGTAACTAATGTTTATTCATTTCTTTAGCAGTTCATAACTGTGTAACTTTGCCCAATAGGAACTATATTGATATATATTTATCGTTAAAATTTAATCAGAAATACACCTACCTTTGAAGTTTGGTGGTTAATCGCTACTAAAACAGTATTTCTATAACATGATATGTGTATTTCTAAAACAATTTTACCAATAAATATATGTTACTGTGAAACTACTTGTTATAGAAGATTGGCAATGAAGCATTTACTTCAAATGAACTTTGACCATTTTCATATCCTGGCCGTGAAGCTGAATCTAAAGGGAATTCATAATCAGGTATTAAAAATAGTTTTCGCAAATCTTGCCAATGCATGTCCGCATTTCCTGTTTTATGATTGTTTCCTGAAGTTTTCTTAGACGTTATTCGCAAATGCATATCATTACTTTTGTGACTATTTGAAATTCGAGGGTGCATATCTAAATTGTGAGATTGTGTGTCGCTAACTTGCGACAGATGATTTTGCTTAGCAGGCTGCTCCGTAGTATCTTGAAATTTTATGTTTTCATTTATCAGATATTTTAGCTTTGTTTTATAATTGTCATCAACAATTTTTATGTTAGAGTTGTCAGTGATCTTGGTATGCTTGGATTTTGTACGAAGCGATTTATCTTCATGTTTTCGTGTGGTATTAGAATATTTAGTAAACCAATGGCTCGGCAATGAATAAGACGGTCGATCGGTAGTGGATGATCTGTTATGCTCATAATCAGTTTCAATTCCAACCAAATTAAAATTGGATAAAAGTTGACTTCTACCAGTTCTCTGCATCAGGTTGTACTCTGGCATTTTAATATTTCTAAGTAAATCTGGGCGGGGTGTTCTGTGGTACGGATGTTTTTCCGAATCTTCCAAGAATGGCTTATCTCGTTGTCCAATCAACAGATTTGCCCTATAATCTACTTCTGATTTACTACAGTTTACCATATACCAGTGATCGCATATAAGCATTCGTTGTTGAAACAATGTGGCATTAGGACAGGAATAACTAAATTGCCTTCCCAGTCCATCGCACATATGGTACACCTATATGGTTTTTAAATTATATCTGCAGAAATGATACTAATCATGCTTACCTGACAGCCCGTTTCTAAGTCAGCATAGTAACCTGATGGCCGCTGTCCGCAAGAAAAACCTTTTTTGGAAGTGTCCTGCAAAAGAAAATTGATACATTGACACTTGTTTGTTGTGGCTATATGTGGGTGTTTGGAAACGAGGTCGGATAACCTACCTATAGTATCTAGGGTGCCTTGAATGGTTTTGACAGATTTGTATGAGTTAGGGTGAGTTAGGGTGGAGTTAGGGTGTGAGTTTAGTTAATAAGTCATCTGCATCATCTGACAGTTTTTCAGCTTGGAGTACACACATCACGCACCATAGCCCAGAAATACATTAGATTATTATATGAAACTGTGTGTCTATCTTGTTTAAAGTAAATTGTATTTTGCTAAAAAAAAGTCTTTTATCTAAAATTGCCACATGGTCAAGGAAACAACAATGTATCTAGAATATTTGTAAAAGATTGGGTGTATTCCAAGCTGAATGACCTTAAAGCTCTGACGTCACATGCAGATGCCTAATCTGATTTTACAATATAGGCTATGTCAACTAAAAAGAGAAGTTACATGTTTAAAGTTGTCCTCACCCTTAGTACCTACTCATGCAAATATATCAATATCATTGAAGACACCCTAGTACATACTAATGAAAATAAACAAGAAAGTCGTAATTTCCTATACCACAGCAAATCAACGATTTTTTAAATTATAACAGGCCAATAGGCGTGATAACTCGTTCAGACGTAAAATTGAGCAGCGGACGTTTAGTTATATTTCTGCTCCCGATTTAGCTCAATGGAGACGGAGTAGTTCAATGACTTAGAATCAATTTCATAATGCTGACTAAGGCCCGGTTGCACCAAAGTATTTGACTACGAGGTTAGCTAAACCAGGATCAATTGGCATGGATACGATTGTTCGAACAATCGTATCCATGCCAATTGATCCTGGTTTAGCTAAACTCGTGTCAAATACTTTGGTGCAACCGGGCCTAAGTCAGACTCAAACGCAACTCACCCTAACTACGCCCGAACTGACAGATTTGGTAGGTATTCATAGATGTTTCTCACTTACCAGGGTCTCACTTTCAACTCCAAGTTGAGTAAAATCGTTATAAAATGTTAGTGCTGCTATTTATGCAATTAAATAATAGGTACTCATCTGTATTTTTTGCGCTTGTTAGTTGATTTTGTGGGTTTTAATGTTGTTTGTTACTGTATAGTACCTACTATTAGCATAGAAAATGTAATTAGTAAGGAAAACGCTTATTGGTATTTTAAGAATAAGTTTTGGAAGCTGAAGATAACGAACCGTCGCGTCGGAGGAATTACAACTAGGGCTATATTTTAATTATTAAAAATTAGTATTTTGTAAACCGAGAAAGTTTGCCCAATATAAGAAATATGAATTAGAGATTGGGATTACAATAAAACAATTATTATTATTTTCGAATTTTATTTATTACTTTCCAGTTGCCCATTGCCGCTGCTATAAATTGTTCTTGTTTTAAAAACGGTTTGCCCACTATTGTCTACAATAGATATTTACAATATGAGTATCGTAACGTACCATATTACGATATGAGATGGGAAATTTGTTTAACGAGGTCGTCAGGCCGTGTTAGACAACCCCCATTCATTTCGTCGGGGTCAAACTCTTTAAATTTAAGCTACTAGTTTTAAATAACCATTTTTTGCTCCAGCGCAGATAGGAATAAGGTGCGGTCATTTACACCTCGCTAAACTTATATTAATAAACGTAAGTAGTGTTTAACAAACTAATTAATTTCAAATATCATTCACCAAATTACCAATCACTACCCCCGCCGTCAACCGCGATCTCCTATCTCGCTCCGTTTCGGAGATACGGAACCCCAAAAATCGTCAAAATTGGCTTTTTGTACAAATTTTTCGAAATTCTTGAACGCTCGTCACGGGCAGACGAAAAGAGATATCGAATCGCGGTTTGCGGGAATGGATTCGAATCGCGGAGTAGAATCGATTCATCTTTTATTGCGAAAAAAAATTTTAGCGCCGCTTTTCGTTGACCTACGTGTTTTTGCAAATTTCACCCTGAAGATGGCCTTTATCGAAACTTTGTCACCCGAACGTAATTGTAGAGCAGGAAATTTGCTATTTTTTTGCAGGTTGAACGAAAAGCGCCAAGACGCTGCGTAATCCCCCCCAAACCGGCAAAGTGGAGGAATCTCTTGAACGTCACCCTCGGCTATCGCCTCGGTTTTGGGATCACCCTCTAGCTATTATACTGTAAAGAGCGTCTCTTTGGCCATCTTTTAAAAAAACCCGGACCCTCTAGCTCCCCCCGTCCTCCCTCCACTGTCGTTCGACCGTTTGCTTCCGTTTTACCAGCGGCGTTCGGGAAGGGGGGGCCTACCGGCCCCCGCCTTGTCAGGGGTGCTCCAAACGGACCCCGGCACACGTTCACCTAGTTTAAACCCGATCCCGTTGTATTTTCAGAAATTTTCTTTCTTCCGATTTTACGTTGCAACCGCGGTCGGCTAATCCCGGGGGTTCCCTCGCAAACCGCCAAAACTTGTGCTGGCCCTCCCATTCCCCGGACAGAACTTCGCCCGGTCCTAAAAGATGCGGGGTGAAGAGGCGCTCCCTCCCACCGAACCGCGTTCCGATCACACTCGAAACGCCCGAGATATCCCGATTTCCGCGCGAAAAAAACGTCAAAAATAACCGGGTTCGAGGCCCAGTAGCGCAGTTGCTCGCGCCACACCATCCCCTCGCCTAACGGCTCGGAGATGGGCTGGGGGATTGACGACTTAAGTGCGATGATCTGATGAGTCACTACATTGACATAATTATACCGAGTGGGTACTATCAAAGCCGAACATAGGGGAATTGCATTGTAACTGATCTTTATATAGATTCCTGCTCGCCATTTAAACCCACAAGGATGGTAATGTCTTTATTATAAAAACCCTCTGCTCTACTGAATACTCGTTATTATTCATATTATTTGATATTAACAGAAACATCGACTGATTTCAAATAATTTAATTGACAGATAAAAAAAAGTTGACAATCATAGCAACCTATATTATTTCAAAATAGCATTATTTTATAATTTTTTTTACAGAAAAAGATAACTAAGTAGTAACATTTATTGGTACCATCAGATGCGCTGTATTTTTGTCGTTCTATTCATACCATTACCATCCTTGTGGGTTTAAATGGCGAGCAGGAATCTATATAAAGGTTAGTTACAATGCAATTCCCCTATGTTCGGTTTTGAAAGTACCCAGACGGTATAAGGAAGTTTAGTTAATTAATAATTAATTAATTAAATTATCATACATTTCAAAATAAAAATTCAATCTGTTATCAATTGTTTTTCGGAATATACCCAATTCAATATCAATTAAAATGCGATTGAACAAGAATTAAAAGCAGCGAACTTACCAGTATTAAAAGTCGTGCATCTTCTAAAGATAACTGAAAAACCTCTGCCACTCCATTAAACAATATATTCAGGATAACTGATTTCTACTATTCGAGACTAGCTACAAATCTATTGACATCCCTCAATCATAGATAACCCTCAATGTTCGAGATGTCAAATTGTCAAAGCTAGTACTATTACAAAGAACTATTATAAACTCGATTCTCGCTGTGTGAAATGACTCGGTCGTCATCTGTAGATACAAGAATTTCCAGAGGGCACCGAATGTGCATCCTAAATCTGTGATTGCGACGATAGCATGTACTACGTAGTAGGTACTACTACCAAGACGATTATTTATTTTGGCCGAAGATATTTAGTCATTATTTGCACAAAATATGGCAACGTTTGTGGATCTTAACTCAAAACGCACTCTCTGGAGCTACTCTATCAATATCCCAAACGGCCAACGACTTTATAGTAGTTTGTGTTCTTGAACTAAAGTTTTAATATTAATCGGGAGTGCGTTTGATAGTCACGTTTTGTTTAATATAATATGTTCTTGTCAATAAAATATTACTTTTCGTAAACTTTTCTTTTTAACTGTGTCTATCTAAACTAATATTCCTAACAGGTTATGAGTTCCAGTGAACGGTAAAGACAAGTTTTAAAGGAAGTAGGTACAGTTAAGTACGTGAGTGGTGAGTGAACCTTCGTGGTTATTTTCGATTGTGGTTCTGGAAGTGTGTCATCGACAGAAATGGCTGCAATCGACGGCAACAATATTACAACGATAAACAAGTTCAATGGAATAGTAGGTGTAGGTATATTGTATAATTACTGCTGAAATAGTATATTGTATAACTAGTGCTGAAATATCCATTCAGCAAGAGTTGTACACTGTACTTTTCCGACGACCACAACTTTTCCGACCACCACTTAATTCTGTTTTAAAAATAGCAAAATAAAAAAAATTATTAATTATACTATAAGTTTATCATCCATATCGTCCATATCAACAGCAACACTAAATAAAATATAAAATTATGTGAATTAAATGTATTTACCCCGTTTATTTATTACAATTTACCAATTTTCTTAATAAAAATTCGGCTAGTAACAGGCTAGTAGGTAGTGCACTTCATTGCATTTGCTACAATTTGACGTTTCAATATTTAATAAAACGAATGACGATTTTCAAAGTTGCCAACTATTTTGTATCGTCTAGCGTGTGAAATGTTTCGCACACGCTCATTTCACACGGTTTCGTTGCCATGCGAAATATACAATTTTCAGTAACAGTAAACGGTGCGAATTTGTTCACATTTCATAGTGGTCGTCGGAAAATTGGATATTCAACACGAGTATGAGCTTAAACATACGAGTGTCAAATATCCATTCAGCACGAGGTATACACTGTACTTTTCCGACGACCACAACTTTTCTCATCCATATCAACAGCAAAGCTAAATAAAATATAAAATTATGTGAATTAATAGTTATTTGTGTACTAAGTTAGAAAAATCTGATTTTCCTAACGAATTGCACACATAATTTTTTCTAATTCGGTATAATAATTTTACTTTCTGAAAGGCCGAGATAAAAAAAAACGTCTAAAACGAAAAAATCAAAACGTCAAAAACGGAACAAAAAAACGTCTAAAACGGAAAAATCAAAACGTCTAAAACCGAAAAATCTTACTTTTCCTAACTTAAAACAGTTTTCGATACAAGTTAGGAAAAATAGTACTTTTCCTAACTGAAATGAATGTTGATAAGTAAGAATTTTCGATACCGAATTAGAAAAATGTATTTACCTCTTTTATTTATTACAATTTACGAATTTTTTAACAAAAATTCGGATAGTCACACGCTAGAGTAGGTAACTGCACTTCGTTGCATTTGCTACAATTTGACGTTTCAATATTTTATTTTTAATAAAACAAATGCCGATTTTCAAAGTGGCCAACTATTTTGTATCGTCTAGCGTGTGAAATGTTTTGCACACGCTCATTTTACACGGTTTCGTTGCCATGTGCAATATTCAATTTTCAGTAACAGTAAACAGTACGAATTTGTTCACATTTCATAGTGGTCGTCGGAAAAGAATTTTTTAATGTGCATTACGTACAAAAGTGTCTATGATATCGCTTCAAGTGGTGAGCAAAAGCCCAAGTCCTGATAAAGTCGCAGAGGTAGTGGCATGGAACAAGAAAGATGCGCTGGGCACATACAACATAACAGCGGCAATAGAGTTACCTAAAATAATGCTAATTGAACATTGTGAAACGTCAAAATAAATACTAGATAAATTGGATGGAATCTACGCCATGAAAACGAAATCAAACAATGTGCTGGCACACGAGCAGTTCCATTAAAATTTGCAGCGAAAGAACCACCTGTTTGTACAGATTTCAGTGAAAGCAATGTTTTTCGATGTAGCAAACCTGTCTCAAGGGTGGTTCCAAACATACAACGGACGCAAGAACTGCAGAGTAGGTTCTCCCAGTGTTTTTTAACTTCTTCAAATATTGCTGAAAGTTTCAGTTCTGCAAAACAATAATTCTGGACAAGCGACTAAAATTATAGAGACAATTTAATTCACATTCCGTCATCCAATCAGAGACGTGTATTCTCACGAATTCAACCAATCAAAACAAAATTACACTGCTGGAAATTATCACTCGTGATAATTGCCGGCAATTATCACTAGTGAAATTTCCGCTGGCAAATATGTTTCTTTTTTCGTACACTTTATTTACTACAACTACAATTATTATAAATAGTACAATTTTTATAAACAATTTATATTGTAAACCTTCAGGAGTATCTTCGTTCCATAATTGTATCATTTTCAAATACTCTGTATCTGTAAATGCCACTGAACTAACCTTCCTTTTGGTTATATCCGCTTGCAAACTTTTCTTTTTGCGTCTCTCGCGTTTCTTGCTTCTTTAAAGGCAACGTCTTTAAACAGATCAATTTTAATTTTGAATTTTTCTTAATACATCTCTTGGAATAACTTTGCGGTTGTGTTCCATAACACTTTGACTACGCTTTCTTTGTAATCTTGGCCTGAATTCTTCTTCACATTGAAAGCATAGTCCTTTAAAATATCATTAATTGTTTCAACAGGCAAAGGTTCACATAATGAGTAACCCCTTTCTTGACAAAATTTCTTAAATTGAAGCCAGCATGAATTATGGCTTCTTTGGGTATTTACCGGCACTGAATTTTTTACAGCCTCTTCTATTTCTTTCATATTCATTTTACCAAATCTTTTATTCATTGCACAGAAAAGAAAAACACAAAACACATTGAAATTACGTTTCAGAATTTTTTCACTTTTTGTTTAGACGAAACCATAACAACGCCATTCATTTTATCAGTTAACTGTGATTTCTTTCTTTTCAAAATTTCTTTCTCAGTTCTTTAAATTGTCATGACGAATATAACTCGAGAGTTAAGAAATTGCTGGTAATTCTTCCTCCAGTTACTCGTATTTATTCCTTCTATCAATTGTCGGAATAAATACTCGTACAACTGTCGTAAAAATTGCCAGCAATTTCTTACTCTCTTGATATATTACTTATGACAATTTGACACACCCTAAACTGACCAATCCGGTTGCGTTTTAGCGACTTGATAAGCCAATCAGCGCCCTCCAAATTTGTATATCCTCGGATATTTAGGACTAGTACAAAATTTCAGCGATAATTTTTCTGTCAAATGATACGTCCGTGACTCGGACTTAGACTGTAGGTTCGAATGTTATTAATTAGACACTTTATGTATGATACTTATTGATAAATATCAGACCATTTATACAGACAGACAATACTATTTTTTAATTAATAAACAACTCCTGTTTCTATGTAGTGATCATATTATCATGTCACTTGATAATATTATCACATACATTGCATTCCTTTCCACTAGCTTAAACTTGCTTTAACATTGTGATATATACTATTCTATAGGTCAAGTCTAACTGGAGGTTTGATGTTACGTCGAGGGCATTGCAATACTCTCGGCGTTGTTTCTTTTGATACTTCTGGCCTCAAGTCTGGACTTGCCATTACAATTTCAGATAGTACATTTTCATTACATTTCCTATCCACGTGCAATGTATGTGATAATATTATCAAGTGACATGATAATATGATCACTACATAGAAACGGTAGTTGTTTATTAATTAAAAAATAGTATTGTCTGTCTGTATAAATGGTCTGATATTTATCAATAAATATCATACATAAAGTGTCTAATTAATAACATCCGAACCTACAGTCTAAGTCCGAGTCACGGACATATCAATTGGCGACGAGAAGTGGAAATTTGTCAAATTTGTCTAGAAGTCAGAAGTCATGCCGTTAATTGGAAATATCGAACAGTTCGATTGTAAAACACATGATTTTACCTTATACTTACAGCGTGTCGGTCATTTGTTTAAGGTAAATGGTGTTGAAGAAGATATGAAAGCGTCCATGTTTTTGACACTAGCAGGGCCAGAAGTTTTCAGCACATTGAATAATCTAATTGCTCCCAAGACAACCGATGGGAAGTCTTATAAAGCCATCGTGGAGATATTAACGAAGCATTATTCGCCAACAAAATTGGAAATTGCTGAAACTTTTGCTTTCAATAAGTGTCAACAGAAGTCAGATCAGAGTATCTCGGAGTATATTGTGGAACTAAAACGTAGAGCAAGTACGTGTAATTTTGATAAGTTTTTGGATAGAGCACTTAGAGACCGTCTTGTATGTGGGTTATTGTCAGAAAATATTCAGAAGAGGTTGTTGTCAGAAGAGAAATTGACGTTCGAAAGAGCATGTTCAATAGCAGTGAGTTCAGAATTAGCTGACAACCAAGTAAAACTACTTCAACCAGAAAGTAACGTGTGCAAGTTGTCTAAAGTCAATAAAAAACCACCAGAACAGTCAACCATGCATCAAGGAACAAAGAGTCGTTCTGAAGTCAGGTCAAGTTATGCGAAAAGTCAAATAGAGTCAAGGCGTAAGGAATGTTTCCGCTGTGGTAGGTGGCATAATCCTGTTACTTGTCCAGCAAGGGAATGGGAATGTTTCATATGTCGCGGTCGTCGTAAAGGTCACACGTCAAGAAAATGTCAAAACAAGGTTCATCAATTAGAGGAAGATCAACATTCAGAAGATAGTATGGACCTAAATCCGCTGTATATGGTGAACAAGGTGGAAGAGCCGTTACAGTGTAAAGTCAAGATTTTCGATAAGTATATAAACTTTGAAGTAGATACAGGTGCATGTCGCACTGTAATGTCAAATAATCAATTTATGTCACTTTTTCCTAGTCTTAAGTTAAGTCAGGTAGATTATCAGATAAAAGTTGTTACAGGAGAAAGAGTCGTTCTAGTTGGGGAGAGCATGGTTCAAGTGAAATGTCCAAATAAATGTGTCAAATTGCCATTACTAATAATAGAAAGTAAGGATTTTATACCACTGATGGGTCGAAATTGGGTGGATGTAATATGGCCAAACTGGCGTAAAGAATTTTTGTCAATATCCACAGGCAATCACAGAATTATGTCAAATAAGTTGGATACCAGTGTTGTTAGTCAAAGAAATGTAAAGAGTCAGGTCAGTCAAGAAAAAGATAAAAATGTAAATGAGTTGTGTGTCAAAAATTGTGTTAAAGAGATTATGATAAAACATAGGTCGGTTTTTAGTAATGATTTTAAAAGTTGTATAAAGGGATACGAGATTGAATTCAAAATTAAGGAAAATTCGGTACCAATGTTCTATAAAGCATACAATTTGCCATATTCTCTGAGGGATAACGTTAAAGTAGAGATAGATACGTTAGTAAAAGCGAATATCCTCGAACCAGTAAGTAAAAGTCGATGGGCAAGTCCGATGGTGGTAGTAACCAAGAAGTCTGGGCAGTTACGGCTATGTGTGGACTTCAGGGTTACCCTCAATAAAGTTATTGAAATTGATCATTATCCTTTGCCATCAGCTGAAGATATTTTTGCATCGTTAGCAGGAGCACAAGTATTTACAGTCTTAGATTTGAGTGGTGCGTATCAACAACTAGTAGTCAAAGAAGAGTCAAGGGAATACTTAACGGTAAATACGCATTTTGGGTTATTCAGATATACACGACTTTGTTTTGGAATATCGTCAGCTCCTGCATTGTTCCAATCAATAATGGATCAAATTTTAATGGGGTTGGAAATGGTTTTTTGTTATCTCGACGACATCCTGATAGGAGGGGGCGATTTTAGAGAATATCAAAAGAGAGTGGAATTAGTCTTAGAACGCTTAGAAAGAGATAATGTAACGGTGAACCAAGAAAAATGTCTATTTTTCAAAAATGAAGTTACCTATTTGGGTCATAGGATAAGTGCAGGAGGACTTCATCCAGCTGTAGAGAAAACTGAGTTTTTGATCATTTATGATGCGAAGTCGAAGTGGATTGATGTGTATATTATGTCCAACACTTCAGCAGAATGATTATAAGAAGTTATCAATATTAGAACTTAGTCCTAGAACTAGATATAACCTGGTAAAACCAGAATTTGGTGGAAAATTAAAAAGACAAAAGTGGACATATGAAAAAAATGAAATTTTTGAGGTCGGCGAGAATGTGTTAGTTAAAAACATAAATTTTGATAAGCTGCTTCCAAACCGAGGTGTGAGATTTCAAAGTATTCTTGGGCGTTTTACCTTCTACAGCTTCGTTTATCTCTGCAAGTGTACTCTAGTCAAACCATTTTGCTTCCATTTTACCGTAAATGTCACAAACCATACACAAAATACGTAGAAAGAAACATTAAATTTCATACAATTCTTGGGCGTTTTACCTTCTACAGCTTCCTCTATCTCTTCAAGTGTACTCTGTTGAATCCGTTTTGCTTCCATTTTACCGAAAATATCACAAAGTATGCACAAAATACGTAGGTAGAAAGAAAAATTAAATTTGACTTTTGTCTGGTTTGTATATAAAACCATGGTTACGAAGAAAATTATTAATAATCTGATTTGAAACTATAAAAATTTAAATTTGGTTCGTAAAATTGTCCTCCGAATACTACTCGTAACTACGAAATACTCCTGCAATTTTTGGACAGTACGTATTCGTACTTGATGCAGGATAATTCGCTATTCGTCCTTCGGACTCATAGCGAATTATCACGCATCAAGTACTCTTACATACTGTCCAAAAATTGTCGGATATTTCGTAGTTACTAGTAGTATTACATATGAAAATTTAATACTACCTGGTAACTATGGATTGGAATTCAACGTTTATCTACACAGCTTATACCCGAAACTAGTTGCAATTCGGATGCTGGTGCCTTTTTAGCTGATTACCTTAGTACATACATAGACTACCAATGAAATTAAGAAGTTTGACCAATCAAAACATAATTATGTGATAAGATTCTTCAAATATGCGCACTGTGCAATAATTACGATAAAATATAGGAACTGCCACGCGATTGGCTCGCTCAAAGACAGAAAGGCAATCCGGTCAAGACAACTACTGTCATTATGATACTCGTTATGATAGTAGTTGAATTTAATAAAATTTTGTTAACGTGAAATCATCAAAATTAGTTTTAGTATAGAACGGTAGGGACAAAATGCAGTAGGTATTTGGAAACAATTTCAGCAATTTTGTGATGAAAAAAATACAAGATCGAAAAAACGTCGAAAAAAGTGTAGAATTTTTGTCAATTATTTTGGAAAATTTCGAATATAACACGCTTCGGCTGGTCTTCTTACCTCGTATGTTAATACGTCCTTACATTCCTTGTTACTTAAATAACTCTAATATATATTTAATTTATTAAGGGCCGGAATTACAATCTCAGTTTAAACCCGAGATCAGCTGAACCAAGCTTAATTGGCATGGATATCATTCATGTAACAATTGTATTCATGGCAATTAACCTTGGTTTAGCTGATCTGGGGATTAAACTAATTTTGTAATTTCGGGCCTAAGTAATCAACTGTATATCAATTTTAATATTGGATTTTTTTAAATGTAACTCAAACATTCATAAATTACTCAATCAAAATGGAAATTATTATCTCATTTTTTTTATTATCTTCAATTATCTCTTATTAAATAATAATTACTACCATTTTAACTTTGTTTATGGATGTTTTCGTTATTTAAAAAACTCCTATAAAAATTCTGCATTTAGGATGTAATAAGTGATGAATAAGATTAAAAATTGGTATACGCAGCCAATAAATTAAGGTGGTAGTTTACCTTAAATGGTTAGGTTAGGTGATTAAAAAGGAGAGAAATTTTTTTTTTAATTGTACTATAGGTTGTATATTAACAAATGTTTACGTTTCGCATTTTGGTTAATGCTTCTTCAGAACGAATATAAAGTTAAGAGTTTACAATTGAATATCAGAGAAAAAATTATGGTTTAAAATAAGCACAACATAATTTTTTCTCTGATATTCAATTGTAAACTCTTAACTTTATATTCGTTCTGAAGAAGCATTAACCAGAATGCAAAACGTAAACATTTTTTAATATACACCCTATACAATTGATAGTAATTTATTGTATAAGTGTCTTAGGAAGTATTTTATCCACGTAAGAATGTTTAAACGGAGAACAAAGTTCGAGCGTTTAATTTTCTGAAGTGGATGAAATACAACTAAGACACGTATGCAATACAACATTTTATCCACAACCAGACCAGAGAGTGAAGTTTTTAAATTAATATTTTGGAAAAATTTTATTTTGACATTTTGAACTGACTTTTGTCATACGTTGCTATAGATTTACCATTGTTTTAATTATAAGACCCATGTCTTTTATTAATACCATAAGACGTCTCTTAATAGTAGAATTATGACCTTATAATTACTGGTTGTGGATACATTTTTTTTTTCTCACTCCTTTTTAATCACCTAACCATTTAAGGTAAACTACCACCTTAATTTATTGGCTGCTCATACCAATTTTTAATCTTATTCATCAACTCTCCAGCCTTACTTTTAGTTAAGCTTTTGCTTAAATTAAAATTTATATAATAAGTGATTATTGTTTTACATTTAAATTTTATTGCAACATCGACAAACGTCAATTTGTAAATTAAAAAATTAGCAGCGCTTCGCTACTGTACACACCAGAGTGCCTTGATAATGTCTGTCAAATTTGTAGAATAGAGAGTGTGGTCACACTTGTCAATCTGTATTAGGTTATGAATTTAAATCCATCAGTTGATTATCTAAATAGCGTTTGAACAGAAGGCATTCGTCCAAAGAGATGTTTTTTTGTTTAACGTCAGCAGATCACAATTTGTCATTCTCTAAAGCCCGTATGACACGGTGTTAAATTTGAAACAAAATTTGCGTGTAAATTGACACGTAAATTTGATGTCAAATTTAACGCCGTGTCGTACACAAAATTATTTTGTAAATTTTCATGCAAATTTTTATGAAATTATTTTGAACATCCTTGGTACTCCTGCTTTGCCTATCTTTTCCCTATCGTAAGAGTCTTTCAAGACTAGGTACGTAAAAGTGTCTAAGTTTACCAGGGATGTTCAAAATAATTTCATAAAAATTTGCATGAAAATTTACAAAATAATTTTGTGTATGACACGGTGTTAAATTTGACATTTACACGCAAATTTTGTTTCAAATTTAACACCGTGTCATACGGGCTTTAGGGCCAGTTTTATAAAGTCTGGTTGACCGACGGTTTTTTCAACGACGATCAATTGTCATGGATACGATTGTCTTTAATTAAGAATCGTATCCATGACAATTGATCGCACTTGAGCCAACCGCCGGTCAACCAGACTTTATAAAACCGCCCCTTAGAGCATGGATATACGAGACAATGTTTTATATTTCAATACTTGAAAAAGTATTCACAACAAAACAGTATCAAATTATTCAAATTAAAATATGTAAATTTATTAATTAATTTATTTTTTTACTCTTGGGTATTGGACCTGGGTTTATTAGAATGTGTTTGTTTTAATATCTACTAATATTCCCTAAAGTGTGTAAAATATTAGTGTTAGGTACACGTGGTAAATTTCAGTTCGCACCTCCGAAATGCTTAGGTGCGTTTTTCTTGGAACAGACACATTGTATTGACATGTAACAAGTTTTTGATACAAAAATAACTCCTTTTTATTTTACCCATAGGTACAAACAAAAATATTTTAATAACAAAACAATTAATTAATATGTATTAATTAATATGTAGTAGTTTGTTAAGGAAAAACATCTTGGGTCCAGATAGATTAAGCTGGAAACAGTTAAATAAATCTGTAAAGGTGTAAAATAACTTAAATAAATAAATAAATAAAAAATAAATTATATTCAAGGACTTTAAGAAAAAAATCTACCCAATATACAATAATCCTGTAATTTTGAAAATGTTCGTCTTCTCATGAAGTGGGTGTGTACCAATTTCATCTTGTCCCCCATCTTGGTTGAAACATACTCAATGCTAAAAATAATTATGACCATAACTTCTTCAGGAAGCATTTTTTACCTGAGTTTATTAGAATGTTTTTCTTGTTTTGGTCTCTACTAACACCGCTTAAAGTGGGTAAAACGTTTTTATTCCCACCCTGTACCTATAGCTCGAGGCGGATTGTCATCCACCCTGTATATGACAACTGAAAGGCTGTAGAGCCTTCGAACATAGAGTACTCCTTGGAAAGAGTATACCGCTTTGAAATTGGTTCAAATAAGATTGACAAGAACAGGCGTATAATAGGAACTACTATTTTCTGCGTCTGCGTGCGGTTCGAAGCGCCATAATTGGTCAGTTTATAAAACAAACAGTGGGTAAGTAACCACGCAACAATGCATTAGTTCCTGTTATCTGTTTATCCTTGTTACACTTTCTACAAATTGTATTGTCATTTCTGTCAATCTTCTTTGAACCATCGCCATCGGTTGTGCAGTGCCGCATAGGAATATACTCCTTCTATAAAGGCACTACAATATTTACATCCAATACCTACTAAATGTCATAAAAGTATGAATTTTATTGTTCAATTTCCTTTTGAATAGTAAGGGAAGTAAATCTATTGAATCCAACAATTATAATAATATTATATTTATGTAGATATTGTTGATTTAAATTCGATATCTGAGGATAATTTTTAAATATTTTGTTCACCTTAGGGCCGATTTTACTATACTAGTCTCTACAATGTGGTGCCATAGCTTAACCACAGATTCCTGAGGTTCAATAGAACCAATTAATTAAACCAAATATACCTTACTACAAAAGTGCTTCCAAGAAATAATGGCGTCTTAAAGAAGGAAAAAGTATTTTAACATTGAGTATGTTTTAGAAACAATTATTATTGATTATAACTGTTTTGTTATTAACACTTTTATTCTTATGGATAAAATTTATGATAAGGGAGTACTTGTTTCACGTCAGTAAAACGTGCCGTTTTCAAGAAAAAATCACCTAAGTATTTTGGCGTTGTTATCGAGCTAACAAAAGCGTTTATATTATTATTTATATTTATTATAGTAATCTCCTTCAAATTAATTATTTTGTTAAAGATCTTTCAATAAGAACACTATCTTCACGAACGGTCATGGCACCACATTTTAGAAAAAATGTTTTTTGTCATTTCAAGGTCACTTTATGAATTGAAAATTTTAAATATTAGAAATATTGTTTCTAACTATAAAACGATTTATTAAAATATTAATTGATTCACATTGCTGAATAGCATTTTGCTGTTTAAGACTTTAAAGTTGGGAGTGGTGGGGTTGACGTGAATGAATGAATGAAAGAAGACAAAAGTATTATTAAAACGTGGCTCCTAGGTTCAAAACTAGCAAGGAAAACCAGGTAGTAATCCGGTAATGCATATCACTAACCGTTTCCAAGTTTTAAGGGTAGATCCCCTTAAATATGTCATCAGGTATATATTTTTTCATTGTTACGTAAATACTTTGTTGCACAAGGTACCTACCTACCTCTCTGTAAGTTAGTGGAAACTCCTAAGCACTAATGCTAAATAGTTTTTAACTAAGATGCATGATGCATAAGTAGATTAATCGAGAAATAGATACAGGTAGGTAGTAATACCTAGTTTGTTTGAACTTTTTTAATAACTCCCCTGTATGATGTAAAATGATATTCTGTACCTAGGTATTTAAATTAAAAACTAATGTAAAAAAGACAATAATTGAAACAAACCTGTGCATTGTTTTGAAATATAAGTAGAGAAACTACAAGTATTCCAACTAACAGTATTCCCAGTATCATGTTGGTTGTGTAAACACCAAGCAGGGAACACTACACCTAAATGTGCACTTGCACAACCTACCGGTGAATACCGACTGTTTTCAACAAAGACGGATAGTATTCAAACGGTACACATAGGTCACCAGGTCACAAAATGAAGATGAGAATTTCATAGTTTAAGATAGCTACAGTCTCTATCGCCAATCGCTAGTAAAACATTCCTAGGTAGGAGGAAACCAAGGATAACAGAACACCTTGATATTATGTTGTTATTAAAAAAAACACAATACTAATATACAGATATAGTTTAAAAATAGCTTTCTCTTTGGAACATTTAAGCAAATGGATTTCTGTTTAGTAATACTTGGTCCGACGACAAACACATGATACATTACGAAAATAATACTAGGTCTACCATTCTTATGTAGAACCTACATTCATTTTCGTAAAACCATTTTATTAGGTACGTCTGTAACCTTTGCGTAACCTACTTTACAGATTTAATCAAAACCGTTTAACAATTAAGTGCTCATCTTACAGTCTAGCAACAGCTAAAAAATTATTTTATCACCTCTTTTGATATAGGATTATAAATTTTCTGCTATTAACGAATATTTATTAAAACTTATATTAGCGGAATATAAGTATTAAGGTTGATATCTCTTGATAAGTTATTAAATTGAACCGTGGTCTGGTGGTCAAATAGTAAATTCTTTCCCAATTTAATGGTTCAGATCTTAGTTTCTGTGCGACAGGAACCACGAGGAAGCGTAATATAGGTAGGTACTGTAACGTTCCGATTGCTGCAGCAACCACGCTCGAAGGTAAATAAATGCTAATACGAATAAGATTCAGTAACCAGCGATAAAGGCTATTGTACATAAAAAAAACGCAACAAAAGGGGATATAAATGTTCTTGATAATAAGATGCGACTAAATCAAAAATTCAAAGTTAAATCAATAATTAACCTAAAAAAGAAAAGGAAGTTATACGGAACCTAAATTAACTAAAGTTATATTGCGAAATCAAGGTTGAGCGCGAACAAATAAAAATAACTATCATAAACCCGTAGGTAACGCGCAGCGAATACCCTGATTTCGAAATCTCACATTAGGTAGGTATACGCGCAGTAACAAACCGTAAATTAAATTCAATATCGAAACCCAAAAACGAGTAAACAAACAAATTCCGCAAACACACTCCTATAAACCAATTATCAAAATTCAAGACAGCATCAATCAAAATCAAAACAAACCAATGATAAAAAGTGGAGGTGCAACCTCCCCTGGACTTTCCCATACTAAAAATAAATATTTCGTTTTTGGTATTCAACAGTATAGTTCGCGAGGCAGACCCTGGAAATCATTTGAATGCGTAGCGAGAGAAACGAGACTATACGGGTTCGCTATGTAGATACAGAAGAGCGACACGCATCTGTAGTACTAAATAATAATAATAAACCGGGAAAGAAATCCGGCTTGAGATTACTGGCGAAGCCGGACGATCGTTACCGACCGACCGACCGCGACGCGACGATCCGTTTCTATCAGAATTCAGGCTAAATCTTACACAACGCGGTTAAAATTAACGAATTCGTTATCAACACTACATTTTAGATAAATGAACACCTTATACTATGTGATAGACAATTAAATTTTGCATTTGTCAAACTATCTATTACAACATTTGTCTAAAACATTTTCTTCTATCTATGCAAAAAAGAGGTCTTTAATTAAATTACAGAAAGAGTATGTACAAAGTATCGACGAATTAAAAACCATTTAGTAGCTTTCTGCCATTAAAAAATAAAACAAAAGAACAATTAGATTAGTGCACAAAACTGAACGAGATACGTTTTAAAATGAATAATTATCAAAATACTCAACTTCGTGACATGGTTTTGGTTTTTGGGGAAGCAAGGCGCAATCCACAGGAAGCTCGAAGAATCTCTCGGAGAAAATTCCGAAATCGCCATCAACCAAGTAGCCAAATTTTTAGAACAAATTTCCAGATGTTTATCAGAGTCTGGTTGTTTTGATCCAACAATTAGTGAGAATGCTAACAGATTTCGTCGAACTATTGCACTTGAAGAGGCTGTCCTTGGTATGGTTGAACATGACCACTGTAATTTTTGCTGTAATTTAACCGTAACTTATCTAAAATTTAGCTACTTGGTTGATGGTGATTTGGGTATCTTTTCCGATAGATTCTTCGGACTTCCTGTGCCTTGCGCCTTGCCTCCTCGAAAACCAAAAGCATATCACGAATTTCAGTGTCTTGATAATTATTCATTTTAAATCGTATCCGTTCAGTTTTGTGCACTTATCTAATTGTTCTTTTGTTTTATTTTTAATGGCGGAAAACTACTTCGATTTAAATTGTTTTTAATTCGTCGATACTTTACAGATGCTCTTCTGTAATTTAATTAAAGACCTATTTTTTGCGTAGATAGAAGAAAATGTTTTAGACAAATGTTGTAATACATAGTTTGACGATTTAAAAAAAAAATATTTTCAAAAATCTATGGGGTGGTTATCAAAATATTGAGATTTGAAATTTTTGATCGACCGTCATTTTGTTATTTGAAAAAATATAAAATAACTGTAAATACAAATGTTGTAGAGAACCGTAAGCTCATTTTGAAAACCTTTCGTTTTTTGAAATATTCCCTGAAATGAACGAGTTATTACGATTGTTAAAAAAACAAAAGAAATCCAATAACTACGAATAGAGACCCCAAATCAAATATTGGAACTAAAAAAAGTTGTTTGTTTTAATGAGTTCTAACTGCCATTTTCGGGTGTAGCGACTTAGTATTAACACCCTGTATAATGCCAAAGTTCATAAGAAAGTAAATCAATGAAATTAGACAAGGGATAGTTCAAAAAAGTTCACCGTTGACACCAGTTCTTGTGATTTCCTTATTCGGTAAAATAACTAAGGTTCAAAAGAAATGCACCAATGTTACCAATAATTGTACGACCACTATTTGTACAGTGCAACTTCGATATTTCTAAGGCCAATTAATAGAGGATAACTTAAGATTAACGGTAACTAGAAATGTTCTAGACTAGAACATCTAGCAGCCTAGCCTGCAAAAGAAGCCTAAAATCGAAAGATAAAATGAATTTCCTTGGTTTAGACCAGAAAAAATTTGTAAAACTTACAGCTGTAAATGCGGGAAACCAAAAATAATCACCACAAAAGGAGTAAATGAAGTTATTTTCAAAAACGAGATGGTATAAACCAAAATATAACTTGGAACGGATTGGAAGAATCCGAACGTAATTCAATCGTCACCTATGGATTTTAACAAAGTAAGGCTTGAAAATGTCAATAAACAAGTGATTTTGGCCGATTTTATCCTATTTTAATGAATTGGGAGAAAAGTACGCGGCATCTTCTTTGTGGTCTACATATTCCATGTTGAAATCCACTTTATTTGGTTTTGAGAAAGTAGATATTCGCATAAGTAACTTTCATAAGTTTATAATTTTTAATTTATTATGTTTTAAATGTCTGATAATAATTTGTAGGTTTAAAACCTTGATTGCGATTGTGAAAAGTAAATCTAAAGGGTACCAACCTAAGAAGGCAAGACATTTGGACAGAAAGATGTAGAGTAGGTAGCTACCTAGTTCATGAATGAGCTCCCGATGAACTTGCTTATGAAGACTGTTGTTGTAATGGAAGTTATAGGTGCTTGTAGTTGCGATGAGCTAGTCAATCTCAAAATGACTGATATTGTAGATAAAGGAGCAATGCTGGCTGTTAATATTTTGAAAACCAAACACTACAAGCCTCGTTCTTCTGTTGTGACTGGTAGGTACTGAAGGACAAGGTTTTAATGGTTTAGAGATATATTTAAAATAAAAATATGCAGCGTTGCGGCCTTCAGATGTTGGTGTGGGAAGATTTTTCTTGTGCTATGGTTCTGAGAAATGTACAGTGCAACCGGTAGCTAGGTATCAACACACTATCAAAGATACCTACCTAGATTGATGGCAAACTATCTGAAGCTGATTTATACAGGTTGTTAATTAAGTACGTAGAAAACTTTAAGGGGCGATTCCTTTATCAAATCTTAGATAAAAAGTTCATACAAACACGGGACCAGATTTTTCTAAAATAAGGTTACTGAAGCGACCCCGATGCACACCACTGGTGGAAATAAATTAAATATATTTTGACCAAACAATGCCACTTTATGAAATACTAACCTACACCAAGTTTCATTCTTGAAAAAAATTATAATTTTTGTTTAAACTTCAACATCCTGTATTTTGAAATCGAAGCCGTTTAGGTTCCGTGTTTGTATGAACTTTTTATCTTAGATTTGATAAAGGAATCACCCCTTAAAGTTTGTCTACGTACCTACTTAATTAACACGTCACAGGTCATTGTTTTCGGCGAACCTCGGCAACATTATTGGCCAATTCGTCTGCCGATATTTTGACGCTTAAACGACACGAAGGTTGAGGATCGACGTCTATAGCAGAGAGTTGTGTGGAAGAGTCAGTGAATAAGATTCAAATACCAAGAAAAATATTTATTGGTGAAGAGGGCACAAGTAAAAAGATTCGTCTGGAAGTCGAGGAAACAGAAAATTCTGTAACAGGTATCGTTCCAGACAGTGGTATAAAAAATGTTTTTAATAATTGCACAGTTCATTTTCATATGTTAATACAAAGTGATTTATTATGAATATCTAGTTAATAATCATTTCTTTCTTCTTCTTTTTTTTTTAATTTAAAGGTTTAGCTAGTTCAGCAAGTCTTTGCTATTCATAGCTGTGGGTACACGAGTCACTGAGGTTATGCACTAATGGGATTTATATCACCGTCGCTATTTAAGTCCTAATCACTGATTTCAGTTTCAGATAACATTATATCCGCTTCAAGCGCTGATGAATATTTCTTCTTCCCAGTGGGTAGGTTCTCGTTGCAGGGCAAAATTTTAGTGTTTCGTAGTATCGTCTATAGAGTGTAGCTGCGAATTCTTTGATCGTTGGTACTGAAAGTTCATTATGTATCTGAGAATTCCTTATGAACCACGGAGCATCAAGAATTATTCTGAGAACTTTATTTTGGATTATTTGAATTTTGTTCATTTGTGTGGCACTAGCATTGAACCAAACTGGGCTACCATAGGTTAGGATGGGTCGGATAATGGAAGTATATACCGGGTGGCCGGTCTCAAAGGTGTACATAGGGATTTAACATTGTATCAAACGTTTCTGCTGATTCCTGCTCGCCAATTCAACTTACAGGAATGGTAATGGTATTAATTTAAAGATAAAATTATTGCGTTTCAAATGGCGCTAATAATAAAATTAAAAGTGCTATATTTATTTTAAAATAACGATTTAAAATTTTGCGATTTTTAAATATGACGTGCCATGATTTTCAAATTTTACAGCATTTGTCAAAAATCAGTTAAATTAGTTGTCATTTACAGAAATCCACTAATTTTAAGCCAACTAATTATCAAATTTTTTGACAAATACTGTAAAATTTGAAAATCATGACACGTCATATTTAAAGATCGTAAAATTTTAGATCATTATTTTAAAATAATTATAGCACATTTAATTTTATTATTAGCACCATTTGAAGCGCAATAATTTTACCTTTCAATTAATACCATTACCATTCCTGTAAGTGGAATTGGCGAGCAGGAATCAGAAGAAACGTTCAATACAATGTTAAATCCCTATGTACACCTTTGAGACCGGCCACCCGGTATAAGTGTTCCACATTCGGTTTTTAAGGGAGATTTTTTATTGAGCAGTGGGTATAATTTTACCAATCGCATATGAGCCTCGTTGATTTTTTGTTTATATGATATCCCCACGTCAGTTTTTTATCGAGGAATACACCGAGATATTTGACCGCACTATCGGCACTATTCCAAGGGATGTCTTGGCTGTTTATTCGTAAGTTACGGGCGTTAGACGATCGGCGAAGTGTAAATATTTTAGCTTCAGATTTTAGTGGGTTGAGCTGGAGATTCCACTTGGTGAACCACTGGGTTATGATATCTATACTTTGTTGAACTTGGTTAATTGTAGTGTCTATGTTATCACTCTGGCTTAGTATGGCCGTATCGTCAGCAAACATTGCTAGTGTTGTGTTTGGTGGCTCGGGAATGTCATGGACGAATATATTAAACAACAGCGGACCCAGTATTGAGCCCTGAGGTACTCTTGCATTTATTGGCTTAATTTCAGAAGTCGAGTTTACCACTGCGGAGAACGATCGGTTATGTAGAAAGGATTTAATTATGTTAATAAATATTACGAATTCTATTTTTGTTTCCGATATTGAGAAAATGTGTGAGTAAAAGGATTGCCTCACTCCATTACCCCACCCGTTGCTATCCAAACAAACCACAAAACACCTGACTGTCAGCTTATATATTTAATATTTATTAATAAAGAGGTTAAGTTATCTCTGAAACAAACTTGTGTGGAGTAATGGTATCCAACTGAGAAACAACTGTTTTCAATAGCAGGATTGAACAAAAAAATTTTAATCATTAAAGTCAATTTCAAAGTTTTAAAAATATGTACTTGAAGCGTCTGTACGAACTAAGCTATGTAACATGCCGTTCGCCGAGATAGTCAGGCAGTCGTTAATTTCTGCGTTTACTAATGTTCTAATTTTTTGTTTTTCCCATAATTTATTAGAAGTGGCTTAGATACCTACTATTGCTTGTTGTTCCCTTAATTTAATGACGAAACATGTACCTACCTATAAATAGCGTAGTAATGACAAACAGACAAACATTCCCAACACATAAATTTTGCAGCTGAATCATGGAATAAATTGATATTGCAATTCGATGGGTGTCTGCATTAGTAATCCACATTAGGTACTACACAAATGAGTCTTTTTTGTAAGAAAAGTACGTTTTGAGACGTTTATTATGTATATTAACATAATTTAAATCCGCATTAAATTTGTTAAAATAACTTTCTTCAGACAATGATCACAGAACTTTGGCCTTTTACAATTTATTAATGATTACACTAATTAAAAGGTATAATATATTTATGTAGGTACCATACCTATAGGTACTAATAGGTATATTTTATTTGCATTTAGTCAGTGTGCAAGTTTGTTGAAATAAATTAGTAGGTCAGTAAGTCACTGCAAAATTGTGAATTGACAATTTTACATTTATAATTTTGAAAAGCAGCGAGCATCGCGTCACTTCGTCCATTTTTCTTTAACCAGAAAGAGGCGTAAGTTCAGCCTGTATTACGGACCTACGATTGAAACGCAAGTAGGTAAAGGACTACTAGTGGAGTGAACAAAAGGTATTCGTACGTCGTTGTACACTTTAGCTGTATGCCCTTGGTGCTGAAAGTAAAATCAGCAAATTTCCTTTTAATAAAGGTTATAGAACTAAAACTAAAAGACCACTGGAATTTGGAATTAATTCATAGTGATATTTGTGGGCCGATTACCCCTTCAACTCATGATGATAAAAGGTACATACTAACTTTTATTGATGATTTTACTCACTTCATTATTATTTATTTATTAAAACATAAAAGTGAACTTTATGAATGTTTAAAAAATTTTGAGGTATCTGTAACTGTAAAATTTGAAAGAAAAATATCGGCCATTTGTTGTGACAATGGAAGTGAATATTTGTCAAACAATTTTAAAAGTTTTTGCAGGGCTAAAGGGATTCAGATTCGCAACACAATTCCTTACACGCCTCAGTTAAATGGAGTAGCCGAAAGGTTAAACCGCACTTTGGTGGAAAAGTCCAGGGCTATGATTCTGGAATCAAAATTAGCAAAGGAAATGTGGGGAGAAGCTGTACTTTGTGCAGCATACTTAATAAATAGAAGCCCAACATCTGCATTGGAGTAAAATGTAACTCCAGCTGAAAAATTTTATAAAAAAAACCAAATCTAAAAAATTTGAAGATTTTTGGCTGTCTGGCTTACTGCCGTATACCCAAGGAGAAGATTACAAGCAAATTTGATCCTCGAGGTGAGAAAAATATTATGATTGGTTATACACACAATGGCCACAGATTGTGGAACCCACTTCAAAGGAAAGTAATAACTGCAAGAGATGTAATTTTTGATGAAAATAAAACTATTGAAAATCACTCAACTACATCAAACATTACTACATTAGATATTAATGAGGAAATAGTAGTACCACATAACCAAGAACAAGCGGATGAAAGAGATGAAGATTCCAATGAAGACGAAGCACATGAAGATGCAGATTTAAGGAGAAGTAATCGATCAAGAAAATTACCCACAAGATTCAATGATTACGATATGGCTCACCTTGCACTAAGTGCTGAATCATTTATAGATGAAGTACCAACAAGTTTCGAGGCAGCAAAAACTAGGTCTGATTATGTACACTGGAAAAATGCAGTAGAAGATGAAATGAATGCTTTACAACGAAATAACACTTGGACAATAATTAAAAAACCTGAAAATGTACGTATTATTGATAGCAAATGGGTATTCAAATTAAAGAAAGCTCGGCTCGTAGCAAGAGGTTTCATGCAAAACGAAGGTCTTGACTATGAAGAGACATACGCACCCGTTGCCAGATTAACCACAATTAGATTATTACTTGCAATAATAAACAATAATAACTTAAAAGTACAACAGATGGACGTTAAATCGGCATTTCTTCATGGAATACTAGATGAAGATATCTACATGAGAAAACCTGAAGGACTACAAGATGATGATGATGACCATGTATGCAAATTGAATACAGCTCTTTACGGACTCAAACAAGCATCTTTTTGCTGGAATAAAAGATTCAATAAATTTGCTGAAAAACAACAACTAATACGATCACAAAATGATTCCTGTCTGTATGTTAAAATTTCCGAAAATAAACTTACCTACTTATTACTTTATGTGGATGACATAATCATCGCGAGTAATGACGATCATGAAATCTCCAGCCTAAAGGAAAAATTAAGTGAAGTTTTTGAAATGCAAGACATGGGAAATTTAAAGCAGTTTCTTGTGATCAACATCAGAAGAACTACAGATGGTTTTTACCTGAATCAAGAAAATGATTTACAAAATTTACTTAAACGATTTGGAATGGAAAATTGCAAAGAAGCAAAAACACCTATGGAGACAGCTACAAAGATAGACGAAGCTGAAAATAAAGAACGACTAACCATACAGAAGCCTGTACGTGAACTCATCGGATGTCTAATGTACGTAATGCTCGGAACTCGTCCAGATCTTAGTGCGTCAGTAAAATTTTGTAGCCGCATCCAGAGCCACCCAACGGAATACCTATGGAAGGTCCTCAAGAGAATTCTCAGATACGTTAAAGGAACAATTCGGTATGAACTATTTTTTGATAAACATGATCAATCCGAATTAACTGGCTTCGCCGATTCGGATTGGACCGGAGACATGAGCGACAGGAAATCAACCACTGGTTTCCTTTTTAAAGTTTTTGGTAGCACAGTATGTTGGAGCACAAGAAAGCAGTCCACAGTTGCTGTTTCGTCAACAGAGGCAGAATATGTAGCGCTTGCTGAAGCTGCTCGTGAAGGAGTTTGGATGCCAAACCTACCTAGAGAACTTGGGAATGAAGTACATCAATTTACTATCTTTGAGGATAATCAATCCACCATAAACTTGACAAAGAAATGGGAACACAAGCGATTAAAACATATTGATGTTAAATATAATTTCATAAGAGACTTAGACCAATAAATCAATCTCAGTAAACTATACAATAAACAGGATTCCCACTTCAAAAAGTTAAATGATCTGTTGATCTCGTACAACATGCATATAACGCTGAATGGACCTACAAGAGGTAACAATTGTATAGATAACATACTAACAAACTTAAGTAGAGATAGATATACTGTAAGCTTAGAGGACGTTAATCTTTCTGATCATGAACGTGGCCAGATAATAATCATTAATGAACCCAATTGCTTGAATAAAAACAAACCGGCGACAACTAAACTAGACTAACTAGACCTTTCACAAAAGTAGGATTAAATAAATTTTATCAAACCATCACCCAAGTAAATTGGGATTTTATTGACAATCAAAATATAGATCTAGATACCAAAGCTAACACGTTTAATAAGTTACTACAAGATGCATATTTGAGCTCATTCGAAATTAAAGAAATTAAGGTCAGTATAATAAGAACAAATCAGGAAACTGGTTTAATGATGAACTAAAGGCTATGCGCAATCACTTAAAAAGTTTAAACGAACTGAAATTGATAATTGGTAATCATCCAGAGCTAATAAAAAACATGAACAATTTTAAAAGTAAATATAGAACTGAGATCCAAAAATCAAAAAGAGCAGTTAATGATAACTTCATAAAAAACTCACAAAATCAAAACAAAGCTAGATGGACGCAATATCAACAATGTCTCAATTAGACCTCTTGAAAATTCACCTACGGCCAACCAGTTTGCCGATTTCTTTGCAAACCATGCTACTGAGCTAATCAAAAATATTGATAAAAATACGTTATCGCCTATAGAACTATTGCAAAATAAGCATGTACCTACCCTTGACTACACCTCAGATGACTTTTAATGAAGTTTCAGAAGTCACTATACTAGATACAATAAATACACTATCGGATAGTAAAGCCAAAGACTTTTATGGTTTTAATAAAATCTATTAAATACCTCATTATAAGTCCTTTAACAAAATTAATTAACATATGTATCAGGCAAAGCTATTTTCCTGAAGCATTGAAAATATCGATCATAACTCCGATATTTAAAAAGGAGAAGCCGAGCTACCTACAAATTATAGACCTATATCCATAATACCAATTTCTGCAAAAAATTTTCGAAAAGTTTTTGAATAACGAACTGCTGCTGCACTTTGAACGCAATAAATTATTTAATCAACATCAGTTTGGTTTTAGAAAATCACTGTCGACTGTAGATGCTCTACAAAAATATGTAGATGTGATTTATGAAGCTTTTGAAAATGACAAATACGTCTCAGCAACTTTATGGGACTTACAAAAGGCTTTCGATTGCCTTTCCCACGAAATATTGGCAAAGAAGCTAAAACACTATAAATTACATAATTCCTCAATAAAACTAGTATTGTCTTATTTGTCAAATAGAGCACTAGTAGTTAAAAATAATAATGAATCATCAACTCAACATAAGATTTCCTGTGGAATTCCCCAAGGATCTATCTTGGGTCCACTTCTTTTTATTATCTATGTGAATGATATATTTGACTACATACGATCAAATTGCCTTATACTATTTGCAGATGACACAACCTATCTAAACGTAGGCAGTACAATTACTGAAACTAACAGACTGGCAGAGGAAGCAAGGGCTCTAGCGCAGACGTGGTTTAATTCAAACTGCCTTATTGTCAATCAAGAGAAAATCCAAAATATATGGCATGGTTTGCGAGGCCTAGACGATATAGACAATAACACACCAGTCAAGCTATTGGGAATTACCATAGATCCAAAATTATCCTGGCATAATCACGCGGACGAACTAGCAAAAAAACTATCGAAAACTACATTTCTAATAAGAAAATTGAAACCAGTTGTTTCACTGACCACTATCATGACAACATATTATGCATTATTCCAGAGCCAGATAAGCTATGGCATAATTTTGTGGGGACATTCGGCAACTATGCATAGAATCTTTTCACTACAGAGGAGAGCTGTTAGAATTTTAGATGGCATTGCTTACAGGGACGACTGCAAAAACTCTTTTAAAAAACTAAGAATATTAACCCTACCATGTCTCTATATCTTACAGGTAGTAATGCATATCCATAAGAAAGAAGAGGTGTTACTTCACAGTGATATTCATAAACATAACACAAGAAATAAAGATAATTTGTATTTGCCGTTCCAAAGATTTAAAAAACGCAACAATCTGCTGATTATGTTGGAAAGAAACTGTACAACAAGCTGCCTGAGAAGTACAAAACCCTAAGTTACCCAAAATTCAAAGAATCAGTTAAAGAATACCTCCTCCAAGAACAATTCTACTCGACAGACGAACTATTACACAGGTCGGATTAATTTTACATAAAGGAATCCTAACTTATATCTCGTCTACACTACAACCGATCGTGATACTAATATAATAAATTATTATTACCTACTGGGTTGCTGCTCTAGTGTCTGTGATATTCTGTAAATGTTGAGATCCTTGTAATTGTTAATTTTCTTGTAAATGTGATATTCTTGTAAATGTTAATGTTAATGTTAATTAATTTATATATGAACCACTCAAATGTATAATGACTCGCCATAAATGTAGTAATTATGTAATGTGGTCAAATAAATAATTCTAATTCTAATTCTAACATCAATACGAAAGAGCAAATAGCCGATATTTTAACAAAAAATTTAAGCGGTGAGCAGTTTATAAAGCTCCGTTTCAATTTAGGTTTAAGGGAACTTTGTTAGCCTAAGATTTGTATTCTGTATTTTTTTTGTTGTGTGATGCTTTGATTGAAGGGGAGTGTTAAGTGTACAATCAAAACTTTAGTTGACGACTGTACAAATCTATCATTGTTGGTTCTTTAAGTTGGTAGTATTAATAAGTCAGTTCAGTACCGGGATTCTGAATGCTCGACTCGACACGAGTACGCCATCTTTGCGATTCTAAAGTAGTGTCGAGTACGGACGCTGTCGGCTAGATCTGTCATTTCCACTCGCTACCACTATAGGTGTCGAGAAGCTATCGAGCATATCTCTATCTCACTTTAAAGTTCTATGCGTGTCGCTTCTTCTTGACGAAATTTGAAATGTTTACGGCGGCATTTTAAACACGTGCATAGCACATTTTTACATCGTATATATTTACAAGGGGTAGTTTGCAATGGTAAGTTCTGCAACGTTATTTACTTTCACCCAAGTCTTGCGAAAGTGTGTATTTGAGTCCTACGCGATTATTAATCATTAAAACAAATTCATTTAGTGAAGATGCACATGCAAGTAGGTACCTACCTACACGAAAATTCAAATAATTACTGCATTTTTAAAGCATATAGGTATGTCATGTAATAGTATATTACGCAACAAGTTTAGAAAAGTGATGTTTTACTAAACGAGTATGTGTTGTTTGAGTACGAGTGAGCGTAGCGAGCGAGTAACTTAAAAATGCATACGAGTTGAGTGAAAACACTTTTCTAACGAGATTGCGTATACTATTTTTTCGCATTTTATGTGAAAATTTAATTTTCTTAATTTTTAATGAAAGTGACTTTTGAGAACTTTCAAAATTAAGGGCCATTGAAAACAAAAAATAATAGTAGGTAGGTTGCTCCACTAACATAGTAACGTAAACAATCCATAGAGACAAGTAAACAAACAAAAATATTTGAAAAAATTTCACGAAAAAAGATGGAATTACCCGAATTTAATCAAGAATTTAATTTGTCTGGTGCAGAATATGTTATAAACACAGCGAAAGAAGCTTCTTCTGGTTTGTTGCAAAAATCGAAGGAACGTTACAAAAAAAATTACAGTCAATTTTGTGAATGGAGAAAGAAGAAAGAAGTGGAAGGAGTGGACGAAAATATAATGTTAGCTTACTTTTTTGAAAAGGTAAGGGACAAAAAATACCTTCTAAATTTGTTACCTATTTGAATATTTTATTGTAGGCTAAGAATTTGAAGGCGTCTAGTTTATGGTCGATGTATTCGATGGTTAAGAGTACTGTTCAGATTAATGAAAATGTGGATATTTCAACATACAAAAAATTAATTTCGTTTTTGAAGCGTCAAAATGACCATTATGAACCCAAAAAGTCGAAAGTTTTGACAATGGAAAACGTTTTGACGTTTCTAAATATGGCATCCGACGACACTTTTCTATTAGTAAAAGTTGTTTTAATCTTCGGTCTCAATGGTGCCTGCAGACGAGCAGAATTATGTTCACTGAAAGCGAAGGATATAGAAGATACGGGGTCAATTGTGGTTGTAACGCTCAATGACACAAAAACTAAGAAGAAACGTATTTTCACAATAACATCTGATTGCAATGGAGTTGAATATTATAGAAAGTACGCCAGTTTAAGGCCTAAAACAGTTAGTCACGACAGGTTTTTCTTATTTTACAAAGACGGTAAATGTTCTGTCCAGCCAGTAGGCATCAATAGTTTTGCCAAAATGCCAAAGAGTATCGCGGAATATTTGAAACTTCCCGACAGCAGCAGTTATACCGGGCATTGTTTACGACGGACGTCTGCCACCCTCCTTGCTGATAGTGGAGCAGATATCCAAATGTTAAAAAGACATGGGGGATGGCATTCGACCAGCGTCGCGGAAGGCTACATAGAAGAAAGCGTCTTAAATAAGGCCAGAATATCCAAACAAATTTTTTGTGGTGCAGAACCTTCATCTTCTTTATGTGAAGCTCAGACATTTTTGTTTCCTGCAACGCAATCAGTACCTGCTCCAGTGAACGTCCAATCAAGTTCTGTTACATTTTCAAATTTAAGTAATTGTAGTTTTAATATTTATACAGACAAAAAATAAATAATTTCGTTTTGTCAAGAGTGTTTTTATGCAAAATCCGTTGCTATGCAGTAATGGTTGCTATGGTGTAAAATACCAATTTACTAAATGATTTTGAATTTAACAATATGGCCGATTACTAAACAAAATGCGAAAAAATATATTCATAATCAATTATAGGGCATTCAAAGTGAAACAATGCCACTGGGAAATTTTTTTAATTTCCATGGAAACCCATGTGGATTTCGCGGTATGGCAGAACTGATATAAAAATCGACAATTGGGATCATTTTTTTGAAAGCAGAATTGAATTAATAAAAGATACACTTGAAAAAACTTAATAATAAACAAAAATAATACAAACTGTGGATTATAACCCTTGAACATTCGAGATGACAATTAAAATTGGCGGGAATATACTCAGATGAAGTTAGCGTCGCACAAGTTTACGGTCGGCTACGGCCGGCTACGACGATAGCACACACGATACCACTTTAGAATCAAGCGTTCTCGATATCGGATTCACTAGCGAGCGACTCGACTCGACTCGAGTCGAGTCGCTATGTCGAGTCGCTAGTGAATCCGATATCGAGAACGCTTGATTCTAAAGTGGTATCGTGTGTGCTATCGTCGTAGCCGGCCGTAGCCGACCGTAAACTTGTGCGACGCTAACTTCATCTGAGTATATTCCCGCCAATTTTAATTGTCATCTCGAATATTCAAGGGTTAGAATCCACAGTTTGTATTATTTGTGTTTATTATTATGTTTTTTCAAGTGTATCTTTTATTAATTCAATTGTGCTTTCAAAAAAAATGATCCCAATTGTCGATTTTTATATCAGTTCTGCCCATAATTTTTTATACGTGTCCCTGCCAGACGCGTTATTCATTCGCCCTACCGCGAAATCCACATGGGTTTCCATGAAATTTAAAAAAAATTCGCAATGGCATTGTTTCATTTTGAATGCCCTATAAATGATTATGATTTATGAATATATTTTACATGACATACCTATATGCTTTAAAAATGCAGTAATTATTTGAATTTTCATGTAGGTAGGTACTTACATCTTCACTAAATCAATTTGTTTTAATGATTAATAATCGCGTAGGATTCAAATACACATTTTCGCAAGACTTGGGTGAAACTAAATAACGTTGCAGAACTTATCATTGTAAACTACCCCTTGTAAATATTTACGATGTAAAAATGTGCTATGCACTTCTTTAAAATGCCGCCGTAAACATTTCAAATTTCGTCAAGAAGAAGCGACACGCATAGAACTTTAAAGTGAGATAGAGATATGCTCGATAGCTTCTCGACACCTATAGAGGATTTTAGTGATGACGTCAATTTGCAGCCATAAAGGTTCACTGCGATCCAAACAACTTGCCTAGCAACCGTTGTTACGCCAGGAATATTGGAAATTAACCTTTATTGTTACGTGCATTAGGGTCTATTTTCAATGTTATAAAACGAATATGAAATGGTCATTAGCGAAAATTCTTTGAGTAAAAGTAAATGCTTTAGAGTAATTAATTAGCAATCATACGTTTGTTAATAACTGCCAGTAAGCATAGTTCTGTAGTGGTTGAAAGTAAGGATGGCTCAGAAACACGTGTTAAAGTTATCTTCGTTGAATAATTATTTCAAAGACGAGCTGCATATTCGGGAACCACTATTCGGTTCTTTGTCTGCTCGTTTAAATGAAAAAGTTATAAAAATGTTAAAAAATTAAAATAAAATATGCTTCAAAGAGATTGACATAACCTAGTTCTTACCGAATTAAGTTTTATCCATCGTCGCCTGTTAGCTGGATCTTTCGGAAACGTAAAAAAGTTACACATATGTTTTTCGTTATAATGTTTGCAGTCTGGAGCAAAACACATCATTTTTAAAGTAGCATTTACTTAAGAAATAACAGCTTAAGTTAAACACTACATTACTTAAAGCACGGCATTCGCTAGTCGCCTATGATATCTGTATATAAGGCGTATAATTGAATGTCACTGTTAGAATACGTTGCTACGCAAGTTGTTTGGATCGCAGGGCGGTTGCTAACAAGGTCAACTACGTCACACTAAAAGCGTCTTCGAGTGGAAATGACAGATCTAGCCGACAGCGTCCGTACTCGACACTACTTTAGAATCGCAAAGATGGCGTACTCGTGTCGAGTCGAGCATTCAGAATCCCGGTACAGTTCCGTTTTTGTAACCATATGTATCACATATTACTTTACTCTATTTTCTTACTAATTATAATATTTTGAGTTCACTCGTTTTATATTATTTGTCCCACACCTCAAACCAGTCTTACCGTAAAACGGGATGAAGAGCGGATCAATTTTCGAAGTTTTTTTAATATTTCACATGGAAACAGTCATTCGATTATTATGAAAAAAATAATGTATGTTATGACTCTTCCTAAACAGTTTAGCATTTTGAAAAAAGTATTCCAACAAGGCATTCCCGTTAAAAATAGAATTGTGATCCGCTTCGCCCGATTAGTTGCCGTTTAAAATCGGCAAATATCCACTTGGAAAACAGTTGGGGTGAACAGGATCACTAAAATAAGTTTTAAAAAAAACCACAAAATGAACAAAAAATGATATAAAGTCCGTTTTTTTTTAAAGATCCACCACCTGTTGATTTCAGTTGGTATAATAAAAAAATTCAGATTTTTAGTAATTTTTGTCAATATGTGGTAACATTGATTCAAAGATCAATCAAAATGTTCTGTCAATTTATGCGTGCGCATCACTACATTTCAAATTTAAATTACTATTTAAAATGTTAATTAAAACATAAAGAAGACTAGGTACTCTAATATAAGATTTATTTTTATTGATGAAACCCCGATTTACAAAAACGATTCTGCTACTAAATCTTGGACTATTGACAACCTTCCCAAGAAAGATTAGAAATTAAGGAAAGCAGGTTTAGAGTGCTCCATCCTGGGTGTGTTGAGGTTTCTTAGATGGATGTAGTTTGCTTTTAAGACCCAGAAACAATGATCGGGATTATCATAAAACGATGAATAGCTAGCTATTTAAAGAGTGGATTAATCAATTAATTCCAGCTCTACCATCTGATGGTTTTAAAACTGTTATTATTTTTGACAATGCCCCATGTATTCTGTCCGTTTGGAGAGACCTCCAATACATTATTCCAACAAAACTGCAATGGGAAATTATTTAATAAACTGTAACGTTCCATTTTAACTTACATGTACAAAAGTTCAATTATGGCAGCTGATAAATAATTTAGGACAAATGGACAACTTTATGTTCAAAATATACCGCCAATCGTAATATATCAAGGTGAAGATTCGGATACAGATTCAATTTTGAACCATATCTCTCATATGACGATTCAAAATTTGAACCGCCCGAATCTGATTCTAAAATAATTCCAATGATTCTAATGCTTGAATACCTACATTTTTTCTATTCATACCTCGAATTATTTATATATTAATTATTATAAAACTAGTTTAATACTTCTTATTAAATCGAGCAAATTTACATAAACTCAGCAATCAACAATATTTAACAAAATATATGAAAATACTTCTTGTGAAAAGCACTTGTCAAAATTAACCATTAAATTTATTAGTTCTAACATGGTTCTAACCCTACTTTAAAAATTACTAAAAATTTCTCCAGCAGCGTTGCCAAACATACTTTCGAAAGAAATTGCAAGGTTGGTGGATCTTTAAAAAAAATCTGAACTTTACCGCATTTACAAAAGATAAAGAATTATATTCGAAGTATTAATATTACTCAACATGATTGCCATATGTTAATTCATTTGCATCATGAAAATAATGCCTAACTCGTCTTAGCGGTTTATTTTTTAAAAAAAATTTAATCATATTTATTTCAATTGTTTGTTTATCTTCCATGTTAAGATAAAGAAAGTAAACTTCCTTCTTACCAATAACTTTTCTTAAAAAATTAACAATGAACTTGGTTTCGCTAATCTTTTTTTCCACCCTGCCGATAAACATTCGCGTGTTTTTGTCTGTCGAAAAGGCCGTTAAAACAAAGTCGCCACTCTTACAGCTTTCAATTGGTACCATCTCATTTTCCTCTTCTTCAATTTCCTTTATATCGTCATCATCATCACCTTTGGAAGCTATGGATTCCTCTATTAGTACTGGCTCTTCTTCAATTTCATTTTTATCATTAATGAGGTATCGAGCTATCAAATCATCTGCTACAACACTTTTTCCGGGTTGAATTCATTCGCTTTCCTCGGCCGCGACTTTCATTTGTTTTTGGTGTTTCGCGGAATTCCTTCATCTGGCTAACGAAAGCCTCTGCCCAAGGAGTTTCATCATTATCTTCTCCAAGTTGCTGTTCGGGAATCTTTTTCAGAGCAACGTCCGGGTTGAAGGGCACAATGCCACACGCTTTAAATCCAGCAATAACGTTAGATGTATTATTTTCACCAACTTTTTCGAAAGCTTTTTTTAGCAACTTCGGGAATTCGGTTTTGGGTGCGACACCTCTGGTTTTCTTCTTCCATTCTTCAAGCACATTTCGCCAAGCACGCTTCAGTGGGCGAAAATAAGCCACATCAAGGGGCTGACACATATGTGTCGAATTTGGTGGAGGAAGAAGAAATTTCATATTATTATTGGCACAGGCTTCAATCACGCTTATTGTAATATGGCTAGATAAATTGTCGCCTATGATGACTTTTGCTTGTTCACCCGGCAAACGTCTGGCATATGGCAGCAAAATTCTCCAAAACCAATCTTCAAACATAACCGCGTCGAACCAGCCAGAGGTATTTCTGTTGTAGGCAGCTCCAGTAATTCCCCCCTCTGTCCACCCAGGATATAAATACTTGGCTCTGTAGACCACATAAGGTGGTAACACAGTGCCATCTCCTGCAGCAGCAATCATTACACTTACAGATGTTGTTGAAGTGTCCATTATGCGTTCTGCATGTTTTACACCACCACGTCTTACCACGACTTTCGAGCTACCAGGGTCGTCAGTAAAATTGGTTTCGTCATAATTTATAATATGAGATAGCGGGACTCCTCGAAGACTATTTTGCAAATTACTGAAATAATCCGGGATTGTCGTTCGTGTTATTCCGGCTCTAACACGTTTAATATTTTCAGACATTTTTAGTGTTAGCCGCGGATGCCGTTTAACAAATGTTACAAACCATTCATGTCCAGGCCGATTGTCTTTAAATTGTTTACTAATCTTGCCGCTTCGATTCAAAAATGATTGTACTACCTATATTTTTAACATCGCGACTCTGTTGTGGAAATCCCCAATTAGCACATGTGAGTAGGCCTTGAACAAGATGCTGCTCATCATCGTCAGTTAAAGCTGACTGACCACCGTATTTTAATAAATTTGGATTATTAACTAGCCTTTGCAAAGTTGTATAGGGCACCGTATAATTTTCAGAAGCCTTTCTGAGGGTCATACGTGCTTTCACTTCCCGGGCTGCATTATTTAAAAATTCCGAGTTATAGTTGCAATTCCCAGCCGCGCCCAACTTTTTTTTGTAGTACCGTGGCATGATTCGCTTCATCCCGCGATTGGTAATTTTTTTATTCAACTTGTTATGCAACGACAAATTATTTTATAATTACGAAAAATATCTCAATATGTTACCAATACCTCAATTACTTAAATATCTTCAATGTTTTGTTTTTCGTCCATTTGGTCCACGTTTACAATATTTTGCTTTCGCCTCTTTAAAAACCCCACTAAAACATGCACGGAAGAAAAAAATAGTTTTAGGTTATGTTTCGAGATGAATCCGGTACTTTGCCGATTTGTTTTCCTTTTAGATGTGTCTAATATCCCGGTAACGTATTTTTAGTGACCTAATTTGAAAGAGCTCGAGTGTAGCTGCAATAATTTCAAAATAGTACATGGTGATCCGCTTCACCCCGTTTTACGTTACTGGTTAAAATGTTGCAAGCAGCTCAACTTTTCGTGCATACTGGCATGTCAGTTTCATTTTAGCATCAAATTACGTTTGTGTAAGAAGTGAACAACTAATCTCGCTATGGAATTTTAAAGGGATACAAAAGGTTTCCCTCAACAAGGATCACGTAATACGACTAGAGGTTCGTTTGTTTGTACTGTCCTCCAAGACACAGTATACAGGAATAGTAGTCTTGCTCCTTGTCGACACCTTTGATGTTCGAGAGGATAAGTTGCATGAGTTGATCTTAGCCAGCGTAGGTAACCGAATCATGGGACCTGATTGGATAATGGAAAACTGCGCAACTACACAGGAGTTGAAAATGGGCAATAAACTGTGTCCAGCAGGGTCATGTGACCAAATGTCATTGGAAGGTCTTCTACTCTTTTCAGTAAACATAGAAACAGAAAATGACCTTTGATTTCGAAATGCACTTCAAAAGTAACTACAACCAATAGCTGAAGTGTGTTACGTTTACTAGGACTTGTCACAAGTAATTATTTTTAAGGGAGTTTATACAAATACTTTGTTGGATACTGTTAACCCAGCATTTATTAATGGGTATTTTTATTAGTAGGTACATAAGTATAAAAGTTCGAGGAAAAATATACACAGGTGTGAAAACGTTTGCAAAATAAAATACAGAATCCCTACAACAACTGTTTGGACCTGCCAACTTCAAAACAAATAAAGTGTTTTATGTTTACTGAATCGAGTGTAATTGATATTCTAAAATTATAATTTAAAAAATTACTTTTAACAATTTTTATCTTAAAACTTGATGTAGTACCTACACTACTTATAAACTTAAATAATCAAACAATTGTAAAACGTTTGTCATAATTACATCCATTTTAAACAAACTTCTATTTATTTTGTTTACATTTCATATATCAATATATTACTTTTGAAATTAATAATTGAGACATTAATACTTGCCAGCACAAAAAAATACAAATATGTCAGCTTAAGAACTACCTACCAATCACACTAAAAATAATATTTGTGTGCAACTGTCAAAAAAAGGTCACTTTTTTTGTTTGATTTTGAGTCGTGAAGTAGCACATTTGTTTATAGTAAAATAAAACCTTGACAACGTAAAAAAAGCCCTGACAACGTAAAAAAAAGACTTTTTTTTACCGGCCGACAAAGACTTTTTTTTACGGGTCATGATCTTGAATGAAATTAGCTTTTAATTTTATGTAAAGATTCGATCGAAACTTTAATTTTGGTAATTTTTCACAGTTGCACACAAAATTTTGTATGCCACATGGCCGTGAACTATCTTTTTTTTATTCGAATGATTATTTGGCTCGGCCTTCGCCTCGCCAAATAATATTCATTCTAATAAAAAAAAGTGCTACTTCACGGCCTTGTAACATAAATAACTATTTTTATTTATAACTCTAAAATAGATAATTTAGTTAATATTCAAAATTGATTATGTTCTATTTATGTTTTAACCCTTTTTGATCTTGTTTTTGTTTCTTGTCGCAATTTCTTAGAAAATGGTGTACTTACATAGGTTTCTTTTGATTCGTTTATTTTCCTCTTGGTATTTTTTGAATGGCCTGATCCAGAAGCTTCTCCTTTAAAATCTTCTTTTTTGTTCCCTTCTACAGAAGAAACAGCACTAATATTTTGATTTTCTATATTATTTCTTTCAACTATGGGTGCAAAATTACATTCTGCAGGTTGGTTCAAACTCAAACCTTCCAAAATTACTCCCTGATTGACTAACACTTGAAGTTCTTCTGCAGAAGGCTTAATAACATTACCACAATCAGTACAAAAAGAATGAGTAGATGGTGATTTCGAACGCCAATATTGTAATTCTGTCTTGCACTTGTTTAATTCTTGAAGTAAAGTACTGAATTTACGAGATATTTCCTCATTTTTTTTATCATATTCGTCTAATCGAGCTACATATTCTAGAGTTTGTTTTTGTTGTTCTGCTAACTGCTTTTGCTGCTCAGTAATTTGCTTCTGTTGTTCTGCCGTTTTACGCTTGCAAACACGTAAATCTTGACGTAGTAAGGAAAGCTGACTATTGTAACGTTTCATACCCTGTTTAATTTTTCGAATTCGTTTCCGTAACACCATATTGGATTGAGGTAAGGGTTCAAGTAAATTGGTACTACTATCAAGATTACTGCATGATGGAAGATCAGCTTCTTTAACTTCTTCAGAACTTAATGGTGACGAGTCTACAGCCAGATATTTGCCATTACTTGATGCTAAAACAAGATTGTAAGATAACTGTAAAGATTGTAATATCAATTAAAACATAAAGTAAATTAAAATCATAATTCGCTATTGTAAATATTTCCGTAGTTCACTAATCTACACGCCTAAACTAAAACTTATACAGGGTATCCTAGGACCAGAGATCCTATAGATTGAAGTCGTGTTAATGAAGTACCTACTTAACTTAAAGTCTAAATTGTTTAATAAACGTGAGTCCGAAAATGTTTCCTACAAAACTGTTGAATATAGTGTTGAAATACAGAGTGATCATTTAAATTCAACTCTAGTTATCCATGGAAATTTAGGTCATGCTCGTGATTAATTCGCAAAAAACGAAATTAATTAAAATGCCAAATTTATCAACTGTCACTAGTAAACAATAATTTGATTTTTATTAAAAATGATTTAGCTACACCTACTACAGTCGCAGTCGAGTACAGTTTATAAATATTTTGGACCATTCTGTGGATTTATTCAGAGAAACTATGTAGTTGTGTTTAAGGTTTAACTTTTTGAAATGCAAAAACATTCAACTATGTGTGTGTGTGAATTAATCACAGTCATAACTTAAATTTCCATGGATAACTAGAGCTGAAATTTAAATGATCACTCGGTATAATAGTATATTACATGCGACGTGGAAACAGTTTCATTACAGCGAAGCGATCATATTGAATGACTTCAGACACATAGCGTGGAAGTTATGCAGATCGCGACGCTGGAATGTAATTTCCACGGAGAATAGTCTACTATTTTATTTGCAATCACCAAAACGCTAAAAAAAGAATTATTATACTGGGTGGCGCATTTAAGACGATTCATCCTTAATAACTTGGACACGGATTGTGAAATGTATATGCGGTTTACACCATGTGCCAACAACTACAGGGATGATGGACAAATCCAAAACAAACTCAGGAATCAGACAGGGTGATGCTCTCTCAGCAATCCCAGAGGTATCCTCACTACTTGTAGATTATTTGAATTTCTCCAGTGTCACACTCTCTTCAGTTAAACGTTAAACAGATGTTATTGATGTCACAGAAAATTACAATAACAAAGAAGAGGTGACATGTTTAACAAGTACACTGCACTTTACACAATAATAACATCACGTCACAAAACTTTATTTACACATAACACGATAATAACAAGAACTGTTGAATTACTCAAACTGCAATAATTCCTGTCATGGCAAAGTTTACAGATCTCTAAGGTAACTAATCTGGTAAGCAATTACCAAACAAAAGAAATTAGCATGGAACTTTTGCAGAGTTATTTTTCTGAATACGTTCCTGAATATAAACGAAAGTTATGGCGCTTATCGTTAGCTTTCGCAATGGTCAGTGGTAATACCTGGATTACACTAAGCCCCTCTGATAGGATCTGTAAACTTTGCTAGACATAAACTATACATAGCTTAACTGTTCTTACTGGAAGATGCTGATTAGGTGTGAGCTTGAGTTTTCTGTTTTGGTCTTATACTGTCATTACTTTAACTTCCTTAGGGAACGATAATTTGATTGCGTAGTATGCCGCTAGATAGCAGTTGGTGTGTTACCGCTCACGGCCAACTTCATTAATGACAGCTTACGCTTATTAATGAAGTTGGCCGTGTACCGCTGGTACCGGTTTGCAGGGATGCCGCTAGATGGCAGTAGGTGTAATACCGGTCAAGGCCAACTGTATCAGAACGCGACCCCTCAGAATCCGAAAGGTGTCTTGACCAAAGTACTGGATAGCCCGTTTCTTCCTTGAGCGGCCTCTCTTCCAGATGGGTTGAACTGCTTTGAGAAGATTCAATTTGTAACCCTGGTATGGGGTTAGGACTGAGGTGCGATAAGTTCCGACAGGTACTGTAGGTACCTGTGGGTTGATCACCTCAAACGTTCTTAAAGACCTTTGGGTTATAATAATGTAAGCTCCATCCATCTCTTCTTGGGACGAACTTGGAGGAAGGCCCTTTGGCGGTGCGGCTGAAGGTGTGAGTTGTTACGAGTACCAAATCATTTGGTTGATACTTGGGGCATTTCGGCGATGTTGGTTACCATACTCCTTGCTTTGGGCTTGTTCCTGATGTAGTTTCCTTGAATGACTTGACTTTTGATCGCGCGAGACATCGCCTGTGGTCCGGAGTTGCCTTCCGAATGCCAGGAATGCTGTCGTTTGACCCGTACTTTGGCTGTAGGTCGTGTTCATTGCGAAACGGATGCTGGGTAGTTTCACTGGCCACCTGGAATGGCCGTTTTGTACTAAAATCGGTAGTTGCGGCTTAAGGTCCCAGTTCTTTCGCTCGAGGGGGTTTATTTGCGGTGGGTAGAATGGGATGAGTGGCTGCTTTCTGTGCGTAACTTGCGGTATGATGTCGCTTACAAATTGGGTTCCTCAACTACATCAGAACTGAACAATCTTGTTAGTACATAATAAAATTCTACTTGCCCCAGTAGGAAATTTATGTATTCATAAGTACTTTTGGCCGTAAATTTTAAAGCATGTGCAGTTTCTTTGGATAATCCTTGCCTCTGAGCACTTGCAGAACTGCATTGTATATCATCAATGTAGTGACGTTCAACCATCGCAGTCTTTCATCAGACATCTACCAATGGTGCAATACTACTGTCCAATGAACGAATGCAACGTGAAGTACTAGATACATTATGCACTTGGAAAAAGTGGTACATATTTTCATTGTATGAAATGATGCTATCAACAGTTAAAAATCTGGGATCATTTTCTTTCAAATACTGCAAGGATGATGATGAACAGCAGTAGAAAACACCTGAACAGCTCTTAACACGTTCATCTTCAAAATTAGAAGGATATAAATGCTTTTTTGTTAAAAATCTCACCGGTTCAACCAGTAATCCTTTCTGCACGTCGCGTCGTATAAATATTTTAAGTACGACGAAGAAATAATTCGTTCTGAAGAACACATATCATGGCCCAGAACTTCATTTTGACCATTCTTTAAAACGTGATAAAAATCAAAAGTTAAAAACAACGGAAGATTTTCCAGAAACAGGTGATTGGTATAATTTTGATGAGGTCTATTAGACAGTTTTTTGAAAAGGGTAACGTTGGATGATACAGTAGAGAGTTTTAGAGACTATACGGTAACGCTAACGTCTTTGAAGACGGACGTAGTAATTAACGTAACTACAAATTTGAGGTTTTGGGTACCGTGAAAATTACGCACGTCCGTTACTTTAGATTTTTAAATTGATAACGATCCATTAGATATGTTATAATTTCTATCTGTCATTTTGTGCGTTAATTTGTCCTAATGGAAGATATAGTAGCGTTAGCAGCGCTAGACGATAATTTAATTGAAAATCGCATTTTATATAGTTGAACAAATCAGATTGGAGCTTTCTTAACCTATTGGCCAATAAAAACTTGATTATACGGAAATTATGCAGGTGAGTGATTTCCGAAAATCATGCACCATGCTAATTTCCGGAAATTAGTCATGGTGCTTCATATTTTATTTATACAAGTTTTAATACGAAAAATTTGAGGTATAAAAGAATAAAGTGCAACAATACAATACAATGTAATCCAATAGGAGTATCATCGTTCCAAAGTTTTTTAATTTTCTGATACTCTTCTTCAGTTAGCGAAGCTGAGCTTCGTTTTCGTTTTTCCAAAGAAGCCTGTAATTCCTTTCTCTTCGCATCCCTTGCCTGTCTAGCTTTCAAAAATTTCACATCTTTGAATATATCTAATTTGATTCCATATTCATTATAATAAAATTCTTCTGCTACTGCTTCGCGGTACTGTTCCACATTACCTTTACAACTGCTTCCTTATAATCCGACCCATCTACTTTCTTCATATTATATGCCCAGTCAGTCAATACCAATGCTAGTTGTTCAGGCGATAACTGCTGTGCTATTTCGTACCCCTTGTCAACGCAAAACTCGCTAAATTGCTTCCAAACGGAACTTTTGGGTCGAACAGTATCCTGAGGAATCACTCCCGAAATTACTGCGTCTATTTCTTGCAAAGTTTTATTTGAAAGTCGTACAGAGTCCATTTTCAATTTAAATTCTACTCATAAACCACAAATCACCTCATACACCATTAATAAACTAACATGGCGTCGTTTATTTACTCTGTTGCCAATGGTAGTAAACAATCCCCGCGCTTCCATAGTAACGCGTACTCTGACATTCTAGATATTTTTAAAAACAAGAAGTTTAATTTTAATAGGTAATTAATAAAATGCGATTTTCTAACTGAATCTATTTCGGAAATCAAAACCACCACTTAATAGATTATACCGGGTGGCCGGTCTCAAAGGTGTACATAGGGATTTAACATTGTATTGAACGTTTCTGCTGATTCTTGCTCGCCAATTCAACTTACAGAAATGGTAATGGTATTAATTGAAAGGTAAAATGATTGTGCTTCAAATGGTGCTAATAATAAAATTAAATGTGCTATATACAGGGTGATTTCTAACGTACGGAGGAAACTCAAAGGGCAAGTAGAGGGGACCAAAACATAGTTTTTTTACAATAAACTTTTGATCAAAATGGAATAACAAGAAAGTTACAACAGTTTAAAGTTCTTATAAACTTGAGGACTTTTTTAACGAAATGCGGTAATTACTTACGTTTTGAATTCAACTTTTGTATATTTGTAAGTTAATTAAACAAAATTTAGTAAAAATTTTTATAAGACGAAAGTTATGGCTATTTAAAGTGTTCTTTAAAATATTCAGTTATAGGTGCTCGTTTATTGACAACCGCTGATTTACATAATCTGATCATGTAGGCGAGTCAAAATTACAGGAGCAATTTATCAGATTGTGTGAGAAGTGTTTCTGATAAAAAAGCGAATACAATAAGCTCAGCAGTAGTACTACTCAAAACGTGGGCGTTAAATTATAAGAACTTTAAATTGCTGTAACTTTTTTGTTATTCGATTTTGATCAAAAGTTTATTGTAAAAAATACTATGTTTTGGTCCCCTCTACTTGTCCTTTCAGTTTCGTCCGTAAGTTAGAAATCACCCTGTATATTTTAAAATAACGATTTAAAATTTTACGATTTTTAAATATGTGCCATGATTTTTAAATTTTTTACAGCATTTGTCAAAAATTTGTTAAATTAGTTGTCATTTACAGAAATCCACTAATTTATGTCAACTAATTATCAATTTTTTGACAAATGCTGTAAAATTTGAAAATCATGGCACGTCATATTTAAAAATCGTAAAATTTTAAATCGCTATTTTAAAATAAATATAGCACATTTAATTTTATTATTGGCGCCATTTGAAGCGCAATCATTCTACCTTTCAATTAATACCATTACCATTCCTGTAAGTTGAATTGGCGAGCAGGAATCAGTAGAAACGTTCAATACAATGTTAAATCCCTATGTACACCTTTGAGACCGGCCACCCGGTATATGAAAATGCCACGATGTATTTTAACCACGAAGGCGTAGGGATATAAAATCGACAACATCTGGAAGGTTGAATTTAAATCTACTATGGTCTGTTTTTTAACTAGGAGGAGTGAATGCAAAAGCCAGATTCACACTAGAAATGTCACTAGAAAAGAAAACTTCCGAAGTTTTGACGGTAAATTTGAATTTTTATCATGTTTAAAATTTACAGCTGAAATGAAAACTAATTTAATGTATTTTGCCTGAATTATGTCACTGTCAGCGCCTAGAAAAATAATTATCAAATCACGTCAAACGTCAAAATTTTTACAAATTACTTAGCGGTGTGAAACCGGCCTGGTCGCAGCCAATCACAGGTGTGGATTTTGGCGCGACAAATTTGAATCGCTCCTCCTAGTTAAAAAACAGACCATAACAGTGGATTTGAAAATAATGATCTGCTGCGACTAACTAATGCCCTAGGCCTTCCACCGGATATTAGGGTTGAACATGGTTATTCTGTCACTATTGAGCAATTATGATTTGTATTTATCAATCACGTTTTCATCATGTTTTTACAGATCTAGAAGGACTTTGCATATATTTAAGACGGTTAACATATCCAAATAGACTCAGCGATTTAGAGCCGCTCTTTGGCTTGTCCACTGGGTATTTATCCATTATCGCAAATAATGTAATGCATTCGATTACTAACAATGTAGGTCACGTTTTGGATAATTCAGTCGATTTAGAATGCGGTTATATGCAGAAACAACGGAGCCCCGATTCAAAATTGTTGGGGTTTCATAGATGGGACAGCACGGGCGATATGTAGGCTTTCAATAGACCAAGAGCAATATTTTTCCATCCAGGTACTCTTATTATGCCCATGGGTTAAAGTTGTTGATCTTTTCTTTAATTGTTTAGTTAACTAAATTTAGTACAAGTTAATAAAAATAGGAAGTTTATTTCTCAGCATACGGGACAACTAGATTACTACATCGTTTTAAGAAATGCACTGCAGCCAATCAAAATAATTTTTTTCAGCCTAAACTATGGGAGATACCGAAATCGAACAAGAAACAAAAAATATTTGAAATAAGAATGTCTCTCCGTAAAAAAAATTTGAAAACTATTGGCCGAACTGTTAAAAAAATATGAGGTTTTTTACCTATGGATGATCAACCTTTGACCACTTACGCAACACTCCTGAACACCTTTTTCCAGTAAAGAATCATATCCCAAATTTCATCCTAATCGCTAAAAACAATCTTTTGTTATTTAAAAAAATAGAATTTTTTTGAAGATCTTTGGCGTTCGATAGCGCTTTAACGAAGCAATTTCGGATAGAGGTAAGTTGCGTTAAATCGTCTTATTTTGATCCCCGGAATCTGTGGTTAAGCTATGGCACCATATTTTAGCGACACCCTGTATAGTAGCCAAACAGATTAAGTTCATACTAACCCACCATTCTTCAAGAATATTTAGATTTATAGCGTTTGGTACCTTAAGTAAATTTTCTGCTTTTGTTTAACAAAGATAATTATTTATTGTGCACATTTTATAAATATCATTCATAGTACGGTTCAAGGTGCGTTTGCAATACATGGCAGCCGGCGATTCTATATTTCTGTAGAAAATTGTTTTAAAATAAATATTTAAACTCATAAAATTCCCATAAGAATTAACATCATCTTCTATTCCAAAATTGTCAGTAAAGGAGAATCTAAGAGCTCAATTTGCTCATTCATTAAAGGTAAGTATATTATTTTGTGTGTTTATAAATTTCAAAAGCCTCCAAAATACCTATTTATTTTTGTTATCAGAAAAGTGTAAAAATTTAACTGTATTATTAGATGTCAATGTGTGATTTTGTTCTAATAACTGTTTAGCATAATTTGACTTATGTGCATGTGTACATTTGTAAACAACAGGTTTGTTCCAACACACGTAAAAACCAGTTCGTGTACTGTCAGGAGCATGCGCAATACGAAATTAGCGTTCCAACAAACTCTTGAACACGAATATGAACTGATAGTCGCATGTTCCAACACACCGTGGACTGGTATAGTCTGTCGGTTGAAACAAGTAATGCACGTCATAGATCACATGATTAACCACCAACACCGCCGGTAACATCGAATAAAAAAATTCAAATTTAATTCTTTTACTTTTTTCCAATTTTTTACTTTTTTAATTTAGTAGATAACGGTACGTGGCTAAAAGGCCTATGCATTTTTGTAGATAAATAACAAATCAGCTTTCAGATATTTATATTGTGTAGCACAACCATCGCCACGTTGGTATTATTTCCACCCAGTTTACATATTTGTTGTGGTTGTCAGTGCAGGTTAGTTTCGTTCGTTTATTCCCTTTGTTGTCAATCTTTCCAAGTTTAATTTGATTTTTACTGCTATAAAAAACAGTTCTTTTCAGAACTAATTCGTATCGTATTTTTGTACACGTATACAAAATGCCGAAACCTTTAAGCAGACAGTCAAAACAACTTGTCTATAACATTTTAAACTGTTTAGTTTGTGCATATACACATACAAGGTTGTGATGTCATCAATTTTATTCATGACGTGCATTACTTGTTTCAACCGACAGACTATACGTAAACTCGTTTCGGAACTGTCAAATCGGTCCGTGGATTAAAGCAAGTACCAAAAGTCAAAGACATGCGCATTAAAATTACAAACAAGTATCGACTATTTAAGGTTATGTTCAATGTTGTGATAATTTGTATTTGTTGACTTGTTGTTCTTATACAATTCAAACTACGTTTAACTCATTGCATATTACTAACCACATTTGCTTGATCGATTTAATCTTAAAAGTTCCAACTTTAGCCCTATATTTATTATACAAATCTATTAGCATCTTGGTGTTATTAATATTCCATTTAGCAATATTATCATTATTATTACTATCACTAACTGCGTTTGAAGATGACTGGATTTCTGTATCTAGCATGACAACTTCTGGACCATGCCATCCACCAAACGCCATATTTAAAGTAAAACAGTATTGCAGGCAAAACGCAAAAGTAAAACACTATTATAGCTAGTTATGTTTTCAAATCGCAATTATTATGTTAATAAACGTACAGTTCTTTGTAGATTATGATTCAGAATTCAGAAGGTCATCTTCACAAAACACCTGACTGTCAGCGTATATATTTAATATAAAGGTTAAGTTATCTCTGGTCATCTTAAAACGGTACGATTTTTGGTTAGCGGTACGTTCCAACAACGCACTATTCCGAACTTGTTTCAAACTAATCCATTGTTGGCGCTTGCGTATAAAGTGATTCATGAACTAGTTATGAAACGGTGTGCAAATAGTTTGTTGGAACAAACCTAATGTATATGTTCTTTGTGCCTAGTACTGAAATTTCTAATTGTTTGACCTATACAGGGTGTTTCTAAACTACAGTCATTAATTTCTGAAGGCCATTCTACGTCAGAAAATATGAAAAAAAGTTCCTATGAACATGAGTCCGGAAATGCTTCCTAAAGGAGCTGTGGCCCTATCCAAAATCTTTAGCATTGAAAAGAGAGTAGGTATAAAATATTTTTACTTGTTTTCAAAATGACTATATTTATTTGTATTATTTATAATTTTAGCAATCTGTTTTGAAATATTACCAAAATATGGAATTGATTCGTATTTTAATGTTTTATTAGAGTCATTAACAGAATACTTAAACTTTTTGAATAGCTAATTATAATTTTTCTTTTTAATTAACGTGTCAATAAATGTAGTGTTATAACCATTGCTGTATGCAATTTGTTTTATAATTGAAATTTCTCTATTAAAACTATTTCATCTAAAGGAATTGTTAGAGTTCTGTGTACTAAAGATTGATATGCTGCTAATTTATGTGTATTATGATGACAAGAGTTATGTAGTATGGTAATATCAGTTTGTGTAGATTTCCTAAAAATCCAGTATTCTAGTATGATTTCTGAATTACTTTTTATGTTATCTTCAATTTCTGTGTAAATTTAATTTTTTGATGTAAAGTATTAATAAAAATTAAAAAGTCGTTAATTAATGTATTCGAAAGAACTATCAACACATGCTAAAATACCGTCAACATAACGAAACCAAAATACAATTTTATTTGATAGATTTGATTCAAATATTTGATCTTCTAACTGTTCCATAAACATATTAGCTAATAATGGTGAAATGGAACTACCCATTAGAAACCCATCTTTCTGAAGATAAATTTTATCATTAAAAATAAAATAACTTTGATTAATACAAAATCAAATAATTGAATCAGCTGTATCCTTTTTGCTAATTCAATGTTATTGTTAATTAAAACATTTTCTAATAAAGGAATACAAATATACAGAGTGATGATAAAGTATCGTACAAAAATCATATTTTGGTTATTTAATGTTTTTGCAGAAAATCCTGAGACCCGTCGATTTTTGTTTTAAAATCGCCGTTTAGACATATAATTTTCAACCCCCCACCCCTTAACCTCTAAGTGCTAGCAACCCCAATTTTAAATATTTAAATAGAAAGATACCCTTTGTGATATCTCTTTTGATAGGTCTTTTTATTCTTAATATAACCAAAAAAAGTTTTTCAAAATCGGTTGATAAATAACGGAGATATTTAACAAAATGTAATCAAATGAAAATGTCAATAACGCCGTAAATGGTAGGGCACTTCCTGACCTAAAAGTGTGATTTTGATCGGCTATTATTTCTACGCTGTGGTTTCATAATTTATTTTTACATTGATTACATTTTGTTAAATATCTGTTATTTATCAACCGATTTTGAAAAACTTTTTTTTGTTATATTAAGAATAAAAAGGCCTATCAAAAGAGGTATCACAAAGGGTATCTTTCCATTTAAATTTTTAAAGTTGGGGTTGCTATCACCATTGACTATCACTTAGGGGTTGAGGGGTGGGGGGATTCAAATTACCTGCCTAAATGGCAATTTAATAACAAAAATTGACGGGTCTCAGGATTTGTGCCATTATTTCTACGCTGTGACGTCATAATTTTTTTAAATGTCAACCCCATTTTTTACATTGATTACATTTTGTTAAATATCTCCGTTATTTATCAACCGATTTTGAAAAACTTTTTTTGGTTATATTAAGAATAAAAAGACCTATCAAAAGAGGTATCACAAAGGGTATCTTTCTCTTTAAATTTGTTGGGGTTGCTAGCAGTTAAGGGTTGAGGGGTGGGGGGTTGAAAATTATATGTCTGAATGGCAATTTAAAAACAAAAATCGACTGGTCTCAAGATTTTCCGAAAAAACATTAAATAACCAGAATATGATTTTTGTGCGAGACTTTATCATCACTCTGTATGTAATAAAGGTCAATAAAACATGTGTTTGGAGCGAGATAAAATATTTGAAAATTCCACATAATTTTTCCACTACTTTAAACCATTCACTGCGAGCTTGAGCTACAATTGGAAATTGAAAGAAAGTTTTTCTTGCAGTTCCACAAGCGAAACACTTTTTTACCATTTTGACAAACTAGTGAAACTGAAAACTGTCGAATAAATGTATTGGAATATATAAAATTTAATTCAAAGTTTCCATTTGAGAAATTCATGGTATTTATGGGAATTTTAACTTTTAAATTTCAAAAAGTTGTACCCATTATACCCGTATAGAGGGCGCCATATAAGGGACGGCTCTGTAAAGTGCATGTTTGACGTTTTAATCGAATAGGGCTGTTCTACGCAAATACGACCTTGGAACGAGTGAGAGGAAAGTTCTACCCTAGTGCTTTCTTTTTCTATCGGGGCACCAATATGACGGCAAGAACAGCACTACATTACTAGCTACTATTTAACGTAACTAGATGTAGGTTGGTATGCTATACATAATTAGAGTCCAACAGAACCTCAATTTTTCCCTTGTTTCTGGTGACCCCCTGACGAAAAACTGTCATTTATGCATTTGGCACAAAAATAATTAGTAGTGCAAAAAGCAACCGTGCGTGTTTCCGTTGTTTTTAGTTATTGTTTCCTGTTATTTGTTATTGTATAGCAACTTAAAGCAAATAGTAACTAATAATTTAGTGATATCAGATTGGCATTATTGATAGAGAGAGACAACAGTAGGGTAGAGCATTCCATCTCTTTCCAACTTAAATAGAACAGCCCTATTGGGACGGCCATATGAAAGCGTAAGCTGTCATTAATGAAGTTGGGTGTTTTGTCTGTGGCGCCATCTCTTAGCAATCATTTCTCGGGCCGCCCTCTTAAGAAACATTTTCGAACATTCTTAATTATATTCGTAGGAACTTTGTCCTTTCTAATCACCTAAGACATCATATAAAAATTGGTCGGTTTATCAGTTTCCGTACATGTACCTACTGTACATTTTGTAAAAGCAGCTTTTTCTAGTGGCTTATGACTAGTATTAACATAGGCCATCAGTGGTGGTTGGTGACATTTTCTGTGAGGAGGGCTGAGTACAAAATACAAAACTGATATATTTTATCGTAAGGTCAGGTAATACCCATGCCGTTGCCATAGAAACCAATGCAAAACCCCTGCCTGCTAATATACGCTAGTCTCTGAAATTTGGGCGGTGTTGTAGGCCCTTGTTCAGTGAAATCAATATAAGTATTTGCTGTGTTTAGTGCTTTTAATGGAATAATGCCAATGTATTATAATCTCAGTATACAACAAAAGGTTCATTATTGTGTAAAATTTGTTCACTTATTAATTATACAGGGTGTCTCTTAAATCTCAATATGTTGCAACAGTGCATTGTATCTATGAGGTTATTACCTAGGAAACTTGTTCATACTGCCTTATTAAAACACCAAACGTTTAAAACAAAGTCCGTGCAAGCATGCGCAATGTTGTCAAATTTAAAATTTTTAAAATGCGAATAACTCGGAAACTAAATACATTAGGACAAAATCGCCTATACTTTTTCAACTCAGTTTTAAGATGAGAATCGCGTAGTGCTCTCCGTGTCTGCCATTTAAGAAACACCCTGTATTATGGGAAATCAAATCACTTTTGAAAACTTCAAAGCTAATTGAATTTTTGGATACAACTTTATTTGGGCGTTGTATGTAACGTGTAAATAGTCCTTATCGATATTATGTTGGCATCAGAAGTTCTTCGGGGTGAAAGGTCATGAAAATAGGTTTTTCGCCAATACCTCATTTTCTATTGGTCGTATGATAATTTAGGTTATTATAAAAGTCGTAAACTAAACGGTTCTATTTATTTTTCACGTAGGAGTAACCGCTCTCACATTATACGACTGACAAAACAGCAACTGTATGAAGTAGAATAATCCATGCATTCATTTCCCCACCACCGTGGAAGTAAAATGCAGGGTACCTTTTTTGTACGTGATTTTGCCAGTAGGCCTAATTCTTGTTTTATAAAAATAATAATAATAATTGACTTTATTTGGTAAATAGTAATTTGTGCAATATTATTATTACTAGCAGGGTACCCGCAGCATATGCTGCATTTGCAGTATAGGTAGGTAATAAGAATAAAGAGCAAATTTGCACTCATGTTTAATTTAGCAAGAGTGGTTTAATTACAGTATGAATTACTTACTTCGCAAGGAATGCGTAGGTAATTGTAATTACTTGTTGTTGCTTGTAATAAATTGTAATGGAAATATCACATTAATTTGGTCATTGGTATTTTTTGCGAGGGTAACGGCTAATAATCTATAGTAATAAATTAATTGCATCTCTAAGTAGGTTCGCAGCAAAGCGATTCTAATTTTAAACAATTTTTGTACACAATTAGTATTTACAGTGCATTTCTTTTAAATGTAAAGGTGCAGTGTGAGACCTATATGAAGTCTTTTTATTTAACTCTTTTTAATTGATCTCAAAAATTCAGTATTATAATGTATTATTATTATACCAAGGTAGGTATACCTAATTACCTACCTACGTAATGCAATTTAGATATTAAAAATGTCGGCAACTCTTTCATTTTGGTTCATCTACCCTCCAGCTACCTGCAGGATCATAAATCATTAACTCCTGTTTGTTATTTCTAAAAATTTTACATTTTGTCTATACTACTTATTTCCTGCTGTACAAACATCCCTCTTGCAGGTGTATACGATCCCATTGACAAATTTTGAACTTTCATCATTTCTTATTCAACCTAACTGTGGTTTGTAAAAAATTTGTTAGCAGTTTTTTTTTAATTTTTATAATTGGTGTAGCTATTTTCTTTTTAACTGAATAGTTCTGTTGTATTCGTTACGTTAATAGAGTTAGTGAAGGTATTTTGATAAGACCATGGTAAGTAAAGAAAAACATTTTAATTTTTGTTGTATACAGGGTGTGTAAACATGATGATGCAAGCTTCAGATAAAATTATTCCTTGTACAAAAATAAGGCAAAAAGTTTATTGCAAAAAAGTTCGCAGGCGCATGGCTACCCCTCGCCATAACAATTTAAGAAATATATATTTGGCAACCTCGTAGCCACCCACTATGATAAGTTGACGACTGATGACCACAATAATATTTATTATCTGTCATTGCATCAAGGCACTCTGAAAGACGCTAAAGCTAACACTATTACATTGCAATATTGCCAAATCTATTTTCTACGCATATAGAAAAATTAAATGATTTGAAATAATAAAAATTATAAATTTATTTTTACTTTTAAACGATCGATGGTAATAAATTTTAGTTATTATCACTGAATGTACGCATCAAATAACTTGATTTTGAAATAGCAGCTTTCTTTACTGTTACAAATTTTGAGCTTTGGGCTTCGTGTAAGTTCAGGAAGCCTTGGCCAGTTGTTTTGCAATAAGCTTTTTGCCTTATTTTTGTTTAAGGAATAACGTTACCTAAAGTTTGCACCACCATTTTTACATACTCTGTATAAGTAGATTTTGCCTGATCCTTCTGGTCCGTCAAGAAAGACACATCTTGGTGGCAGTTGTTGTAATAAATTCATTATTTCATCACATGCAGTTTTTTGGACTGGATTTAAAGTCAGGTACATTCTTTCTCCTTCAGCTTGATGATTTTTAGCAGTACCATTTACTAATGCAGAAAGTGGTGATTGCATTTGTGGAGGGGGTATAAAATTCAGCAATTTTCTTCATCGACTCCTCGATAGTATAATATGCAGCTGCTTCTGCCTCTTCTGTAGGCATATATCTACTGACTATCTTCAGAAAAAGCAGTTTTAAATTCTTGCCACAATTGCAAAGGGTAGGGCACAACACAAAATACAATCAATGTCATAAATACATTTCGTAACTGCTATGGAAGTTGAAAATGGGCAACTTCTGTTAAACATCTTGTATACTCTTCATCATCAAACAGTAAACCTGCTTCTTGAGCAGCTTCCATAAAGCTATTGCAAATACGCCCATTTACGGTTTCTATATCATTTAAATGATTCAACTTCTTTTACGTGTAATAGTAACAACCGCAAATGATATCTTTCTACATCATGTGACCCAACCGTATACATTCGACCAATTTCACTGGTAGATCGTTTACGCGTAGTCCTCATGGTGGTAATTTGTTAAAAAAAAGTGCTCGACAGTAATAATTACGGGAGTCGATCGTCTCATCTTGATGGATTTCCCTACACAATTTATTTAATTTGAACCACGCTATTAGAGTTGTTTTTTGAATTTGCTCGTTCAATAGCCGCTCTTTCTTCACCTTCAACAAAAAGCACAGTTTGAAGATGAAGGAGATGTACTGCAAGTCTATAAATAGTGTGTGACCGCTCTTACATTTCAAACCCAAACCTAGATGCACTTACTTGAACATTGGCAGGCTCCGAAATTGCAGCATTAGGGAATTGAGAGTGGGAGTAACTGATAAAAAACATGAAATAAATTGTAAGCACCTACTTGTAGTATAATAATGCACATCAGCACTACCATTTTATACACTTTCAGCTTGCGCTTTAAATAGTCACCGAATGTTGAACGATTTGTTGCACTGAATTGCCCGAAGTATAAGTCACCTCGGGGTACCACTTTGTCCTTTTGTTCAGTTTGTGATAATTAAAATACAGTTTATTTACAATATATTTTTATGACATATGGCATGTTTGACATCGACTGATCTTTAGGTCGTGATTAATATAAACACCCTACAATCTGAAACTGTGTTCAGACGAACCTGTGTTAATAGGTGGCAAATTAATATAGGGTAATTCTCGGTACTTTTCTAAGTGTGGACGCATGCAATTCATGTTGTGCTTTATATAATAAGTATGATTATTAATAATATAATTAATTATTATTATTATTATAATTAATAGATATAAACGTATGGGACTTCGTCTAAATAGTCTTCTATCGTTGGCAGTTGTTCTTTTATATCTCCTTCAATATGTGATTCACCATCACTTAATTTTTTTATTATGTAATGAACACACTAACAAAATGTCAGTTTGTATGTACCATTTGCATTCTACTTTGAAAGTGGTGGGGAAATGGATATATTGCTAGAATATTGAACTTACTTCATGTGGTGGCTGCTTTGTCAGTCATATAACACAAGAGCGGTTACTTCTACGCAAAAGATACATATAGAACCTTTTCTATAGGGCATAGTTTAATTTACAACTTTCATAATAACCTAAATTATCGTATGACCAATAGGAAGGGAGATATTGGCAAAAAAACGATTTTCATCTAACACGATATCGATGGAAACTTTTTACATGATGCTTACAACGTCTAAATAAAAGTGTATGCAAAAATTCAACTGACTTCGAATTTTTCCAAAGTAAACCCGATTACCAACATCTAATCTTACTGGTCTATTATTTTAGTGTTTTTAATTAATTGCCTACTGAGCTGTACCCACAAACTTATATTTAAAAATGCACTGCTATTTGTTTGGCCTCATCGCTAAGAAAATAACTCCACCATGCAACGTTACTATATTTCTACAGGTTGTCTCAGTTTATAGCTTCTGGGTGAAGTAGCTTGCAGGTGGAAGGCAGGAAAACGTTATTAGAAAGCTCTCTCATCTCTTACTAACCGCTAAGTCTCTGTCGTACGTAAATGAGCGGTTTTTCTAGGACACTAGGTTTTTCGTGCATGTACAGTGTCCTAGATTTTTCAATGTAGTCACTGGGAAGCCTAAACTAGGCGGACCAATCAGTGATGGGCAAGGAAGGGCAACCACTTTATACGGAATATTACCTTCTACAGTTCGTGTGCACCATATTCTAATAACATATTTGATGTAAGTTCGAATATGCCAGATTCAAGTGTGGTTAAGCAAAAACTTTAGCAACTTCATTTAGTGGTTCCTTGGTTTTGTAGCAATGACAAAAGCATCAACCTCTATATTTACAACATTCTTTTGGGTTACGTTTGAGGAGTTTAGTTTATTTTTACTTGTATATCTTAAAATTATAAGATTCCAGTAAATATTATGAAAATTAACTTGATTCGACTTAATTTTATTTTGAATTTCCCGCTACAGAAAAGTGCACATCATGACAACCCCTAGGGAAGAGTCATTTTTTTAACGAGGGCCGATTTTACAATACTGGTATAAACCTGGAACAAACTATTCCTCCGACAACTGCCATGTTTACAATTGTTACAAAAATTGTAACCCTGGTAATTGTCCGAGAAATAGCTTATTCCAGGTTTATACCAGTATTGTAAAATCGGCCCTAATAGGAGTCCATTTTAAATATAAGTTTGTGCCTGTAATAACTCAGCAACTACCGACATATCGTTTAACAAAGAGTACAAATTACTTACATGAAAATGTACCTGTGAAATCCAGAAAATCCGTTCCAAAGTATGCAATTTCAGGTAAATCTGGCTCAATTCTTTCTTTAAAATATTCCATAGCCATTGTGGATAAATCAAACAATTCATCAGTAACTTTATATGGACGGGCAAGATTGGGCGTTACTTTTATATAGTATAAAATATTGTAGACTTCATCAAGTATTTCACCTGGAAAAAAGCAGCAATGTTTTCGTTCAATATGTTTTCCAAATGACATTTGCAGAAGCGTTAGCCTCATGTGCAGAGTTTCAATTATATCACTTTCACAAGCTAAATGATGGTTTCTACGTGCCGATTCTCTTCTAGGCATTTTACTTTTAATACATTGAAATCTTTGTAGCATTTGCGATTGTAAACGCTGAAATGTCGTGTTAAGAACATGACCACAAACACGATCCATACTGCGACACACCTGGAATACACCCATATATACAATACAATAGTTTTACCACTACTTACTTACAAGACGTAAGCAACAAACGTTTTTAAAGGTTAAGTAACTTAATATCTTTTCGATAATTTCTTCAGGTAAATTAAGTAGCGATGTTTGTAATGAAACTACTAAACGGTTACTAGAACTTGCACCACCAGTTGTATTATAGATATGTGATGGGTTATTACGAGTAGATCGTGGGTGCCCTGCAGTAATTGCCTGTCCTGATCCATCACTAGAACTATTACTTGCTGTGGACATCAAACGTGTTGACACCATTTTTATACTGTTCTTTTCTTAATACAGCTGTAGTTCGTGATAATCTACACAAGAATATTAAAGATTAACATATTAGGCGACTGGAAAATACTTGGTAGGAACTATAAATAAACCAAGCAAACAGTATTGTTCTACCACTACTTTTATAGTCTATTTAGCTATTCAATAAAAAAAATGCGTACCTATTTACCTACGTTTAGAGGAAAATAAATAATTTACTTCAAATACAACCACAATTTCTCATGAAACTAAATTATGTCAGACAGGAATATCTTCCCATACTACAAAAATCAACAAACAATCAAACACAGAACGGAAACATTGCAGGCAGAAAGGCAAAGCGATACGGACGATACGCCATTACCGCCAGTGGCAGCGTTGTCTGTCGTTTGCTATGGTTGTTTGTACGAAAATCGAATAAGTGTTGTTTGTTATACGAGGCGATCGATAATATTTTCTTTGAAGGAAGAAATATAAGAAAGGCAATTCGACTACAATAACTATTTTTCAAAAATTTTAAGGCACTAATTTAGGTAGCAGGTAGGTACTACCTACTGTTAGCATTCTCCATTCGCTTTCATTATTCCTTCTGAAGCAAAAAAAAGTGGAGGTGCAAACCTCCCCTGGACTTTCCCATACTAAAAATAAACATTTCGTTTTTGGTATTCAACAGTAGGTATAGTTCGCGAGGCAGACCCAGGAAATCATTCGAATGCGTAGCGAGAGAAACGAGACTATACGGGTTTCATATGTAGATACAAAAGAGCGACACGCATCTGTAGTAATAAACTAATAAATAATAATAAACCGGGACTCTGAAAGAAATCCGGGCTGAGATTACTGGCGAAGCCGGGCGATCGCTACCGACCGCGACGCGACCGACGATCCGTTTCTATCAGAATTCAGGCTAAATCTTACACAACGCGGTTAAAATTAACGAATTCCTTATCAACCGTACATTTTAGATAAATGAACACCTTATACAATGTGATAGACAATTAAATTTTGCATTCAATTATATCATAATATATAGGGTGTTTCATTTAAAATAACAAAGTTGGTTATTGTACTGTGGAAAGAAAACGCCCTGTATACGTGATATACATTCAGGAAAATGCAAAACTATATACTGAACCACTATTATATTCAAACTTTTTTCATATTTTGATTAATAAAGGCGCTATAGGAGCATCAATTCCCGATTTTCAAAACCTCGTAGAGGGCGCCACAGTGAAATTCTGGCATTCATCATAAAACGAAAATGTAGCTAATACCAAGCTTAATAAGTATAGAAAATTTAAACAAAATCCTGTGGCCAGTTTCTTTGTAATAATTTTTCAAAAATTTCAATATATTTGGAAGAGCGCCGTTGCGACTGTTTTTGGATTTACTAAATAAACTTTTTTCATGGTATAGTACCGCCAAAGAGCTTTCAAACAAGTTGTTGCGGAACCTGATCAGATAACTGGTTTTTGAGTTATGGGGCGTTAAAGTCAAAATTTTGATGTTGAAGTTAGAGAGTCCGGCAAACAACTGATTCCCTTGAATTATGGTCTTCTTTCATATTCCCTAGTACTCAGATTTTTAAAATTCCGCTTCTGAAAAAAATGCTACCAAAAAAACATGTCTAACTTCCGCTTCCGGTTTCAGATTTTTTTGAAAAGCTCATTTTGTCGATGAATTTTCCATATACCCCTTCATTTCAAATTTCATCAAAATCGGTTCACTAGTTTTTGCGTTAGAGGCGTTACATACATACCCATGTTAGAATAATATTATTTTTTAGGCGACTACGATAAAAACAGCTGTTTTACGTATCTTTTGACAGTCGTAAAGTGTCAATTTGTAGTAGGCATTTGTCAATTTCTATTTTGCGGCCGCAAATGGTTTTTTTCGGCCGCAAATGGGTTTTTTCGGCCGCTTTTACTTTTTCGGCCGCTGATTTATAATTTTTTAGTCGACTACGATAAAAACAGCTATGACGTTTCAGAATGGTCACGTGTCCAAATTTCATTGGAATATTTAGATAAAAATTTAAATTAGTTAATAAAATTTGTAATATTCGCCTAAAAAGTGTTGTTTTGCACCTCTGCCAAAAAGTGCTTTTTCGTCCTTCCCTTCGTCGCGGCCGAAAAAGATTAACTTTTTGGCCATGATACAAAAATAACTATACTCATGCGCAGGTTAGCGCGTTGGACATGCGCGAGCAGTCATTAAGGCAGTTGAACGGAGATTGTCGTGGAGTAAGGTTGATTAATGTATATGTATGTGTTTGTTCTGTTTAATAGCAATATTTGTAAAAGCTTAAATAAAATACCCTTGTATTTTTAACTTTGATCGATTTATTTAAAATCGAAACATTCTCAGAAGTGGGATTTGATCATCCGCGTGTTTCGGAAAAGTTAGTAAAACGTGGTAAATATGGCGTCTAAAGAAATGGCGGAGGACAGGTTTGAACGGTTCCAAAGGGAACTACAGCAGAGCGAGCAACAGAACCTGCTGCAAGCGCCTCTGGTGGTGATAGACGACATACATGGTGAAGCAGACAGGAATCTGCAATTTTGTGGGAGCATCGATAACTGCGCAGATGACCAAACGCGGCAAAAACCAAAATAACCAAACAACAACAAGAAATGGCGGCATTGGACCGCAAACAGGGAAGGTCGATCCGATTGCAATGATGATGTTGTTCATGGAAGAAAATAGAGCGGAGAGGATACGACAAGAAGAAAAAGACAAAAGGCGAGACGAGCTCTTCTCCAGTCTTGTGACACAATTAGCGAACCAAACAGTAGGAGGCGTAGTAGAAACAAGCAGGAGTACAACAGCTGTAGGAGAATCATACCACATCATGCCCGACCTATCGAGAAACATAAAAGTTTGTAACGGAGAATCCAAAAGCGAGGCGCGCGAATGGATTGCAAACTTAAGGGGGATGCAAAAGCTGCATCGTTGGCCGGAGCCTTTTGCATTGGAGACGGCGAGATCACATCTAGCAGGTGGTGCCAGACATTGGTATCAAACCTTTAGGAGAGACCTGAGTACATTTCAAGAGTTCGAACGCAATTTTGAAGAAGTGTTTGCAGGCGAAGAGGAGTTTACCGTCAGATTTAATCGGATGGTAGAACGGGTGCAAACAAAAGGAGAATCCCTGAATTCTTACTTTCATGAGAAGCTGAGGTTTTGCACAGACATCGGAATAAATTTTACAGAAAGCAAAAGGCGAATATTGGCGTGATTATGGGACCAGGGGCTGTGCAACTCAGTGATGGCAAACCCCAGGGGAACGCGGTGGAACTCCTGCGGGATCTGCAAGAATTTGAAAACCTAAACAATGAGCGTGCGGCGCGCATAAGGCCGAAAAGGAAATGGAATACAGTGCAGGATAGGGAGAAGGTGAAACCTGCAGAAAGGAATACGGTTGCAAGCGATACGACTACTGTGGCTACTCTGAGACCGGCAGCCCCAAGACTCTCAAGTAGATGCTACAATTGCGGAGATCCCAACCACATGAGTTGGCAATGTAACATACCGAGGGGTTTGATTTGCTACACGTGTAACAAGACTTCACACATTAGCAGGGATTGCCCTGAACGAAGGGTAGAAACGGAGAAGCCCGCAGAGACGACTGACAGGGCAAATCGACCAAGGATAAATTTAGTAGTGGAGACGGGGAGGGATTGTCGCCCCTAACGAAGACGGCAAAGTTCTTTAAGAAAATAAAAATAAATGGAGAAGATCCGATAACTTGTTTTGTTGACATGGGTGCGACCGTAAGCATCCTCACAGAGGAAGTTGTGTATAAATACAAGTTACAAGTGGAACCTGGGGAATTTAAGCTTAAAGGTTATGGAGGTGGCTCAGTGTTGACTACAGGAATTGTTGAAGCGCGTGTAACGGTGGACGACATCGACATGAATGGGGTGAAATTATACGTGGTACCAACGCAAACGCAAGATTTTCCGATCTTATTAGGGCAGAACTTTACCGAGCACCCGGAAGTGGTTTACGTGAAGATAGGTGAAACGTTACATTTTGGATTACGCGAACAAGAACCCTTTAAGGAATTGTGCTTGATAGACGTGGGTGAGAAACCTCTACGGAGGATAGTTGCAGTGGAGGACGCGAATTTACAACCGCGAAGCGTTAACCTAGTGGAAGTGACTCACGGTGAAGTAAGATTTCTGACACCTGTAGTGAACGCGAACGACGCCGAGATCCAGATAAAGTCCGGAACGTGCATCAGTCGGATTGCACGAAACGCCAGTGAATTGGGTGCAGATACCCCGGACGACGGCGACGGTGTGGCAGCGAACATGAGTAGCTTGATAACTTTCGACTTATTAAATACGGACAAAAACATTTCGGAGTTTTATTCCAACAAATTGTTGAACCTGGTGAACGAGTTTAGGGAGTGTTTTGCGTTCAACTTAGCAGAACTAGGGTGTACGGATTTGTTAAGGATGGACATAGTCGACAGCGGCGTGCCAGTAAGGAGCAGACCGTACAAGGTCACGGCAAAAGACAGGCATACAATTGCGGGTATAGTGCGAGATTGGAAATAGCACGGTATTGCCACGGAAACGACGTCGCCATATGCGTCGCCAGTATTATTAGTAGCGAAAAAACAGGAGAACCGAGGCTTGTGGTGGATTTTCGGAAACTGAACCTGCAGACGGTGAAAGACCATTACCCTTTACCCAATTTAGACGACCAATTTGAGCATTTGGCGGGTTGCAAAATCTTTACGACACTAGATTTGGCACACGCATTCTTTCAAGTGCCATTGACGGAGGAAGCAAAGCCAAAAACCGCATTTATCACACCAGATGAAACTGGACAGTTTGAACGAATCTGTTTTGGATTTACCAATTGCCCTAGTTTTTTTGCGCGATTAATGGCGAAAGTTTTGGGGCCGTTACGAAGCAAAGTGGCAATGGCGTTCCTAGATGATGTGCTAGAGCCGGCGACGGATTGGGACGATATGTTGCGTAGATTGAAATTAGTTTTTGAAGCATTTCGCGAAGCGAATTTAACTATGAAACTGAGGAAGTGTTTTTTTGGCGTGCGGAGTGTAGAGTATCTGGGTTTTAAATTATCGGCAGATGGTATAAGCCCATGCGAAAGTAAAGTGGATGTAATTAAAAACTTTCCAATTCCAAGAAACGTCCATGAAGTGAAGCGTTTCCAAGGACTGACTTCTTTTTTCAGAAGGTTTGTGGGAAATTATGCAAGGATTATGAGGCCAATGAGTGACCTAACAAGAAAAGAAACGCCGTTCCGGTGGGCGGAGTAGCAGAGCATGGCTTTTGAGGAGATAAAAAGTCTACTGACAACAGAACCAGTGTTACCACTGTACAATCCGAAGGCGTATAGCGAGCTCCACACAGACGCGTCTTCAAGGGGAATGGCCGGGATGCTTTTACAGGAAGGTGTGGATAAGAAGATGCACCTGGTTTACGCAGTATCAAAAAAGCAACGGAAACGGAGGCCAATTACCACAGCAGTAAACTAGAGCTCATGGCAATCGTTTGGAGTGCGGATGGAGTTACCTGTTACAGGAGTTCGAATTTGAGGTAAAATATCGAAAGGGGACCGAGATGAGTCACATCGATGCTCTCAGCAGGGCACCAGTTGGGGAAGCCAGCGACACCATGGAGGAAATCTACGACATGAGGCTCGGAGTGTAGGTACAGCATCATGGAAGAAGATGAGTGGATTTTGTTAATCCAAAGCGGCGATCCCAAACTCAGTGAAATAATCAGGTTATTAAAGAAAACTAAAGAAGATCGAACGAAAGGGGAGAACGATCAAGTGAAAAACTACCGATTGGCGTATGGCAGGTTAAGGCGCGAAATTCGATTCGGTGGTGAAATACGGGGCTTATTCGTGATTCTGAACTCTATGAGGAAAAGCACGGTCATAAAGTTTCATGATCAGATGGGACACTTCGGAGTGGATAGAACGGTTGAACTGATTTTGCGAAACTACTGGTTTCCGGGAGTGCGACACTACGTAAAAAGACATTTAAGATCGTGTGTGGAGTGTTTGTTAATAAAAAACCCAGGTGGGAGACAACCGGGAAAATTACACCATATACCTATGGCGGAAAGACCCTTTCAGAGAGTGCACGCAGACCATCTGGGGCCTTTTATAAAAAGTTCAAAGGGTAATACCCACATTTTAGCATTTATAGACAGTTTTACACGATTCATAAAACTTTACGCGGTGAGGAATACGAAGAGTAGTGTTTCGGTAAGATGCTTACGCGACTACTCGGCAGACTACGGGTTACCGACGGTGATGGTGACGGACAGAGGTTCCGCGTTCACGGGAGAACCATTCTAAAATTACTGTGAAGAAAACGGGATTAGGCACATTCTAAATAGCTCTAGGCACCCAATAGCAAATGGAATAATAGAACGCCCTAACCGAGTCATAACCCCGGTTATATTAAGTAAAATGAAAAGTGAAAAAGGGTGGGACCGCGACCTAAAAGAAGTCCAGCGAGACATGAATAACGTGGTGAACAAAACAACAAATCGAACTCCATTTGAGGCATTATATGGATTCAATCCAAATTTCAATGATGGCTTGCTACGGGAAATGGCTGGAAACAAAAAAAAGTACGACGACCCTGCAGAAATACGTACGGAAATTTTGAGGAATGTAGAAACGGGGCAAGCAAAATACAAGCAGAGGTACGATCGAGGGAGATATCAGCATGAAGGATTTAACGTGGGAGACGTCGTGTATGTAAGAGCACCCCCCGCAGCAACTGGCGAACCACTGAAAACCAAAAGAAAGTACAAAGGACCGTTTGTAGTGCTGAAGGATGTAGGAAAAGACGCCTACAGAGTTACTACCATAGAAGGAAGTGGAGGAAGGAACTACACAACGAACGTCCACGTATCCTTAATGAAAATTTATAAGAACCCCGAGGAAGAGAGTGAGGAAGATGGTGAAAAAGACGAAGAGAGTGACAATCAAAATTCCCAAGTTGGCGCTACTGGAGAGGTAAACACAGCTGGGATACCAGGGACCTTACGAAACTGCAGCGACAGCAGCCCCACTGCGGAAGTCAGTCAAGGACAAGCGCTGGAGGGTCAACGACCACAACGGAAAACTCGCAGACCTGCACGTTTTAAAGATTTTGAATAGCTGTGAAGTGAAGTGTGCGAATCAGTTCGCGGACTACAAGTTTAAATTTAAGGTTGTTTTAGTTAGTTTAGCATTAGTTTGATTTGAGTTGTAATTGTAAGGCGAAATCGCTTTGTCAGGAGCCAAAGAAAGTTCAGGATGCCCGAGTGTTAGAATAATATTATTTACTCATGCGCAGGCTCGCGCGTTGGATATGCGCGAGCAGTCATTAAGGCAGTTGAACGGAGATTGTCGTGGAGTAAGGTTGATTAATGTATATGTATGTGTTTGTTCTGTTTAATAGCAATATTTGTAAAAGCTTAAATAAAATACCCTTGTATTTTTTAACTTTAGTCGATTTATTTAAAATCGATAACACCCACGCACCCACCCACAGACAGACATTTTTTCTAGACCACTTTTTTGGGGTCCTGGAGGTCCAAAACACGTATTTCCGCGAAAATCTCGACTTCGAAAATTTTCATGATATCAATACTTTCCATACAGGCTGAACGCAGATTTGTAGGTAGCGCCCGCATCGGCGAGACAGCGCAATTGTTGTGTATAAACAACTGTTGTTTACATTTAACTGTGTGTGTTACAATTCGGGGTTATTTATTTCTATATCTATTAAATAAACAATGAACAACAATGTATTCGAAGCAGCGACTATCGTGTACTTATGTTGTGTCCCAGGATATCACAATTCGTATGTGAAGACGGAGAAGAATATTAAATTTTACAGTTTTCCTGGCGGGTCCTAGGAAGTAGAAAAACGCAAACAATGGATACAGAATGTGAGACGATTGTATGTATTTCTTCAGGTGTAATTTGATAGAAACAGTAATAATATTTTAATATTTAGGAATACCTACTGATAATTCTCCCTGGGAGCCCACATCTTATTTTAAAAATTTGTAGTTTACACTTCGTTGATAACAAGAAATCTAATCGCCCTTCAACCCCTTCTTTTAATTCCACCATATTTCCAAAGATAAGTAAAATTCTTTACTTTATAAAATACATGTTGATGAATAATTTGTTTATAGGAGTACCTACCACAATCAAGGAAGATCGTGTTTGCAGAAGGAAAATAATTCTGTTGCAGTTTTGTAGGAACAACTATGCAACATTCAACTGCAGAAACTTCCACTCAAGTAAATTTTGGTTATCTTTCTGCAGAAGAAGTTGTAAACACGTGTGCAATAGCTAGTGTACGAATACATGAAGAGAGAAGTATCCAAAGACTTAAGATCCCTAATATTTTGAAAAATGTAGGTACCAATTGGCTTGTTACCTCTTCTTGATGATATAATATTATGTGTTGTGTTTTGACCAATTTACAAGCACCTATTATTAAGGAAGATGATCAATGCCCAGCCAGATTACGAACATGAAGTCTGAGCCACGAGCCGTAAGCGAGATGCCTTAAACTTCACGCTCTTGTGAAATATCCAATTTTCAGCAGTACAATATATACTAAAGATCACATAATTTGTGTATCATATTCTCAAAATAAACGTTTTTCAACTTAAATAACGATTTTTTACAATATTAATAATTAAATTCCACATGTATAACTTTGTATGTTTCATCATAGGAGCAAAATATAATGAAATCGCATTGTTTCAAATTTAAAACTATCATTCCTAACTTGAACTTTAGCGTACTAAGCATGTCTTTGGTTTAGATGTACAGGGTGGCCCAAATTGGTTGTCCGTATAGGGTATCTCAGTAACTATTGTCGTAAGAAGAAAACTGAGGGTACATTCTCGAGCTCATTTTTGGAGACAAATTTAATGGCGCAAACGAAATTTTGCTATCGTTTCTCATTTTCAAGGAAAACGCGATTTTCCGAAATTTCCCTATTCTTATTATGTTGAATAACTGTTTTGTTTTATTATCTATCTGAAAACTATAAAAACATCCTGCAGGCACTTTTTTTAGGAGAATTCAGTGGCGTACTCGATTTTTTAACTAGGGTTCAAATTTCGTAGATATTAAATATAGTTGTGTTTTTTTAAATGGAAACCATAGTTGGCTATGCCCCTATCAAAACAAGTGTTTTTTTCTGATTTCAAAAATATATACTTTTATGGGTATATTTTCAATAATTTTTCAGTAAAATTGGAATTTACGGCCGTTTCTTATATTTATTCAATATTACCTTAAAAATCTAGTAGGTGACTATTTATTTAATATTGTAAAAAATTAAAAAACAACATAATTATCTTAGGTGTTCAAATTGTCTTCCATTTGCTTGTATGCACATCTCACATCTCCTTCTAACACTACTTCTAGCATTTGAAATATGAATATTAGTGACACTTGCTATCGCATTTTCAAAATTTTATCTCAGTTCTGCAATGTACGTATTTCTTTTTTTAAATGTTTTGTCCTTTACATATCCCCACAAAAAAAGTCAAGGGGGGTCAAATCTGGAGACCTTGGCGGCCATCTTATTGGTCCATAAGTCATTATAGAATTTTCTCCGAAATTGTTAATAATAAAATTTCGGGCTATTCTAGAATTATGAGCAGGTGCCCCATCTTATTGAAATAATAGTTCTCTTCGTTCATTTAATGGTATATTATCCTTTATATTTTCCAAATTATGCTCTAAAATTTCCACATATTTTTCTGCATTTAAATTTTCCATGTAGATCTGATAAATAATTTGATTACCAAATAAGGCACAGAATACATTAAAGTCGTATCGTCCTTGTACCACTCTTTGGTCTAAAATCTGATGTGGATTTTCATTGGTCCACCAGTGTTGGTTGTGTCTATTGAGAATTCCATCACTTGTAATTCGAGCCTCATCAGTTCATATATTACGCCTAGAGAAGTTGTCATGGATGCGCACGTTGACTAGATACCAATTGGAAAACACCAACCTCCTTTGATAATCTTCTACTAACAACCGTTGAACTTTTCGAGTTTTACGGGGCCTGAATTTGTGCTTTTTCAATACGCGTAATGCATTACTTCGAGGAACGCCAATTTTATTTTCAATTTGTCGACTTGAAATATTGGGATCAACAGTTACACTACCGATGATATTAATGGTGTTTATTTCATGATCTTTGTTGTAGCTCTTAGGACGTGGTTTATTAAAAGATCCATAGTTCGTAAGATTGTCTTCAAGTCTTTTGAAAAGTTTACCATTAGGTTGTCGCCTTTCAGGGTATTTACCAAAATATATTTCAGATGCTACTGCAGAATGTTTATTAGCTTCTAAATAACATTCAATCATGTTATATTTTTCGTAGTTTTCATATTGCACTTTGAATATAAACCGATTAAAAATAATTAGACACTATTAATTAATAGATTCAATAGCACTGTTCGCCAGCCAGAAAACTGTGGCGCATGCGCGAAATATATTGCTGGTTTCGTACAAAGATATCGTCGTCTGATTCATTACGTTTAACGGAGTTTAACCATTTTTAACTGTTGTTAATAATTATATACGGTTGTTAACAGAATATGAATGTAAATAAAGATGGGACAGTGTTACTCCGCATGTTCCGTTTTTAGGTAGTTGTACGAACTATTTGATTAGCGCGCTGCTTGCGATATGCGACGCATGCGCATAAACACTAGCGAACAGTACTATAGCATAACCATAGGCTACCATAAGCACGTATAACATTACTTAGTAAACAAACAAATAGACAGCTACCTACTAGATTTTTAAGGAAATATTGTGAATAAAGGGACGTAAAGACCATAAATTTCAATTTTACTGAAAAACTATTACAAATATACCCATTAAAGTATATATTTTTGAAATCAGAAAAAAAACTTGTTTTAATAGGGGCATAGCCAACTATGGTTTCCATTTAAAAAAACACAACTATATATAATATCTCTGAAATTTGAACCCTAGTTAAAAAATCGAGTACGCCACTGAATTCTCCTAAAAAAAGTGCCTGTAGAATGTTTTTATAGTTTTCAGATAGCTAAAAAAACAAAACAGTTATTAAACATAGTAGGAATAAGGAAATTTCGGGAAATCACGTTTTCCTTGAAAATGAGAAACGATAGCAAAATTTCGTTTACGCCATTAAATTTGTCTCCAAAAATGACCTCGAGAATGTACCCTCAGTTTTCTCCTTACCACAATAGTGTTACGGAGATACCCTATACGGACAACCAATTTGGGCCACCCTGTACATTGCCATCCCCATCAATTTCTAAAAATTTGCAAAACTGAATTATAGGGTGCAAGGGAAAAGTTATAAGGCAAACATCACACCGATTATAACTTTTCCATTAATATTATTTAAATTTCCTGACGTTCTCTCAGACACATTTATAACATGACCAGACTCCTATAATAGCGTGCCTTTTTTTAATTTTCCGGCCGTTTCGTGGCCTTTTTTTATGGATTTGAAAACAAGATGTATCACTAAATCCATTTTATAAACTTGCGAAAAAACTAAATTTTAAAGTGATTATCACGTTAATACAATTACTGAAAATAATGTAAATATATAACTATTCGTACACTGGCCAGTAGCAAGTATAGTGAGTAGGTTGCCTCGTAACTTTTAGCCAATCAGAAACGCGGCGGCATGACGTCACAGGTATGCTGGTTTAAAATATTGCTTATAAGGCGGCGGCGCATTCTCAATAGGCAAATAACAGCAGCTGGCGTTGTTAAACAATTATATTGCAATGTATTAGTAAGGCGACCTTGATTCTACAATAGTACATTGTGCAGATAGCATACCAGTGACGTAGTCATGACGTAGTAACCTTGAAGTTACGAAGCAACCTAATAATAATATAATAATAAACAACAGGATCAGTGTAGATATTTAACAGCTGACCAAGACAACACTTCGAACATACACTGTTCCTTCATGGAAAGAGCATACCTAACTTCAAGAAGATGGACAAAGACAATCATACATTAGGAAATAGTATTTACTGCGCATTCACGCGGTAATGGGTCACTTCATAAAACGAAAAAGAGCTAAACGGGTCGCTGTCAATGTACCTATCCACCAGTCGTAGCAGCAACGACAGTAAAATAAAGAAATTAAAGTTTTAATAAAAGCTATCGATGTGTCCACTACAATTTTAGTAGCATTTACCGATTTAACCGATTGGCAATGTATCCACGGTGCGTGATAACAACGCCAGTAAAATAAAGAAACAATTTAAAATTAAACACTGGCAATGTGCCCACTGCCGATTCATAATAAAAACGTACTGTCTATGTGTCCACTGGAAAAAAAACCGTAAAAATTGCATTTGGCAATGTATCCACGGTGCGTAGCAGCAACGCCAGTTATTTGCTAAATGTTATTTGATAAGGAAAACTGGCAATGTGCCCACGAATGTCGTGTGGACACATCTCCAGCTTTTCCCATAGTAATAGCTATTTATGATACAAGTGTGAAAAGTGCATGTTTTTAGGCACGCATATGAAAATTCATATAAGTGCAGTTTTCACACGAATATCATACAAGATTTTTTCTCTACGAACATTCCAATATTAACTTTTTTTAAATTTTGAGGTTTCCTTGAATAATAATTAATTCTATAAAATATCAAGTGCCCCATTCTGGGTGTGTTGAGGCATAAAGTAAATAGCATATGGTTGAGGTTTCTTAGATGGATGTAGTTTGCTTTTAAGACCCAGAAACAATGATCGGGATTATCACAAAACGATGAATAGTCAGCTATTTAAAGAGTGGATTAATCAATTAATTCCAGCTCTACCATCTGACGGTTTTAAAACTTATTATTTTTGACAATGCCCCATGTCATTCTGCCCGTTTGGATAAACCTCCAATACATTATACCAACAAAACTGCAATGGGAAACTGTAACGTTCCATTTTAACTTACATATACAAAAGTTCAATTATGGCAGCTGATAAATAATTTAGGACAAATGGACAACTTTATGTTCAAAATATACCGCCAATCGTAATATATCAAGGTGAAGATTCGGATACAGATTCAGTTTGAACCATATCTCTCATTATGATGATTCAGAATTTGGACCGCCCGAATCTGATTCTGAAAATCATCCCAATTATAATAATGCATGAATACATTTTTTCTATTCTTACTTCGAATTATTTATAAGTATATTAATTATTATAAAACTATAATACTTCTTATTAAATCGAGCAAATTTACATAAACTCAGCATATATCCACATAAATCAACAATATTTAACAAAATATATGAAAATACTTCTTGTGAAAAGCACTTGTCAAAATTAACCATTAAATTTATTAGTCCTAACCCTACTTTAAAAATTACTAAAAAATTTCACCAGCAGCGTTGCCAAACATACTTTCGAGAGAAATTGCAAGGTTGGTGGATCTTCAAAAAAACACACATGAAATGTCACGGGAGTTCTCTATACATAAAGGAACCTGGATCTCGCCTAATGGCAACAGTACCAACCACATAGATCATGTGCTAATTGAAAACGGAAGCGAAGCGTGTATCAAGGATATGAAAAGCTATATGGGACCTGATTTATATAGATTCCGATCATTTTTTAGTAAGAGTTACAGTTAAGCTGCAACAAATAATTATACTAATTAATACTATTAATAGTAGGACAGTGATGAAAACCAAACGAAAGGGACTATTAAGGAGTCGTCAGTCATTCATATGTCCGGTGACCATCGCTACTTGATGGCGTCCCCTGCACCCCCAGGTTGGGTGCCCAACAGGATCGAGTTCATTCTTTGCTACCATAAAGTGTGGGTGCATTTGACCCTCAGTTCCCTTGCCACAATCAACTTTTATGATTAGCATTGTATTTCTTGTAAGTAGTGGAATAAACCAACTATTAGTACCTACTACATGTTTACTATTATTACGTTGTTTATGGTTTAACGTCTTTCCTACATTTAAGTACGGAAACGCATAACTGTGCTACTCTTAAGTAACACCCGGAAGTAATTAAAATTAAAAAAATAAAAAGATAATTAAAAATCAATACAGTCTACTACGTCTTCTTTAAACAAGCTTCTCCGAAGTTTATGTAACAGTTTTCTCCTTACGACAATAGTTACTGAGATACCCTATACGGACAACCTATTTGGGCCACCCCGTACAACTCTTTTGGAAAACGTGGAATTTGGAGGTCGTGTCAGAACTTCAGAAACGGACAAAGTGGTTTCAGAACCTTCCCCAATTACTGAAGGTCGATTCTGTAGTTCTCATCAAGGAAGACAACCTGCCCCCGCTGTAATGGGTAATGGGCAGAGTTACCGGGTTACACCCTGGGACAGACAACGTTCTCCGCGCGATCACCCTTTGAACCGCCAACGGGCATCATTTAAAACGTTCAGTGCGTAAGTTCTGTGTATTGCCACACGATTAAATACAAAAAATGTTTTGACAGTGATTATCGTTAATCATGGGTATTATAGAATTAAGTTGGTGACTACAATGTGTTTAGTGCGGTTATTTTAAACTCTTGTAAAAAGTGAATACCTACTTAGATATTTTATTTTAGGTATCATTGTAAGTTTGTTAATTATGTATAATTTTATTTTCTTCACTTCATCAGGCACATACATTGTTTTCCGAATGTTTTTGTACTTTGAAACCTACAAGGTTGAAGGCGGCCGGTATGTTAAAGAGTCGTCAGTCATTCTATGTTCGGTCACCATCCCTACTCGATGGCGTCCCCTGCACCTCCAGGGTGGGTGCCCAACAGTATTAAGTTCATTCTTTACTACAGTAAAGTGTGGGTGCATCTGACCCTAAGCACCCTTGCCGCAATCAACTTTTATGATTGGAATTGTATTCTTTGTAAATAGTGTAATAAACCAATTAGGTATTATTCATAGTACGTGTTTACTAAAAAAATAAGTCTGCAATATAAACCTACACAAGAGAAATACGAAGAGGCAATGAATAATAGACTGCAAACAAGAAAAGAGCAGCTAAGTATAGAAGAACAAGTGAAAGCAATATAAAGCAAATATAAAAAAGGTTACCGAAGAAGGTTAAAACCAGCGAAATATACGACAGGAATGGAATGAAGCAGAATGTGAATATGAAGTAAAAGAAAAAGAAAAAACAAGAGCGAGGATGCTACAGACAAGAACCGCAGAAAGTAAACATAAGTATGAAAATCAAAGAAGGAAGTACAAAGCACTCTGAAGATAAAACATAAATTAAAGGAGCTGGAAGAAAAATTTAAAAACAAAGAAATTCGAAATTTCTATCAGGGAGAAAAAAGAGTGAAACGAGGACAACAGTCACAGACAAGTGTATGCAAGAATAAGCAAGGAAATTTACTCGGCGATGTTCAGGAAATTAACGAGAGATGGGCCGAATGTTTCGAAGAATTACTCAATGTGCAAAAGATCAACGGTAATACAACTTTTCTTCAGGAAAGTAACAAAAATGACGAACAGGCTCCAAAAAGAGAAGAAATTACAAAATAATGTAATCCAGCAACTCAAGAATAATAATAGATGCGCGGGTGCCGACGAGATACACGCGGAAATGGTGAAGCATGGAGGCAAAAACCTACAAAATATGGTGTGTAAGTTAATACAAGAAATTTTGAAAAAAGAGGAAATACTAAGATCGTGGAAAGAAGCGATAATATGCCCACTATATAAAAAAAGTGAAAAGGAGAAGTGTAAGAACTACAGAGGGATAGCCTTGCTGAGTGTCCTATACAAAATTTTAGCCATCTGTATTAAAAACAAACTGGATAAGGCACGCGGAAAGTAAATTAGGCGAATACCAAAGCGAATTCAGGAAAGGAAGATCTGTAGTGGATTAGATATATGTGCTTACAGAAATACAATCAACGACTCATGTGTTGTAGGATAGATTTCAAGCGAGCATACGATATAGCATCGACAGATAGCAATTATATAGTCGGGGCACGCTAAAGGTCCGCGCGCACATGGTCCGATCGGCAAAAATCAAATAAAGCTCCACCAAGCTTAAAAATGCCGCGGAAATACATGGAAATTACTGGCATTACGTTGATTCGGTACGGCACCATCCTTTTCGTCCCGTTCTTACCTATGACTGATCGGACTTTCGGAATTTTTTGACATCTGTAGTATACTTCGACTGAACCGAACGGGACGAAACCGAACCGACGTAATGCGCGGGCTGCCATTCATTTCCATGTATTTTGATTTTTGCCGATCGGACGGTTCCGAACCGAACCGAACAAGTGCGCGTGCTCCTTAAAGGTCCGCGCGCACTTGTTCGGTTCCGTTCCATTCGGTTCGGAACCGTCCGATCGGCAAAAATCAAATAAAGCTCCACCAAGCTTACAAATGTCCCGGAAATTACTGGCATTACGTTGATTCGGTACGGCACCATCCTTTTCGCCCCGTTCTTACCTATAGACTGATCTGACTTTCGAAATTTTTTGACATCTGTAGTAGGTATACTTGGACTGAACCGAACGGGACGAAACCGAACCGACGTAATGCGCGGGCTGCCATTCATTTCCATGTATTTTGATGTTTGCAAATCGGGCGGTTCCGAACCGAACGGAACGGAACCGAACAAGTGCGCGCGGACCTTAATGGAGCATCTACGTCATCAATCGCATTTTCTGGTAATTTTGTAGTACCAATCTTGAAACAGTATAAAACTGTAATTTTTTTGTGAATTACGTAGTACTACTAAAAGTATGCTTTTTATAAGCCCATAGAGTGTTATTTTACAGTTATTATTTTTATTAATTAGTTGTATTCATATTATTCCTGCAAAAAATAAAAACATTTACTAATTAGAATTTTTTTCGTCCTATACGTTTTTATTTAAGCACATGATCATTGTTGTTTTTTTTTATTGTGTTTATATTGTTCAAACGTTACCCTGACAGTTTGAGAAACACATTAAAGCAAACCACGATTTGAGAAACAATAAATAAATATAAACAGAGTAATTCATGACGTCATGGACGCTATTAAAAAATTGTAGACGTAGATGCACCCTTAGCGTGCCTCAACTATACCGAGCTTTGAATGATCTCTAAATCCCTAGTAAGCTAATTAGATTGATAAGAATGACTCTACAAGATACGATAAACATGGTGAAAGTAAATGGCGAGTTATCAAGAAAATTTAAAGTTTGGGATGGACTGAGGTACCTACCTCGCACTGAAAACACGATAAGGGGCAGTGACATCAACAGGCAATAGTACATTATAGACCAAGGCAGAGAAGACATTTTTCTCAACTGAGCATTATTATTTTCCGAGCTGCAAAGCAGCGAGGGAAATAAGTTACGAGGTTAAGAGAAATCTTCTTTACTGTGGTTAATATATACTATTCTTTTCACTACTAGAAATGTTATGCGTTTAGGTCTTTGTAATTTATGATTTCCATATAATTTTGTAAATATTTAGTAGTCTGAAATTGCAGTTGTCAAACTAAAAAACGAAACCAGTAACATTTGTTTTGTAGAACGTTTATTTTATTATTTACGTAGGTAATTTTTCATTATTATTATTTACCTAGGTTGAGAAATATAACTTTTCATTAGAGAAGGCGTACCTAGTGAAAAAAATATATTATATTATCTATCACCGACATCAATGTGTTGCGTTTTGCGGATGATCTAACAATTTTGACAAGAACTAAAGATGAACTACAAAGCGTCCCAAAAAAGATTGTACTAGCTGCAAGGGGACTGGGATTGGTAATCAATGAAGACAAAACAAAATACATGGTGTAGGATGATAAGGTCTACAATCAGAATCAAGGGGACAGATAATTGTAAAAATAGATTGTAAGAAGGAATACAGGTTCGAAGAAGTGGAAACGTTCACATATCTAGGAACAGTTATGACAAGAAAACCAGAACCGAAGAGGAGATCAAGGCAAGAATATAGCAGCACGATCTAGAAGCGCTTTCGCGCTAAACTCCATATTATCGGGTAATACATTTTCGAGAGCGGTGAAACTCCAAGTGTATAAAAGAACCATAAGGCCGACCGTAACGTACCATGCGAGTGAAGTGTGAACTTTAAAGAAGCGTGAGCAGACAATGTTGGGTGTGTGGGAAAGAAAACTGCTAAGAAAAATATTTGGTGGAAAAAATGTTGACGGTATATGGAAGAGGAGGACTAACAAAGAATTACAAGAACTATATAGTGACGCAGACATCATAAGGTTAGTGAAAACTCAGCGAATTAGGTGGTTAGAACACAAGAATGGGTGGCGAAAGAGTGCCAAACAAAGTAGCGGAAGCAGAAGTGGGGGGAAGAAGAAGACAAGGCAGACCCAGATCGCAATGGAAAAGTGAGGTACTGTAATGATTTCATAATTATGTTGGGTTGGCTTTGGTTTAATGTTTTGGGTTGCTAAATTAACGAATTCCGTTACAGTACAAGAAGACTTGCACCACCTAAAGATGGAATTTCGAAGGAAACGACAACGATAGGCGAGCGCGACACCTCACTGAAAAAGTGTGTTTGTAGTCTAAACAAATTCGTGTTTGTTGATCATTTGTTAGTTAACGTAACAAAATTTTTGCTTGGAGATACTTATAAGAAAAGTTTAGTTAGTTATTTTAACAAACTCAGTATGCTCTCTCTACAAACATAAATTGTTAAAACGTTTTTGTTGAACAAATATGTTTGTAATCTCAACAATTCCTGTTCAAGCACCTTAGTTCTACGGGGTTTTCCAATTATTTGTAAATGGTACTTTTATCTTCTCAAAGTTGGTACGAATATTTAGGAGGCAGTGGCAACCCAGGGTGCAGCTACTGTTAATTGTAATTCTTATTTAATTTTTAGTAGGATAAACTTTAACAGAACAGGGTTGTTTAATTGTGTTTAAACAACGACGACAGTATCAGAAGTGGGATTCAATCAAAAAATTTCGCGAATTTAATGGTGCACGTGCACGTGCACGTACAACAGAATGGAATAACAAGAAAGTTACAACAGTTTAAAGTTCTTATAAACTTTTTTTTATTACTTACGTTTTGAATTCAACTTTTGTATATTTGTAAGCCAATTAAACAAAATTCAGTGAAAATTTTTATAAGACTAAAGTTATGGCTATTTAAAGTGTTCTTTAAAATATTCAGTTATAGGTGTTTGTATATTGAGAACCGCTGATTTACATAATCTGATCATGTAGGTAAGTCAAAATTACAGCAGCAATTCAGAAGTGTTTCTGATGTAAAAGCGAATACCTACAATAATTCAAAAATTTCTTGTTATTCGATTTTGATCAAAAGTTTATTGTAAAGAAAACTATATTTTGGTCTCCTCTAATTGTCCTTTCAGTTTCCTCCATGTCATTAAAGTGCCTTATTCGCTGTTTATGGAATACATAAGTTATGGGTTTCATAAATTTGTTTCCAGCAACCGGGCATAACAAAATTACTTCGTGTCTAACTGATTCAGGAGACGATCCTTTAAGTGCTAGTATTTCCACACCTGTACATACACGTATTATGATTATATTAAAAATGTATTATATTAAAGATTTAAGCCTTTGCATAGTTTTAATAATTAAAAAATGTTTTGCTTATTAATTAGATGTGCTTTATTTTGTCTTATTTCAATGTTAAATAAACATAATATATACCAATGTACTACATAGTGTACACTGCATACAATCTATAAACATACTGAACACTATGTATTAAGTAATATCAAGCGTTATATGCATATACATTATACATACCTATATATATTTTATGATTGAATTCAAGAAATAAATCTCGAATAAAACCCTAAAACACGATTTTTAATTTTTATTCAAAACTTCCCCCACTCTTTTTACAAAACTATTGACACTAGGGAAAAAATGAATAGAACCTTTTTTGTAGAGAATTAACTCTAGTATAATTTTGTATCAGGGTAGTTTTTCGCTAAACTCATACTTTCCGAGATATTTAAAAAAAAGTTAAAAAGGAGACCTTTGGGTCCCCCTCCTGCCTCGCGCTCACCCCCCACCCTCGGGGACTTTTAGTATGTTATGCAGAACACTCGAATGAACAACTGTGCCAAATTTCAAAACTTCGGGATTTTTTCTTCTGTTTTGGCTAATTTGACTGGGCTAATTTATAAAAATTGGTTTTTATTTTTCGTAGCGCAAAAAATGGTATCTATATGACGCGTGTTCGTTAAGTGCTTATACAACAGATCTCGAAAAAAATTTCTCGATCTGTTATAAGGCACTTACCGATCTTGCATCGTAATATACTATTTTGTGTGTTTATAAATTTCAAAAACTTCCAAAATATTTATTTTTGTTATCAGAAAAGTGTAAAAATTTAATTGTATTATTAGATGTTAATGTGTGATTTTGTTCTAATAAATGTTTAGCGTAATTTGATTTATGTGCATGTTTAGGCTATATTTGTAACAACGTATATGTTCTTTTTTTAAATCGATATTTTATTTAATATTTATTATTTCTATAATCATGGAGTTTAACAAAGTACCGCTTGAAAATGTCAATAAAATATAGGTACTAATATATTTACATTTTCGTTTTTTCTGTAACTCTTTTTTTGTAATGATATTTATTTGATAAAACCAAATAAACGATTATTATTATTATGTATTGACATTTTCAAGCGTAACTTTGTTAAAATCCATGATTAAATAATAAATATTAAATAAAATATCGATTTCAACGGGAAATAACAAGATTTATTGGCTTTATACGTATTTCGGCATCAATGTGCCATTGTCAAAAGCAATATTATTATTATTATGATTTTTTTGTGAAGATTATATTTTTCATTTACTACCTATTACTACAGTAAACTTTACAAATTGAGTTAGTAATATTCATTAATCGTGTTAGTATCCTTAACAAATCGTGGGAGTAGTAATTTAAATAAATTTTGTTGGTCGTTGTAAAAGATCGAGTTAAGCCTGAGTTACATTATACTTTTTTCAGCTAGAAACTTGGCCAAGTTTCAAAACTGGTTTGATACTTTTTTCAACTTAAAAGTTGTTTAAAACTGTTGTAATCGCGCATGCTGTAGTTACTCCTTTTTACACGAGGGGCTAGAAGCTGAGAGATATACGGCTTGTCTGCGCATGTCAACGTTGCCATTTTGTATGTATATACACAAGTCCACTGGGTTTACACAAGTCCACTGGGTTTTTGTAACAATTATGTAAAAATTAATTCTCAAACTGCAACTAACCTAAAGCTCGAGGGGCGCCTCTCTAGTGTCTTTGCTTTAGGTTATTAGCGGGGACACTTAAACTTTAAAAAACAAAAAATGGAGGTGCCGGGCATCGATCCCGGTACCTCTCGCATGGTAAACGAGCGCTCTACCATCTGAGCTACATTCCTTTAGGTTAGTTTCAGTTTTGAGAATTATTTTGACTTGTGTTTACATGGCAACGTTGGCATGCGCAGACAAGCCGTATATCTCTCAGCTTTTAGCCCCTCGTCTTTTTACATGGCCTTAGCTATTTAGTGTTGCCAACGTCCAAAAACATATTTATCAGTTTGTGATATAAAAGTTATGTACCTATTTCTAACCTAAATAAAATATCCTAAAATTTCATCTGCCTTCAAATGGATTTTCGACGTTTTCGAAGACAGAAACTATTGCGAATTTGCACATAAATTATTAACAAACACGGAAAGATTTTGGAGGTTACGTTCTTTGTTCAAATCGAAGTTGGCAGTACACATACTTTGCGCTAGTGCGCAAGTCTAGGTTAAAACTTGGGCAGAAAATAGCTCCCGACCAAGTTTGGAAACTAGTTTCTAGCCATTTCTAGCACGACAACTTGGTTGCAAATTTTCTTAATTACATTACACAAGTTTGTAGAATTTGTTCTAGTATGAAACTTGGCCAAGTTTCTAGCTGTAAAGAGTATAATGTAACTCGGGCTTTAGTACTTTCAACAAACAGTGTTTGTAATTCCAGCAAAACTTGATAGTGCTTTCGACAAATTTCGTTGGTCGGTTTAACAGATCCAGTTGGTATTCTTAACCGACCGTGTTTGTAATTTTAACAAATCGTAGATAATAGAGATTTCAACAAACCGTGTTTGTAACTTTAGCAAAAGCATTAGTTACGACAACTAATTGTAGGATGGTAATACCAACAAATATTTACTAGTTCGTGGAACTAAATTTTCTACTACTAAAAAAATAGTAGTACTGTGAACAAACAAATATGTACCTATACCTATAAATATTTTTTTTTCGATTAGTACTAATATTTTGTTCATACAACAAAACTTTTTTTTCAGTGCACCCTTATAGTGGAATTCAATACGGCTTCCGGCCTCGTTCGATTCGTGCGACAGCGGTGGATGTCTCTCCTTGTAGCTTGTGATCTGTCTCTCCTTGTAGCTTGTGATCTGTCTCTCGTCTCCTCCTGAAGCAGCATGTGGCCGTGTCGTTGTTGCTGCGTGGTTGAGTACAGTGCTATTTCAAATTATGGCCTCGTCAGCTAAGAAAGCAAAATTTGCCTCAAGTCACTCAAAGTCTTGTGCATTTTCACCTGAGGAAGATCAAATATCAATCGAGTTAGTGGCTCAAAACCCAGGACTATGATTTGAAACTACAATCGTATATTTTTCTTTGGTCCCATTTCTTTCTCAATGAAGCTTAAAACAAAATAAAACTGCTGTTTATTCAACCTACAAAATTTCTTAAACATATTTTCATCAGCCTGTAAATGTTGTGATATTAACAGCTTGAAATATCCTTCTTGTTTTCGTTTTTCAAAATTCAAACAGTAGGTTTATCGGTGCTCTTTCACATTTTTTATATAAATGATATAAAATTAGGTGTCCGCCTTCGTCTTCCTCTAATAATATACGCAGTAAAACACTTTTTACTTTCCCATACCACCACTGGTAATGTATGGGAAGTATTTTATATCATGAAAATTTTCGAAATTGAGATTTTCAGTAGTAATATCATAAGAGCGCTTTCGTATATTCGGGGGTAATACCACGAGTGCTTAAAAATTATCCGTTTAATTTTTAAGCACGAATGGTATTTAGGGAGAATATTTCTCGAATAAAAATACTTGAAACCAATAGCATTTTTCAAAATGAATGCAAGTTCGGATACTGGAGTCTCTCCATCGAATGTGTACTTTTTTTTGGCGCAAAATGACATAAACTGTCTCCAGACACTCTTTTTCGTATTTTTGCATTAACTTTTAATAACATTTTCGTCAATTTCTCGTTCTGAGACATTCCCAAAACGTTTCATGACGTTTAACAAAATTTGTTGTTTTTTTTTTAGTAGTAGTATGTTGTGGTTTCAAGTATGTCATGGCCAAGGATGGTAGAGGAGTACAGGATAGCTTATCCGGACTGTAACCCATGCGCGTCAAGTTAGGTCGCTGACGTCACGAGGGTAGGCATACGGTGCTTATACGTATGTCAGTGCCAGAGTGTATTAAGTCCATACGTTTTAACGTGGACTTAACATATAATTAAAAATCGAAAAGCAATTATTTATAATTACATTTTGTTATAATTATGCAGTGAGTTTTCGCATTTTTCGTTGTCTTGCTCTATCCTCTGTATTTTCAAGCGTTTTTAGATTGAGATAATTAATTCTAATTATTACTCGCAATTTAACAAAAGCCTTAATTATCATTAAGGGAATGCTATATTCTTTTATTTTTTAAATTTTTTGCTATGGAATTTTAAAAAATACTTATTTAATTTTAATGATTCGAGCAAATGCGACTGCTGGCTGGATTAAATTTGTCGTCTCTTTTACATTTAACAATCCATTCAAATCGAATGTTTTCGTCTCTTGGAAATACATGATATGAAATATCTACTGTTTTTGAGCTATAATTTTTACAGGTGGAAACAGCACAACTTTTCCCCCCTTTCTTTTTTTTCGCTTCATTCATATCTAGAATATTATTAATCGAAGTTGGTATAATCAAAAATTAAACTATTCTGTGTACCTATGTGTATATAACATACCGTATAGTCTTTAAGCCGATCTCAAGTTTTTGCTCACGGTAACCACAAGTATTCAAAATAATGTTTACAAATACCACAAACGAGGATAAATAATAATTGCAAAGTAATACTTGTGAGGAGCGCGGAGTGCGAACAGAGCCTTAGCGTACGTGTGAACTAAGTGTGCGTGCTGACTTGGCGCTTAAGTAATGCAAGACGAGAGTAGATCGTATAAATAAATGTATCGTTTATCTTTGTATCCTTTGTTTAGTAGTTTTGTAGTTGTACTTAAACATAATAATAATAATTAATAATTATTAAAGGCGTTGTTTATTAACAAACACCTTACAATACTTATTTTACTTAAGTTGTAAACCGGTGTATTCAGCATAGCATTCACTGGTATAGACGCGTGACGTCAGAGTGACCTCCCACTACCGCGAAGCGTTGCCGTATATACAAGCATAGGCGATAGTCCATCCTGTACTCCTCTACCATCCTTGTGTCATGGCAACGTGGAATTATCACTAAATTGGCCTGGCAACGTTGAATTATCACTTATTAGTTTTGTACTATACTACTGTTAGAACAATGTATGAGTGAAAATTCGAATATACTTTTCGCGATTTCTATTCGAAATTGATGTTGCCATGGAAATTTTTCGAGAACTTTGTTCGAGGGATATTTCCTAATGGCAACATCAATTGAGAATAGAAAGAGGGAATAGTATATTGTACAACTAGTGCTGAAAATTGGAGCGTGTGTGAAATATCCAAAATTTCAGCACGTGTTGTACACTATACTTTTCCGGCGACCACATAATTACAAACATTTTAGGTTTTTTAGTTAAGGAACATAATAGTATATTGTATAACTAGTGCTGAAAATTGGATATTTCAAACGAGTATGAAAGTTTGAGCCACGAGCCTTGGCGAGTGGCTTAAGCATACGAGTTTGAAATATCCATTCAGCACGAGTTGTACACTGTACTTTTCCGACGACCACAACTTTTCCGACCACCACTTAATTCTGTTTTAAAAATAGCAAAATAGAAAAATTAATGAATTATAACATTTTATCATCCATATCGTCCATATCAACAGCAAAACTAAATAAAATATAAAATTATGTGAATTAAATGTATTTACCTCTTTTATTTATTACAATTTACCAATTTTCTTAATAAAAATTCGGCTAGTAACAGGTTAGTAGGTACTGCACTTTAGTGATGCCGCGAGACGAGAACGAGACGAGAGTTGGGTAACTCTCGATCTCGTCTCGACTTCGAGACGAGAGTTGAACTTCCCTCTCGATCTCGAGACCCACCTCTCGTCTCGTTCTCGTTCTCGAGGCGAGAATTCTCGAACTCTCGAGCTCTCGAGGTAAAAACGAGTGTTTACAACAAAATGCAAGTTAACCTTGGGCAAACCATAAAACATCAGGAATAGTTAGGTACCTACTTAGAATGGCTTCAGCTTAAACAAATTTTAGAATGCTTTACTATTTATACAAACACGTTTCTAGAATTTCCATCCAGGTAGTTTTTGGATTTTAGTAAATCGGATTATTATCCTATTGGGGTTCCAGTGCCGACTGCCGAGAATAATCATAAATTATTTGCAAAGCGTCTATTTTCTTTCGGATAATCTATACTTAGTAGTATATAGATATATAGTAGACATGAATTTGCAAAATACCTACAGCACTTTGTAAATGTTAAATCTCGTTACAAGGGATGGTAGAGCTACAGGGTGTATTTTTAGCTGTGCTCACGGTTTTGCTCAGTGAAGAAAGGGGTGGGGTGAGTAAACTGGTACTGTTAATCGGGAAAATGGTCATATACAGGGTATGTTGTAAAAAGAGCGCCACTACATTGAGAATCTTGTTCCCCAACGGAATGTAGACCGCTGGAAGATAAAACTGGCTTACCCTGATGATCGGCAGCTTACTGGATTACTTTGTTAAAGTTAAGATAAATTTCAAAGAAACTCAAAGTAATTTTAACTATTGCGGCATAAAATTTAAACCTAATATTTTTCCTAAGATTTTTAAGAAAATCTGAATGACAATTCGAGAGCTCGAGAGTTCGAGAGTTCTTGAGGCGAGAACGAGACGAGAGTTAAGCAACTCTCGATCTCGTCTCGATTTTCGAGACGAGAGTTTTGCTAACTCTCGTCTCGAAATTCGAGCCGAGATCGAGACGAGATCGAGAATTCTCGATCTCGGGCGGCATCACTACTGCACTTCGTTGCATTTGCTACAATTTGACGTTTCAATATTTAATTTTTAATAAAATGAATGACGATTTTCAAAGTGGCCAACTGTTTTTTATCGTCTAGCGTGTGAAATATATTGCACACGCTCATATCACACGGTTTCGTTGCCATGCGAAATATACAATTTTCAGTAACAGTAAACGGTGCGAATTTGGTCACATTTCATAGTGGTGGTCGGAAAAATTAATTACGACTGTCGATAAGGCAGCCCCGCCTACTTTTTGTCGAGCGTGTGAAATGTTACATTGCACACGGCTAAGCCCCGCCTTCCGGCTCATTTCATCACAGTTTGGTTGTTATGCGAAATTTGTTATTTTCAGTAAGAGTAAACCGTGTGAATTTAGTCACATTTCATAGTGGTCGACGGAAAAAGTATTGATCGAATGATATTTGTCACGATTATATCACAAGCTTTAAAGTTAATTTTGGTATTTACCCTATTTTCAAACTCAAAATGTCAGCCTGACTTTAGAAAAAAATTAATTTATTAAAAAAATTAATTATTGTTATTTACGGTTGCTACAGATACCACAGCCAATAAGAAGCCGAAGCATCAAATCGAATATACGGATAGACCAAGAAGGTATATCCGAGAATTCCCGCCGTGATTGGTTCATTTTTAAAAATTTCTTAAATCCTATTGGTCTATAATACAGGGTGATCAAAAATGATTGAACGTGCCGCTTCATACTGATTTTTTGTTATCCGCTTACTGCTGCTGTCGGTACTTAAATAACCTTGGTAATTTCAGTGGTGTAGACATTGTAATTTAAATGACAGATGGAAATGACAGATGGAAAATAATGCGCAAGACACTGAACAGATGTAAGTATTGATAAACAACAGACTGTTTGACTAAACGGAATGCATTTTTGATAGTAATTGGACCGACTAGCGGTCATGTGACCTTCAATCATTTTTGATCACCCTGTATATGAGTGATATAATCAGGAATCCAAAAAAGTGGTCTAGAAAAAATGTCGGTCTGTGTGTGGGTGTGTATCTGTATGTAACGCCTCTAACGGCGAAACTAGTGAACCGATTTTGAAATCCGAAACCGGAAGCGGAAGTTAGACATGTTTTTTTGGTAGCATTTTTTTCAGAAGCGGAATTTTGTAAATCTGAGTAGGGAATATGAAAGAAGACCATAATTGAACGGAAACAGTTTTTTGCCGGACTCTCTAACTTCAAAATGGCGGCCGCTATGAATTTTTCAAAATTTCGTATTTAACGCCCCATTAACTCAAAAACCAGTTATCTGACCAGGTTCCGCAACCACTTGTTTGAAAGCCCTTTGGCGGTACTATACTATGACGAAACATTTATTTAGTAAATTCAAAAACTATAAAATTTGAAAATCATGGCACGTCATATTTAAAAATCGTAAAATTATAAATCGTTATTTTAAAATAAATATAGAGCAATCATTTTACCTTTTCATTAATACCATTACTATTCCTGTAAGCTGAATTGACGAGCAGGAATCAGCAGAAACGTTCAATAGGTACAATGTTAAATCCCTATGTACACCTTTGAGACCGGCCACCTGGTGCTAGTACCTACGCTACGTGCTATAATAATTTAAATTTTAAATTACGACATTGATAATTTTTACCTATGAATATTTTAAAATCGCATTGAAATACTGAAAATTCCGAAAAAGGTAAAGTGATTCAAGGAACCATTTACAAATTTTGACGGGTAGTAATAGTACAACCGACCCGTGGCATCCGTGATCCCGACGCCACTGGGAGTGGTATACTGTAGGTACATAAGATAAGACATAATAACGGTTTAAATGTTTTAAAAGTCTAAAATGTACTGAAATAAGTACTAGCTTAAATTTTGTATACTAGATTTGGTGTGTAGGTACTTTTTGATTCAGTACCTATATCTACCTATACTACCTATTCGTTGAAGTTGCATAGGTACAATGTAGAAAAAATATACAAAAGCAGTTAAATGTTTTCATACTTTGTTATGGCGGTATTTTTTCTCTGTCACAATTAAATGAAGGGTTTTCTTAGATTTACAATCGTACATAAATGTAAAGTAACAACAATGAAAATATTAAATTAAATGCAATCGGCGCTATGCGGCCGCGTTTTCCTGTTATGCGCAGTGAAGGGTCGTACAGGTGACGCCATGTTTTGTGGTAGGCGGTTGCAGTGCAATAAAAAGTGATTTTCTTTCGGATTGTGTTTTTAGGGATCTGGATTATAGCATTCTACGTTAGAAGTATGAACTATTATTGATATACGCATTAGCGTTATTGCCGAGTGACGAACAAGAATTCATGTAGCAGTTTTTCGTTTTTAACCTATATTACTAAAGGGGGCCGTAATTACTTTATATTACATAGTGCATGCCGTTTATAACTTAATCTTATTATGTTTTCAATTCATTAATATGGCTTCGACAACCTTCTTATAGTAATGAAATTAAACGCGATACGTATTCGACTATAAGAACAAATCGGTGGTTGTAAGTTCAGCACCACACCCAGCACATCGCGATGGTTGTTGAACGAAGGACTATAATTTATATGTAGATGCATGGGGTGTCTTAATTAACTGTGGATGTTTACGAGGCGAAGCCTCGAGTTCCACTGCGCCCAGCATGACCATGGCGTGCTGTCAGTCGGACGAGGTTAGGGAGCAGAAACGTATTAACCAAGAAATTGAAAAACAATTACGCCGAGACAAGAGAGACGCACGTCGAGAACTTAAATTACTGTTGCTGGGTAAGTACAACATTGCCGTTCCCTTAATTTTTCATTTAATAATTTAAGATCATGATGTAGTAAAATTAAATTTTAAGGTAAATTATATTTACTATACCTACCATTGATAGATTAAACTTCACAATTTGGTGAACCAGGTAGGTAGGTACCTATAATAAAATAAGATATGTTTGAAATTCAGTAAATAAACTGACTTTTATCGTGGCATTAGGTCATTGCATTACGGCATTAAATACTAACTACCTCGATATTAAAATGATAAGTATACCTAGGTGCCTATTTTAAATTCTCGCGATACCTGCGCTATCAGTAGGTAATTTATTCTTGAAAACAGAATATTACACATTTTACATAGTAGTAGACATGCATATTGCAATTTTTAAGATTTTCCTTTATAATTTCTTACGTTAATCTTATCTATACTACTAATAAGTAGGTATTACATTTGGCTTCTCATGCACAAATTTTTTTTTGAGGTTATGTATGCCAATCAAACACTATCGCAGTTAGCATAGCGTCCTTGTAGTTAGGTAACTTTATGATAATAATAATATATTCCTGGAATTAAATATTTGAAATTGTCATCTTAAGTAACAGGTTTATTTGAGGTTTCTTTCATTTTATTGCCAACCTGATAAAAATTTGGTTGTTAGTACCGTACTTAACTATTTCTCTAGGTCCGATTTGTCAATCTGTAGTTAACTCTTTGTTAACCAGGTTAACCTAACCAACGGTCGACTATCATGAATAAGATTTTTGTAACCATTCGCATCCATGACGATTGACCGTTGGTTAACATTAACAGGGAGTTGATAAATCGCGCCAAGCAACGTAGATTACCTATGTTAAATAATAAAGAGGCTCACAGTTTTCGAGTAGAAAGATCGTCTTTAAATCTTGTTTGCTTTCAACAATAATAATTAATGTTTAGAATTATTCTTATCATTGTGGTGAAAACTCATAAGAAAACTAACCAAATCAATAAGACAGATTGTGAAACACGCATGTAAAATACATATTGAACAACAATTGGTTAATCGACGAAATGAAATAAAATTTTGATTAAGCGTCGTTGTGCTATCTATCTTATGCAGGGGTGACCAAACTGCAACTCGTGGTATAGGTACATCCTTCTGGCACGCGATGAGGCATGATACTGTTTGAATAAAGGAAATAATTGAAAAACCGTAAAGGTAGCATGGTAGTACTTACTATCCTCTCTAGCAATAATTAATAATTTTTCTTCTTAATTAAACATATTTTTCAAAATATTGTAGAGGTATCGCGTTATCTGATGAATAGAGCCCGGATGGTTAGGCAGATACCTTTTTTGTATATAATCTACGAATTTAAGGGAATCCTATTGTCTGTACCAGACTTCAAATTCAGTGTTAGTCTTATGGAGGCCGGCATTGCCAAACCTACTTCTCAGTTGGGTTGACCGTCAACAAGCCCCAGGGTAACCACAAGTGCCAACGCCGTGCAAGATTTTCCCATAAGAATTACATGCCCTATGCTGCCAAAACTGAACTTGAAGTCTGGTACAGACAATAGCTTAAATTATGTTTTATGAGATGCACATTTCAAAAATATAACATCGTGTTTGCCTTTTTCGAGATTTTTGGCTGGTTTTGCAATTACACTATTACACACTTACCTTTATTTTTGCCTTTTCATAATATTTCAAAAGTTTCGTATTTAAATTCAAGCGTATTTTACATATTGTCCTTGATTTTTGCCGTTTTCTTAATGTTTTAAAATTTAATCCTATTATTCAGATACCGAGCTTTCTAAACCTTTAATGACATTATGTATTTCTAAGAATTACATAAATAGGTATTCTATGTATATTGTATCTTTATCTATAATCCTTAAGAAGGGGGCATTTTAGTGAGTTTCAATAATTTTCTTTGAAACCACGATAACATTCACATTTAAAAAAAATTAATTTCGGCCTCTATAGCAGTCTAAAGAAAAAATACTCTGACTCTGCAAAACCGTTTTTTAATCATGCTATTCTGGAACGAGTAATCCGAAATATTCGATAATCCGATCCCATTATTTTAAAAAATGCCATTGGAATACATTGCCCGATGAAATTGAACGGTTAGAAAAATCAGGGATGCCATTAACAGATTCCCTTAATATTTTAGACCGTGTTAGAGAATGTATTAAAATAATACCGAGTGTTAAAGGAAAAATATGCAAAATTGTGTGTAGTTTTCGATAAAAATCCTGCCCTGAATGTGCTAACTAGTGTAGGCAAAATTAATTCTGGAGATGCCAATAATTTAATAGTGGACCAAATATAAATTGGTTAAAATATGCACCGCTAACATCATGCGAAGTTGAGCGATCTTTTTCCAAGTACAAATATATTCTTCCTGAGTTTAACTACCGCAAATATGGAAAAATTAATAGTATGTAGTAATTGGGAATATAATCTGTAACATTGTGCTTTATGTGTTGTGTCTACCTACTTATAATTAATTAATTAATGCTGGCTGTACGTATGATATGCGATATTGTATCAATTTTTTTTTACAATAAATTCAAGAATGTATACTATTTGATCTTGTTTGTCTTTTTTTCTTTTTTTGCCGTTTTCTTGCACTATTTCGCGATTTTGAATGCCTTTTTTGACAGTTTTATTTTGCCTTTTGTCTGTCTTTAACAAGGATTTATTTTGCCTAACTATCCAGGCTCTTCTGATGAACGTCGCTGTAGAAAGAGAAAACGCCTCTATTACCCCACTTAACATTATATGCATTTCATTGAGCGTCGCGTCGGTATAGTAGCTTTAATTTAGTCAGTTTTCGGAATTTCATTCTGTTAAAAAACCAAATACGTAGGTATCTGCAAAGAATCTAGGAAAAAAACGGTAAGAGACCTGGAAAAAACCCCTAGGAAAAACTAGCTAAAATGTACGGTTGATTAGGATTTCGTGAATTTAGATTTAGGCTGGACTGGCAGAAACGGATCGTCGGCGTCGTCGGTCTCTAGCGATCATTCGCCTTCGCCAGCTGTAATTTCAATCCGATTACTACAGGTCCAGATAGATGTGTGTCTTTCTTCTATACCTACATATCAAACCCGTATAGTCTCGTTTTTCTCGTTACGCATTCAAGTGATTTCCAATGCTGCCTCGCGAACTACTGTTGAATACCAAAAAGAAATGTTTATTTTTAGTATGGGAAAGTCCAGGGGAGATTTGCACTTCCACTTTGTTCTTTAGTTTTTGAGATAAACTTTTCAAACTTAGTACATCGAATATCAAACGTTCCTTTTTGGCATGTGGTACAAAAGTTTTTTTGCACCCAATTTTAGATTTTTAAATGGAAACCCTGTATCTGATCCATAATTTGCAACAAAATAGAGAAAAACGGTCTTTAATCAACATGAAATTTATTAAAAACAAAACACCGGACGCTATAATTCGCTATGTTGTCCACTTTCCTTTCTTCTGCTTATTTGCAAGAGTAGTATAATTGCGATTCTAAATAAGCAAAATGCGCATTAGCATGTTAACGCATTTTAATAAATACCTATTGGGATTTTAAATTTACTTGATTGTAGCCATCCATAATTATTTTCAGTGGGTTTTTCTTCCGGAGGTTTTTTTCGACATTTTTTCCTAGGAGTTTTTACCGGGTTTGTTTTTCTTTTTTTTTCGGGGATTTTACCGGGTTTTTCTCTTCTTTTTTTCCGGGGTGTTTACCGGTTTTTTTTCTGTTTTTTCCGGGAGTTTTTTATCGCTACTCGATCTGCAATATACGTGACAGGTGATAAATGTTCGTATTTTTATTATATACTAATACTAATTTCAAATTTTGCTTGCTTTTTCTTGAATGTCGCATGTTTTTAGTTTTCATTCATTTAATTTGAAATTGAGGCCATAATATTACTACTAGCCCAATAAAGTCATCACGTGTTCTACCTCGGTAGGTAAGCGATTTTTATGCTACCGCGGGGCTGGTTCCTTGACAACCCATAGGCAGGAGTTCCACTGACCCACTGACAGACATCAACTAAAATTTAAACACAAGTAATCAAATGGTGTTGGTCCCACTGAGCCATCCATCACTATCAACTAAAATTTAAACACAAGTAATCAAATGGTGTTGGTCCCACTGAGCCACCCATCACTATCAAACGGTGCGCCATTTGACTACGTGTGTTTAAATTTTAGTTGATGGCTGTGGGTGGTTCCAGTGGGACTGCAGCCTTAAGCGTGTAGTTGTTTACTTACCGAGGTAGCCGCGTTGCTAACTTGCTGACATCACATGACCTACCCCTATAGGGATTTTTATATTTTTTAACCAACCGCATTTCACCCCCTACATCCCGGAAGTTTTCTGAATGTATTAAATTATGTTGCTTCTTTTTATTTTTACAAAAGTTGTTAATTAAGTGCTCTTGCAATTATTAAACAGAAATAATTCTGAGGATACTAATTTCTAGGTAATTCCCAAACTTATTCTTCTTATCAATTTTCATTTTATCTTACATTTCATTACATAAATAATTGGTGGGTACAACCACATTAAAAGTCTAGCTAAATTTCTTCAATTGTTACTATTAAAATTCATAATTCTCAAATTTCAATGAACTGTTAGAATTAAGCTGATTTGTGTGAATTTAGGGTGACTAAAACTTTTTATTCTACCATCTATTGCTAAAGTGCTAGTTACGCGAGTCCAAGAGATAAACCACGGTAAAAATTGTGTACACTAAATTAACTAATGTGAAAAACTACCTCGAAAACTACCCAGACTTCCCAAAGACTACCCAGACTTCCCAGAGAGTATCCAAATTTCCACGAGCCTTCCTAGATACCTCCGGTGTTTAAGTTTAGGTACAGCACGCGCGTTTCTAGAATTCCTCGGCTGTGGGTTGGCACTTGTCCAAAATTTATGGTGGGAGTGACCTTCACAGTCATCCTACCACTTGAATTGCTTGAATATCAAATTTTTAAACGCCGCGCCTCCCGATTCCCCTTCGGGGTGCGCGACCCGAGGAATTCTAGAAACGCGCGTGCTGTAAGTGTAAACTATCAAATTACAGAAACTGTTCTTATAAGCAGGAAACTTAAGAGGGCGTCACAGACACAGACAAAAACAGACCTGTTTATTTTTCTCATTACCTTAGATACAAAGTAATATTGCAGTTTGAACACCCACAAGTTGAGAAGAAATTTCGTAGAAACTCGGGCAGCAGTTTCTTTTCCCAAAACTGACTATCTTGTTTAATTTTTTTAATAAATAATACATTGATATAATACGTTGATATAAACAGCAAAATAATATGTAACACCATGTTAAGACGGGTTGTGTGTGGTTGCTATGTATCTATTGAGAAAACAATTGTAAACTGTATATACATAGTCAACAATTAATTGTGCCCTATCCACTATGATGGCCACGAGCCGCCACTGGTGCCATTGTCAAAAGCATGTACGATATTTCATAATAAATGAATAATGATTTATATAGCAACTACTTGATTCCATTTAAGACATACTCTATTCCAAAATTGTCCGTAAAGAAGAGCTCAATTTGCTCATTTATTAAAGGTGTATTGTTTTTTTTGTGTTTATAAATTTCGAAAGCTTCCAAAATATTTAATTTTTGTTTGTTATCAGAAAAGTGCAAAAATGTAATTGTATTATTAGATGTTAATGTGTGATTTTGTTCTAATAAATGTTTAGCGTAATTTGATTTATGTGTATGTTTATATTTCTAACAACGAATATTATGTTCTTTTTGCCTAATACTGAAATTTCTAATTGTTTGACCTGAAATTTCCCTATTAAAATTATTTTTATCTAAAGGAATAGTTAAAGCTCTATGTATTATAGATTGATAGGCTGCCAATTTATGTGTATTATGATGACAAGAGTTATGTGGTATGGTAATATCAGTTTGTGTAGGCTTCCTATAAATAGCGTATTTGAGTATGTTTTCTGAATTGATTTTTATGTTTAAGTCTAAAAAGTTAATAGATCTAGTTTTTTCAATTTCTAGTGTAAATTTAACTTTTTGATGTAAAGTAGTATTAATAAAAATTAAAAAGTCGTTAATGTATTCGAAAGAACTATCAAAATATGCTAAAATATCGTCAACATAACGAAACCAAAATACAATTTTATTTGATATATTTGATTCAAATATTTGATTTTCTAAATGTTCCTTAAATATATTATCCATTAATGGTGAAATGGGATTACCCATTGGTAACCCATCTTTCTGAAGATAAATTTTATTATAAATGAAATAATTTTAATATAATATTTATAATATTTAATACAAAGTTCAAATAATTGAATCAACTCTACCCTTTTTGGTAGTTCAATGTTCTTGTTAACTAAAACATTTTCTAATAAAGGAATACAATGTTTTAGTTAACAATAACATTGAATTAACGAAAAGGATAGAGTTGATTACATTATTTGAACTTTGTATTAATCAAAATTATTTTATTTTTAATGATAAAATTTATCTTCAGAAGGATCGGTTACCAATGGGTAGTTCTATTTCGCCATTATTAGCTAATATATTTATGGAACATTTCGAAGATCAAATATTTGAATCAAATCTATCAAATAAAATTGTATTTTGGTTTCGTTATGTTGACGATATTTTAGCATGTTTTGATAGTTGTTTCGAATACATTAACGACTTTTTAATTTTTATTAATACTTTACATCAAAAAATTAAATTTACACTAGAAATTGAACAAAACAGGTCTATTAACTTTTTAGACCTAAATATAAAAATCAATTCAGAAAACATACTCGAATACTCTATTTATAGGAAATCTACACAAACTGATATTACCATACCACATAACTCTTGTCATCATAATACACATAAATTGGGAGCATATCAATCTGTAGTACATAGAACTTTAACAATTCCTTTTGATAAAAATAATTTTAATAGAGAAATTTCGATTATTAAACAAATTTCAAATAGCAATGTTATAACGCTACACTTATTGACACGTTAATTAAAAAAATATATAAATTAGCTATTCAAAAAGTTTATTCTATTAATGACCCTAATAAAACATTAAAATGCGTTTCAATTCCATATTTTGGTAATATTTTAGAAAAGATTACTAAAATTATAAATACTAAAAATAATATTATAAAGTCATTTTTAAAACAAATAATAGTATATTATTCAACGAGCATGTTAGGATGGCTATTATTCACGACGGTTACATTTACGAAACGAGCCGCAGGTGAGTTTCGTAAATAACCGGAGTGAATAATAGCCAATAACATGCGAGTTAAATACTATACTTTGTCCACGACTATTACTAAATAACAACAATTTTTGTAAAAATTTATAATTACCAGAAACATTTTTTTTAAAACTTACAGCCATGACATTGTACCTACTATATCAAAGGCAGCAATTGTTTTTGATGTTATTCGAGAAACGTCAAAAAATTAATACTGTGCGCGAGATTTTGATTTTGCAAGTATTTTGTATTAAACAAGTTAAAAATGAACAGCGACAGTGACGAGATGTCTTGTACACCAACGCATATAACAGAAGCTGCGAAAATGACTTCTTTAAGTTTGCTGGTATTGTATTGTATTTTGACATTTGTGATGTTGACGTACCTAAGAGTGAATTATGTACCATAATTCACTCCCATCCCATAATTCACGGCAATTTATTATGGGTAGTCTTATGTTTAACAAAACACAAAAATAATCGATGTATAATTTAGTAGTCGTGGACAAAAATATTTTATACATTCTTTTCAATGCACAAGAATATCTAATGATTTGCTAAAATTAAGTATTTATAAATTAAATTGTTCACATTGTAATTCAGTCTATATAGGTCAAACAATTAAAATTTCAGTATTAGACAAAAAGAACATACTTATTCGTTGTTACAAATATAAACATACACATAAATCAAATTACGCTAAACATTTATTAGAACAAAATCACACATCGACATCTAATAATACAATTGAATTTTTACAATTTTCTGATAACAAACAAAAATTAAATATTTTGGAAGCTTTCGAAGTTTATAAACACACAAAAAACAATATACCTTTAATGAATGAACAAATTGAGCTCTTAGATTCTCCTTTACGGGCAATTTTGGAATAGAAGATGTCTTAAATGGAGTCAAGTGTTGCTATATAAATCATTCATTTATTATAAAATATCTTATATGCTTTTGACAATGGCAAATTGATGCCGAAATACGTATAAAGCAAATAAATCTTATCGTTTCCCGTTAAAATCGATATTTACGTCAATAAAGATAAACATTGTTCGTTAATAGATTCGTACCTACAATTCGGTTTCAATTATCAAACATATTTATTGAATTCGCCGTTGGTAGCTCCACGGCTGACGTGGATATAATTCTGACACAAAATTCACGGCATTACGTCTGTCAAGGGGTGACGTCATTAATTCGGCGACGCGAATACGAGCTGCATCTACTGCGCATGTCCGGGGACTTGGACAAACATTTTTCGTGAACGGGGTAATCTTTAAAACGTCATAATCCTATAACAATACAGAATGCAGGTACCGGGCGCAACTACCTGCAAATTTGTCGACCTAATCCGCGACGATCAAGATCTTACTCTCTTTTATGATATTGATACTAACAGCATTCTGCATTAGATTAAGTGAAAACGACATAAAAGTATTAATCTACATTGGCGGTTACATAGTACAAAAATAGTCAAGAACCAAAATTCGTTGTTTAATGTCTCAAAAGAAATTCATCTGGAATAAACAACTAATACCTGAAACAGAACCCACAGATAAAATATATATCGGGGAAATTGGGGCGTAATGTTAGCTAATAAACCAAATCTAATTGATTTTAACAATGTTTATTTGTTAAAACGGAGCAATAACGTTCCGACAACAGCCGACCGTTCCTCACACTTGTCCGTTTTCGAATATCTCCCTTTCCTTTCTCATTCCTTCATGGTCTTAAAACCTTTCAATAAATTTACGGTGTCCATTCACCATTGTCGCCGTTCCGTTCGCCAGGGCTAGCCCCCGCCCGTTCCTGCAAAGTTTCACATTTCAAAACTAATTAAAACCAGAGGCGTAGACTGCGGGCGGGTTGCGGCGCGGACACGGCTGTTCTGACTAGTGCACGTCCTCGGGCACTATTCTCCAGACGCTAAGAAAAAAGGAAAATAAACATAAGTACTAAGTTAATCAAAAACTCGCTCGTCCACCTTGACGAGAACTTTAAAGTAACAGTCAAACAAACTCAACCATGTAGTACAACGCGATTTCTTGTGATTAAGTCGATAATCAGGTTCGACACGCAAAGTGACAGGCCGCAGCCTCATTCAGAAGAAACTACAACACTTCATCTAGCCAAGGAAATGTGTCTTGTCAGGTTCAACGTGCTAAATAGAAAATTAGTAATAATTTAAGTACCCATTTTGTCATTGGCTATCATCCGCCGACACGGGCTCAGTTTCGTTGAACGCCGTGGCTAGCTCCACGGCAGACGTGGATATAATTCCGACACAAAATCCACGGCATTACGTCATCGTCAAGGGGTGACGTCATTAATTCGGCGACGCGAATACGAGTTGCACCTACTGCGCATGTCCGGGAAAATTATTCTATTATGAAAGTTTCAAACATTTTCATATTTTAAATTGATTTTTAATTAATTTGCAAGTTGAATATGACCAATAAAAAATACTTGAGTAAAGTTTCTCTTAAGTCCGAGCGATTGATTTTGTTTGTAGTTAATAATTATTATCATTAGATTTCTCAGAAACAGACTTTTGCGCCTTGGGAGTAGGCAACCAATCGTACGCACCTCTGTCCCTATAATCTCAGGAAGCTGAAATAATTTTCCATCGTACGCACCTCTGTCCCTATAATCTCAGGAAGCTGAAATAATTTTCCAAGTCCCCAGACATGCGCTGAGTCGACCGATAAACGTCACCCCATGATAATGACGTAATGCCGTGGATTTTGTGTCAGAATTATATCCACGTCAACTGTGGAGCTAGCAACGGCGTATTGGATTCCAGACAAATCGGGCAATACATATTTTGTCACGTACTTGGTAAACGGTAATTCCCCTCAATTCTTCTTTCTGTTATCCAGAAGTTGAAATTATGCATGACGCAACAGTGATTCGGAGCCAAACTTAAAATGTGTAATTTACCATCACTCACAATTTTGTGAAAATATTAAATATTATGTTTTTTAAATACCTTGTGTCATAAAACTGGCATTTTTTTCTGATTTAAAATATATACTTTCATGATTATATTGGCGCGGCCGTGGTCGTGTGGATGAAGATCCGCATGACACCGGGGCGACACGGGTTCGATTCCTCGTAGCCAGGGTTTTCAAAAATTCTGGAGCAACTAGGAATCAACTCGTTAATAATAGTTGGGGGGGGGGGGATTTTCAAGGGTGGGGCATGTTAGACCCGTGAATAACGCTTAGTGCAGGGATAAGTAGGGGGGTGGAATCATGGAGTTGCCTTTGGCAAGCAACTCCATGAAAAAAAAAATGATTATATTAAATTTCATGTAGATTTTCAATAAAATTGGAATGTATGTCCTTTAGTTACATTCCGTTACATTTATTCATTATTTGGTTACGCAAAAATGACTTACCGCAGCATGTCACTTTCCGCAGATGGACATCCATGCACAATAATATTTTCTATTTTTATCAATATTAATATGTAGTAATAATACGTTTCTATTACTTTTTTGTAAAAATATCACTACATAAGCAAAATAGTAAAAAAAAAAAAAAAGTATATCCGAGCCGGGATTTGAACTGGAAGTGTTATGTTCGTTGAAATCAAAATCTGGCAACTCTTTCATTCAGCTAGGAAAGGTACTGTTTTTCAAGTCAGTAATTTTTGGTATTCAACACCGCGATTGACGATAATTGATTAATTATAAATGTTAACGTGTTTTATGCAATAATAAGAATTAATTCCTATAGTTGCTTAAATTTAATTGCCAATAATGTCTAAATATTATTAATTAAATAAGGATTTAACTTCTTGTTCGTAAGAAAAACCCAATGCGCGGCGACGCGTACGTAAGTTTTTTTTCTGTATTCGCTAGTATTATGGAGCTCTGCTCCGCTTTGGCCCACAAACAACAAACTCAGATAGTAAAGTTCACTTACAGCTACTTGGAACGCAAATAACTATTTCATATTTATTTTAATACTGTCACTATCTCTGCTAGGATAATAATTACTGTTACCTACTACTAGGCAGGCTGCGCAAATTATCTTGACGAAGCCGGCCGGCATCGTACGAAAGTATAGGTACCGTAGCCGCCCATGGCACTTCGTGCTGGTTCGTGAATTTTAAACAATTATTATTTTCTAAAAGATTCTAACAATTCTTTCGATTGTTTTTACAGACGCTCCAGTAGCACTTGAGTTTTCATTTTTGCTACAATCAATGGAGCATTGCGATATCCCTTTAGCTGTCTGTAGGCAAATATTAATGTATGTATTTGAACAATTTAGTTACCTAAATATTGTTACCAGTTGAACTTTTTTTGTGAGAAATAACCTGCGAACAGCGAATATAAATATTTGAACATTTTTAATGTTTTTCTTGTTATAATGAGAATGTTAATATAGGAATAAATGTTGCCAGAAGAAATAAATGTAATACAGTATAGATATAGAAATGTTAATTTTCTGTGCAAATGGTACTACTTAATTTAGATCTAACAGTTTTCGCTTATGATTGGAGTGTGCTGTGTCTTAACTTTTTTTTTGTAATACTGTAGAAATTTCACTAGAAATTACAAAACTGTCATCTGTCGTTATAAAGCTACTTATTTGGGCTATGTTGTGTATATCCGTCATTAAATTAAATTCTGCCATTAACATAAGGAATTGAATTTTCCAAACTTAAATTGAGAACAAAGCAAAAATATCAATAATTTAACACCAAACACCGTGTATACTTAGGTTTAGTATTTTACAGTCAGTGGAATATGGTAGTCTCTATTCGATTAAAATAAAAACTCGCATTCTTCTCAATGCTAAAGCTCAAGCTGCATGTCGCAGTCGGCTTCATGGGTCCATAAACGCATACTGTTTCCATTTCTGTATATCCACATTTCATCCAAATAAAGAAATACCTTATTTTCATTTGATTTTAGAATTTGTAGGTACGTATTTTTTGAACATGAAAATTCTTGCAGTAACTACATGGTTTGGTTGGCATAACCATTTCTGGTTTTCTGGTTTATAATTGCAATTCTGGGAAAACTGCGCAAGATTGATGAAAATAACATAAGACCAAGTGTAGAAAATAAAATTTCCTACAAGAACCCCCGTGAAAGCGCATGTCTAATTTTAATAATTTGGGCCTGACAACCGTTTGAAGTTAGCATAAACTAGTAATTCTGCTGTAAAATAAAAATTAACGTGTTCGAGGATTTTTCCCAAAAACATTCGATAAAAGTTTTATTTCGATAGTTCCAGACTTTACACGCAATTTCTTGAATTAAATTTCTTAACTGATTCCCCTCTTTTACTACCTACGCAATAGCAACATACTCAGCTGTAGTACTGGAATCAGCAGCTGATCTTTGCATCCTATTTACACCAGACATCCGTGATATTTAAAATTATATCCCGTGTATGATCTATCAGCAGGATCGTTGCCCCAATCTGCATTGCATAGGCTTCTAATGTAGACGCCGAATTTCCAAAAACAAGGCATAGAAATTTAGTTCTACTACTTCCAAGTATCGCCAAGCTCTTATTTGCGCCGACCATTGTTTCTGATAGTAGCAAGCATACTTGCAACATGGACTGTCTGACCTATTTGTTACTGTTACTGCACATACATGAGGCAATCAACCAAGTTTTGATATGGCAGATTCATTTCACATTCCTCGGCATGTACCTAAAGCACTGCAACTGGTGTATTTACAGGTTTGCAAGCTATTATAGTAAATTTTTCGAGTACTCTTTCAATGGCGGTTCAGATTTTTCGCCAAATTTCCAAAACGCCGACTAAGTATATTTTCAATGTACAAAACGCCGATTCAGCCCAAAACGTCGACTATTATAAAAAGGTTGCCTCTTGCTTCAAGGCAAACATTCCCAACCGACTTACTTCAGTGTGTATTTTCAGTTTGTAAATGAAAATTTACCACTGCCATTGTTTGATAAGTTTCTTTAGGAACTAGATTAAATGTTTGGTTTCAACACGATGCGGCACCAACACATTCCGGAATACAAGAGATAAACTTTCTGAATACAATTTCCTATAAGAAGTGCATTGAAAGAGGTGGGCGGGCTTATGCCAATGGTCTCCTCGATCGCTGAATCTGAATTCGCAGATTTCTTTTTCTGGGGCTATTTGAAAGAAAAAGTTTTCTTCCAACCGGTATGTAGTAAATCCTGAAAATGTCGTATCTCGCATTTACGCTGCTGTGCGGTGATTCACGAAAATATGGGCGTTCATGCTTACATGATAAATCCTGCGAATGTTTCCCTTAAAGAAGGAGGCAACCTATTTGAACACATTTTGTTAACAACAGATGTAAAAAAAATGATTTTGTTTTCTAATATTATTTCTTAATAAAGTTTAAAGTTTTAACTGTTAAATCGTTGTTATTTATTAATAATTCGATAACAATGTACAATCAGAAAAATGTTCACTCTTAATGAATCCGAATCCGATTTACTTTAGTCCCTTAGATCAAGTTCCAAGAGCACGGGCATGAATTTTGAGATACCCTACTGTCTATTCTACTTTACGTTGTCGATTTGAGCCCAGTAAATTTTACTTTACGGTATTGTACGGTAAATGGTACTTTAAGGTACTGTAATCATGTTACCATACTCAAATAATTATTTATTATTGAAAACGAGCATAATTATAAAGTTTTATGAAAAATTTTTGGCAGCCATTTATGTAAATTAAATAAAAATTAATTCGAAGATAAAAATAATGAATTAAAATGAAATTAAGATTTTCTTTTTGTGGTGGAATAGTGGATACCACAACTCGAGTCACAACTGAAATATGTTAAAAAATAATGCATTCGATCCCACCAAGATTACATTCTCTGCAATATACAACATCACTGAAAAGGTTAATTACAGAGAACACAAAAATGGAGAGAAGAATGTATTATGTTCAATTAAAAAAAAATAATAAATAGAGTTGAGATTATCGATATCCGATATCTGTTTTATAGTTAATAGCAGTGGCAGCTGGTGCTCAATCATAAGGGGAGGGCAATAAAAAAATAATGGATTATTTTATTCAAGGTATAGGGTACCTATCTGTTTTTTACTTACACGATAGGAGCAACCCAGCTGTAAGCGCCTGGTTGCACGTTGGAGTGTCATATGGTGTACTAATATAAAAAAATGTGTTTGCACATATTATACATTCATTCTTTGAAATGCCGATATATTTCTTTTCTTTTGTCCGTTCTGCTTGTTTATTTGAAGCAAGGATCTTGAGGGACCGTTTTACTTTTTTTTCTGTTCCTTGGGTGTGGTCTTGTGACGTTTCGCAGCCAATGCTTTGCATTGGCAGAATATGTATAATGGAGTTTCATTTTCCATATCACACGCTCTGCACGTTGGGTCATTTAGTATCCCTAATGTACTGAGGTGTTTTCTCATCTTGCAGTGTCCTGTAAGAAGACTAGTTAGTAGTTTTATGTTCCTCCTGTCGAGCTTCAGGATTTCCTTTGTGTAATCCCTGGATGGATCTCGAATATATAGTTTTTACTGTCTCAATCCAGGAACTGTCCTCCAGTAGTTGCAGTGTGCCTCACTGAGTCGGTCTGATAAAGCCCTTTGCGCTGCTATAGGCAATGCCACAAGTGGGCTCGGGACCGATCATTGTTAATTCAGCTCCTCTCCTAGCTAGTGAGTCTGCTTTCTCGTTCCCTTCTATGCCCTGGTGCCCCAGTACCCACTCCAGAGTGATTCTGTTATGGGTAGCTAGTTTACTCGGGGCTTGTAGGCAACTATCTACAGTCTTAGAGTAGACTTTCATTGACAGTAGGGCAGCCTGACTGTCTGTCCAGCTAAGGATTTGTCGATTTTCATAATTTCTTCCCACCATATCGTGTGCGTAGGTGGTGATAGCGACGAGTTCAGATTGGAAGACAGTGGCATAGCGGCCTAGGTTTATGCTTATTTCATGCCCTGTGCCCTCTTCAAGTGCCCCTGCTCCAGTTCTCTCCCCCATCTTAGAGCCGTCTTTGTCAAAATAGTCGCCTACCCGCCCATAGTGCCTTGGTGGCTTTATTTGTTACGTTTTCCACATGACGGTTGAAGGTGAGCCTGTGTCTAGGGTGATTCCCAGGTATTTCACCTCCGTTGCCCTTATTATGTCTTGTCCCCATAGTCGAAGGCCCCTCATCTGTGCGAGGTTCCTTTTCAAAGCGATGTTAGAGGTTTTTGCGGGGTTAACCGAGAGTCCCTCTTTTAAGCACCATCTTTCTACGGTTAGCAGGGCACGCTGCATCAAATTTTGCACCACGCCCTCGTACTTCCCGTTTATCATTATGACGATGTCGTCTGCATATCCCTGTGGGTATGCGCCGCAGTCCTGGAATAGTTCGAGAAGGTCGTTTACTACTAGGCACCACAAGAGGGCTGATAGTACCCCCCCTGAGGACAACCTCGCATGACTGTCACCCTTCCAATTACCCCTTGTAAAGTAGAGATTATTTCTCTATTCCTCAGTGTGAAATCAATCCATCTGGTTACGGTCGGGCTGACTCCACATTTTATCACGGCATTATTCACCGAGTCGAAGGATGTGTTGTCGAACGCCCCTTCCATGTCCATGAAGGTAGCCAGCGCAATCTCACGATAGCTTTTTCTGCCTTTTGAACTAGCTCGTATATGCCGAGCTCGCAGGATTTCCCAGTTTGGTACGCAAACGGTGTTTATGTTGTGAGGTGCGTAGCCTGTCGCCAAGCTGACTCTAAAGAGGGAGCATAGTGGCGATGGCAGTTCTTCTATTCCCTGCTGTAGTAACGCTGGGAAAATCCCGTCTACGCCTGCTGCCTTGTATGGTGCGAACAGGTTGATAGCCCATACAATTTTAGTTATGTTTGTTTATAATCTGATTTGCCCTAGCCCAGTCTTCTCTGGTCACCCTCCTGTGAGGTGGGATGACTAGATTTAGATCGTTCATTTGGGCGTCGTCGGGCAAGTACTGACAGCCCAGGGAGTGTGTCTTGAGCAAGAGCTCAAGGGTTTGCTCCCCGGTCGTCGTATAGTCCCCGTCAGGTTTTTTTTGTGAGCCTAATTTGCTCACTCCATTTTTCTGCAGGGCTTTTTGAAGCCTTGCACATTCAGGAGTTCTTTCGATCTCCTCGCAGTATTTCTTCCATAAGGACCGTTTGGCTTTCCTCAGTTCTAAGTTATATTTAGTAAGGGCGCTTTTATATTGCTCCCACTCTCCGCTAGCTTTTGCTTTGTTGAAGAGTTTTCTAGTTTTGTGCCTCAGGGAGGAAAGTTCACATTTCCACCAAGGGACCTCGCGCTTTCCTTTCCTGATTTTCATGGGACAGCTCTTTTCGTAGGCTGTAGTTATAATTGACTGTAGGCTTCCTGCCATCATTATAATTTTTTTAATTAATTGGTAATGCAATAATTATAACAATATGAAATAAAACGTACGTTATACTATGTCCGGTAAACTTTGATTATAACGGAAATAACGTATTTTCTGATCCAAAAAGGATCCAGGAATGAACAAAACACAAACAACACAAAGGTTCGTAAACCTTGGAATGCACCAGGCCTATTTTTTAAATACATGTGGAAAGTTCTGAAGATTCTTAAAAACCAAGACCATCTCACTTGTTTCATGCTGATCCAACTCAGATGACCTAACCTTTTATGCGACAAGTCCCACCAGTCAACATAATCTCAGGCTCAAAAATTTTCTTAGGAGTGCTCTCTAGTTCCAGCTTGTAAATACTTCCCACCTCTAATGGCTTGAATAGTACAGCCATCCTCTCTGTACATGAAACAGCCTTCGTCACAGAAAAAGACACGATCCTTTCTTTCTCATGGTAGGTACTTAGCTACAGATGTTAAATTGGTTGCCATGCTATGAATAAAACAAACGTTACTTATTACGTTACGTTTCTATATTAGAGCCTACCTTCAGCTTTATTGGGATTGATCCAATATCTCGAACTGGTATCTTCTCATCATTTGCAACATATACTACCATGTCACATCTGGATTCTTCATAACTATCATTGATTGTCTGCTATTTGTATAATGGCAATTCGCTCCACTGCCAACATACCAATCTTCTGAACTTTTGCTGATAGAGCAGGCTACAATTTTCATCATACAAACGGTTAGTATCTGTTGACCGAAGTTCCAACCTAGTAAGCAGGCAGTTGTACCTGCGATTTGAAACGTTGGAGCAATCTTGCTTCTTGTGGTTCTCTTTGGATTTTTCTGGACACCCTGAAGGTTTATGACCCTATAGTTCGTCGCTTGGGTTTATGTCTGTAAAAGATTATAACGGTAAATAGTTTACGACGTACTACTATCGGTTGTCTTCGTTGTACCCACGGTCATCGCATGCGCGAACTTTGCATGTAAATCTGTAAGAGTGTTCATCGACTCTCTAGCTTTCACCTAATGCATTAAAGCGAGATATCCAACAACTGGGACGTCGCATTACAACTATAAAGGTTTTAAATTTCAGTGGCGTGTAAAGCAAATAATAAACACAATATAAAAGTTAGTAAAAGAAATTAACGTACGGCAGTGGCTGGTATTTACCTGGCACAGCGTATCCCATCGGACGGGCAAATCGAACAACATGTCGTAAAATTCTGCGCTAAGCTTTTAGAGACATAAACCCAAGAGACGAACTATAGTTGTGACACCTGAAAACAAACTTTTTTCTTCTAGTTGGTTGCTATTTGCCTTTTCCTTTGGTGTATATCTCACTTTCATTACTGCTAATAGTACTGTTTGTTTTTCTCCTGCTCGCTTCATAAAACAATTTGGTTTTTACACCATTGGATCGTAGTAACCATTTAATAAGATACAAAACCCATGATTTTATTAATGGATCTCCATATTTGAAAAATTTTCAAATCTATCCTTGAATAGACTTCTTTAAAAACAGTTACGACGACCCCAACCTTTATCTTCGAAAGGTCGCCGAAGATTTACCCAAACTCCTTTTGTTGTTTTCACGTGGACGAAGCAATCAGGTTCTACCAACAAACATTGTGGTCTTCGCTTTTCTGCCCGTTTTTGGATCAACTGACACTCCCACTCCCTAGTTTCCACTATTAGAGAGAGAAGACTAATTCAGTCCGCAGTGGGCGATATTAGCATACGTTAAAGCATGATATTAGGGTGCAATCATGATGTTACATAGGGGTGCAACGAAACGTGTAATCTAGCTATAATTTCCCTACATTTTTGCTATTCTGTGTTATTAAGTTGTTTCTCTGCTTTTCTTCACTTTAAAAACGTTTAGTGTTAATAATGCCAGTGCTGTGTACCTTTTTGTACCAGTGGGTACAATTTAAATGTGAAAAAAGTGTCTATTTTTAAAATTCCCAAAGACAAATTGGTAAAGTTTCAGAAGACTATACCGCGAAAAGATCGCATTGAAGAGTTTTTCTCTTCTAATTTAAGTATTTTTCATTTCCTTGCCAGTTGCGTAAGCATATCTAAAACAATATTATTTTATATTACAATGCGGGTGAAGCAATTTTGACTAACCCCACAACTCAAAAACCAGTCATCTGATCAGGTTCAGCAACAACTTCTGTGAAAGCCCTTTAGCGGTACTATACCATGAAGAAAAATTTGTTTAGTAAATCGAAAAACGGCCACAACAGCGTTCTTCCAAAATTTTGAAATTGAAAAATTATTACAAAAAAAAACAATAAGTACAACAAGCAACTTTATTATTTTAAATGAAACACCCTATATTGTTATATAATTGAATGCAAAATTTAATTGTCTATAACATAGTATAAGGTATTCATATAGCTAATATGTACGGTTGATGAGAATTTCGCGAAATTCGGCTGTAAAGTTTGAAGATTTAATATTACTACGGATGCGCGTTTCTCTTCTGTACATACCGAACTCGTATAGTCTCCTTTGTCCCGCTACGCATTCAAGTGATTTTCAGAGCCTGCCTCGAGGTCAAGAACTAGATTGTTGAATACCAAAAACGAAATATTTATTTTTAGTATGAGAAATGGGGGTGCGCACCTCCATTTTATACTTTCAATTTTCCTGGCCAATAAATAAAAGATTGCAAACCTTATTTGCGTACCCTTCGAAAAATTCGCCATGACATTCGCAAATGGCCACCCTAACAGACCACAAAACCCATAAAGTAATTTTTATTTAATAGAACATAGAAGGCAGCACGATCAAAGATCGAAGATGTGTCAGCTGTTTGTTGTTTGGTGCCAAATTCCAACTGCCATATAATAAATTAAACTTAAATTATTATTTTTTAAATTAAATTAAGTATTATTAAAGTGATTTACACAATAGGTATACACAACCATATTTAAAAGGTGAATGTGAATTCCCATCCTTGACACGTCGCGTCGCGTCGTCCTCTGGAGACGAAAAATTTAATCCGATACATTGTATTTGGTTAGTTTTTCTACAACACTAGTGAGCCGTAACCTAATAACGGGGCATTTTAGTTCCTATGTGTATACAACTGTTTTTCTTACTTTTCACGCCCTGTATATAGGGTGTATACCCTATATACTTCTCACTTGTTAGAAACACCCTTAAGTGATAAATAATTTAATGTAGTTAGCATATTACAATTATTATTACAGGAACTATACCTATTGACAGTTATTGTAACTGTTTTTGTATAACATGCAATTGAAATACATAAATAAAGATTGTAAGTGCAATTTATTCCCGTCTTTACTCCCCCTCCCCCGAATTCGGGTGTATGGACACTCTTGCCAATAATTACCTATAAGAAGAATATTAATGTATTCTTGGCCACTGGGTTGGATAATTAAAATGTTGAAAAATTCATGATTTAATAGGCCAGTATTGAAAAATAAAAATTAAACACAAATTTAAACGTTTCGGACACTAGTCCATCTTTAGTAAATTTTAAGCACCAATTCTTACATCAAACACATTAAAAATAATCAACTAGGAAACATATTAAAAATAACACATACAAAATTATTACATTTGGATATACTTTCATTTTACAATTGTGTTTTTTATTAATCATCATTTAAAATAATAGATGATTATAAAAATATTTTAGAAAAATTTTACAAATCGGTACAATTGTAATAATTTTGTATGTGTTATTTTTAATATGTTTCCTCGTTGATTATTTTTAGTGTGTTTGATGTAAGAATTGGTGATTAAAACTTACTGAAGATGGACTAGTGTCCGAAACGTTTAAATTTGTGTTTAATTTTTATTTTTCAATACTGGCCTATTAAACCATGAATTTTTCAACATTTTAATTACTTATAAGGTTGTACGATATAGAGTGAGCATTTTTAACATAACATAAAGTCGAGTTTTTTAAAAATCGATTTTCGAAAAATTGATTAATAATAAACGTAGAATTGTTATTATAGCTACAACTGCTTCCTTTATAGAAGGAACATAAATATGCTGCACTGTACAACTGATGGTTCAAAGAAGTTTGACAGAAACGACAATACACTTTGTAGAAAGTGCGATAAGGATAAATAAATAACAGGAACTAATACATTGTTGTGTTGGTTATTTACCCCTTTTTTGTTTTATGAAGTAACCAATTACCGCGCGCATGCTCAGAAAATACTAGTTCATATTATATGTCTGTTCTCTTCAATCTTCTTTGAGCCAATTTCAAGCGGTAGGTATGCTCTTTCCATGAAAGAGTAGTGTATGTTCGAAGGCTACAACCAACATTTCCATAACAAAATTATGTTCATGTTCAAATTATGTTCATTTTCAAAATAATTTTGAACACAATCAACATTTTCATAACAAAAACCCTACGTTTATTTTCCAATGTTCTGTTAAAAAAACTCGATTGTTTCCTATTGAGACGCAAAGGTGTATGTTACGTTAAAAAATTTGCACTATTATAACCAGGAAGGAAAATATTATTTTTAAATTATATTGTCTATGGTCTTGTATGTTATAAATGTGTAAACTTGATGTTGCAGGCACGGGTGAATCAGGCAAATCAACGTTCATAAAACAAATGCGTATTATCCATGGTGCAGGTTATTCAGATGAAGATAAGAGAGGGTTTATAAAGCTTGTGTATCAAAATATTTTTATGGCAATGCAAAGTATGATTCGGGCCATGGATCTTCTGAAGATTCAATATATTCAATCATCCAGTAGTGTAAGAATATTGAAAAATGACCACATGAACGCTTTTTATTTTTTTTTCTACGTTTTTTTTTAGGAAAAGGCGGATTTGATACGAAGTGTGGATTATGAAACGGTAACCACGTTTGAAAACCCTTATGTTGATGCAATTAAAGATTTATGGAATGAAGCTGGTATCCAAGAATGCTACGATCGTCGTCGGGAGTACCAACTCACAGATTCTGCAAAATAGTTAGTATATTTTAGATATTTCAGTTATTACCATTTATAACCGTTGAATGACGTGCTGAGTAAATTTGATATAGTTTATTATACTATATACAGGGTCGCTATTAAAGATGGGACCAAAGTCTCAAACGCTTTGAGATATTAATTTGAAATTTGGAACACTTCAATACTACATTACTTTGTATATTATACAGTACAGAAAAATTTTCTTTGACTCTTACTTTCGGAACCCGCCATGTGGAATTTTTTTAAATGGTAATAGGGGTAACCCAATACATCAATAGAAAGCTTAATTTTATCTCTTTCTAATCGTGGTAAATTAATATGGTGTTACATAAGAGAGTAATGGAGACAAATTAGAAGACAATTTGCCATATACTCAGATGGATATTTATTGTTTGCTTTAATTTTAGGTGGCTTTGATTCGACAGAGCTTCAAAATTAAACAAAAAACAATCAGTAATTATTTAGCAAATGACGGTAGGTATATTGCAATACTTTTTTCAGAAATTTAACAATCTGAATTTTTTAAACGGGCTCCTAAAGTATGATTCACAAAGAAAATTTTTGTGTACTGTAAAATATGCGAAGTGTTGTATTGAAGTCTTCCAAATTTCAAATTATTAGGCAAAAAGAACATAGGTATCCGTTGTTACAAATATAAGCATGCACATAAATTAAATTACACTAAACATTTATTAGAACAAAATCACACATTGATATCTAATAATACAATTAAATTTTTACACTTGTCTGATAACGAAAATAAATTAAATAGTTTGGAAGCTTTTAAAATTTATAAACACAATAAACAGTATACCTTAATGAATGAGCAAATTGAGCAATTTTGGAATAGATGATATCTTTAATGGAATCAGGTAGTTGCTATATAAATCATTATTCATTTGTTATTAAATATCTTATACAGCTCCACCAAGCTTACAAATGCCCCGGAAAATATGTCAACTAAATTTTAAAAGACAAAGCGCGACAATACGTCAACTAATCCTACTCAAAAGTACATTCACTGTAAAAATTCAATTGACGTTTGAAATTTTACGAGGGGTAATCCGCGAGGTAAAAGCGTGTACACTAATGGTTCATTTACCTAGTAATGTCCACTAATGTCCCCAGAATTACCATTAATGTCCCCAAAATTACCACTAATGCTCCTAAATTGTCACTAATGCCCTAAAAATGTCCCCAATGTCCCAAAAATTCCCTCTAATGCCCCCAAAGTGTTGACCAGTGTTGACTTAAGGCCTCACCTTTAACTATATTGTACGTATAATTGCGAATGTACCTATATGATGTATTTAAATAATAGTTATAGTTAGTCCACTAGAAAATAATATGATCTTTTTTTTAACGCCTCTAACGCAAAAACTAGTGAACCGATTTTGATGAAATTTTAAATGAAGGGGTATATCGAAAATTCATCGACAAAATAAGCTTTTCAAAAAAATCCGAAACCGGAAGCGGAAGTTAGACATGTTTTTTTGGTATCATTTTTTTCAGAAGCGGAATTTTGGAATCTGAGTAGGGGATATGAAAGAAGGGCATAATTCAAGGGAAACAGTTTTTTACCGGACTCTCTAACTTCAAAATGGCGGTCGCTATGAATTTTTCAAAATTTCGACTTTAACGCCCCGTAACTCAAAAACCAGTTATCTGATCAGGTTCCGCAACAACTTGTTTGAAAGCCCTTTGGCTGTACTACACCAAGAAAAAAAATTATTTACTAAATCCAAAAACGGTCGCAACGGCGCTCTTCCAAAAATATTGAAATTTTTGAAAAATTATTACAAAAAAACTGGTCTAAGGAATTTGTTTAAATTTTCTATACTTATGCAGCTTGGTATTAGCTACATTTTTGTTTTTTGATGAACGCCAGAATTCCACTGTGGCGCCCTCTACGAGATTTTGAAAATCGGAAATTGATGCTCCTATAGCGCCTTTATTAGTCAAAATATGAAAGAAGTTTAAATACAAAAGTTGTTCAGTATATAGATTTGCATTTTTCTAAATTTATATCACGTATACAGGGTGTTTGGTTTTCACAGTACAATAAGCAACTTTGTTATTTTAAACGAAACACCCTGTATATTATTATATAATTGAATGCAAAATTGAATTGTCTATCACATAGTATAAGGTGTTCATATGACTAAAATGTACGGTTAATGAGAAATTCGTGAATATTGAACTTTAAAACAGTGTAGGGAGAAATTTGTAAGTGCCGATATGTTCAAGTGACCATGCGCGGGACGGGAATTCCTTGTCGCCGGCTAATCCTAGCAGCCTATGAATATAAATAATCACACATGCGCAGATGAACACAATCGGCACTTGTGTTAATTTTCCATATACTAATTTTCAAGTTTAGTTTATCGGTTGTGGCGAACAATACTGTTTAATACCAAAAACGAATGTTTATTTTTAGTATGGGAAAGTCCAGGGGAGGTTTCCACCTCCACTTTTTTGTGTATTCTGTCCCGTCGACTTTGTTGCTCGCTTTGGTGTTTTAGTACTGGTCTTCGTGCTTTTGGTTGTATTCACGAATCTGCGTAGCCTATCCGTGCTAACCCTGCCGTTCGACTCGTCTAGTAACCAACAATAAGATGATTTTTTTTATTATGACGGTTTCATCCGTCAAATTCACTTTTACAAACGGGGATTTTTCTGATACTTATTATTAATTTTTTTGGCCTTTGTGCTGCTAAGCATCAACTAAATGAAACATTAAAATAATAAATGACATTTGTACCATAGGAAATAGTAGTATATTGTACAACTAGTGTTGAAAATTGGATATTTCACACGGGCGTGGAGGTTGAGCCGCGAGCCGAAGGCGAGTGACTTAACCACGCTCGTGTGATATATCCAAAATTTCAGCACAATTACAACCATTTTTTTTTAGTTAAGGAACATAAAATTAATTACGACTGTCGATGAGGCAGGTCGCCGTCGCGAATATTGCTTGCGAGCGCTGTCAGCGGCCGCTGCGGTTGAGCCCCGCCTACTTTTTGTCGGGCGTGTGAAATGTTATTTTGCACACGGCTAAGCCTCGCCTTCCGGCTCATTTCATCACAGTTAGGCTGTTGTGCGAAATTTGTTATTTTCAGTAAGAGTAAACCGTGTGAATTTAGTCACATTTCATAGTGGTAGACCGAAAAAACATTTACAGCCGGATTCATCAACGAGGCGTAAGTCGTTAGTCCGACTACTGAGACTTGCACCCGTGTAAACCGGTTCATATGAATAGGTTTACACGGGCGCAAGTCTCAGTAGTCGGACTAACGACTACACCTCGTTGATGAATCCGGCTGTTAAAGTTTAAAACTTTCCGTTTTATCGCAGCTGAATTCAGAACGAAATCTGACCAATCAGGTGTCAGTGGTTACGTCACGCACAGTTCGGCAACCAATAGCCGTCGAACAGGTATCAATGACGTAGGCTGCCACACAGCGTTCGACGATAGTCGGCAGATAATAAATAAAATCTCCCAATTCTACCCAATTCGAATTTTATGTAAAAAACATTTTTTTATTTACTTACCGTAACATTAAACAACTCATTCAAAAATTACCACGACACCACTGCTTCGCTGCGCGCGCATTTATCTTTCAAACATAATGCCCTCATAATCCTTGAATGTCCCCAACTAATGCCCCAGTAATGTCTCAATAATGTCCCCAATTCCTTAAAATTCCCGAGTAATGCCCCCTATTTTCCCCTAATGGCCACTAATTCCCCACTAATGCCCCCTAATGTCAACTAATGCCACAGTAATGTCACCTAATGTCCCGGACCTGTACACCAAAATTACCCTCGCGGATTACCCCTCGAAATTTTATAATAATTTCAGTGTTTGTTAGATTGTTTTGACGTTTAAAATCTATTAAGTATGAATGTTAAATCGAGGAAGATAATTCATTCTGAAGCCAGAAATATCATTCAGAAGGTCATCGAATTCTTCTAATGAAAAGTATAGGATTATTTAAATTTGCCACCTAAATGTTTTTATTTTGACTGTACTTTGAAAAACTATATCAGCGTCGGACACGCCCCCTTTCAACTTTATAAGCTTGGTCCAGCTCAGGTATGCTTTTGACAATGACATACATATTAAGCAAATAAATATTATTTCCCGTTAAAATCGATATTTTATTGAATATTTCTTATTTCTATAATTATGGATTTTAACAAAGTAACCCTTGAGAATGTCAATAAATTAATATCTCAAAGTTTGAGCGCTACAAGTTTGATTCCATCTTAGCTACCCTATTACCTTACAAAAGGTCAAGTTGTTCTAATTTTTTGATATGTACAACTCTATACATAGTAGGTTTGTAAAAAACAATTTGCAGGCAAAGATTATGGAAAATGTAATACTCTACAACTTTAAATTACAATTTTTTTCTCTACGATGCATTGGTAAACAGATATCCTCAATAAACTGAAAAACGATAGGAATTTCGTCAGTTTTTGCTACGCCATAGCGAGCGCACAAGGGAGGGGAGGTCGAAAAATTGGATTCTGAACTACGGGATCGACCTATATGACATATCAAAAAATTAGAACTACTTGACCTTTTGTAATGTAAGATGCCATGTTCAGCCTCTATTCCCTGGACTATAGGTAGATAAACTTTATTATTCACATTTTTGAGTTTAATTAACTATACTCGTGATAAACAAAATCTGAACTCAGCAAAAGCATTTCTAATTTATTAGAATTGTTTATGCATAATTATGCTTGGCAACTGCACTAAATTTCATTAACTTCAGAATTTGCTCTCGCTCTAACAGCATATAGGAACTATGAAGCTAGCAAGAGAGAAGTACAACTAGTGACGCGTGCAGTAAAATTCTAGTGTATATAGTATAATTTATCAGGTGTTTCAAAAATGGAGCATAAACTGTCTAGGACGTTGTAGGGCAGGTCAAAGTATGTAATAAAAAACACATTAAATTGTCTTACAATTTTAAAGGGTATGAGGCAATAAACGAAGATGTAAACACCACACAAAGGAACAGTGTTGAGATATATTCTACAGTAATATTGAAACCATAATAGCTGGGTATATATGCAACAATTGTATATTATGTAACGACCATAGAATGACGCTCATTTTCGCACGGGTATACGGTACGACCCGATGGGAGTGCCGGTATCGTATTAGTGTGAAAATGAGCAGTTATTACAAGTGGCATACTATAATTTTTCTACGATTAACAACAAGAATTTCCTAAAACAATCAATATACACAAAAATGAAGAAACAAAAGTATGTTAATTAAATGTCAAATGTTTCCACAGCACTACTGGATATATGGGAATGTTTCACTTCGCACACGTTGCCATGACATACCGTGGGTGATTAATTTTGCCACACTGTTCGCCATGATAACGGGTAAACAGCAAGTAATTACTTACATAAGGGTCTATTCTGTAAGCAACTGCTAAAATTTAACGTGGCGTTAAAATTGTAACCAATCGCTAAGCTTAATTATGACAGCTAAAACTACCATTTAACCAATCAATGCCAAGGGTTTAAATTTAGCGGTTGGTTTCAATTTTAAAGCCACGTTAAATTTTAACAGGTAATTACAGAATAGACTCTATTCTATGCTTACTGCATACGATATTTAACATGGGTGGTAATAGCCCATTCACCACATTAGCTCCATGTTTCTCTTTCTTGAAAAATTTTGAAAATAGCTATTTTATTAATTTTATAATTAATATACAGCAGACCACCGCTGGTCGTTGCCGAACGCTGTGTGGTGTCGCAAGTACTAATAAAGTACAATGAAGCGAAGTTTTATACCATTTTAATGAACAAGGCAACAATGACGCTATAACCTCCGTCGGCGATGCTGCTGTCATGTTCTATTTCATTTCCAATAATTTGAGATAAACTTATTAATTTTTACATTGACTGTAATTGTTGGCATAGCTATTATTTTAAATATTAAAAAATATCAGTGATTATACATATATTTTAGTGATTTATTTAAGTTAAATTTGACATTAAAATTCATACAGCTTCCAGCGACATCAGTCTGTATTTCAAAATGGAAAACAAAAACAAATGCTATACGCAAGCTATAATGTGTGGTGTGTTGTGCGAATTCGTAGAAAGCACGAACTTATATTAAAATGGACTGCTGTTTGTTTGGCCTCGTCGCCAAGAAAATTACTCCACCATGATATGCACTTTCTAGGGAATTTTGTCTTATACAGTTCGTGTACACGATATTCTAGTAACATATTTGACGTACATTCAGATATGACATCTGAAAAGTGTGGTTTAGCAGAAATTTTAGTAGCCCCATGTGGATTCGTGGTATTGGCGCAATGACAAAACTGCCAACCTCTATTTACAACATTCTTTTGGGTTACGTTTGGGCAATTTAGTTTATTTTTATTTGTATACCTTAAAATTAGTACAATAGGTATTATCAAAAATAATGATAATTTGAATATGACTGATTTTATTTTGAATTTACCGCTGCGGCAAATTGTACATCGTAGCGCTCCCCAAAGAGGAGTCTTTTTTAACCACTAATTACACTCTGTCTTAAATATAAGTCTACAAAAGATTTGGTAGTTTAAGCCCACACGATGGCAGTCAGTTTTCCGTCTGTAGGAGGACATACTTCAAAACTTTAATATAACCGTATACCACCAATTTTTCGATTTTAGTTGTTAACCACTTAACCAAGGATGCCATTTATACTATGGAAATGGGTATTGAAGAGTACATTATTAAGTATACTGTATGCAAATTGGCATCTATGAACTTGCGAATATAAGTTAGGAACTACTAAACTTTATTCCCTGAGACCGCGACTAGCATGTAAACAAAACTACGTGTAAGCAACCAATCACAGATCTTACTACGGCCATGTGTCACGTGGTTTTGTTTACATGCTAGTCGCGGTCTCAGGAAATGAAGTTTAGTTAATAACGTCTTATTTTGTACTTCTGCCTTTTTCTGTAAATTGTTATTATGGAGTTCAGTGGGTTTATGTCATATTTAGTCGATACCTACTTTACACCACAAAGGCTAAAACAGGTAAAATAAAATATTCAATTTTTTACACATAGGTACCCAATATCAAGGTACTTAAACATAGGTAGGTATGCTACTTCGGCGGTTTCCCATAAGCGCTGTGTTAATGTTATCGTGACGTCACAAGTAAAAGCGGCGGTCACCGCTGCAAAGGATGTAGTGCGCTATATTGCCACTATAAATGTTTTTTGGTAGCATTATTTCAGAAGCGAAATTTTGAAAATCTGGGTAGGGGATATGAAAGAAGACCATAATTCAAGGGAATCAATTTTTTGCCGGACTCTCTTACTTCAAAATGGCGGCCGCTATAGTTTATTAAGCTCATTGGACGGTATTGCATTTTTTTTAACCGTAATTTCTGTACGTTTCTTGATAACTTGTGTTGAAGGGCGTTTTCAAAATCCGTGGAATTGAAATGAATAGAACAAATTCCATTCGTGTTGCAATTAATTTGTCTTTCCTTGAACATAAATGAACCCATAATTGTCTAATTTCTGGATCTTTTGGGAAAGTAAAGAAATGCACGTCACCATCTTACTATGTTTTTGTTTGCAAACTGCGACGGCACTTATAGGCATCTATAAAATAAAAAATATGCGAACCACAGTGACATAAAAATACATCCGTTCAACATACTTTGCAAGGCGCTAAATATAATAGTATGGTAAAATATGTAAACGATAATAAACTGCTTATAATAAATATAAAAAAAGTGGAGGTGCAAACCTCCCCTGGACTTTCCCATACTAAAAATAAACATTCGTTTTTGGTATTCAACAGTATAGTTCGCCACAACCGATAAACTAAAATTGAAGTGCCGATTGTGTTCATCTGCGCATGTGTGATTATTTATATTCATAGGCTGCTAGGATTAGCCGGCGACAAGGAATTCCCGTCCCGCGCATGGTCACTTGAACATATCGGCACTTACAAATTTCACCCTACACTGTTTTAAAGTTCAAAATTCACGAATTTCTCATCAACCGTACATTTAATAATATACAGGGTGTTTCATTTAAAATAACAAAGTTGCTTATTGTACTGTGGAAAGCAAACGCCCTGTATACGTGATATACATGTAAGAAAATGCAGAATTATATACTAAATAACTTTTATATTTAAACTTCTTTCATATTTGGACTAATAAAGGCGCTATAGGAGCATAAATTTCCGATTTTCAAAATCTCGTAGAGGGCGCCACAGTGGAATTCTGGCATTCATCAAAAAACAAAAATGTAGCTAATACCAAGCTGCATACGTATAGAAAATTTAAACAAATTCCTTAGACCAGTTTTTTGTAATAATTTTTCAAAAATTTCAAAATTTTTGGAAGAGCGGCGTTGCGACCGGTTTTGGATTTAGTGAATAATTTTTTTTCCTGGTGTAGTACAGCCAAAGGGCTTTCAAACAAGTTGTTGCGGAACCTGATCAGATAATTGGTTTTTGAGTTGTGGGGCGTTAAAGTCGAAATTTTGAAAAATTCATAGCGACCGCCATTTTGAAGTTAGAGAGTCCGGTAAAAAACTGTTTTCCTTGAATTATGCCCTTCTTTCATATCCCCTACTCAGATTTTCAAAATTCCGCTTCTGAAAAAAATGATACCAAAAAAACATGTCTAACTTCCGCTTCCGGTTTCGGATTTTTTTGAAAAGCTTATTTTGTCGATGAATTTACGATATACCCCTTCATTTAAAATTTCATCAAAATCGGTTTACTAGTTTTTGTGTTACAGGCGTTACATACACACACACATACACACCGACACACAGGCACACACACCCACACACACACACACAGACAGACATTTTTTCTAGACCACTTTTTTGGGTTCCTGGGTACCCAAAACACGTATTTCCGCGAAAATCTCGACTTCGAAAATTTTCATGATATCAATACTTCCCTATACCAGTTTGTATACCAGTAGTGGTATGAGAAAGTAAAAATAAATTATAATAAAGGGGTAAAGAATTTTGCGAACTATGATATACGTAATTGCAGCCAAACGAGTACTGTCACTGTAAGCCTGTTAGCTTGTCTACTTGTGACGTGCTACACCCTCTCCCGCGAGGGGTATCGAGGAACTGGATTGTGCGTTACGAGCATACCTAACGATTATGTTTAAGTACCTTGCCCAATAATGTATCGTTACGAAAATATACTGCATGTAAAGGTAGACTGCATTACCGTCACCATTATGACGAGGAACAACATAGACGTCTCATGCATCACTGAGACGCACCTTGTGACACCTGAAACGATTCAAATAGGTACCCAAGTATAAAAATCTACCGCAATCGTCGCGCAGGCAGTGGCGTAGCTACACTAAATCGCGCCGGGTAACAGATTCAAGGATGGCGCCCAGTCAGTGTCCCATTCACAGTAAGTAAAAATATCCACACACAGGCGAAGCGAGTAAATAGTGCCGTAGTCGAGTGGGCGTGGGTTATGTAAACGCCATATAAGAGGATCTGGCAAGTTTTGGGATTAAATTAAAAATCTTAAAATTGTCACAATTTTTACAATTAGAAATTAAAGTTTCTATAGGTAGGTACTAACAAATAATCGTATTTAGAAATTTCCACCTTTCTGTTTCAAAAATAGTTGGCCTCTGCGAAGTTGCTCTCATGAGTTTATGGCATTCCATTTAATTCCGTGTCCACGCACTATAATAAAATTGTTGAACATCGCACTCCGCACTGGATTGTATTACTGTTTTGTTGTAATTGCTATTGACAGTACGTCTAGTGCCCTGTCTTAATAATTAAAATTTGTTAAAACTTATCTGGAAGGAAAGGAGTCATTTCCTCAGCGAAATTTCCGAATCAAAAACACCGCCGCGCCGCTTCAAGTACCTACCTTGTTGCAGTTTGTCCTTTGTCGGAATTGGAACGATTTTGCCAATATCGCAGTTGATTGTTTTTTCTAAAGTAGCGACATGAACTTGAAAAGGCAACAATAACGATCTTTCGTCCGCTAGATGGTGTTAAGAATTTCAAGTTTGTAGAAAAGTTTGTCAAGAAGTTTGCGACTTTGAAAGTTTGACGTTTATAATAATTGTCATAATATTACCTTTGAGTGTATTTGATATTGATATTACTGTATTTTTTGGATATTCAGAGGATTAACATATTGAGAGTCGTTTTAAATAATATTATGGTGTTTGATAACAGGTAAGTAACTTATAAATATTAGACCCATAAAACATTACAAGAATCCATATTATATTATTAATTGTTATAATCTCAGGAAAGTCTACAAAAGCTGTAGATGTATACAATCTTGATTGAATGACTCCTCCGAACTAGAGTTATGAGTCAGTCAAAGAACCTTTATTATGGCAAAATCTTTTTTAACATGCTTGACTAGGACGACAGGTAGGTAGTTTATACAAATTTTCTTTGTAATAACTAATTTAGGTAATACAGACTGACATGACAAGATTAACAGTATCCAAATTTTGTGCAATTATAAATGCTATACAGTTCATGAAGTGTAGTTTGATTTGTTGTAATATTTTTAATGATGAAACCTAACAGACAAAATAACTACTTACCCACTCTTTTTCCTCCAGACTTATGAAGAATAAGATTCAACATCGATGTCATCGTAAGATTTAAGCACAGATAGAAAATTTATCAATGAAATATAGTCTGGTTTTCCATAATTTCCACGTTTTGACTGCATAAAATATTGGGCTAAGGCAATTAACCGAAGTGCCCTTTTGAATTCTTTCGATTCAATAGTATAATAGTGGTTTTATTAGTATTATAATTATAGTTGTATAAAAACTGCCTGAGTAAATACATGTAGTATATTACTTACCTACTATTTCGTCATTTTTATTATCAAATTGATATCCAGTTTTTATGACTATTTCATATTATCAATAAAGCACCATGCCTTTCTTCTGGAAACAAGCATACAATCTTTACTTCCAACATTTCTAATAAATTCAGTATCTCTTCATGTATTTCCGGAATAGGTACACTTAAATGTTTGTTTGAATTCTTCTTTGTAGTGTTTTAATGCACAGAATAAGTAGACATTGTCATTGTAGTTCGTTGTAACCACTTGTACCACGTTGTAGCACATACCGTGTGTCCCTGGGAAGACGGAACATAGGGATATTACACTGGTAATTTTTTAAAATGATCCAAGAGTGCTTTGAATTTCTATTTGGTGGAAGCACGACCTTCTTGATTCGTCAGACTCGAAAATCAAGAAGGTCGTGGGTGGAAGCGTCGACGTCGTTATATCAGCTGTTTAACGCGCTTGCTAATACAGATGTAATACGCACGTACGTTATACAAACAAATGACTCAACAATTATTTACAATACGAATTGACAGCTCGCGCTCTTGAAAGTCAGTTAGAAATAAAATTATTAATTATTTGCTCAAATTGGTTCATGTAAAAATGTAGACACTGTTTTAATTAAATTAAATGAGACCGAGTATCATTATAAAGGTAATAAATATAAAATAATTTGTTTGCAGTTGACGTTATGGATCTTTTTCAGATTATGATGGATTAGGTGTACAATTAAGGCTTTTCGCAAGTTACGCATTATTAGAAACTGAAAATGAAATTACGAAAATTGTACTAGTAGGTACATAAAATAATGCTGTGGACCTGTGTCAGAAAACTTTCCTTTGTGGTATGCAAGAATTATACCTCCACCCTTATTATTGTTGTGTTAACATTAATAAAATTATTATTTTATACATCATTAAGTATACATTCTTGCGACGACTAACTGCGACAGCAAATAAGAATCCAGCTCCTTAAAAATCAAATACTTTTAGGCCCGGTTTATTCACCTACCAGTAAAGTCCCGAGTAGCTACTTGAGAATTAACTTTATAGGTTACCCGGGTAACAGGACTATATTAGTCCTGTTACCCGGGTAACCTATAGAGTTAATTGTCAAGTAGCTACTCGGGACTTTACTGGTAGGTGAATAAACCGGGCCTTAATGTAACAATTATTTGATCACATTAAATTGCCCTAGAAATAAAAATTTCATATTTGTACACACTAAGGGCGGGTTGTATGGATGCAGTTTAACTGCCCGTTCAGTTGAACCGCGATCAATTGTCATGGATACGATTGTTACAATAATTGTATCCATGACAATTGATCGTGGTTCAGCTAGGTGGAGAGTTAAACTACGTCGATACAACCGGCCCTAACTGATATTAATATTCGCTTTTTCTTTGATTTCATCTTAATACAGTCTTATGCAATTAGCATTGTAGCATGTTTCATCATAAAGCTGATTATCGCATCAAATTCTTCGGTTCATACATCAAAATCATCCTATTAAAGTAAATTTTCACATTTCACATGTAATTTAACTGGCATTCCTGGTTGTCAGCTCGAAACTGTACTTAAGTGAAAGTAGGGCCCCATTTAAAAAAAATTAACATGAACATAACCTTTAATTGTCTGGTTTTAGTAAATTGACATTTAAAACATAAACAAAAATTTTGATCTGGCGGCGATCATACATGGTCGGCATGGAAATCGTTAACGATCGGTGCCATTCGTGTAATTGTTTCAAGACAAATGCTTCAAAGCACTCGTGGATCATTTTAAAAAAATAGCATTATAAGATCCCTATGTTCCGTCTTCCCAAGGACACACGTATGATATACAACTTGAGGAATTTGCGAATGCTCGTATCTGATCATTTTATTCCACGGTGGGTGCCTACCCTATTATTCTATCTGTTCAGCTCGAGTACTTTCTTTAAATTTTCAAATATAGATATTTCTCTTTTCTATCTGTTACTGTGCAGCTTGTAACTGATTTTGTTAAGTTTTTATTAATTAATTCTTGGTCATGGATTATAGGATTGGGGATCGTGAGCTAGGAACAATTGGATTTGATTAATCATATCGTGTATTAAAGGTTATCATATATTTTATTGTAACATATTACATCGGTTCTAAGTCAATCAATTAGCAATTTCAATGTTAGACACAAAGAACATAATATGCATTGTTATAAGTACTAGGTACATAAATCAAATTACGCTTAACACTTAACACCCAATCACTTATTGACATCGAATAATACCTACAATTCATTTTTTACACTTTTGCGATAACAAACAGAAATTATAAATAAACTTCCTAATGGTGTCAGACAAATCTGGATTATTTACTCTTGCACGTTTTCTGGGTTGAAGAGTTTTGGAAGTATGGGCTATAAAACTGTTGGTAAAGTTTTTCATGCAGGTTTCATCGCAAAACATTTCTGTCCCTCCGATTTTTGAACTGATGTTGTTTTCTCATTCTTCAACCAAAAAAATAACAGTTTATTTCACTATGGCCCAATTGCACCGGTTACACTTAAATAATAAGCGTCGCTTAAAAGTTTAATAGCCATGGGTACAATTCTTGTAACAATATGTATCCATGGGAATTAATTTTTTAAGCGACGCTTATTATTTAAGTGTAACCGGTGCAATTGGGCCTATATATCTCAAAACTATGTTTTAATTGTTAATTTAAGCTAATAAATACTTACTTCACAAAGCATTCTAAAACAGGATATCATCTTCTCTACCAATATTATTTATCCACTTTTCCGGGTTATTTTTCGGTAATCGGTAAAATGTTATACCGCTATTAATGTGGCAATTAATTGCACAATAACAAAGCATGATAATTAATTCTTAATTGAAAAACTAAACTGAATTTTAAATTCAAGTGGTATTTAAATTACAAACGTCAAAGTCGCCATAGTAGCGCCACAGCGACAAGTAAATCGTTATTGTTGCCTTTTAAAACGTCAAAATTCATGTCGCTACTTTAGAAAAAACAATCAACTGGCTTTGTCAATGTCGCGAAAGTAGCGCCACAGCGGCAAGTAAATCGTTATTGTTGCCTTTTAAAACGTCAAAATTCGTGTCGCTACTTTAGAAAAAACAATCAACTGGCTTTGCTGTAGGAGTAGTTACAGCTCCACCAAGCTTACAAATGCCCCGGAAAATATGTCAACTAAATTTTAAAAGACAAAGCGCGACAATACGTCAACCAATAGCAAACAATCTTACTCAAAAGTACATTCACTGGAAAAATTCAATTGACATTTGAAATTTTAATAATTTCAGTGTTTATCAGATTGTTTTGACGTTTAAAATTTGTTAAGTATTAATGATAAATCGAGGAAGGTAAATCAGTCTGAACCGAGAAATATCATTCGGAAGGTCATCGAATTATTGAAATATTTTCTCCTCTAAATTTCGTACTTTATGGATTAAATTCGCAGCATAGACATCAAGGCACAGTTGATATGAACTTTTTTTATTGCCTTGATATCCTGAATCTATGCTGCGAATTGAATCCATAAATTTTCATGGCACTGGATTTTTCGTAAAAATTTAGTTATCTCGAAAACGGTTCAGTTTATCGACTTTTAATAAGAGTAGGTACACTTTGTACTATGTGATTTTGAACGTACAATCGTTCAAATTTCTAAAAACTATTGATCACAAAAATAATGAAGAATAAGTACCCAGTCCCACCCGTTTGGGATAATAGCACTTACTAGTACTAACTTATATGCCAAATTTTATTAAGGATGCCTGAGATATTAATTAAAATTTAAATCTCATGCACCCCCTTCGGGGGGCTGTAGCACCCTAACAAAGCGTTGCTCAACCCATGTTCATATGAACTTTTTTTCTTCTCTTCGTGTGGAGAACACGCTCTAAAAGTTCGGTCAAGTATTTTAGTTACACCCTGTATTCCCTTAATTTCATTTTTTCTCGCTGACAATTTTGTTCATCTTAATTTCTAAACATGCTATGTATTAAAAGCTATTAAAAGGAGAAAATAATGTCTTAGCATCAAATGAAATTTAATTTAAAAATTTCCAATCATATCAAAATATTCTTTTCCCGCTACCTGCAATGTAAGTAGGTCTTACATCCATGGTTACAAGCTGTGTAAGGGCCTCATAACATTTGTTGATTCGGTTGCTATTGACAGTGCAACTTAATAATTACCTACTTACATTCCTAGGAAAATAATGAATGACATGCAAATTTGATATTTTTTCAACAACCGTCGTTATAGTTTAGGAAATTTTGAAATATCAATATTTTCGTTTAGGTTAATTAAATAGTAGTCTTCAGCATGGAATACTCACACCATAAACTGGCCGCAGATTTTAATTTCTGGGATATTTGCACCATATAAGCAAGCACGACGTTTTCAGATACAACCTCCAAATTTTTGTGTTAAACAATTTTTTAAAAAAATCATGTAAACTCATACCGTTTACGTGATTTCTCAGGTAATAATGTTAAACAAGCAATATTTGCTGCTTCTCCAATCTCCATTTTTCTCAGAAATTTTGAATCACGCAAAATAAATGTTGTTTTTCAATGTGACTTGTAATTGTTTGTTTGTTTAAAGTAGTAAATAGCATAGCAACGGACATAGGAATCTTCAAAATGAAAATTATTAATTAAAAATTTTTAATATTAATAATCTTTTACAAATCATTTGCTGCGGTAGCGGGAAAAACATAATAAGTAACGCAGAATGTACAGATGTGTAACATTCTCGGCAGGTAATATAAGCCTCAGCGTCCCGCCTCGGCTTATCTTAACCTACCTCACACATTATAAGGTCCTTACATTCCTTGTTACTTAAATAACTATTTTTCTATACGCACATCAATAAGGTATGGCGGATGCGCTTTCGGCGCTTAGTTCTTTAGCATCACCGGGTATTCTCGCTGACCCCGCTACGGTACGGCGCACAGGTCTGATAGCGTCAGGAAGGGTAGTAATAATCATTAAAACAAATCTTGCACTATTTGTTACAACAGCAAAACCTAACATCTTTTGAGTACGTCGGTGTAGCTGTCGAATTAGATAACAGCAACTAAACTAGTATGTGCTTACTTATCTCTAAACAGGAGTATCCTGGCTGAAAACGTTCCGGCATTGTTTGCCCAAAATTTGCAAACACAACCATTTGGGGATTTCTACTTAAACACAATGGGCGCATTCAGGGATGGTCAGCAGCTGCAAAACAGCAGAAATACGCTGTTTTATGCTAACCTGCAGCAATTCAAATTTCCCTGAATGCATAAGCTGGATGCAAATACGATTTATCTGTTAATAATGTCAATTGTCAAAATAGCTACAACATAACCTAGTTAATTGATTCTTTAAAATTAAAACAACTAGTTCACGACAAGGTTGGGTTATGTTTTGGTGCTGCGCAACCGCTGCTAATAAACAGCATACTTTAAACTTGCTGACTGATTTTTCCAGCTGCTGCGATCCAGCGGTTGCTCAGCGTGTACGTTCAGGGAAATAGCGGTAACCGCTTCTCAGCTGCTGACCGTCCCTGAATGCGCCCACTGTCTGGGGCTGCCGTGTCAATAATCCAAATGGTCAACGACTTTATAATATTATTTACAAAGCAGAATCATTGTCTCAGCGTCTAACAAGGCGTCGCACCACCCATATAGAATTCATCATATGCTTGACATTCTAGATATCAAACCACTGTGCCAGCAGATGCAGCTGGACTTAGATTCGGATCACCTACCCGTAATTACACTCATCCAAACTCCACAAGTCACCACATAGGTACCAAGACTCATTACGGAGGCAATTGATTGTGACGCCTTCCGGGATTGTTTCGATGAGATATTTACACTTTATAAGAGGTTGTGAAATCAGCTTCTCTACCAAGTGACTTATGAATTGGATAAATATCAAAAATACATTTCTGAGTTAGAATCCAGAGATTCTTCGTTGTGGCGCGCAACTATAGAATTACTACCTTGTGCTGATATCATACCCACCTCTTAAGGAAAATAACAAAAGCTAGGGTAACCTGTTAGCGACCGATCAGTCTTTTACCAACACTTTCGAATATCCTCGAAAAAGTTATTGAGGAACGATTAAAATCCTTTCTGGCCAATCATCACATAATATCCAAACATCAATTTTAATTTAAAGCTAACCATTCCAGTACCCATCAGCTACTCAGAGGTACGGAATCCATAATTGGTGGATATGAAAGCAAAGAGCATGCATGACTGTGCTGTATTCCCAGATGTATATCAAGCTGTTGAAAAAGTGTGAATAGATGGACTGCTCTTTAAACTGCTGCATATTTCTTTAACTGCATATCTTAAATATCATCATGTAATTTTTAAGTAACAGGATGTTTCAAGTGAAACTTAATCCGTCCTACTATGTTTATGAAACAATACAAGCGGCCGAATATATAGTGGTTAGGGCTCGTAACTGTGAATGGTAATCGGTTTATTTCATTTGCATAAAACTTGTTATAAAGTATTCTATTTATGTAAGTTTCTGGTACCTACTAATAATAATAAATAAAAAAATATTTAAGTATAATAATTATTTAAATTTGCCGCCCAAAATTATTTTATTTGACTGTAATTTGAAAAACTATAGCAGCGCCACACATGTCCACTTTCAACTTTGTATGCATGGCAGAGCTGTAGTTTTAGTTTAATCCTTGTATCTATTACAGTTCAGCAATAATTACCTTGCGTGTGGTTCAGAGATGTGTAATGGTCAAAGTAGTGTGCCTGCAATTCAAATTATTACCGCATCTGTGTTCGTCGTCGTCGTCCTAATTCCTTATTCGCAGACTCCCACTCGCAAGGTAAACCTTGCTGGACTGTACCTGGGGATAAAGCCTAACTGGTACTGTTAAAACCTCGATCGCCACAGAAAATTTAAACTTTAGCCACATAGGGTTTTTGGTCCTAGGTTATTATTTGTAATGAATCCGATCATTTATTTACGCGGACAACAATTCTTACCTCTGGCCAGTTCGGTACAGCACCAAAACCTTTCTATAGGGCGATTCAGGTCTCGACAGTTCCCACGGTTATCATGGTTGATTACATTTACTCGGTATACAGCCTACTTCATTTTCCGGCTGGCTTTAAATAACCGCCACCGAATACACAAGACGTTAGTCAAGTCTTACAAAGCTAGAACTCCTACCGCCCCTAATAATTATACTAGCTAAAGTAGGTATCTTAAATTCTGAAAGTACGCAAAGTATTTCCATCCTCACTGGTACTCGCCAACGATAGAATAAATTATACCATCTATCTCACCAATGTTTGAGCACGCTTGATATCACGATCACCATGTAGTCGTAATTTCACTCCTGGTAGGAAATTCATACCCTGCTGCGACCAGCCCCCAAACTTCGAGTTTTCGTGGCGAGTTTAGACCTGGCTCCTTAGAGGTTCTCGCTATCCTGCCTCGGTACCGCTTTGTTAACTTCACTACGGGCCTTTTGGTGCTTTGGTGTGTAGTCTATTTTAACTTCAGTAATCAAAGCAGCGAGACGATGCTATCGCTTTAAGATAGCCTTTAGCATAGAGTAAATAACTCTCATCATATTTTGTTAGTACTGGTCGTACACAGCGCAACTATGGTTTGGACGTTGTAAATGCCGCTGCAATTATCTCAGCGGTACGTTACCGTTCGACTCTCAGCTGATTGAAATATTTATAGCGAGTCACGTGTTTTCGTTGACCTGAATACCTTCTTAATCTCAGGCAGGGTTAAAAGTTTACCTGTGCGTCATAATATATTAAAATACATTCCGAAAACTCCCGTGACGTTTAATGTGTAAAATAGAAAATTCAGTTGGCTAATATAAAAATCACTAATAATTTGTTGAATAACTATAAATCGATTCATATTTAGAGTACAGCGTTGGTCTTACGGGGATCGGTGTTGTCAGATATATTCTCTGGTACCGGCAACGCTGTGTAGTTTTGAACCATTTAATAGTTATTTGTCAAACTACAGCTGTAGCGAGTCAGGCCTTCGAGTGAGAGTGGAAAAAAGTGCTTTCCTCTCGGGTTAGACACAATTTTTTTTCCACGACATCATGATAGACACCAAAATTTTATTTATAAACAAGGAAAGTTAGGTTATTGTGACTTGAAACGCAGTCGGTTATGCAGGGAGCGCGCGTCAGCACTTAACACAACACTGTTACATTTTTCTCACTAGAGAGGGAAAACAAATTTTCCTCACTATTTTACGAATGGAAAGTTGGGCTTTCGGGGCATGTCGTGAAAAAAAACTATTGCCCTATACCGCTGGTACTGCACTCGTAAGTATGAAACGATTTAATATAGGAATATAATTAATCAAAATGTGTTTCAATAATTCAAATATCCTAGTATCCTAGTGAATCTACAAAAATTTAAAATGCAGTCATTATTTCTAATAGCAAATGGGAATTTATTATTAAATATGACGGATATATTCACATCAGGCGATTCTACGTTAAAAGACAACCGCAAAATTCTAATACCAATTCAGTGGCGACCCTCTGATTAAGGAGTTATTAATGCTTACTTAACTTTGAAATTTTTTATAAAGTATAATATTTTGGTTATTAGTTTATATAAAATTTAATTTTTAAGAATGCACAATTTTTGCATTTTATAATTTTTAGGACGGTGCAACGATGCATTATAAACTGGGGTGATTTTAGAAAAGTAAAAATTGATAAAAAAAATTAACATTCGCACAGTATTTGCCTCTTATACAGGGTGTCCCGTGACTCGATGGTTATAGCTTAAGAGCGTATTCCTTGGACAATTTTAAGTTGAAAGTGCCTTATACACTTTTGTCCAAAACTCAATAGTTAAATCAATCTGGTAGGTAGGCTATGGAATTGTTTTGTCATATTTAGTTATGGGCAATATTAAATTTAATAGTAAATAATGGTAACATTATTTATTCTTTGACGTTGTTATTTTAATATTAATTTGGTATGGCTATGTTTTCAAATCAAGCATATACCGATATTCGCTTTATTTATGGCATAGGTTAGATCAGATATTGATTTATGGATACTGTGACGGAAATGTAAGAGCGTCAGTGCGGGAATATCAGCGATCGAAGAATATACCTAATAAGAACGTGTTCAGCAATGTGCATCGTCATTTGACAGAAAAAGGTAATTTTCCTAAAGTTACTCTGTTAGAAAAAATATTGCTCATAACTCCTTAGTATTGAGTTTTGGAGAAAAGTGTATAAGGCACTTTCGACTTAAAATTGTCCAAGGAATACGCTCTTAAGCTATGGCCATCGAGTCACGGGACACCCTGTATATAAACATAGACTGACATAACATAAAACTACAACTTACAATATAATAAATCTAATCTACAGTAATATAATTTAAATTTATAATGTAATAGGCGATTTACATTACCGTTGGTGGCGCCACCAGATATCAACAATGTGACTGCCAATGGCAGGACTGTTTTCGCTACTTTCACCTTACCATTGGTTGTTCTTTGTCGTTCCTCGTGTTAACATTGTAATCTTGTATGTGTTGTGCTGTTTGTGTGTTATTTAGTTATTCTTATAACTGTTTTTCTCAAAGGTAAGTTCCTGTATGTTAAAACGGTGCCCACATAAGGTTAATTTGTTTTAATTGCAGCAAAAACATCCTGTTGCTCTTACACTGCGCTTACCTTTGAGAAAAGCAGTTTTAAGAATGATTAAATACACCCAACAACTTAACATGTCAATACGAACACGGGAACGACAAAGAACAAGCGTGGAAGTAATGCAACAAGCACTATTCCGCCATGGAACTATCCTGCCGTTATTAGTGCTGAAATAGCTATGTGGTGGCGCGTTAATGTAAATCGCGTATGTAATAAATTACAAATTTTTATAAAATTTAAGATGTATAACAATAAGATCTTTGTATCTTCTGATATAATGAGATTCTCTGAATTTTTACTACTATGAGGGATCTTTTTGCTAGCACTTCAGTATACTAAGTTAAGAATTGGAGAAAGGAAACACCATATACCTATGATCATACATACAGGGTGTTAATTAAGTACGTACTTTAAGGGGCGATTCCTTTATCAAATTTAAGATAAAAAGTTCATATAATCACTGGACCTAAACGGCTTCGTTTTCAAGATACAGGATGTTGAAGTTTACACAAAAAAAATTGTTTTTCAAAAATCCGAAAAACGCCTGGAGGTATTCTAAAGAAACTTGATGTAAATTAGTATTTCATAAAGTGAGATTGTTTGGTCAAAATAAATTTAATTTATTTCCACCATGGCGTGCATCGAGGCCACCTCTGTTACCTTATTTTAGACAAATCTGGTACGCCACTGTTGTTTAGGTCCCGTGTTTGTATGAACGTTTTATCTTAGATTTGATAAAGGAATCGTCCCTTAAAGTTTGTCTACAACTTAACACCCTGTATGTTATCAATCAAAAATATATATTTGCAATTCCTTAGTTTTTTAGGATTTTTTTCGCCATTAGTTTGCAAAGAAAGATATTGTGTAGAAGTACTGAATAGGTATAAATTCTCGACTTTCTCCTTATGATCCGCAAGAAAGTTAACCAATTAAGTTCTCCCTGCTTAGTATGCTTGTTCGCTTTTCGACGATTTACTTGAGCAAATCTTCAATAACTGCAGGTAGTGCTAAGTAGCACACTTTACTGTAACTATTTCTAGTAGAACCATCCCAGCAATTAGATGAGAGGTCTAAAGAGTTAATTAGTATATGCCTTTAGGTATCCTTCTCACACTTAATTATTATGATAACACCACTTCGAGTAGTAATACAAGCTTTGTCCTTGTGGATACAACGAGCGTGTTTTCGCCGGTTGTTCCTGGACAACTGAGTCCATGGATAACAACTGATTCTGTTGTCTTCCCCGCTGTCGCATACCGCCGCACAACTATCATATCACAACAACATAATATACAGGTCGTTTTTTAAACACAAGCAGTATAGATTGGACAATACAATATGCGGACGTGACGTCGTGCTACGTTACCTATTCTGATTGATTGATTTTTTTAAAAGATTCTACTGCCAAAACGAAAAATTATTGTCATACAATTTTGTTTACTTCTATTCGCGGCTATAACGAATAGAGATTTTTCCACATGTCTCTCCATAGCGAACAGCCAATGCAATAGATATAATTCAAAACGTTTAGGTATAGTACATTCAGAAAACTCCCGTGACGTTTAATGTGTCAAATAGAAAATTCATTTGGTTGCTATTAGTAATCAAGACGCCATTTTCAAAAATTTATAGTGATTTTTATATTAGCGAACTAAATTTCCATTTGATACATTAAACGTCACAGGAGTTTTCTGAATGTATTATATGTAGTTGAACTATGTGATAGTTTAAAGCTAAACAAATATTCCATCTCTCGGACTTATGTCTTTAAAAGCGTAACGAATACCTCCGGTGACTATCACAGGCATATCCTATTATTCAGTATCGTAGGTTTTTACAATGAAACAAAGACCTTTATGAATGTAATAGAATATCTGAGCTGTTAGCTATCCCATTTTAACGCATTAGGTGAATGGATGAATATGCTCAGAGATTTATGTTCAAAGTTCACGTATGCGATAATATAAGACAGCTTAAACTATTTATCTCTATAATCCTTTGGGCCCTTTAGGGACATACGTCCGTGAGTTGGAATGTAGACATGCTACTTAAAATTTTTTCTCCCTCCTTTCCTTAATCTCACCGCGTGTTTGTTGCTTGGAAAACTACCGGTGTGCTTCCTTTTCATTCCAACCAACACTTCTGTGGCATAGCGAAAACATTGATACTATGACTCTTTCTTGATATAATATAGTCTAATGAGTGTCCACAAAAAATGGTAATACCTGGTTTTACATATGCGGAAATAGCCAATATTTTATTATCCTGCTACCACAAAGGAAGCAAACACTAGGACCTTATTACAGATGGATTCAACATGTTTATTTCTAAAAATACCGAAAAATCTTTATAAACATTAATTATATTATCGGCATTATGAAACAGGGAATGTTGCAAGTGATACTAATATTCTTGATAGGTGTCCCAAAACTAGTACAAAGCTGATTGTTTCTGTGCTTGATATAAGGTAGCATAGTTTTAAGAATTTTTCACTAGTTACATTATTCTATCTAATCAGAGAGGCTTATCACTACGACCTTATTAGTTATTACAACCGGATTCATCAACGAGGCATAAACATAGGTTAGAGGCATAAGTGTTAAATCGACCTAACGAGACCAGCGCCACCTTCGCGATTTTTTTAAAGATCCACCAACGTCGACATTTCTTTCGAAAGTATGTTTGGCAACGCTGCTGGCCCTGCCGCTCTTAATCATCATAGAGACATGGATCAAAATTGAATCTGAATCCGAATCTTCACCTCAATATATTACAATTGGCGGTATATTTAGTATAGAAAATTGCCCATACATCAATTATTGTAAAGTAGTTATCAGCTGTCATAATTGAACTTTTGTACATGTAAGTTCAAATGGAACGTTACATTTTATTAAATAATTTCCCTCGCCGTTTAGTTGGAATAACGTGTTGGAGGTTTATCCAAACAGAGAGAATGATATCGAGCATTGTCAAAAAAATAACAGTTTTAAAACTATCCAATGATAGAGCTGGAATTAATTGATTCACTCTTTAAATCGCTGACTATCATCGTTTTGTGATAATCCCTGTTTCTGGATCTTAAACGCAAACTACATCTGTCTAAGAAACCTCAGAACACAGAGCACTGTAAACCTTCTGCTTTCCTTAGTTTCTAATCTTTCTTGGGAAGGTTGTCAATAGTCCCAAGATTTAGTAGCAGAATCATTTGTAAATCCGGGTTTCATCAATACAAATAAATTTTATATTGGAGTAGTCTTCTTTATATTTTAATTAAGATTTTAAATTTGAAATGTAGCAATGGGCACGCATAAATTGAGAGAATATTTTGTTTGACGTTTGAAACAGTGTTACTGTACATAGACGTGTGCATAGACGGAAGTTACTAAAAATTAAAAAAAATTATACCAACTTAAAGTGGATTTTAAAAAACGGACTTTAGTTGATTGATGTTCTGACCAAGTTTCTACTTGCACCCGGTCATAACTCCGCTCATTGCGCCTACAACAATTGGTTAGACCGACTAAAGTTGCGCCTCGTTGATGAATTCATCTGTTAGAAGATTTATTGCGGATATTGAATGATTTCTTTAAAATTAATTTAAGATTTTATCAATTTTAGTTCTAAAAGTCCTATTAACTATGTACTTCTGAAAATGAAGTATTTAGTACAAAAGTTCATACTTTGAAATTTTCCTCAAAATAATACAAGGTGCGACATCCTTAATTTTCAAAATATACTGTATACCAAAAATAGCATTACAACTTTCACGACACTTAGTTTGACAAAATATGGAAGTTTGAATGAACACAGTACAGAAACTAACGAATGGCTCACGGGTGCACAATGGCAAGAAATTATTTAGGACTGATTGCTTTGGCGATGTTTACTACAGTTCTTGAAATATTCTTGCATACAGCAACCCAACCTAGTCATATTTCTGTTTTATATTTCAATTTTCTTTTCTTCGTCTGCGCTATTTCGAACCATCCTATAACCTATAAGCTGTAGTAGAGCAGAACAGCGCAATGCTGTTTAGCGCAACCTTTATCACCTACTATTTGTTGTTTACCTACCCATCCAGTTAGCATAATGTTAATAAGGTGTACTCCACTAAAAAAGTAGTTTCTTAGTCCACAAATATTGGTATCACCAATTTAGTTATTAATATTAATTATATAAGACATGTATTTTACAGTTACCTCATGGAGATTGATCGTGTAGCAGCATCTGACTATCTACCTACAGAACAAGATATATTACGTGTTCGAGTGCCCACCACAGGTATCATTGAGTATCCTTTCGATTTGGATGAAATACGGTTTAGGTACGAATATTTCAACATTGTTGCTGCATGTCGCTGCTTGGCTTCATGTCCTATTGGTGTTCTACGATTTAACCATAATATTTTGTTGCTGTTACTACAGGGTTGCTTTATTTTTGTCTTGTTTCAACTGCATGCTGCATGTGCTTATGTTGGTTACAGTTACCTTAGTGATTTGGAGCGTATAAGAGCGCCTAACTACTTGCCAACTGAGCAGGACATTCTGCGTGCACGTGCGCCTACAACTGGCATCATTGAATATCCATTCGATCTTGACTCCATAGTTTTTAGGTATGGTAAAGATTCAGTTTCCTTTATTTTGGTTTGTTCACTTCATATATTCAAAAATTGGCATGTTTCAAGAGTTATTACTAAGATTCCTTCGAAGAGTACAATGTTACACAACGGAAAATTGTAAAATCATTATTTTTTAAAAATTACACATACAGAAACAGTAAAAATGGCAAATGTAAATTGTCTTACATAAATTTGGAAATTCAAACAAGCGTTCTGAATGCGTTTTATCTCTCAAGATAGTGTAAGAGAAACTTTACAAATTTATTTGCATGACAATCCATACACATGTAGTTATTAACCACCAAGGTGAAGAACAATGGCGAGTCTCGATAGGGGTGTCATCGAAAAGAAAATGTTTGCGGACCGTCATATCTAGTCTTCTAAGCTATTAATTGATAGGGAATCGCATTCAAATTAAACTATATGTTACAATATTAAAAATGTATCTCCTCGAGCGCTTAGGCTAGACACGGCCTCCAAAGCCCTTAGCCAATAAGAAAGCAGCAACCGTATGGCCACAGTCTCTATAGTCACTATAGGTGTTACTTACCGCTGCCTAAGTACATGGTGCCGAGATTATTATTCTGAGCAGATAATATGTACACTTCAAAAGAAATAGGATTGGGGGTTACTATGCGGTGCGCAGTAGTTATTTCTTAGGAAAGGCCACTTCATCTCATTGCTTAGCTTACCTTATTGCTTAAACCCCCTATCTTATGCGAACTTGACCTGCAAAGCTATTTATTCTGAACTATATAATCAGGGTTATATTCGTAAGATTTTACTTGAGTATACGCAAAGCGACGGATTTACGCCAAATATATATACAATTTGGGTAATTTCTGTACAAGCTGGATACTACTGGTTCTTCTGAGGTGATTCTGTAGCCTTTTAGCAGTGGATGTGCTTCTGCTAAGTGTACAATTGCACTCAAATCTGTCTTCCTGTATGGTTATCGCGCACTTTCGACCATAACCAGATCTATCAAAAGTTGCTGCCGCTAAATATCGATTTCAACCCCTGAACATAACAGAATAGCTCACGTTAAGTTCTTTTGCAACTTTACATACGCTGTGGTCTTCACCATTTACTTCGTATAATAAATCTTCCGGGATCCAATGGAGACAAATGAAGAAGGCTGATCTGACTGTAAGTAACTCTACTAATCTTGATTGGCTCAAAATGGTAAGCGTCGGATGCTGGGACTTCTGAAGGGGTCTCTTCTTTGGACAAGGGCAGATTTATTGTTGTTTGACAGTTGCACACCTGAAGCTTGCTTCGTGTTCGTTGAAGCCGGTAGCGGTGATACTGTCTAAGGAATGATGGGACGATTTGGAAAAACAAGCAAGTGGCTGCGAACACGTTGAAGATTGTGCGTTCCTACTCTTTTTGTATTGCTATTCCTTCATAAACCAAATATTAATCAAGTGCTTTATGTAATGATTTAATTTGTAGACTAACAAACAAAGACTTGGCGAAGGACATTGGTGAAACACGTATGTTATATTTGAGTAGTGATGCACTCCAACTGACTGAATTGTAAACCGAATCTTGTCTTTATACAAAATCTGGTTTGCTATTCTATTTAATTTGTGTATGTGTAAGTACCTACTGCCAGTGCCAGAATTTGCCGAAAGCGATCCTGTATGATTTTACCTCATTTGGTGACTTACGTGTTTGGGTATCATAATTAGTTGCGCCACTTTCCGCATTTTGGGTATGTATTTCAGTCTAAGAGCTGCATCGAACAGGTAGATTAATTTAACAATACCTTTTTTAGTTCACAGTTACTAATTTTTGTATTTAAAAAATCTGCCTATGAAAAACAATACAAATAAAACCCATTAGATACTGTATGCAGAATTTCACCCTAAATTCAAATATGTAAAAATATGCAGGGCGTTCCATTAAAAATAAAAAAGTTCATCGTAGCAAAACAATTGATAGATATTTACGATGTCAAAAGATAGATTTTTCCTTACCATTTAAAATTATACAGGGTGAGTAAAGAGTATGGAATAAATTCATTATTTCCCAAAACAATGTTTTTTCTGGAAAACGCTCACACAGGTATAGCGATTTAAATTATGGCGCATATTTTAAAGTGTTTCAATTTGTTTTGCGACAGTCTTTTTTGTGGTGACGTCAGAGTAATTTTTTTTAAATAGCACGCCATACTTTTTTGACGGATTTCGACAGAGGATGTCATTCTGCGTCCAAATAAGTAAATATCGTTACCTTGAAGTTGACATTTTTTTCGACGTTCATTTTTTAAATTTGATAAACAACGTACAAAAGGAAACGGTATCTCGACTTGGACATTGTCAGATGGTAAATGGGAGACAGTTGGAACACCTATAATTTAGCTTTTATTTTGTTGTATGAATTTACCAGTTTCATAGGTTGATAGTTTTTCATGTTAATTGTTGGTTCTTAAAAAATAAATTGATGATATGACGTAATTTTACTGTTTTTGAAAATAACAATTTTTCAAATTTAAAAAATGAACTTTGCAGAAACTCTCAACTTCAAGGTCGCGATACTTATTTATTCAGATACAGTATGACGTTCTCTGTCAAAAAAAGTATGGGGTGCCATTTAAAAAAAATTAATCTGACGTCACCACAAAAAAATGACTGTCGCAAAAAAATTGAAACACCTTAAAATATGCGCCATAATTTAAATCGCTATACCTGTGCTAGCGTTTTCCAGAAAAAAACATTATTTTGGGAGATTATTATTTTTCTCGGGAAGGTGTAGAAATAAAGTATTAAAGTGGTACATTTTCGAATTCAGCAAGTTGAGCTGTAGACGAATCCGATAAAAAAATATAGGGGTTCCATTAAAAAAAACATCCGATGACGTCATCACGCGAAAACAAAAGAACATCGGAAATGCACAGGTATAGGAACAAGGGTCTTTTTAAAAAGTAAAATATACGTGTCCAAGGAAGTTTCATGAAACGTTATCGTTTTAGAAATAATGAATTTATTCCATACTTTTCTTCCACACTGTATAGTTTTTGGGGTCTAAAATTTAAAATAACGAAGTTATGGCTTGAGGCGTTTTTTACTTAACAGCCTGTATATTTCATTACTAAGATACCTTGAGGACGTGGGATAGGGAATTTGGATACTTGGGAGGTATCTCTTGTCTAAGTGATAATCTGCGCGGAGTTGGATACTGCTTAAAATCATCCTTAAATTTGGTATTCATAAACATAAGTAACTCATTTGTGCCTTAAACTTAACTATGTTTTGAGTAATATGTGTAAAAGTTAAGGAAGGTTGGAAGGTTCCTTAAACGTCACTACAAATGTACTAAAAGTTTTGTGTCCTTGCTAAGCAGTTGTTATTTGTGATTGATATGAAGACGCATCTAAATATTTCCACAAAAGAGTCGCTCAACTAGATATGAACATATGACTAATTGTAGGTACCTAGCTTTAAGTTAAGATAGGTACCTTAACTATCAGTGCAATTTACAAACGGATTATAAATTCTTTCTAGAGGACCAGTGCAATTTACATATCAGATAATCATTACGAGGGATTATCAGTGCAGTTTACAATAGCCCCTAGATACTTTTTTTAATACAGTGGAATGAGTGAGAGTGTAACTTATTCTCAAAATGAGTAATAAATTATTGTAGGATAAGGACTACTGAAGTTTTATTTCTGCCCTAAATCTTGCATGTATGCTTGTGTTTGTGTGCATGCCTCCATGACAAGCATATCGTATGTCCCAGTGTTATCCTTGGCATCTAAGAAGAATCCAAACCAGTATGTGAAGAACGGTGTAACAAACTGTCGGGTTGCGGCGAGTTTACGTTCTTATGTATCGAGAGATGTACATATTATCAAGGATATTATATAAAACATAATACACTTATAAAACAAGCCTATATATGGTGTTGTAGGTGTTTCTGTGGATAGTTTCAACAAATAAAGATACTGTACCTATACAGGGTTATTAAAATTTGAGGTTCACTATTGGGATATAGGAAACCGTAAGAGATAGGAAGACGGTTAAATTGGGGCAAAGTTGCGCTGTATAGTGCTGATCAATAATTGAAAAAGAAATTTAACCTATCTACCTTCGTTTTTTATTATAGACAAAAAACAGAAAAATGGCAATTTTATTTTTGGGCGTAGTTGGTTGTTATTAAAAATTTTTCACATCTGTTAAATTTTCTTTAAGCAACTTTTTAGCCGGAACACCGTTGTAATATCAACATTTTTCTACCCAGTTTCGGTTTTACGGAATCATCCTCGGGTTTATTTTTTCTTATGGGCGGCATATTGGATAGAGTTTTTGATGGTGTTTTAGATGTATGACATGATGACTTTCGACTGTCGAAAACTGCTGTTATTTACAGAAATAGTAAATTTAAATAGATTGTGATATGGAAAAACAAACGGAAACACAATAACAAAAGTTGTTGATTTAATAGCTTTCATCAAAGCGTTTCATGTCCCTTTATTGAAATGATTTTCTCAAATGCTGAAAAACGAGACATATTATAATACGAATGTTCTATGTTGCATTGTTGCTCCTGGTAACTCTGTAATAATTATTTTCGCCCGATCGTGTTATGTGTATTTACCAGCTTTGTTGAGAGATATTGTAAGTTGGGTTTAGAAAATTTCGATTGGTTGGTATGGAAACACCAGTGCTGTTCGAGTTTATAACCTAATTTGGGCGGTAAGTAAAACAAAACATGCAAATTTGACACTTCTAGAGGTAGCGTTCTGATTTTATTTTAGATTCCTAGCGCGTTTGATATCAAGGATCGTGCAATTAAAATGACAAGTCAAAATTTCATAATTACATTTTAAAAACTACTTATTCCCAAATAATTCTGTAAATTCGATCGGGCAAAAAATATTATACGGCACACGGTCGGTAAGTGCTTACATACAGATCTCAAAAATTGGAAAATCGAGACCCGTAGGGGTCAACTTTTTTCGATCTGTTAGAGAGCACTTACCGACCTTGTACCGTTATATACTATTTCAAGCCTATCCTGATAGACTGCAACCTCGCAGGTCACTTTTTCTAAACCTTGACAGAAATCTTGCAGAATATGGTTCTTTTCAAGAAGATCGTCAACGTTGTGGTAATAGAGTAGCTAAGGAGGATTCTTTAAATATCTTGGAGCAGGTTTGTATATCTGTTTAATTCGCTTCCTGTTAGTAGTAATTCGACGTACATAATTAATTTATTGACATTCTCAAGCGTTACTTTGTTAAAATCCATGATTATATTAATAATAAATATTAAATAAAATTTCGATTCCCGTTAAAATCGAAATTTTATTTAGTATTTATTAATTATATAATCATGGATTTTAACAAAGTAACGCTTGAGAATGTCAATAAATTAATTATGTACGTCGAATTACCGCTAACCGGAGCAGGACTTTTTGGGCGCCGCCGCCGTTTGGCCGCCGCCGATTGGGCGCCGCCGATTGGGCGCCGGCCGATTGGGCGCCAGGACTGTTGGGCGCCCGCCGTTTGGGCGCCAACACATTTTTAAAATTACATGGGGCCCAGGTTAGTTGCTCTTAGCAGATAATATATAAAATAACTTGCACGTAATGGAGGTGGTCGTTGCAGTCTGTGTACATGGTACCGAGGTCTGTGTACATGGCGACTTAGTCTGTGTTCAGGTTAGTTGCTCTTAGCAGGTAATATATTTAAGAACTTGCTTACCGCGAATCTACAGAAATTGGCGCCCAAACGTCCGGCGCCCAATCGGCCGGCGCCCAAACGGCGGCGCCCAATCGGCGGCGCCCAAATGTCGCGTACCGACTACTAACAGGAAGCGAATTAAACAGATATACAAACCAAATAAATCTTAATTTATTCGCTTTATACGTATTTCGGCATCAATGTGCCATATACGTATAAAGCGAATAAATCTTATTATTTCCCGTTAAAATCGATATTTTATTTAATATTTATTATTTATAAGAATGAACATTATTGGTCTGTAGATAATCCGATGCGTTTCCGAGAAATTAACAATCAGGCTCGAATACTGGGTGATCGCATCCTTGGCCCATTTTTTTAATGAGAAAACATTAAATGGAGAACGGTATCTTAATTTTTAGAGGACTCAGTTTAGGGACTATTTAGAAGACATCCCTTTATTACCGTTAGAACAGCTATGGATGCAACAAGACGGAGCACCTGCCCGTAACACTATTCCAGTACGAAATTTTCTCAAACCTCAAAAATAAAATCTATAAGAACAGGATTAACAATAGGGAAACATTTTACATACATTTGCTACAATTCGAGCCAGAGATATTCAAAGAGCTGTAAATAATATTAGAAAAAGGGCAATTCTTTGTATATGCGAGAACGGCGTTCAGTTTGAACATCTGTAATCACCACAATTAGTTATTACTTATAATACTATAATGTTATAATTAAAAACGGTAGATAGGTTACATTTCTTGTTTAAGATTAATATGAATTTATCAGCATTGTGCAATGGTGAGCCTCGAATTTGAATAACCCGAGGAATAACCCTTTTATAATTTGAGAAGTTTTTCCATAATTTAAATTTACTATTTCTGTAAATAACATCAGTTTTCGGCAGTCGAAAGTCATCATGTTATACATCGTTGAAAACATCGTCAAAAACCGATGCTGTAAAAATCCAATATGCCGCCCATAAGAAAAAACAAACCTAAGGATAATTCCGTAAAATCGAAACGGGGTAGAAGCATTTGATACCACTACGGTGTTGCAGCTAAAAAGTTGCTTAAAGAAAGTTTTAACAGATTTGAAAAAAATTTAATAACCACCAACTTCTGCCAAAAAAACAAAATTGCCATTTTTCAGTTTTTTGCCCATAATAAAAAAAACTTAAGGTAGGTATACATTTCTTTTTTAATTATTGATCAGCACTAAATAGCGCAACTTTTCTCCAATTTAACAGTTTTCCTATCTCTTACGGTTTCCGAGATTCCAATGGTGAGCCTCGAATTTGAACAACCCTGTATACTATGCATGGCAAATAGTGATTGAATTTGATGTATCACATAGCCTGAGCCTGTGAGTACTTTCACTTGAGATCGGGTGCGCAGTGGCATATTTCTGTTACATCAGCGGCGGAGCGCCTGTATTGTACTTACTTAACGTCGAGAGTAAGTGGGAGAGTGAATGCTGTTTTGCTTCCTGTTCTGCACATCTCAAGTGAAAGTTCTCACTGGGCGGCCTGTACAAGGTATTTAATTTTAAATATTTGACTTGCTGAACGCCCCCTTAAAAATAGAGGACGCAACCTCTTTGAAAGACTCTTTGATATCTTTTATTTTTTGGTGAAATACAGGGCAATTTTTACGTGTGTGTACTCTTAACTTTTATTTTTAAAATTATATGTGTCTTTTTTTGGAATGATCTTCGTACTGTTAGTAGTTCCTCAAATTGTACCGCATTTTTGAAAGGTTGTTTTTAGGTTGGTAACAGCGGAAAGACCTGTTGTGCCTCAGTCCAAACCTTTAGTCCTCAAAAGAGTACCTACTCCCGTGCTTTTAAAAATTCCAGGATGTCCTCAATTAAGGTTTTTATTGTTATTTTGGGTTTTAGTTCCCTTACCCCTAAGTGTTTTAAACAACTCTGCATTGACTTAAACAGTGTGGAGGTGTTTCGTCTACTTTTACGCCCTTTTTCGCTAATTCCTAATGTGGATAATGCATGTATAGGTGTTTGTTCATGCCACGATGCCCCAGAAGATATCGTGTCCCGCGAAATATTTTTTACCAGCTTAGTGCGAGGGGTCTTTCCCCCATACTTGCGGTGTATTTTGCTTAACCAACTGTAAGTTTGCTTCCGGGCGATGCTGTATGCTACACGACAGGTAGACTCTGACCCTGGCAGTTGTTCATTTCTGCATTTTTTGCCAGCTTGTCGGGTTTTTCGTTACCAGGTACCTCTACGTGTCCTGGTATCCACATTAGGCAGAGCCTATATTGTGTTCACACAGTTTCACTAATTTCCTGTGACATTCCACAACCAGTTACGCGGTAGCGCTGATGATATAGATCTCCTATGTAGGATCTCTGCAACATGATTTGGACACAGGTGAGGAATCACTTCGGTTTGGAACACGATGGCAAAGCGTCCCAGATTTATGCTGTAGGTATGTATTTCCCGGTACTGCCTTCTTTATGCCCAGACCTGTGCCGCTCTCTTATTTGGATCCATCTACCAGACGTCTCCGTTTGGCTCTGCGAAAACAACTTCTTAATTTCGGGCTACACACTCTGACATTACTACCTGAAATGTGATTCTTGCTGAGGGAAAATAGCCCAATCAGCGCCCTCCACAAGGGTTACGTGAAGTGATTCGACTGTGACGTAGTTTGTTTGTGCTGTCCTCCAGGAAGTTCATGTGACCAAATGTTACTGGAATTGCTTATAGTTAGGTCGTGCCATGCATTTCCACTACACGATGGGCGTGTTATGACACGTAAATAGTGAATTTGATAGCGAAATTAAAAAATTTAAAGCTGCAACACTATTTTTTTATTTCGTTGGTGGTAACAGTAGATATACAGGGTGATTTCTAAAGTACGGAGGAAACTGAAAGGACAATTAGAGGAGACCATAGTTTTTTTTACCATAAAATTTTTTTATCAATCGAATAACAAGAAAGTTACAACGGTTTAAAGTTCTTATGAATTAACTCCTACGTTTTGAGAACCGCGGAGCTTATTGTATTCGCTTTTACATCAGAAACACTTCTCACACAATCTGATAAATTGCTGCTGTAATTTTGACTTACCTACATGATCAGATTATGTAAATCAGCGGTAGTCAATAAACAAACACCTATAACTGAATATTTTAAAGAACACTTTAAACATCCATAACTTCCGTCTTATAAAAATTTTCACTGAATTTTGTTTAATTAGCTAACAAATATACAAAACTTAAATTCAAAACCTAAGTAATTACCGTATTTATTAAAAAATGCTCAAATTTATAAGAACTTTAAACTGTTGTAACTTTCTTGTTACTCCATTTTGATCAAAAGTTTATTGTAAAAAAAACTATGTTTTGGGCCCCTCTAGTTGTCCTTTCAGCTTCCTCCGTACGTTAGAAATCACCCTGTATATTATGGCTAACAGTCAGGTGTTTTGTGGTAACGACACTGTCATTATTCGAAATTGCCACCAGTTCGGAATTTCCTAGTTTGGTATAAATTAAAATATAATTGGAACAATGAAACAATACTGTAGTACTGTGTACTTCCTTAATGAATGAAAAGAATACGTCGGAAGTAAACAATAACTTAACAATATACAGTACTAGATTTGAAAGTCTTCAAGCACAATTAAAATATGAAGCTCCCTCTAAATACTATTTAAATTGTTTCTTCAAAGATGTTAAAATAAAACGCATGAATTAAACGTACAATATTCAGCATTTATTATCTTTATATTGAAACAACTTGTCAGAAAAGCTCTTTCATATTATTACTTCCTCCAGAAATAGTTCTCAATCAATACTTTTCTTTTTTTGATTTTCAATTACTAAATAGGTTTTGGCAGAGGACTGTTTGAAATTGAATGGCATTGGTATCTGATAATTATTTTTCAAGGTGCTTTCTTCTACCGAAGATTAGCGGTCCTCATTACTATCTGCATTTTCGAGGCAACAGTTCTGAAAAGCGTCCTTGTACTTTTTCCGTAGGTACTATTCTCGGAGATTCTTTAGCCATGAAGTTTTTCTTCTGTCATGACGTCTTTGCCCCTCAATTTCTTTGTCAGCGTCCATCCTAGGCCGTATAAGGGAACGGAGAACTCATAGCAGTTTGCTATTCGAACACTCGGTTTAAGATTTATGTTGCGGTTGCTGAGTACTGGTCTCAATTGACGAGCGGTTTCTGTTCTTACTTTCATCTTGTAAGAGATGTCCCATGTGTGTTACCCAACTTTTACGATAGTCTTAGTGCCAATTAGAGTTTGCGGATAGTTGTTTGGTAATGTTTCGGAGATGATGATCTTGTACTTGGTCTTACAAATGTTCTTATTGAGCCTCTTGTCTTTCCTAACATTATGCTCTTTGGACAGCAGGGCTTGTCGACTTTCTGTAGAATCAGTTAGTAGGACAGTGCCATCATCCGCATACCGTTGTTGATTATTTCTGCATTGATTAATTTTTTCTTGGCTTTTAGAGCGTCTGCTAATATATTTTGTAGTAGAGGTTAAAGAGTCTAGTGACGGGACTGAAAATTACAAATTATTCTTGTAAAATAGTTAAATTAATTGCCCCAACTAAAAAAATTGAAAAGCACACAAGCTCAAATTGAGCATACCAATTGCGGGACGGGACATCTCCCCGCTGTCGTCGGTCCAACTCGCCGCAAACCGACTCACCGCAAATGCACACTCAAATAAAACAACAGCGTTGATAGTAAACTTATTTATTATTCGTAAACTTATCAGGCCATGTTGGCACTGTAGAAATTGAAATTAAACACTAAAAATTCAATTATTTTACTTATTTTGGTACTTATCATTATGATTTGTATTTTTTCAATGTTATACAGGGTGTTTCGTGAGGAACCGCCATATTCAAATAATGTGTTTGGGGACCTCAACAAACAAAAACAGCCTAGTAAACATATGGTCAAATGTCGACCGTTACTGAGATATTGTTCAAAATTGTTTTTACTGCAGTGGCCACCAAGATCATCGGATCTAACCCCCCTTGATTATTGCCTTTGGGGATGGCTGAAATAGTTAGTTTATAAAACAAAAGTAAACACGAGAGAGGCACTAATCGATCGAATAACCAATTGCGCATCACTCATCAAAGAAAATCACGGTGCACTTAAACGAACTACACGTGGAATTCACAATCGAGGTGACTTATGTGTCCATATGAACGGTGGTATTTCTGAGAACTTAATTATGTTCAATTTAATTATTTAGTTTGTCTTTTATGTTGTGAAATACATGTTTTTTTTTCTCTAAATGCATTATATTTAATTCAATTCATTAAAAAAAAAATTGAAGCTCAGTAACGGTCGACATTTGACCATATGTTTACTAGACTTTTTTTGTTTGTTGAGGTCCCATAAACACATTATTTGAATATAGAGGGTTCCTCACGAAACACCCTGTATAAGTATGGCAATTTAGTATAGGATTAGTATATTAGTAATCGCACATCTGATTTGAAAAAATTTACTTGCCGTTCTAGAATGCCAAAATATTTACCGATTAGTTTATTCAAGGCAACTAGTAAACAAAACGTACTACTGTCTTGGAAAAACAGATGCAGTAAACAATGAAGTAGAGTTCACTAACGCAAAAATGTGTTGTTACGTTAATACGATTATGTTGGGAATCAGAAATTAATTTAGCACATATATAATTTTATTCTTCTCCGCCTTTCTTTATTGTTTATAATGTATGTCGTAAAATACTAATACTGATATTTGTTCTTATAGGATGGTAGATGTTGGAGGTCAGAGATCGGAGAGGAGAAAATGGATCCATTGTTTTGAGAATGTTACATCTATAATCTTCCTTGTAGCTTTAAGTGAATATGACCAAATTCTATTTGAATCTGAAAATGAGGTAAGTAACATTCTGGGAATCGGTCCGTTTAGGTATTGCGAAGATATACTGCATGCTCACTGTTCATAATATTATAGGTATAATTCGTAAACAATTCGTACAAATTTTAACATTGTAGGTATGATACGATTTTTTTTCAACAATGAAAAATTAAACATTCCAAGGTATCATTGGTTTTAGTTAAAGTGTCTCTCTTTACGTCTCTTTAGTTTTTTGCATTGTGCCAAAGGAGAAATATGAGTACAGATTTTTTTTTCAATAACAAACTTTTGAGTACATTATCTTCCAAGGATTTCGCATTGAGAATATAGTACGAGTATAGAACGAGGAGGTTTGTTGGACTACGAGTACTTCAAATCTCGGAGTCCTTGGAAATCCTTGAAGATAATTTTTATAGAGAGACAAAATGTCGAATAATAAAATTAAAATAGTATATTGTTTTATTAGGATTAGAAGTGACTTTTTGGGTTGTGTTTAGCGATAATTTGTACCGACGAACCCCAAAAAAGCATTTCTGATCCGAATAAAACATGTTCCTTTTTGTCAGTATTATTAACTTTCGGCTTATACCGCGTCGTCATTTGAGTAAAACTCACAGCAGGTAAGGACCAACCTGTAGCTTGTCTGCCATTACAAGCATTTGCTCTGGATGTTTGAGCTAAATTATTATTATTGTGTGAACCTTGGGGCGGACAAGGATTTGTTCTTTGTATAACTTGTTTGCCATCACAAGAATACTTGTTTGGTTTTTGCCTCATAGCTGTTTGTGAACCCATACAAACTAACGTTTCGCAAGACATTGCAGCTTGCATCTTCAGAGTGAGTCAAAGCGCACTCACTACTTAATGTTAACTTAAAGTTAATAATACTGACAGTTCAAGTAACCGCGAAAGCCTCAAACAATATATGTTCCTTTTTTTCAAACGTAGAAAATGCATTTGTAATTTAAAAAATATTAGAAATTTAGAAACGTCGAAGAGGAGAGAACCAAATTGAAAGATTACTAAGAACTTTTCTGCAATCGTTGCCTGGCAGCAGTAAACTTATTTACTTTTGCACCAAAGTAAAATAACGGTTTGTGATTGGTACAAAACTGGCTTTTGCTGCCGCTCAAGGAACAACTGCAGAAGAATCAAACTTTAATTGTTTCCATGAAGTTCCGAATCATCTAGTTTCTCTGACTTTTAAAGAAAAAATAATAAACAGTGAAACTGTTAGTAAACAACACCCTACCAACAAGTAAACAATGCTATAGCAACGGCCTTGTCAACGCAAGAAGTCATCCTTTTAAACAGGAAAAGGTATTTTTATCGGACCAAGCGGGTCACGAATAACGGAATCCTATTGGCTGTTGTTTTGAGGGTTGCTTAGTACCTAATTTTCAATTTTCTCATGGCAAACATGAATAGTAGTGCCTTAATATTGTTACTATAAATTAAAGCACTAGACCACAATAGTACAAATTCAAAAAACACTCGTTCTAACGCGCTCGCGTTTTTAAATGTATTGTGATCTCGTGTTTTACGGAGCAACAATGTTTCGGGAACTACTACTGAAATTTTCCTATAAAAATGGAAGGTCTCGTTATGTTATATATGACAAATTTCCTCATACATTAGTACTAAACAACAACCGAAACATCAGCAAACAGCATTCTGTTTTTGCGATAAAAACCCGGTTGGTTAGATAAAAATCCGCCTTTCTGTTTAAAACGACGTGTTATGTGATTTCTGTCTGAAGGACGGTCTTATTTATTACGTTTCATTGTACTGCCCACATTAACCCCATTGCCGCGCGCAAGATAATAGTCCCAACTCCCAAGTTAGGTCGTTCATGCGTTATCGCTAATGCCGATTGCATGTCTCTACCGCTACCGATAAGGGAATTTACCCGTTATACCGTTGGGGAAAATTGCAGAATGTTGTTCCGTCTTTCGCTTTTCGTTGTTAAACCCTAGTTATTTGTTGTGGTAGTAGTTTCGTTATGACCTGATTGGTCGTACCGTTGAAGCACCATTCCTAGTGCAGTTGTCCCTTTGGGAAACTGGAATAAGGAAGCTGACGCATCTTCTAGCGCCAATTCAGGACTCCCGACTTGGCCTGTAATCTTCGTTTTGGAATGCAGCTTGCGACCAGCTCCAAACATTTATATGTAATCCTTTATGCAAGTACGTTCCTTCTTATATTTATCGTATTACAGAAAATTAAGGACTTGCAATAATTTTCCTTTTTGTTCTAAAATGATTTTCATCTAGTATAGCTATGAAAGAACAAATCGCTGCCTTTATAATTGACTAGTATATATTCTTATGTCAAAATAATTGTTGACAACTGTCAGATGCGCGTTTCAGTCAATCTTAATGGCATCAATCAGCTTTTTTATGGCCATGAAAATCATTTTTATCATACTTTATAAGTGACGTAACGCTATGCTGGGTGAACCTCGCCCTTATTCATAGCGGCATGTAGGGTCACGACTGTACATTTGTAAATCCTTTAAGTTGTTAAAAACGGAATTTTTGCACGTACGCTCTAGAAACTTTGTATAGTACGTAAATACCTTCTACCGATATTGTGTGAATAACGAACTATTCTTATTATTAGTGTATGTAACAACAGACAACTATGTTCTTTGCCGTTGACGTTACATACCCTATTGTTCAGTTAGGCATTTACGTGTTTTAATTATTAGCTCATACAATTTATTCATTCTACTGTAGTTGCGTGATCAATATATTTATCTGTTTAATAGTTTACTATTGTCTTATTATAATTTATGTCATATCCAGTTGTAAAGCTGGTACTAAATCCAGGATAAGTTATGTTCTAAAAAAAACCAAACCAACTCGACGAATTTCTTGCTTCACTCCTGCGACCTTCAGGCTGTCAAGAACAAAGCAAGTGGTGTCCTTTTTAACCTAATATTTTCTTCCCTCCCCAGTTTTGGACAGATTCCGTCTGCCAACTCCGAATTACCTAAATTTATTGAACCATCCCCTCCCCCGTTCCAGTTAGCTGAGAGCTCTTGTTACTTGTGACTTAATCAACCATTACGTCCATAACAGAGGGCTTCCTGTGATAACAACTTATTGGCAAGGCCGTTGCTACATAGTACAGTAAACGTAGCAGCTTATAAGGGGATAACCTAGAACAAATTAGAGACAAGTTTTGGCTAAAATCGGTACATACTGACCTGTACTATAATTACTAAAAGTCCCATTTGGTAACAATATGAGAAGTAAGAAAAAATTGGCCGCCATTTTGAATTTTTATTTGCTAATAATATGTTAAACATACCAAAGTAAACTTTCCGTAAGCTACTGCATGAGTTTAAACACGTCGCGACGAGTGCGTTTCTTCGATTGCATTGATTTTCTTATTGTCGTTACTTTGCGAGTCATAGGAAATCACTTGAATGAGTAGCGAGAAAAACGAGACTATACGGATTCGATATGTACAGAAGAAAGACACATCCGTATCTGTAGTAACAGACTTGAAATTACAGCTGACGAAGCCGCCCGGTGATCCGTATCTGTCCAGCCAGTCCAGCCTTAATCTTTAAAATTTACACAACGCGGTTAAAATTCGCGAAATGCTCTTCAACCGTACATTTTAGCTATATGAACACCTTATACTATGTGATAGACAATTAAATTTTGCATTATTATATAATAATATATAGGGTGTTTCATTTAAAATAACAAATTGTTTATTGTACTGTGGAAGTCAAACACCCTGTAGACGTAATATAAATTTAGGAGAATACAAATCTATATACCGAACAACTTTTATATTTAAACTTTTTTCATATTTTGAGTAATAAAGGAGCTATAGGAGCATCAATTCCCGATTTTCAAAACCCCATAGAGGGCACCACAGTGAAATTCTGACATTCATCAAAAAATAAAAATGTAGCTAATGCCAAGCTGCATAAGTACAGAAAATTTAAACAAAATCATGTGGTCAGTTTTTTTTGTAATAATTTTTCAAAAATTCCAAAATTTTTGGAAGAACGCCGCCGCGCCGCGCCGCGCCGTTGCGGCCGTTTTTGAATTTGCTAAATAATTTTTTCATCACGGTATAGTACCCCCAAAAGGCTTTCAGACAAGTTACATTCCAAAGATGTAAAGCATCTAGTTATTACTACCTCAGGAATATAACGGAGAATGATATAGTATAGAGCACGTGGAAATATGACAGATGTCATACCAAGATTTATTTAAATCGGAGAGTACGTTCCGTTCTTGCTTTCTTGCTCTGACTGTTTTGCTCTGTGAGTGTAATTCCAGCGGGTTTTTTTTTATTATTGGTAGCGGCAGTCGCAAAATGTATTGTATTTGCATGGCAATCCACAAGGTGCGTTCGAGTGACTTAGCAACTTAGCTCAAATCTGTTAACAGCAATTGCTGCTGTACGTTGGACGATTCTTTCTTGATCCAAATGACAAGTCATGTAAAACCGCTGTACACTTCTTCCAACTTAAAAATGTACATTTAGGGCCGATTTTACAATACTGGTATAAACCTGGAATAAGCTATTCCTCAGACAATTACCAGGGTTGCAATTTTTGTAACAATTGTAACCATGACATTTGTCGGAAGAATTGTTTGTTTCAGGTTTATACCAGTATTGTAAAATCGGCGCCAAGTTAGCTACTCAACACAACTCACCAAGTAGGGAATTCTGGGTAACTCGGCACGAAATTGTAAGCGTTCAATAACAATATTGTTGAGTGCTTTGAACGCAACTATAAAAATATTGGTTTTTGAGTTTTGCAGTGATAGTATTCTGACATTATGTTTAGCCACTCTGTTATTAATTTTCAGGAGCCTAGTACTTTAGATTACCATTTTCTGATATGTAAATTAAAGATTTAAGGTTTTGGATTTACTAGACGGCACATAGTAAATTTTAAAGCTTTTTGAACTTATATGAATTGCCCGAGACGGCACATATGATATTATGATGTTCAAATAATTACAAAGTAACGTACCTACCATATGATCTAACAACATTTTTGGTCATGGAATACAAATTGTGTATCTTTACTTAAGCCACACGATTGATTTATTCTTGCTTTTGACTCTTTTGACAACTGTCGAAGTCAGTTTTAGTCAAAACAAGTAACGACACACTAATAATTATATTCCATGACCAATCTATCCAAATAGTCCAGGAGCTAGCGGTATATTTTAAGACTAATTTCTATCAAGCTGAAATTTTTTTTATGAGCTGGTATGGTTATGTCTGCCAAATGTAGGTAGTCGGCAAAATAGGACCGCGGGACATAGAGCCGACCACCTACATTTGGCAGACATAACCATACCAGCTCATAAAAAAAATTTCAGCTTGATAGAAATTAGTCTTAAAATATACCGCTACTCCTGGACTAAAATGTTTGTTGATCATATAGTAGGTACTACTATTTTATTCATTTTTTTTCAGAACCGAATGGAAGAATCAAAAGCTTTGTTTAAGACGATAATCACGTATCCATGGTTTCAGCACTCATCAGTCATATTATTTCTTAACAAAAAGGATTTACTAGAAGAAAAAATTATGTATTCACATCTTGTAGATTATTTTCCTGAATATGATGGTGAGTTCAATTTCCTGAATTAAATGTATTCGTATTTTGAATGTTATTATGTATTGTATTATACAAAAATTTAAATTACATATTTGAAAATTGTTTTATGCATGTTGTATTATAGAGGGTGTTTCAGACCAACCGCACAAAACTGTAGTGTGGGCAGGTTTGATAAATTATAATATTAATACCACTCCTTTTGCTTAAAATGTTTCCCTGTAACTAGAAAATGGCCCTTGAAGAACTGTAAGAAATTAAAAAATTGCTAGTTTTAACAAAACAACTACGTATTGTCATACGTTGTTGCCACATATTTCTCGTACCAGTACCTATTAGCGATTATACTACTCATAACGTTATGAACCAATATCATTTTCTGAAAATGAACCAATCACGACGCAGTTTCTCGAATGTACCTTCCGAATGCTACCCCAAGATAAAGTGTTTTACTTGTTTTAAAAAAAAGATTACAAAATTCGAAATCGTAACGTGCTGCTATAACATAGTATAAGTCGTCAGACAAATAAGCTTTCCCACTTTTTTTCTAAGGAGCACTTGTTTCGGCGCGGCGCGTCGTGTGCAACAATCAACACAATAGTGGATCGCGGCCGTTTCGCTTGACGCAAATGCAAAACAAAACGCAACAAATTATTTTTCAACATTTACTTATAATAACTAATTAATGTTTTTTTCACTTAGCATTTTTTCGATTAACGTTTGTTAATTTGGCGCCTGGTACAGGGGCATCCTTCGCATCATCCTAGCTGCGGCACTGTATTCTGTCATTCTTACCATAGGCTAGTAAGTACGCAAATTGGTAAATACGTTTGGGTATTAGGATATTCATTCTATTACTAGAAACGGAATAGACGTTACCTTTACCGAAAGATGTTTTCCGGTGTTGCGAAAAATTGCTTGAAAGAAAATCGCTCGAAAAATTGTTCCTCGCATGGACAGTTCTTCGAAAGTCTAGTTGTTCGAATAACAATTTCTCGAAAGGAAAATAGTTCCAACCTATAAAATAAGTTTCTTAAAGATAATAAAATTTATATAAATACAAAATAATTAATAGTAGGTATCAGAAAAGTTGTAAAATTGTAAATTTAAAATATTCCACTATATTTATTTAACTTTATTTACACAGGAGAAAAATTAAATATCTATTATCTTTATATAATCTTCTCATTACCTTTCTTAATAATGATGTTCTACTGATTAGAAGTTCTTAAAATATAGTAAGTATAGAAATGCGGAACATAGATAAACCTTAACTGAATAAATTTTCTTTTTCTCTTTAAGTTATACTTATTATTTTTTATTTCCAGCAATTTTCTTTTCGGGAAATTAATATTGGAGCAACAGAATTTTCGAGAAACTGTCCATTCAAGGAATTTTCTTTTGAGCAATATTGTTTTCGACCAATTCGTACCAAAACCTATTTTCGTATGTGGTTGTAGAAAAAGATTTTGTTGATGTTAGTGTTGCTTGTGGAAGATTATTACAAAAAATGTATCAACAGCTAAACAAAATATTACTAAAGTGTTGCTGTTAGGCGGTTATTACAATAAAAGCATCAACAGCAGTTTAAAAAATTTAAGTAATTCCTAAGTTCTTCCTAACTTCCTCGTAAGATGTACCACAATTTTTGTGCAATAGGTTTGAAACATCCTGTATATACAGTGTGACACTTAAGATGGAGATATCTCTTTAATTATTTTTTATAGAAACAGACATTTGAATTTTGGTACAGATGTAACAACTTGATAAATATAGAATGGCATGTGCGCAGTAGCTCTAATCGGTAGTAGGGGAAGTGACTTGCAGAAGTTAAGAGCTAGTATTTATTTTGGGACTTTCCGGCAAAAAGGATTTTATTTTGGTATACGTATTAGTTGATTATTTGTTATTGTTCTGTTGCTATTGGTTGATTTTGTTGTTTTGGTTCTTATGGTACATATACACGGCGACACCTAGAGTTGACACTTGTCTCTAGAGTTGTACCAATACCGTCCACATGCGCGGCAATTTTTGATGTTAGAGCGGTGTCGGACACTCATGTCAAAATCGAGTGACTGTCTACACGAATGCAGGAAATAGCGGGCGCAAGTCGTCAATGCACTCGAACTTTAATTGTGAATATGAGCAAAGGTGACAAGAAGAAAGGGTCGAAAACGAAAAGTATGAACAAGGGAATGAGTCAAGAAAAGGGTGGAATCTGGTTGTTTTAACATATTACTGCGGGAACTAACGATTAGTGACCAAAAGTTTTCTAATCATATTGTGTCTATAGGGATTTAATTTTGAAATTAGACACTTTTAATAACTGAAAATTTTTAAATTTCCAGGTGCTTTTTCTCAAACCAAAAATTTCAAAACTTTCGGAGTTATTAAAGGTGTATAATTTTGAAAATACGTTTTATCTGATTTTTGAAATCGTCCAAGGAAACATCCCACAGCAGAGGAATCTCTTCCAAAATGGATATTAGGTGTCTTGTTTTTCCGTTTGAACACTCTTCGTTCACACAACTTCGACATTTATTAGTCTATGTCTGGACACTCGCAATAAATTTCCGGAACATTTAAACTTGCTCGACATTTCCACGACACTATATTACGCTTGTACACACGCGAGTTGCAGCCAGAGTAAGTGACGCTGCAACTTGATCTAGACACTGGTCTAGGCACTGTACACATGCATACCCTTGTTCGAAACATAAAAGTGTAGTCGTGTATACGTACCTTTATACCTGTTATTATTAGTGCTACCATTTTTTATTAGTCATTGCTGTTAATTTGCGGTAAAAACATCGTTTTCAAAAGCAGGGTTAAGCAGAAAGTTGACTGATCGCTACATGGTACTTTACATTCCCGATTATACATTTCTCAGAAATCGCTGAGCTATCCTTGTTGAAATATTGGGCGTGTATATCTTTCCTGTGCGCATTCATTCATTTATTAAATCAAATCCTGAATTTCAGGCCGACAGCTTGAACAGCCTGTAATATACAGGGTGTTTCTTAAATAGGTGACACGGAGAGCACTACGCGATTCTCATGTTAAAACTTAGTTGAAAAAGTATAAGCGATTTTGTCTTAATGTATTTAGTTTCCGAGTTATTCGCCTTTTGAAATTTTTAAAATTTAACAACATTGCACCGACTTTGTTTTAAACGGTGTTTTAATAAAGCAGTATGAACAAGTTCCCTAGGTAATAACCTCATAGCTACAATATAATGTTGCAACATATTGAAACAAAATTTAACACCAGATATTTATCAAAAAGAATGTCTTCAGAATAAAGAATACCTACAGCGTATAAATAAATTCCAAATTTATTAAGTCTTAATAATTGATTGATGAACAATGTAGAACAGTTAAAATTTACCCGTTTTTCCAAAGCATAAAGGAATTGAATCTCAATCTCTGACCGAGTATAACTCTGAAACTAGCGAAGAACGGGCATTATTGTATTATATTTTTCGAATCAGTATCTGGAGGGGAATGTCATACGTGCTCCGTGTCCGCCATTTAAGAAACACCCTGTATATTCGTATATTAAAAATAATTTCGTATGTTCATTAGGCTACGAAGGAAACAGCTCGAAGTCCGGAACTTTTGTAGGTTAACCTAACTTATATCAGTATAAGCAGGTAGCTACTGCCCCGTTATCACGATGATAACTGTTGCAATAGTTGCTTTCATGATAGCAACTATCACGTAAACTATCATTATGTAGACAACTTGCTAGTCGCTATCACATTGTTGCGAGAGGACACACTATCTAGCTTGACTAGATAGTTGCGACTGCTTTTGCGATAGCAATAATAAAATCAACAACTGTCGCGATTACAATCACTAGGGGTCGGATTTATATACACTTAAAATGTCCAATATATGCATGCATTTTTGCACTATAAATGTATTAAATATGCACTTATACAGTGTGTCCCAAATAGAGTAGTATTGCATGGCTATCTTTCTTATTAATGAAGATACAGATTCGGTTAAATGGTCAATGTTGTGCAGTTTTTCATGCTGGTTTAGATGCTGCTTAGAAAGATCAAACATTCCGAACCCTTCAAAAGATATCTGCAAAAAACCACAAAATCCATTTTTCGAAAAAGTCGATTATTTCGCTTATTATAAAAGTTACAGAAAATTGTTTTATACAAAAGTTACTTGTTTCATTAAGATAAACAAAACTGTGTTTGCAAAAAAAATATCGCGAAAGCCGTTTTCGAGATATTGATAACAACTTTCTTATTTTAAATGGGCGCCATCTTGGATTTTCAAATGAATAAATTGCATTTTTCTTTCTGCATTCAACGATGTATAACAATCTATGTTAAAAATAAAAAATAACGGCATACGTAATAGTTTTTGTATTAAATAAAGTAAGCCATGAAACAAGTGAATTTTAACAAAAACAACTTCGAACAAAATGTATTTACAGTTATTAACGATATTTACAATAAACGTTAAATCTACAATTACAATAGCTAATTTTAATCACATTAAATGTTGAAAATGTTGGTCATTGTTAGCCAAACATAACTGGCATCTTTGTTATTAAATCACCGATTTAATAACAGAGTGATGGCTACTAACACACCTATTAGATGGCCACCCAGGTCGGCAGACCTAACACCTCTTGACTTTTTTCTGTGGGGTACGATAAAAAATAAAGTGTATGGTAGTAATTTTAATTACAACAATGTTAACGAATTGGAAGAATCTGGACAAGATGCGTTAATAGTATTAATCGCAATACATTACGTAACGTAACTGCAAGTATTTTAAAAAGATGCCAGTTATGTTTGACTAACAATGGCCAACATTTTGAACATTTACCGTGATTAAAATTAGCTATTGTAGATTTAACGTTTATTGTAGATATCGTTAATAACTGTAAATACATTTTGTTCGAAGGTGTTTCTGATAAAATTCACTTGTTTTCATGGCTTACTTTATTTAATACAAAAACTATTACGTATGCCGTTATTTTTTTTAACATAGATTGTTATACATGGTTGAATGCAGAAAAAAAAATTAAATTTATTCATGTGAAAATTCAAGATGCCGCCCATTTGAAATAAGAAAGTTGCTATCAATATCTCGAAAACGGCTTTTGCGATATTTTTTTGCAAACATATTTTTGTTTATCTTAATGAATCAAGTAACTTTTGTATAAAACAATTTTCTGTAACTTTTATAATAAGCGAAATAATCGACTTTTTCGAAAAATGGATTTTGCGGTTTTTTCCGGATATCTTTTGAAGGGTTCGGAATGTTTGATCTTTCTAAGCAGCATCTAAACCAGCATGAAAAACTGCACAACTTGCCCATTTAACCGAATCTGTATCTTTATTAATAAGAAAGATAGCCATGCAATACTACTCTATTTGGGACACACTGTATAGGCACTTAAAATATACAATTTATGCATTTATAATATAAAATCTTGTCTAATATGCACTTTTACGAGTTTTTTTATGTTTTTTTAATTATGGTTATTTTGTTTATACAGTGCTTCCCGAAAGTAACGGATAAATTCAATAAAATCGTTGAGAAAGATATTTCAAATAAATGCTCGGACACGTCGATTTTTATTTTTAAATTATGATTTGAGATGTAATTTTCAACCCCCCACCACCCAACCCCTAAGCGCTGCCAACTCCAACTTTAAAAATTCAAATAGCAAAGAACCCTTTCTGATACCTCATCTGATAGCTTTTTTTATGCTCAATACAATAAAAAAAAATTTTTCAAAATCGGTTGATAAATAACGGAGATATTTACCAAAAGTATTCAAATGAAAGTGCCAATATTCGAGCAGGCGTTGGTACGGCTCTACAATGGGTGGTAAAAAACAATTGCAAGTTGTTTGTAATTGAATGTAAACAAAATGTATCTATCTATCTCCAACCCCAACCATCATTAAAACGATTCTTTCGGCTTCAGTAAATCTCATTTTTGTTATCTTATTTTTCAAATCGTTAATAATAAGTAACACACACTCCACTAAGTAATGTCAATACATTTTGTTTACATTCAATTGCAAACAAGTTGCAATTGTTTTTTACCACCCAGTACCAACGTCTGCTCGAATATTGGCACTTTAATTTGAATACATTTTGGTAAATATCTCCGTTATTTATCAACCGATCTTGAAAAACTTTTTTTTATTGTATTCAGCATAAAAAAAGCTATCAGATGACGTATCAGAGAGGATTCCTTGCTATTTAAATTTTTAAAGTTGTAGTTGGCAGCGCTTAGGCGTTGGGTGGTGGGGGGTTGAAAATTACATCTCTAAATCATAATTTAAAAATAAAAATCGACGTGTCCGAGCATTTATTTGAAATATTTTTCTCAACGATTTTATTGAATTTATCCGTTACTTTCGGGAGGCACTGTATAAATCTCAATATTACAATTCATTAACCTAAAAAGCTTGATATATATTATATAATATCATTTATTAAGAATATTTTTTACACTGTAAAGAATTTACAATTATGTACGTTTTTAGATTTTCAAACAGAAAACTATGCCTGTTATCGCCTAAAATTGTTTTATATTTCGAAAAGAAAAGAGAGTAATCTTTTAATCATTTCGTGTTTTAGAAGATAATCACAAACACCAGCATTTATTTTTATGAGTTTATGGCTGTTTTTAAACAAGCTGCAATGAAAGTTTATGAACAGACGGAAACTGTCTAAGCAAGTTTTAAAAATTGTAAAGATTTTAAATGAATTTTAAAGTAGCTATAAAAAAATTATCTGAAGTGCAAGAAAATGTAAATTAGAGATTATACTCAGAAATTAGTATACAAAATATGCAAAGTTGCGCGGATAAAATATGCATGCATTTATGAAAACCTTAAAAATATGCATTTATACGCACTTTCAGAGTTACATAATTATGTGGTTCACATGTGGACGAAACTGTAGAAATTTAACTTAGCATAGTATATGTTTACTACATTAAAAAAGACATGCAAATGCCTATAAATCCGAGCCCTAATTATCACCGAGAATATTAAACTTTTACGATTTACGATTCACACGTATATAAGCCAATAAGAATGCATGGTTTTCCTTAGTTACAACGTGTTACAGCGGTTATTTGCGTAACTATTGAGTAACCATGACGATCGATAATACGAACCTTTGTATTACAGCGATAATACGAACCTTTGTATTATCGAATTATTACATAAGTAGCCTTTGAATAAAAAATGTAACAAGCATAAAAATCAATATTAATGCCATTATTGCCATGAATTAAAAATTTGGTAAATCAACAAAAATAATTAATTGAACCCTCACCTTCCTCTTCTGTCAAAAACGCAACAACAAATGGAAATGTTTATAATAATTGTACATTCAATATTAATAATTAAATTTATAAATTTCCTGTTTACTTCTTTAGCCTACTTTATTTATTTTGTTTGTTCATGAAATAATCTACCTGTATACAACTCGACAATCGAAAGTTCTCGAATCTCGGCGTATTGCCTAGTAAAACACGTCTCGTATTATCGATAATTTTCGATCGTCTAGTTGTATAATATACGAATTTTTAACTCATACATTGTTGTAACAGTAGTACAGTACAAAATTAATAAGTGATAATTCAACGTTGCCATGCCAATCTAGTGGAAATTCCACGTTGCCATGACATACTTGCAACCACAACATACTACTAAAAAAAACAAATTTTGTTAAACGTCATGAAACGTTTTGGGAATGTTTCAGAACGAGAAATTGACGAAAATGTTATTAAAAGTGAATGCAAAAATACGAAAAAGAGCAAGGACAGTGTCTGGAGACAGTTTACGTCATTTTGCGCCGAAAAAAAGTACACATTCGATCGAGAGACTCCAGTATCCGAACTTGCATTCATTTGAAAAATACTATTCGTTTCGAGTATTTTTATTCGAGAAATATTCTCCCTAAATACCATTCGTGCTTAAAAATTAACCGGATAATTTTCATTCAAACACGTCTAATTTCACTCGCTCTACGAGCTCGTGAAATTATTCACAACGTGTTTTCATGAAAATTATCCGTAATTTTTAAGCACTCGTGGTATTACCCCCGATAATTTGGTTCAACGATAGCGGAACGATTTGATGTTTCCAAATTACAAGTCATTCTTCCACAGCTATCACTACAAACCGTGTATCACTACACTTCTATCACAAAAGTAAGACACTGTATAGATAGCACTCCCTCCCTTATTCAAGTATTATCACTGTCCCTATCATGATAGTCCATCACTATCATCGTAAAAGCGAGGCTTTAAAGCCCTGTTTTCACGATTATTGCTGTCGCAATAGTTGCTCATATGCGTGAACCACGTGGTAGTCGCCATTCCACTGTCGCGAGAGGACTTGAAGCCTCGTTTTGTCACTGATTATCGTGAGAGTTTGGTATTCACTGTGATAGTAATTGTATTCGTTATAATTTTATTATTGCTATCGCGAGGGTACTCTGAACTGTCTAGTCCAGCTAGATCTGAGAGATCTTTCACGATAGTCATGCCTATCAAGTTGTCTACACGTCGAGTCGTGGATAGTTGCTATCGTGAGAGCTGCTATCGCGACAACTACCTTTCATTACTCAACAACAATAGCATGAGATTAACGACACAGTTTTACGTAAATTTGCTGAAATATTATAAATTTTAATGATTTTCACGTAAGAGTCCTCCTGTTTCGCCTACGGAGGAGCTGTCGGGATAGCGTGATTTTAAATTCAAATCAATAAAAATTTACAAAAAACTATAATAGGAAGTTTATACGTTCAATAGGTTAGGCTGCCTGCAAAATTTCGATTTTTTATCTTAGGCCGTTTTTAAAATGCATTTGGTTTTAGTTTTTTGAACATTTTCAAAGACGTTGAGCTTCCTTATGCTGCGGTTTAGGACATAAATTTTATAGATATTTTCGACTTATTTTTGGGTCAGGAACCTGCCGGTAAATTTATGGGTTTAGAGACACATATTATATTGTCTGCTAAGAGCAGATTGTGTGTGGATTTCGGACTTACATTCAATAAAATTATTGAAATTGATCGTTATGTTTTGCCGTCAACAGAAGATATTTTTGCATTGCTAGCAAAAGTGCTAGTAGTCTCAGTATTAGATTTGAGAGACGCATATCGCGACAATGAGTCGTTAAAGAACAATTTAAATACACATTTTTTGATATTCCGATATACACGACTTTGTTTTGAAATATCAAGTCCAGGATTGTTTCCGTCAATAATGGATCAGATATTTATGGAATTAGAAATGGTTTTTTGTTATCTCGTTGATATCCTGATAGGAGGGGATGATTTAAAAGACCGTCAAAAGAAAGTAGAATTAGTCTAGCTAAAACGCTTTGAGGGAAATAATGTGAATAAGGCGAATCAGGAAAAACATTTTTCAAAAATGAAGGTTCCTATTTGGATCATAGGAGAATTTCATCCAGCTGTAAAAAAACTGGGGTAATTGTAAATGCACTAGTAGGTACCCCAAATTACTCAGATGAGGGCTTACTTAGATCTTCTAAACTTACCAAATGCAGCAATGGAATCGAGTTCCCTGTATGAATTATTATAAAAGAAGAACATACAGTTCATATAGTCACAAAAATGGCAAAAAGCATTTGAAGATAGCAAGAGCCTCTGCTACTAAATAATCAATTACACTATGATTCAAAAAAACCGTTGATAGTGACAAATAATGCCAATGCATATGGTTTCGGTGCTGTGCGGAGTCATAAAATTGATGGGCAGCAGAAGCCAATTTTATTTGCTTCCAGCTCATTGTCCTAAAGGGGAGTCAAATTACGCACAAATTAAGCGGGAAGCGTTAGGGATCACTTCTGCAGTAAATAAATTTCATAAATACTCGCTCGTTCACATTAGTTACTGATCAGGATATTAATAATTATCTCGACATATTCTGTATTATGGGTGTTACCTATGTTTAGAATCTATTACCTACCCATTTGAAATTTCTGCAAGAACCCTATTTCCTAACTAAAATATGGTATTACAACAAAAATCTGTATTTCGGACAATGTCGTTTAAATTGCTCTGGATACTACATATATTTTAAAAACTTAAACCCAATATTTAAATTGTGCACTGCATTTTAAAACCCCGTAAAGAAGTTACAATCTGTGGAATGTTACGCTGATAGGCCAAGGTACTATGAGAAATAAGTATTAATGTATATGTTTCTAATAAAGGACCAAAACAGGAGCATGTTCAAGCAAGAGAATTTATATTAAAAGTGTATTTAAGAGAAAATCCAGATCCAGAACGTAGTTGTTACTCCCATTTTACAACAGCTACAGGTCTTTATCAACTTTAATTTTTATGTTAAAACGCTGCTTGCAAATTTGTTTTTTTTTTAACATTTTTATAAATATATAGATGTTGGATGCTAGTGTAAAAAATCACATACTTAAGTACTACTTAAATATGCTATTATTTTGACAGTGAACTGTAGTGGTAATGGCTTTGTAGGTTCGGTATTAAATTGATATTTAGTCGTCTTGGAAGTATTGACGTAAGCGTTTGTAATTAAAATACTCTGGAGAACCATAGCTCTTGAAAGTCCTTGTTACAGTATATAGCTTGCAGGAACAGTTGTCCCACTCCGCCCTCTAAAAGTACCAACTTTTTTTGCCCATTTTCAATTCCTGGGTAGGTGCGTAGTTGGTCGCGTACGTCTAAAGAGAGAAACATGCTAAAGCGGCGAGCCAAGATTCAAGCGATGAGTTTAGTAAATAAATGCATGTGATTGGCAAATGTAGAAATGCTTCACATTTGAACCAATTGCTTAAACAGAAATTTTTGAATTTAAGTTAATTTGACGTTTTGTGCAACTGTTACAAAGTGTTGTGGGTTGTAAAATATGAGTAAACCTTGTTTATTTAGAATTTCGTTCTTTTAACAAATACATCTAATGGACAGTATTTAATACAATAAAAAAATCACAAACACAAGCTTTTTAAATTATATTTTCATTCAAAGATCTTTGATTTCTGAATTTACATTGTTTATACTTTCTAGTAGTAGTAGAAAAAGTATAGTTTGCTACACGTTTGGAATCGCTATTCCGGACTCGTGGAACAGTCTTACAAGCTATGTACTAGTACGGAATATGCCATACTCCAAATTTGTTACAGAATATACTATTCTACGATTAACAACGAAATATTTCACACAACATTACAGATGAAAAAGTAGAGGTGCGCACCTCCCCTGGACTTTCCCATACTAAAAATAAACATTTCGTTTTTGGTATTCAACAGTATAGTTTTCGACTTCGAGGCAGTCTCTGGAAATCACTTGAATGCTTAGCGCGACAAACGAGACTATACGGGTTCGGTACGTATAGAAGAGAGGCGCGCATCCAGAGTAATACTAAATCTTCAAACTTTACACAACGCAGCGGAATTTCGCGAAATCCTCATCAACCGTACATTTTACTTATATAAATACCTTATACCTACAATTAAACTTTGCATTCAATTATATTATATTAATAATATATAGGGTGTTTCATTTAAAATAACAAAGTTACTTATTGTACTATGGAAAGCAAACACCCTGTATACGTAATATAAATTTAGAAGAATGCAAATCTATATATATTTTGATTAATAAAGGATCAATAGGAGCATCAATTTCCGATTTTCAAAACCTCGTAGTGGGCGCCACAGTGAACTTCTAGCATTCATCAAAACAAGAATGTATCCAATACTAAGCTGCACAAGTGTAGACAATTTAAACAAAATCGTGTGACCAGTTTTTTTGTAATAATTTTTCAAATATTTCAAAATGTTTGGAAGATCACCGTTGGGACCATTTTTGGATTTACTAAATAAATGTTTCTTCATGGTATAGTACCGCCATAGGACTTTCAAACAAGTTGCTACTGAACCTGATCAGCACTGGTTTTTGAGTTGTGGGGCGCTAAAGTCAAAACTTTGAAAAATTCATAGTGGCCGCCATTTTGAAGTTAGAGAGTCCGGTTAAAACCGTTTCGCTTGAGTTACGATCTTCTTTTATGTTCTCTACTCAGATTTTCAAACTTCTGCTTCTGAAAAAAAATGCTACCAAAAACAACATGTCTAACTTCCGCTTCCGAATCTTTTTTGAAAAGCTTATTTTTCGATGAATTTTCGATATCCTAACCCTTCATTTCAAATTTCATCAAAATCGGTTTCATTGGTCTTTGCGTTAGAGGCGTCACATACACACCCACAAACAGTCATTTTTTCTAAACCACTTTTTTGGGCTCCTGTAAGTCCAAAGCACGCATCTTCGCGAAAATCTCAATTTCGAAAATTTTCATGATACCAAACTTCCCATATATCAGTGGTGGTATGGGAAAGTAAAAACCCAAAGAGATAAATGATGAAATGTCAAATATGCTACCACAGCACTCACGGTCACGACTTTCTAAATTTTCTTAAAGCGTGGGTCGTCTCCGGCGTGTTCATGTGTGAGCTTCGAGCGTGTTCCAACATAGCGCCGCTTCCAGGGGGAAGTAAACGATATCGTGCGCTAATAGTAGCGCACGTTTTTTTTATAAAAATTAATACTATCCCTTTAATTTTGTTTTATTTAAGAATATGGACTTAATGTTAACTCACTTAATTCAACCTATCAATCCGTCGAGGGACCTGGACATATCGCCGAATGGACAAAACGCCGAATCTTATTTTAATGACCAAAACACAGAATCGAGTCCAAATCGCCGAAACGGTTAGCGTGGACATATCGCCGAAAATGCCCAGAACGCCGAATGTTGTCGGTGGACATATGGACAAATCGTCGAATAAGTTGGAGTGGACATATCGCCGAAAATGCCCAGAACGGCGAATTGTGTCGGTGGACATATCGTCGAATTCTAACCATGGGTATATCGTCGAAAATGTACGAATCGCAATCTATGTTTACATATTTGGTTTAGCACTTCCTATTATAATACACAATGTATAGGTCCTTTACCTAGGTATACAGGGTGTTTCAAATCGAGCGGATAATAATTACACCACGCAATTCTACCATGCAAACAACTCCAACACCAATTTCGTCTTTGACGAAGGGTCTTTAAACTATAAGCCTTAAAGGTTTTTAATTTGGCGACGCTGTCCAATTTAAGTCTAACGGACACATGCATGTAGTTACCCCTGATACCGCTATCAATTTTTATTTCCTTATTACATTCTAAAAAATCACCCCAGCTTATAATACATCGTTGCAACGTTGTCAACAATTATTATAAACAGTAAAGAATTCGCATTCTTAAAACTGAAATTATACTTAAACTAATTGAAATGTTATAATTTATATCTGGTTATTTATTTTAATTGTTGAACTATGTATTGTTGATAGTATTTAAATGTATTTCTCAACCATAGTCGAAATAAATGTCAAAGTTTGAGCATTAATAACTCCTTAAACAAACGGTTAACACTTAATTGGTATTAGTTTTCTGCTTATTTTTCAACGTAGAATTGCGTGGTGTAATTATTATCCGCTCGATTTGAAACACCCTGTATACTATGAGAAGGTAAAGTATACATTGTGTATTATAGTAGGAAGTGCTAAACCAAATATATAAACATAGATTGCGATTCGTACATTTTCGACGATATAACCATGGATAGAATTCGGGATATGTCCATCGACACAATTCGGCGTTCTGGGCATTTTCGACGATATGTCCACGCCAATTTATTCGGCGATTTGTCCGTTTTCGGCGATATGTCCACCGACACAATTCGGCGTTCTGGGCATTTTCGGCGATATGTCCACGCCAACTTATTCGGCGATTTGTCCGTTTTCGGCGATATGTCCACCGACACAATTCGGCGTTCTGGGCATTTTCGGCGATATGTCTACGTCAATTTATTCGGCGATTTGTCCGTTTTCGGCGTTCAATCCACCGACACAATTCGGCGATTTGTCCATTTTCGGCGATATGTCCACTGATACAAATCTGTGTTTTGAACAAAAACTCGAGTTCGGCTTCGACGCTAACCTTCCAATCGATGTGGCGTCGTTTTACACCGTTCGGCGGTTTGTCCATTTTCGGCGATATATCCACGCTAACTAATTCGGCGATTTGTCCATTTTCGGCAATATGTCCACCGATGTATTTCGCGTTCTGGGCATTTTCGGCGATATGCCCACTCCAACTTATTCGGCGATTTGTCCATTTTCGGTAATATGTCCACCGACAACATTAGGCGTTCTGGGCATTTTCGGCGATATGTCCACGCCAACCTTTTCGGCTATTTGGGCACGATTCTGTGTTTTGGCCATTAAAATAAGATTCGACGTTTTGTCCATTCGGCGATATGTCCTAGACCCTCTGTCGAACACGACCAAAGATTAGGTGGTTCAGAACTCGGAACCCCCTGGAGGCAGTGCCATGCGGACCACAAATGCACAAATTCAAACGGTTGTCAACTCCAAATTATTATACTTGGACATATGCTTAGGAAATTTTATTTTCTACAACTTTGGTCCTATAGTATTTTATCCGCGGGTTTCGCTACATTTCAATTTAAAACGTTTCCGCAATAGTGTTTTACGCTTGCCGCATGGTAGATGACGTCACGCGCCACTATTCTCCGACTAGATGTTTTTCTAGCCTCTTTCGCTCGGCAAGGTTCAAAGGGTTTATTGCTATAAAAAATTAAAAAAAAAAAGGAAAATGCAAAACATACTCTGTTCAATAAACATAAAAACACAAAGTAGCCTTTGATTATTAATTATTAATCAAGTATATCATCATCAAATACTCTTACATACTGTTCAAAAATTGTCGGATATTTCGTAGTTACTAGTAGTACTATTATACAATTATATACGACAATTTTCACGAGTGTACATTATCGATAATTTCTACAAGTAGTATAAAACGATAATTTTTTATAAATATTCATTTATTTAATGCACCAACAAAAGTTATTTTTTAAAAGAAAAGGTACAATTTATAAACCTGACGTTGTTACACTGCTGCATCTCTAAAATAAATTTTAGAAAGCTGTTTAGTTCGGTGAATAGTCTCTCGAATACCGTTAGTAGTCAAAGTTAGGTAGACTATTTTTGCGGTGCATCCACTCATGTCGTTTACTATAATGGTATCCAAGCGCAATCAACATTCGTGATAGCACCACAAAAATAGTCGACATATCTTTGTGGTATTATAAGTGATAAATTTTATCGGGGGTAATACCACGAGTGCTTAAAAATTACCGATAATTTTCATGAAAACACGTTGTTAATAATTTCACGAGCTCGTAGAGCGAGTGAAATTAGACAACGTGTTTGAATGAAAATTATCCGGTTCATTTTTAAGCACGAATGGTATTTAGGGAGAATATTTCTCGAATAAAAATACTCGAAAGCAATAGTATTTTTCAAATGAATGCAAGTTCGGATACTGGAGTCTCTCGATCGAATGTGTACTTTTTTTCGGCGCAAAATGACGTAGACTGTCTGCAGACACTGTCCTTGCTCTTTTTCGTATTTTTGCGTTCACTTTTAATAACATTTTCGTCAATTTCTCGTTCTGAAACATTCCCAAAACGTTTCATGACGTTTAACAAAATTTGTTTTTTTTTTAGTAGTATGTTGTGGTTGCAAGTATGTCATGCCAACGTGGAACTATCGCTAGATTGGCCTGGCAACGTGGAACTATCACTTATTAGTTCTGTACTGTACCTACTGTTACAACAATGTATGAGTGAAATATTCAATATTATTTGTTGTGTTCGCAAACCGAGAAAAATAAACGCTGTTTTCACAAATATCTGTAGTGCATTGGAATTAAGCTAATGACAACTGTAATCTTAATTGCATTAATTACTATGAAAAAACTAGAGCTGATAAAAAGCAAAAAAAAAACAACTAGAAATGGTAGTATAATATAGTATATATTTATTCTGGAAAGAGTGCGATTGAAGTAAGGAATCACATTCGAACATACACTGCTCCTTTCCTATCCCTATGCTGCACTGCACAACAACTGATGGTTCAAAGAAGATTGACAAAAACGACAAATACAGCTTGTAAAAAGTTCAACAAGGATAAACAGATAGCAGGAACTAACGCATTGTTGCCTTGGTTACTTACCCCTTTTTTAATGATCAATTACCGCGCGCATGCGCAGTAAATATTAGTTCCTAATATATGTCTGTCCTTGTCAATCTTCTTTGAGCTAATTTCAAGCGATATGCTCTTTCCATAAAGGAGTAGTGTATGTTCGAAGGGAATTGAGCGGCAGTTGTCACAACTCAACTGCAAGGCACTACGGATTTTCGTCAAAACAGTTTTCTATTATCTCTTTTCTCTGTTTTTAAAAAAGTAATAATTGATGACGATTACGTGCGTAGACACAGGCGTATTTGCTCTAGAAAAAATCGACTTGAAAATTTCTTAAATAATTAGGGAAGATAATATTAGAATATTGAAATTTTACCATTGAAATCCCTAGGTTGCGTGATTCCATTCTACATCCTGTATATGCTTTTGAGAATGACTTATTGATTTCGAAATACTTATAAAGTAAATAAATCTTTATAGTTGAGATTGGTATTTTAATTAATATCTATCATTTACACTACAACAGCTAATTGGTAGAATATTTATCAGTCTTGCACAAATAACTTAATAATTTTCTCACGACTGAAAAAGGCGAATTCCATGAGTAAAAACACATTTTATGTATAAGTTTCGTACAATATTTTTTCTACAATTATCTGCAATTAAAACAAACAAATAAAAGTTGATCTACAGCCAAACATCAAAACATCCATATAAAATTCGACGATAGTACGCTTTTTTTCCCACTTTACTATAAAGAGATGGTGTCAGAATTTTCTATAACGTTTACTAATTTTATTTGGTTGCTTATTGGTAATTATGGCTACCCCCTAAAGTTACAATAATTTTTGTTGCAGACGATCGTAGAAAACATTGTATGTAAACTCGTGCAAAAGCTCTTACTGTACAACCAGGGCGTGGAATAGTAATCGCTTACACTTTATACATAAATATATCTAGTATTAATGTAATCACAGTGCTAGATAATAATAGTTAGTTATAGTTTGTTTTCCTATGCTAGATCCTGTAGTTGCTAATATTTTGATGTATAGGTCCACAACGAGATGCCATTGCAGCTAGAGAGTTTATTCTACGGATGTTTGTAGATCTTAATCCTGACAGTGAGAAGATAATATACTCACACTTTACATGTGCAACAGGTATTTATTTTTTTATTAAATATTGCTTTTGTCCCTTTAAATGTTGCTTTTGCCGTAATCATAAATCCTATTTACAATTGTTTTCTCATATTCTAACATTTACTTTTGCATGCTGACATATGGATTGTGATTTTCTGCTGATTCTTTTGTTAATATGTTACTCAGATACCGAGAACATTAAGCTTGTCTTTTGTGCTGTCAAAGATACGATTATGCAGACGGCGTTAAAGGAATTTAACCTTGCATAAGAAATTTATTGTATGTAGTGTATCACTAAAAGCTTTAAAGTGAGTTATAGAAGCAAAATACGTTGAAGAATTGGTGTAAATTAGTTTAATCAAACTGGTATTTAATAAATTATTTTATTAAATTTATTATATGATTTTTATATGTATTTTTATGTAAAATATTACATTACTGAAAATAAAAGTTGTACAGAATAATTAGAAACTCGCTCCTATGCTCAGCGAGGCACAGCCATGGTACAGCACGGTCAACATTCATGAATAACAAAATATTTGTTACATTATATTTTAGAATTAAGAAACAGTTAAACTTTGACTTTTCAGTAGTTCCGGTGTTCTTAATAGAAAATTAAAGAACAATGTCACTTTGTTGTTGCTATGTTTTGTTATCATATAAACAACACGTACCTATATTTTTATATCGGATTGATAGTTTAAGAAGTTTTTTTCTATAGCAGATATTAAAGTGTGCTTTGTTCGACTAAAAATAGTTGATCAAGTATTACTTTAACCGCAAGGGTAGATAAAGTAACACTTTAACCGCAAGGATAGATAAAGTACTTTAATTTTCTGGAAACTCCATGGAAACCGAATGGAAACCTTTGCTACTGAGATTTTCGGGTTTAATATAATCTAATTTTAAATTGTTTTTTTTACAAATTTTTCTTATTTTTTTAACATCTGCTATAGAAAAAATAGAATTTTATACACGACGATAAAATTTACACTTTCCGCTGTCGATAAAATATAATTTTATCGTCTTGTATAAAAAATAACTAGGTATTAGATGTTTGTTTATTTGTCAATTTTTAAATACAAATTCCATCAGTTGTCAAATTTCCACTTTTGTCTATCACTTTATTTTAACGCCGTCAAAATGTATCATTACGTCTATAGGCGCTTTCCAATTGACTGGAGCTTCTTACACTTGAACTGATTTTCCCTCGTCCCCCAAGGACCCAACTTTTCTCTGGGGTAACAAACACTTGTTACACATCAAAGTCATGAGCAGTTCGGTGTGGCGTTCCAAAGGAATTAACAGCGGGGCAGTTTAGAGTAGATCACTTCAGGATCCGATCAGATCAGTTCATTTACAATCGGAAAGCGCCTCTTTTCCTGCATCAAAAACAATACTGCATCTGTACATGAGAATGAAGCTGGCCATGGTCTCTGTCTATTGGTCTCAAGAACTACCGATAGCGACGATATTAGTCGCTTGGGCAGTTGATTCCTGACCAAGTAACCCGCATAGTAATCGCTGCTTAGTATCCACTAGTTGTGGTAGCGAATAAAAATATAAATTTGTTACCAAAAACTGTCGATGTGTCCACTGTAAGTTTAGCAGAATTAGCGATTGGGTATCCCCGGTGCGTGGTATAACATTTAGAAATGCAACATACTTTTTTTTAATTACAATAAACCAGTTTAGCATCTAGTACAGGCAAATTAGGTTTTAACCCAAAACAAATTAGGGGAAAGCTAAAAGTTTCAGGATATGTACCCAGGTACTAGTTATATAACATGTAAAAAGTCCAAGCAAATCCGAGTTGGTAACATGCCCATTCCCCCCCCTAAATCTGCACAATATCAGTTTTCCTCAATTATTTCATCAGGTACGCTTTGTATCAAAAAATGTAAGGATATACATTAAATATAGAGTATAAAATTCTAAAGACCTGTTGATACATTATTGCGTTCGTGATTTATAGCGCCCTAAACATGATTACAAACCGCACGCGCTAGGGGTTTGCGCATTGAATATGAACTGAGTAGGTACAGATAGCATACAGACTAATAGGACACCCCCCAATTGGCATTTTATTATATTTCTAATGTTTTTTTAAATTCTATAAATAACTTAATAAATATCATAGTAAACGTGAATTGTAATTAAAAACACTGTGTTAAATAAACAAAAACACTCTTTAAAGGTAGCTATTGTCAATAATCAGCAAGTTAACAGGATCTAAAGAGCAGCCGCTTTTTATCACATACGGAAAGACAAAACTAAATTAAATTAATTAAATTGGTAATGTTAAGTGGAGTGGCTGATGCAGGTTAGACATTTTTTGTAACATGCGCCGTGATAGCGAGCTTCATCTGCTACCAGGTCACAAGTCAAAATCCTTCTTTTTTACTTGTTTACTCCAGTCGTCTTTTCTTTTATCACAATACTGCAGAATAGTATTCTTAATTTCGATAGTTCGCACTAAATGAATGTCACTATTTTTAATTCCCCTTTTCGCTGAAATAAAACCACAATTTTTTCCACGACTTCCGAAATCGAAAATGATGAGACACTTTGTGAAACAATAAGGGTAGAAAGAGTGAGAGAGAAAAGAAACAATAGAAAAAACAAAACGGCACCTACAGTGGGGCGGAAGATAGAGGAAGAAGAGGGTAAAGGGAGACAACAAGGGAGGCACAGAGAGAACAAGAAGAAAAAGAAGAAGGCTACTAGTTTTTTGTAATAATTTTAAAAAATTTCAAAACTTTTGGACGAGCGCATCACAGCAAATGAAACACTCCTTTTTAAATTCCAAAGTTTTATGTTTGAGCGAGTTTTTAAACAATTAGAATCTGTAGGAATTTTATTTATTTATGATTTTTATTGCAGCTTCAATATCACTTGAACGGATGTACTTTTTACGACAGTCTTTGTAGACAACAACATTACGTTTGCCTCGAAGATATTCATAATTGAGGAAAACTAAAATTGTGCAGATTTAGGGGTGGGGGAATGGGCATGTTCCCCCACTCGGATTTGCTCGGACTTTTTACATGTTATGTAACCAGCAACTGGGTACACATTCTGAAGTTTTCAGCTTTCCCCTAATTTGTTTTGGGTTTTGATGTTTTTTGGTCTAACTTTCCTGTACAGAAATATTGTGCATAACATTCATTCGTAACTATTACAAGAGGTATTTGATATTACAAAGCTCAATGATAGATTACAGGTCTGTTATTTTAGCTTTTAATTATCGGTGACTGCATCTTGCGGTAATTAATAATAATAATAATAATCGACTTTATTTATCAAATCAAAAGTAAAATTAAAAAAAAAAATAAGGTTAAGGCTAACAGCACACGGCGAAGTCTAGCTAAAAGCTATTCATACTTAACCGTATGCTGCCCATCAAATCAACTTCAATATAAATATAAAATTAAGCAAATAGGTAGTAGAGATATGTAATAATATACTATTATGAATAAAAAATAAATAAAATAAAATAGGTATGAAATCTCAGGCAATTGAAAGTATAGGATGAATAGGTAGCTTATTGGTTAGTTAATAACAATTTCTGCTTAAGAGCAGATCGAAATTTATTTAAAGAAAGTGTTTTTAGTTTAGTTTTTAGTTCAGTGACGTTTGAGTCTTTTGTGAACGTTTTTCTTATCTAGCTGGTGCGTTTCCATGTTTGGGCATAGCTTTAGGTTTTGCTAAAATTTCACACTGATTTTTTTCAAAAATTGATCTATTGTTGGTTGGTTTAGTTCAAAGAGAATTTGTGTGTTTCTGACGAACTATTCAGCATTTGCTATTGTCGGCAGGACTTTGTTTTGAAACACTTGAATTTTTTATCTGAGTTTGTGATGCATTGCTCCATGTTGGGCATGCATAGATAATTATAGGTCTCAGGATCGAATTATATATCAGTAAACCGCACTCAATTTTCAAAGAACTTCCTGTTTATAACATAGCAAGACAGGAATATGATTCCTTGAGTTTACGATTTATGTGATATCTCCATATAAGCTTTTGGTCTAAATGAACACTCAAATATTTAACCGCACCATCCGCTTGATTCCACTCAATTAGTTTTTCATTAATTTCTAGTTGGTCTGGTGTTGCATAACGTCTTAAGGTAAAAAATTTTGCCTTGGTTTTATTTGAATTAATAATTGTAACACACCATTGTTCGAAACATTTTAGAAGCTGATTGATACCTATTTGCAGCCACCGTGTGCTGTAAATCGTTACCTTTAGCAATTAGCGCAGTGTCATCTGCGACCATAGCGAGTTGTATATCAGCAGGTTCTTCGATATGTTGAATAGAGTGGGGCCTAATATCGAACCTTGTGGTACTCCAGTTTTAATATGACTTCAACATCTTGAGTGCTGAGTTAATTTGAACGGCAAATTTTCGAAAGTGTTTTTAGTTTAGTTTTTAGTTCAGTGACGTTTGAGTCTTTTGTGAACGTTTTTCTTATCTAGCTGGTGCGTTTCCATGTTTGGGCATAGCTTTAGGTTTTGCTAAAATTTCACACTGATTTTTTTCAAAAATTGATCTATTGTTGGTTGGTTTAGTTCAAAGAGAATTTGTGTGTTTCTGACGAACTATTCAGCATTTGCTATTGTCGGCAGGACTTTGTTTTGAAACACTTGAATTTTTTATCTGAGTTTGTGATGCATTGCTCCATGTTGGGCATGCATAGATAATTATAGGTCTCAGGATCGAATTATATATCAGTAAACCGCACTCAATTTTCAAAGAACTTCCTGTTTATAACATAGCAAGACAGGAATATGATTCCTTGAGTTTACGATTTATGTGATATCTCCATATAAGCTTTTGGTCTAAATGAACACTCAAATATTTAACCGCACCATCCGCTTGATTCCACTCAATTAGTTTTTCATTAATTTCTAGTTGGTCTGGTGTTGCATAACGTCTTAAGGTAAAAAATTTTGCCTTGGTTTTATTTGAATTAATAATTGTAACACACCATTGTTCGAAACATTTTAGAAGCTGATTGATACCTATTTGCAGCCACCGTGTGCTGTAAATCGTTACCTTTAGCAATTAGCGCAGTGTCATCTGCGACCATAGCGAGTTGTATATCAGCAGGTTCTTCGATATGTTGAATAGAGTGGGGCCTAATATCGAACCTTGTGGTACTCCAGTTTTAATATGACTTCAACATCTTGAGTGCTGAGTTAATTTGAACGGCAAATTTTCTGTTCGTGAGAAATGAGAAGGTGATATTAAGCAGGTATGTCGGTAACTTAATTTGTTTCAATACTAGACCGTTTATCCACACAGTGTCAAAGGCCTTACAACGCCCAAGAATAATATAGTTGTAAAGTTTTTATTCTCAAAGCTTTCTTCAATTATATGCGTTATACGTAATAGTTGGTGAGTGCTGATTCCTAAATTAACATTGGAATGCCAGCAGTATTGAATTTACAGAAGAAATCTTTTATGCGGGATTGTATCACTTTTTCTAATAGCTTAGATAGAGTTGGGAGAAGACTAATCGGTGTGTAGCTATCCGTTTCTTGAGGATTCTTTTTCGGCTTGTGAAGAGCTTTCTTCCATTGTAACGGGAAATATCCTATAAATAAGCATGCGTTGAAAACTATCTTTAAATACACAAGGCATTTTTTAGATACATTTTTTAATACGCTGTTGGTAATCAGGTCATATCCCGGATTTTTCTTCGCCGAAAGCTCTCTTATATAAATTTTCAGTTCAAGTGGTGATACAGGATGTTCACACACAGCTTGTCTTGCGATGCCAGCATTGACGTATTCGTTAGTTTTATTAACAAACTCTTTGTTGACGTTAGTAATTGTAGTATTAAAGGTACCTTTAAGCTGTTCTGTATAAATTTCGCATTTCTACTGGTCGAATTCGTGGTTATCTCCGTTCTCGACTACGACTATTACTGGTATTATTTGAAGTTTCTTTAAGATCCTTCTGGTTGCCTGTCACATTCTGCCATCTCTAGCTTGTAGGTCTTGCAGATATGTTTGGTATTGATTTATTCTAAGATTGTCCATTTCTTTCCGTAGTTCATGAGTTCGCCTGTTAAGATGAGTTTTAACAAGCATGCTACGAGTTCTTTACCATTCCCTTCTAAGTTTATTTTTCTCTTTGATTTTATGTAGCATATAGGATGGAGTGTGATCGATAGGTGCGTTTCGTTGTCTTGTTATGTGGGATGTTGATTTTTCTATTGAATTTTCAATTCCAGCGAAGACTTCAACTGACTTGTCTATGCAGTCATTAGATAAGAAATTAGTTGGTCATTTAATTTGTTCATCCATGTTTATACGAAATTGTTCCCAAGCTACTGGATCTTTGATCAGCTTGGGGGGGGGGGTGCTTATTACTTGGTAATGGTTTGGTCAAAGGAAACTAATACCGGTAGATGATCTGAATTGAGTTCTGTATCAACAGTCTGATTAATCAGTTTTTGCAGACTACAATGTCGAGAATATCAGGGCGGTGGTAGATTGGATCTGCGGGTGTTAATATGAGAGCTGTGTACTTTAATCGAGCTGTCCTAGTGGGGTTATTTGTGCGACATCCCCATGCTGCATTCTTACTATAATTGAGATCACCTATAATAATACAGCTTCATTTGTTGTTAATATTTCCCTTAGATTATTTTGATCCAGTTTTTTATTAGGCTGTTTGTATGCACAGATAATGTTTAGGTTGCTTCCATCATCAAATTTTACCTTGACCTGGGATTTCCAAGCTAGATATGATGGGGTAGTAGTAGAGTTACTGCAGTAAGGTTCTTTTTACTGATAATGGCAACCCCGCCTGCTGTTTGTCATTTCGGTATATATTGTATTCTTGTATGTTAAAGAGTAGGACATTTTAAATAGATTTTTCGCTTATGCAAGCTATATCAACTGTGTAACGGGCCAGAAAATCATTGATCTTTGTTTTTTAATACCGTGTGTGTTAAAATTTGCAATTGTTAAACTAGAATCGATTCAAATTTTATTTTGTGACATCACCAAGAAGACTGGGAAGTAATGACAGAAGGTATGTTTCAATGTAAGGAGTGATCAGATTGATAATTTCTATGATGATTTTATTTAATGGATTGGTGTATCTTTATTATCTGTCAATTTGTTTGTATCTGGTATGGGATTTTCCGTGGTTTCTCTCCGAGACATGCTTGTAGGAAGTTTTGGCCAAGCCTTTGTTGGTTTAATATTTATTATCTTGTCCTGGAAGGTTAGTTATTGGTCTTACTTTTAATTGCTGATTTTCAATAATCTTTGCTAGATAGGGACAGCCTCTGTAATTGGCTGAGTGTTTATTGCCACAATTTACACATTGTGGGTTAGCTTTTAGTGTGAACTCCTTGGTTAAATGATCGCCTGTACATTTGACGCATCTTTGGTCGAGCTTACAAAATAGTAGGGGCATACTAAGGCCCGAACCGTTGGCAGCGATAGCACTGTGGAATTGATTTTGACTTTTGTGTTGGTTCAATTTCGACGATGGAATAGCAGAGCTTGTAATTTTTAAAATATTTAATTAGTTATTCCCTTCAGGAAGTTGTGATATGGCAAGGGACTTAGGTTTCTTTTTGTTGAGCATACGCATAACTTTTATTGTTTCAATTTTATTAGCGCATAGTTTGTTCTCGATTTCTTCTTCACTTATCATTGGTGGCAGATTGCGAATGGCTACTTCAAATATGGCATTCTTTGGATCCTTATACAGTGTGTGGATAAAGTTTGGAACAAATTCAATATCTCCCGAAATATTGGATTTTCTGGAAAACGCTCGGTCAGGTATGGCGATTTACATTACGGCGCATATTTTAACATGCTTCAAAAAAGTTTTGCGTTAGTCATTTTTTTATAGTGACGTCATCGACTTTTTTTTTAAATGGAAACATGTATATTTGATTATCGCATTGGATAGACATTGCTTTTCTCTTTTTAAGCTTCTACTATTTTTATACTCTTACATAAGAAAATTTTTGAGAAAATTGCTAAAATAGTTTTACGTCTCAGTAGGCCGATCTGGAACAGCGGGTGCAACTCAAAGCAATTGTTTATTTAAGCTTATTACTTTAAAGTGAACAGAAATGTGAGTATAAAAGTACATAAGATTATAAAAAAAGATAAATTAAATAAATTAAATTAACAAGAAATTGAAAAAAATAATGTTGATAGCTTTAAATGACACACAAAGAAATGATGAATAAATTGTTATAGTAGATGTTCAAATTGATATCCGTTTACAGCTCGACAGTCTCCAAGACGAAAAATAAACTCTTGTTGAACAATTAAACAATTGCTTCGAGTTAGAGCTGCACCCGCTGTTCCAGATCGGCCTACTGAGACGTACAACTGTTTTAGTAATTTTCTCAAAAATTTTCTTCTGTAAGGGTATAAAAATATTAGAAGCTTAAAAAGAGAAAAACAATATCTATCCAATGCGACAATCAAATATACATGTTTCTATTTAAAGAAAAAGTCGATGACGTCACTACAAAAAAATGACTAACGCAAAAAAATTTTGAAGCATCTTAAAATATGCGCCGTAATGTAAATCGCTATATCTATCCGAGCGTTTTCCAGAAAAATTAATATTTCGGGAGATATTGAATTTGTTCCAAACTTTATCCACACACTGTATGTGTGGTATATCACCTGATGATCCACGTATTTGTTAATTGCCTATAGTCCTCAATACTTGTTAGCATTATTTTAAGGAAATTTCTTTTGTATACTTGTACCTGTATTACTTTTCGGAAGTTATTTCCGTTATGTAAGTAGGTATATAGGTGGGATCCTTATTTTTGGTTGTGTAGTCGCGATTAGCGTACTATTTTGATCGGTAGATGTAGGTATCGATATTTTCTGCCATATAATATCTGTTTTGCTTTAGCAAGTTTGTATTGTCTAATAAGTATTTTTTATTACTATTGTTAACAGTTAATCACATATCAAGTGAGCCTAACGGGCGTTTGTTATTAGTTTCTGAAAGTTCTCCATGGTGGATCACTATTACAACTAGTTCAATGTGTATGTGTTTATCGATAGCATCCATTTTTTCAATAACTGAATCTGCTGACATTAATGAATCATGGTTTGTTGTTATTTTAATAGAAGGTTTAGCCTTCCTGATATTCGTGGACAACGCTCGAAAGTAAGAAATTGTGAATACTTACTTGAAAAATGATTATCGCAGCGCACACGCCGCGCCGCCGCCGCGCCGAGTGATAAGCACGATAGTCACTTGTATTCACTATTTTAGGTTATTTTTTGTCAACGAATAGAACGATTAACTGTTTTTAATAAATGCGAACATTAATTAATAAATATATAACTCGGCACCGACACAACAAGCCTCAATCAGCCGTAAGATGTAACTAAACACTGCCGATGTGCCCACTGCCAACTTTGTTGAATTTATAGCAGGTAAAAACTTACTATCGATGTGTCCACGGTGCGTGGTGGCAACGCCAGATAGTCATAAAATGTTGTTTCAATAAGAAAAACTGTCAATGTGTCCACGAATACTGTATAGACATCTCCCCTTCTAGTATTAGTAGATTTTTGTGGAAGAAAAGTGGTGGCTTACCTGCGAGTGTAAATGTTGGATGCACGAGTGAACATAGCTCGCGAGTGTATTAATTTTTATACGAACATGGTAGAATCACTTTTTCATAATACTATTTCAGAATAGTAACCTTCTTGTTTAATCTTGAGTTATAGAACAACTCGGAACAACTATAGTCTGCAATACTGTGCGAGAATAGTTATTCTTACACGAGTATAATAATAATAAATTTTATTTCACAAAGATAATTTTACAAATAAAAATAGAATTTGAATTACAGAGAAAAACAACTAAAATTTACTACATATAGTTGATCTGTTGAAACAAGTAAAGCACGTCATGAATAAATTTGATGACGTCACAACCTTGCATGTGTATTGCAAAATTTAAACAGTTTAAATTGTTATAACCCTACTTTTTCAAAGGGAATAAACCAACAGAACTAACCTGCAATGACAACCACAACAAATGTGTGTAAATTTGGTGAAAGTAATACCAACCTAAAGACACATGATGATAGTTTTGCTATATAATATTAACCTGATTTGTTATTTATTTACAAAAATACATGGACATTTTAGTAACCTACCGTTATGTACTAAATTAAGAAAGTAAAAAAATAGAAAAAAGTAGAAGCATTAAATTTTGAATTTTATTTTTATGTTACCGGCGCTGTTGGTGGTTGATCATGTGATCTATGACGTGCATTACTCGATTCAACAGATGAACTATACTATACAGGGTTATCATTTGAAAACGATCCACCCCCAATATCTCGGTGCACAAAGCTTTCTAAAGAAATCGCCGAGACACGTCAACAATATTAATGAGGGGGACATATTTTTACATAAAAGTTACATAACACGTTTTATCCCCCCACCCTCCAGAGCCTCCGCCACAAAAATTTTAAATGGAAAGGGGGGTTATGTGATACCTCATTTGAAAGGCCTTTGGATTACCTACATTTTGACGTTTTGCTTTTTAAAATCGGTTGATTCGTTTTTGAGATATTAAGGGAAAAGTGTTTAAGTTTATTAAAACAAAAGAGAGCTTTTAAAACGCATAGCAGGCTGTGCATTACTGGATGTTTTTATTGTCGCTACTTGTCAAAGTGTTTGGCAATAATAATTGTTGATGTTCGTTTACTTCACTTTACTTTAGTTCTTCGGTCACACTGATTTTCGGCACCGTAAATAAAAATAATTTCAATTCTTTCAGCTAACGTGTAAACCATTTTTTAAATTTCACAAAAATCTCCAACCGCAAAGTAAAACACACACAAATACTGTAATCACTGTAATATTAAATTTGCACAAACGTCAAAACATCATTTAATTGTTTCTGCACAGCCTGCTATTTTGTTTAATTTTTATATTTCTTTAAATTTCTGAAAAACAAATCTATCGATTTTAATTTAAACGAACATCAACAATTATTATTGCCAAACACTTTGACAAGTAGTGACAATAAAAACATCCAGTAATGCATTATGACAGCAGCCTGCTATGCGTTTTAAAAGCTCCCTTTTGTTTTAATAAACTTAAACACTTTTCCCTTAATATCTCAAAAACGAATCAACCTATTTTAAAAAGCAAAACGTGAAAATGTAGGTAATACAAAGGCCTTTCAAATGAGGTATCACATAACCCCCCTTGCCATTTAAAATTTTTGTGGAGGAGGCTCTGGAGGGTGGGGGGATAAAACGTGTTATGTAACTTTTATGTAAAAATATGTCCCCCTCATTAATATTGTTGACGTGTCTCGGCGATTTCTTTAGAAAGCTTTGTGCACCGAGATATTGGGGGTGGATCGTTTTCAAATGATCACCCTGTATATCTAAAAATAAAATAAAATACCAAACCATATAATTTATTTATTGACATTCTCAAGCGTCACTTTGTTGAAATCCATGATTATATAAATATTAAATAAAATCGATATTTTATTTAATATTTGTTATTTACATATAATTTATATCTCTCTTTGGAAATGTAGGGGGTCCAGAAGCTCACGCTTGTGTCGGACCTTCCACCAAAATAAAGAAAACTCCATGCAAATTTGTAGTAGGAAAGAGCAGCTAAATAGGTAGATAAAATACAAATAAAAGTAGAAATAGGATGCGCGCTGACAGATACAATAATGAAAGAGAAATGAGATGTGATACTATAATAAAATTTAATTTAATTATTTCACAGTATTTTTATGCTGGTCTATTTAAAATATATACTATTGAAAAGATCTTCAATTCTTTCAAATGACCAGAACCAATTTTTTGGGATCTTGTTGAATTTGTTTGCTGGTTCTATTATTTTATTGTCTTTAGGCAAAAGGTTATAAAACTTTGCGGCAGTAGATAGATAGGTAGAAATGTTGAAATGCTGTTTTTCATGGTTGAGATATGTTAGAATTTAGATTTGATCTCAATTTTTCATTTTTACTACTTAGCGAAACAATAAAAAACATTTTGTCTGTAAAAATTGGCAAAATAATAATAAACATTGCAAAGTTCAAACAAAACTTAGCATCCATTTAAAAACTTGACGTTTTTTAAAAATACTTACCACTTCCGTAACACAACTTGGAATAGTCTGCAAGGAAATTTAGCAAAAGCTATAAAAAAACTAAGCACATAATTTGTACCCTATTTAAATACATGAAATTCCTATTGAACCGATACTCCATTAGCTTTAAATCGTGTTCAATATCATTAGTAATATTTTCAAATGAAAAACCAGTACCTACCTATAGGATAATGCAGTATCGTCGGCATAAGTCGTAACTTTCCCTTTAAACTGAGCCTGACGAAAGTCGCCTATATGGGTATATTATATCTGGAAAGATTCCATATGCAAAACTGAGATTAAATATATAAGAAAATACTGGGCTAATATAGTTTTTAACGAATTTTAACATCAACAAGAAAGGCATCTTATAGCTATTAAGGAAACTTTATTATCTCCTACAACGATTAAGAAGATTTCTATAATTTGGTACTATATCGGTTCTAGATTTTATAATAATTTAATTATAAATATTGAAATACATTTATTATTTCTGAAATTGTTTAATTTTGTAAATTTTATAATAAAAAAAAAATTATAGTAGGATTATAAACTACAGTGCCTTCATTAATGATTGATACCCACGTGACCACAAAATATAGGCAACCCAACTTACATAGTTGGTAAACCTTCATCCAATAATTCCCTAACTGATTGTATGTACGTAAATTAGGGCAGACATTGACACTTTAGTTACTTAGTTTAGTTACAACGAGTACCAATCCTACCTGACTTCAACATTTAAATCTGAAACTCCCAAGGACACCACGGATCAAAGGTCACGTGGGTATCAATCTTTAATGAAGGCACGGTAGTTATCTACCATACCTACAGTTTACATGCAATTGTTTATAAATTTTTAAATTAAATCATAATAGTAACCCCCGGTGGGGATAGAATGAAATCTCACTAAGAATAGACAGAAATAGAACATCAGCGCCACCTGGTGGTATAGGAGAACTTTTAGAGGAAATTTTGAAAACTTTCCTTTACAATAATTTTATTTGAATTCAAATCATTGGCTAGTGGAAATTGTGCAGCACTTAATATCGATAATTATTCTTTTGTAAACTTTATTAAGAACATTTACAAGAACAGTATACAACAAAAATATTGATTATTATTAACCATGCCAGCAGTTGTAATTAGCAAGAAATTAAAAAGAATAACATGCTATTATATAATATTATACAAATTATAAAATGCTAAATTTATTGAATAATATTACATAGTAAGAATTTACATGAATAATTTATTTAAAAATTAATTAGTCCACATTTATCTGTTATTATTAATTAAAATTGACCGTCAATTATACAATTTCAACTAGAGTATTGCTTATAATGAAAGCATTAATTTGATACCCCATACGTCTATAATTGTTCTAATCTTTACATATTACAATAATAAAACTGATTTATAAGAAAATGATCACTGTACCCATGGGCATTATTGCCGTTGTGGAAATGCACATACAAAAAAACATGCAGTAGATCCTGTTGCAGTTGAACCCTCGTTGCACCAGAAAATACGATTTGTAAATGTCTTGATTCGTAAGTTTTTCAAATCGAGGATTACTGTTTATATATTTTAACCACATAGCACATACATCGGGTTCAGATGTAGTATTTATAATCACAATTTCCAACACAGCACTTCCGAGATAGACGCTTCCACTTCATTTAGAAATTTATCAAAATTAATTTACACTTATAAAATGAACGTTCGGAAACTTTGGATAACGGTTAATTAAAATGTTTATGTTTGTATCAAAGCGCCGCCGGTCAGCAATTTATTCAATTCTAGTAGATAATACAGGAAGGCAACAGGGCAAAAACAAGGTCAAAGCGATACTAATGCTCTACAACAGATTTATTTATACAAAAGATTTTTTTTTTTTTTTTTTATAGATATATAGAAAACAATAAATGCAAAGTCAAGATTTTGATTTTAACTATTTAAAATGAAATTAAAATTATTAAAAAGTGAGATTTTTATTTTGTAAAAATTATATTTATTTCTTAATTTATTTGGAAAGAGGAGATAAAAAGTTAAAAGTTAAGTAACATTTGTCATAAAAGCAGTTTAAGTTGTCAGTGTCGGTTCTATAATTAATAGAAGTAGGAGACTTTTTTATGGAAATGCTCTCTAAAAATAATCTTTTTTTGAGGTTTTTTTCGGAATGTAAAATTGATGTAGATTAGAAGTTAAAATTATGTAAGTTGTCATAGGCATGGTCTGATAAAGCTGTGTTTGGTTTTTGGGGGGTTAAAGTTTTTTTTTTAATGGAAAGTTTATGCTGATTAATTCTTGTTTTTATATATTGTTTAGTTTGTCCTATGTATACAGCATTGCTATCATTACATGGAATTGAATAAATGACATTTGAGCGGAGGTCTGAATTAATTTTATCTTTTAAATTGGTATAAAAATGTTTTTTAAGGGTATTGCTATTTGTGAAAGAAGTATGAATATTAAAAGGTTTTAATGTTTTGTTTAGTTTTTCAGATAGTTGTGGAATATAAGGAATGGATGAGTATGTAAAAGGAAGGTTATTAGTGTTGTTATTATTTCTATTTTGTTGAATTATAGGGGGTGGTATGTGTATGGGAATTGCGGAAATTGAAATGTTACGTTGTTTTAATTTGTTAAGGCGTTTATTTATATTTTTTTTGATGAAATGTTGGGGGTAATCGTTTTCTTGAAGTATTTGGTGAATGTATTTTATATTGGTAGAATGGAATTCTTTATCGGAAAGTAAAATTGCTCTATCTATTAATGAATTTATGATGCTGATTTTATATTGATGAGAAGTATAGGAGAAGAAATTTATGTAACGAGTGGTTTTAATGTTTTTTCTGTACCAGTTGGTGGTTAATTTATTGGCTGAATTTTTTGTAAGGGTCAAATCTAAAAAATTGATTGAATTATTTTGTTCTATTTCAAGTGTATATTTAATTTTTGGGTGGTAATTGTTGAAAGAGTCAAAAATTTGGTTAATTTCATTTGGGTTTGCAATTATTAAAATATCATCAACATAACGTTTATAATATTTGATGTTTGGGAAATTTTTAAGTAAGTTAGATTCTATGTCTCCTAAAACAAGTTCAGCTATAGTGGCAGAAATAGGGGATCCCATAGGTACTCCGAAAGTTTGACTATAAATTTGGTTATTATATGAAAAGTAGGTTGAGTTCAAAATGAATTGAATTGCTTCTATAAAATCTTCTTCTGGTATTATAGTGAAATTTTTAATTTTATTCCAATTATTTTTAATTGGTTGAAGAGCTAGGTCAGTTGGGATGTTAGTGTAAAGTGAAATTATGTCAAATGAATAGAAAGAATCTGAGGTTTGGAGATTAAGTTCATTTAAGGAGTTTTTTAGAGTCCAAGAATCTTTTATGCTATGTTTGTTTTGTTTTGTTACGTTAGTTAATATGTTCGATAGAAATTTTGAGATTTTGTATGAAGGACTTGTGTATGAAGCAACTATGGGGCGTAGTGGGTTATTGTTTTTGTGGAGTTTAGGTAAGCCATATATTCTGGGGGTGGTACTATTGTGTGTAATTAATTTTTTATATGTGTTTTCATCAATATATTTTTTGTTAAGCCAGTTTTTTAAAATTTTATTATTTAAATTTTGATATTTGGTGGTAGGGTCCTTGGTTTCTTTTTTGTATGTATTAGTATCATTGAGTAAGTTTTGCATTTTAGAAATATAATCTGTTTTATTCATTATTACTGTTTTTTGAGTTTTGGCTGCTATAAAAACCATTATTTATTACTTTTAAAAATAATTTCTTCCAGCCGTATTTTCATATTTAAGCTATTGCTTATATTTAAATACTGACTAATGTTACTTATGTAACATATAAAATATATAAAATTTGATATTGGTGGTGCACGAAAACATAATAATATGATTAACTTTATGGTTTTAGCATAAAATCATTTCATTAGGCTATTGTTTGTTTTTACAGGATATTGGTCTAAACAATTCTGTAAATCCTTACGTAGTTTTGGTCGTACTGATCGTCGAGCACGATACATATTTCTTCGCATACGATTAAGGTCAGAGATGGTAACCGTATCGATATCGTTAGCTCTCAGTTCCTATTTTCCTATTTTCATAGGTCTCTTGCATAAATCTGTAGCTTGTATTGACTAATTACTTTAAATAATCACATTAACGATTGTAAGCCGTTTAAGATAGTTGGGAGCGAATTGGGTTGTCATTAGGAGTATAATGATACACACGGGAACGAACTGGTCTCTGCCCCTATAACTGTCCATCGTTGGAGATCTGGTAACATGGATCGCAGATTATTAAACTCCAAGTACTCTGCTGAAGATCAACTTATTCTCACTTTAGTTCGTTTACGAAGAGGTTTTCAATTTAGGGATATGTGCTATAGATTTAATATAGCCTATGGTTATCTAGGTGAAATAGTATTTTTAGTAGTTTTACTTGTGTAACACTGTGTTCCTCAAGGGAACACTTCAATAATTTCGCCCCAGGAACCTCAGTTTCTTTATTTACAGCACTACAAAACGGCAAGGAAGAGGTCATTGCAGTTACTCCGCATGTTCCGTTTGTAGGTACAGCTCGACCAAGCTTACAAAGTTGAAAAGGGGCGTGTCCGGCGCTGTTATAGTTTTTCAAAGTACAGTCAAAATAAAAACATTTAGGCGGCAAATTTAAATAATTGTAAATAAGTACTTTTCATTCGAAGAATTCCATGACCTTCCGAATGATATTTCTGCCTTCAGAATGAATTATCTTCCTCGATTTAGCATTTATACTTAACAGATTTTAAACGTTTAAACAATCTGACAAACACTGAAATTTTTAAAATTTCAAACGCCAATTGAATTTTTTCAGTGAATGTACTTTTGAGTATAATTGTTTGGTATTGGTTTACGTATTGTCGCGCCTTGTCTTTCAAAATTTCGTTGACATATTTTCCAGGGCATTTGTAAGCTTGGTGGAGTTTTAGTTGTACGAACTATTTGATTAGCGCGCCGCTTGCGATATGCGACGCATGCGCATAAACACTACCGAACAGTACTATTTGTAGATAAAATCTGATATTACCAGATTTTCTTCCTATCTTGAAGGCCTGCTATAAATGAATTTGGGACACACGTTACATAGTTTCCATCTTCGAACATACTTACTCCTTAGATATGGTGTACGTTCAAAGGTGTCCGTTTATTTATTATACAGGGTGTCTCAAAAAGAAACGGCATACAGTTAAGGCAATGTTTCTTTCATGAAAATAAGAGGAAAAGTTCGTATTAACATGGATTTGCGAATGTTTCGTTACCGAGATACAAAATGTGAAGGTTGTAAAAAATATCGATCTTTTTTCATTTATTCGGAAATGACTAGAAATTAAATTTTAAAAATTACATATCCGCTTACTGAATAATGTTACAAATAATGTTCAAAATTACCGTCATTGGCTTAAAGACGAGCTTCTATTCTTTGATCAAAATTTTGACGAACACGTTGAAATATTCGGACAATTTAGATTGTCTGAAATCCCTCTATTGTTCGCTGTCTAAGGAATATCCACATACACACCTGTAGTTACGCCACTGGAGAAGGAAAAAACTGACTAATTTAGTCCACTTATAACAAATGTACATACTACATACGTATTGCTTACTTTTTAAAATTTAATTCCTAGTCATTTCCAAATAAATGTAAAAAATCGATATTTGTTACAACTTTCAACACCCTGTGTCTCGGTAGGGAAGCATTTGCGGACCCATGTTAATAAGAACTTTTCCTCTTATTTTCATGAAAGCAACATGCCATTAACTGGATGCCGTTTCTTTTTGAAACGCCCTGTATATTTGTATTATTTTAATAACCTTTTAAACTGTGTTACACTCCCATCATTGCTTGTTTCAGGCGGTAAGGAGTTAAAGCATTTCACACCTTTAATAAAAACTGATACGTCAAAGCACGCCTTATTTGGATTTACAACTCTTATATGAGAACCCAATTCTAGTTGGATACTGCTGTCTGTCCCTGTTATAATTAATCTTATCGTTTTAAGTATTTGGACGTTAAATTATGGTTAACTTTGCATATAAAAATCATAACATGAAATTAATTAACTGGTTACAGCTAGTTCAGTGTTTTTAACATTAAATTATAATTCGCATGGCTTTATTTTGCAACATTTGTATTTTATTAATTTGAGTTTCATTTAGCAAAAATAACATTGCCCCACAATAATGAAAATGAGGTTTAACAGGGTTTACCTCATTATACAGGGTGTCCGGAAACAACGTTCCGTAACTTCGGGAGATGATTCTACATCCAAAAATATGAAGAAAAGTTCTCATGAACAGGGGTCCGGAAAAGCTTTCTAACGGAGCTACGGCTCTTTGAAGAGGGGCCTCAAAATGTGTTGTTTTATTAATTAGTTAATCAATACTGAAACGAGATTGATAAAATTTGGTACACAGGGTATATTTGGTACGGGAAATAGTTTGGTAATGTTAAAAATAGAAAAAAAAGCCAGGGGCGTGCGTAACGGGTAGGGTGTATTGATTAACTAATTAATAAAACAACACATTTTGAGGCCCCTCTTCAAAGAGCCGTAGCTCCGTTAGAAAGCTTTTCCGGACCCCTGCTCATGAGAACTTTTCTTCATATTTTTGGATGTAGAATCATCTCCCGAAGTTACGGAACGTTGTTTCCGGACACCCTGTATAGGGATGATGATGAGTATTAAAGTCATCTTGACAAGTAGATTGCAACTAATAAATTTAAAACACTATTAAATAAAAAAATATATAAAAATATTGCTTTAGCTGAAACCTAGATATATTATCTTATTTGGACTTGCTTTTGTGTTGATCTTCATCAGGTTTTGGAACTGATGTTGATGGTATCATTTTTGGCACTAGACTGCGACTGCATCAAGTTCTACTTTCTGTTGATTAGGCTGGTGATGATAGTAGGTACTATGCCAAAGATTTGCTGCTTACGACTTGTTGTTTCGAATACTTCAGCAGATATCATGGATCTTGTTGGGCTTGAACTGTTTGTGAAGGTACCAGACTTATTAAACATAATGTGGTTAAGAAAGGAGGTTGGGGTTGGAGAATATTATGTTGTTAAGATAAATAATTAAAGAAAAACGAGTTTATAATAATTACGTTTCTTTCTCCACTTTGCCTCTATTTGTGCACCTATTATCTAAGTCTAAAAATGATTTAATTTTGCCTAAACGTAGAAATAAAATTATTGTAATACTTCAAATAAGAGAGATACCCAGCTGAATCTTCTTAGCAAACTCACCAGGTAGATCATAAAATGGTGTTAAGTGTTCTTACCGTCGTTGTAGCTTAATAAACTATCGACAATAATAATAATAAATAGTTTGAAAACTTTTATTTTAATGTGCAGCTTTTAGAGCTAAACGAACTGTTATTAATTATTATTTTATTTTAACACACACAATAAAATTACAACGTTTTTTTATTTTATCTTGAAAACAAAATTACATATTAAAAAAAATGCTTAGCAACAGAAAAGTTTATTGTTAACAACAAATTGTACTTTATCCAACAGGATAAAACCTCAATTACTGAATAGAGAATTCCAAAATTAACAAAGAATTTCCGATGAGAAATCAAATTTACATGTAGGAGTACCTACTTACAAAATAAAATATGCCTATTGCAAATTGGCAACGTATGGTAATGATGAGGAATTATTTGGCAGAGTGTTTGAGGAGAACGTATTTTTATGACGAGTTACGATATTCAGTACATATACAGGGTGTTAATACTAAGTCGTTATACCCGAAAATGGCAGTTAGAACTCATTAAAACAAACAACTTTTTTTAGTTCCAATTTTTGATTTGGGGCCTCTATTCGTAGTTATTGGATTTCTTTTGTTTTTTTAACAATCGTAGTAACTCCTTCATTTCAGGGAATATTTCAAAAAACGAAAGGTTTTCAAAATGATCTTACGATTCTCTACAACATTTCTAATTACAGTTATTTTATATTTTTTCAAATAACAAAATGGCGGCCGATCAAAAATTTCAAATCTCAATATTTTGATAACCACCACATAGATTTTTGAAAATATTTTTTTTTAAATCTATTACATTTGTCTAAAACATTTTTTTCTATCTATGCAAAAAACAGGTCTTTAATTAAATTACAGAAGAGCATGTGTAAAATATCGACGAATTAAAAACAATTTAGATCGAAGTAGCTTTCTGCCATTAAAAAATAAAACAAAAGAACAATTAGATTAGTGAACAAAACTGAACGAGATACGTTTTAAAATAAATAATTATCAAAATACTGAACTTCGTGACATGGTTTTGGTTTTGGGGGAGGCAAGGCGCATTGCACAAGAAGCCCGAAGAATCTATCGGAAAAGATACCCAAATCGCCATCAACCAAGTAGCCACATTTTTAGAAAAATTTGCAGATGTTTACCAGAGTCTGGTTGTTTTGATCCAACAATTGGTGAGAATGCTAACAGATTTCGTCGAACTATTGCACTTGAAGAGGCTGTCGAACTATTGCATTTGAAGAGGCTGTCCTTGATATGGTTGAACATGACCACTGTAATTTTTGCAGTAATTTAATCGTAATTTATCTAAAATTTGGCTACTTGGTTGATGTCGACTTGGGTATCTTCTCCGACAGATTCTTCGAGCTTCCTGTACATTGCGCCTTGCCTCCCCAAAAACCAAAAGCATGTCACGAAGTTCAGTGTCTTGATAATTATTCATTTTAAAACGTATCTCGTTCAGTTTTGTGCACTATTCTAATTGTTCTTTTGTTTTATTTTTTAATGGCAGAAAGCTACTTCGATCTAAATTGTTTTTAATTCGTCGATACTTTACACATGCTCTTCTGTAATTTAATTAAAGACCTCTTTTTTGCGTAGATAGAAGAAAATGTTTTAGACAAATGTTGTAATAGATAGTTTGACGATTTAAAAAATAGTTATTTTTGTATCAAGGCCAAAAAGGACTTTTTGGCAGAGGTGCAAACAACATGTTTTAGGCGAATATTACAAATTTTATTAACAAATTTAAATTTTTATCTAAATATTCCAATGACATTTGGTCACGTGACCTTTATCATAGTCGACTAAAAAATTATAAATCAGCGGCCGAAAAAGTAAAAGCGGCCAAAAAAAAACAAATTGCAGCCGAAAAAAAACCATTTGCGGCCGCAAAATAGAAATTGACAAATGCCTACTACAAATTGACACTTTTCGGCTGTCAAAAGATACGTAAACAGTAGTCGACGTAGTCGACTAAAAAAATTATTTTCAAAAATCTATGGGGTGGTTATCAAAATATTGAGATTTGAAATTTTTGATCGGGCGCCATTTTGTTATTTGAAAAAATATAAAATAACTGTAAATACAGATGTTGTAGAGAACCGTAAGCTCATTTTGAAAACCTTTCGTTTTTTGAAATATTTCCTGAAATGAAGGAGTTATTACGATTGCTAAAAAAACAAAAGAAATCCAATAACTACGAATAGAGGTCCCAAATCGAAAATTGGAACTAAAAAAATGTTTGTTTTAATGAGTTCTAACTGCCATTTTCGGTATCAACATTTTTATACTGTCATTTAAGCAATTGAAAGATGTATCAAAAACGCGAAAAAAAAATGGGGGTTGACATTTAAAAAAAATACTGATGCCGTCATCACTTACAAACAAATGAAGGTCGGAAAATTATTTTGATATTCCAATGTGTATTTTTAAAAGAAGAAAATTGACGTGTTTCGGGATTTTTAGAAAAAAACATTCATTTCGGTTTTATTTGGTATATTCCATACCTTTGGTGCTCACTGTATAAGATAACCTTATCTGTTGATGTAACCTTCTGATCTTGAATGAGGCAGTGTTAAATTCAAGCAACAGTTCTGTACACTGCACTCAGATGCTTAACCACACCTTGTGTTAAAATGCATTTAACAACAATAGTGTTGTTAAAAAAATCTGAAAACCAAACTTTCGTAATTATACAAGGTGTTACTAAAAACGTTTTACACACTTTGAGGAGTGTTAGTAGAGATCAAAATAAGAAAAAAATGTAATAAACTCGGGTATTAAAGTGCTTCCTTAAAAATAGATATGACGCTTGAAAGAAGACAAAAGTATTTTTAACATTAAGTATATTTCTGAAATAAGATGGCGGATCAAGCTGAATATTTGAAATTGGTACACATCCATTTCAGGGGAAGAGAGGCATTCTCAAAATATCATAAATATTGCATATTGTAGAAGACGCTGTCGGCAGTTTTTCGTATGTCTTTGAACATAACTTTTTTGTTATTAACATATTTGTTTTTATGGGTAAAATTTATAATAAATGGGTTATTTTGTGTACTTGTTTCATGTTGATAAAATGTGCCATTATATTAGAATTTTTTTCTTGTTTTGATATTTACTCCCTAAAATACGTAAAATATTAGTGTGGCAAAGGGTAACTTGATATAATGTTAATCGCACCGCTGAACTGCTTTTGTCCGTCAAAGCACTATAACTTCTTAAGGAAGCGCTTTTGTACCTGAGTTTATTATAGAATTTTTTTCTTGTTTTGATCCCTACTAACATCCCTCAAAGTATATAAAACGTTTTTATTAACACTCTGTATAGTACATAACACTTAAAAAACAATAAAATGAAAGAATGAATTTGTTTCTCGCGGTATCCATCTTTTCCTTGATTATTTCACTCATTTTTACTACTTATAAATTCAAACACGGATGGAAAACGCTTAGATGTACCTACCAGCATAACCATAGCACGCTTATTCGCTGTTAGTCAAACTATCACCAAAATTAATGTTTGTTTTTTTATTGATAAAGATTATATATATGTAGCCTTATTTCCTTCTTACATTACTCCAGAATTTTAAAACATTTATTCCTAGTTTTTGAAACTATTCTGTCATTGTCAATTTTAATAACAAGGAGTTACATAACTCGGCGCCGGCCGTCGCGTCGTGGCCTTATAGATGAAAATATAACTGCAGACGGGGTGTCACAGATTCGCTCCCTTGTTGCAGCCAGAATGTTTTTAAATTTCTGGAACAACGAAGCTTCAACTCGTTATTGTAGTTGTAGGGGAGGATTCAAGGGTGATGCATTGTTAGACTCGTATTACTTAGGCAAGCTGAGAGTTTTGTTGCTTTATGGAGTTGATGTGACTTCTCTACCAAACGATCCATTGCTTGTTATTCCAACGGATATGTAAAGGACCTAACTTGTTCTAAAATTTTGTCATTTGCAACCAGTTTGCATTTCAACGGTTCCTTGCTGATTGCAAGCGATTTCGACTCTTTGTCTGATATCTTTAGACTAAATTTGTCCCATGGATTTTGGGAATTCAATAGCAGCCGTAATAGATCATACTCTTGTCAGCAATGAGTGTTGTATCGTCTGCATAGCACACAATTTGATTTTATTTGTTTCTTTATATCCGCTTTTGCATTTTAACAAAGGTCACTTTAATTATTTCGTTCATTACGGTGTTAAATAAGAAGGAGCTTAACCAGTCCCCTTGTCGAATGCCTTTATTAACTGGTAATTTTTCGAAGAGGTTTCCTCTACTGAATTTTATTCTGGTATAGTTGTCATTATACTGTCTTTAATTAGGGAGACTCATCCATTTGGAGTGTTAGTTTCCTCCACAAAACACCTGACTGTCAGCGTATATTTATTAATAAAGAGGTTAAGTTATCTCTGGTTTCCTCTAACATCTGAAGTATAAGATAAATATAGCGTCAATACACGATCGATTTTGTCTGAAACTTAACTGCCAACTGGTCATATCTTAATGGTATAATTTCTGCTGCTTTTTGGCTTAATAGTTTTGTTTCATGTTTTCCATTCCTTTGGTATTCTTAAAGTCTGCATTATCTGCCTTATCAACGCTTTACCTTCATATTTTATAATTGCATTATTTCGTCACAAAACCACGGTGTATAGTAAATTCCAAAACTTTATGTACTTCAAGGTCATACAACTGAAGTGTACAACGACGTACGACGAACTGTCAAATTGACAATTACAGCTGCGTAACATGAATTATACATCTTATTAAGTGTAGCAATCATTAAAAATTGTAAATTGAGGGTAAAGCGAAAAACTTAGAACATTAAAAGGAACGAAAAAATGTATATCTCCTGCACTGATCTGGACCAGCTACATCGGCGCACGTCATGTCCATAACTTAGTTCGTATGACCTTGAAGTACATTATGTTTTGGAATTTACTATACCAATTATGTTTTATCTTCAGGGCCGTATTGACTATTCTTACGCCTAATGCTTCTTTATTAAGAATATTTGGTTTTCATTTTGACTGTACTGTATATTTACATCGTCACTTTGCGATATTTTATTGTTTTCAATGTTTAAGTGTAAACTGTTAGAGATATAAAGTTCTTACGCTTTCAGTAGTTCGATGTTTAGCATGTAAACAAGAACTCATTCAGTTGAATCATTATTTATAAATTGTGAATTATAAAAATTACAAAAACTAATTAATACTATTACAAAATTATTATAGTTTAAATTTTTTTTCAGTAGTAATGGTAATTACTGATGTTTTTTTCAATTTCAGATACTGAAAATATCAAGTTTGTGTTTGCTGCCGTAAAGGATACTATACTACAGTCTAACCTACGTGAATATAATTTGGTGTAGGAATTCAACATATTGTATTCTATTGTGATACCAGTGTGAGGTGTATTATGAACTAACTCAAGGACCTAAATGTGATGCTTTCTTTTATATACTGTTAACTAAATCCATTGTGTCCAGTGTGTGCTTAGGTTAGGACAGTCGTCGGAACTATTCTAGTGTATTTTACTCTAGTATAGTATCCTTCGATAGATTAAAGCCAAAGCGTTTTTTAACAGTGCAACTGTCACCTCAAAACCATAAAATGACACTGTTAAAATAGTAAAATTATTGTAGAGTAATATACAAAATACTGCAGATTTTTGTATATAAGCATGTAATTTATATTTCAAATTTACTGGAAAATGTGGTGCTTTTGTAACATATTTAATAGCGCTTAATCAAAATTTATCAGACATAGTTGATGATCTACTTGTGAATTTTCAGTAAATGGAAAAATATAAATTATTGCTTTTGAATTATTTAAATTTGAGGTGTGTATTGAAAAAGCCAACCTATAATGCCTAGTTGGCTTTATTTGACTAATATTTATTTCATTGTAATAGCCGATGTATTCATATAATGCGTAGATGCTTGGTTCTGTTTCAGTGTACCAGGTGAGAATGATGTGTGCTTGTGATAAACGCACATTTGTAAATCATTTCTTTTATGAATATAGAAACTTTCTGAATTTACTGTGTTTTGTTAGTTGTCAAAATATTAATTTGTTGATTATCTTGGTAGTAATGAATTTCTTACGAATAAAGATCCATTAAACCAAAATATACAACTATTGCAGACATACATTTATTCAATATTATGTATTGGTATGGTTCCTTTTTGATCTTTTCTTTGATCGATTCTGGATCCGGAAAATTCACCGCCAGCAATTCACCGTCTAAACAATTCATCATTCCAGCAATTCAAGCTCTTAGCAGGTAAATTATTATATAAAGAAACTCTGTGTTAGCGTTATCCAAGAGACATAAGGAGGAGGTCGGCTAAGAGTATGGCAATGCTAACGTCTTTGCTAAGTAAAACAATGTTGCTTATCAAAGACGTTGGCGTTACCGTACTCTTAGCGTACAGTGTTCAAAAACTCTATTATCGATAATTTCGATAATAGCAATATAGGTATCGATATTTTTTTAATTATCAGTGTCCGATATCGATAATATCAATTATTGATAAATATTCTCAGTCACTACACATAAGTAATCGGAAATATTAGCACCCGTATTATGATATGTAACTACTGACTACTCTTTGTAGCCAGTGAGAACAATGGCGTATTTTTTCTTAGGCTGGGTAACGCTAACAGGCTTTCTTCAATTACCTACTAAAAACAAAAATTTGCGCTGCAATCTTATTTCCAAAAACAAACTATTATGGTTCTGAAGTCCATGCACATGGTGCCGCGGTTATTTTTTTTAAATAGGTAATACATACTATAAATAACCAAACGTAGTAGTCCAGGAGCTAGCGGTATATTTTAAGACTAATTTCTAACAAGCTGAAATTTTTTTTATGAGCTGGTATGGTTATGTCTGCCAAATGTAGGTGGTCGGCAAAATAGGACCGCGGGACATAGAGCGCTAAGAAAAAAAATTGGCCAACTAACCAATCCAGGACGTCAGAGAGTGTTTCTGTCCCGCTCAAATTGTCGGACAAGGTGATTTTTGTGTTTGTTAAATTAGTATATAGTTATTAAAAAAAAATCAGGTTGATGGTAATAAGTCAAATGTCTTAAAAACAATACGAACCCCAAACGGCAGACACTGATTCAGTTCCGACTCTTATGTCGGACAGTTAATTTTTTGTTATCGGAATGTCTTAAATAACGAGCAAAATAGGAATTAGCTTGATTGAAGTTTGTAAATTTCATCAAAAAATAATTAAAAACAAAAAAATTCTGGGCGCTTTATGTCCCGCGGTCCTATTTTTCCGACCACCTACATTTGGCAGACATAAGCATACCAGCTCATAAAAAAATTTCAGCTTGATAGAAATTAGTCTTAAAATATACCGCTAGCTCCTGGACTATAGTTGCTTGCCGTTGCCTGTGGTATAAGCAGCGTATATATATAGTCAGCTGATTAACTCCCGGTGCGAAAAATACACGTCATTTCAGCGTAACGAGAATTAAATCTTGCGTGACTATTCATGCAAATAATTTAGCCTTTTTTTAATACTGAAATTTACGGAGCGGTGAGATCTTGGCGGTCAATTGCTTAGGCGGTGAATTTCTAGCGATAAAGCGATAAATTACACGCAATGAATTGCAGGCGTTGAATTGTCTTACAGGCATTCTATTCAGTTCAGTTTGAAAATAGATTATTTGAACTTCCAGAAAAGGATCATTTCGGAATTTGCAAATAGACAAGTATACCATATAATCAAACATAACTAAATACTAGTTTGTTCATGAAAACTAAACAGAAGTTAATAATTGAAAATATATTGAATATATCCAAATATATAGGTTGTTTCAAACCAACTGCACCAAAGTTTGATAAATTTTAATACTAAAGCCGAAAAGTATATTTTTTAAATTCGTAGATTTATTTTCCACACAAGTCGAGATCCTTTGGTATACAAGATGAGACCCCTTTTACGAGGTGAGACCCGATTTTGAATTTCGTCTTTTATCCATGTGTATCAGGTTCATTCGAGAGGGGAGGTGAAGGAGGGCCCAAATTCAAATTTTAGCCTAGATCTCACTTCGTACCCATTTTGTGCAAATTTATACTGTAATAGTTTAAGTAGATTCACTGTAGACGGTGCTTTTACTGTCAATGCGACAAAACTAGGTGAAATCAACACGTCAACAGCGCCTCCAGCGGAGAATATGGCATCATTGTAGTCTTGTCATGGCCAGCTTCATTTTTCTAAAAGCCGTATTACATTAGACAATTTCTTGCGCAAGAAATTGAGCAATTTTTGGAACAATCTAAATTGTGTAGTGTTTTGATTAGTCCCAACAAGCCTTGTTTGATATTAACACAATTTCTTGTACCATAAATCGTTTGAGATTTTGCGCAGTTCATAGTTTGAAAGATGTTAGTGAGTTACTCCAGATGATTTATTAACAAATTAAAAGTAGCAAAAAGCAATAATTTATGTATTTATGTAGTATTTACCAATGGAAATACAAATTAAGTAAAGCTAAAAAAATAGTACTTACAGTTTGAATGTTTTGAACAACAACAGCAACTAGTAGGTATTTATATGTATCTACCAATGGAAATACAAATGAGAACGCCCATCGGACGCACTGCGCATGCCCGCAAACTAATTGTATTGTAAAAATAGAACACGTTCTATTTTTCTAAACAATTTAGGAAGCTATACAATTTTTGAAACAATTTCCTGTTTGATACTACACAATTTAGATTGTTCCAAAAATTGCTCAATTTCTTGCGCAAGAAATTGTTTAATGTAATACGACTTACTCTTACGAGTTATATGGCCGTCCCAATTTTGATCCTCTTTGTGGTGCCATCCATAAGATAATAACCAGCAATAGTTCATAGTTCAGGTTTAAAATAAATTTTAGTTTCATATAGGTACACCCCGAGACGGCAACACAGAGGACCAACTGTAAGTCTGCAACTGACGACCTTTTCGCTCCTACGCGTCGGAACCCAGACACTGAGTCAGCCTGACTACCACGAACTCCCACACAACCAAATCTGACCTAGGTTCGTCCGGAAACTCAATACAGCAACATAACTGAAACGGAAACATTAAATAAGCAAAAGATATTTATACCCCCGTTTATACCTATCTATTTATTCATTATGAAATCAATTCTTTAGGTTTTAGCAGGATGCTTGTCTTTGTCACTGGTTTTTAATAACCATCTGGTAAGTGACAACAAGTACCAAAGGGGTTGCCGAAAGAGCCAAAGTATACCACCGCGGAGCCATTCTTTTTGTAAGCCATCCAATGGCTTCTGGGTCCTTTTGTGTCTTCCAGATTTACGACTGCGCTCTTGTTTTAAGGGGTTTGCGCGGCAAGGTATTTCTCATAAATACGCCCCGAAAACACGGTGAAACCCCACAGCGACGCGGCCATTGTCACCATCCGTTAAAGGCCGTTCTGAGAGCGTTGTAACCAACGCCTTCCAGTTGTAGCGCTCCTGGTACCTAAAGTATCGGGAACTGAAAATAGGTCACTACCAACTTGCCTCCCTGAAAAAGAATCGCAAAAGAAAACACGCTAAAATTGAATAGCTAATACATTAAGTTATAATTTAGGAATAAAGAAAATTATAACATGAAAAACAATTTTACATAATAATAAAAATTGTAACTTATATCTGATTTAAGTACACTAAACTTTAGATTTCATATTAACTAAAATTAACGTAGATATCCTAAACTCTTGGGAAGAGATTAGCACGTAGCTAAACCCTTTTCTCAAGGCAAGATTTGCTATCCAACTATAAATTGTTCAACATATTCTAAAAGTCCAAACCCAATTTAATCAGAATTGCAAATAATTATTTCACCATTAAGCTGACTTGACTAATAAGCAATTTATTGAACTGTAAAGAATGTATGGTATTTCATTATTACCAAATTTTAATTAAAAAATGAAATGAAATAAATGTTTACAATTTAAGACCAAAAGGGCTTGGGATTGCAGCATGCAATGTCTGCTTTCGGCACGGCGCGGCGTGGCACGGGTTATGCCAAGATCCCCCCTCTTTTGCAACTTGGTGCCCAGACTGCAATACTAATACCTACCTTCCGGGTATGTGCAGCTGGATGGGAAGCCGGTAGATTAGCGCGTTTACTATTCCCGACCCTTCGTGGAACAACATTCGGAGGAAACTGCGGGGATTGCGAAGGATGAAGCGCCGTTATATAGGAACCTTGAAGGGAATTAGCTATTCAGATTGGAAGCATTGCCGGCAGTCCCAATGCGAAACGTTCAAGACGTGATTCCAAATATAAAAGACACTTTCCATTTGCTTTTGTCCGTCAGGTGTATCGAGTGCGGTCCCAGCGGGTGAGAAAAGACCTCCGTGGCGTTGACGCTGCTCGTCCATCCCAACGGGTTCAAATTTGAAAACGTACTTGTACTAGCGTTCGCTGCGCCAGAGGAAATACAAATATCGAAGAAGTACTCAAGGGCGCTTGCGTGGGCTACTACCAGTTCTCAGAGAACGACAAGATTGCGGATCCTGGAGAGGTTAAACCCAATTCCATGTTCGTGTTTAACGACGTCTCTTACAGCAGCTAAAACTCCATGAGGATGCACTTTTCGATGGAAAGGCACCAGGCCGTAGACTCGATTTATCTCTGTCAATCTTATGCGAGAATTCCAAAGCATCTCTACTGTGCAACAACGCTAACATGTCCTGTTCAAGGAGGAAGCGTTGAAGCTGAAGAGGATTTTCGAGAACCACCGACATGACCTTTGAGCGGTTTTGCAGGGATAATGGGGGAATCTAAGATTCTTTAAAAGAGTTCACAACCCCATACTAGAACTTCTCAGACAGATCGCGACATCCACGAAGAGATCCACTGCTCTGTCAAGAACGAGAACAAAAGGTACTAAAAGGTGAAAGAAGAACCGAGCACGAGCACGGTTCTACCCGATCATTTACAAACTAGGGTAGATCAAGAGAGACAGAGCGTTGGAAAGAGCAGAAACGAGGATAAGGAAGATATAGAGAAGGGGGTGCGGTGAAAATGAAAAAGGTGGCGGGAGCGAGGTGTCGTTGGAGAGCTCGGCGATCTATCTAAACCAATTCGATCCTGCGCTTAGAAAATATGTTGTCCTCCTAGTGAAACCTGGAAAAAACTAAAATTAAAAAAAATCTAAATCTAATTTTACGCGAAAGTACGACTCCAGCATTCAAGCATTGACTCTAGACAATTCCCGAGTAGAAATCGACGGTAGCGATTTCATAGTTAAAAAGCAGAAATTTCAAGGAAGCGACTTTATCAACTGCTGATGCTGAAAAATCCCAGTCACCCCGCTGATTACGGAGTTTCGTGTACGTTTCCATGCTGGACTGACTCACGTCCACCGCAAAAACTCGTATCCTCAAAGGTAGTTGATTGGTAACAGGAGCCAAAAGTACAAAAAGTTTTTGAATAGAAGACGTTACGTCACCCGAGGTAAAATCTTAAGGCGCGGATGTCCGGTATCCTCGATCCTTGTTCGTAGCAAACGAGTCAACGATAAAGTCGCAGGATACGTTTACTGGAAGAAGACGAAGTAGTGAGCCGTTTGAAACTGCTTCACGCATTTCAAGTGTGCGAAAGAGAAGCGGAATCGGAAGAATGAGCGTTCGCATTTCCGGTTTGCACTTACTTTTCACGTTGATTTGGATGCGATGCGGAAGCACGTATGTTGATTGAGATAACCTATAGATGATAACGATGCGACTACCAAGAAATTCGTATTGGACAGGGTCAAAGAGGTTAGCCTCCATACGGCAAAGGTTGATTCATCGCGTAACCGTATAGATTATTAGCGTCGACACGAAACAAATATGTGTAGGATCGGGAAAGGTAGATTTGTATACAACAAAATTCCTTGTAGAGATATATATAGAGATATATTGCGTGATTTAACCTCCAGAACATGGACCAAGGTTACCTTTACTGACGTCATTTTCCCCATCATTTCTTCGATGCGTAATCTAAATAGCGTAGAAGCAGCCTCGAGAGAATCTTCGGGGATCCTTGATCAAGTTGTTTGCGTCCACCCCCGTCTTAATTTGCCTTTGAAAGCAGATTCCACTTGTTATGTGAACAGATAACGACTAAAATGTTAAAGTATGCATGAATTTTGCTTACCTCATGTCCTTCTATGCGTGAAATATAATGCTCCTCCAACAATCCCCGATCTGTCTTTACTATTGATTTAATCCACGACTGGAAGCATTTCAACTGACCCAACTCCTTTGCAGGTGTCGCTTTTCACCTACAGTTCCTTCACACACCAAAATCCGTTTTGTTATTAAGCGTGTACTTCCAAGGTTTAACTCGAACAACTTCTCCACCTCGTCTGGGCTTTTATATAAACTTAAATGTTTGCGGGTCATATTGACGATAGATTCCATTGCATTACAGAGATAACTTGTTCATCTTATTCTCTTTTATCCAAGTCAAAAGGTTATCTTCTAACGTCATTGCGCGTCCTGCAGACTCCTTTACCAAATTCAAAAAGTTATCGACCTTATTGCTTCTAGAAATGTTTCACAATCAAAACGTTCGATATGAAATTTAAGAAAAACAATTCCATCGTTGCGAATTTAGAATTTTATCCACCGACTCGGCCAGCTTGGCATATTTCCCTTTAAAATTTTCCTCCGCAGACACCCCTCCCCGTTTTCCAATACACGTTTCAGAGGAACTTGTCGATGCATTTCAATTCATTCAATTTCATACTCTCGATCTACTATACCCAGCATCGAGCTGCTGAATGCACCAATTTTTCGATGTACGTTTACCCCTATATTTAATTATTTACCACCCCGCATGATACAGAATACACCTTTTCATCTGTTTACGTTTATCACCTATTTACCTGAGTTAATTAGGCAGGTATGTTCAATCATTAAACATTCATAATCAAGCGTTTGTTTTCAACTCTGCACGAAGACACCAGAGGCCCGGCCCTTGGGCGTCATCGAACTCAAGATATTTAACATAGGATTTTACTTAAGAGCCCTCTTACTTTAAACAGAATTTTTGTATCTACTCAAATATTTTAGTAGTACTACGTTAGATCTAAAGAGCGGTTTTCACCAAACTAGTTTAGATTCAGTTCATCAGGTAAAGACAGTACACCATACGTTCATTTTAACTATAACCCATTTCAGTTTCAAAAGGGCTCTAACAATTTTTCAAAATTTAATGAATTCCGAGTTAACTGGATTACAAAGTTCGAAATGATTCCTCTACTTAGACAATACCGTCATATACGCTTACAATTTATTTACAACAGTACCTATAATGAAAAGTTAGGAGAAGTATTTGATAGATTTCAGATACATAATTTGAAATTAGAGCCGAACAAATGTGAGTTTTAACGAAAGAATGTTACTTACCTGGGACATGTAATAAATAACTAATGATGGTTAAAACCAGACCTCAATAAAACTAACGCCAAAGACATAAAATAATTGTTGGGGTTAGCAGGAGACTATAGGATATTTGTAAGAGATTTTTCTAAATTGGCAAAACCTGTACGAATTTATTAAAGAAACATGTTAAGTTTGAGTGGTAAAATATATGTCAACATTCGTTTGACCAATTAAAATTAGCTTTAACAAGCATTCTAATTTTGAAACATCCAGATTTCGAAAACTAGGTTACCATTCGCGAACTTTGAACAAAGCCGAATTAAACTATTTGGTTACAGAAAAGGAAATTTTCCACCGTGTTTATATGGTACAAATTTAGAAAAAAATAAGTAAAATTCTAGTAATTAATGACGATGTATTAGTAGCATAATTCTGAAAGTAAAGTTAATGCACCAACTACAATCGCAATAGTATATTAAGTATTAAGAACGGTAAGGGATGTTTACCGGTCGACGACAATTGTTTGGGGAGGAGCGAAGCGACGCCGACGACCCCAATTATTGTCGGAGACCGGTAACCCTTAACGTTCGACATGCTTATAACGTTTTTTGCACGATCGCAATAAAAAAAAATGATTTAAAATAGTTATATTTCAAAATGATAAAAGAACCTCTATAACCTTATTTTTTTTATAAATTGACTGACAACCACGGTAACCATAGTTATCATGTCTGCAATACAATGAATTATACTACTTACTGTTCTAGAACGGTAAGTGAATTGGTACTTACTGTTTTGTCACACCTAACAACCAGTAAATGCAGCTTACTGTTCTGGCATCGAATCTAGTAAGTAAACAAAAAAGACCGATCGTGCAAAAACGTATATTTTGTTTCACTGTATTTGGAGCTAGAAAATGACACTTTAATAGATATAAATTCTATTGATACAGGATTTCTGAGTAAGCAGCATTACAATTGTATGAAGTAGCGACGTCTCATAATAATTTGAGCTATTAAATTATCAATTTTTTTTCTGAAATTTAAAAAATTCATTAAGTAATAATTTCTATTTAACTTGCGTCCATTAACAAACGTTGGGAACGTGTAAAGCCTACCAAAATACGAAAAAAGTGCATATAATAGCATAAAGTATGTAGTAGTCATTATCAGTGGTGGTTGGAAGTAATGAATTACAATTAAATTACTTTTTGAGTAATAAGTAATTTCAATGAATTACTTTAGGTATTCCACAAGTACTACTGAGTAATTGTAATCCATACTTTCTTCTAATAATTCTTGTTAAAAAAAATACATTACTTTTATCTTCAAATAAATAATTTTAGGGTATTTTCACATGTTAAGCGCAAGTTTTACGTAATTGAGCACGTGGTTGTCGCACAATTGGTATTGCATTAGCTTGTACTCAGGTAGGATCTTCCAAGAAGCCATTGATTGACAGGAGAAGGATTCTTTTTAAAACGGTTTACCCCATCTGAGATTGAAGTATTAATTTTGGTGTAGTCCTTTTCACGGGCAAACCCAAAGACCTTATCTGAACAAACTTTATGCAAACGAACAAATAATTCTCAAACAATAGATGTTTAACATCTGGTGTTCTGTCCGTTTTCTTAAGATTTCCAGGCGAGCACTTACCACTACTTGTAACTACAAAATATAAAGTATTTTAATGTTACTTAAATTTTAGAATTCCTAGAATTCCTTTAAGAGGTAAAAACTATTTAATATCTAGTCAGTTCATATTATTGAACTGCTCTCTTGAAACTGGTTTTCTATTAGAAATCGCTGTAGTTTGCGCTTGAATTTGTTGATAGGTTTTATTTCTTTTATTTTGGTCGGTATTTTGTTGTAGATTTCGTTTCCTATGTTACATATTATAACTAGTTATAAAATGAACCGCATATGACAACTAAAATAAATGTCAAAAAGATGACTTTTCACAACTAAATTGGAAAAATGCTAGTTACCTACCTAATTTAATAGAAACATTTTTGGACAATGCTGTAAATAAGTTTGCAATATCTCAGACAGGAAATCAGGATAGATTAAACTGAGAAAAATTCTACTGATGATTTGTTATTTATTTAAAAATAGAGGTATCACAGTATACAAGCAGGTATATCATGGAAAAGTTCCACTGAATTTAGACAGAGATTAGACTGAGCGATCAGCGTCGGTCGTCCGCGAACGGTCACCGTCGACCAAATTTCCAACACAAGTATTCTAATGGGCAAAGTTACATTGATCGGTCGTTCACGAACGGCCTCGATCGCTATGCAACGAACAGTTTGAAATTAGAATTTTGATCGGTCACGAACGTTCAAAAGTAATTCGTAACCCAACTTTTTAAAAGTGCCTTTGTTTTTTCTACCAATACAGTAAAGAACGGTCACCATTTGTTCCTTTTCACTTGAACTGGACATTTTTTAATGAATTTAAAAGAAAAAAATGTATTTTCTTAGTCTTCAGTGCAATGACCACAAACAATTTTTTACCGCCACCGGTCGCTCAGTCTAATGTTACATTTTTAGAACGTTGCTAACCGACGTCTTCGATCGATCAGATCGAAGACGTTCGCGGACGACCGACGCTGATCGCTCAGTCTAATCTCTGTCTTTAACATAAGTGCAAGGAATAAGTTGGCATTTACTTAAGGCGAAGGTACTCGTATAGAATAAACAACTTTAGAAAACAGTAACTTTATGAAACAATTATCTGAAGAGGCTCTCGGTATCTCAAAGAGCTAAAAGTATCATACACAGTGGATTTCTGTTTAAAAAAATGGATTTACATTGTTAATAAAGAAATTAGTTCAAAACATAATTTGAAGCACTTAGAATGTTTTTCAAGAGTTCAGAATTTACATACATATGGCACTTCATGGTGCCCATCCTTTGACAAGTTTTTATTAAAATTGAATAAAAAATGACTTGAGAAAAAAAATAATTTGTGTCAATATTTCGTTGATTTTAAATTGAATGTAACAAATTAGAATGTTTAACGTCTTACAATAATTAGATTGCTTTGAAAATTTATCAAAGGAAAATATCCTCTGTGCTGAATACACTGGATTTCATTTTATAGGACAAACATTTTTTATATTTGAGATATTATGTTTTGATTTATAAAACTGTTTTGCTCTGCGGTTCAACAAAGTTGTGTGAAACAAGTATAGAGAGATAGCAGAACAATAGTTTCTTACCTGGCTTCATCCATTACAGAAAAACCAGAGATTTGTAGATAAAGATCTTTACTTCACCATTCCAGGCAACAGTTGGGGTACCTACTCATAATTGTATTTATGTTCAGAATTCAAATTTTAGAAAAGAAGATTTATCGAATGGGTATTTACTCTATTAATCAAGTAATAGGTTATTAAAATAATGAATTGATAATATTAAATAAATTAATCAAACAATTCATTGATGATATCGCATAATTTGAATTAGTAAGCAATAATCGGTTAATCAAATAACTGATTCATCGATATTTTTTAAACAGTAATCTACCCCACTGATTAATTGATTAATTATTTTTCACAGTCCTGCTTACTAATAAATATTCTTTGTGTTACATTAAGAGATTAAAACTAGTTTGTGATTTAGATAAGTAGTAGGTCTAGGTACCTATGCACTTAGTGCAAATCTTTTAAATACCATCAGATACTGATTTTTTTTCTCAGAAGGAACTTGCCTCGGAGTTTTCTATTATTATTATATCCGATTTTCAAAACCTCGTAGAGGGCGCCACAGTGAAATTCTGGCGTTGATCAAAAAACAAAAATGTAGTTAATACCAAGCTACGTAAGTTCACAAAATTTAAACAAAATTCTTAGACCAGTTTTTTTGTAATAATTTTTCAAAAATTTCAAAATTTTTGGAAGAACGCCGATGCGACAGTTTTTGGATTTACTAAATAAGTTTTTTTCATGGTGTAGTTCCCCCAAAGGGCTTTCAAACAAGTTGTTGCGGAACCTGATCAGATAACTGGTTTCTGAGTTATGGGGCGCTAAAGTCGAAATTTTGAAAAATTCATAGCGACCGCCATTTTGAAGTTAGAGAGTCCGGTAAAAAAACTGTTTCCCTTGAATTATGCCCTTCTTTCATATCCCCTACTCAGATTTTCAAAATTCCGCTTCTGAAAAAAATGATACCAAAAAAACATGTCTAACTTCCGCTTCCGGTTTCGGATTTTTTTGAAAAGCTTATTTTGTCGATGAATTTTCGATATACCCCTTCATTTAAAATTTCATCAAAATCGGTTCACTAGTTTTTGCGTTACAGGCGTTACATACACACACACACACACCATCACACACATACATACACACATACAGACAGACAATTTTTTTAGACCACTTTTTCGGGTTCCTGGGGACCCAAAACACGTATTTCCGCGAAAATCTCGACTTCGAAAATTTTCATGATATCAATACTTCCCATACAGGGTGGAATGCGAAATTGGAAACATCTTTTTTCTCGGAAGTTATTATAGATACCGAAAAATTGTTTCAATAAAGTTTTTAGTACTTTGAAGAAGCTAACTAAATCTGTATAAATTTGGTAAAAAAGAGTTTAAGGGTTCTTACCTTCTAAACTTGATAGTTTTTGAGATATTAATGAAAATATTGAAATGTTTCTTCTCAAAATAAAGTGTGCGTTGAAAACAAAATTACTACCTATTAAAAACAATGTACAAAATAAACAATTATTTTATTATCATAGTAGCTCATAGATAAATACAAAATAAATGTTAGCGAACTACTAAAAATATTCAAAATTTATCGGGTTAATATTGCAATATGCCAATACATCAACTTCCAAATTTTCATTTATCTCACGTGTTTCGTAATTCCTTAATACTGATCCAGTCCTACGCAGCTTTCTTGCTAATTTGAATAAATACGAATGGTTTGGATAAAATACAATAGCAATAGCAAAATAACTCAACTGTCAACAAATTTTGTTTTCAACGCACACTTTATTTTGAGAAGAAACATTTAAATAGTTTCATTAATATCTCAAAAACTATCAAGTTTAGAAGGTAAGAACCCTTAAATTTTTTTAAAGCGAAAATTATTTTCTCTTAATTAGTGTTTGATGTATGGAAAGTTGCATACCTACAATAACAAGAATAATGCTTGCCTTGGAATTTTGTTTCATCCCATCCCATCCCATCCCATCCCACCTCTATATAATGCGCAAAATTCCGTTCAATGAAAAAAGTACCAAAGCGTTGAACGCAGCAATCCACTTAAAAAATAATTATTAATATTAATAATACCAATATAATTGCATAAAACGTAATTACTTATTGCTAATTGGAATTTTTAGCTCCTTGTACTTACTTATTAAAGCCTCGGAAATGATTATTATTCATTTCTATAAATTTTTTCGTATGAAAGTACACGAACGCACGAAAAGCGTAACACACCTCACAAACAACGTTTTGACACTTTACTTTGACACATCTTGTCATAGACATTTGAACAGTATTTAAAAAACGTTGTGTATTACAAAGTGTAAACAAGAAAAAAATCTGTATATTAGGCTATGATGTATTACCTGTATGAAGTGAAAATACGAGTTAGTATGTATTGTGCAATGTACCTACAAGAATAATCCCAAAAATATGTTTGTTGTTCGAGTTTATATAGTTTGAATTGAATTTGGTAAATCGTTATTTGTCATTATGAAATAATACACGTGGTCCCAAGCAAAAGAGAACGAAAAATAAATATGTATTAAAATAGTGATACAAAAAAATTAAGTATAAAAAAATATTTAGTTTTAAAAATAGTACCTAGCTATAATGTTTTTTCATTTCTATATCTTAGCGTTTAAGATTTTTTAACTTCTGAATATAATTTAAATCGTAACAACCAATACTATACATTTTCGATTCAAAGAAATAGTAGAGATAGGTACATATTTTGCAAATAAGATAAAGTACCTACTCTAACCGCCCGACGCGATGGTCCCCTACTTTGTACTATGCTTGCACTTGGTAATACAGATAGTTTCTTTGTATAGATGAATCTTTGTCTGCAAATTTTAAAATAGTTTGCTTGAAAATGATCCTTACATAACATAGAATACCCTGTATTTTTGAAAATATCTGCAAATATAGAGATACTTGATACTAGGTACACAGAGTATGTACCTATATCATTTTTTAGACGTTTCTTACGAGATGAAATAAATTTTTTAGTTTTCTTGATAATAGTATATTATATTATTAGGAGTATAAGCAAAGCTTTATGTGCTGAGGCTGGTTGACTGCCGATCGTAGATCGAGGCAGCAAAATCAGCCGAAGCACATAAAGCGCTTATACTCCGAATAATATATGTAATTTTATCTCCAAACGTGTAAAATTATAATACAAAAATAAACATCTAATTAACAAGGTTATTTCGGGAAACATTACACTTATACGAAAATCGCATTGCCTGATAGACACTTTCTAGATATTACCGTAGCAACCCACTATAAAAGTTAAAATGCTTAGGCATATAAGTACTTTATCTGCCTAAGCATATAAGTGAAACTTATACTACCAACAGTATGTCATTGAAATACCACTTTGATGACGTTTGGAGATAAAAATTATTTTTTTAAATCAATACTTTTTTCCGCAACCGACTCAAAAGTGATCACTTTTGATACCAAAAACGGACAGTGAAGTTGATGTTTTTGTTATTAGTAAAAAAATGTGTGTGTTGCTAGGCAACACTTTTAGTTCGTAGGAAGTAAAAGTACTTTTACTTCCTAGGAACTTTTACTTTTAACTTTTTTGGTTAAGATTTTGGTTTGTTATGTGAATAACATTTATTTAAGAAAAACAGTACAAAGATATTAGACAAAGAATTTTCTGTAAATATTTAAATAGCTATCTCCCATCACAGTAAATGATCTAGCCTTATTAGTTTTAGTGTTAGGATCTTAGGAATTTTAATCAGTAAGACTGATTTAAGATCTTCAATATCATTAATCTTTAAATGTAGTAACTCGTCGCAGGGACAAGCTCCAGCAACACCCAAAATTAATATAACCTACAAACGTCAAAATTTAATTATCGTAAAATATTCGATTTTAAAACTAAAACACACCTTCATCATCAAGTATTGCTTATTAGGAGCACACTTCAAGAATCGATCCACCTGTTCTTTACTAAGAATTCTCGATTTCTTCGGTGTGTAGTCATTATTTTCTTTTTTTAAATAGGCACGGAGTTTTGAAAAATTTTCGATATTTACCCCATTTTTTAAACTTAATGTTGCCTTCAACATTGAATATTGCGCCCAAAGAGTAGAAGCCTTCATTTTAGTGGACAATTCGGAAAAGTACGCTAATAGTAGATACCACGCTTTCCGTGTACGATTTTACGGTTTTCTCGTTACACCAATTTAAAAATTTGTTGTAGGCACCTTCGTATACTTCTCGAGATTTATTGGGCAGAAGATTTGATACAACTTCTTTTGCACGGTCTAAAATTTCTGGTGGTGTATCTTCGTTACCATTATCTTGTTCAAACATTTTCGATGGTTTGGCTGGGTTTGACAGAATAAATAAAATTGAAAACAAAAGCTAAGAAGACTTGATTTTAGTAGTAGTAGTGTTCTCTAATTCCTCGCATCTTAATTTTATTATTTTGAATCCGGTTGTTCCGGTTGCGGAAAAAATAGTATGTTTCATTCGGATGAAAAGTGACTTCTTTTTACTCGCAATTTTGCATCCGTTCGGCTACGCTACGCTTCGCCTCACAAATGCAAAATTTGCTCGTCAAAAAAAGTGACACTTTTCATCCTAATAAAACAATCTACTATTATTGATGATTATCGATTGCCATATTTTTCTCTTTAACGCTCTATTTATAAAAAAGTGATTACTGAAGCAGATAGTAGTAGTACCTAGGTACTTAATAAAATTTTCAATTCTGAATTAATTATTCCCAATTTAAAATTGTTTAGTCTCATTTTGAAATTGAAAAGGTATAGTTATACTACATTTACAGCATTATAAAAATAATTTGCATTTAACATTAAATGGTAAGAAGAAGACAGACACCATCCAATATGTAAGAAATCGGACTGGAACCTATCCAAAACTTTTCACATAAATCTCCAGGGGAGCGTTGTTTTAAAACTTGCAAATGCGGGCACCCAGCTATTAAAAAATAATTATCTTAACATTATAACCTGCTGATAGTTTTTTTAATCGTTACACCAGAAAAATTTTTCAAATTTGAATCATATGTGTATTAAGCTGTAGTATACAGGGTGTCAGGAAAGTCAACCGTGTCACTTCTGGAGGTGAATTGCCACACAAAATGAAATGAAAAAGTTAACTAAAATTTTTGTCTTGGAAGCAGCTTTATTTAAAACGGCCGTTAAAAATTAAAAAGAAAAAGTTTGGAACTGCTACTAATTATTGTAACTAGCTTTGGATTTGATTTTTAGGCAATTTTTTCACTGTCTTTTTTTGACGTTTTGAATGTCGGGAATAGTTACTGATTAAAGTTATGGCGGTTATGGCTCAATATCCAGTAGAACAATAATATACAGATATGCATTTTGTGTACGGTGAATGCGGATAATGCTGGTGATGCAGTTGTGCGGTATGCGGAGTGTTTTCCTGGGCGACGCTTGCCCCATAGGGAAACTTTTAGTGCTGTAGCTCAAAGGCTTCGAGAAACTGGATCCGTGCTTCCCAGAGCTATAGGGAAGTTGGACGACCGCGACAAGTAAGAAATTTAGATACAGAGGAAGAAGTTCTACACTCCGTAGAAGAAAACCCTTCTTTGAACACCAGGGAAATAGCGCGTACTGTAGGTGTTAGCCACGATACCGTTTGGAAAATTTTGAGAGAAAACCTTTTGTATCCCTACCACATACAACGCGTTCAAGCTTTAAGTGATGCAGATTATCCTGCAAGGGTTAACTTTTGTCAGTGGCTGGTGCAGCAAACCGCACAAAATCCCCGTTTTCCTTTTAAAATTTTGATGACGGACGAGTGTTGTTTTACCAGGAACGGTATTATTAACTTTCACAACGCACACGTGTGGGCTGACGAAAATCCCCATGCTATTCGTAGGCACAATTTCCAACATCGTTTTTCAATTAACGTATGGGTAGGTGTCATAGGTGACCATTTAATAGGTTACCCATGCGATTAAATGGAAAAGCATAGTACCTTAATTTTTTAATTAATCAATTACCACTGCTACTAGAAGATGTCGACCTGCAAACAAGACGTGATTTATGGTTTATGCACTACGGGGATTTTAGTAATATTGTGCGTACGTTTTTAGATCAAACGTATCCTAACAAGTGGATTTGGCAGAAATGGACCTGTCCGTTGGGCACCACGATCACCCGATCTAAACATTTGTGACTTTTTTGTATGGGGACACATGAAACAGCAAGTATACCTGTAGAAGATGTGCAAGATTTACTAAATCGCATTATGGTTGCTGCAGACAGCATTGGCAATGAATGAACCAGGAATTTTTGAAAGAGTTAGGGGATCTTTGATTCGGCGAGCTGAAGCTTGCATTAGGGTAAATGGTGGTCATTTCGAACAACTGCTTTAGTGAAGTAGATTTTCTTTTAATTTTTTTACTTTGTATTTACTTTTTTGTGTAAATAATTAAATTATTTGTTTGTCTTATTTCTACGTAATATGAAATCACGTGCGTGACTGTTAAATTTTAAGCCTACTCAGGCTAAATTTAAGTCAAAATAATGCAGTAGGTACCCAAAATTTTCTTTTTAATTTTCAACATTGATTTTTGTGAAAACTGTGCTTCCAAGACAAAAATTGTATTTAACTTTTTCATTTCATTGTACGTGATCATTCACATCCAGAAGTGACACCCTTTCCTGACACCCTGTATAGTGTACTAGCAATGCTGGCATTGAAAATTTCCCCAAAATTTCCCGTTGTATTCTGAAGTTTAACTGACACGCTGTGGTTTAAACTGAGATTGTAATTTCGAGTGATGATCCTCGATCAAACAATTTTAGGAAGTATGTACAATAGAAGTTTGGCTATGGCATCCATGGGTGCCAATATAGTTGCACCTCCAGGAAATGGACCATACTGCTTCAAAATACACGGTCAAATATAACATAGGGTTGGCCCCCTGTACCTCGATGAAGGTGCAGATACACCATCATACGGACAAATTTATATTATCGGGGCTTCAGTCCGATGCCAGGGTAACATTTATATCAAGATACCTTGGAAATCAAACTGCTTACCTGCATAGGAACGTAGTGTTTGTATTGCAATGCAAGTGTCACTATGAAGTGCAGTCGAGCTCAGTCGTTGTACAAAATGACTCCTCCCACACAGATTTTCAGCAATGTGATTGGTGAAAATCAATTTGGACCAACCAATGAAATAATTTTGGTTGTCTGGATTTAGTATAAAAGGGGAGCAAATTGGAAAATCATTCAGAGTTTAGTTGGAGTGAACCACCTAGCTACTCTCAACATAACCTAGAGGTTTCCTCAGGTCTTTCCATAATAATACATTTATTTAAGCCTTCTGGATTGTTATGAAGAATTGAACTGTATCAAGCAAATCTAGTAGACAGCGTAGCACGTTACGAGCGATTCTATACCATACTAGAATTCCAACAGCAGTTTCTCCACTTCCTCCATCACCAGTCAAGCAGACTTCTTCAACTTTACCTTCAGTTGTCAACAATCAAGAATCTGTTATTTTGTCCAAGGAAGATCCTTTAGAAATTCCCCATTCTGTTGGTTACCATCTTGAACCTCTCAAGACAGCTTCAACCAGCTACATTGGAATTTCTCCATTCTTCTTATCTAACTTGGACCCTCGAAGATTTATTGTTAGATCCAACTACCGAAGATCTCAAGAAGTTGAAGTACCTAAAGACCTATCACAATTTCGTAATTGTTGGGATTATTTCCCTCACATGTATTAAAGTTTTCTTTAACAATATTAATAAAGGGTATCTTTACCCACTTTACAAGAATTTAATTTAACTGTTATATATAAGTTGTTCTGATATAATAAACATATTTGATAATCAATTGGAGTCAGATTAATTCAATATAACAAATAAGAGTACGCAAACCGCTACAATATATTAGATTCGGAACTTGCAACTACAGAAAGGTTACGTAATTCCGTAAATTCTGGTTGCATTTCATCGATAATGGGACAGTTAGGTGCTCTTTTATCTCATATAAATTCATATGTTGCTTCATTGCGGATGATGAAAGAGGTTATTGAAGAAGAGGAAAGTCTACCTCACGACCTTCTTCATTTCCGAGACTTACGTCAAGTCTCGGAAATCAAGAAGGTCGTGGTCTAGCTTTACTGCAAAATAGAACAAGTACATCTGTAAGAATGTTTTTTGACATATCTCAAACCATGGATCAAAGGCGGTATAATGCACCAACTGCCAATGTAGCACGTGTCCAGAGATTTATTTCAAATGCTTAAACTTTTAGCAGGTATGAGTATGACTATATGAAGTAAAATTAGGCCCGGTATTTCCATGTCAGTACCTATAAAGTTCGGTATAACTGTAACTTCCAGATAAACCCACTGTTAGCATAGAATCGAGTATTTCGAATCCCATATAACAGTTAGCGGCAAGATATCCGGTAGCTAAACTTATACGGTAGTGATCTAGCGTATATACAAGTAACCGGCGGGTTAAAGCTGTATGACGTACGCGTCTGGCACAATTTGTTTGTAAAAATAATGGACCAAGACATTCAGGATTTATTTGAATCAGATGACGAAGAATTCTTTGATATGGTTTACCTACAGGAGGCCCAATATTGTTAGAGCCCGTGTTAATAATTATACAAAGTGGGGTGATGAAGAATTTGTCAGAAGATTTAGATTGATTAGATTGAGCAAGCCTATATGTATTATTAAGTTTTAGTAATTTCATAATATTAATATAATTAATAAAAGAAATTATTTAACCTTTTAGAAATGGTGTTATTACTCCAATCGAACAGTTACTAATAGCTTAACGATTTTTTTGCAACAGGATCGTTCTATATTGCAGTTGGATAGTGCACGGGGATACATAAGACAACCACTGTTTTTGTTTTCAAGAACACTTTTATATTCTAGAACTAAATATACTAGAATTCGATTCTCTTTTGATGTAAAATTTGCCGCACGTTTTTTCTTTGCCGATGGGATATTCATTTTTAATAATTTTTTTAAAAACTCATACAGAAGCAGAATGACAGAACTTGAAAAGGCGGCAAAGGCGCTACAACATTTGGTTGTTAAAGGTTATCGGCGATCTCTTTCTAACACGTCCACATTCATTTGGTATCCTTTTTCTTTGATGCCACCAACATTTGGAAACGCTGCTAGTAGTTAGTTAAGTAACTAGTAAGTAATTTTTAATTAAGACATTTTTAAGACATTTTTTTAAGGGGAATCTAAATATGCGATTGTTTTTTTCATATCGTTTAAAATAGCCAACAATCGACTGTCAACTTTTGTTTTTCTTATGGATAACTTGAAATTGTAGGTAAAAACACAAGCTAAAGTATTATGTGTCATACATAGTTGAAATCAGAAAAAAAGTTACATTCAAAAATGCAAAAATCCCATATGGCATCCATAAGAAAAACAAAAGTTGACAGTCGATTGTTGGCTATTTTAAACGATATGATTCCCTGTAAAAAAGTGTCTTAAAAATGTCGTAATGAAAAATTCGTAGTTTCACTTGTTTTCATTTTCTCAGCGAAAAACAAAAATCGGGAATTTTGATTTTGTATAGATATTTTCTAAACTAAACGTCTTAGGTCCAATTTCTTTTCAGATTATTGATCAGCGTTAAAATACGCAACTTTTCCTCCATTTAACCGACTTCGTATCTCGAAGGCTAACCGGGATGCCCATGCTTAGCTTCGAAAAACGGACACCCTGTATATTATAAATTATAAATACATCTTTTGAAAATTTTTCTGTTTTTAAAACTATCTGCTACAACCCTACCCATACCCTACTGTAAACGCGGCATGTGCTGCGGGTACCCAGCTAGTATTTTTAAATATTTCAGATTCTTTTGACGTTACCAAAATTGATAAATGCAATAAAGAATAATGAATTTACTGTATTGAATATAGATTTTGTCGTTATATTATTTTTTTTTTTTTTGTCAAACAACAATACCTAGTAGAAAGTTGTAATCCGTTATAATCCGTCTTTTGTGTATTGGCTCCATTGTGAGTTAATGGTCCTGTTAGTTGTGTTGCCTACATGCTAAATTGCAAAACGTGAATTATATTGATATTTCTAAAATTTTATTTCCATTATTTCCGAATTAATTTGCATTTTAGAAAAAAAAATTCTTGTGGCATTTGAAAGAGCGTGGTTATATCTATCTATTGATAGAGAGAATTTTTCGATATCCATATTTTTGTAAAGACTACTACTTGAAAATTTTAAAGTAAAATAGAGTTGTACATTTTTTAATGAATATCGTGACTTACCTTTGGGGGGTCATCATTTCTGTTCTTACTATAGTAGATAAACGATATTACAAATGCAGTACTAAAGTGCACCATAAATTTGTTTGCTGACGATAGCTTAATATTCACATCAGCAGAAATTAGTGTAAATCAGTGTGTCAATAACATTAATTATGACCTTGAAAATCTTTATGTTTGATTAAATAGTAATAACTAATAAGATAAAATTAAATATAAGTAAAAGTACGTATATGTGGATTAGTAATAGAAAGGATAACTTAGTTAAGTATAATTTTAAGGTAGAAATTGGAGGGCAAGTAATAGATGAAGTAAAATCAATAAAATATTTGGGTGTTATTGTGGACGATAAACTACGATTTAGTGAAAATATAAACTATACCTATAGTTAGAAAAAGTGAGCAAAAAGAGTTTGTTATACAGGATAAGTAAGAAACTGGATATTTGGAGTAGAATTTTAGTAGGTATATAAAACTATAATTGCACTACATTTTGATTACTGCACTTCTATTATGTTTTTAGCCAATAAAAATGAAATTGGGAGATTACAGAAATTACAAAACAAAGCTATGAGAACTATATTACAATGTAAAAAAATACACCTATTAAATTGATGTTGCTTGATTGATTGCTTGCAGTGGCAATCAGTAAACCAAAGAATTCTGTATAACACTTTAATTTCAATATTTAAAATAGTAAACCATATGTTACCAACTTATCTTACCAGAAATATTGTATTAAATCAAGATGTTCACGACCATAACACCCGAATTGGAAGTAATTTTAGGCTACCATTAAACACAAAAACGTGTACACCAAACTCATTGTACTATAAGGGCTTTAAGTTATTTAATGAACTGCCAACAGAAATTAGACATATGGACCGACTACAAATATTTAAGAAACATTTAAATATTTACATAAAGGAAAATTAAAAAATTTAAATTTAACTTGTAAATAGCAATTTTGCTAAATAAACATATTGCTATGTTATCTTTAAACCAAAATTTTTAATATTATTTACGATAGTAAAATTTTAATATAATGAACCATATAAAAACAAAATCAGGGCGATCGTGTACCAGGTGTATTCTACATGTTATAAAATAAACTTATCTCGACCCGTACTCAAATAACATTGCATTTTTCCCCCTTGAAACTTTTATTATAATTAAGTTTATCAAACTGAATTTGATAAAATTTCAACCATACATAAATCCTACCTATATAAAAACATAATAATAGTTGCCTTTCTAATCTTGTTTACTAAGCAATCTTTCTTCTAAACTCAAATTACTGTGACTTTATATCAAATAAAAATAAACTTGTTACTTAATCTTTCCCATTCATTCTCCTGCTCTGTCCATTTCTCTATTTACAAATACGCTTTCTTTCCTATTCTTTTTACTTAGTATTAATTATTATCAACATACGGATATAACATCTGAATGTTAAACTTTTTCCTTATTCTATCACTATCTATGAATTTTAGCTCATACACATTTCCCCATACTTTATTTACTACATAAGGTCCTACAAATGGCACCAATAATTTCTCTGTAATACCTTTACTTATATTGGATACTCTTAATGCCCTTAAAATCACTTTGTCGCCAATCTCAAATTTTACCTTCTTTTTAATTTTTCTATTTTCCCTATCAACATATTTCTTACTTTTATTTTCTAATCTAACTCTTATTTTTCTTAGTAATCTTCTATATTCCCCATATTCTATGTCATTTTCCAACCAAGGCCTTTCTGGATTATAACCAGTCATTAACAATATCGGGCTAATTTCAGTTACCGTAGAGGGAGTTTCATTTATAACCCTTTCTATTGTATCTATAAATTTATTCCAATCCCTATGCTCTCTGCTTATTAACATGATCCTCAAATACTTTATGACTTCTTGCACGTATCTTTCTGAAGGATTTCCTTGAGGATGCCGTATGCTACAAAAAACTAACTTGCTACCCCGCTGAGTAGGAGCCTAGCATGCTAGCCGCTACACTACCGGGGCTATTAAACGTTAAATGTTCTTTCACTTTCTTTACTTTCTCATCATTCTTATCACTTTCCTTTACAATAAATTTTTCTATGTCAAAAAATTGTGCCTTCACCTTTTCCATTTTCTCTTTTTGTATCCCTTTTATTTCCTCTACTTCTGTTCTTACGTCAATCATTCTACTTACTACCCCATTCACACTACTAATCATTTTTTCTTGACACTGATTCATAGCTTCTTTTATATCATCACATTCTCTAGTTGTAAATCTAAGACATTCTTTCTTTTCTTTTTCTATCTCTTTCCTGATTACTAAAAATTCTTTTTCCCTCTCTTTCTTTTCTTCTACCAACCTAGCCTTCATATCGATTACCAGACTTTTAACTAATTCCTTATTCTCTTCTTTATTTTTCTTTACTTTATCGGGGCTTCAGTATGATGCCAGGGTAATATTTATATCAAGATACCTTGGAAATCAAACTGCTTACCTGCATAGAAACGTAGTGTTTGTATTGCAATGCATGTGTCACTATGAAGTGCAGTCGAGCTCAGTCGTTGTATAAATTGACTCCTCCCACACAGATTTTCAGCAATGTGATTGGTGAAAATCAATTTGGACCAACCAATGAAAGAATTTTGGTTGTCTGGGTTTTGTATAAAAAGCGGAGCAAATTGAAAAAAACATTTTCCGACGACCACTATGAAATGTGAACAAACTCGCACCGTTTACTGTTACTGAAAATTGTATATTTCGCATGGCAACGAAACCGTGCGAAATGAGCGTGTGCAATATATTTCACACGCTAGACGATAAAAAATAGTTGGCCACTTTGAAAATCGTCATTCGTTTTATTAAAAATTAAATATTGTAACGTCAAATTGTTTCAAATGCAACGAAGTGCAGTACCTACTAGCGCGATACTAGCCGAATTTTTGTTAAGAAAATTGGTAAATTGTAATAAATAAAAGGGGTAAATACATTTAATTCACATAATTTTATATTTAATTTAGTTTTGCTGTTGATATGGACGATATGGATGATAAAATGTTATAATTAATTAATTTTTTTATTTTGCTATTTTTAAAACAGAATTAAGTGGTGGTCGGAAAAGTTGTGGTCGTCGGAAAAGTACAGTGTACAACTCGTGCTGAATGAAACTCGTATGCTTAAGCCACTCGCCAAGGCTCGTGCCTCAAACTTTCATACTCGTTTGAAATATCCAATTTTCAGCACTAGTTATACAATATACTATTAAGAGTTTAGTTGGAGTCTTATATTAAATATATAAGCTGACAGTCAGGTGTTTTGTGGTTGGAGTGAACTCACCTAACTACTCTCAACATAACCTAGAGGTTTCCTCAGGTCTTCCCATAATAATACATTTATTTAAGCCTTCTGGATTGTTATGAAGAAATGAACTGCAACAAGCAAATCTAGTAGACAGCGTAGCACGTTACGAGCAATTCTACATCATACTAGAATTCCAACATCAGTTTCACCACTTCATCCATCACCAGTCAAGCAGACTTCTTCAACTTTACCTTCGGTTCTCAACAATCAAGAATCAGTTATTTTGTCCAAGGAAGATCCTTTAGAAATTCCCTCTTCTGTTGGTTACCATCTTGAACCTCTCAAGATATCTTCAACCAGCACCATTAGAATTTCTCCATTCTTCTTATCCAACTTGGACCCTCGAAGATTCACTGTTAGATTCAATTACCGAAGATCTCAAGAAATTGAAGTACCTGAAGACCTATCACAATTTCATCATTGTTGGGATCATTTCCCTCACATGTATTAAAGTTTTCTTTAACAATATTAATAAAGGGTATCTTTACCCACTTTACAAGAATTTATTTAACTGTTGTATATAAGTTGTTCTGATATAATAAACATATTTAATAATCAATTGGAGTCAGATTAATTCAATACACACCAATAAGAGTACGCAAACCGCTACAACTTCTTTATTTAAGCTCTCAATATTATAACTTATCCCTTCAAATTTTTTATCCATCCCTTCAAATTTATTATTCATCCCTGCTTCTAATTCTTTATTACTGTTTCTAATGAACTCCATCAACATTTTCAAATCTATTCCTGTACCACCACCTTCTGCCTTCTCTTTCTTTTCTATTATAGTTTCATCTAACCTATCCCCTTCATGTTCGGAATCACTACCAAATAATTTAATTTCCCTGTATCGGGTAAATTCATCCTCTTCACCTATCTCTTGTTCCCTTCTACTCTCTTCCATAGTCAAATTACTTATGCCCTCAACAACTTCCTCTTCCTTTACTAATTTCTTTTTTTCTCCCTCCATCTTACTATTGTTATTAAACAACACCTTATTAATTATATCCCCCCTTTAATAACCCAACTACTGAACTAAATCTAGCAAGAGCCCCACGTTTGTTGCGTAAAAATAATTGCTATGTTATCTTTAAACCAAAATTTTTAATATTATTATAACGGATTACAACCTTCTACTACCTAGGTATTGTTGTTTGACAAAAAAATTAAAATAATATAACGACAAAATCTATATTCAATACAGTAAATTCATTATTCTTTATTGCATTTATCAATTTTGGTAACCTCAGAAGAATCTGAAATATTTAAAAATATGAAACATAATTCCAAGGCAAGCATTATTCTTGTTATTGCAGGTATGCAACTTTCCATACATCAAATTGAATTTTGGCTGGAGTTTACACCTTGAAATATACCCCATTTTATGCACATTTTGTTCCAATTTTTCAGAGCCAATTGTAAAGTAGGAAGGGCGGGCGAAATTTTTTTATTATTATTGGTGTTTTATCTGTCTACCCATAGAACGTTTTTTTTTAATTTCTAAAAAGTAACTTTTCAGCATTAAAAAATGTACAACTCTATTTTACTTTAAAATTTTCAAGTAGTATTTACAAAAATATGGATATCGAAAAATTCTCTCTATGAATAGATAGATATAACCACGCTCTTTTAAATGCCACAAGAATTTTTTTTCTAAAATGCAAATTAATTCGGAAAAAAATGGAAATCAAATTTTAGAAATATCAATATACAGGGTGAGTCTGCTAAGAAGAATCAGCTGGATATCTCCGTTATCTGAAGCATTAAAATAATTCTGCTTGGGTGAACTGTAATAGACAACTCCCTCTATGTATAGGCACAGTCAAATTTTTTTTAGGCTTTTCCGACGAGATGTAATGAATTTTTTAGTTACCTCGAAAAAATTATTTTTTTTTAAATTAATACTTTTATGGCTGAATATTGTTTGCTATACTATTCTCTTTAATACTGTATTTTTAAAAAAGTGATTACTGAAACCGTTACTTAAAAAAATTCATAAAATAATTATGTTATTAGTACCCTAGTTCACATAATTGCGATAATGACGTACAAATTTAAATGAAACAAAAACAAAAAATGCAATTTATTTAAATAATTTTAAAATCAAAGACGTATGGTTGCAGTGCATAATCGTTCTGTCATCTTGACAGTTGATCATAGTATCTGTAAAACTCGTGTTATACTTGTTCGTAGCTTATACAATCTTTGTTATTATTCTTGTTCCTAGTGATTTCCGAAGTTGTTTGTTGGTTTTGTTCATCCCAAAATGCTTAGTGTTCAAGATAAGATCGAACTGATCATAACCTTTGGTGAAAGTAATAGAAATATCAGGGAAACTTCAAGATTATTAATGCAGCGATTTCCTGGAAGAGGACAGGATTTCAGTTTCACAAAAATGTACGAAGAATTGTTACAACATTTCTTGATACAGGTAGTATCAGAACACTCCCTCGTGTAAGACATGCTGTATTTAGAGATCCGGAAGTTTTGGAGGCAACAATAGCTCAAGTTGATCAAAATCCACATACAAGTACCCGAGCTATTGCTTCTGTGCTAAATGTAAGCCAAAGTACAGTCGTTAGAACATTGAAACACGTAAAGTTTCACCCATTTAAATTAGTTCTTCATCAACAACTTGCAGGAAATGATTTTAATCGACGTACAGCATTTTGTCAGTTTATGATTGAAAACAGAAGACAATTTAATTGCAACAAAATTTTATTTACTGATGAAGCGTCATTTAAAAATAATGGGTATGTTAATCGTCATAATATGCACTATTGGAGCCCAGTAAATCCACATTGGGTTCGCCATGTCGAAAATCAGCGACAATGGTCAATTAATGTGTGGGGAGGGATAGTCTGAAATCACGTAATAGGACCTTACTTCCTCGAAGGTACCCTTACAGGTGCAAGATACCTTGAATTTCTTAGAACACAGTTGGATGATCTATTGGAAAATGTGCCTCTGAATGTAGTAGCTCAAATTGTATATCAGCACGATGGATTGGTCGTGGAGAAGGTGCTGTGATAAATTGGCCGCCCCGTTCACCCGATATTACGCCCATAGACTACTTTCTATGGGGCTATGTCAAGGATTGTGTATACCAGGAGGCACCAACAACGCCCGAAAACATGCGCCAGAGAATTCGTGACGCCTTTGCTTCGATTACCCTGGATCAATTAAGAAATGTTAGAAGAAGTTTTAACCGCAGAATAAATCTTTGTTTAGAAGAGGAAGGGCATACATTTGAACATTTACTAAATTAAATACCTAAGTAGTTTTTGAAGTTTTCTGTAACATTTTTAATGAAAAACTAATTAATAAATAGTTATTTGTTTTTTGGAGATACATATTAGTACCTACTTATTTTATGGGTATGTCAGAAACTATCAAGGAATAAAATTTATTGCTTGCGAGTAAACTTTAACGCACATTACCGTTTTACTTCGTTAAATCGCTATAAAAATTTAAAAAAATTGAATACAATCCTCCTGACGTTTCCAAATTGTTGAAAAATTACAGGTTTCTTTGTTACCATATTTTTGTTTAATTTAACGTTGTACGTCATTATCGCAATTATGTGAACTAGGGTACTAATAACATAATTATTTTATGAATTTTTTTAAGTAACGGTTTCAGTAATCACTTTTTTAAAAATACAGTATTAAAGAGAATAGTATAGCAAACAATATTCAGCCATAAAAGTATTAATTTAAAAACAAATAATTTTTTCGAGGTAACTAAAAAATTCATTACATATCGTCGGAAAAGCCTAAAAAAAATTTGACTGTGCCTATACATAGAGGAAGTTGTCTATTACAGTTTACCCAAGCAGAATTATTTTAATGCTTCAGATAACGGAGATATCCAGCTGATTCTTCTTAACAGACTCACCCTGTAATTCACATTTTGCAATTTAGCATGTAGGCAACACAACTAACGGACCATTATCTACATCGCGTGCACGTGACGTCACACCGGCGCGGCGTAGGAATACATTCTCAGAGTGCTTGTAGGTAAAGCTGGCGGACTTACTATAGGCTTGTTCGTTTGTCTGCACTAAACTGCATGGAACAGGAAACGAACAACATGCTATCTCTTTTTAATGCACCAACGCCGTATGTAGCCATCTTTTTCTGTTTCCTGTTCGGAGCAGTTTAGTGCAGACAAACGAACAAACCTAATGGTTGTTTAGTGCATTACCTACTTGAATGTTTTTTTTTTGTATTTGCGTTAATTTAAAAAGTTCCATTAGTTTTGTGAGAAACATGAGTGCCAATAAAAGTGATTACTTTAAATCTTTAGTTCCAAATGTATAGACTCGCTATTTAGAAAAATTACAGTTAATTAATAACGTTGATCCATACTTGGTAGACATGTCCACCTGTTCCAAAGATTTATGCGATTTCCCAAAAATATCATACTTTGACATTGTAAATTATTGTGTTCAAAAAAAGTACAGACACACAGGAAGAATTCAAGTCTTACAAGAGCTTGAAAGCATATAATTTATTTATATGTAATTGGGTACAAAATAGTTATATGTCATGCAAACATTCAAAATACAGATATACAGAGTGATGATAAAGTATCGCACAAAAATCATATTCTGGTTATTTAATGTTTTTGCGGAAAATCCTGAGACCCGTCGATTTTTGTTTTTAAATCTCCATTTAGACATATAATTTTCAACCCCCCACCCCTCAACCCCTAAGTGCTAGCAACCCCAAATTTAAAATTTTAAATAGAAAGATACCCTTTGTGATACCTCTTTTGATAGGTCTTTTTATTCTTAATATAAGCAAAAAAAGTTTTTCAAAATCGGTTGATAAATAACGGAGATATTTAACAAAATGTAATCAAATGAAAATATCAATATTCGACAAGAAACGGCTCAAACACGCCGTAAATGGTAACATTAAAATGGGCACTTCCTGACCTAAAAGTGTGGTTTTGATCGCCCATTATTTCTACGCTGTGACGTCATATTTTTTTTTAAATGTCAACCCCATTATTTACATTGATTACATTTTGTTAAATATCTCTGTTATTTTTCAACCGATTTTGAAAAACTTTTTTTTGTTATATTAAGAATAAAAAGACCTATCAAAAGAGGTATCAGAAAGGGTATCTTTCCATTAAAATTTTTAAAGTTGGGGTTGCTATCACTTAGGGGCTGAGGGGTGGGGGGATTAAAATTACCTGCCTAAATGCCAATTTAGAAACAAAAATTGACGGGTCTCAGGATTTGTGCCATTATTTCTACGCTGTGACGTCATAATTTTTTGTTGAATGTCAACCCCATTTTTTACATTGATTACATTTTGTTAAATATCTCCGTTATTTATCAATCGATTTTGAAACACTTTTTTTAGTTATATTAAGAATAAAAAGACCTATAAAAAGAGGTATCACAAAGGGTATCTTTCTATTTAAATTTTTAAAGTTGGGGTTGCTAGCACTTAGGGGTTGAGGGGTGGGGGGTTGAAAATTATATGTCTGAATGGAAATTTAAAAACAAAAATCGACGGGTCTCAGGATTTTTCCGTAAAACCATTAAATAACCAGAATATGATTTTTGTGCGATACTTTATCATCACTCTGTATTTACATTTTAACTAGCACAACTTGAAACTTTGAAGACCCTGTATCTTGAAATAAAATAAAAATCGGATAACAACTGTTGGGTTTTTTGTCTTATATTTACGTGTAGCACACACACGACGTTTATCAGTTTCCTCCCGACTCACCCTGTATGTCTTACTATCTCTGCTTTTCTACGTTTTTTACTAGCGTATCGTTCTAAACTGCCTACTGGTCTTTTTTTAACTTTTATATTTACACTTCTTTCATATTTTGACTAATAAAAGCGCTATAGGAGCATCAATTTTCGATTTTCAAAACCTCGTAGAGGGCGCCACAGTGAAATTCTGGCGTCATCAAAAAACAAAAATGTAGCTAATACCAAGCTGCATAATTAGTATAGAAAATTTAAACAAAATCCTTAGACCAGGTTCTTTGTAATAATTTTTCAAAAATTTCAAAAATTTTGGAAGAGCGCCGTAGCGACCGTTTTTGGATTTAGTGAATACTTTTTTTTCTTTGTGTACAGCCAAAGGGTTTTCAAACACGTTGTTGCGGAATCTGATCCGATAACTGGTTTTTTAGTTATGGGGCGTTAAAGTCGAAATTTTGAAAAATTCATAGCGACCCCCATTTTGAAGTTAGAGAGTCCGGTAAAAAACTGTTTCCCTTGAATTATGCCCTTCTTTCATATCCCCTACTCATATTTTCAAAATTCCGCTTCTGAAAAAAATGCTACCAAAAAAACATGTCTAACTTTTGCTTCCGGTTTCGGATTTTTTTGAAAAGCTTATTTTGTCGATGAATTTTCGATATACCCCTTCATTTAAAATTTCATCAAATTCGGTTCACTAGTTTTTGCGTTAGAGGCGTCACATACACTCACACTCACAGACAGACATACATATTTTGTTTCATTGTTGTTTGACAAAAAAAAAAATTAAAATAATATAACGACAATTATAGTTATTTATGTTATTAGGAGTATAAGCAAAGCTTTATGTGCTGAGGCTGGTTGACTGCCGATCGTAGTGAGGCAGCCAAATAAGCCGAAGCACATAAAGCGCTTATACTCCGAATAATATATGTTATTTTTTCTCCAAACGTGTAAAATTATAATACAAAAATAAGGATCTAATTAACAAGGTTATTTCGGGAAACATTACACTTATACGAAAATCGCATTGCCTGATGGACACTTTCTAGATATTACCGGAGCAACCCACCATAAAAGTTAAATGCTTAGGCATATAAAGTCCGTTTTTTTTTAAAGATCCACCACCTGTTGCTTTCAGTTGGTATAAAAATAAAATTGAAATTTTTAGTAATTTAGTCAATATATGGTAACATTGATTCAAAGATCAATCAAAATGTTCTGTCAATTTATGCGTGCACATCACTACATTTCAAATTTAAATTATTTAAAATGTTAATTAAAACATAAAGAAGACTAGGTACTCTAATATAAGATTTATTTTTATTGATGAAACCCCGATTTACAAAAACGATTCTGCTATTAAATCTTGGACTATTGACAAACTTCCCAAGAAAGATTAGAAATTAAGGAAAGCATGTTTACAGTGCTCCATCCTGGGTGTGTTGAGGTTTCTTAGATGGATGTAGTTTGCTTTTAAGACCCAGAAACAATGATCGGGATTAACACAAAACGATAAATAGTCAGCTATTTAAAGAGTGGATTAATCAATTAATTCCAGCTCTACCATCTGATGGTTTTAAAACTGTTATTATTTTTGACAATGCCCCATTTCATTCTGTCCGTTTGGAGAAACCTCCAACATATTATTCCAACAAAACTGCAATGGGAAATTATTTAATAAGTGTACTAACGTCCCATTTTAACTTACATGTAGAAAAGTTCAATTATGGCAGCTGATATATAATTTAGTACAAATGGACAACTTTATGTTCAAAATATACCGCCAATTGTAATATATCAAGGTGAAGATTCGGATACAGATTCAATTTTGAACCATATCTCTCATATGATGATTCAGAGTTTGAACGTTGAACCGCCCTAATCTGATTCTGAAAATAATCCCAATTATTCTAATTTGCCTGAATACATTTTTTCTATTCTTACCTCGAATTATATTTATATATTAATTATCATAAAACTATAATACTTCTTATTAAATCGAGCAAATTTACATAAACTCAGCATATATCCACATAAATCAACAATATTTAACAAAATATATGAAAATACTTCTTGTGAAGCACTTGTCAAAATTAACCATTAAATTTATTAGTCCTAACCCTACTTTAAAAATTACTAAAAAAATTCACCAGCAGCGTTGCCAAACATACTTTCGAGAGAAATTGCAAGGTTGGTGGATCTTTAAAAAAAATAGACTTTAAGTACTTTATACTCTGTTTTTTCTCTTTATCATTCAAGAGTGCCGTGATTTTTATATAGTTTTATAGTGTAAGTATAGACTGTGGTATAGACAAAAGACAAAAAATTACTAGTGTCAAAATTGAAATTGTCATTCTCGTAAGACCGTGATTCTTGCGGTTTTATTTTGAAAAATGCCAAAGCAAAAGGTTTATTCCTTTAGAAAGAAAACGTGTTTTAGTGTGTCAAAAATATGACAATTGATTACAAGTGACGTTTCCACCCATGACTTTAGTAACTTTTCTACACTGTTATAAAAATATCTAAAGTTGACTTCGCCTACTCTAAATGATAAAGAGAAAAAACAGAGTATATCTGCCTAAGCATATAAGTGAAACTTCTACTAGCAACATTCTATCATTTAAATGACACTTATATGACGTTTGGAGAAAAAATCTATATTCAATAAATCAATACAGTAAATTCATTATTCTTGATTGCATTTATCAACAATGGAACAAAATTGTATTTGTAATTTTAAATGAATGGAGCATTAAAACTTAAATATAAAATAGGACGAACTATTATGACGAGGGGTTCGTTATATACGTACATTATAATTACATATAATTTGTAACACAGACGGGGGAGGGGAGCAGGTGGTCGAAAAAAAATATATTTTATTTGCATATTGATGATGAAAGTCGACCGTTTTTTAACGAGAAATCGTAATGAAAGTACCACTTTTTTAAACTAAGTAGGTATTTTATTGAACATTTTTTTACACCTTTACAATTATTATTATTATTATTATTATTATTATTATTATTATTATTATTATTATTATTATTATTATTATTATTATTATTATTATACACTTGTTGCATAATAGTTACTTATTGTATAAGTGTCTTAGGAAGTATTTTATCCACGCAAGAATGTTTAAACGCGAGAACGAAGTTCGAGCATTTAATTTTCTTAAGTGGATGAAAATACAACTAAGACACGTATGCAATACAACCTTTTATCCACAAACAGGCCAGAAAGTGGCGTTTTTAAATTAATATTTTGGAAATTTTTTATTTTGACATTTTGAACTGACTTTTGTCATACGTGTTGCTATAGAGTTACCATTGTTTTAATTATAAGACCCTTGTGATTTATTAATACCATAAGACGTCTCGTAGCAGTAGAATTATGACCTTATAATATACTGGTTGTGGATAAATAATTATTTAGAGCAATTCAAAATGCAAAAATTAATTATTTTTTATAGTACGTTAATACAAATCATAAAGCACTTTTAAAATATAAGTAGGTATAGGTAATTTAGAATCTTATGAACCCTGAAGCCGGTTTCACGTGGCAAGCGTTTTCGCGCACCAGCGCGCTTGCGTTCGAATTTCAACCAATAAACACACAGTTAACTGACCTTGAAACGCAGGTGTTTCAATTACTGTTCGCTTATTGGTTGAAATTCGAACGCAAGTACGCTGGTGCGCGAAAACGCTTGCCACGTGAAACCGGATTCAGGGTTCATAAAATTCTAAATTACCTATAGTAAGAATATGACACAAAAATAGGTACAGATAAAATATAAACCATACAAAACTGAAACTAACGCAGATATCTTTGTAATATCGGCAAACATTTAAATTTTCAAATATATATCTTACGCAATTCCTGACCTCTAACTTTACGGGGATCGATTAAATCAGGCAAAAGTGCATTTTTATAAAAGGTGATGAGTTTGGGAACTTGGCTCTCCCAGAAAGCTTCATCCTTATGTATAATTTGGTAAAACAAGTCGTTTGGCGTCCATACAACAAAGTAACATTTATTTTTATTGGTTATGTTTAATTGACCCTGTACTTGATGCATGTAATTCTCATTAATTTTTAATCGAAGATCACCACTGCCATCAATTGTCAAAAATTTTATAACACCATTTTCAGTTGCTTCTTTCGGTGTTGACATTCTTGAATTGTAAGGGCATTTCACTTCAATAATGGCGTCATCACCTACTAATTCATCAGGGGATGCAGCTAAAAATGGATATATCGAGTCTACAAAAAGGCCACAACTTGTTATTTGTAATCCAGAAATTTCCTGAAATTGAGCAATTGCCCTACATTCGTTTTGGATACCGTATTGAATTGCCAAAGATCCAAAAAATTCTTGATAAAGAAGAGCCTTTACTGTATTCGCTGTAGAAGTGGTTTTCTTTAGTTTTGCTACTTTACCAAAATTTGATGCCGTTAATCGTTTGACCCTCATCGTCTTCCATAAAGAGTTGTTTCTTTGGCCTACAGTTAATTTTTGAATTTCTGTTGGATCTTCATTTTTCAATTGTTCAAGGAATTTTGCTTCTTTTTCTAAATATGTCCCAGTCTCCAAATCTTCAACATTGGCATTTTCTCCGTAATCACCATCATCATCTACACTTCTACAGCATGGAATAACTTTTTTGGTCTCGGTCCTTGGGTTTTCGCACGTCGTTTGTAGTTCAAGTTTCGAATTCTTTTTTCGCAATAGGATTTTACATACTTTCCTGGACTACATGCACTCAATAATTTCTGGACTTTATAATTCAATTTCCCGCCATTGTTAAAAGATGTAGTCGCAGCTCCACATCGTGCTGTATAAGACCCTCGTTGCGAATAATTAATTCTCTTTCCAGCTACATATTTTGCAACAACGGAGTTAAACGTTTCCACAATATTGGTGTCGACATCTTCTATCAAGCTGTTCGCATGCATGGCTACCCTATTAACCGCATTGACAATGTCTGCATGAATTGGACTTGACATAAATTGTGGAAATATGTTTTCTTCACCTTCTTTTGAACCGTTGCAGAAATAGTCAGCACAATCAGAGTGTTCACCAAAAATGTGTTTATACCCGTTTAAGATGTCGGATTTAAGCAGGGCGATTTTTTCTTTTGTATGAATCGGTTGATTTTTTCTGTACTCGACTGCTTTAGTCACGCCGGCGCCGTAACGAAAACGTAACTGACTTTTTAATAAATGTGATTTGACCAATGGAGCCACTTTTGGTTTTTTAGCCGCCTCTTTAATTTTGTTGCCTAAATTTCTGAAGATGTGGTTTTTGCATTCTATCTTCTGAATTAGAAATTGTGGTCCATAAGGAGCCGCATCCTTAATTTTTCGCAAAACGCTGCTATCACCGTCTCCTATTAGCTTCCCGTAAATTAATCCGTGTATCTCAATAGACTTTTTGAACCCATCTACGATTATCCCAGCTTCCATAGCAGTTGTAGAAGCATTCCAATTTTTGAAGCAGTTGTGCTCAATCGTTGTTTGTAATTTTTCTATTGCTGGCATATTCGGTAATATTTATTTTTTATACCAACATATAAATTTTTTTTAGTTCGCCAACCAATAATAGCGCCTACACCCGACAAGGCGTTATAATTCGATTTGTAAGATCGTTTTGACCATGCGCCATCAGCAGCAACAGTAATTATTGGTATCCCATTGTCGTCGAGTTCACCAGCCTCTATCGCCAGCTTCTTTTCTTCTTTTCCTGCTTCTATCATTTCATCCCATGCTAAGGCCGTTATGCCAGTATGTACTGTTTCTTGGTGTTTGAAGAATGTCGGACTGGATATTGATGGTATATTTAATGCCGAAGTGATTTCTTCCAAACAGGCGTAACTCCCACCAGTGCATATAATTCCTACAAGATAAAACAAAAATATAATTAAGGAATAACAAGAAGAAATAAAAATATCAAGATTGCAAAACCATAACTTTCATATAATTGTCTCTTTCTTACTTTAGGATTTCTATTTCTTATTCATTAATAATTATTAATTATGTATACTAAATTTAACTATAAGATATTAATTACCTGAAACTGCAGCTGTTGGAACATCAAGTTGATCTTTAGCTGGATCTTCCGTGGATACAGTATCTAATTTGTTACACATTTTGCACTTAGTTGTGAAAATGCTGCGGAAACCAAGTCTCTTTTCGCTAATAATTTCCACGTCACAAAATGTAGAATTAAAACCATCGTGTTTAAAAGATTGGAGAGATTTTAGTAGGTACTGGATATCTACGATTCTTCGTCCAGTAAAATCGAACGATTCTTGAGGTTCTTCTACTTCTATGACCAACTCCGGAAATTCTTCATCAGATAACTGTTGGGATGTTCCAGGAATCGCTGATGACTTCTCATTTTCAATAGAAGTAGTATCCACAATAATTTCGCTATTATCATCGCTAACAGAACAATCACTAGCAGCATCACTTGAATCGTTTGAATCACTAAAGTTATCAACTCGTTTTTTACGCTTTGCCAAACGCGCCCTTTTTAAATGTTTCTTTTGACCTTTTGGTTTGGACAAATACGCACCACGTTTGCTTCCCATTTTTTTAAATAGGGCTGTTCTATTTAAGTTGGAAAGTGATGGAATGCTCTACCCTACTGTTGTCTCTCTCTATCAATAATGCCAATCTGACTGAAGAAATATCACTAAATTATTAGTTACTATTTGCTTTAAGTTGCTATACAATAACAAATAACAGGAAACAATAACTAAAAACAACGGAAACACGCACGGTTGCTTTTTGCACTAGTAATTATTTTTGTGCCAAATGCATAAATGACAGTTCTGCGTCAGGGGGTTACCAGAAACAAGGGAAAAATTGAGGTTCTGTTGGACACTAATTATGTACAGCATACCAACCTACATCTAGTTACGTTAAATAGTAGCTAGTAATGTAGTGCTGTTCTTGCCGTCATATTGGTGCCCCGATAGAAAAAAAAGCACTAGGGTAGAACTTTCCTCTCACTCGTTCCAAGGTCGTATTTGCGTAGAATAGCCCTATTTAAATGTAACAACACAAATTACGAACAATCAGGACTGAACGAAAATTGCTAATGAAATTAGACGTCTCTAACGTCAAGTCTCGGAAATCAAGAAGGTCGTGGATTTTATACTTCAGGTACCCCCCTGCTAGTTGACAATTTGAGAATTTCCCCGAATTCTAGAAGATACCTGATTGAGAGTTATGTGAAAATTCCCAAATTGCTAAGATTTCTACAAAATAAAGATACAAACAATCATCAATGCGGTCAATTAGGGTGGTTTATCTCCATCATTTTATTAACCATAAGTACCTACTATTAATAAAGTATTATTAGGTACGTAAATAGCAATTAGCGTAGCTATATTATTCGTCACCCTAGTATTATAGTGTTCTATATCCATTTTTGGCGGTTTTGACATTTTTACATATTTGAAAACTTTAGAATCAGCTTGTTCTATATCCCGAAGCTTATGAAGCTCTTTCGAACCGTAAGGAAGTTTTCAGTAATAAATTGTTCTACATCCCACCAATTTAACACTACCAGCAAGAATTATTTTGTTCTATACGGCGTTTTGTAATTATTTTGTTCTATAGACCATTACAGCAGCGTTTTGGTCTATATCCACTGTAACTGTCCAGACTTCTTATAGTGTAACCCGTGCAGTGCTTGTGTTTTGTTTATGAAATTACACTCATATGAAATAAAGAGAATTTGTTTAGTACAATATAGTATATAATGCAAACTTATAGAGCAAAAGTTTGGCGAACCGGGGCATGGAAATGTCCAAGAAATTGATGCAGCTCATAGCTGCATTGAAAAGCATATCCGACACTTGGATATTGCAAGTCCTTTATCTTTGATACGAGTATTTCTGGCTCTACCAAAAACGTGGAAATTAACTTTTAAGGTAATTCAAATGAAGCCAAGAGAGTATCTGAACTATCAGTTGCTATCTTCAACGATGACGTACTCCACAATTCCATACACAAAAACATTTGACAGAAATGATGGCGTCAATGGAAGACGACGACAAAACCTTTTATCGGCATTTACTTCATTTAGAGAACAATGACGATAGTAAACATATAAGCAGAAAAAACAGCAAAGATATATGAAGCGCCGTTTGGGCCAATTTGATGGTGTAAAAATTATTTTTATTATCGTCAAAATAAATTTCTATTTAAGTAAAAAAAAAGTTTTTGCAGTAATGTAACAAAGAAAAAAATATTTTTTTAAATAAAATGTTTTCTAAACATTAAAGTTTTTTGTTAACAATGGAAATAATTTTTTTTTCATAATGAAAATTTGGAAATAAAATGTTTTCAAAATATTTAAAATAGTTATTTATGTTACAAGGCCGTGAAGTAGCACTTTTTTTTATTAGAATGAATATTATTTGGCGAGGCGAAGGCCGAGCCAAATAATCATTCGAATAAAAAAAAGATAGTTCACGGCCATGTGGCATACAAAATTTTGTGTGCAACTGTGAAAAATTACCAAAATTAAAGTTTCGATCGAATCTTTACATAAAATTAAAAGCTAATTTCATTCAAGATCATGACCCGTAAAAAAAAGTCTTTGTCGGCCGGTAAAAAAAAGTCTTTTTTTTACGTTGTCAGGGCTTTTTTTACGTTGTCAAGGTTTTATTTTACTATAAACAAATGTGCTACTTCACGACTCAAAATCAAACAAAAAAAGTGACCTTTTTTTGACAGTTGCACACAATAGTTATTTATGTTACAAGGCCGTGAAGTAGCACTTTTTTTTATTAGAATGAATATTATTTGGCGAGGCGAAGGCCGAGCCAAATAATCATTCGAATAAAAAAAAGATAGTTCACGGCCATGTGGCATACAAAATTTTGTGTGCAACTGTGAAAAATTACCAAAATTAAAGTTTCGATCGAATCTTTACATAAAATTAAAAGCTAATTTCATTCAAGATCATGACCCGTAAAAAAAAGTCTTTGTCGGCCGGTAAAAAAAAGTCTTTTTTTTACGTTGTCAGGGCTTTTTTTACGTTGTCAAGGTTTTATTTTACTATAAACAAATGTGCTACTTCACGACTCAAAATCAAACAAAAAAAGTGACCTTTTTTTGACAGTTGCACACAAAATATTTTTATGAAAATATTTTTTTTTATTTCTACCAACAAAAAACTTTTTTATTAATTGTAATATTTTTTGTCGTAACGAAAAAGAATAATTTTTAATTTATTTAAAAAATATTTTTTTGCATCTTAAATAATAGTTATTTATGTTACAAGGCCGTGAAGTAGCACTTTTTTTTATTAGAATGAATATTATTTGGCGAGGCGAAGGCCGAGCCAAATAATCATTCGAATAAAAAAAAGATAGTTCACGGCCATGTGGCATACAAAATTTTGTGTGCAACTGTGAAAAATTACCAAAATTAAAGTTTCGATCGAATCTTTACATAAAATTAAAAGCTAATTTCATTCAAGATCATGACCCGTAAAAAAAAGTCTTTGTCGGCCGGTAAAAAAAAGTCTTTTTTTTACGTTGTCAGGGCTTTTTTTACGTTGTCAAGGTTTTATTTTACTATAAACAAATGTGCTACTTCACGACTCAAAATCAAACAAAAAAAGTGACCTTTTTTTGACAGTTGCACACAAATTTATTTTGTGTGCAACTGTCAAAAAAAGGTCACTTTTTTTGTTTGATTTTGAGTCGTGAAGTAGCACATTTGTTTATAGTAAAATAAAACCTTGACAACGTAAAAAAAGCCCTGACAACGTAAAAAAAAGACTTTTTTTTACCGGCCGACAAAGACTTTTTTTTACGGGTCATGATCTTGAATGAAATTAGCTTTTAATTTTATGTAAAGATTCGATCGAAACTTTAATTTTGGTAATTTTTCACAGTTGCACACAAAATTTTGTATGCCACATGGCCGTGAACTATCTTTTTTTTATTCGAATGATTATTTGGCTCGGCCTTCGCCTCGCCAAATAATATTCATTCTAATAAAAAAAAGTGCTACTTCACGGCCTTGTAACATAAATAACTATTGTGAACGCAAAAATATGAATTTTGGTAACGTCAGAATACTCTGAAATATTCAACAATATGAAACAAAATTCCAAGGCAACCCCGTTAGGAAGGTATTTGTAGTAATCATATAGCAGCATTATTTTTGTTATTGTAGGTATGCAACTTTCCATACATCAAATTGGATTTTGCTTTAAGTAAATGCCAGCCTTAAGTAAATGCCAGCCTTAAAATCAAAGATCAACGAAAATATTTGAGAATGATAACTACACTTAATGTTATTATAATGATCACAAGTTGTTTTTTGTAGCTCTTCAAGTAAAAATGCTATTTCAACTAAAAGTGCAGTACTAATTTTGATATAAAACTAATTATTATTATTCTAACTAAAGTTGACTTTGACTTTGACATTTATCAAAAATGTAAATAAAAGTATATCGTTTGGCTTAAGTAAAGACACACTAATTATATCCCATGGCCAAGCCTGATCGAAAATCTTGATGATTCTATATAACTCTGTACATGCATACCGCTTATCTAAAAGGAGCCAAGCGACTTAGTGGAGTTTTGCGGAAAATCGATTTTAAGTTTTGATGTTTACGGCAAATCGACACACATTTTTTTAAATCAATTATACCAAAGAAATTACTTACAAATAACACAACAATCTACTGTTTACACATGAACAAAAATAATTTTAGTGTAAGGGTTAAAAACACCCCTTTTGGCACTTGGTTCCTTTTTGAAAAAACTGCAAAATAAAAAGTCTTCCATTGTGTAAACTCGCAACTGGTACTTTAGACCCCTTTCAATTTCGCCAAAGTCAGTATCACTGGGGAAAAAGCTATGGCCGAGAATGAGATATTTGAAAAAGATTGGCAATACAATTTTTATGTTGCGATTTATGTGGATCCAAACGCCAAGTTTGATTATTTCATTTTAGCGAAAAAGAACCAACTTGGCGCTTGCATCTTTTTAGCTTAAATACATATTTGAATTATAAGGTCGGGCGCTTGGGTCTTTCTATCATAACTGGCGCCACATAGGCTGGATCGTTTTCGAGAACAAAATATAGGTAGGTACTTTATATAGTATCTATATGCGTGTCGCTTGGTTCCGTTAACTCATTTTTGCGATTTTGGCAGTTGGCTCCTTTTACATAAGCGGTATCCACATTACACACAGAAACTCTTTAATTTTTCTTAAATTGGTAAGTGCATACAATTTTCGTAGGAATTCGAAATTTTATTTTGAAAAAGTTTCCACATCTGATAAATTTCCCCCGAATTGTTATATTTTCACAAAAATATCTGTTAACGCTAGGTCAAAACTATAAATACAGTACTATTTGTATAAAACTCTTGGTAAAATATGAAAGCAGATCCCTATACCTATCTTTTGCTAAAAAATTTCGTATAAAATTGTAGTCTAGGATATGAAGTGCACAAATTTCTGCTAAAATGTTACATTTACGGGCAACTGCTATTAGGTTGAAAATAATCAGCCTTCTGCCTCGTACTTGAACAACCCCCCCCCCCTAGTCCCGTAACTTATGAATTTTCTGACTTGTTAAGTAAACAAGTAATACCTAATGACGGAAATAATTTAAATAGGTATCAAAAAACAATGACGATAAAATACTTTATCAATCAAAATTGATAAAATTGACAATAGAAGTATCCAGGAAAAGTTAAATCATGCGACGGTTCAGATAAGATATAGATTAGTTTTATCAGCAACTGAAATATACGCATAAGAGATGTAGGTATTGCTCACTTTATTGTATGAATACGTAGATGTGTAATATATGAATATATTTACGGTGTGTCAATGTATTAAAGGTACGGTATCTGTGTATATGGTATTTTTTGGGATGAGATCAATTATGCCAAATTTATATAACATTGTTTTAAACATTTTTTGCAGATATCAACATGAAATATTGCCTTCTTATCTATTTGATACTACTTTTTAAATATGCAAAAGGTAGGTAATAAGTTTTACAAAATAGTTCAGGGATTATAAATATATAGGAAATTCAATAAGTAGTATGTAATTTTTAGCTCAAGAAATATGGGATCCCAATAAACCCTTTCTGGCAAACGAAACAGAAACTAGAGTACAACTTGGGGTTTATATAGATGGAAATCAGTTTATATCCATGGATGAAAATATAGAAGAAAATATTACAATCGCTTTCTTAGCTTATGAAGGTACAATTAATATTAATAATACAATGATTTAATTTAACATTTACTATGAGAAAGATATTATTCTGTTGCTGCTTCGGTAGGTTATTTAAAATTAAAACAGTTGCTATAAGTAAAATACATAACATACTCATACATTTTCCCTGTTATAATATGGTCGTTCCAAATTTAATTAGGACAGTTCCACGGCCAACTTCATTAATGACAGCTTTAAGCTGTCATTAATGAAGTTGGCCGTGACAGTTCCTCTCTGTGGTGCCCTCTCGGGTGTATATGAAATTACTATGTATTTTAAATCTGAAAAAATTGTTGCTGATTATTATGTAATAGATGGCACCACAGAGAGGACTTATCAAAATTAAAATTAGAACGGCCATATTATAACTCATAAGAGTAAAGCTCCGTTCCCATGGGACGGAATTCCGCAATAAATTTGCGAATTTCCGGATCCGCAGATCGCCACTTTAAAGTTCCGTTCCCACGCATGCGGATTTCCGCAGTTCGGAATGAATATAATCTAGTTACATTTGTCTTTTCGCGTACGAATTTGATTCCAATAGGTGGTGGTCCACCTGAATTCTAATGTTGTGTTTAAATATTGTAACATAAAAGATATATTATGGCAGTTCCTGCAAGTGTCTTAAATATTTATAATTATAATAATTATTGTACGTGGCGTCGAAAATACGTATTAAGTTTAGCATGCATATACGAAAATGTTGTTTCACGTAAAAAAGTGCTAAAACGTAAAATTTTACGTTTTTGCACTTTTTTACGTGAAACAACATTTTCGTATATGCATGCTAAACTTAATACGTATTTTCGACACCACGTACAATAATTATTCTAATTATAAATATTTAAGACACTTGCAGGAACTGCCATAATATATCTTTGGAATCAAATTCGTACGCGAGAAGACAAATGTAACTAGATTATATTAATTTCGAACTGCGGAAATCCGCATGCGTGGGAACGGGACTTTGAAGTGGCGATCTGCGGATCCGGAAATTCGCAAATTTATTGCGGAATTTCGTCCCATGGGAACGGAGCTTTAGGAGAATGAAGTTGACAAAGGCAACAAGACGCAACAGACGTGTCCATTTTTTTTGTAATTTGGGATAAACTTAATTTTGTTTTAACTGTAATTGTTCACATGTCTATGATAATTAGATAAGTTAAGAGCGCGCTGACAGAGTGGTGAGGGATGTCTATTGGCTTAGCAAGGAAAAGTTCCACCTAAAGGTTTCTACAAAAAAGTAAAGAGGGCAGTAGTTGTATGAATCTGAACAAAAATTAAAAATTGCGATTTTGGAATACAAAAATAAATCCAAACATCTGCAGCGGCAGATCCGTTATGGAAATCAGAGTGCCTTGATAATCAATGTCAGTTGACAGATATTATCAAGGCACTCTGATGCAAATTTCTTAATTGCAGCTACGGTCATGCAAGATAGGTGTTTCCAATTCTGTGTAACCACTTCTAGTTTCTGTGTTAGCAATAATATCAACTATCAGTTCTTCTCATATCGCTATATGTCTAAGTATATCTACAGGGTGTTAACTAATAAGTGCGAAAAAATTTAGGATTCTACATTGAAAATTAGCACAAGTCTTTACTATGGTATGTGAAACTTACCACTCTTATCAACGCTTATCAACTTCTCTTTCAGAACTTTTTTGTGAACCAAGGTATGGGTTTGTTTATTTTTTTACTTGAAAACTATCAACTTTACGGGAAAAACGAAAGATACAAAAAAGTTTCCAGACTTGTCAAGCTATGTAATTCACATTTTTATAAAACCCATACCTTGGTTCACAAAAAAGTTCTGAAAGAGAAATTGATAAAAGTTGTATGTTTCACATAGTGAAGGCTTGTGCTAATTTTCGATGTAGAATCACCTTCTGAATTTTTTCGCACTTATTAGTTAACACCTATATATGCGATATGTTCAAATACTATGGCCGCGGACGTTCATGTTAGACATAATTGTTTTTTCCTTTATACAAAAATTAATGGGCGCTGTTCTAAAATTTGACAAATTTCTTGATTTTTCTTTAAATTTTTAAATATGACGGTATGCTTATTATAGCTCCACTAAAGAGAAAATCAAATAAGGAAAAGAATGGCGCAAACCGGATATCGATATCTTTTTTCTATCCGAAGTTATGGTGAAAATACGGTTTCACTATTTTTTGTCAGGGTCCATGTCTCGCATCCATATAAGACTGTCGGGCGGATAACCGTTTCGTACAGTTTTATCTTGGCTTGTCTCGTTAACTGCTTTGACTTAACCAAACTCACTATCGCTCCCGCACTTTTGCTTCCTTTGGCCATCCTATTCTGTATTTCTTCTTTTTCCTCACTTTTTTCTGTTATAATAACTCCCAAATAATTAAAAAACTGCACCCGCTCAAAAATGTACTCTTCACCATGCGCACACACTTTAAGACACTTTAACTCTTGGCCTCTCACCATATCCATATATTTTGTCTTCTCTTCATTCATTATTAGACCAAATTTCCTTGCTGTACTCACTAACCTTATAAATACTTCCTTTAATTCTTCTTTGGCCCTCGTAATCAAAACAATGCCATCCGCATATGCCATAAACTGATGCTTATGATGATATATGAATCCCTTCGTTCTGATCTCACTGTCTCTCATAACTCTCTCCAAAATTAGATTAAATAAAATTTGCGACAGTGGATCACCTTGCCTTAGCCCTCGGTTAATTTCAAAACTGTTTGAAATTTTCCCATCCACCACCACTTTACATTTCGTGCCATTTAAACTTAACTTTATTAAATTTATTATTTTAATTGGTATTCCGAACGTTTCCATTCCTTCAAAAAGCCTGCCCCTTTTTACTCTGTCATGTGTCATGTTTAAAATCAATGAACAGTAGGCACAAAGGCAGATCATATTCATGAGAGCTATTCATTATCTGTTTTAAAATAAAAATTTGGTCGTTCACCGATCTATTCTCCCTAAAGCCACATTGGTATTCCCCCACAATCCCCTCCGCTGCATTTTTCAGCCTATTTCTAATAATCATCGCCATTAGCTTATAGGTCACATCTTGCAGAGCTATACCACGATAGTTTTGACATTCGGCTCTATCCCCTTTTTTATAAATCTGACATAATAGCACTTCCGTCCAGCACGGTGGCATTACTTCCTTACTTACTTACTTATACTTTTCCGTAATGCCTCACCTCCCAGCTTCATCATCTCCGCCGCTATGCCATTTTCTCCCGGGCTTTTATTGTTTCCCAAGCTATCAATCACCCTTTTTATTTCCTCTTCATCGGGCACCGCTTCTATATTCCTAATTTGATTTTCATCATTCCTGTTTTCTAAAATATCTTCACCTTCCTCCGAAATTTCCCCATCTCCTTCCTCATTTAAAACCTCTTCAAAATGTTCCCTCCATCTATTTAATTTTTCTTCTGTGATATGATGACTATAATTTTGTTTATTTCCAACTTAAAAAATGACAACCATATTGTACAAATCTGAATATTAATTTATTATGAGAAAAAAATTGTGATCCGCGTAAGTGTTATGTTCTAAATGATACACGGTGATAATTATTACTTATATGTTTATTGATAATAACTCAATGTAATTAATATAGGTATCAGTTTCTAGGAGCGTTTATGACGTCGTGTCTTCATAAAGCTTTCTGGTGAACTGCCCCACCTAGTTACATAGGCCAGCCACCCTACACAACATACTTGCTAGTTATCTATATAACATCTCCCCTCCCTTTTGGAGGGTTACATTGAAACTAAACAGAATAGGATATTACAAATTAAGTTTACATAAATACTAACCCGAATACAAATTACTACTAATTACCAAATTATTAGTATGACATAAGAAACTATTCTAACTATTCTACTCTAATAAATGCAAACATTTTGATTAAACGATAATAATTTAAACATAATCTTTTAAATGTTTTGGTTTGTTAACTGACCTACCATAACGTGTTGTGACTGGCTTTTCACCTACTGGGTTTACATTTCTAATAGCTGTTGATGTACCTAACCCTTCATTGATTACAATGCTAGGAGGGTTTCCTACTGGGTTTACATTTCTAATAGCTGTTGAGGCACCTAACCCTTCATTGATTACAATGCTAGGAGGGTTTACCTCACTGTTAGACTCCTCTGCTATATTAGATTGATACATACTTTCCCAAATCTCGTCATGGTTATTGTCAATTCTAAAATTATCGGTGGTGAATTTACGTAAGAATTTTCTATTTCTGATGTACCTTTTCTTATTACCATCTAATTGTATTATACAGGGTGTTTCTTAAATGGCGGACACGGAGAGCACTACGCGATTCTCATCTTAAAACTGAGTTGAAAAAGTGTAGGCGATGTTGTCCTAATGTATTTAGTTTCGGAGTTATTCGCATTTTAAAATTTTTAAATTTGACAACATTGCGCATGCTTGCACGGACTTTGTTTTAAACGTTTGGTGTTTTAATAAGGCAGTATGAACAAGTTTCCTAGGTAATAACCTCATAGCTACAATGCACTGTTGCAACATATTGAAAAAAGTTTAACAACAGATATTTATCAGAAAGAATGTCTTCGGAGGAAGGAATACAACGTACTTATAAAAAATTCCAAATTTATTAAGATTTAATATTTGATTGATGAACAATGCGGAACGGTTAAAATTTACCCGTTTTTCCCAAGCATAATGGAATTGAATCTCAATCTTTGACTGAGAATAACTCTGAAACTAGCGAAGAACGGGCATTATTGTATTATATTTTTCCAATTGGTATCTGGAGGGGAATGTAGTACTGTGCTCCGTGTCCGAGATTTAAGAAACACCCTGTATAAGATCTCGGTCTGTCTGTGTCCGTTTCCTGAATTTTACCTGGCACCCATTGTTTATTTTCCATTTGTACCATTATCTTGTCCCCGGGTTGTAATACTGTCATTGTTTTCGCATTTTTATTGTAATTTTGTTTTTGAACATGCTGCCCTACTTTCAGATACTTGTACTATTCAGAACTGAAACTTGATTTTAAAAGTTCTTCCTGAATAGGTATATGACCTTTCAGACGTCTACCAAACAACAGTTGTGCCGGAGATGGCAATTTAGAACCAATTGGGGTATTTCGATACTCTAACAATGTCAAGTAAAAGTCTTTGTCGTCATCTAATGCTTTCTTTAATAACTTCTTTAATGTTTGGACATGTCGTTCAATAAACCCGTTTGACTGAGGGTATTTGGGGGTGCTTGTTTGGTGTGTTATTTCCCAACTTTGCAGAAAATTTTGAAAATTTTGGTTTACAAATTGTGGACCATTGTCTGTAAAAATGATGTCTGGTTTTCCATGTCGTGCAAAAATGGACTTCATCTGATGAACTATTATTTGACTTGAAGTATTGTTATTGAGACAAGTTATTTCTGGGAATTTTGAATAGTGATCCACGACCAGAAGATACTCTTTACCTTTGCACTGAAATAAATCCGCCGATACCCCTTGCCATGGTCTCTCGGGGTTTTCCTTACAAATTAGGGGTTCTTTCTGTTGACTTGCTTGGTATTTTAGGCATACTGGACAGTTTTGTATTACGTCAGTAATTTCTTTGCTAATAAAGGGCCAAAAGACTAACTCTTTGGCTCTCATAAGAGTTTTGTTAATACCCATGTGATTATAGTGTAGGCGATTGATCATTTCCGGTCTTAATGATTTCGGAATAACAATTTGAGTATTTCTGAAAAGTAATTCTTTAGCCTCAACTAATTCATGTTGATATTTCCAATAAGGTTTTATGGCCTCTTTAAGTTGTTTTTTTCCTTGGGCCATCCCGTTTTTATAATGCTCAATAATTCTTGTAGTTCTTCATCTTTCTTTGTTTCCCTAATCACATTGTCAAACTGTTTTTTACTTATACTTATGTAGTCGATTAGGTTGACTTGAGCCTCGATTTCAGATTCACAAATTTCAAATTTTTCAATATTATAACTGGTTCTAGAAAGTGCATCAGCTAGGTAAAGTTGTGAACCAGGAATATATTTAACGTTAAAACTATCATTTGCAAATTTAACAGAAGCCTTTGTAATCTAAGTGGACATTTTGTTATCGATTTAAATAAATAGATCGACCAAAGTTAAAATACAACGTTATTTTATTTAAGCTTTTACGAATTGGTATTAAACAGAACAAATGCAACTCATACAATAAATCAACCTTACTCCACGACAATCTCCGTTCAACTGACTAAAGACTAAATGACTGCTCGCGCATGTCTAACGCGCGAGCCTGCGCATGAGTAAATAATATTATTCTAACAATTTGTTCAGGGGTTTAGTGAAAATTGCTTCCAGAGGTTTATGATCAGTTTATACTAAAAATTGTCTACCATATACATACTGATGAAAACGTTGGCAACCGAATACTATCGCTAACAACTCTTTTTCTATCTGAGCATAATTAATTTGTGCTTCAGTTAAAGATTTAGAAGCGTATGCTACTGGACCCCCCCTTTGCAAAATCACTGCCCCAAGTCCCAATTTGGAATAAATTTGGCTACATATGTCACCATACCTAGGAAACGAGTCAGTTCTTTAGAATTTTCTGGTTTCGGAATTCTTTTAATAGCTTCAATTTTTTCTTCGTCTGGTTTGATGCCATGATCTGTCAAAATGTGACGTACTATATACTTTATTTCCGACACCCCAAATTTGCATTTTTCTTGATTTAATTTTACACCTTTTTCTTTTGCTCTCCTTAGAACATGTTCTAGGCGTTGATTACGTTCTATTACCGTTTTCCCACAAACCACAAAACACCTGACTGTCAGCTTATATATTTGGTTAAGTTATCTCTGCCACAAACAATCAGATCGTCAATATAAATTTTTACGCCTTCTATGTTTATAAATAATTCAGTGAATACTCGGTGAAAAATTTCAGGAGCACATGATAAGCCAAATGGTAATCTTAAAAATCGGAATCTCCCAAATGGAGTAGCAAATGTAGTTAACCTTGAGGATTCCTTTGTTAACTCTATTTACCAAAACCTTTTAATTGCATCAAGAATTGAAAAATATTTCATCCCTTTTAACCCTTTAAGGCGCAAAATTATCCTGCACTGATTTTGAAAATTTAGTTTTGGGAAATGAGTTTATGGGCATTAAAGAACACTTACATGACAAAAAAACTAATTATTTTGTTTTAGTTTTTCCAAAAATTGATGGTCAACCGTTGTACCAGAGATCAATTAGCTATGAAAATTCGGTGAATGTTCTCTGGTACAGCAGTAATACCATTAAGTAAATATTTCGGATTCTACGACGTAAACGCTTTAGTAGAGATACAATTTAAACCATAAGTGATTATTTTCATTAAAAAGACTCAAAAACCAAAAAAAAAAAAATAAAATTAACATTATCAGAAAATAAAAAAGTCATATTCATAAAAGTAAAACAAAAAATACATAGATTTTGTTCTTATATTCAATAAAAATAAAAAAGTTTAATTCAAATCCTATTGTAAGGTTCAAAACACTCCAAACATAGCCATAATATCAACTAAAATAGAATTAGATAATAAGATACGTAATTGTTTACACCAACGTGCTATTTTCTAGCGTACTAGTAAGTAGTTCAAAATTTTCTTGTTTTCTGTTTTGCCCGCGTGTATAGTTGGCTCGGCTACATCGATCGAAACACTTTGTAAGAGTTTTTCAAAAAAATTGTTATGTGAAGTCGCATCATTGAGAATAAAAAAAATTAATTACACCAAATAGTTGAATAAAAATAAAATTCGAATTTTTTTTTTTTAATTTACCGAAGTATAGAAATTATACCAAACGTTTGGCCGATCCTATATATACGTAGTATTGAAAAAAAGTCAGACAGAAGCAGCTACCGATGCACGAGAAGCCACCGGTTGCAGCTGTAGTTTCGTAAATATGACGTATTTTCGTCGCGCGCTACAGCATTTTCAAAAGATTTACTCAGCGCAAAATGAAATTGCCACAAAGTATGTGTAATTCGCAAGAACAACACCTATAGAAACACATGGAATCAAGTTTCATTAGATAAATGATTAATTTCACATAAAAAATTAATTGTAAAGATACCACTCCATTCTCAGTAAATAATGCAACATTTTCGAAAAGTATTCACTATTTTCTAGTATTTGTAAATAAGGGGATAATTTTTGATTCACAGTATACAGGAATGAGTATGTTAGAAGACTTATATATTATAAAACGTTAATTGATCATAAAACAGGTAATATAACACCAGAACCGTTGCACACGTCACAATTAAATAAAAAAAATTTCCGTAATGGCGCGCTGGTACAACGTTTGTACCACGAAGGACACATGTGCCGTTCTAGTTCGGCTAGTTTCGCTGAGAAGTCCTGAAATGACTTTATAACATGCGCAGATATACTGTGGAATATAATAGCTCTAGATCGGCGATGCTAAAAATACATGTAGTTTATTTGATGTAGAGATGCGACTACGCGCAGAGCGGTACAAAGCCTGTACCAGAGATACTTAAAGGGTTAAATCATGTGTGAGTTCTTCAAATGTGGGCAATTGATAATGTTCTCTTAAAATTGCTTTGTTTAAATTTTGTGGGTCAAGACAAATTCTAATTTTTCCGTTGGGTTTATTAACTAATACTATCGGATTGACAAACTCTGTTGGTTCAGTTATTGGGTCAATTATGTTTTCCTTAACCATACGATCTAGTTCTGTTCTCAAGGTATTCAATTGTTGATAAGGAACTTTCCTACAAGGTACTGTCACCGGAACATAATGTTCCTTTAACTTAAATTCACAAGGTTCGATTTTAATTTTTCCCATACCCTTAAATAGGTCAGCATGTTCATCACAATACTTGCTACATTACGAGACACAGTTTCTTTGCTAATGTTAATTTCGTTTACATTCAATTTTATCAAATTAAATAATTGAACACCCTCAATGCCTAAGATAGGGACTGATTTTTTATCAGTTTCGATTATTACAAACTTTACTTTTTCAACCAGGTCATTAATCTTTACTAATAATTCACTGCAACCAATAACATTTAATTTGTCACCCCCATAATTTTTAACAAACATTTTACAATTTTTCATCTTATCATCTAGTTTTAGTGATTTGAATATGTTTTGAGATCACATTAATTTGTGCGCCAGTATCAAGTTTACAATTTATCGATTTGTTACTATTTAAAATTTCGACTTTTTGGAACCAATCGTTTTCATTAGTATCTACTATATTGACCTCGAGCGAACCCAAAACATAATCATCTGACTCACTATCTGAGTCAGCTAAAGAAACCTCCTCATTCTGCACTACCTGTACACTTTTAGAAGTGGATCTTGTGCATCGTCTTGCAAAATGATTTAGTCGCCCACATTTGTTACATAGGTACCTGTCCATATGCAGGACAAAATTTCCCATGTTTGAATCCACACCGGTTGCAGAAGTCATTGTTGTACCCCTGCCTGCCAGTACTACTCCATTGTTGTCCTCGATTATCAGGACCATGCCTATTTGGATTGTGGTAGCTCGTACTTGGGCGACTGTTCAGTTCCGAACTGCTCCCGTCTGCCTGTTGCTGCCAATTCTTTTTTATTTGTGACTTCTTCCGTTTCTTAATTTCACCCACTTCCAGTGTCTCCGTCTTCTCTACTAATTGTTTGATGTGTGCATCAGTTTGTTCAGCAGCCTTGCATATTTCCACCGCCTTTTTCAAGTCTAACTTTGGTTCTCGGAGCAGTCTGTCCTTTATTCTCTTTTCTCTAATGCCACAAACTCTCCTATCCGTTATTAATCCATCCTTAAGGGTGCCGTAATCACAATTTGCTGCAATTTTCCTTAGTTCGCCGCAAAATGCATCAAAGTTTTCTCCCGCCAACTGGATTCTAGTATTAAATTTGTGTCTTTCGACACTCGTATTCATTTTAGGCAAGAAATAGCCTTATAGATGCTCTAATATTTTGTTCGGGTCTCCCTTGTCGGTAGCACTTATTTCTAAGGTTTCTAAGACATCTTTTGCTTCTCTGCCCATGCAATGCAAAAGCACTGCTGCCTGGACTTTTTGCTTTTTCACTGCCACCAGTTGCCTCTAAATAAACAGTGAAATCGTCCCGGAACACCTTCCAGTTCCTACCTAGGTCTCCATCCATCATCATTGGCTTGGGCTGGGATAGGAACTCTATTATTATTATTCCAAAACAATAATTAAGACCACAATTAAACTACTTAGTAAGGTTATATTGATTATGACCACGTGCGAGTTCACCTCTGATTTTTAACTTTCCGTAATGTGCTTCTTCTCCCACGGTTCTACAACTGCGCCATGTTGTGTTCTAAATGATACACGGTGATAATTATTACTTATATGTTTATTGATAATAACTCAATGTAATTAATATAGGTATCAGTTTCTAGGAGCGTTTATAACGTCGTGTCTTCATAAAGCTTTCTGGTGAACTGGCCCCCCTAGTTACATAGACCAGCCACGCTACACAACATACTTGCTAGTTATCTATATAACAGTAAGTAGGTAACGAGAGATCATTAAAAAAACCAATTAGGGCAGGCTGTGAAATTGAATTATATTAAATTGGTACTGTAGCCACATTCACAGAATGACATTTCTGACATTAAAATTTAAAACTGAACGCTCTTGTCTAAGTTTTTTATTTGATTATCAAATTATTAAAATATTATTATCAAATAAAAAACTTAAAAACTTAAGACAAGAACGTTCAGTTTTAAATTTTCATGTCAGAAATGTCATTCTGTGGATGTGGCTACAGTACCAATTTAATATAATTCAATTTCACAGTATGCCCTAATTGGTTTTTTTATTGATCTCTCGTTATAATTATACTAAAACGAAAGTTTCCAAAATTTATAATTTGACGAGAGGGAGATAATACTGAGTAGATACAGAAAAATTCTATTTCAGGAAGCGAGGAACCTAAAATAACAAAATTTAGCGAGCCATCTAGCGGGAGTAATAATATTCTAGGAGCCACGTTCAGCAGAAGCAATAGTAAAGAAAAATGGCGTCTCGTTGTTACAATGAAGCAAGACTATGAAGGCAAAGACGATGGTTTCAGATATGCTTTTGAGATAACTGTAACGAAAATTACACGTTCTGTTTACTTAGAGATTAATAACCTTGATGATGAAAAGCCTATTATAGAAGTATTGAATAACCCCTGTGAAATTGAGGTAAGTACTAGTTTTCTACACAACCTCATAGAATACACGTAAAATTGAACGTGGATTTAAAAAAATTTATTAGCGAGTACAGTGCCGTCATTAATAACCGATACCCACGTGACTTTTGATCCGCGGTTGCCTTGGGAGCTTCAGATTTAGATGTTGAAGTCAGTTCAGGATTGGTACTCGTGGTAGTTAAATTTAGTTACTGTCAATTTTATAGCTGTCAGTGAAGTTGTTTTTGTTTTATAATAAATCTGGCCTAATTTACGTACATACAATCAGTTAGGGAATTATTGGATAAAGGTTTACCAACTGTGTAAGTTGGGTTGCCTATATTTTGTGGGTATCACTATTTAATGAAGGCACTATATTAGTAAATTTTTAGTTTTTCTTAAAAATTAGTAAGAGCACGTTACAGTAAAATAAAGTAGTTTCATACAAAACTCTGTACTACTACTACTCTGGCCCCCAATATTTATACTACAATGTTTATACAGCCCTTAGAGATACGATGTGATAGAACTTATAAGTATTTTTTTTTGCAATGGAATTATGAAGTTTTGCCTGTATCATTGCATTGTGTTACTTACCGCACTAGTAATTATGTTAACTACAATAGCATCAAAGTGTTAGATTTCCATGGCACCCACTGTGAAATTTACTATAGTTCATATCACGGACTTATGTCCCTAAATGATTATAGATATAAATAATTTACGACTTAATACTATCGGTCATCTACGTCTCATGTGCCCACGTGACCAAATATATCGTGTAGTTTACGATTGACGTATTCTCGAAATATTTATGTTACCTATATGCCTTTCACCAAACGTTATCCTACACGGTATTATTTCCCTTGGTGTATTCAGGGAGAAGTAGGTAACGATTCTGTGCCCATTTACTGAATTCATTACGATCTTTACAATTCTGTGTAGGTACTTTAACTCTTTAAGTAAATTCCTTATTAATATAAAATATAAATAGAAAAAGAAACAACCGAGATGTATGCATATACTATGGTAAATAATTGCGGAAATTTAGCTGTGTATTACAGAAGTTGCTCCGTATCGTGGCTATAACCAGATGAATTGTCAAAGCGGAAGTTAAACGATTTCAGGCTAGAAATTAGGCTTTTAATCTATCTAAAAAAATTATTAAACGGTTTATACTAAACCTAAGTGGTCTTCAACCTGAGTTCTGCAGAAGATTTTAAAGTTGGCATGGTAAACTTCTAATACATTGGAACCATATTCAGATAAATTAAGGCATTCAAAATTGTGAATTATGAAACATAGAACAGTGGATGATAAATGTATCTTTCATTATTAATCGTTTTCCAAAATCAGGGTTCCTCACCGAATATCATGGGCAGAAGAGTTTCAAAGACCGTGGAGGTTTGAAGACCACTGTTCTAGCTGAAGACCTTAACATTTCTTATGAGATAGTTTACCTGCCCTGTATCTGGCAAAGTATATTTAACAGAAACGTTAATCGCATAGCACTCACATGGAAGTTACTAAGCAAAAGTCCCAAATCATATTAGTATGGCCATCAGTCAACCATCTATGTCAAGATTGGTAAACGAAATCACTACTATAATCAGTGACGATGGCCGCCTTTTCCTGAAACTGTGTGTGATAACGAAAGATGTTACAAGTTTATAATGTTATACATTTCCCCAGAGCAGTTGATGTTCTAAATCCTATGTTTATCGAAGTGGTCATTGTGTCATCGAAAGATGGCATTTTAAGAAATAAATTTATTCAGCTCTTGATACTCGGATGGTCAAGACGTGTCGTCACTCCGCCGTGAAATCAAGTGAAGTGAGATACGAACAAGGCCGTTAGGCCCCTAGGCCCAGTGTGTGCTATCTATAATACTAACTTATCAGTTGCATTATTATTAAAAATATAATTTTAAAATAGCAATGGAAACAAGTGGCTCCGCTAGCCCCCTTGAGGGGGCTAGTTTTGAAACGTCCATGGATATCGCTGATAACCAAACAGGCAAAAGAAACTGCGATCACTTATCTCCCGAAGTCAATATTCTACAAAGGAAATAGGTGTGGGATGCCGATGTTCTGGTAAGACAAAATAAATATTATTTACCCGAAAAGTTAGAGCAATCAGTCAACACCGACATACCTGTGAGTGATTCGCAGTCCTCAAGCGAAGGAAGGCAGACAAACGAGCAGAAAAGGGAGGAGATAACCAAAATTCCACCGATATTTTTGCATGAAGCTAACAATCACCAGACAATTGTAGAAGATATCAAAACCCTAGTTGACGGTGATTTTACAACCGAATATAGAACCAACTATTTACGAATTAATCTTACAACTCAGAATGACTATCGCACCCTTACCAAATACTATAAATATTATAACCTTAAATTTCACACATTCCATAACCCAAATAGCAAACCATTAACTGTAATAATTAGAAATGTTCCCATTTCATTATCCACAGAAGAAATACAAGAAGAACTTATAAGCAAAAAATTACCAATCATAAAAGTCGCTCGGCTTTATAACAAAAATAAGAAACCCATACCATTATGCGTTGTAGATTTAACACCTAGTGAAAAAGCTAAAGAAATTTACAACTTAAGTCACCTTTTTCATTCAATTGTATCGGTCGAACCTAGACGTAAATCTAGCAATATACCCCAATGCACGCGATGCCAAAGGTTCAATCACACTAAAAATTATTATACCTTGATCCGCGATGTGTCAAATGTCAGGGGAATCATCTTTATACAGACTGCCCTAAGAAACCTGAAGAACCTCCAAAATGCGTCAACTGTGGCGATAACCATCCTGCTAACTACAGGGGATGTAAACACTACCAAGAGATTAAATCAAGAAGTCTCCACCAGGGCTTGCCCACGATTTGCCCTGTACCACAGCAGCGACAGTCAAACCCTGGTATGAACCCGTGGAATATATCTAATACCAATCAATCGCAAACATTTCTTCATAATGCTACTCGAAGCGGTCCATCAATAGAACCCACTTCTAACACTCAGAAACCTCCTGAATCTGCCCTTAATAATATCCTCCAGCTAATCATAAATCTAATTACACCTCACCTTGAACAAATAAAATCTTTTGTCATCAATTCTGTTATCCCTCTTTTCCTCAATGCCTAATGATAAATACGCTATTCAAAATTTAACAATTCTTAGCTGGAACGCCGACGGAATTAAAAGCAGAGATCAACATTTATTCACTTTCTTAACACTCACAACTTTGCCGTAGCATGTGTCTCGGAAACGCACCTTTTAACAACTGAAAGTTTTAAAATACCCGGGTATAATACTTATCGAAATGATCGCAATGGCCTTATAGCTTCTGGTGGAACAGCACTAATAATTAAGAAAAATATTAAACATTACTCACTACCAAATAGGAACCTAAACTTCCTTGAAGCGGTCGAAGTTATTATATAATTATGCAATAATAAAAAATTGAAAATGATATCTTGCTACTTATCACCAAATAAGCGAATAATTGCGGAGGACATTGAGCCGTTATTCACTGACAATATACCTACAATTCTGCTTGGAGACATTAATTCTAAAAGTACTACATGGGGTTGTAGGGCAAACAACCCTAATGGACAACGGCTCCTCAATATTTTGTCACAACAGGGTATTATAGTTTTAGCCCCTGGGGAATTAACCCACTATCCGTATCGGCCTGATCACCGACCGGACATTCTAAGTATTGCTCTCATTAAACAATTCTCGGGACAACTGTTCCAACAAGTTTACCAGGAATTAGATTCAGATCACCTTCCAGTGATTATCACATCTATACAACAACCTCAAAGGACGTCTTGTCCACCAAGGCTGATTAAGGGAATTGTGGACTGGGACACGTTTCATGATGAAATTGATAAAACGCTTAAAGCTCCAGCAGACCTATCCACACAGCATAATATCGAAACCTGCGTAAATAAATTTACGGAAACAATAGCAGAATGTGTACAGAAATCTACGATAACCAAGAGACAGAAGAATCATAGGCGGAACTACTTGCAGCCGCCACAATTTATTCTTAAACTTATTAAAGAGAAAAATCGAGTACGAAGGCTATGGCAATCACATAGAACACCTCTTTATAAGCGCCTGCTAAATCAACTCATTCACCAGGTTGCCTTTGAATTAGACAAATATCGTATCAATTCATACCAGCAATACGTAGCTGAATTAGAAACAAGCGACTCGTCTCTTTGGCGTGCCACTAAAAAGATTCTTAATCAAACTGATATTATTCCGTCGATTAATGAAGACGGTAAGGAGTTCAATACTGAACAGGAAAAAGTAAACATATTTGCGAGTCATCTTGAAGCAATATTTAGGCCCAGTTGCACGAACGTATTTGACTACCAGTTCAGCTAAACCAGGATCAATTGGCATGGATACAATTGTTCGAACAATCGTATCCATGCCAATTGATCCTGGTTTAGCTGAACTGGTAGTCAAATACTTTCGTGCAACCGGGCCTTAGTTTACACCAAAATCAAGAAAATGACAGGTTTGTTAGAGAAACTGATCGTCAAGTACTCACAAATGTGCCTCTACTAATTAACCCAGAGCATATTGAATTCACCTCACCAAATGAAATATCAGCCATCATTGGAAAAATACCAACAAAAAAACGCCAGGTCATGACTTGATCCCAAACATTGTAGTGAAGAATCTTACCATAAAGGCCATTGCATTTCTTACATCAATATATAACTCGTGCTTATCTAAAGGGTACTTCCCTATAACCTGGAAACACGCTGAAATAATCATGATACATAAGCATGGAAAAGATGCAAGGAAGGCAGCATCCTATAGACCAATTAGTCTTTTGCCTGTACTCTCAAAAGTATTTGAAAAAATAATACTCAAACGTGTCAACTCATTTCTTAACAGTAACAACATAATCCCAAAACATCAGTTTGGGTTCAAAGCTAAACACTCCACTGTGCACCAGTTGATTAGGATCAGTGAGACCATAATTGATGGTTTTGAAAACAAAAAACACACCTGCGTAGTGTTTTTAGATATAGCACAGGCGTTTGATCGAGTTTGGATAAATGGGCTACTTCTCAAGTTACTACGTATTGCTTTGCCACCGTACATATTAAAAATATTGTTGAGCTTCGAAAGCAAAAAATGTTTACAAAGAAACAAAAACTTTAAAAATTTTTTTAAACGGCTGAATCGTTGTATGTGATAAATAATTAAATCTGGGATAGCAGCCAATGATTAAATAAACTAATTTATAGTATAGTGAACAATAAATTGTTTATTCATGTTACGAAGAGACAAAAAAGGAATTAAATTTTTAGTTAACGTTTCGCCACATAATTCGAGGCTTCTTCAGAACATAATATACAATATAAATAATGGAAAATATAACAATCTGAAATAAAGGCAGCAATTAGATTAAGAAAAACGAATTCATTTAAAGCAAGAAAGTTAACCTAGAAAAATTGAAACCTTACCTCATTCTTCAAAAAACAAAATTAAAATCTTAAACCATTTTTAGTATATCTAAATGTACCGTAAATTCACTAAAGTAACTACTAGGATGAAATTTATTGTATAATATTGTATTAAAACATTATTAATATGATAATGTTTTAATACAATACTTTTTGATCCTAGTGGTAAGTAGTTACTTAGTTCAATTTTATAAGAGTTTGTAATTCTTATTGTATTTATAGAATTTTCTGAAGATGCTAAAGTAGTTTTAGCGAAAACGTTCAAACAATTTTAACTCACTATAGGGTCTATTCTGTAAACTCCGGTTAAAATTTAACAGGGCTTTAAAATTGTAACCAACCGCTAAATTTTAAAACATTGGCGTTGATTGGTTAAATTGAAGTTTTAGCTGTCATAATTAAGCTTAGAGATTGGTTAAAATTTTAACGCCACGTTAAATTTTAACCGATGCTTACAGAATAGACCCTTATGTCAATTATTATTGACATTAGATGATGGTTTTTCATTAAATATTCGTGGGATCAGACTTTGTTTTTTATTTTTTTTCCTAATTATTAGTGTGTGTAAATAAATTCATTATTCATTTAGTAGTACTTTTAATGTGTAATATAGTTAAAAAGACCTACACTATCTATTATACAGGGCGATTTCTAACGTACGAAGGAAACTGAAAGGACAATTAGAGGAGACCAAAATACAGTTTTTTTACAATAAACTTTTGATCAAAATCGAATAGCAAGAAAGTTACAGCGATTTAAAGTTCTTGGTCTTGGAAGCGGTACCCCATACGACACATGCGTATGTTATTACAGGTCGTATTATGCACATATAAAGTAACTTCGAGGACTGGATTCGTAATGATGACTTTCTGTTCATTAGAGGATAGAGTAGGGCCAATCTAGCATATAACCTTCTTGAAGTTTTTGGTTGACATGAAAAGACCAGGTCAGGCGCCGATCAAGGTGGAGTGCTAGGTATTTCGCTGCCGAATCTGGAGGATTCAATTTGATGTACTGCCCATATATCGTGATTTCTTGTGGGGTCTGGGGCCTCCGCAAGGTAAATATTTTGCACTTATTGGGATTTAATTTTATTGACCATTTCGTAAAATATACCAAGAGTTCATTGAGCGCTACTTGTAATTGTTGCGCTGAGGTATTTATGTCTACATGTTGTGTTAACAGTATCGTGTCATCTACAAAACTTCCCAGTTTCGCTAATAGTGAAGTTGGTATATCGTAAGTAAATATATTAAATAGAGTGGGACCAAGCACAGAACCTTGGGGTACTCCTGCAGCAATATTTTTAATATCTGAGTAAGTTGCGTTTAATCTCACTTTGAATGTTCTGGAATTTAAAAAAGAAGCAATAATATTTAATATGTGATAAATAATTAAATCTGGGATAGCAGCCAATGATTAAATAAACTAATTTATAGTATAGTGAACAATAAATTGTTTATTCATGTTACGAAGAGACAAAAAAGGAATCATGTTTCGCCACATAATTCGAGGCTTCTTCAGAACATAATATACAATATAAATAATGGAAAAAATGACAATCTGAAATAAAAGGCAGCAATTAGATTAAGAAAAACGAATTCATTTAAAGCAAGAAAGTTAACCTAGAAAAATTGAAATCTTACCCCATTTTTCAAAAAACAAAATTAAAATCTTAAACCATTTTTATTATATCTAAATGTACCGTAAATTCACATAATTAATAAAAATAGTCCCATATTGAAATGGAACATGATAGAATAATTAATAAAGAGCAAAAATAAGGCAACTACATGTGACAAGAGAAAAATTTTATTTGACAGAATTAGGCTCGGGTTAGGGACGCAAGAGAAACCAGTTAGTTACATATAAAATTTTACTAGAATTTAAAATATATTTAAAAAGAAGCGGGAAATAAAAAAGGCTAAGAAGTATGATAAGAACCATAAAAACTAGAAAAATCCAGAATAAAATTGAATTAATGGACAAGGAAATTTATTATTTATTTTTTTTGAATTGTTCAAACAGATTATTATAAGTAGAATTCAAATTTTCCGTATCCGTACGGTAATTAATCGATTGCGGAGACTTTTTAATTGCTATGCATTCTAAGAGAAGACGTTTTTTTAAATTTTGTTCTTTAAGCCCGTATGACACGGTGTTAAATTTGAAACAAAATTTGCGTGTAAATTGACACGTAAATTTGATGTCAAATTTAACGCCGTGTCATACACAAAATTATTTTATAAATTTTCATGCAAATTTTTATGAAATTATTTTGAACATCCCTGGTAAACTTAGACACTTTTACGTACCTAGTCTTGAAAGACTCTTACGATAGGGAAAAGATAGGCAAGGCAGGAGTACTTACCAAGGATGTTCAAAATAATTTCATAAAAATTTGCATGAAAATTTACAAAATAATTTTGTGTATGACACGGCGTTAAATTTGACATCAAATTTACGTGTCAATTTACACGCAGATGTTGTTTCTAATTTAACACCGTGTCATACGGGTTTTATAAAGAATTTTAGTGGAATTAAAATCAAAATTATGGTTACCATGCCATCGATAATTACCATGGTAATTTTGATTTTAATTCCACTAAAATTCTTTATAAAGAACAAAATTTAAAAAAACGTCTTCTCTTAGAATGCATAGCAATTAAAAAGTCTCCGCAATCGATTAATTACGGTACGGATACGGAAAATTTGAATTCTACATATAATAATCTGTTTGAACAATTCAAAAAAAATAAATAATAAATTTCCTTGTCCATTAATTCAATTTTATTCTGGATTTTTCTAGTTTTTATGGTTCTTATCATACTTCTTAGCCTTTTTTATTTCCCGCTTCTTTTTAAATATATTTTAAATTCTAGTAAAATTTTATATGTAACTAACTGGTTTCTCCTGCGTCCCTAACCCGAGCCTAATTCTGTCAAATAAAATTTTTCTCTTGTCACATGTAGTTGACTTATTTTTGCTCTTTATTAATTATTCTATCATGTTCCATTTCAATATGGGACTATTTTTATTAATTATGTGAATTTACGGTACATTTAGATATAATAAAAATGGTTTAAGATTTTAATTTTGTTTTTTGAAAAATGAGGTAAGATTTCAATTTTTCTAGGTTAACTTTCTTGCTTTAAATGAATTCGTTTTTCTTAATCTAATTGCTGCCTTTTATTTCAGATTGTCATTTTTTCCCTTATTTATATTGTATATTATGTTCTGAAGAAGCCTCGAATTATGTGGCGAAACATGATTCCTTTTTTGTCTCTTCGTAACATGAATAAACAATTTATTGTTCACTATACTATAAATTAGTTTATTTAATCATTGGCTGCTATCCCAGATTTAATTATTTATCACATATTAAATATTATTGCTTCTTTTTTAAATTCCAGAACATTCAAAGTGAGATTAAACGCAACTTACTCAGATATTAAAAATATTGCTGCAGGAGTACCCCAAGGTTCTGTGCTTGGTCCCACTCTATTTAATATATTTACTTACGATATACCAACTTCACTATTAGCGAAACTGGGAAGTTTTGCAGATGACACGATACTGTTAACACAACATGTAGACATAAATACCTCAGCGCAACAATTACAAGTAGCGCTCAATGAACTCTTGGTATATTTTACGAAATGGTCAATAAAATTAAATCCCAATAAGTGCAAAATATTTACCTTGCGGAGGCCCCAGACCCCACAAGAAATCACGATATATGGGCAGTACATCAAATTGAATCCTCCAGATTCGGCAGCGAAATACCTAGCACTCCACCTTGATCGGCGCCTGACCTGGTCTTTTCATGTCAACCAAAAACTTCAAGAAGGTTATATGCTAGATTGGCCCTACTCTATCCTCTAATGAACAGAAAGTCATCATTACGAATCCAGTCCTCGAAGTTACTTTATATGTGCATAATACGACCTGTAATAACATACGCATGTGTCGTATGGGGTACCGCTTCCAGGACCAAGAACTTTAAATCGCTGTAACTTTCTTGCTATTCGATTTTGATCAAAAGTTTATTGTAAAAAAACTGTATTTTGGTCTCCTCTAATTGTCCTTTCAGTTTCCTTCGTACGTTAGAAATCGCCCTGTATAATAGATAGTGTAGGTCTTTTTAACTATAAACATTAAAAGTACTACTAAATGAATAATGAATTTATTTACACACACTAATAATTAGGAAAAAAAATAAAAAACAAAGTCTGATCCCACGAATATTTAATGAAAAACCATCATCTAATGTCAATAATAATTGACGTAAGGGTCTATTCTGTATGCACCTGTTAAAATTTAACCTGGCTTTAAAATTGTAACTAACCGCTAAGTTTAAAACATTGGCGTTGATTGGTTGAATGGTAGTTTTAGCTGTCATAATAAAGCTTAGCGATTGGTTAAAATTTTAACGCCACGTTAAATTTTAACAGTTGCTTACAGAATAGACCCTATAGTGAGTTAAAATTGTTTGAACGTTTTCGCTAAAACTACTTTAGCATCTTCAGAAAATTCTATAAATACAATAAGAATTACAAACTCTTATAAAATTGAACTAAGTAACTACTTACCACTAGGATCAAAAATTATTGTATTAAAACATTATCATATTAATAATGTTTTAATACAATATTATACAATATTATACAATAAATTTGATCCTAGTGGTAAGTAGTTACTTTGTTCAATTTTATAAGAGATTGTAATTGTTATTATATTTATTGAATTTTCTGAAGATGCTAAAGTAGTTTTAGCGAAAACGTTCAAACAATTTTAACTCACTATAGGGTCTATTCTGTAAGCAACTGTTAAAATTTAACGTGGCGTTAAAATTTTAACCAATCGCTAAGCTTTATTATGCCAGCTAAAACTACCATTCAACCAATCAACGCCAATGTTTTAAACTTAGCGGTTAGTTACAATTTTAAAGCCAGGTTAAATTTTAACAGGTGCATACAGAATAGACCCTTTTGTCAATTATTATTGACATTAGATGATGGTTTTTCATTCAATATTCGTGGGATCAGACTTCGTGTTTTTTATTTTTTTCCTAATTTTATGGTTCCCACTGTGAGTAGTAATGGACTTTAACAGATTGACACTAATAATTAATATTTACACACAAAAAGGAGACATAACAGATTAGAAATACGCGGCGAAACTAGTGATGCGCGAAGGCGAAGAAGCGAACGTTGACTGGCGCTACCCTTGCTTAAGGAGGGTAGCTAAACCCGACGCTGCGTGTTGTGCGTATTCCTAGTAGCTTTTCCGTTTATTTGAAAAGCAGCGCGAAAAGTGGCTGCTACAGTACCCCCTTCCCAGTGACGTAGCTGTTGAGTCACGATGCTTGGAATCTCACCGGGTTTCGAAGTACTCTGCCTGCGCGCGACCTCGGATTTTCCTCTGGAGCTAAGGGTTCGGCGTCCGTTGGCACTTGAAATGCCGGTTTTAGCCGATCTATTGAAACCGTGTACGGGTTTCCTTTCAATCTTATCATCATATCGTCGACCGAGAACTTCATGTGGGCCCGTAAATGGTGGTTGTAGGGGCCTTCGCACGCGATCATCCCTAAGAAATATATGTGTGCACGTCTCCAGTTCCGGATGCACGAAAGTATTGGGCTGCCCGTGCCTGGTGGGTGGAGCTGGGCGGAGCTTGCGCATGTTTTCCCGTAGCTGGTCGCAGAAAGTAGCTGGATTGGGGTTGGCTGTACCTTTGGAATTTACAAAAAATTCACCAGGTAGTCGGAGAATCGTTCCGTACACCATTTCCGCCGGAGATGCTTTCAGGTCCGCCTTGTACGCTGTGCGTAACCCCAGTAGCACGATTGGAAGAACATCAACCCATTTTTCTGTTTGGTGGCATGTTATTGCTGCCTTCAGGGTTCGGTGCCATCGTTCAAGAATGCCATTTATTTGTGGTCGATAGGCGGTGGTGCGGGCTCGCGTGGTACCGGTGAGGTTAGCCAGGGAGGTCATGAGGGAGGCCTCGAACTGGCGGCCCTGGTCTGTAGTTATGATGACCGGTGAACCGTAGCGCGCGATCCATTGGTTGAAGAAAGGTTCTGCGACGACCTCAGCAGTGCATTCGGCTATGGGGACGGCTTCGGGCCACCTAGAAAAACGATCAATCATTGTTAAACAATAGCGTTGACCTCGACTCGGTGGAAGGGGTCCCACTAGGTCCAAGTGCACGTGCTGGAAGCGCTCATCTGGAACTGGTAACTGCTGGAGCGGGCTTTTAGTATGCTGGTGCACCTTTGCACGTTGGCAAGCAATGCACGTTTTGGCCCACATTGTGATGTCCTTCTTCATAGCTGGCCACACGAACTTCTCTTTTATTAACCGGCTCGTGGTTCTAGAACTGGGATGGGCTGGTTCATGGCACATATCGAACACTTTTTTACACAACGTTCTAGGCAGATATGCGCGCGCGGGAAGTGGGCGTGTACCTTCTGCAGAGATAAGATACCCCAGGTATTCCAGTTCATTCGCACTAAAGACGCACTTACCGCGGTTCACACACACGCCGTAATCTTGCAGGCGTTGAAAAACCTGTCGCAGATGTTGTTCATGTTCCGTCGTGTTTTCACTAAAAATTAAAATGTCGTCTATGTACGCGTAACAAAAGTCTAAACCCTGTAACACTACGTTTATAAAGCGTTGAAACGTCTGTGCGGCGTTACATAAACCAAAAGTAATGAAAGCGAACTCGAATAACCCGAAAGGAGTCGTCACAGCCGTTTTAGGGATATCCTCTGGCGCGATAGGGATATGATGGTACGCGCGCACTAGGTCCAATTTCGAAAAACATTTTTTTCCGGCTAGTAAATGTGTGACGTCATGAATATGCGGGATAGGATAACTGTCCGATACTGTCTGGTCGTTAAGGCGACGGTAATCTCCACAGGGCCGCTAACTTCCTGGTTCTTTCTTGGGAACAAGATGTAGAGGACTAGCCCAGGGGCTGCTGGAAGGCCTGCAAATCCCCTGTTCTAACATATACTTAAACTCTGCCTTTGCTACCCTTAGTTTATCGATAGGGAGGCGCCTAGGACGCTGCGACACAGGAGACCCTTTCACTATCATGTGGTGTTGAATCATATGTGGGGGGATCTTTCTCCCTGGAGAAGGTCGAGTCACCTCTGGAAATTCAGCTAAGATTTCGTGTTGCAGGTTGTTTTTGTTCACCGTGGAAATTGATAAATGTCTTTGTGTTGTTATTTGCGCTGGGACAGCTAGATTAGTTGGTTGGTTGGTTAAATCCACCAGGAGCCCGTGGTGACGTAAGAAATCTGCGCCAATGATAGGTCTTGAAACCTTTGCCACATAAAAATGCCACTTATACGGGCGTCGGAGGCGTAAATTAAGACACAGGAGATGCGTACCATAAGTGTCGATAACCGTTCCGTTTGCTGCATAAAGTTTAAAATTGGTATTTACGCGACGGGTGTTCGATGACGGCGGTACCACAGAGACATCGGCGCCGGTGTCGACTAAAAATCGCGTTCCCGTCACCGCATCTATCACGAAGAGGCGATTGGTAGTTGCCTGCGTGTCGCTGACCACCTCGACCAGCGACGGCTCGTCTAGTTTTCCGGCTGGGCTGTAAAGGTGCAGGGGTTTGTGCATTTGCGGGCTCGCGTACCATACCTGCGGTGGTAGTAACAAGGGCCATCCTGCCGGTTCCTAGAGTGGGAGCGGGATCGAGAGCGGTTTCTGCGCGGTTGATTTCCGTGACTCAGCTGTTCTACCATTCTAGTGAGCTGGGTCACCTGTTGTTGTAATGCTGTGACAGCTGAAATCAAACTGCCTGTGATTGGTCCATCTGGTGTGAGTGCTGCGATGGTGGGGTGCGGCGCTGTCGTTGCAGTTAGCGTCTGCTGCGCAGCAGGTTGCGCAAGGGGTTACGCGCACGCAGAAAGCGTCGCCAGCGTTGGGTGACTAAAGCTGCTAACCTCCGCGATTTTATCCGCGGTTGCTGCCATTTTATCGATGTCCAAACCGTCTGCCGTGGCCAAAACCACCTGGAGCGTTGATGGAAGCCTCTGAAGCCAAAGCGCTCGGAGCACATTATCGCTGATCTTATTAGCCGCTAACACTTTCAGCTCGCGTAACGGGGTTTTATCACCAAGTTCCACATCTGTTAACACCTTGCGCAATTGTTTTTCCTCCGAATCTGTGAACCGTTCAACCACACGTGTTTTTAACAATTCATACCGTACGCGTGAAATTGCGCTTCCGCTTGCACAAACCATAATGCTGGTTGGGAATGCCAAAACGGTGGCAATTTTACTTGGCCGATTGCTGAGATATTCGCGGATATAGATTGTGTTGCCGCCGCGTTGTCCATGCCGTGTTGAGGGATGAGGTTAGCATCGGCGTCGGTTTGGCCGGCATGTTCGCCGTGCACGTTGTTTTCACTGTTCATGTTCAATGTCTGGGGTCACCACTGTATGTCTTTTTAACTATATTACACATTAAAACTACTACTAAATGAATAATGAATTTATTTACACACACTAATAATTAATATTACACACAAAAAGGAGACATAACAGATTAGAAATACGCGGCGAAACTAGTGAAGCGCGAAGGCGAAGAAGCGAACGTTGATTGGCGCTACCCTTGCTTAAGGAGGGTAGCTAAACCCGGCGCTGCGTGTTGTGCGTATTCCTAGTAGCGTTTTCGTTTATTTAAAAAGCAGCCCGAAAAGTGGCTGCTACACTAGTAATAGTTTAGATAATGTTAATAAAACAGTAGTTAATAATAGTTAATAGATTAGATGATATTACAAAAATGTAAGATTCCAAGAAAGAGCTTTGGCTCATGGAATTCACTAGGTACTAATAAATAAATAAAAAGTATAGTTATCACTGTAAAGCACGGATTTTATGCAAATGCATGTTCTAAAATATTGATATGCCAACATAATGCTTTCGTATGTATCCGAATCTGATGAAATGCAATTAAATGACACCAATTTTATTTTGCATATATTGCATATTTCGGCATCTTTGAGCATATATTTATGTTAATTGCATATTTGCTCATATTTATGCAATTTAAATTATAAAAAGCTAAAATGTTATTAAAAAATTTTTTTTTCTTACATACCTCATGGGAAAAAAATGTTTACCACTTTTTGTCCAGGTTGTACTTTCCAAGAATTAGGATTATAGTAATTAGCTATTTATGTTTAGCATGCTGGTGTACTTACGTTTAACAAAACAGAAAGTTCCAGCTTAAAATCAGGTACTACTTAAGGACTGGGAATCTTTCTAAGAATAGTGAAGGGTTATTTTAAATTGTCATCAAAGAAAATCCGAAATTTTAGAAAGTACATTCATTCCTTCATTCTTACTTTAGAGTAAACCAGTGGCAGACAAATCGTTGTGAAGAACTAGTTTTTTTTGCGCTTTATTTCTGCAGTTTTTAAAGTGAAATCGTAATTATGTATAATTATGTAATTAAGTGAGTAATTAATTAATTAGTTTATAGTTTTAATAGTAATAGTTCAATAGGTTAATTTTATTTATAGCTTTGGATTTTCTAATAGCAATAATTAATTTAAAAATAGAGGAATTTTGATTAAATTTTTAAGCGTTTATTTCATAATAATTAAAAAATCATTGCATATAATAGTGCATATTTTACAAAAAGTAAAGCATATTTTAGGTATTTTCAGTGCATATATATGCGCATATTTTAGTAGTTTATCGTGCATATATATCCGTGCTTTTTTAGTTATCAGTTAACAGTCCGTTTTGAAAAATAAAACTTTGAGGATGAATCTGTACATGCCAGTGAACCATAACACTTTATGATAGGAATGCATACCGTGCACCTATAATAGTTCCATAGTACTACACTTTAGTAACACGGCACATTACGAATGTAGTATGAAAAGTTTATCCTACCAGCCATACGTTAAGTGACGTGTGCTTTCAAAAATCAGCTTCCTGGCATCACTTCAAAGGTCAAACTTTATTAGTATTAGTTTCAGGAAATAATAACAAAGCAGCTGCAGCAGTAATGATATATTCGGGGCACGATAAGGGTACATCTACGTCATCAATCGCATTTTCTGGTAATTTTGTAGTACCAATCTTGAAACAATATAAAACTGTATTTTTTTGTGAATTATGTAGGTATTAAAAGTACGTTTTTTATAAGCCTATAGAATGGTGTTTAACAATTATTATTTTTATTAATTAGTTGTACCTATTCATATTATTCCTGCATAAAATAAACGTTTACTAATTAGTATTTTTTTCGTCCTAGAAGTTTTATTCAAGCAAGTGACCGTTGTTTTTTTTTATTGTGTTTATATTGCTCAGACATCACTCTGACAGTTTAAGCGACAGATTAAAGCAAAACGAAGTTTTGAGAATTCAGTTGGTTTATTCAGTTCATTTCTTCAATATATCGTTATTCTGACTTCTTTTCTTTGTTTATTATTATTAATTTGTGTTTGTTAAAGGTTTTCCGGTGTTTGTTCGTAAAATATGTTAGAAATATTAGTTCAAAGGAAAACTTTACTGAAGTAAATATTACATATTTGACAAGTTCAATTACATTAATTAAAACAAAACTCTATAAACAGTAAAGCGCACACCAGATTTACATTCAATGAATAGCGCAGGAATACAAATTTAAATACTTAAGGCGGCTTGGAACAGCTTGAGAATTTTTGTGCCTGACTTGATAGGGATGGATTCACTCACCAGGGCGGCAGTTAAATCAAATTTCGGCCGTGCGGGCTTGTTTAGGTGCTACCATGGACACGAGACGTAAACATTACCTTGCCGTTGTTTTAAATAAGTAACAATGAAAAAAAATAATATACAAATTCAATATTTTAAATAATTTAATATTTATAGCAAAATATTGAAGCCCATAGCTAAAGACGCGGTGGGTCGGTGGGGTCAAACCCCCACCGCTACTAACTTTTTTTTTTAATTTTAGCTATTTTATATTATTATTTGTGAGTCATTTATAATTTTAATTTAAACACCGAACAAATATTTAGATAAATAGAATAATTAAAATAAATATTATATTTATATTATTCACCACTCAAGAATTTTATTCAATTACAAAAATTATTTATTCAGTGAAAATTTAATGTTTATCGTGCTATTTCCAATGCGTGATATCACCAACTAATGAACCTAGCAGCTTTAAGTTAATTCCTGCCATAATTTCCAGTTTACAAAAACTTTACAAGACAAGACAAGAAACTAGTTTGCAAGAAAAGTGCAAGAACAAGATTTTTCTTTCATTTTTCTAGCATTCTTGTACTCTTACAATGTAGGTTTAAATCGCGTGACATTAAATTTATTTAAACTGTTTATTAACAGGCTTTTTCGATATGGGTTATGGTCGGTATAGATTAATAATATAACCTATCTAAAGGAAAAAGAAATACGTCTCTTAGCTTGAGATAATGGGTTGTTGTTTTTTTGTCTGTTTCTTTCTTTTTCTGTTTGCCTTTCTAGTGTCGGAATCTGATTCACTAGCACTAATTTCCATATCGTTCATGTTTAAATAGTTCGCTGATAATGTACTACCACCGTAAATGCGCAGATTTATTACATATGCGTAGGAATACTCATTGCATACTGATTCCCTTTGGGCGACCGACAGCAAAAACAGTGGCACTGCAATACAGTTGCATCACCTTGTTGTGCAAGACTGCACGTGTGGCGCAAGAGTCTTGCAAAAAAAGCAAGAAACGGGGAAGTCCCGGTAAATGTCAACCGAAAACATGCAAGACAAGAAAACGCAAGAGTTCTGCAAGACAAGACAAGAAGTAGCCTGCAAGACAAGAATTCTTGTCTTGTGAAACACAGACCTACTACCGGATAGGCGGTATTGTATCCTATTCGTATTGTAAATTTCATATTTTTTGGTTTTGGGTTTGTTTGCGAAGTCTTAACAATATAGTAAATTCAACAATAAATTTTCTGTGTAGAGAACATAGTATTAACAATCAATCTGGACTGGATAAATCTTTTTTGTAGCTTGGAAGACGCATGTTTCCCTTATATGCCGAGTACACTTTTAATTCTGGGATAATTGTTTGCAAATACCGTTAGGCAAATTTCTACTTTTATTGAACTTTGTAGCTACTTAATGTGTTCAATTCTATTTCCATAAGTTCAACTTTTTCGTTAGTTTGGGATACAAGAAGCGGCCCCACCGCAATTTACAGATTTACGACAACTGATGAGCATTATGGCGTGGAAGGTGGTAATGTTCCAGATACGGACCCTTACTTGTATGCTACGAAAACTGCAGAATTTTTACTTTCACTGGAAAGAGCGAGGTGTGTGATTACTCGCGGCGAAATTTTACGGAATCGCGTCACTGGAACACTGGAATAGCTATTATAAACTAAACCAAACCACGCGACGCATTTTTTATTTATAAAATAACACAATATATTTAACAAGAAACAAAAGAGGAATCTGCCCTTAAAGTTAAAAGAAAATGTATCTTTGCATCTTTTCAGACATTCCTGTTTGATTATGCATTCTACAATTTAAATGATTTTTTTGAATTTACGTGTTTACAGTCCGAACATATTTTGTGTAATTAATTTATTAACATTTTTTTAAAAATAAGATAATATTAGGATAATTTATACAGCATAATAATTATTATAGGGTCTGTTAGAAACTTTATTTTTGAATTTGGCGCGCGGTTAGGGTGGAAGTGAGAGTAGGGATATGGGTAGAAGCGGATATGGAAGTTAGTGCTAGCTGGAGCGCGGAGTCAATTTTCAAAACCTCAAAACAGTCAAATGCCAAAAGCCTACTACGCATAACGTACAAACTAAAAGCGTGGTGTGTTGCCTAACCATTCTTTCCAAAGATTGATCAAAAACCGTATTCAAATATATGCTTTGACAAAGATAACTAAAATATGTGTACGGTTGAAATCGTTTTCTAGGTTTTATTCAATTCTAATCAACTACATAAATGAACGTTCGGATCCGGTTTTCCCGATATTTGATAATTTAAGCTTATATTTCAATAATAAAAAAATTACAAATTGGCCTCTATAAGCAATTTGGATTTTTTTTTTTAAAACTAAATCCGAACGAACCATTCTATACTGTCAAACATTAAAATAAACTATCGATCAGCTTTTAAAAAAAAACGTTGTAAGCGTAATCTTGGACAAAAGTTTTTAGGTTTTTGGCAATTTTTAGCTAGCGTGGCGTGTTGCCTAACCCCTATTCCAAGCCGCCTTAACACTCCCACGTATTCTAAGCTTAATTAATATGTTGATACATCAAGCCTAAACTAATTCTAAATTTTTCAAATTTGCAGTGTGGTATAAAGGTTTAGTTAGTATACATGCAATTTGACCATTTGTAGGTGCATATTGTATATTGAGTTCTTTTTTTCATATTTTTGTCTTACAAACTTCTACCCCTCATCTACCTATATGTTTGGTGCGTTTATGAAAAACAGGATTTTTAATTAATTTAATTGCACTTTGATTATTGATGCATAGAAACAAATCACTGTCAGGCCTTTCACCAATTTGTTGTTGCCGTCTACTGCACCAGGTTATTTCATCGCTTTCGCTTTCATACGCTTCGAACCGACTGCTTCTCTGTAGGGCACGTTTAAAGGTTCGTTTTTCTCTTCAGCTGTTATGACCGTACAATGCGAGTCAGCAAGTGTATTACTTGGCTTTGCATCTTTCATGTTAAATCTCTGAAGCAAATGGCTTATAAAATTACTTACATATTGTATAAAAATTGCTTTTTTTTTAATTTTGTCAATTTCAATTTCCAGCCCAACAAAAACCGAATTAAGTTGTAATTTCGTTTTATTGCCGTTGCAAGCAGGACTCGTATCGTTAACGAGTTGTCGGGGTATAGGTTTCATTGTAATTCACCCCCTCGATTTGTGACAATCCCTTTCCGCACAATCGAGCTTTATATCGGTTTATTTCAGCGTTGGTAACTCGCTTTATTTTGAAGACCCATTTCGAACCAATAGTTCTTGCATTATTACGTGACGGAACTCAGCTCCCATGTTTTGTTTTTGTTCAGTGCTTCCAAATCTTCTTCAATTGCTAATTTCCATTTCTCCACTACTGCACTGTTGATGGCTTCATCGTAAGTTTCTGGGATGTCCCCTTCCACCAAATTGATTTCGTAGCGCTTTGGTCTTTGAAGATTTCCCAGCGATCTCAACTGTTACAAGTTGATTTTATCTGGCATTTCTTCTTCGTCGTACCTGTTGACCTGTTCATTTTCTTCCTAAACTTGATCATTTATTGGAATTAGTACCTATTGTGTTCGTTCGTGGTATTGTTGTTTCGTTACCTTCGTTGAATGTGACATTCCGTGAAACCTTGATCTTCTTCAACTGTGGGTCAAACAATCTGTAATTTGTCTACTCATTTTCGTAGCCAACCAGAATTAATTTTTTACTTTTCGGTTCCAGTTTTCGCCTCAAGTTATCTGGAACATGCATGTAGGCTTCAATTCCAAATATTTTCATGTTATTCAATGTAGGCTTCCTTTTTGTCTAAGTTCAAGTGGTGTCTGGTTCAATGTATGGACATTTGATGTTCGATTCAGAATGTAAGAAACTGTATTAACTACCTCTGCCCACAAGTACCTATAGTGGCAAATCTTTAGTGTAAAGCTTAGCTCGAACACTTTCAACTAGTGTGCGATTTTTTCGCTCCGATTTTCCAATTTGCTCGTGAGAATAAGGTGCCGAAATTTCAATTTGTATACCCTTTTCAGTCAGAAATTATCGAAAATCCTGATTTACATATTTTTCTTTAATTCAGGCGCATATCAGACATCTATTATACTACTACTAACCCATTTGTCGTCAAATCCAACATTTAATTTTGATCACACCAATTCCTTTTACTATTAATTCATGATTATTGCCAAGTTTAACAGAAAACTCTTCGACATCTTTCAAGGTTACGAATAAATCCCGAATGGATGTCATGTGGGCGGATGCCCCACTAGTCATCGTCCATACAATGTCGTTGTCTATCATACTCGTATTGACATCGTCTTCGACAATAAAAGCAGAATAATGACTATTATGTTCATTGTCATGTTGACCACTAGATTGAATTCTTCGAGGTGCTCGACAGTTTCTTGAAATACGTCCCGTCCCTTCTTACGACAATTATAACAAGTAATCAGTTGGTTACTCGTCCTTTTGTATTTTTGATGTATCTGTTGTTTATTGACACTACTGGAACTCGATGCCACCAATGCATTGTCTACGGTTTCCACTGTGGATAGATGTGTTTCTTCATCCATCAGACGAGTTGTTAAATTTCGTAATCTTTGTTTATTTTCTTCAAGAGAAAGCCATGCCTGTCGAAAATTTCGGATATTTATCGGGAGCGTTCCTAGTATTTTGATAATAATTTCTCTAATTTGCCTAGCCAAATTTTCTATTTTCGCAATATGTTGTATGACCGAGTCACTCGCCACCATTTTATAATGATGAAACTGCTCGTGTGCGAGCATCTTGTTTGATTCCGTTTTCATGGCGTAAATGCCATCCAATTTATCTATTTATCGTCGTTTGACGTTTCACAATTTTCATGTAGCGTTATTTGAAATAAATCCATTGACGCTGTTATGGTACACATACCCACGCCGCCGTCTTTCTTATTCCATGCCACTAATTCTGTGAATTTGTTCAGAGTTGGCTTTGCCTCGCCACCAGAAGCAATATCATGCATACCTTTCGCATGTAATGCACATTTAATTTGCAATTTCCATTGCGGGAAATTCTTTCCGTTGAACTTGTTTATCGTTGCAATATTATTGCCGTCAATTGCAGCCATTTATGTCGAAGACACACCTCCCGAAATAAAATCGAAAATAACCACGAAGGTTCACACATGTAGGTACTACTTAACTGGGCCCTTACCCTGTTAGAAATGTTAGTTAAAAGGAAAACTTTACGGAAGTAAGATATGTATATACAGGGTGTGTAAAAATGGTCGTGCAAGCTTCATATAAAGTTATTCCTTGGACAAAAATAAGGCAAACAGCTTATTTGAAAAAAGTTCTTAGGCGCATGGCTACCCCTCACCATAACAAATTAAGAAATGTAAATTTGGCAACCTTGTATTTTAAAACTACAAATATCAACCAGTCCATGGACCTTGTTTTACTAAACTACTAGGCTATATTTTAGTTTAGAACAAGGTGGGCTATCATTATTCATTTACAATATTGCCAAGCGTATTTTTTACGCATTTACAAAAATTATATGATTGGAAATAATGAAAATGATTAATATCCTACTACTTTTAAACGATCAATAGCAATAAATTCTAATTATTATCATTAAAAGTACGCATCAAGTAACTTGATTTTGCAAAATAGCTTTCTTTTAGTGTTACCAATTTCTAACTTTGAAGGCCCCGCGTAGCTTGAGGAACCCTTTGCGAGCTTTTTTCCAATAAGCTTTTGCTTTATTTTTGTCCAAAGAATAACTTTACCTGCGGCTTGCACGGCCATTTTTACACACCCTGTATATTAGAGAGTTTTTGAGCACCGTATGTTAAGAGTACGGTAACGCTAACACCTTTGCTAAGCAAAACAATATGTTGCTTAGCAAAACAGTATGTTGCCTAACAAAGACGTTACCGTTAGCGTACTCTAGCGTATAGTGCTCAAAAACTCTCTATTGACAAGTTCAATTACATACTTGACATAATATTTATTACCTTATTTAATTTTTTGCATTGTTCAGGTTTTGTTCGCTTTTGTATCGTGTTTTCGTTATCACTGTTTCGTTTGCTCATCCAGTATTTTGAACGAGAAAAAGACAATGGCGGTCCACTTCTACCTTTAACTGATACCAGAGAATTAAGTGCATATTACTTTATAAGCATGTAGTAAATTTTTTTTTCTAATTCGGTATCGAAAATTCTTACTTATCAACATTCATTTCAGTTAGGAAAAGTACTATTTTTCCTAACTTGTATCGAAAACTGTTTTAAGTTAGGAAAAGTAAGATTTTTCGGTTTTAGACGTTTTGATTTTTTCGTTTTAGACGTTTTTTTGTTCCGTTTTTGACGTTTTGATTTTTTCGTTTTAGACGATTTTTTTATCTCGGCCTTTCAGAAAGTAAAATTATTATACCGAATTAGAAAAAATTATGTGTGCAATTCGTTAGGAAAATCAGATTTTTCCTAACTTAGTACACAAATAACTATGGTGATACTTTTTTGATTTTAACAGAGTTGCTGATGCTTTAAATGTAAATTTGAAAACGATAAGCAAAATTTCTCAAACCATAAAAGTTCGTCCCTTTTACGAAGCCCTAAGAGGAAGAAAATTCGTGCAAACCCTGTTACGAATATACATGAATCTGATGGAATTGCTATTCGAGATGTGACATAATTATCACATGCTTAAAAGCAGTAAATATTATTGTTTTATAATCTCTTTGTTTATAAACTTTTATTTTCTTAGCAATATGTTACAAGAAAAACACTTTTACAAGATCTGAAAGATAAAAGTATTTCTTGGGGGAATCGTTCATTGGGCAAAATTCTTCATAATATTGGATTTAGGTTCAAGAAAGACGACCGTCAAAGAGGTTTAACGGAGTTGTCAAATATTGCTCTAACTAGAATTCGCTTTTTAGGAGTAAGAAATGTACGATCACCTAATGTCCTCGAATGTGTATATTTGGATGAACCTTGGGTTTTCGAAAATGGGACATCTTGGCAAGATGAGAGTGTAAAAAGTGTAAGAACAATTAAATCAGAAGGAAACAGGTATAATTAGTTTAACTTCGGAAGAATTATTAAATTGAAACTTTGAATCCTTAAACATATACAGGTTTATTCAAATTCGAGGCTCATCATTGGGATCTCGGAAACCGTAAGAGATAGGAATACGGTGAAATTGGGGCAAACTTGCGCCATATAGTGCTGATTAATAATTAAAAAAGAAATTTAACTTATCTACTACCTCAGTTTTTTTATTATGGCCAAAAAACAAAAAGAACGGCGTTTTTTGGGCATAAGTTGGTTGTTATTAAATTTTTTTCAAATCTGTTAAAACTTTCTTGAATCAACTTTTTAGCTGCAATACCGTAGTGGTATCAAAATTTTTTTACCCTGTTTCGGTTTTACGGAATCATCCTCAGGTTTATTTTTCTTATGGGCGGCATATTGGAGTTTTACATCGGATAGAGTTTTTGATGGTGTTTTTAACGATGTATAACATATATCACCCATAAGAAAAAACAAACCTGAGGATGATTCCGTAAAACCGAAACGGGGTAGAAAAATTTTGATACCGCTACGGTAAGAATACTGGGAAAGGTGTAGAGATAAGAAGTAGCCATTATTTAAAATTAATGCTAACTGATGCAATCGTTTATCAGAATCGTCACGCCAAGATTTTTCATTAGTACCTACGTGTTGAGTCCTACGTTTCAAACTAATAAATTATTGGTTTAGTTGCTTCTACTTATTTAAGATACGCATATTTTGTAAATATTTAAACCAAAGTTGCACAATAGCATTTTGTTTCATAAAAATGTTTGGTTTGGAAACTCGGAGTGGTAGGCAGATGTAAAATGAGCGGTGTTACCAAATAACCCATCTTAGTTAAGCCTACGCCACGGGTAAGATTTTAGCTAACTTGGTGGTGGTTTTACAAACTGACAAATATCTAACACAGTACCGCGAGACAGTTTCAACAGGTATGACCATCAAATTCAAATTCAAGTATGCGATTTCGCTACTTCATGCAAAACAAAAGTCAGCAGTAGTACTCAAAATTTTTCGCCTGCAGAATATACACGAGATACTTGATTAATATTCTGTACGTAAATTTGTATGATAATGAAATTTAAAAAGATTTGAAAGGTGTACAAATTTCGGAATATTTATATTGACATAACCGACTCATAGTGTATACTCTACTAGCACTAAACGAAATTAAAATTCCATGTTTTATTTTAATGCATTTTATTTATTACTTTATTATCAAAAGTAGATTAAGAATATTTATAAAATATATTATTTTTTACAGGAAAACAAAGCTGGTGCCTCAAATTGTGTTTACCGTATCAGAGATGCTGATGGAGTTATGAATGAAGAGATGTATTATAGCTTAACAGGGCAGGTATGTAAGAACAACAAACTGCTGAGTCATCCTTCGCTAAGCACCCTCAATGACAGCGCAACGAATTTCGAGGGCGATGACGCAACGTGGTAGTACTATAGTACACTGAAGAGGTAACAGCAGAAGGATCTCGCAACAATACACGTTACACCTAAACTGTGTGTAGTTGCAATCATTTTACCTTGCCTATAAGAGTTTGATTGAGACTGAGCGGGGTGTCTCACCTAAGGATAAACTCGCAGTAATTTATTTTTATCTTTATACTGTGTTTGCCAGGGTTAAAAGATTCGTATGGCCGATATAACATAAGGATAGACCAGTGCTTACGTTGTATTACAGCTTTGTTAAGCAAAGTAAACTTTTGACGATTTGAAATAGGTACACATATATCTTTCGAAAATATATGTACCTACTAAATTTCAGGCTAAATCTGTTTGATTGAGGAATTGCTGCCTGCGAGATCATTGGGTTTTTTTATTTGTGGACGTTTCCATTTAAATCTGCGTTTCACATTCTGTCAAGGGTTTTCTCATCTTCCGAATCAGAAGACTTGTTCGTTTGTCTGCTTTAAACTGCATGGAACAGGAAACAAACAACATGCTATCTCTTTAATGCACCACCGCCGCGCCGTATGTAGCCATTTTTTTCTGTTTCCTCTTCGGAGCAGTTTAGAGCAGACAAACGAACAAACCTATAGTAATCAGACATTTCTATGTTTGAAGTGTGACACTGACAGTTTTCGGTGTTTTGAGGAAAATAATTTAGTATTTGTGTTGTGAGATATTGTGAGAAGATAGAGGATTATTTATTGTTTGTGAATATAGAAATTGTGAATTTCCCATTGTTGATGATTGTTGCTGATAATACAGGTTATTTGGCAGATATTTTGGTACCATGTCGCCTCTAAAACCGGTGTGGAAGCCGTCAGACTGCAATTTAATAATTATTTAATATCTCAATAGCGTTTATCATAAGGAATATAAACTAGAAAAAGAACAGTAACGAACAAGGTAACGCTTGAAACCGTCATTATAAAATAGTGTGACCCTTTTTCCGTTCGGTATTGCTCGGGCGCCAGATTTTAAGGAATTTATTCTCCAACGGCTTCTCTCCAGGAGTCGGTTTCGGAGGAGCGAAGACCTAGCTAACTTCAGTGAAGAAATAGCAGGGCGATATAAATGAGAACGCAGTAGTTTTTATTCTCCAATAAGCACAAATAAAAATAAAATCAACAGTAGATGCAATCGGTAAACAGTTTAGCGGTGCATACAGGTAGCAGGATATAACGGTAACGGTATAAATATAAGTAACACCCCTGCAACTCCTGCAAGACCTGAGTGTGATCTGAACGGTAGCAAAATTAGTTAATGCGAAATTAATTAGCGGAATAATATCACTAATAACCTGAACTGCAATGACCACAGCACCGTCCGAAGCCAAAATAGTACCAGGTCGTTAATGACGGAACACGGGATTCTAATATCCTGCACCTGGACGTCGTGACCACAGCACTGCTTGATGTCAAGACTTACAGGGGCTGTATTCTCGAAATCACTCGACATTTTCTCGTACACGACAATAAAAAATGAACCAATCAAACTATTTTTTGTGGCATGACATATGCTCAATTGTCAGGAAAATAGCCTTTCGATTGGTTGAATTTTTTTTGTCGAGCACGACAAAATGTCGAGTGATTTCGAGAATACAGCCCCAGGTGGTAAACTATTGAAAATCAGGACCTCGTGGTTTCTCTCGGACGCCGTCAAAGAGAAAGATGAGAGTGCCATCAGGGAAAATAAACGAGAACGGTCAATACTCCAAGTCTTGGGTATCGACGTATCGTGGTTACAACACCGCTCCAAACGGAGATTACCAAGAGCTTGTCGTAATACGGCACAAGTTCCTCCACGCAAAACTAACGGGACTGATTCAAGACCTGGGTATTGTGACCACAGTACCGCTCGAAGTCAAGATCACCAAGTGCTTGTTGTAGTACCACCAGGACGTTGTGATTCTTCTCGGATCTCGTCAAAGCAGAAGACACAAGTTCCTCCACGGAAAGTTAACGGAAACCCTAAACTTCTCCCATGTCATAAAGCTTAAACGCCTAGGTCACAGCACCCCTCAAACCTACACTGTTAAGCCTCAAAAACACTGAGCACCAGGTCCTACAATTCTATCTCGACTCCATCGAAATAAAACTGGCAGTTCCTAAACTAAAAACACAAAACCTAGGAATCTAAACCCTAACTTGAAATAATACGAAGACCAAAGTCTAAAGTAAACAACCTTGGATAGGTGGTAGGAGTATGCCCACGGCTCCGTGGTCTAGGCGAACGTCGTCGCGCGTAAAAATACTTCTTAACTTAAATTTTAGCAAAATAAATATCTACAAAACATTACGGTTTAAATAATTACTTAAAATTAGTATAATAAAATTAAAATCAAATATCAACGGTGTTTACAAACTTAAACATTATCTTAAAACTAATAAATAAATCCAACAAAATCACTTGGTCCTTCAAAAAATCTAACGATTATTTAAAACTAAAACTAAGCTTTTGATTTATACACTAGTTTCACGACACTTCGTTACATTCCCCTCTTAGTTCGGTGAGAAAAGGATATATCCTTTTCGGCACGTCCTCTCGGTTGTTGTACTAGGGGATGATCCTGAAGGTGGTGATGAGTTATTTACGGTAGCAAGTTGCACTGGATTCCTCGGTTAATGACTGTGCCGATGGATAACGGGCAGACCCATGTTCGGGACATCGTACCTTTGCGTCCATAGCGGGAGCAAAATAAAATCGGTGTACGTGCACATCTGTTTCCGCGGTGTCCAGTTTTTCCACACCTCTAACAAAGGTCGCTCTTCCAAAGGAGAACCCCTGTGTTGGTGGAAAAAGCTAGAGAAGTGTCGGAGATATTGGTGTTCACGGCGATGTTCTGGATGTTTGCGCATGGTTTTGATTGGACGGTGTCACAATTTGTAGCCGGTTTGACGGTTTGTGCGGTTATATTATTTTCCTTTAATAAGTCTTCGGAGTGAAGCTCCATCGGAGGGTCTTCTTCTACGGTTGTTGATATCTCCTGCTCTTCGAGAATAGCGGACTCCAACTCTTGGAGTAAGTAAAGTTTCTAAATCCATGACGGATTCGGACATGTTGCTTGTACGGTTGATCTGAAGGGCACTGACGGAACTAGTACGTTATCATTACAGCTCAAAGATGCTGACCTATCCACCACGAATTGGACAGCGGTACCGGAATTTCGTCTTCAATTTTCTTGGTGGACGCAACTTCTGACAATCTCTGCGAAGGTCTTCTGGCCACTCTCGGAAGGAAAGTTTGGTCACCGGTTGTGGTTATCTTCTGGCGGGGATGGGAGCGGAGAACTGTGCGGCGGAGGAACGTTAGACGAGAGGGTAAAACGTCTACGGAAAAACTCATTTGACAACTCTGTGATGCCGAGGGTTTCATAAATGTTGGTCTGTGGGCGGGAGGTCACAAGCCTGGATCGGGTGGGTGCCGGACGGTTGGATCGATTGGAAAAACGGCATCTGGCGGTGGGGCGATGCGGCTTAAACTTGTCGGCACACGACACTGGACCGATCTTTTCCCGGCCGCGTAATTACTATCTATACTGTTACACAAAACCACATTGCTCTGTACAGCAATATGATTAAGAATTATAAAACGCTCAGTTTTGTTTCTAAACTATACTACTATACAGCGTTTTGTAAAAATTAATTCTCAAACTGCAACTAACCTAAAGATAATACAGCAGTCAGAAATTCGTTTCGTTACATTTCACCTTGTACCGATCGAGTCCCGCGTTTCTATGTTTTATATGTATATCTACACTGCATAATTGCTCAGATTACATTTGTTGTATTGGTCGAGGTGAATGTTGTTTTTTGTGTTTTGGTTAATTATTCGGAATTTCAAACAACACCAAATTATAATGGCATCGGCAAGATGCAGCAGTTATGAAGAAGAACAAGTAATTAACGTTAGAAATTCTTCAGATACCTATTGTCGATTTCCTGGTTAACAAATGTAGGTTTAGTCGCCTTTCCTACGTAGACAAATTGCATGTTAAGCAATTAAAACGATCCTGCCCAGAACTTAGCCAAAGACTGATTAATTTTAGTAAAAATACATTCGTTATTGTCGGAAAATCTTTTGTAAGAGCCTCATCACAAATATTGTAAATGGCTTTCTCGTTACTGGTATATTCCCTTATAATGAAAATGTGTTTGGGGATGACGAATTTTTATCTTCATACGTTACGGATCGTTCGTATGCAGAAAATAAAATTAATGGTGATAATCAAGAGCCTGAACCTGGACCTAGTGATGTTGAAAAAATTGCCCAACTAACAGTTCCTGCAGGCACAACAAACTTTGTTTCGCCTGAAACACAAGAACTAAAAACGCGAAAGAAAGGGAAAACCGCCATACTGGCCGGCACCAATTAAAGATGCAATTGAACAAGAAGAGAAACTACGCAAGATTAGAAAACTTGTTAAGAAGACAAACAGGAAAGTATTTGAGACTAGCAGCAGTGAAGAAAGCATAATAATGTGGTTTTGGAAGATTCCAGCAGTGATGAGGAATTTCTTTCAAATTTACGAAATAGGGCTGAGATGGAAGAAATAGAAAATCAAATGGATGATAAAAAAAATTCAAAGGGAAACTTGTAGGAAAAAAACAGGTACGATATTTTGTGGCAAACATTGATGGAAGTCCTTACTGATGGATATAATGTTACATATTATAAACGGATTTTTGGAACTACTGCTGCAAGAATTTTGTGCCAAGTACAGAGACATCATTCGTAAATTCAGACGATGTTGTCATGCAACTGCCTCATACTACCAAAATCGCAAGTTCTAATAGACAAGCTGTCCAGTTCTGCTTTAATATTGACTTCAAACAGTAAAATATTTTATAAGTTTGTACTTAAAACATAAATAAATGTATTTTACTTGTATAAATATGAATGCTCCAAGATACATTATATGGGGTTGTCCAAGGTACAACATTATATTGTACCTTGGACTAAATGTTATAAATTTTTTAATTCCTATTATCATGCATTATCCTTCTTAGTAAAATGATAAAATCGATAAATATTATTAATAAAAAAATTTTAGTGTAGAAGACTGGGTTTTTAATATTTTAAATAATTATCTTCTGAGAAGAGGTAGCAGTCAATTAAATTAATAAAATTGTTGTTTGTAAATATATTTCGACCAAATTGGCCTTCTTCAGTACATAAAAATAAAAAAGAACATTTTGGTAACTATTGGTACTACATCTTAAATTTATATGTGGTTTAATTTATAGTGGTGGAATTAACACACCACAAAGTAATTGATAACATATTTAATATAATAATAATTAAAACATGTTTATTTAAATAAACTATAAGACGTTTTTAAATTGAATACTTTAACACTGACAACGTGGAAAAACATTTTTAATTATTATTATATTAAATATGTTATCAATTACTTTGTGGTGTGTTAATTCCACCACTATAAATTAAACCAAATATAAATTTAAGATGTACCAATAGTTACCAAAATGTTCTTTTTTATTTTTATGTACTGAAGGAGGCCAATTTGATCGAAATATATTTACAAACAACAATTTTATTAATTTAATTGACTGCTACCTCTTCTCAGAAGATGATTATTTAAAATATTATTAATGTATTTCTAATATCCCCCCCCTGCCGCCCATTTCCCCCTTTACATTTATGACAGCAGCGCACGCCACATTATTCAATTTATAAAAACAGATGCTGCCTCATCAAAATTTTAAGTCACGAGCCGCCACTGCTTAAAACTTAATAAATCCAACATAATCACTTGGTTCTTCAAATAAAAACTAACGATTGTTTAAAAAAATACGTCCGGTAAGTTTAGTAAATATAATGTTTACATTGAGATCGCCTACTACTAAAAGATGTTGGAAGTTCTTCCATGTTGGTTCGGGTAAGTTGATAATTTGGAGGGATATGCATGTTGGAAATAGTAACTATTTCTGTTGTTATTAAGTATAGCCAGATTCTTTGAATTGAGACTGCAATGCTGCAATAATATTTTTGCAAATTGTAATAACATAGTCTTTTATTGTGATACCCGGAATTGAATTTAATATTATACTACCTACCTACCCTGTTCTTTACTCGGAATGGTAAAAGCATTCTTAATTATATTGGTACTATAACTAGATTTTGGTACAGACAATGGTGTTTATCAAATTCCTTTGATTGGGAGTCTCATCCTTTCCTTGAGCTGGATTATTAAAATTCATATTGGTATTTTGAGTTGCAGTCATATGGTGTAAACACTGCTCAATTGATGTGGGAAAAAAATACATTCACTCTATATGGCTATATCGACGGATATATCTACTATATTGTGTTTGTGTTTATTACTGCTACAAATAGTTTTTTTGAATAATCGGGCTCTAGTTTATCACATGAAAGTCAAAAGCACTGGTAAATACACTCCCGCATTCGCTGTCAAGGTCGCATCACTAACGACGACATAATGTCGTTACAAAAATAAACATAGGTACATATAAATCAAATTGCACTTTTAAACTTTTGTGATAACAAACAGAACTTTTTGAAATTTACAAACACACATAGAAACAGTAATAGCGTTCATTAATGAACAAACTGAGTTCTTAGATTCTCCTTTACTGGCAATTTTGAAACAAAAGTTGACTTAAATAGAATCAAGTGTTTTCAACATAAATTGTTATTCAATTATATGTTCGATCATCATATTCTTCATCAATAAAAGGATTTCAATATATTAATTATATATATTTATGTACAGACAGGGGTAGAAGCAATTTTTGAAATTAAAGATGTAAACGATCTTAAAAATGGAATAAAGGAATGGACTGTAGTTCTGAATACAGTGAAATGTTTAGACTTCGAATCTACATCCCTTTACCTGTTGGATTTCACAGTGACGGTAAGTTCATAAAAATTATCCAATATTGGACAGTATATCAATAAAGGTGGAATGTTGCCTAAATAATTCTATTCTTGGGAACTTGGATATTTAAAATATTCTTACTATATTATTTTTAGGATTCTGGGAATAATCTAAGTACTGTAAAGATTGTAATCAATGTAATTGATATGCCTGATCGCCCACCTGTTTGGAAAAATATTTTTTCCTCGCAGCAATTTGATGAAAAAACGAAGCAGGTAGGGAACACAGAAAAGTAAAATAATTGTAATTATGTTAATTCTGTTTCTTTACACACTTATCATGTAGTATTTACTTTTCCACTATGGTAGGTACCTATATTATACCGAGTGACCATTTAAATTTCAGGTCTAGTTATCCATGGAAATTTAAGTTAAGCCTGATTAATTCACTCACACGAATGTTTGCCACCGACACTTCATAAATTACACATTTCAATTAATTTCGTTGGTGTGAATTAATCAAAATCACGACTTATATTTTTTCCATGGTTAACTAGAGCTGAAATTTAAATGATCACTCGGTATATTATTACTTTCCCATACCACCACTGGTATATGGAAAGTATTGATATCATGAAAATACGTGTTTTGCACCTCCAGGAACCCAAAAAAGTGGTTTAGAAAAATGTCTGTGTGGGTGTGTGTGTGTTCGGGTGTGGGTGGATGTGTATGTCTGTGACGCCTTTACCGCAAAAACTATAGTGAACCGATTTTGATGAAATTTGAAATGAAGGGGTATATCGAAAATTCATCGACAAAATAAGCATTTCAAAAAAGTCCGAAACCGGAAGTGGGAGTTAGACATGTTTGTTTGGTAGCATTTTTTTCAAAAGCAGAATTTTGAAAATCTGAGTAGCGGATATGAAAGAAGACCATAATTCAAGGCAAACAGTTTTTTACCGGACTCTCTAACTTCAAAATAGGGGCTGCTATGAATCTTTCAAAATTTTGACTTTAACGCCCTACAACTCAAGAAACCAGTTATCTGATCAGGTTCCGCAATAACTTGTTTGAAACCCCTTTGCGCTGCTATACCATGAAGAAAAATTTATTTAATAAATTCAAAAACGGTCGCAACGGCGCGGCGGCGCTCTTCCAAAGATTTGAAATTTTTAAAAAATTATGATAATAAAACTGGCCACATGATTTTGTTTAAATTTTTTATATTTATGCAGCTCGGTATTAACTATATTTAATTGACATTTTCAAGCTTTACCTACTTTGTTAAAATCCATAATTATAGAAATACAGGGTGATTCAAAAATGGCGCATAAGCTCTTCAGTACGTTGTAGGGGACGGTTATTTGAACTGTGGAAAAATCATAAAAAAAATTTAGCTGCTACATTTTTGTAGTTAACAACGAAGAAGTAAGTTGTAGATTTGGCAACACGGGTGCAGCTATGTAGTATATGAGTGGCTTTTATTTCGTTTCATTTACATAGTGAGCTTATTAAAAGTTTCAAACATCGTTGCCACATATTTTTTTAAAACAACTTGATAGGAAAATATCAATTTTGAAAGCTAATATTTCAGGATAATGAGGTGTTATGAGCATTTTATTTATTACCCACTATTAAAAATACTTAAATTATTTATATGAAATGATGAGAAGTTTCAAAATCCACATGAATTCAAAGTTGAGTTCTCAACTTAACTTCTTCATTTCTCAGCAAATTAGCGGCTAAGAATTTTTTTACTATTTTTCCTACACTTCAATTATTATTCCCAACAACGTACTGAAGAGCTTATGCGCCATTTTTGAATCACCCTGTATAAATATAAAAAATATATAGATTTTAACTGGAATAACAATATTTATTTTACTTTATACGTATTTCGGCATCAATGTAAATAAAATATTTAATAACAAATTCAAAATGATTTATATAGTAACTGCTTGATTCTATTATTTTAACACTGCGTGAAGCAGCTGGGCCCAATCAACCCGTCGGAGGTTAGTCGCTTATCAGTGTTTTTAAAAGATAGGTATCTATACCAAAATCTTCATTTTCATTTTTTGATGACTGCCAGAATTTCACTGCGGCGCATATATGGCAGTCATATAGCTAAAATGTATGGTTGATGAGAATTTCGTAAAGTTTAACTCCGTTTTGTAAATTTTCAAGTTTTAGGGTGAACTCTGACAGAAACGGATCACCGGTCGGTAATGATCGTCCGGCTACGCCAGCTGTAATTTCAAGCCGGATTTCTGATACATATCGAACCCGTATAGTTTCCTTTTTCTCGCTACGGATTCAACTGATTTCCAGGTTGCCTCGCGAACTATACTGTTGAATACCAAAAATGAAATGTTTTTTAGTATGGAAAAGTTCACGGGAGGTGGGCACCTCCTCTTTTTTAAATTCTCTTTGCCTTTAAAATCCTATCTAATAAAATTGATGTACAGTCAGCGACAAATGTTTTCACCAGTCTTGTACCACTGTAACTCGCTTTACTGAGAAATATAACAGATTTGTATATTTCATTTCATCTTCTTAACAGTGTTACCAAGATACCTGTATAAAACAATAAGAACTACGTTATAGTACCTCTTATATTTATCAGAAAAAGGTATTCAGTGGTATCATACTGGTGAAAACATTTGTCGCTGTCTGTACCTCGCAATTTAAAATTTTCGAAAATTTCTCAGAAAATCCCATTGCAAATTTGAAATAGATTGTTAAAAATGTAATGTTTACAAAAAATTTTAATTGTTAAATTTGAAGCATCATTAAATACAACGTGATTCATAATAGTAAGTAGGTACTACTAATAACTATTACTGCATGTATACTGTTTTCAGTAGGTAAATATCGTATATAAACACAAAGTAGCCTTTGATTTCGATTTCTTTTATGAAACTTCTGTACTGGCTGGTAGTGTCACTCCAGAAAGTTTCTAAAACAAATAGGTTAGGGTAAGAGATTTATTAGTAGTACCAAAGAATGTTTGATAGTACCTACCTGCCATAAATGTGTTAAAAAATTACTTTAAAGAGTTTTATACAAATAGTACTGTATTTATAGTTTTGACCTAGCGTTAACAGATATTTTTGTGAAATATAACAATTCGGGGGAAATTTATCAGATGTGGAAACTTTTTCAAAATAAAATTTCGAATTCCTACGAAAATTGTATGCACTTGACAATTTAAGAAAAATTAAAGAGTTTTTGTGTGTAATGTGGATACTGCTTATGTAAAAGGAGCCAACTGCCAAAATCGCAAAAATGAGTTAAAGGAACCAAGCGACACGCATATAGATACTATATAAAGTACCTACCTATATTTTGTTCTCGAAAACGATCCAACCTATGTGGCGCCAGTTATGATAGAAAAACCCAAGCGCCCGACCTTATAATTCAAATATGTATTTAAGCTAAAAAGATTCAAGCGCCAAGTTGGCTCTTTTTCGCTAAAATGAAATAATCAAACTTGGCGTTTGGATCCACATAAATCGCAACATAAAAATTGTATTGCCAATCTTTTTCAAATATCTCATTCTCGGTCATAGCTTTTTCCCCAGTGATACTGACTTTGGCGAAATTGAAAGGGGTCTGGTACTGGTACTTTACCAGTTGCGAGTTTACACAATGGAAGACTTTATTTTGCAATTTTTTCAAAAAGGAACCAAGTGCCAAAAGGTTGTTTTCAACCCTTACACTAAAATTATTTTTGTTCATGTGAAAACAGTAGATTGTTGTGTTATTTGTAAGTAATTTCTTAGTTATAATTGATTTAAAAAAATGTGTGTCGATTTGCCATAAACATCAAAACTTCCTTTTCCGCAAAACTCCACTAAGTCGCTTGGCTCCTTTTAGATAAGCGGTATGCATGTACAGAGTTATACGTATAGAATCATCAAGATTTTCGATCAGGCTTGGCCATGGGATATAATTAGTGTGTCTTTACTTAAGCCAAACGTCAAATGTCAAAGTCAAAGTCAACTTTAGTTAGAATAATAATAATTAGTTTATATCAAAATTAGTACTGCACTTTTAGTTGAAATAGCATTTTTACTTGAAGAGCTACAAAAAACAACCTGTGATCATTATAATAACATTAAGTTTAGTTATCATTCTCAAATATTTTCGTTGATCTTTGATCTTAAGGCCGGCATTTACTTAAAGCAAAATCCAATTTGATGTATGGAAAGTTGCATACCTACAATAACAAGAATAATGCTTGCCTTGGAATTTTGTTTCATATTTTTAAATATTTCAGATTCTTCTGACGTTACCAAAATTGATAAATGCAATAAAGAATAATGAATTTACTGTATTGAATATAGATTTTGTCGTTATATTATTTTAATTTTTTTTTGTCAAACAACAATACCTAGTAGAAGGTTGTAATCCGTTATAATCCGTCTTTTGTGTATTGGCTCCATTGTGAGTTAATGGTCCTGTTAGTTGTGTTGCCTACATGCTAAATTGCAAAACGTGAATTATATTGATATTTCTAAAATTTTATTTCCATTATTTCCGAATTAATTTGCATTTTAGAGAAAAAATTCTTGTGGCATTTGAAAGAGCGTGGTTATATCTATCTATTGATAGAGAGAATTTTTCGATATCCATATTTTTGTAAATACTACTTGAAAATTACCGGGAATAATAATAAACCCAAAAAAGAAGCAAGATAGTGAAATCACTAAAAAAGAAGTGCAAACAAAAATAAATCCAACTAAAGATAAAGTAGCAATCAAGTCACTGAAAAAAATAAGTAATGGGGGTATTATAATAAAAACAGAGAATGAAGAATCGATAGGCAAGTTAAAAGCAGCTGCAGAATCTATACTGGGCGAACAATATACAGTGCACACTACCAAAATGAGGAACCCTAGATTGGTAATTATAGGAGCACAGGAGAACTACTCTTATGAAGATCTCCGTGAACAGCTAATTTCACTAAATCATACAGTAGATGAAAATGACTCTTTTAAAATAGTTCACTATAGACAAATAAAAAACTCGAAAAAATGGATAATATACTTGGAAGTAAGTGGGAACACATATAACAAGATGGTAAATAAATATGTTAACATTGGTTGGGAATCCTATAAGGTACGAGAAGATTACAACCTAATGAGATGTTTTAAATGCTGCCAATACAACCACAAAGCAAAAGATTGTACAAACAAAAGAATTTGTCCATACTGCGCTGAAAGCCATGAAGGGGAATGTAAAACAAAACCTTATAAGTGCTCCAACTGCATCTATTTAGTAAACAAATACGAGGAAGATATTAATGTAGACCATGATGCTAAGTGTGACTCATGCCCAGTGTTTATAAGGAAAATCAAGGAGATAAAAGAAAGAACAAACTATTACTCAAACAAACTCTAGTGAAACACCTGTTTATGGAAAATACTACTAATTAGTATATGACGGTACAAGGTCGGTAAGTGCACTCTAACAGATCGAAAAAAAGTTGGAATTTCCAATTTTTGAGATCTGTAGCTAAGCACTTACCGACCGTGTGCCGTATAAAATTTTTCGCACCATCGAATTTACAGAATTATTTGTGTATAAAATATTTTTTTAAATTTAATTATGAAATTTTGACGTTTTAATTTAATTTGAGAACTGTCTCATTTCATTGTTTTACTTACCGCCCTAATTAGGTTATAAACCCGAACAGTGCTAGTATCGCATGTAAATGTTAGATTACCATGGCAACCAGGTGAATTTTGCTGTAATCGTCTGGACATGTTTTGTTTTCCATGGATACGAATCTGCGTTTAGTAAAACCAACTTACAATATCTATCAACAAAGCTGGTAAATACACATAACAACACGATCGGGCGAAAAATAATATTACTAATACTATAAACATAATGTACGTCAATATAAGAAGCATGAGAAACAAGATGGAAGAACTGGAAATAGGTACTAACAAAAAGTCACGAGCAAACTCACATTATTATATTAAACGAAACCTGGCTGTACACGGAAGAAACGAGCTTTATAAATCTACCCGGCTTTGTAGCTGTCCATAACTGTCGGGATGAAGACAGAGGAGGAGGGACAGCAATCTTTATAAGGAACGACATAGAATTTACAACATGTACTGCTAACAAACAGTACAATACCACAATAATACAGTTAACTAAAATCAAACCAAAACTAAAAATAGCAACTCTGTACAAGGCACCGAATGAAAATGATAGGGAATTTACTGTATACCTGGACAACCTGATGGAAGTGCATAGAAGACTACTCATCATTGGAGATGTCAATATCAATTTACTAGAGGAAAACCAGAAAACAACTCAATATCTAGAAACAGTGCAAATAAATGGGTACAAAATTATAAATAAAATAGGAAAGGAACACGTAACTAGAGTGTCTCCGGAAAAGGTAAGCATACTGGACCATGCAATTACTAATTGCAATGAACTACACTTTGATATGAAATTGGAAGACTTATACAGTCTCGACCACAAACTGATGCAACTAACAGTAACTAAAATAAACTTGGAGAAAAGAAAAATGTGATACGTCAGAGTCGGCATAATAAAAGAAGGCGATGTTTAAAAGCTTTTATTAAGTTTTGGTGGTTATATAAAAATAGGACTAAAGAAGCGGTCCGGGTATTGTCGGTCCACAGGACGGATCCTGGGGCGTGGTGCTTGTCTGGGGGTCCTTGTAGAGGACGGTGACCTCGGTGGCGAGGGGTGATGAAGAGCTGGGGGTGACCGGAAGGGGCTGAGGAGCACCGCTGCTAGGGCTGAAGAAGGATGATTGCTGGTGGTGATGTCTTGGCTGGTGTTGTCTTGGAGTTGTTGCCTTCTCGAAGTGCTGAAGACGAGTTGGGGTTGCTGTCTTCCTGAAGTGTTGCTGGGCTGGTCTCGGCTTGAAGTGTGGTAGACCACTTGGGGTTGTGGTCTTCTGGGCTGGTCTTCCTTCGAGGTGTGGAAGACGAATTCTCGCTGATGTCTTCTTGGCTGGTCGCTGTTGGTTTCTAGTAGTCGGCTGGTTTCTGGTAGTCTGGGAGTTGTCTTCTCGAAGTGCTGAAGACGAGTTGCTGTTCTCTGGCCCGGACCTCCGCTTATAAACTGTCCGGGCAGGGTGGGGCGATCTTAGTTGGGGCGAGCGCGTTCGCTATTGGTCTGCGCCCCTCCTAAGTAACACTTGCGCTCTGGCGGCCGGTCGAGAGCGAGTGTAACGTGTAGCCTAACTGCTAGGCGGATATTGTATCAATTCCCCCCGGCTTCTTCGCTCTCGACCGGTGTTGCGGTGTTGAGTGTGGGTGTTGTCGGATAGGGCCGGAGTTGGTCCTCGTGGATTTTGATTTCCCGGTGTTGCTGTTTTACCAGATATGTGGTGGGACCTGCTACACGGCTGATAGGGAATGGTCCTTTCCATTTGGCTTGGAACCCGGCGCAGATATTCTGAGGTGCATTGGAGAGTGGGTGTTGTTTTACTAGGTCTTGTTGTCCCACTTGGAAGCGGTTTGGTCTTCGGGGTGGGTGTTGTCCTGGTGTCTGGATTCCGGTGGTGGCGGGATTACTTGCCGGTTCTGGGGGGTGTCGCCACTCACCTGGTCGCCGAATTTCTCGTCCAAGAAGGGCATGGGCGGGTGTGCCTTTAATGGTATCATTTGTTCTTGTCCGCATGTTGAACAATATAGTGGGTAGATGTTTGCTCCATTCGCGGTGGTCGCTATTGTGGAGGCGTAGGAGCAGTCCTTTTTTGATTTCCTGGTTCTGCCGTTCTGTGGGGTTGGCGCGGGGGTGGTACTGGGCGGTTGTCCAGTGGTCCACGTCCCAGCGGTTACAGGCTTGTCTCCAGTTTTGACTATGGAACTGTTTGCCGTTGTCGGTTAGCACGATGCGAGGGTAGCCGTATCTAGCAAATAGTTCATCTTGGAGCATGTTAATGATAACGGGGGCTGTAGAGCGCCTTAGTGGGTAGGTCTCAGTCCAGCGGGTGAAAAGATCGGTTACCACAAGTATGAATCGGTGACCGGTCTTTGCCGTGGGATAGGGTCCCATGATATCGAGTGCTAATTTTTCCCATGGTTGATGGGCCAGCTGTTTTGTTTGGGGGGCTTTGGTTTGGTTAGCGCCTTTCTTGCAGTGTAGGCAGGTGTGGCATCTCCTGATGTACTCGCGCACATCAACGCGTAGCTGGGGCCAGTAGTAGTGGCGGGCGATGATTTGCACGGTTTTGGTGATGCCCGGGTGTCCTGCGAGTTCGGCGTCGTGGTATCTTTTTAGCACGGCGTCTCTGGTGGATGGGGGTACGTATAATTTTCTAACTCCACTGGACACCCTGTACAATAGGCCGTCGTGTAGCTGGTATTTGTTTCCCCGGGGAGGTGGGGTTTGTTGAGCCGGGGGCGTCAGCTCTTGTGTTTGGAAATCTGTTTGTTGCGCGTGCAATATGGCTTCCAGTAGTAGACCGCATGGCTCTTCTATGGATGTGGGGTGACCGGTTTCGTGGGTGATGTGGGACAAAGCCAAGGGGGTAGAATATTCTTCCTCGGTTGCTGGTTCCGAGGGCAGAATGGGATCCGTCTCCCCTTGTAGGTCCAAAACTCGGTTGGTGGGGTTCCTGAATAGGGAGTCCGGCTGTTTTCCTCGGATACAGTGGATGGTGGCGCGTTGTTGGACGCCGTAATGGATGCATTGCCTCTTAAAGTCGAAAATGGCGTGTTGTTGTCGTAACCAAGCGTATCCCAAGATGAGGTCTTCTCTGAGTCCGTCTGCGACCATGCAGGGAATGACCTGCCATTCGTTTCCGATTTTGACTCGGAGTTGTACTTCTCCTTGGAGAGTCATGGCGGCGTTCTCTTGCGCTATCTTGGCGGAGTGGGCACGTGGCAATGGCTGAGGTCGTTGTGGGATGTGCCGTGGGTGCACAAAGTTGTGGGTCGCCGCGGAGTCGACGAGGGCGGTGTAAACCTGGTGTGGTAGCTGGGCGACGATGTGGGGTAGATATGGGGAAGATATGGCCGTGCTTATGGTTGAACATTCCGTGCGGCCTCGGGGCGCTGCTCGACCTCTGGGCGCCTGGGCCGCTGCCAGTTTTCCGGTGGCTCATGTGCTGGAGCGTCCTGAAGCGGGGGTAGGCCGGCTGAAGCTTCATTTGCTCGGGGGGCTGCGACGGACAAGGGGGTTGGTGCTGGACGGACCTGCTGATTGGTTGGGCAGTCTCTGTTAAAATGTCGTCCCGGACAGTAGTAGCAGCGTGGAAGCTGAGGTTCGGGTCGGGGCTCCTTAACTTCTCGAGCGGGGGCGGGTGGCACGTCTTCAAGATCTCGCCCTATGGCGGCAGCGAGACTGATGAATTCGTCTGGAGTGTTGGGGGTGTTTCATCGGAGGTAGGCGCGTAGCGCGGGCCGAAGTAACTCGATCATTAACGGGAAAAGAAACAACTCCGTACCTTCCCGGGCTGTTTGCTTATGCCCGTAGAGGGCGGCGTTGAGCGTGGCTCGAACATCGGGACCGTCGAACTTCTTCAGGAGGCGTTCTGCGAAATCGGCCCATGTGAGGGGTAGAGTGGCATACTGCCGCCACCATTGTTGTGCTTTGCCTTGGAGTGCTCCGGTGACAGATTTCAGGAGTTCGGCTTCTGTGCACCGATTCTGTGCCTTGTACTGCCGACAGGTTCCCAAAAACTGTAGTGGATCCTCGGTGTCGTCCCCATGGAATATCGGGGGTGGCTCGACTCGTGGTGGTGTAGCCAGGTGCGGTTAGAAGGGAGCGGAACTGCTCCGCGGAGAGGGCCATCATTGATGGTTGGTCATGGTTTTGTGCTGAGCGCCACTGGGTATTGTCCACTCCCAGAAGTGGCCACGGATCGGCTCGTGGTGGTGTTTGGGTGACGGAGGCAACTGCGGCTGGTGGAATCTCTCGTGGGGATGAAATGTCCCAGGGGATAATGGGGACCGTGTGTTGTTCCGGTTCGGGGCACTCAAGGTGATGTAGGTTTGTTGGAGCTGCGTCCTTTGGGTGCTGATGATTGTTGATGCTTTGGCCGGGCTGCTCGATCTCCGAGTGAGACGTCTCTGTTCTCGTTGTGCTGCGGGTGTTCGGCATCTTGTGGGTCTCGGGTAATCCTTACTCGAACGGGCCCCACGTTTCGGGCGCCAATTGATACGCCAGAGTCGGCATAATAAAAGAAGGCGGTGTTTAAAAGCTTTTATTAAGTTTTGGTGGTTATATAAAAATACGACCAAAGAAGCGGTCCGGGTATTGTCGGTCCACAGGACGAATCCTGGGGCGTGGTGCTTGTCTGGGGGTCCTTGTAGAGGACGGTGACCTCGGTGGCGAGGGGTGATGAAGAGCTGGGGGTGACCGGCAGGGGCTGAGGAGCACCGCTGCTAGGGCTGAAGAAGGATGATTGCTGTTGGTGTTGTCTTGGAGTTGTTGCCTTCTCGAAGTGCTGAAGACGAGTTGGGGTTGTTGTCTTCCTGAAGTGTTGCTGGGCTGGTCTCGGCTTGAAGTGTGGTAGACCACTTGGGGTTGTGGTCTTCTGGGCTGGTCTTCCTTCGAGGTGTGGAAGACGAATTCTCACTGATGTCATCTTGGCTGGTCGCTGTTGGTTTCTAGTAGTCGGCTGGTTGCTGCTGATTTCTGGTAGTCTGGGAGTTGTCTTCTCGAAGTGCTGAAGACGAGTTGCTGTTCTCTGGCCCGTACCTCCGCTTATAAACTGTCCGGGCAGGGTGGGGCGATCTTAGTTGGGGCGAGCGCGCTCGCTATTGGTCTGCGCCCCTCCTGAGTAACACTTGCGCTCTGGCGGCCGGTCGAGAGCGAGTGTAACGTGTAGCCTAACTACTAGGCGGATATTGTATCAAATGATGAACGTCTATAGAACCAAAATAAACAAAAACAATCTGAGAACAAAAGTCAAGGATGAAATTGATCAAATAGAACCCCTAAACTTTCAAATGCTGGTGCAGATAATAAAATCTGCGAAGGAAGACAGTACCACTGTACAGAAAATTAGAAGTAGACAGAATGATTGGATAACGGAAAATTTTTTATTAGAAATGAAAATGAGAAATAAACTATACGCATAGGCGAAAAGACACCCCGAGAATCAACACGCTAGGCAGCTTTACAAAAAAGCAAAGAATAAAGTGAACATACTCATAAGCAAAGCGAAACAGGAACACCTAAATGGAAAAATTGAAAAAGCTGGCAGTAACGCAAGAAAACTTTGGAAAACAATAAACGAAACTATTAAGAATAAGAATATAGGATAACCAAATTCAAAAATGAAAAATTGACGACAAACTAATCACTGGCAAGCAGGAAATAGCGGATGTGCTAAATACCTACTTTAATGAAATTGGATGCGAATTAGCAGATAAACTTGAGAAGGTTGTACAGCAAAGAAACATTAAAACAATAAAAAATAAGAAGAGAGAAAACACTATTCTTAGCGCCGACAGACAAACAGGAAATAGAACAAATAATAAGGAATATGACAAAAACTTCAGCACCAGGACCAGATGGTGTCACGGCAAGAGACCTTTATGAGCTAATGGAGGTCTTAAGTCAACCACTGAGCAACATTATAAACGACTGCATAGCAAGAGACGAATTTCCAGATGAACTCAAAGAAGCAGTAATAATTCCCATTTACAAAAATGGCACCAAAGAAGAACCAGGCAACTATAGACCAATAACACTACTAAGCGTGGTGGGAAAAGTGTTTGAAAAAATAATTAAAAGTAGAATAGTTAAATTTACAACATCAACAGGAGGCTTCGACAAGAACCAGTTCGGATTCCAAGGGGGAAGTAATACTGAAGCGGCTATTATAGACACAATGGAAATCATCAATGAGAAGATAGATAAAGGATATTACGTAAGTGCAGTTTATGTTGACCTGAAAAAAGCCTTTGATACGGTAGACCACCAGCTACTGCTGCAATTCCTGGAAGAACTAGGAATAAGGGGCAAAGCTAATAATCTAATAAAAAGTTAGCTGTCAAATAGAATAGTCAAAACGAAAAATGGAAATGAAATAAGCAGCAAGAACATAATCAAGATGGGAGTACCACAAGGATCTGTCCTGGGTCCAATATTGTATCTTCTGTACATCCAAAACATAATGCAAGCAAAATTGGAAGGAAAATACACGATATTCGCGGATGACACAATACTCATATATCACGGAAAAGATAAAAAGGTGCTGGAAACCCTTATGAACAGGGACTTAACTAAATTCAATATGTGGCTGTATGGAAACAAGCTGACAATAAACAAACTTAAAACAGAGTACCTACATGATATTCAGACAAAAAAACAAATTGGATATCGAATTAAACATTAAAATAGAAGACATTGTACTACGAAGAACAAAGAACGCAAAGTACCTGGGTATGATAGTGGCCGAAAAACTATCTTGGAACGATCATGTGCAGAAAATTAAGAAGAAAATAATCCCCTTACTGGGGGCACTAAGAAGGTGTGGAAAATTCACACGACACATAAACAACTTAGTATATAATTCGCATATACTGAGCCACATTAGATACAACTGCACTGCATGGACACAATGTACAAAAGGTCTAATAGATGGAATAGGCAGAATACTAAATAAATCGCTCAAAATGCTGTATGGACTAGATTGGTACACTCCGACGACTTACTTATATAAGATCGCAAACAAATTAAACATACATCAAATAGTAAATGCAGAAAAGGCGAAACTGGCTTACCAATTAATAAAGGGAACAAGGAAAAATAATCTGTCTCTGCAAAGAAATGTGGATATTCATAACCACAACACAAGAGGAGCAGAAAACCTATATCTAATTAACATCCGGACGGAAAAATGCAAAAGAGGAATCACAGCAAGTATAGCTAGAGTCTATAATAAGTTACCAGCAGAAGCCAAAAACGCAAAAAGTTATAGTGAATATTTAAAACACGTGAAAAGGTTTGTGCAGGCAGGGCAAACCCTGAATTAACGTGCAATACGGTATTAATACTGCATTACGTGCAATACTGAACTAAGACTGTGTATCAAGTAGAAATCATAAAGAAAATGTATAGTATAAGGCCAGCTGCTTCACGCAGTGTTAAACTAATAGAATCAAGGAGTTACTATATTTTGCATTTGTTATAATATCTTATATTGCTTTTGACAATGGCACAGTGATGCCGAAATACGTATAAAGCGAATAAATCTTGTTATTTCCCGTTGAAATCGATATTTTATTTAATATTTATTATTTATATAATCATGGATTTCACAAAGTTACGCTTGAAAATGTCAATAAAAGTATAAGTATAATATAAGATAGTATAAGTAATTAAACAAAATGGGCTATACTCTCATACCTGTTATAAATTGACTGAGTATTATAGTTAGATACCGAAATATTTAAGAATCTATGAAATGTAATTAATGAGGTGATTAAGATTAGTTTGCTGAAGTGTCAAATAAAATAAATTATCACGTTGGAAAAACTTTTAAAGTAAAATAGAGTTGTACATTTTTTAATGCTGAAAAGTTATTTTTTAGAAATTAAACAAAAACGTTCTATGTGTAGACAGATAAAACACCAATAATAAGAAAAAAATTTCGCCCGCCCTTCCTACTTTAAAATTGGCTCTGAAAAATTGGAACAAAATGTGCATAAAATGGGGTATATTTCAAGGTGTAAATTCCAGCCTTAAAGATGGAGGATAACCTAGAGTTGCCATGTATGTCCGTGCAGTTAGTGCTTCATTTGCAGATATTTTAAAAACATGTGGTTAGGCCACTAGTATCACAATTTTTACCTGATATTTTGGACGACGATAGGTACCCTATCTTTATTGACCTTTCCCAACCCTCTGTGGCAAGTTTTGGAACTTAAAACGGGCTACCCGATTTATCTATCTAACGTTGGCAGCGCTGCCAAAGTTGTCGTTGTTAGTGATTTTATGTTGGCGTTCCTGTGGTGTGACGTTTCCTTTGAGTCGGCTGTCACATTTGTTTGACAGATGACAATATATATTGATTTTTCTTCGTGGTACAGTATCGCCAAAGGCCTTTCAAACAAGTTGTTGCTAAACCTGATCAGATAACTGGTTTTTGAGTTGTGGGGTGTTAAAGTCGAAATTTTTAAAATTCATAGCAGCCGCCATTTTGAAGTTAGAGAGTCCGGTAAAAAACTGTTTCCCTTGAATTATGGTCTTCTTTTACATCCGCTACTCAGATTTATTTAATTTTATTTTAATTATTTCAAAATTAAAAACAGTCGAGTTATAATTATTTTAAAGCACTTATTATTTACGGGGTACCCAGTCCTTAACAACCACATAGCTTACTGTCGGTGATTTACAAATCACGTTCTTCGAAGAACCCCACAACCAGTATAGTCACTAGACTGATGTTTGACCTAAAAAGACAACTGTTTGGAAAATGCCTAAGTACCTACCTACTAATTATATGTTAAGCAGATGCAGTGGCGGCTCGTGACCCATCATTTTGGGGGGGCACAGTAAGTGGCGAGTGAAAGGAGCAAAAATAGTGCCGCAGGCTAAATTTTTTCAAAGTGGGCGTGACTTATTTAAACGCTATTCAAGAGCATCTGGCAAATTTTGGAATCAAAATGTGAAACTTTTACAATTAGCATTAAAATTAAAGTTCATAATAGATAAACAGTCGATATATAATTTTAAATCTAATAATGTAGGCAGTTGGTTAGAGTATATCCACGTATCCAAAAGATGAATTTCTTTTATTTTTGATGTTGATTGCCCCGATGTCGAGGGTTGGCTTTCACTTATTAACTCAGCGGTTGTTTGTGTTTTTATTTTCATTCCGTTTAGTAAAAACCCCTACAGAGAAGACTGTATTTTTAAATTTATTTTACTTACATAAAACTTATTTGCTAACGCTCAGAAAACACAGCTTTATATTTTGTTGTTAACATACACATTACATAGTACTACTCGCTGCAAAAAACACACCAAACTACCACAACGCAGTAAGTCGGCAATAACACGAAGAAAAATATTTTTTTTGCCTACGTGCTGTTTGTATGCATTCAATACCCAGTTAAATCTAGATGTGCAATTCAAGATAATAATCAGAGCGTTCCAGTTGAAGTTTGGGGGGCTCGAGCCCCCCTGGCCCCCCCGACGAGCCGCCGCTGAGCAGATGTGTTGCTTAATAGTGCTTTTACAGTATTGTGTAACTATGTGAAATGGAGCGTCGTCTTATATAAAAACAAAGTTTCTTCTACTCTCCATGTTATAGATATTTACGATATGAGTATCGTAACGTACCATATTACGATATGAGAGGGAAACCCATCGAATATCGTAATATGACAGTTACGATAAGAATTATTGTACAACGTTTTATGTACTTTCATAAAATATAATATTAACTATTTTTATGACTTTTTCTATATTTGTTCAAACAAGAGTAGGCTGATTTTATTTACACCGAAATGAAGTTTGTTTATTTTGTGTTAGTTACTGTTATTTAGAAAAATTACTATCGGTTTTTATTAAAATAAGCTTTGAAAATAAGTATAAAAATGAGTGATTCAGAACTATCCGATATTGAAAAAGCAGCAAATGCGGCAATTTCGACCCTTATACAAACAAAATCTAAAGTAAAATACGAATTAGAATATCAGAAGTTTGAAGGTTGGTGTAAGAAAAATAAATTACAAAATTTGACAGAAAAGGTTTTTCTCGCGTATTTCGCTGGGAAGTTTAAAATTAATAAACCATCTACGTTGTGGACACATTATTCTATGTTAAGGGCCACTATTAACATGAAGAAGAACTTGGACATTGGTAAATACACGCAATTAATAGCATTCCTTAAACGTCAATCTGCAGGTCACAACCCATTACGACACTAGTGTCGTAATGAAATCTATAACGACACTAGTGTCGTAATAAGGTCTAGTACGAAACCTGTTTTTGTTTTGTAATGTTGACTGTTACTGTATGAAAGTATTTTATAGAAGCATGCATAGAATGTGTAATTAGTTGCCGTTTACTGGTTGTGGTTCTAATTAAAACATGGTGATTACAAACATGAAAACAAAGAAAAACATTTTTATTTCATACTGCATCGTAACACCCATGTTTAAGTTAACGATTTGAGTCCGGTAAATAAGACTTTACGGTATCAGGTCCGGTAAAAACTTTTACCGGACTCAAATGAAATAAATCGATAATCAAACTATTTATTACTAAAAAACTACAAAATTAATAAATATGACAATTAAAAAGAAACTAAATATTAAAATTGACATTAATTGTGCAATAGATTTACGAAGAACTTCGTCAAAAATGTTATAATTTTCTCCCGTTTTGACAAGACAAACAGTCAAAAAACAAACACTTCCATTTCATAGATGTCCATATTATGAATTCAAATTTTTATTTTTAATTTTTTCAATTTTAAACAAAGATTTAGTGCCTGCAGTATGAAATAAAACGCATTACGACATACGTCCGGTAAACTCTTACAGTAACTCGTCTCAAAATTCCTGACTCGGCTCCTTCGTCGCCTCGTCGTTAAACATTTCAACTCGTTACTGTAAAACTGAGTTTACCGTACTTATAACGTAAATTACTATTGTGCAACCGTATAGTACTCAATTGGATTTCACGTCCATTGCTACGGTAACGACCGCGAAACTAAAAGCCACTGTAATAATTTATACAAAACTAATTTATTTACAATGGATTAAGCTGTTGGTTTTCTAAAAGTAATAATATTAGTAATTACGTATTTTTTATGGTTGCACAAAAAATAATGTCTACTTATAGGTGCCTTGTCCGCAAAATTCTTTAGCACCCTCGAGATTATCTTTATAAAGACGCATTTCGCGCCCTTGCTATACAAATAACTGTTGGTAGGTAGGTACTACATACTACGTAAGCACAAAATAAATAACAGTAAATATTAATTAATTTTATTGTGTGCTGTAATTATTTGTTGTGGGTTCTCTCCTATGGAATTTTCAACCTGATGGATACTTTCAAGTAATTGTTCTAGGGTTATAAATAGTTTCATTAAAATAAATCTCCTGTTTTATTGTATTTGTAGTATGGTATGGAGGCTTTTATAAGTTGCTTTATTGTTACATACCTATTCTGGTAAAACTATAATGTACTTACAGCATATATTGGATGCCCACAATCTAGAAGAATCCTAAATCTTTAGCAATGGTTCCATTTATTTACCTATGTTTAGTTTACACGTTTATGATTGTTGCAGACTTTTCAAGTAGAGGCTGTTGATGGTGATGTAGTAATAAATAACCCTATCAAATACAATCTCATATCAGAGTGTAAGTACCTATTTAAGCATTAGTTTAACAAAAGTGAATCCATTTTATGTACTTTCAGGGTCTACACTATTCTGCATTGAAGAAAAAAGTGGCCAAATTCAAGTTAATGAAATTGATCGCGATATGTTAGAAAAACAAATATTTACAATTCTAGTGATAGCTTTTGAGGAACCAGATCCTAGATGGTTTATCGATCAATATGTTACTCTACTTGTAAATGACATAAACGATAATTTTCCAAATATTACTGTAGATCCAGAAACCGTAACAATTGCCGAAAATACAGCAACAAAATTAGAATTCAAGATAGAAATTAAAGATATGGATTTGGTAAGTTTATTAAATCTTGTGACTAGTTCAAGCAACTGCTTAGTTCTGAAAATTGAATAAAGCATACTAATTCTAGGTAGTAGTACTACAATCACTATCATCATCATCAATTTGATTTTATACATTTTAGCATAACATAATCCAAAAGTGTATTAAAGGTAAAATGTTGGTTAATTTCGTGAAGTTCAGAAGTATTTCTTGCTTATTCTTCCTTTAAAAAATAATCATCAGGTATACATAAAGTCCGTTTTTTTAAGATTCACCAACCTTGCAATTTCTCTCGAAAGTATGTTTGGCAACGCTGCTGGTAATATTTTTTTTAAGTAGAATTAGGATTAATAAATTTAATGGTTAATTTTGACAAGTTCTTTTTACAATAAGTATTTTCATATGCTTTTGATGTATTTAAATATAATTATGCTGAATTTGTGTAAATTCGCACGATTTAATATGAAGTATTATACTTTTATAGTTGAAGTAATTTAGAGATAAGAATAGAAAAAAATATTCAGGCAAATTAGAAGAATTAATTGGATTAAGTTCAAACTTCGTTCGTTCTAACCACGGCCTGGATGTAAACAAAACTACGTGATCGTTTTTAGTGTACGATTACAGTGGTGCGTATCTTACGTAAACTAGCGCGCGGGTTTAAACGATAGCTCCAAAGAATAGTTTCACTGGGCGACGACTCCATTTTAAATAAATCAAAATGCACGCACAGAATACTACACAGCTGACGATAACTGCAATTAACGCACGAATCGAACGTAACTACTCCTACAGTAAAGGGGTGAAATCTTCTCGCTGCAACGACCAATCACAGCGCTGGATTAATAATAATAATGTTTATTTAGCAACTTGCTATTCATTAATACAGTTATACAAAATATAGTTATGTTATACAAAATAAACAGTCTCAACATAGGACACAATAACAATTAATTGCGATTGCGATGACGTTTTAGAAATTATCATCTGCTTTTGTTTAGGTACATCCAGGTCGGTTAGGACGAACAAGGTTTAGATTAAAATTTTCATGTGAGTTACCTAGCTCGAGTTAAGTAATTTAACCAAAGATGTTGGTGTAATCGGGCATGAATAGTTCAATTGCTTCAATGTGTATATCAAGTTAAGACAGAAATCAATTTGATCATGGCAAGCTTCAAATGCATTTCATTTTTAGATACACAATATTATTGAAACGATTTGCCTATATAACATATAAATTTTTCCAGTCTTATCGTTTCATAGACAACTGTGTTGTTTTAGGGAGACAACGGAACTTATGAAGTTACTCTGAGAGATGACACAGAAAATCATTACGATACAGCGTTTCTAATTGTACCAGAAGAAGGTTATCAGTTAAGTAAATTCACAATAGCCGTTGTGAATAGCAGTCTTCTTGATTATGAAGTCAAAGCTTGGCAAAACATTACAGTCGAGGTGAGTAAGGTTTGCTTTGGATCAAAATCAACCGATTGGAAGAACAATCCAAACCAAAATTTTAAATTATAAATTAATTTTTTTAAATAACTAAGAAAAACGAACGGATGCACATAAAAAAGTTAAAGAATTAGAATTTTATTATCGTGTTTAATATTTTTGTTGAGTTACTTATAAACCTCATAAAAGAGTGTTTAGTGTTAAGCAGCTTTCAAATAATAGGTATGTCAGTTATTTTTGGAAATCGGAATAAACAAAGTTTTACATTTCCTTATACATATACCGTGCCTTCATTAATGATTGATACCCACGTGACCTTTGATCCGTGGTGTCCTTGGGAGTTTCAGATTTAAGTGTTGAAGTCAGGTAGGATTGGTACTCGTTGTAACTAAACTAAGTAACTAAAGTCACTAAAGTTACTAAAGTTACTGTCAATTTACGTACAAATAATCAGTTAGGGAATTATTGGATAAAGGTTTACCAATTGTGTAAGTTGGGTTGCCTATATTTTGTGGTCACGTGGGTATCAATCATTAATGAAGGCACTGTACCTAGCCAATAGCCAAAATTGAATATCAAACAGAAAAGTTGCACATAAAGTTTCTGGATTTTAATCCCTGTAAATGAGTCGTGCAAGATCCTCTACCACGAAATAATATACGTTAACTCGATGTTAAACAATTTTTTTAATAATGCAACTTTCAAACATACACTGCTCCTCTATAGAAGGGGCATATTCCTATGCTGTACTGCACAACCGATGGTTCAAAGAACACGACAAAAACGACAATACAATTGGTAGAAAGTGCAACAAGAATAAACAGATAACAGGAACTAATACATTGTTGTGTTGTTTACTAACCCCTTTTTTGTTTTATGAAGTGACAAATTACTGCACTACAAATTACCGCGCGCATGCGCAGAAAATTCTAGTTTCTACAATATGTGTGTCAATCTTATTGGAGACGATTTGAAGCGATAAGTATGTTCTTTTCATAAAGGAGCAGTGTATGTTCGAAGAATATACAACTAATAGAAAGATGCGTTTGTGGCAACTGTGGCTCTGGGTATGTTAACGGCCTGGACACAATGTTATCTAACGCTACTGAATTTCCAATTCCAAAAAGGAAACAATGTTTTGTAGGTAACCCCCCGCGCGGGCTGAGAATGCACAAATAAATTTGGTAATACTTTTCGAAGACGGAGTACCTACAGGTCAAATGCTAGCAAAAGACTGCCTCTTCTCTTTTACACTTTCCCCTAGTTCCCACACGTTCTTTTCTCGCCCTTAAAATCTCTAAGCTTAATCCTCCACTCGCGTTTATTATAGAAAAGTACTAATTAAAATCAGTCATGGACTGTTTAATCGTCTGGGTGGTCTCGGTTTACTTTTGATGCTCTTCTAATTTTCGTGGCCGTCCCGGTCACGTGTGCTACTGGGGAGTGTTAGATGTAGTACCAACAACTCATACCTGCACAGAGAAGCATTCTATTTCTATTCTAACTTACTCATGTCAAAGGTTACAATAGGGCTCTAAACAGTTGCACTTAATTCGTTAATTCAACCTATTGAGGCAAACAGATATTCCTTATGCATTCACAATAACTGATAAGGGCCAACCTTCTGATACGACCAGAAAGCTAATCTTGTATTTCAATCAGAATGCTGAGATCTTTCAGTTTTACCAGAAAGCTAATCTTTCATTCCAACCAGATTGCCGATCTTTCAATTCTACCAGAAAGCTGATCTTTCCTTTCGAGCTTTTATTTCTACCAGAAAGATAATTTTTTATTCCGATCAGGATGCTGATCTTTCGTTTCTACCAGAAAGCTAAACTTTCATTCCGACCAGGATGCTGATTTTTTATTTCTACTAGAAAGCTGATATTATTCTCACCAGAATGCTGATATCTTCTTTACGACCAGAAAGCTGATCTTTCGTTCCGACCAGAAAGGTGTGTTACGGTACATTCCCTAATTTTGTACACGTGAACAGAAAAGTGCTGACGGCTATCTTAGTGGAGATTGGGGTGGGTGGTTAATTCGCGATATAAGGGCGGAACGTTAACTTACACAGGGAGTGTTAAAAGGGCGCCACCTATTTTATTGAAGGTCCTAAGACTTTGGAGGTAAAAATAGGAAAATCCTCTGGTGTGTTTGTCGGCGTCGAGGTAAACAGTCTGACCAGTCCTGGATCCTGTAACAGAAAGTACCTTGGCGGTTCGGGAAGTGGTCGTGAATTTACTCTTTACAATAAAGAAACGGGATTACTTAACAACTTGACTTTTAATAGTAAATAAATGCAAAGGATAATAAATATATATACATAAAATCTCCCTCAATAATGAGGAGAGATGACACAAACTTATCGATACAGCACCTATAAATACACAAATAATATCAATATATGTACATAAAATATGTACCAATAATTTGCGATAAACAAATAATGGGGGAATCGATTCGGCCCAGGACGCACAAACTCGAGATCTTATTTACGGTAAGCTCTAGATTCTCGAGGTCGCCGCCCTGTACAGTAAATATAATATAAACTAGATTAAAAATCTGTAATTATTACAGAAGCAAAACTCTGGAACACAAAAGTAGCGTCTGCTACTTTATATAAGTAGACGGGATTCTTTACGTTAATTTACCCAAAAGTAAATGTCTTTACGGTGACCCAAAAGGGGATGATGACTTTACTTAAGTCTCAAACTTTACGTTAAATCGATTGACAAGAGGATAAACATTAAGTTCGGTACCTGCTTGGTGAGGTGGTCGTCAGACGGTTTATCTCTTGGCACTTTTATTTTACACAATAGAGAGGCCTTTACACTTTACACCTTTTTAAGGATTGCTGCGGGACGGAATCTCTACCTTGAAACTCGACTGGGGCCTCCTAGGCTACGGGAACCGATGAAGGTGACGAATAAGCCGATACGAGGTTCTCCTGGCGGGTGGGATTACTTCTCGGCTACTGGATAGGCGATAATCACTTTCCTTGAAAATGATGCAGTTGCGGGGCGAGAAGCCGCACGAACTAATTCATTGTTGGCGCGACCGAATCTCGAGCAACTTGCGAGTTCAATGAGGTCGCGGGCGCTTTATTTACGATAGACTGATAATTCACTTAAAGATAATCGGTAAACGAAACTTTAGCGGTATCAGAATATTCTTTAGCACCAATCGTAACGGGAGATGAAGCAGAGCTTCATTTTCTTCACAAACGGTAATGCTTCGAGACGATAAGCGGTACTTGGTCGTTCTTTAGGTCAAGTCGGGTTGACAGATCGGCAACGACTTAGGCTCTCTCTCCAGAGTAGAGCATGCGTGACTTTTAGTTTTAGGGGACTGACTTTGAAAAGCGGGCAGCCGATTGGCTAACCGGTTTACAAGGGGTGGATACTCGTGGTTTTGAGGCCAGGGGGTAATTTGATACTCTGTTTATCCATAAAGGAACAGACAGAAATCCGGGAACTGAAAGCATATTTCAGCATTCTATCACGTTTAAATGGCATGTGGCAAGGTTATCATGCGATCATCGAGCGCAATGCGAGGGGTAGCCTGTTAACATGGACTGGGCCACATTCTTACAGGGTGACGTATTGTACTGGCCCCAAAGGATATAACACCCCCCTTACGTGAAGAGAATTTCCCCGAAATTCTCTTGAGGCAAGAGAAATCCGAAGGGGACAGCGACAACGAGACGGGACGAAACCGAGAGCGGTAACGAGACGGTAAACGATAAACGAAACGGTATCTCCTTACACAAGTGTAAATGGAGAAGCATTACTGTGATGCTATGAACACGAAACGATAAACGAGACGATAAACGGAACGGCAACGAGACGGTAAACGGAACGCTAAGCGAGAGCGATAGCGAGACGATAAACGAGACGGCAAGCGAGACGTCAAACGAGGACGATAGCGAGACGATAAACGAGACGGCAGAATTCCCAGAAAGGGAAACGGTAACGAGACGATAAACGGAACGATAAAATTCCCAAAAGGGAAACGGTAACGAGACGATAAACGAAACGATAAACGGAAAGATAAACGAGACGATAAAATCCCCAAAAAGGGTAAAAGATTGTCAAAATCGGGTGAAATGTCATAATCGGGGGGGGAAGTCTTACATCGGGGGGGAAGTCTTACACCCGTGAAGAGTACCGACCAACCTACCAAGGGCGACACGGGGTTGTGTTTGGAAAACACAAAAACAAACGCTCGAAGTCCCAAAGAAATCACACTGAAGAGGGTACGTTGAGTTTCACGCTATTCACCCATTGTAATTTTCCCACAACCAGATAAAATCAGGGAACGAAAGAGCCTCCTAACTACGAGGATGTCTAATCATCACTGGGATTAAGTTTTAAATCTTTCGCATGCCAAATGCCTTTACAAATGCCAGAAGCGTCAGATAATTCGTAAGTATTATACGAGACTTTACGATGAATTAAAAAGGGTCCTAAAAATTTAGGAGCCAGTTTAGCGGTAAAATGCTTGGCTGCATCGGAAAGGACGTAATTTTTACGCCACACGGTATCACCAACGTCAAAAGTAGCGGGACGTCTACGTAAGTCATAGCGAGATTTGGCATTCTTATAGGCAACATCTAACCTTTTAACGATATCTTCGTAAATTTGGTTGAGCGCAGGGGCTCGGCGTAAAAGCGTTTCGCGATCAGGGGTCTGAATATTATCAGCGGTAGCGGCATCGTTAGCTTCACCAAAAAGATTTCCTTCTAAAATCATTTCACGACCAAAATTTGCGAAATAGGGAGACATCCCTATTGCTTCGTGAACCGCAGTGCGAATAGCGCAAGCTACTTTAGCTAAGTATCGATCCCAATTTCTATGGTTTTCCTTAACGTAAGAAGCGAGCATAGTTTTCAATACGCGATGAACACGTTCGACAGGGTTGGCTTGAGCGTGATAGTAAGCGTTAAAGAGAATCGTAGTCGAGTAGGACTTTACCAAGTTTGCAAACTCTTTACTACGAAACTGTACTCCATTATCGGTAAGTAAGTATTGAGGTGCTCCAAACGTTAGGAAGACACCCTCCTCAATTCTTTGAACAACTGCTGAAGCAGTAGCGGAACGTAACGGAAAGAACAACGTGAATTTCGTGAAGTAATCAACAACCGATAAGATATAAGAATATCCTTGGCTCGACCGAGGTAGCGGACCTACCAAATCAATCGATATCATTTGCCAGGGTTTCTTAACGATAGGGTGCCGAGACATGAAACCAACAGGCTTCTTTTGTTCGGGTTTATGAGCGATACAAACGGTACAGCGATTAACGTAACGAGCAACATCAGCTTTAAGTTTGGGCCAATAATATCGTCGAGCGATACGCGCAAAAGTTTTAAAAATTCCTAAATGACCGGCAATTGGTTCATCGTGATTCTGTTTTAGAATAGCGGAACCATTAAACTTCGGTACTACTTCTCTCCACTTATCTTCGTCTTGCGCTAAATCAGGGTATCTAGGTGAAAGATATTTAAATAACTTTCCTTCCTTTATTTTCCATAAAGGGTACGATAGGGGGTTTTGCTTGACATTATTGATTAGGCGGTTGTACCACCGATCGGTACGAGAATTAACCACAGGTTGTACCTGGGTATCGGGAGCGGGATCTCCTACGGGACTTACAAGAACGTTATCGATAATCGGAACGGAACGCGATAAAGTATCGGGAACAACGTGATCTTTCCCCTTACGATGTATGATTTCAAAATCATATTGTTGGATCTTCACGGCCCATCTGGCCAAGCGACCACTAGGTTCCTTAAGGGAGTTTAACCACACGAGAGAATGGTGATCTGTAATCACCGTAAAGCGAGTTCCTTCTAAATAGGGACGCAATTTTTCAATTGCCCACAAAACCGCTAAACATTCACGCTCGGTAACGGAATAATTGCGCTCTGCTTTATTTAGCGACCGGCTAATATAGCAGATTACTTGTTCCTTATCATCAATAGTTTGCGTTAAAACAGATCCAATCCCAAAAGCTGAGGCGTCTGTTTGAACCACGAAAGGGACATTAAAATCGGGACACGATAAAATTGGAGCAGAAACCAATCGTTGCTTGATTGTCGAGAAAGCGACAGCGCGTTCTTCAGTCCATTCAAACTTCTGCTTTTTTCGTAAAAGCGCGGTAAGTGGCGCGATAATAGCTGAAAATTCTGGTATAAAACGTCGATACCAGCTTGCCATTCCAATAATTCTTCTAACTTCAGAGACGTTTTTAGGTTCCGGTATATTTACAATCGCTGTTACTTTATCTGGGTCCGCTAACAATCCTTGAGCGTTAACCACGTAACCCAAATATTTTAACTCGGGCTTACAAAAGTGACATTTATCACGGCCCAAAGTCAACCCTGCTTCTTCCAAGCGTTTAAGGACTTCAGCGAGAATTTCGAGATGCTTCTCGAAAGTAGGCGTACATATAACGACATCGTCGAGATACACGAAAACAAAAGGCTCCAATTCAGGACCTAAGACCCGATCAATCAGGCGTTGCCATGTTGCGGGAGCGTTATGAAGTCCAAACGGCATTCGTTTAAAGTGGAAAAGTCCACGATTCGGAATCGTAAAGGCGGTATATTGTCGAGAATCTTCTGCGACCGGGATCTGCCAATAAGCAGACTTAATATCGAGACTGGTTATGAAACGTGCATCACGAAGACGATCCAAAATGGCCGAAACGTAAGGTAAAGGGTACGCATCCTTTTCTGTAACCTGATTTAATTTACGAAAATCGACGCAAAAGCGGTATGAAGAATCCTTTTTCCTTATTAATAAAATAGGGCTAGACCAGGCGCTCTGAGAACGCTCTATCACATCCATTTCTAACATTTTATCTAATTCGGAGTCGATATGTTGTTGCATGACCGGTGAAACAGGATAATATCTTTGTTTAATTGGGCGAGAAGACGTAACGATACTATGCTCAACTTGCTTAGCGCATCCTAATGATTTAGGGTTTCTCGAAAAATGTTTTTGGATAACACGATCCAAATCGGTACGTTGCGAAGCGGTAAGCTCTTTAGCCGATAATAAATTTTCGGACGAAGTCGAAACGGCAGCGAGAGTCGGTAAATTCTTCGAAGAAGACGAGACGGCAGCGACATAAGGTTTGGCAAATTTCCATTCACCGCGAAATAAATCTGGGACTATTCCCACTGATTTCCAAAAATCAATCCCTAGGATCAATATATGCGGAACATCCGGTACAACTAAAACATCGATAGTCGATACGTGATCACGTAACCGTATTGGTAGCGTAAGGGTGCCGAGACTGGGTACAGTATGTCCATTAGCGACGGAACAGGTTGGGCGAGAATCCGTATTCAACGTAAGCCCTAAAGGCGCTAAAATTTTCCAACCTTCCCCTCCTAAAATGGAGCGATTAGCTCCGGAATCTAATAATCCCAACATATCGTAACCCAAAATATTAATCGTGACGTGAGGGCGTTCGTCAGCGGTAGCGTTATCAAAAAAATAATCTAAAATAACTTTATTTCGAAAAAAAGTTTCTTCCTTCCTATCACTACAAGTTTGTACAGGGTAGGTCGAATACGAGACGGGACGGGATAACATTACACGACCACTTAATGCTTCCTCGGTTCGTTTCCCGACGGAGCGCGTGAATTATTCGATTTACCACACTTGGGACAAGTGTTCACGGTAACTTCCGGTTTTCCGCAACGATAACAATAAAGTTTAGTGCGTGGTTTAGGGCATTGACCCGCACGATGGTTCGAATCTCCACAATTCCAACATAAAAGTGGATTAGCGTTAGATGACGCGGTAAATCGCTGAGTAGCCCGGACGGGAATTTCCTGAATATTAGAAATTGCATTATCTCTAATATTTGCAGTTGCAACGTCTAAAACCGGAGTAGGTACATTTATTTCGACCGGAGCGGTATCTATATAAGCTAAATCCGTTTCGAGGTCATTCCTCTTACGTGAAGGCGGTACGAAATTCTCAACAGCGTAACGACGCTCTTCAATTTTTCTACCAAACTTGATAAGTTCCGGAATAGATTGAACTTCAACAAGTCCTAATTGCGTTTGAAAAAAAGGAGTTATATTCCGCATTAAAATGCGTAACTTCTTTTCTTCCGTCAAAGGTTGCGATAAACGTGAAAATAGATTTTTCATAACGGCAACAAAAATCCCAATGGATTCGTCAGCCCCCTGGGTACGCCTCTGGATTTCTTCAAGTAATCGGTCATCGTAATTGACTGGTTGGAATTCAAGGCGCAAAAGGGCCGATAGCTCTTCCCAATTGCTAGCTAAATCCACGTTAGCGCGATACCATATTAAAGCTTTACCGGCAAAGAGGTCGCAGGCCTCCGCGAACAGCTGTGTGTCATGCACACTACGGGCCCTCGATAGCTCGCTAACCCGCTCGAGGAAGGCATTTACGGACAGGACGCGAGCATCGCCCGTAAACGTCAAATTCCATTTTGCAACAGGAACAGACGGCGTATAATGTGACGTAGACCCTGAAGGTCCTACCGGAATAGCGCTAGTTGTCGGTATATCTGGGTCAAGGTTTATAAGTACCCGTGATTGGTTACGAGATAATTCATATCGAGAAATCAAAACTGAAAGTTCGATAAACAATGCTTCTTTGCGCGCGGAATGATCGTCAGCCGTAGGGAAACTTGCGTCCAAACGGGCTAATCCGTGACTGAATTTTGTCTCGATAGCTTGAGCGGTATTCCTATCGGGTTGATCTACAAATCTGGTAAGAAGGGCTTGTATTTCCCCCCTAACTGTAATTAAGGCTGCGTAATCTTCTTCAAACGAAAAAGGGCGAGTCGCCGGGCGTGGAGGTGCCGAGCCGGCGGCCTCGTCTCTTAAGACTTGGCGTAAAAGGGTTCGTAATTGCGTTGTATTTTTCGGAAGGGGAGTGGAACCTCGTATACTTAATTCGTACTGGAGTTCCACCTTCGATAAACGATCGATAATAAGTTTAAAACCCATTATGAATGTTAAAACAAATAACGAGATAATCGGGACCTAAATTAACCCAAAAGCACAACGATACAAGGGAAATAGCGAAAATTTCACCACAAAAATCCCAAAGCGAGAATTTAAATCAAAACTCAAAAGGCCCACACGTTTAGGGCGCCAAATTTGTTACGGTACATTCCCTAATTTTGTACACGTGAACAGAAAAGTGCTGACGGCTATCTTAGTGGAGATTGGGGTGGGTGGTTAATTCGCGATATAAGGGCGGAACGTTAACTTACACAGGGAGTGTTAAAAGGGCGCCACCTATTTTATTGAAGGTCCTAAGACTTTGGAGGTAAAAATAGGAAAATCCTCTGGTGTGTTTGTCGGCGTCGAGGTAAACAGTCTGACCAGTCCTGGATCCTGTAGCAGAAAGTACCTTGGCGGTTCGGGAAGTGGTCGTGAATTTACTCTTTACAATAAAGAAACGGGATTACTTAACAACTTGACTTTTAATAGTAAATAAATGCAAAGGATAATAAATATATATACATAAAATCTCCCTCAATAATGAGGAGAGATGACACAAACTTATCGATACAGCACCTATAAATACACAAATAATATCAATATATGTACATAAAATATGAACCAATAATTTGCGATAAACAAATAATGGGGGAATCGATTCGGCCCAGGACGCACAAACTCGAGATCTTATTTACGGTAAGCTCTAGATTCTCGAGGTCGCCGCCCTGTACAGTAAATATAATATAAACTAGATTAAAAATCTGTAATTATTACAGAAGCAAAACTCTGGAACACAAAAGTAGCGTCTGCTACTTTATATAAGTAGACGGGATTCTTTACGTTAATTTACCCAAAAGTAAATGTCTTTACGGTGACCCAAAAGGGGATGATGACTTTACTTAAGTCTCAAACTTTACGTTAAATCGATTGACAAGAGGATAAACATTAAGTTCGGTACCTGCTTGGTGAGGTGGTCGTCAGACGGTTTATCTCTTGGCACTTTTATTTTACACAATAGAGAGGCCTTTACACTTTACACCTTTTTAAGGATTGCTGCGGGACGGAATCTCTACCTTGAAACTCGACTGGGGCCTCCTAGGCTACGGGAACCGATGAAGGTGACGAATAAGCCGATACGAGGTTCTCCTGGCGGGTGGGATTACTTCTCGGCTACTGGATAGGCGATAATCACTTTCCTTGAAAATGATGCAGTTGCGGGGCGAGAAGCCGCACGAACTAATTCATTGTTGGCGCGACCGAATCTCGAGCAACTTGCGAGTTCAATGAGGTCGAGGGCGCTTTATTTACGATAGACTGATAATTCACTTAAAGATAATCGGTAAACGAAACGTTAGCGGTATCAGAATATTCTTTAGCACCAATCGTAACGGGAGATGAAGCAGAGCTTCATTTTCTTCACAAACGGTAATGCTTCGAGACGATAAGCGGTACTTGGTCGTTCTTTAGGTCAAGTCGGGTTGACAGATCGGCAACGACTTAGGCTCTCTCTCCAGAGTAGAGCATGCGTGACTTTTAGTTTTAGGGGACTGACTTTGAAAAGCGGGCAGCCGATTGGCTAACCGGTTTACAAGGGGTGGATACTCGTGGTTTTGAGGCCAGGGGGTAATTTGATACTCTGTTTATCCATAAAGGAACAGACAGAAATCCGGGAACTGAAAGCATATTTCAGCATTCTATCACGTTTAAATGGCATGTGGCAAGGTTATCATGCGATCATCGAGCGCAATGCGAGGGGTAGCCTGTTAACATGGACTGGGCCACATTCTTACAGGGTGACGTATTGTACTGGCCCCAAAGGATATAACAGGTGATCTTTCATTCCGACGAGAAAGCTGATCTTTCATTTTGACCAGAAAGTTGATCATTCATTTTGACCAGAAAGCTGATCTTTCATTCCGGTCAGAAAGCTGATCCTTCATTTAGACCAGAAAGCTGATCTTTCATTCCGATCAGAAAGCTGATCATTCGTTTAGACCAGAAAGGTGATCTTTCATTACGACTAGAAAGTTAATCTTTCATTCCGACCAGAAATCTGATCTTTCATCTATATTACCGTTCATCTTCATACTGTATGAATAATTTCAGATGTTCAACAGCATAGATATCCACATAATATGCTCTCTTGTTCTCTGAGACCTCCGAATGTTACGTACTTCATTCCGTCGTGACCAATCACTGGTGTTCTTTTCTACTTCGGAACCAACTTGCGACTGTGGCCTATACTTTGGATACAACTAACCAATCAAACCTTTCCTTTTGGAGTCCTTGCTTTACGAAAGATTTTTGTTTGACTTTCTCACGCAATCTGGCAACATCTACTACCATGTCGTCTTCCTCAACAAATGCATTGTTAATTTCAGCACGATATCCCATTAACAACTATGTAGGTGTACACTCGATGCTAGTGTTTCAGGAGTTATTTAAGCCTAGTTGTGTTTTCTGTATTTCGTCCCATTCATCATCATTTGGATTCGCACTCATTACGGCCAACGAATCAAAAATCGTTACATGATACCGTTTCACTTGCCCATTTTCGCGTGGAAGTCCTACAGCATTCAAGTGATGTCTCGTACCTAGGTCCTGCAGAGCTGATCAAAACGCTTGGGCACGTAATTACTGCAATTATCTGTAATTATTCTTTTTGACGAACCAAAATTAGAAGTTAGGCTCTTGACTTTCACGACGTAGCGAGTCGAAGTATTTTTGACCGGCTTGACCAATATGAATTTAGTAAAAGCATCGATAATCGGAGAACGTGGGTGTTGCCCGACTTGCTTCGCACCAATGGCCCTAAATGATCTACACGTTGTCCCTTGAAATTTTGAATACGAGTAATGTAGGCACTGTGATTTTGTTCTTCTCGATTATTATAATGGATTGCCATGGTTGCTTATTACAAATTAGAAATTACTAATGATTTCCCGTTGCTTAGTGAATTAAAATATTTGACTCGGCTATGTAAAAAGTGAGCGTGATAACTAAGCACCAAGTAATGCATTCAAATATCCGTATTCAAAATTTCAGGGGACAACGTGTATAAGAATTGTGTGAAATGGTTGGGCGTACTTAGGAATTGGGTGTAGGTACGCAGGTTTCTTTCCTCTAGCTGACTTGTGGTACAAACAGTTCAAATGTTTTACCAACCGTAAAATGTTCCACATGATCATAGTTCATACGTACTACTTGCCACCGATTTGATTTAGGAACCCGTACGAAGTTAAACGATATAGCTTTCCTAGTCTCAAATCATAATCATGAAAAATTTGTTTGTTGTCAGCAATGTTTGCTGGTTTCAAGATTCTCTTCATTCGACGAATCTTTTTGCTTATAGAACATCTCAACATCTAAATCATTAACAAACGAAACTGTTTTGTTGCTAGAGTTGACGCAGTTTTCAATTGAAAGTTTTTGTTTTTTGCTATAACAAGCTCAGTACCTAACTCATATGTTTAGTAGTATAAGTTACAGCACGTCAAGAATAGGAACAGCCGTGGAACTCTGAACATAAGGACGCTATTGGCGTCTTTGGTGCGATTATCAGGTCTGTTCCTATTCTTGGCAAGCTGTACATCTTTTTTAATTAAAATAACGAGAGATCAATAAAAAACCAATTAGGGCAGGCTGTGAAATTGAATTATTTTAAATTGGTACTGTAGCCACATCCACAGAATGACATTTCTGACATGAAAATTTTAAACTGAACGCTCTTGTCTAAGTTTTTTATTTGATTATCAAATTATTAAAATATTATTATCAAATAAAAAACTTAAAAACCAACAAGAGCGTTCAGTTTTAAATTTCCATGTCAGAAATGTCATTCTGTGGATGTGGCCTGTGGATTAGGTCCATTTAGTTACAATTGCAATAATAATAAAAAATATATAGCTTGCAACATGTCGGTCAATGTCGATATCCAAGATCAATTACAGAATTTTTGGGAATTGGAGGAGGTTAAAAAAGATACTGTAATTACAAGTGGCAAGGAGTTTTGCGAACAAAATTTTACTGCAACTACAACTACTATAGCCCCGGTAGTGTAGCGACTAGCATGCTAGGCTCCTACTCAGCGGGCCGGGTTTCGATTCCCGGTGCCGGCAACTTCTGGTCAAGGTTTTCTGCAGTTTTCCTTGGCTGTAACATGAATATGAGAGTTGTGCTATTCCATCTCTAAGTCGGCTGCAGACGCAAGCGGGCCCGCTTGATAATAATAGCCCCTTCCTCCCACCCCACACAAGCACTGCTTTCGGGGCCTGGCAACAGGACATGGGTAGAGTAGATTATTATTAAAAAGAAATTCAGATGGTCGATTTATAGTTTCGATACCGTTTAAACAACCAAGGGTAGAGCTTGGAAATTCATTAAACGTGGCAATCAAGCGCTTTTATAACTAGAGGAAATTAGGGAAAAATACTGATTTCAGGGATCAGTATGTAGCATTTGTGAGGGAATATCACGAATTAGGGCACATGAGTAAAATTATAAATCCTTCGGAAGGATTAGATGTATCATATTATTTACCACACCATGGTGTAATTAAGGAAACAAGTCTGACCACACGGCTGAGAGTGGTTTTTGATGGATCTAGCAAAACTACGAATGGGGTATCTTTAAATGACACACAACACACGGGACCTAAAATACAGGAGGAACTATTCAACATTTTATTAAGATTTCGGACTTACATATACGTACTGTCGGCGGACATCGAAAAGATGTTTAGGCAGGTACTAATAACAAATGAGCATAGGGACTATCAAAGAATCTTGTGGCGTGAAAATCAGGGTGATGCTTTACAACATTACAGACTCAGTACAATTACCTGTGGAACAACGGCTGCTCCATATCTAGCAATACGCTCTCTACATCAAATTGCATATGAATACGTCGATGTGTACCCAATGCAGCTAGAGTAATTCTAAACGATTTTTATGTTGACGATTTGCTTACAGGAACAAATACAGTACAGGATGCTATTCACTTACATAACGAGATTAAGGGCATTTTGGAGTCGGCATGTTTCAAATTGCGAAAATGGGTTTCAAATTGTGCAGAAATTGAAAAGCAAATGACTGTATCTCAGGGGGAACACAAAATATCTTACATATTGGGGAAAATGAAAACACAAAGACGTTAGGTTTAATTTGGGCACCAAGATCTGATCACCTGAAATATACTGTTGATGAATTTCGACTTGACAAAACAAACACAACAAAACGGGAAATGTTATCACTAATTTCAAAAATTTTTGATCCTCTAGTCTAGGACTTTTAGGGCCGTGCATTGTAATTGCAAAAATAATGCTCCAAGAACTGTGGCAATACAAAATTGAGTGGGATGAGGTTTTACCAGAAGGGCTGAATAAAGGTACGATCGGCAAAAATCAAATAAAGCTCCACCAAGCTTACAAATGCCGCGGAAATACATGGAAATTACTGGAATTACGTTGAGTCGGTACGGCACCATCCTTTTTGTCCCGTTCATACCTGTAGACTGATCGGACTTTCGGAATATTTTGACATCTGTAATATACTTCGACTGAACCGAACGGAGAGTCGTACCAAGCAAACTAAATGCATCGATTTGGTGGGAGGGACCTCGTTGGCTATGCCGACCAAATGATCAGTGGCCGTCTTCGAATTATCAAGAAAGACGGGGGGAAATTCCGGAAATAAAAAATGCAATCACAATGATACATGCAGTGCAGGTTGAAAGGGATATATTTCCTTTTAATTTTACATCCTCATTTACTAAACTACAGCGAATAATAGCATTGTGTTTACGATTCCAAAACAATTGCAAGTTAGTTAATAACAAAAAACAAAGCGGTAGGTTTAACTTTGTTAGAAATTGAACAAGCAACAAAAAGGTTAGTACGGCTATCTCAAATTGAGAGCTTTTCTGACGAATTGGATCTTTTTGACGGTAATTCAAAAACGAAACCAAAAACCAAATTTATGTATTTATCGCCATTTTTAGATAATGAAGGTTTAATACGAGTAGGAGGTAGGCTCAAGAATTCAAATTTTAGTTATGATAAAAAACACCCTTTATTAATTCAAGGGAAACATCCATTCGCCAAGTTAATTCTTGAATATGAGCATGTTAACTTATTACACGCTGGCCCCCAACTTATGTTGGCATCAGCAAGACAAAGATTTTGGATTACAGCAGGAAGAAATCTAGCTAAATCGGTAGGGGCAGCGGACAACTGCGCGAGCTTAATGACGTACCGGATTAACAAGGAGACAACTGCGCGAGGTACTTGTATCTTAAAAAAATTAATGAGGACAACTGCACGAGCGAATATCTTTAGGTAAAAGTTGATAAGATACCCTAAGGCGAAGGTAATTATTATAAAGATTTTAAGTTTCTTTTGCTACTATAAATTTCGACCACAAATTTTCGTAGATCATTTGGAAAGTGCATTGTAACGAAACGACTCATTTTCTGTGTTTGTGCCGGTTTATTACAATTTGAATTATGGAAGAAATTACCAGTCAACGTGGAAAAACATTATTAATTGTGGATAGTTATAAGTTTTATAAAGAACATGAAATGGCTACTGGGGAAACTAGGTGGCGGACCTGGTGGCGGTGTACGAACAGAAACTGCAAAACTCATTTCTTTACCATCGGAGAAGGTCCTACGCGGAAACTTACAAGTGGAGGAATCAACCATACACACGATACCAATTTAAGAACAATTCAGCGGAATCACCTTAGTGTCGCAAGCAAAAGGAAAGCAGTTGAAGATATTACGGATAGACCATCTTAAATAATTCGGGAATTACTCATACAGATTTGATGTGTCTTAGAAAAGGCATATATAGAGAACGGCGTAAAATCCTTCCAGTATTACCAAAAACTGCTCTCGAAGTACAGGAAGCATTAGAAAAACTCCAACCTACAACTAATACCGGCGAAAGCTTTTTTTATTGGTGAATGACAAGGAATTAAACATTTCTATTTTATCGTGTAAAACTAATTTAGAGTGTCTATGTAAATCTGAAGTAATATATATGGATGGAACTTTCGAATATTGTCCAAAGTTTTTGTTACAATTATTTACTATTCACGGCTATTTAAATGAACATTATATACCGCTAGTATTTGCTGTTTTACCGAATAAATTGACAACTACATATTCATCTATGTTGCAATTTATTATTGAAGAATGTGAAAAACGAGGACTTCTTTTCAAACCGACCCAAGTAGTGATCGATTTCGAAGTAGCCATACACACTGCTTGCCTTAGTGCATGAAGTGACATACAAATTCTAGGGTGCCGTTTTCATTTAAAACAATCTTGGTGGCGAAAATTTCAAGAATTGGGTTTAGCATCCGATTACAAGAACAAGACGGAAATCGGGGAATGGCTTCAGTATTCCTTTGGGTTGGTGTTTTTGGATCCACAAGACGTTGGCGAGTGTTACGTTGACGACTTTGTTCCCATTCAACCAGAAGATCCCAGAGTAACACAGTATGCGGATTACCTTATTAACAATTATATTAGCGAAAACGCGAAATTTACACCAAATGTTTGGGCCGCTGCCTCAGGTTCTATGGTTAGAACTACAAACGCATCTGAATCGTTTCACTCTCATTTTAAACAAAATTTTTATACCGCGCATCCATCAATTTTTATATTTGTGAGAGAACTATTACAATTTCAAAGTGAAATATATACAGTGCTTCCCGAAAGTAACGGATAAATTCAATAAAATCGTTGAGAAGAATATTTCAAATAAATGCTCGGACACGTCGATTTTTATTTTTAAATTATCATTTAGAGATGTAATTTTCAACCCCCCACCCCCAACCCCTAAGCGCTGCCAACTCCAACTTTAAAAATTCAAATAGCAAAGAACCCTTTCTTAAAACAGTATTTGAGGAAGTAAAAGATCCCTTAATAAACTTATTAAATACCTCGCTGGAAAAAGGAAAAGTCCCAGATAATTTAAAAATCTCAACAATTGTACCAATACGAAAAGTACAGGGCACAGTAAAAAGTTGCGAGTTTAGACCAGTTAATATGATGGCGGCAGTGGAAAAATGTTTGGAGAGAATAGTTTACAAGCAAATTATGGAATTTATAAATGCGAGTGAGATATTAACCAAATATCAATCTGATTTTAGAGAAAACTATAGTTGTGAAGCTGCTCTTCAGTTATTATTGAATGAATGGAAAAGTAGTAGAGAAGGAAGGTTATCGGGGCTTGTTGTTTTCTTGGATTTAAAAGGGCCTTTGAAACGGTAGATAGGGAAAGATTAGTACATAAATTACATGGGTATACACTCGTATATTAGGTTTTAACACTTTTTTCTCACATCCCCTGTACTATTAATTACTTAGACTGCGCCATGTTACATGAGTGGTGTGGAATAACAGATTGTGGTTGTTACAAAACTCTTTATTATTATACTACGTAGGTACATGCTACTAGCTCTACGTGTCAAGCAAGACTGCTCTATTAACGTTGCGCACAACTACATACAACACCTATAACTAATAATGTTTGTAAAGTTTATAATGTTTATTATTGTAATTTTCACCTTCTTTAGTATCTTCATGTCAAATGTATTTATTATTGTAATTTTCACATTCTTTTTAGTATCTTAATAAATATATCTTGAGAAATTGCAATTATGGTTTATATTTCTTTATACAAAGTTAGTTAAAGTTAAAGTTACAGATTATCGATCGTTATCTTTGCCTCGCGCAGTTGTCCCTATTTATTTCAGTGCAAAATTCCAGACCCTAATTAGGGTAATTAACCTCGCGCAGTTGTCCATCGCCGATCGGTAGTACATAAATGCGTAAAATGCTATCGAGCTAAACCAGTATCATGTAATTAACTTATGGGAAATCTACCTTCTTTATTTTAAAATATAATAAAGTGAGGGGAGGACGCACATTCAAACGTTATATTAGCCTTTTTGTCTGTTTTGCGACAAAGGCTATACACCTGGAGCCTGTTACAGATTTGACGACTGAGGCCTTCATTGCTACCTTGCGAAGATTTGTTGCTCGCCGCGGAAAACCCTCTCAAAAAAACTCAGATAATGGCAAACATTTTGTTGGGGCTAGATAGGAATTACGTGAATTGGGAAAATTTTTAATCAAAAATAACAATGTAGGTAATGAATTCTATTAATTGCTAATCGAGAAAACATTGAATGGCATTTCATTCCGGCGTATAGTCCTCATTTTGGAGGTGTCTGGGAGGCTGGTGTTAAATCAACAAAGCACCATTTAAAAAGAGTTTTAGGGAATACATTGATAAATTTTGAGGATTTTTTAACAATACTGGTCCAGATTGAAGGGGTTCTTAATTCCCGACCGCTACATCCGATTTTAATGATTACCAACCCTTAACTCCTTCACACTTCCTTATTGGACGAAACTCAACAGCTGTACCAGATACAAATGTGTTAGATATTCCACTGAATCGCCTATCTCGATTTCAACATCTACAACGAATAGTGTAGCATTTTTGGCGACGATGGTCGCGAGAATATATCTCTGAATTGCAGCAGAAAACAAAGTGGTTGCTACTAGGGCTGGGCAAAGTATCGATACTTACTCGAAGTATCGATACTTGGATTGGTATCGAGCATCGATACCAATACTCAAAAGTATCGAAGTATCGAAAATATCGAAAGTATCGAAGTATCGAAGTATCGAAAGTATCGAAGTATCGAAAGTATCGAAGTATCGAAAGTATCGATGTATCGAAAGTATCGAAGTATCGAAAGTATCGAAAGTATCGAAGTATCGAAAGTATCGAAGTATCGAAAGTATCGAAGTATCAAAAATATTGAAATACCGGAAATAGAGAAATATTCGAAGTATCTAGTCTAGAGTATCAGAAAATTAATATAGCAGGCTCGCGTAGTTTTCGTAGGAGCTTTAACTTTGTGTATTTACAAGAGTAGGTATACCCATGTACCTCTTCAGTCTTCATATACTTAAGTTTTTATTTTTAATTAAAATTGAGATATTAGATAATTAGATTGAACAATCAAATAGGATCAACTGGGGTAAGTATAGTTTTTCCCCCTTCTATGCCAAGAACGGACAAAAGTGACGTGTTACGTTTATAATTTTTAAACGATTTGTTATGCTTAGCATTGGGAAATAGTAGGTGTACCCAAACACGTTCATATTCATTGTTTACGGTGTGGGTCACAGACACAGTACCTACATCAGTGTAAGTAGTTTAGTTACTTCGATACTTTCGATACTTCGATACTTTCGATACTTCGATACTTTCGATACTTCGATCGTTTCGATACCTCGATACTTTCGATACTTCGATACTTTCGATACTTTCGATACTTCGATAATTTCGATACTTCCATACTTCGATATTTTCGATACTTCGATATTTTCGATACTTCCGATATTTTCGATACTTCGATACTTTTGAGTAATATCGATACCACATTGGTATCGATACTCGATACCCATTTCATGGTATCGCCCAGCCCTAGTTGCTACAAAAGGACAGCATCAACATCGGGGATCTGGTTCTTTTGATGGAAGACAACTTGCCGCCTCTATGTTGGAGATTGGGACGAATTGTCAACATTCATCCCGGTAATGACGGTATTGTGAGAGTGGTGTCGGTGAAAACGTCCACACAAATAGTGAAACGCGCTATCACAAAGATTTGTCCGTTACCAGTTTCAGAGACAACAAAATCATAGACTAGAGAAGGGAATTAATTAATTTTAAGGCATGGTATAATAAATTTAGTTCATAATTGTATTTACTCACATATATAATTCATTGTATTTCTATTATTTGAAAATTCTTTTCAATGGGGGGAGTATGTTCAAGTTTTGAATCTGCCCGCTTAGGGGTTTACGAGTCCCAGTGTTTCCGGTGAAACATTGTAGAGCACAGTCCACTAAACCTCCTTGAGCTGATAAGTTTAAGTTTGGTGTATTAGCAGAAAATAAATGTTTTAACACGATTCTATGGTGTGTGTTATTATGCCAAACTACTAAAAGAGTGCTAAGTGCTCTGAACCCTGATACAATTAGTTATAATAAAATATCACAGAAAAACTGGGAATATTAATAAAATAATTAAAGAATTAATTTAAGATTTTCTCCGTTTAAATATTCCCAGTTTTTCTGTGATATTTTTTGTAATAATTCTGGTAAGTTTTTATTAATTTTAAAATTAAAACAAATCGTTCACTATCCCATTTTATAATTTTTAAATTGTTTAATCATGTATTTTAATTATTTCTGAAGAAGCGTAATTGACGAAACGTAAAATATTATAATTAAATTTTATGACGAAAGTAAAACGTTGTTGTTTTACTTAAATTTACATGAATTAGCTGCTGCTCCAATTCATCATTAAGGTACATCTTTATATTTGATATTTTTTGTAAAAGAAGCATCATAGATACAATTTCCATTTGTTTATAATATTAAACAACGCGGAATATTATTCTCTTTAATTTGGTACCGGTACCCTATTTTTCCATTAGTACTACCATGATGCATTATGAGCAATATTCGTATATAGTTTAACGGATATCTTGGTATAATTTTTCTGTTTTAATTTTAGATTCATTCTCAAGAGAAGGGCAATAAAACACATTTTGATTCTAAAACCATTGAAATACGTCTTGAGAACTTGAACGATGAATACCCGATTTTTGAAAAGGAAAATTATGCAGCTAAAGTTTTCGAAGACATTGGTCTAGATGAATTTATAGCAACAGTATTTGCTACAGATAGAGATGTAGATGATGTTGTTAAGTATGTGCAGTTCATATCTTTTTGATAATTTATTTAAAACATTGTTTTGTGATGATTATAAGGTAATTCCTAATATTTATTCGTTGCTGATAAGGCAATATTACCTACCCTACGGTACCTATTACGGTAACATACTCATACCTGAGTCATACCACACAAGGGATGATATGAATTTATAACTTCCTATGGAAATTTATAACTCCCCTTAAATTCTAATGCTGTTGTAAACCGTTGAAACCATAGTACCGAACCCAGTTATCTAAGTTACTGACCGGCCACGATTATGTTAATGTTAGTGTTAGCAATAATGTTAACCAAATTGCTGACAAATTTACAAATTTAAAATTCGCACCATAACATGGAAGCTTAATTTACTGCAATGGAAGTCTTTCAGCTGAATTAGTTGAAAATTCTGTTAAGTACTACTAATAACGTTAGAAAATAATAATAAAATATAAAGAAGCAGAAGCTTGAAAACGGACCAGTTGACAATAATAAATTGCTGAAATTTCAAACATGCTCTGTAAATCTAAAATAAAAGTCAAACATAACACATACGTCAGATGTTTGTGGTTCTATTGGTCGATGTTAATGGTGATGTTAAGAAATTCAGAAATATTCTGAACCGTTAACATGTCCCTAACATCATCATTATGCACATTTAACTATAGATATTAGTACTGTCTGGACTTTAACATCTTAACTCACTTTAACATTATCATTGACATTTTCAACATGATTGTGACTAGACAGTTATACCTAGCCTTAAGCCCGTATGAAACAAAATTTGCGTGTAAATTGACACGTAAATTTGATGCCAAATTTAACGCCGTATCATACACAAAATAATTCTGTAAATTTTCATGCAAATTTTTATGAAATTATTTTGAATTATTAATTATTTTGACATCAAATTTACGTGTCAATTTACACGCAAATTTTGTTTCAAATTTAACACCGTGTCATACGGGCTTTATAAATGAAATAATAAGGCAAAATTTAAATCATATTTTCAGATATATACCTAATAAATTAACTAATATTCAGTAAGAAATAAAATTATGTATGTAACGTCGCTCGTTCTAATTGTAAGTTTCTATTGTACATTTATGTCAATCATATAAATGCAAGGTGGCGAAGTACTTAATACACAGGTAGATTCAAATTTTTGAACGCTGTATTCCCTTCTTAAGGCCTCTAAGGACAGCGGATAGATATTTTACATAGCGCCTTAGAATATAGGCATCCATAATACAGGCTTCGAACTTCTAACAACAATCCGAAACACATTGAAACGTAGTCATAATTATTTCTATCGGGTACAGGGTTTGCTCCAAATAAGCTTTTCCAAAAAATCCGCATGTTTTTTGGTAGCATTTTTTTCAGAAGCAGAATTTTGCAAATCTGAGTAGCGGATATGAAAGAAGACCATCATTCAAGGGAAACAGTTTTTTTACCGAACCCGATAACTTCAAAATGGCGGCCGCTATGAATTTTTTGGCCTCGCTGTACCGAAACAATTTATTTCGGCCATAAAATACGGACCGAAACAACGATTTTTTCTAATTCGGTATTGAAAATTCTTACTTATCAACATTCATTTCAGTTAGGAAAAGTACTATTTTTCCTAACTTGTATCGAAAACTGTTTTAAGTTAGGAAAAGTAAGATTTTTCGGTTTCAGATGTTTTGATTTTTTCGTTTTAGACGTTTTTTTGTTCCGTTTTTGACGTTTTGATTTTTTCGTTTTAGACGATTTTTTTATCTCGGCCTTTCAGAAAGTAAAATTATTATACCGAATTAGAAAAAATTATGTGTGCAATTCGTTAGGAAAATCAGATTTTTTCGTTTTAGACGTGTTTTTGATCTCTGCCTCCGGCCTCGATCAAAAAAACGTCTAAAACGGAAAAATCTTACTTTTCCTAACTTAGTACACAAATAACTACTATAGTGCCTCTAGGGCCGAAAAATTAATAGACGTAAGTTTGTAAGTAGGCTGTAAGTGTAAATCTGACAGTGACAGTTTACTTTTAATTTTATTAAAATGTCAGAAATGGACGACAGCGATGATAACTTAAATCTAATGGACTGTACTCCTCCAGAATTACAAGAAATTGCATCCAGTGTGAGTAACAATTTACTGCCGGATAAATCAAGGCAACGATATGAACAAAATTATAGTGTATTTTGCAAGTGGAAAGTATTAAAAAAGGGCAAAAAATACGACAGAAAACGTAATTCTCGCCTATTTAGCTAAAAGAAGCAAGGAAGTAAATACTGCGACATTATGGTCAGAATTTTCAATGCTGAAATCAGTTATCAAAGTCAAAGAAAACTTTGATATCGGACTATTTAACAAAGCATACCTATGCACTAATGAAGAAAAATTCTATCAAGTATCAACCAAAAAAATCAAAAACATTAGACACGGCGCAGTGTATTCAGTTTTTAAAAGAAGCCCCAGACGAGTCTTTCTTGATGTTGAAGGTTGCTCTTATCATGGGCATTTACGGTGCTTGTCGACGCGTGGAGTTACTCGAATTAAGCGTTGACAATATTGAAATTAAAAACGACTGCATGATAGTTATGATTCCAAATACGAAAAATAATGTTCCACGTTCGTTTGTGATAACTAACAAAATTGTTAACGGAGTAAACATGATGGAACTAATTTTAAAATATTATAATTTAAAACCATTATGTATGCCCCCACAAGAGATTATTTATATATTATAATAAAGGAAAATGTACGAGACAACCTGTGGGAAAAAACACTTTAGGCAAAATACCGACAAATATAGCCAAATATTTGAATTTGCCAGACCCGCATTTATACAGGGTGCCAATTTTAAGTTGTCCACCATTGGTAACTTCGTTACTTTTGGAGATGGAAAGTTGGTTAAATGAGAAAAGATTCAGTATTTTTTATGCTCGTTTAGAAAGTGAAATTTAATTTTTTATGGCACTTCCGGTTTAGCGAGAAATGGTGCCAACGTTTTATTTTTAAATGGAACACCCTGTAGTTTTTGAAATTTTTCGATTGGAAATAATTTTGGCTTTAAAAAAGCATAGCACACATGTACAATTAAAATTACTTATAACCATGATATTTAACGTTTATTTATTTTTATTAAATTGGGATCACAATTGGCTTAGCTCAAAACCAAACAGGAACAATAAAGAAAATAAACAATAATTATCAAATAAAACTATTTGAATACATATTCAAGTTATTGCAAGTATTGTTCGATACAGTTTCGTGGAGCACGTAGAGATGAACCAATTTCCTTCTATCAGTCTCATGTAAAACTTGGTGGATTTTATTTTGCAGCATCTCGAAATTCTCGTATCTTTCTTTATAAATTATATCTTTTAAATAGCTCCAAAGAAAAAAGTCTAGTGGTGTTACGTCAGGGGATCTCGGCGGCCATTGAATAGGTGCATCTGTCCGATCTGTCCCTATCCACTTATTGCCGAAAGTATTTCTTAAACATTGTAACGAGTCTCTTGCATTTCTTTGACAAAAAAAGTAAATCGCCAACATATCAACCTTCTCGTTATTAGAAAAATTCATTTTATGATTTCAGTGACAGTAGTACTAAACAAGTAAAACGAAATTGACATTTGTTCATTTCTAGGTATTGTTTATTGGTGCCCTTTTGTTTCATGGCGATTGTGATCCCAATTTAATAAATATAAATAAAAGTTAAATATCATGGTTATGAGTAATTTTAACTGTACATATGTGCTACACTTTTTTAAAGCCAAAATTATTTCCAATCGAAAAATTAAAAAAAATACAGGGTGTTCCATTTAAAAATAAAAAGTTGGCACCATTTCTCGCTAAACCAGAAGTGCCATAAAAAATAAAATTTCACATTCTAAATGAGCATAAAAAATACTGAATCTTTCCTCATTTAACCAACTTTCCATCTCCAAAGGTAAGAAAGTTACCAATGGTGGACAACTTAAAATTGGCACCCTGTATACGGGTCACTGCTTTCGCCGCAGTTCTGCAACCCTTATGGCAAATTCCGGTGCCGATTTAATTAACATAAAAAACATGGAGGATGGCGCTCAACCACCATAGCAGAGAACTATATTGACGAATCCCTCCATAATAAAATAAATACATCAGAAAAAATTCTAACAGTAATTGGAGCAGCGAACACTAACATTAACACCGAAACGTACCAAGAAACCGAACTCATACAATATGAAGCTCAACCTGTACGGAATCCCGATCCATCCCCGCCCAATTCCAGTAGAATTCAAAGAGAAAATAATCCTTATTCGACAGGGATAACAATTAATAACTGTGCACAAGGCGTAATAAATATATATTATAATAAGTGACCGATTTAAATGTGTTTAAAAAAAATAAAAATTTCCTTAAACCTTGTTCTTATTTAAGGCATTATAATAAGTGGCCGATTTAAATGTGTTTAAAAAAAATAAAAATTTCCTTAAATTAGACTGCATTGAATTTATTGTTATCGTGGTTACGAATATGTGCCGATATTACTAAAATGCTGACAAGTTATTAAAAATACAAGAACATTTTTTTTTTCGTTGGTCTGTCATATAATTTTTTAGTCGATTGCAAAAATTATAAGAATAAAAATTAAGTATACACGTTGTCCCCTGAAATTTTGAATACGGACATTAGAATGCATTACTCGGCGCTTAGTTAGGTACCACGCTCACTTTTTACATTAGTCGAGTCAAATATTTTAAATCACTAAGCAACGGGAAATAAATAGTAATTTCTAATTGGTAATAAACAACCATGGCAATCTATTATAATAATTAAGAAGAACAAAATCACAGTGCCTACATTACTCGTATTCAAAATTTCAAGGGACAACGTGTATAGTAATTACTAATTACAAATATTACAAGAATAAAATATTAAGTAACCATAATTAAACAAATCGAGTTGTCTTGTATTGTATTTCAAATTATTAGGCCGAAGGATTTGAATATTAATAATTACTCGAAAAAGGTTGCCGATATTGATTTAAACAAAGAGGGCCTTTTTTTACATAAAAATGTCCAAAAATTCTAAATTTATGGTAAAAATTAAAAGAATGTTTAACAAAAAAAAGTTACAGGGTGAAAAACCATTGCCTCCCCCTGAAAGGGACGCCCATGAGTTTAAAAATCAAAAATGTACTAGCACGTCTTATTCAGAATGAAAAACTAAGTAAATTCCCATAATTTTGTCTATTTGTCTGTTACCGTTCTTCAAACAATAGAAGAAAACCAATTTCATCTGAACCCCTTTAAGGGCCTGTAACTCCCTAGGGGTGCGTTTTAGGCCATATGTTTATTAGAACTTTTTGCCTTATTTTGATGAGTACTACACGCTGTAGAAGTTTGGAACTCTATTTTAGAAACACCCTGTATATTAGAGGCAGTTAAAGTATACGAATATAGAAGAAACAAATCACAGCAATGAAGCAAATCTTATTAACCAAAGGAGCTATAGGAGCATCAATTTTCAATTTTCAAAACCTCATAGAGGGCGCCACAGTGAAATTCTCGCATTCATAAAAAAAACGATGAATCTAATACCAAGCTGCATAAGTGTAGAAAATTTAAACAAAATTGTGTGGCCAGTCTTTTTGTATAATTTTTTAAAAATTTCAAATTTTTTGGAAGAGCGCCCTTGGGACCGTTTGGGGATTTACTAAATAAATTTTCGTTCATGGTATAGTACCAACAAAGGGCTTTTAAACAAGTTGTTGCTGAACTTGATCAGATAACCAGGCGTTAAAGTCAAATTTTGAAAAATTCATAGCGGCAGCCATTTTGAAGTTAGAGAGTCCGGTAAAAAAACTGTGCCCTTGAATTATGGTCTTCTTTCATATCCGCTACTCCGATTTCCAAAATTCTGCTGCTGAAAAAATGCTAATAAAAAACATGTCTAACTTTCGCTTCCGGTTTCGGGTTTTTTTGAAAATCTTATTTTGTCGATGAATTTTCGAGATGCCCCTTCATTTCAAAATTCATCAACATCGGTTCACTGTTTGTGGATTACAGACTTGACATACCCACACACCCTCAGACAGACATTTTTTCTAAACCACCTTTTTGGGTTCCTGGAGGTTCAAAACACGTGTTTCCACGATAAATGATATCAATACTTCCCGTTTAAAGTATGAATAGTAACGCCCCCTATTATTCTCATGTCTGGGAGGCGCGTCCTTAACCATCGGCGTCGCCTGTGTTGATCTGTCATTGTCGTTTTTATTAAGTCTGTACAAAACTGTAAAAATTCCAACTAGAGACGCTGAGATCACGGATAAAAGGAAATTATAATTTGAGGTTTTAAAACACGATGCATGCTTTTGTTTTGTTTTTTGTATCACTATTTGTCTACAATTGGATAAAATGAAAGTGTTTTGTACATTTTGAAACTAATAGCGAATTCCAATCGCTGCACTAGCCTGCACTAGTGTACACTAGTGTAGTGTGTTCGAATTTCAAAATGGGTGGGAATTATCAGCCCGACAAAAAAGGCAATACAACGATAAAAATGGGGTTTCGAACGGTAGGAAAATTTAACACGCAGTCTGAAATTGTTTTCCACGACAGAAAAATGCATTACACGGGGTAAAACTACATTAAACGACAAGAAAACACATTACATATAAGAATAAAATATATTGCACGGCAGAAACATACATTGCACGGTAAGAATATATTTACCACGGCAAATATAAACGACATATAAGAGAAAATTTAAGCCAGGAAAAGGTTTTCGTACGCCAATCTTAGCACGACAAAAAAAAGTAAAGAACCAACAACAGAAAAATATACTGCACGACGTAAAAATGTTTACACCACAGAAAAAAGCAGTACATAGACATATCAATATATTGTAAGACAGAAAAACACATTATATAACAGAAAAATACATTGCTAAACAAACAAAAAATATCTGGCATGCAAAATAGTTATTTATGTTACAAGGCCGTGAAGTAGCACTTTTTTTTATTAGAATGAATATTATTTGGCGAGGCGAAGGCCGAGCCAAATAATCATTCGAATAAAAAAAAGATAGTTCACGGCCATGTGGCATACAAAATTTTGTGTGCAACTGTGAAAAATTACCAAAATTAAAGTTTCGATCGAATCTTTACATAAAATTAAAAGCTAATTTCATTCAAGATCATGACCCGTAAAAAAAAGTCTTTGTCGGCCGGTAAAAAAAAGTCTTTTTTTTACGTTGTCAGGGCTTTTTTTACGTTGTCAAGGTTTTATTTTACTATAAACAAATGTGCTACTTCACGACTCAAAATCAAACAAAAAAAGTGACCTTTTTTTGACAGTTGCACACAAATGATTTTTTCAGGACTCGACATGAACCACATAAAAAAGGCTAAACAGAAATTTATGTAGTGCTGAACTGCAAAAACAAACACAAGACATATTTACAACATAAGTAATCAGCAACAAACAACCAAAACATCTCAGTTCTCAGTATAAACTAAACAAAAATAATATTCAGTAAATTAATACCTACTACAATTTTTTACTACTCACTGAATAATCAAACCTTTCTTCGCCTTGGATGGACTCCGCGTTTGCGCTTTTGTCCTAGGGGTATTAACTTTGCTTCCGTAGGCACTTCAACTAATTTTAATCGAATCTTCATGCCCAACACATGTTTGCAGTTTAAATGTTTCAGAAAGTAGGGACATGTGCATGATGATTGATTTAAATCTTTATAATCATCAGTTATGGTCCAAATACTGTAATTATACTTTTTAAACTCATCAAAAGTTTCCCATTTTCCTTCATCTTCTTATAATTAGCAAGTAATTCAGCGGTAATTGATCCGTTAATTTCTTTTGATGAACATGTGTAAAACAGTTTACAATCCTCTTCGTTAGTACTCTCTTGTAGAACTTTATTATTTAACATTGCCCATTGGTAAGCATGAGTCCACTGCTGCAACGATATTGATGGTATTTCGTAAAACTTTTTAAAATTTGGTGATTCCGGATCCCTGTCTTTTGACCACTTAATTAGAAGCTCCAAAACATTATTCAGAAATTGGCCAACGGGAAGTCTTTCTCTTAGTGTCTGTTCTTTTTTTACAGTGGCATTTGTTGCTTCAAGTCCATTATTAGTACTTGGATAACCAACTGCAATACCTTCATACCAATTTGAATTTTTATGCATCCATTGCGAATGGAAATAATCAATGAAATCCTTGATTTGATGGTCGTTGGTTGCCCTCCATTTTTCCAAAAAAAGGTTGGATGCAACTAAAAACGTATCTTCGTCTTTACATGTCTGTAAAGCTAAATATCTGGTTTCAAATCTTCACATTTATTTAGCCTTTTAAAATATTTTTCCACATTTTTCAGCACGTGAAAGAAACACATTAGTCGGACTTGAGGCACACCAAAAACATTAGTAAAGCCTCGAGTGATTGCTTCACTTGCATCAGCAAGCAATAGTAGCGGTTTCCAGTCCAAGTTAAAATTGTGCAAAGTTTCGAAAATAAAACCAAAGTCACCCGCACTTTCACTTTTGCATACAGCAATTGCGAATGGATGAAAAACTTGATTTTTATCGCTTGTACCTACTATCATTACAGGATATCCTTGCCAAATGATTTTATATGTCGCGTTAATCTGAACCATCTTCGATTTTTTAAATTTTCTAATAGTCTTGGTGTTGAGATTACGATTTTTATATCTTGTTCTTCTGTATCAAACGATTCACAGCAAATAATATATTTCAGTATAAAAGGTGTGTCTTTAGAATCAGGAATTTTTTCTCTTTCGACACCATTTGGTGATTTCTGTTCCAGATATAGTTCCATATTTTTCATATCGTAGCTGTTTTAGGTAAGTTATTAACTTCGACTTTGGAGGTTCAGTCATATTTTTTTGCCTAATAACAGCTAAAACAGCAGTTGGTTTTTGAATTCCGTCTTCAAACCTTTGTTTAATAAACATCTTAGTTTCACTGTTCAATCCTCTACGTGGTTGTGTATTATGATTGCCATGACCAGATTCTGTACTAAATAAGGACACTTTAGAACTTACAGAATGATATAACAAGTATAATCCAGCTGGGCATTCTTCACTTCGATACTTTCCCGCAGAACAACGGTATTCTACCTTATGTCCATCTAAGGTGTTTTTTGAAGAAGATTTTTTCCACATATTTTGTGTTGCCACTTTTTTCTCTGCCTCTTCTGCTGACCCAAATTCTTGAAGCTTCAACCACACACGATTTGATTGTCGTTTCTTTTTAGGTTTGGAAGCACTAATATTTTCTTCCGGCGATTCGATATCATTGAATTCTTCAACATAAGTTACTTTTGATGTCATAATTCAATTAGGTAATTTAAAATTACCTAAATTGGTTATTCTGGGATTCAAAGTTTTTAAATTAAAAACATAAAAAGTGAGTGTCTCGACTAAACATTCACTGGCGAGACTGCTAATTCCCGACATGCGCTTCGCCTATAACGTGCCACGCCTGCGCTATCCATTTTCTGTCGTTTTTGTCGTTAGTTTACCCTTCTCTGTCGTGACAAAGACAATTTTGGCGTGCAATTTTTTTTTCTGTCGTGTAATGAATTTTTCTGTTGTGTAGAGTGTTATTCTGGCGTGTAGTATGTTATTTTGTCGTGTAATCCCTTTTTCTCCCGCGTAATGCATTATTCAGTTGTGGAGAAACATTTTACGGTTGTGCAGTACATTTTCCTGTCTTCCTAAAACTCTTATTTTATCGTTGCTTGAATTTTTTTGTCGTGCAAAGTTTGACATGGTGACACTTATTTTTTGTCGTTAGCTTGCTCTCTTTACTTGTTGATATTCTGTCGTGCGTAAGACCTGTTCTGTCGTACGAATAATATTTTGATAAAAATAAGCAGGTAGTTTTTAACAAGTGTTACATCTGTGACTTGAATGTGCCTATACAGGGTTATTCAAATTCGAGGCTCACCATTGGGATCTCGGAAACCGTAAGAGATAGGAAGACGGTTAAATTAGGGGCAAAGTTGCGCTATATAGTGCTGATCAATAATTAAAAAAGAAATTTAATCTATCTACATTAGTTTTTTTATTATGGCCAAAAAACAGAAAAATGACAATTTTGTTTTTTGGACATAAGTTGGTTGTTATTAAATTTTTTTTAAATCTGTTAAAACTTTCTTTAAGCAACTTTTTAGCTGCTATACCGTAGTGGTATCAAAATTTTTATACCGTGTTTCGGTTTTACGGAATCATCCTCAGGTTTGTTTTTTCTTATGGGCGGTATATTGGATTTTTACAGCATCGGATAGAGTTTTTGATGGTGCTTTCAATGATGTATGACATGATGACTTTCGACTGCCAAAAACTGCTGTTATTTGCAGAAATAGTAAATTTAAATAGATTGCCATGGAAAAACTTCTCGAATTATGAAAAGGGTTATTCAAATTCGAGCTCTATGAATATCTCTGCCTCGAATTGTAGCAAATGCATGTAAAATGTTTCTTCTTAATTCCTCCCTATTGTTAATCCTATTCTTTTAGATTTTATTTTTGAGGTTTCCACACAAAAAGAAATCTAAAGGGGACAAATCAAGTGATCGAGCAGGCCATTCTACAACTCCACGGTTGCCTATCCATTGATTATGAAAATGCTGATTGAGAAAATTTAGTACAGGAATAGTGTAATGGGTAGGTGTAATAAAGGGATGTTTTCAAATAGTGCATAAACTGAGTCCTCAAAAAATTAAGATTCGTTAATCACTATCCGTTACTATTTCTGTAAATAACTGCAGTTTTCGGCAGTCAAAAGTCATCATGTTATACATCGTTGAAAGCATAATCAAAAACTATATCCGATGCTGTAAAAATGCAATATACCGCCCATAAGAAAAAACAAACCTGAGGATGAATCCGTAAAACTGAAACGGGGTAGAAAAATTTTGATACCACTACGGTATTGCAGCTAAAAAGTTGCTTAAAGAAAGTTTTAACAGATTTAAAAAAATTTTAATAACAACCAACTTATGCCCAAAAATCAAAATTGCCATTTTTCTGTTTTTAAGGCCATAATAAAAAAACTAAGGTAGATAAGTTAAATTTCTTTTTTAATTATTGATCAGCACTATATAGCGCAACTTTGCCCCAATTTAACCATCTTCCTATCTCTTACGGTTTCCGAGATCCCAATGGTGAGCCTCGAATTTGTTTAACCCTGTATTTGAGTTTCCCTCTAAATTTTAACACCAGTGCAGTGCAGTCACGTGATTACACAATTCTAGTACACAACACTAGTGTGCACTAGTGCAGCGATTGGAATTCGCTATTAGTAAAAACAATAATAGTTATAACACACGATCGGGCGAAAATGTATTTTATTGTACGTACTTTGTTTGAAAATTAACTTTTTTCGCTAAAAGTAGTTTCCTTTAGCTTACGAAGTAGCGACATCTGCTGGAATGACTCGGTTGTACAGACTTTATAAAAACCGCTACAATTTAAAGTTCGGGTTTATATGTAAATACACATTATACAGGGTGTTTCTTAAATCGCGGACACGGAGCACAGTACTACATTCCCCTCCAGATACCAATTGGAAAAATATAATACAATAATGCCCGTTCTTCGCTAGTTTCAGAGTAATTCTCAGTCAAAGATTGAGATTCAATTCCTTTATGCTTTGGAAAAACGGGTAAATTTTAACCTTTCCGCATTGTTCATCAATCAAATATTAAATCTTAATAAATTTGGAATTTTTTATACGTTGTATTCCTTCCTCCGACGACATTCTTTCTGATAAATATCTGTTGTTAAATTTTTTTCACTATGTTGCAACAGTGCATTGTAGCTATGAGGTTATTACCTAGGAAACTTGTTCATACTGCCTTATTAAAACAGCAAACGTTTAAAACAAAGTCCCTGCAAGCATGCGCAATGTTGTCAAATTTAAAATTCCTAAAATGCGAATAACTCGGAAACTAAATACATTAGGACAAAATCGCCTATACTTTTTCAATTCAGTTTAAAGATGAGAATCGCGTAGTGTTCTCCGTGTCCGCCATTTAAGAAACACCCTGTATGTTTTCGTCATTTTATTCAAATATTCAGTAAAATAACAGATTCCTTGTAAATATAAGAAAATGTTCAATAAAATATTATATGGCCTATGAGAATAATAAATGTTCGGTGAAAATAAGAAACATTCAGTAAAAATTCATTCATGTTGCCTTCTGTGTCTATATAGTCTTATAATGGAAACTCCGCATATTTTCAATATTCACCGCTTCTAATGCTAAGGGCTTTATCTTTAAAGACTTGCTCTTTTTTCCATTGCTTATTTGTCTTTTTCGCCTTTATCTCTTTTCCAACACGTTCACTTTCGGAACTATGTACTTTCATACTCCAGTATCTATATCTTGGTCTGCCATAATGTAATATGCATTTAAAACAAAATATACGGGTAATTTTAAACTGTGGTGTTTGGAGTTATGCACTAGAGCATGTAGGTATTTCATCTATTAGAAGTGATTGATTTAAACACCGGATCTGGCATACTGAATGTTTATTATTTTTTATGTGCGAAATTCAAATTAATACTGAACGTAAGTTACTGATTAGTTACTATATTTTACTTGGCAAAATTTTCTAAAATTTTGAGGTCTTTTTATACATTTACTTTGCATTTTTAATTTTTTTCAGTAGATACATTTGTAATTTTTTACTAGTATGCAAAATATCTTCAAAATCGACCGTTTTATTACGAGCGTATAAAAACGACAGTGATAGATCAATGCAGACGACTATCTTCAAAATATGGGTTTCTGGTTTAGATATATGTCAAGTTACTTTTATTTGACACTGGTGACTGGTGAGGTGTGCTTTTACTTTTGTTTGCGGTTTTTTGACGATTTGCAATTTCCTTTTGTTTTTGTTCTGTCCCCATTAATAGAATATTTGGTTTCTTTAATTTTGTATATGTTGTATTTCGTGTTAGTACCTACTACGTTTTTGTTGGAACCTCAAGTTCAATAAAGTCTGTTCACACTATGCGATTGGGCAAAATACTGGTCGCAGAGGACTAGTCGAACCGCATGTAATTTTATGTTCACATTACGGTTCTAGGGCATTCATCGTTCGCCACCTGGTGGCGCTTTTTGAACTGTTGTAACATGATTGAAAATTGCAACTGTGTCATACCCTACGATTTCCAATTAAAATATTAAGCAATGAGTGGAAATAACAGTTAGGCTATGGTTCCCCTTCTCCACAACTTTCAAAATTTTGTCAAACTTAAATATTGACATAATGTTGCGTATAGAGGTTACTAATTTGTCATCGCGCTGCTATCTTAACCATGACCCCAATAACGAAGCTAATGGCCATATTACATGGGGCGATTTTTCCATGCAATCGACTGCCGCAACTGGTTGCAGCAACTAATTGCCTCGTGTAATGTATAAATTGCTTAGGCAACCGAGCGCCGCAACCAGTTGCGCGGGCAACTTTTTCATTTAGAACTTGTTCTATTTTCATGCGATTTTTTCGTGCAATCTAGTAATTTTTACTATTGCCAACCACACGAAACTAAGCAATTTACCGACGTTACGTAAAGTTATGTTTGGTTATGTTTAGTGGTGGTCACGTGTTGCTAAACCAAGTAATACACCACACGATCCCATTACAAATAATTTGGTCTGATTATTATGCATTAGCTCATAACCTACAATTTCACACTGTTACTATTTAGGAATAATAATTTCCGTACAGTTGGTAGTTTTAACTTGGAATAGAAAGTCGCCTATAACCCATGCCAGCAATTGCCTCGTGAAAATACAAGCGTGCAACTGGTTGCTGCAACCACAAAATCGCAGCAACTGACTGCAGCAACCGATTGCATTGAAAAATCGCCCCATGTAATATGGCCATAAAACGTGATAAAGGTGATATATCTTGTATATCATCAGTTCTCATAATTAATTATAATCTATTAACCTATTTTACGAACTGATCTCATACCTGACGAACGTTAAAATCATAAGTCAGAATATTCGTTCATAAAGAAATCATTGTTCCTTTTTGAAATATCCTTGTGACTCATTAATTTTTATAAACAACAAAATTATACATAACAACATGACATTTTTGTATTCATTGCCTGGAAACGCTACACACGAATCTAAATGTCAATATCCCGGTGTACTCAATCGAGAAAAAGAACAGGCCCTCTCAAGCATACTACAAGAAAATCGTTGTAATAATAATTAAGTTTAACTTATAAAGGTGCTATTTTCGCGATTTCTTATCAATAATAATTACAAATAAAAGATTAATCGCTAATTATATGTTGAAAAAACATTTGTGAACACCATCTATTGGAACCGGGAATGTCAATGTCAAAAACTGTTATAACCCTACTTTTTTATTTACTCTTGAAATTCCACAGGTATTAAAACCGAGTTTTTCATAATGTTAATAAGGTATTCCCCATGACAGTCGGTTACATGACCTTCTTGGAGGGCAGCACAACAAACTAGTACCTACATAAAGTATTTATTTGTAGATTTCGCTGAGTAATTGGTAAAATTTGTAGAAATAGGTAAATATCTCTGTTGGCTGATACCCATACCAAAAAGCTGTCGCCTGCTGTTGAATGACCAGACCACGTGTTGTAGCGTGATAACGAATTTTCCAAAAACCGATAATTCGTGAAATCGGCATCGGAATGAATAAGAAACGCTTATGCACACTTAAAATTAATTTATTGAAACATTAAACTAATTCGCTTGACTGCGATGAATATCGCTACATTTTAATGAACAAGAACTAACCCCACACGCTGTTTACTGCTTGAAGGTAGCTAGTAAGTTTGGTTTTTTCTTGAGCGGGTAGAAACACCCTAACCAAAGAATATAAACACCTAAAGGGTGTTTATATTCTTTGCCCTAACACCGCCACTTGGCAGTGTCACCCTTGCACCCGACGGGTATTTAAGAGTATTTGCTAGTTGCTAACAATGCTAAACAATTTCTATATATTGTAAGGAAAACATTCGTAACAATGCAGATAAAAAAAATCTATTTTAAGTTTTAATTTCATGTACAGTGAGTAACAAATGTTTTCACCAGTCTTGTACCACTGTAACCCGCTTTTCTGAGAAGTATATTAACACGTTTCTATATTTGATTTCATCTTGTTAACAGCGTTACCAACATACCTACTTTAATAAAATATCAATTCTAGTCGTATTTTGAAACTTATTTCTTCATGTTTTTTCTTGATATCTTCTGATTCGATTAAAATGTCTTTTGAAAATTTTAAGAATTTTACTGGTGCTTGCGCTAATAGATATTTAGAGAAAATATCAGTTATAGAAGGTGATCAGTATACCTATATTAAAGTATGAAGATTTTTATCTCGTGTTAAACACATGGCTTTCATACTAGTCTACTAGTCTAATTAATAATCGTACTATAAACAAAAATAAATTTACGAACACAAAACAATGACAACCGTGACCTTCAAACTCTGACGAGCAGTAGGCATGCGATGGTTTGTTTGTGCTGCACCCCAGTAAGGGGTCATGTGACCGATTTTCATTGGAATACCTTATACAGGGTAGCTATTAAAGATTGGACCAAAGTCGTAGCGCTCAAACGCTTTGAGATATTAATTTGAAATTTGGAACACTTCAATACATTACTTTGCATATTTTACACTACCTACTGAAAAATTTTCTTTGCCTCATATTTTCGGAGTCCGGTCGCCATCTGGAAATTTCTTAAATAGGAATAGGGGTAACGCAATACATTTTTTTCTTTCTAATTATGGTAAATTATTATGGGGTTACATAAGAAAATAATGCAAAAAAATTAGAAAACAAGTTTCCGTATGCTCAGATGGCTATTTGTTGTATACTTTAATTCTAGGTGGCTTTGGTGTAACACAGCTTCAAAATTAAACAAAAAAACAATCAGTAATTGTTTAGCAGATGTCAGTAGGTACATTGTCATACTTTCCGTAGAAATTTAACAATCTGAATTTTGTTAAACATGGATTGGTTGACAGAAACTGATTAGGTATGGTGATAGTCGATAGAAAACAGTTTGACAATTTTTTGTGAATTTAAGCAGTTTTTTGATACCATAGTTTTAACAATCACATGGTATTTGTTTTTTTAACTTTTAAAATTGTTTGTTTAATTTTAGTAGGTACCATCTTTATTCATTGTTTGTTTATGTTGTTTTTTGTTTAATTTTGACATTGTGTTATTAATGCAGAGCTACCTAATTAAATTTAAAGCATACCATAACAGCCGTCTGAACATATGGCAAATTGTTTTCTAATTTTTTGCATTATTTTCTTATGTAACCGCATATTAATTTACCATGATTAGAAAGAAAAATGATCAAGCTTTCTAATGATGTATTGCGTTACCCCTATTACCATTTTAGAAAATTCAAGGTGGCGGCCGGACTCCGAAAGTATGAGTCAAAGAAAACTTTTCTACACTGTAAAGTATGCGAAGTGATGTCAGATGTCGTATTGAAGTGTTCCAAATTTCAAATTAATATATCAAAGTGTTTGGGCGCTACGGTTTTGGTCCAATCTTTAATAGCTACCCTGTAGTATTTCTGTTCGTTACAAAAAATGTTGAATGAACACCACGAATCTTAATTAAGCAAGAAAACGTCATTCGTGCATTCACGCAATGAAGAATTCGCTTGTCCATTCTTCGAATCGCGCTCGTGCGGGAAATCGCCTTCCCGCCAATGTTGCACCAACCTTAGCAGTTTGCTAGCTAACTTAGGTTACGTAATCCTAAATTGATTCTATAGGTACCATAAATAAATAAGTAATGAAATGTTGCAATTGATATCTAATAAGAGAGAGTATATATTTAGGGTGAATAGTTATGATTTATAATGTCTAGAACTGAACTGAAAATTTTCTGATTGCGTTTGAACCACTTAAGTTATGCTAGAACGACGAAAGTGCTTTAATGTAGGAAAATGTAAGTTGGCAATACAGTTTTGTTGCCTTTAACTATACAGTGTGTGGATAAAGTTTGGAACAAATTCAATATCTCCCAAAATATTATTTTTTCTTAAAAACGCTCGGACAGGTATAGCGATTTAAATTACTGCGCATATTTTAATATGCTTCAAATTTTTTTTGCGTTACTCATTTTTTTGTAGTGACGACCTTGACTTTTTTTTTAAATGGAAACATGTATATTTGATTATCACATTGGATAGACATTGTTTTTCTCTTTTTAAGCTTCTAATATTTTTATACCCTTACATAAGAAAATTTTTGACAAAATTGCTAAAAAGTTTTACGGCTCAGTAGGCCGACCTGGAACAGCGGGTGCTGCTCCAACTCATAGCAATTGTTTATTTAAGCTTATTGCTTTTTAAAGTGAACAGAAACGTGAGTATAAAAGTACATAAGATTATAAAAAAAGATAAATTTAATAAATTAAATTAATAAGAAATTGAAAAAAAAATGTTGATAGTTTTAAATGACACACAAAAAAATGATGAATAAATTATTGTAGATGTTCAAATTGATATCCGTTTATAGCTCGACACTGTCCAAGACGAAAAATAAACTCTTGTTGAACAATTAAACAATTGCTTTGAGTTGGAGCTGCACCCGCTGTTCCAGATCGGCCTACTGAGACGTAAAACTTTTTAGCAATTTTCTCAAAAATTCTCTTATGTAAGGGTATAAAAATATTAGAAGCTTAAAAAGAGAAAAACAATGTCTATCTAATGCGACAATCAAATATACATGATTCTATTTAAAAAAAAAGTCGATGACGTCACTACAAAAAAATGACTAACGCAAAAAAATTTTGAAGCATCTTAAAATATGCGCTATACCTGTCCGAGCGTTTTCCAGAAAAAATAATATTTCGAGAGATATTGAATATGTTCCAAACTTTATCCACACACGTATATTAATTTGAATTGCTGTTTTCTAATTTTACTTTCCGGTGTATATATCTTTGGAATCTATAAAAATAAAGATAAATAAAAAAATGATACGTAAAAAATTTAAACTTACCAACCAAGTCACAATGTAAAATTAAACCATATAATGGTGAATAAAACCTGAACATTAAACAGCATGATGTAAAATATTAATTAATAAAACAAATTAAGTGAAATATCAGAAAAAACCAAATTGAAAAAACGACGACACAAACTATGAAATTAACTAAAAAATTTAAAGTATCATTTAAATTTAAAATATCAAAAACCCATTCCTAATAAAAGGGTCATGGGAAAAAAAAGAGTATAAAACTCTACCAAATATACGCTTGAACTTTCGCAACTACATAGGAAGGCAAAATGGCTGGTATCAATACAAGAACGTACATTACATGGAAAAAATAGTAAAAATAAAGAACTAACTACTCTTTTTTGTTCCATGACCCTTATATAGGGATGGGTTTTATTATATTTTAAATTTAAGTGTTGCTATGATACTTTTTAATTTTTAGTTAAGAGGGCGCTGACGAGTGGGCGAAATACACAGTTGAAAACAAGCCTTTGCGCGTTTTTATTAATCTAAAAAACTAATCATCATATGCCCAATTATATTTTTTTATTTTGAAGAATAAGGATGGCTGAAGGCAATAACCAATTTTCATGGCTTAATTGTGTTGTTTAATAGGTTAAATAAATTATTGAAATTAATAAAAATTAAAAATTGTAAGTGACGAAATAATTTGAAAATAGCTTATTGCCGTCCCCACATCATTTAATAATTACTAGCAAAATTTCACATCAATCGGTTGCAATTGAAACGAGATTAATAAAAAATCGTAAATTTTTAACAACCATTAGTTGAGATTCACACCATATCAGGGTGACATATTGTCTTAAAGTTCAGACCATTTCGGGTAGATTGCACCACGTAAAAATTCCACAACTGATTGTCAGAATGTAATTTACCGCAAAACGTCAATTTCACAATCTGTAAGGTGATGCTGATAAGTAATTTATAATTTATAGGTAATAATCAATTAAACAGCTTAGTTTATGTCAAATATTCTGTTTATCATTGAATAATGAATAAATGAAAATAACTTCGTATAGGTGAGTACCTACTGAACAAAATTAACGTCAGTTTGTACTTATGGCATTAATTAAAGAAGTGCTTACAATTCAAAATAAAACCTTTAAAAAGGGAGACAACAAAGCAAAAAAGGAAAAGAAGAAGCCATAAAAAAGGAGAAATAATGTAAAAAATGCAAAAGCGAAAATAGTAAAATACCCTCTGGCAATACACAATATGAAATTTTATCCCAAAACTGTACGACATTTCGTAAAACCACAGTGTAAAACTAAGGAGAATTATTTATGTTACTACCACTTAATAAATGATTGTGGATAATATTTTCTAATTTGTCTTAAATATTTAAAACTGACATTTTTTGTTAGGAACATACAATGCAAATTTTAAAACTTGTAAGAAATGCCGGTAACATGCAAGAGTAAAACCTATTTAAAAATTGTTATGAATAATGCAAAGTTATATCTAGAATTTATTTAAGAAATTTAGGTATAACTGGATTTTTTGTTTCGAATATTGCTATTTCAAACCAAATTTTTTTTAATTTTTTTACTTAATAAATCAACAAATTTTAAATTAAAAAAATAAAGTGTTTACATATAGGTAGTAGTTTACTGTTGGAGAATAGTATTTTTAACTTCTAAGTTCTTTACAAGACATCTCACTACTGCAAACAAGGAAAATGTTTCATTACTTCCTTTTATACATACCATCTACTACCTATATCTGTATGTGTTGGAGGCAGACGGCGAATTCGGTCCGCGGCCGTAGTATTTGAACATATCGCATATATAGGTGTTAACTAATAAGTGTGAAAAAATTCAGAAGGTGATTCTACATCGAAAATTAGCATAAGCCTTCACTATGTGAAACACAACTTTTATCAATTTCTCTTTCAGAACTTTTTGTGAACCAAGGTATGGGTTTTGTAAAAATGTGAATTACATAGCTTGATAAGTCTGGAAACTTTTTTGTATCTTTCGTTTTTCCCGTAAAGTTGATAGTTTTCAAGTAAAAAAATTACAAACCCTTACCTTGGTTCACAAAAAAGTTCTGAAAGAGAAGTTGATAAGAGTTGTAAGTTTCACAGCATAGTAAAGGCTTGTGCTAATTTTTAATGTAGAATCCTAAATTTTTTCGCACTTATTAGTTAACACTCTATAGATATATTTAGACATATAGCGATATGAGAAGAACTGATACTTGATATTATTGCTAACACAGAAACTAGAAGTGGTTACGCAGAATTGGAAACACCTATCTTGCATGACCGTAGCTGCAGTTAAGAAATTTGCATCAGAGTGCCTTGATAATATCTGTCAACTGACATTGATTATCAAGGCACTCCGATTTTCATAAGGGATCTGCCACTGCAGATGTTTGGATTTATTTTTGTATTCCAAAATCGCAATTTTTAATTTTTGTTCAAATTCATACAACTACTGCCCTCTTTACTTTTTTGTCGAAACCTTTAATTGGAAGTTTTCCCTACTAAGACAATGTGCATCCCCCACCACTGTGTCAGCGCGCCCTTAATTTCCTGGTTTGTTTCGTCGTTTTATGTTTAAATATGCCGTTTTTAATTCGGTTTTTTCTGATATTTCACTTATAATTTGTTTTATTAATTAATATTTTACATCATGCTGTTTCATGTTCAGGTTTATTCACCATTAGGTATATGGTTTAATTTTACATTGTGACTTAGTTGGTAAGTTTAATTTTTTTGTTAACTTATATCATATTTGTAAGTTTCCATTTTTTCCCTTAATTATAGTGTTATCTGAAGATGCCAGAGTTGTTCTGGGGAAAACGTTAATATTTTTCATTAATTTAAATTTTACAATTTTTTAATATAATTTCGTGGGATCAGACTTGGTGTTTTAATTGCTCATTATTAATTATTACTACTTCGGTTCCCACTTGGAGAATGGACTTCAATGAATTTAACTTAAGATATGTCAATTACATAGACATTTGATGTACTACTCATACAGCTGAATAAAGGATATGATAAATCGGAAAGAAATTTGCTTAGTATAAATTAACAAAATCGTCGATACTTGCTTAAAAGTCCAATGTAAAAATATATCAATTATTATAAAATTTGATTTATTTTAGACACACTTTGATAGGAGATGCCGTTCGAAAGTTGTTTAGCATTGATGAATTAACTGGAGAAATAAGGACAGTAGTAAAAAATGCATTCGATTTTGAAAAAGAGAGAGAAGTTGTAATTCAGATTCAAGCCGAAGATTTATTATTAGACGTTCATCATCGAGTTACCGCTCAACTTGTGATTACTGTTGATGATGTTAACGATGAACCTCCTAAAATTCAAATGGTAATTGGTCTTATTGATCTTTACAGCCTGTAAGTAACTTATATTTCAGCCTACTACTCAAATAAGTATTAAAGAAAATCAAGAAGACGGTGCACTGGTGACAAACGAAATAACCGCAAGCGACGAAGACCTAACAGCAGACTTAGTATTTGAAATCAATTGGAGCGAATCTTACGCAACAAAAAATGGACAAAATGTTTTAAAAGAATATTATGAACAGTATGTATTCTCCCTTACAGTCTTTCACCCTCCCTCTTTTTTGCCCAATTATCTTTTTTTTTGTCTTGAATACTAATTTGCGGACAAATTTATCAAAAAATGTATGATAATAATGTGTTACAATGCGAATTAATATGGAAGAATATTCTTTATTTATTACTCGTCTTCGGCTGGTTTGCAAAATTATTCTGGAAGTAGCGAAAAAGTATTAGAAGATGTGAATATTATATTTTCGTATAGAGGTATAGTTGACACGTTGAAAGAGTTTCAGCCCGCGCAGACGGAAGCGAACAGAGGCAAGAGTTCAATATTTGAACATAAACTGCTCCTTTATGGAAAGAGGATTCCGCTTTGAAATTGACTCAAAGAAGATTAACAAGGACAGACATGTAATAGGAACTAATATTTTCTACGCATAGGTGCGGTAATTGGCTGTTATGATGATGTTCATAGAGTCACGACCACAACAAACTTTTAAGTTGCGCACTATGCATTTAGTTCCTGTTCTCTGCTTATCCTTGTTGCACTTTCTAGCAATTGTATTGTCGTTTCTGTCGAGCTTCATTGAACCATCGGTTCTGCAGTGCAGTATAGGGATATGCTCTTTCCGGTCGAGGAGCAGTTTATGTTCGAAGGGTTCAATATAATATATTTTCCATGGTATTAATTATTTCACAATTCAGTGTTATTCTGGTGGTACATTGAAAATGTTTCAATATTGAAAACTTTTCAAGTTGCTTTTCAAGGGCGTTTACGACAGAGATTAGACTGAGCGATCGGCGTCGGTCGTCCGCGAACGTCTTCGATCGATCAGTATCGGTTAGCAACGTTCTAAAAATGTAACATTAGACTGAGCGACCGGTGGCGGTCGGTGGCGGTAAAAAATTGTTTGTGGTCATTGCACTGAAGATTAGGAAAATACATTTTTTCTTTTAAATTCATTAAAAAATGTCCAGTTCAAGTGAAAAGGAACAAATGGTGACCGTTCTGTACTGTTATTAGTAGAAAAAACAAGGGCACTTTTAAAACGTTGGGTTACGAATTACTTTTGAACGTTCGTGACCGATCAAAATTCTAATTTCAAACTGTTCGTTGCATAGCGATCGAGGCCGTTCGTGAACGACCGATCAATGTAACTTTGCCCATTAGAATACTTGTGTTGGAAATTTGGTCGACGGTGATCGTTCGCGGACGACCGACGCTGATCGCTCAGTCTAATCTCTGTCTAAAATATTGAAATATTTAGCTATTCCCGTAACCACCTTGTTTACAGTCCTTAATCCACTGTGAAGTTGGGAACGTGTGGCGGTCATGTGCGGTTGGTATGGGGATTTTCAAGTTTTTAATGTGGTACCATGTGGTATGCTACGTATCTTTCTGTCACTTGCACGCGTCTATTTTTAATTTTGGGTCCTTGGTCTGTGTAATTTAGTTTGTTATTTATTTTTTATTAACTTTAAATATCTGTAAATCCCTCTAAAGACATCTTCTGGCAGAGTCAGTTGATCACTAGCATCCCTTAGTTGTCTTTGCAAACGAAGGTCATTTCTATATCAAAACAATTAAGAAATACCTTAATAAGGTAAATATAAAAAGAACAACTGTTACTTACATTGCTTCATCATTTTCTATTGTATTTATAAGTAAAATAAATGCAGGATTATTAATTTTTTACTGGCACTACCACAAACAAACTGAACTCTAACCTGCAATTTATTATTGAAACTTGTCTAGCAAGGGATACAAGTTGCTTGCTATAGTTTTCAATATTGACACGTTGATCTTGAAACCTTTCCAATGTTATTTTAGTCACCAGAATACCAATACAAATAAATTCTTGAAAACTATGCAATAATTGAAAACTTTTCAATATTGAAACATTTTCAATGGCCACCAGAATAACACTGAATAACATAATTTCTGCTTACAATTCTGTTCTCATATACCTATTTGAGGAAATTGAAAATCATTTAGTGTATGGGTAGATTATTTTGTAAAAGCCTGCTATTTAACGTAGTAAATGTTAGTACTAATAGAATATTTGTCCTAAATTGTTTTAAGGTGCATAGCCGTAAAAACGGAGAAAAATGTTTATTCAGGTCTAGTAACAGCAGTGTTGACCGTATACGAGATAACAAAAAATAACACCCCAGATTTTGAAAAAATGGATAAACTGTACATCGCATTAATTGTAGAAGATAAAGATCAGAAAATTATTCCTAAGACAGATAAAGGTATGTACAGTAATGATATAATAGTGGGATGTATCTTGAAATATGAAAAAATATAAAATTGACTAAACGCGAAACTCAAACTCTAAATAATTGGTACTATAAATAGTATGAGAAAATGCAGTAACTGGTAGGTAAGTAATTTGAATAATTTATTATTGGATAATTTCTATTCTAAAATCGTGAAATAAAAAATGTTTGTAGAGATACTTACCCATATGGAACTTAAACCGTTGATTGAAGGACCAACTCCTTCAATCAACGCTTAAACTTAAACATCTGTATTTTGTTATTATATTTGGGATGTTTTGTATTCATTATTTTTCGAGGCATTTTTCACTTAAGGTGGGATCTTATTCGATCGACATTCGTTCGGATTCAGTTTGTTGGAAATTCATGTTAGGCACTTTTTATAAACTCTTTCATAGGAACGGAAACAAAGGATCAATAACAACATTATAATCATGGTGTCATCAAAAGCAAGATTTTGACGAGTTTGGCGATGAAATATCCGGCCCCATCCCGAAGTGCTGAATATAAAAAATCTGTGTGAATAAATTAGCAAAAAGGTGATAAGTCTCGTCCGCTAACCCTTACAGACACAGCTCAAAAAGTTACACTTCTGATCCTAATCTAGCAATGTATACTATATTGAATTAATTTTATAAAACAAACTTATATTAAATGTTCACACAGCTTCAAACCTACCAATCAGTCTTCGTTCAGTTGTGTGACAGGGAACTTTCAGATTTTAGCCATGCACGAAATTACTGCCTTGTAAATACACGATGTATTAAGTGCGCAGACCAAGGTCAACATCTAACTAGCGAATGTCAAAAAAGAGAAAACGATGCTCCTATATGTGTTGATTGCAATGAACACCATCCTGCAAACTTTAGAGGATGCAGCAGTTACCTCACGTACTTGGAAAACCAACGAAGAACTCAAGTTCCCAGCAATCTACATTCGCCTAAGACCAATACAAGCACCACTTGTTCAAACGAATTTACAATAAATTCACATCAGTCGTATGCCGACAAAGTCAAAAACCTGCAACAATCCACCCCGACCCCTCTAACATAGCAAACTGAAAACCTAACATTGATTGTATAAAATCCTTCTTACCGCAAATAAAATCATTTATCACAATTGTAATCCTTCCAAGTACTATTAATGTCTCTTAACAATAATAGAATTATACAAAACATAACACTCGTCAGTTAGAACGCAAATGAACTCTTAAATCAACGATCAATTTTAATTGCCTTTCTCATCTAAATATGAATGGTATTATAAGGTTTCCTGGACCGAGATGCGAGAGTAGCCTCAGAAGGGTTTGCAATACTAGCGAAGAATCAAATAGCACACTATCCAATTATAATAAATTCCTCTCGTATAGAAACAACAGAAATTAATGCCAAACTCAATGATAACAGCAGTGTTAATATAATTAGCACTTATCGGCAGGCTAATAGAAAACTATTAGCTAGAAGAAGACGTACGACCTATCTTTAACTCAAATGAATCGATTTTAGTTGTTGGCGATCTAAATTGAAAAACCACGGAGTGGGATTGTCGTACTTCTAATACCAAAGGAATCACACTCCACTCCATGACCTATAATTTTCAAGTCCTGACCCCTCTAGAATATACTCGTATATATGTTATCCCTACCGAAACGATCACGAACTCGATATCCTTGACATAGTTATACAAAAAAATTTCTTTTAAAACATGTAGGTAGTACCTAATAGTTCTAGCTGAGCTTGATTCTGATCATGTTCCAGTATTAATAACCTTCCAAATCAAACCACATAGAAAGCCACCTATCTCTAAACTAACTAATGGATTTGTAAATTGGGAAAATTTTAGAAGATTATTAATGATAAACTGAAGTATCGCCTAAACACCTGGAGACATTGACCAAACGGTTTCACAATATAAGTACTAACTGCATTAAAAAAACAGCATGAAATTAGCCACCTACACTTCAAATAGAAGAAAATCCTAGACATACTGTTGTGTACTGGGTGAGGTTTAGTAACACAGAAACTTTGCTCACAACAACATTTATTACTCAACTAAATACATGTAAACTTGTAACGATAGCACTAAGCGTAAACCCCAGTTGCCATCTTGGTTTCCCCTGTCTTACTGGCTGCATACACCACACTCCTCCCTCCTAGTGGGAGCTATGCGGCGTAGTCCTCCAGGTACCTTGGTGACTGTCGATGCCGGGTAGGTCTAGGAGCGGACATGCGGTCGATGGTTGTTTCGCCCGGTTCCATAGTGGGTATTGGCGGTTCCCTCTGAGGCTAGGGTGGCTCCTCGTTCAAACGGGTTCTTAACTGGTCAGTGTGCCTTTTAAGCACTCTTCCATCGGACGTTCCTAAAGTGTAGCTCAATGGTCCTGTTGGTTGTATTACTGTGGATGGGATCCACCTTTGTCCTGGCGTGTAAGATCTGGCGTACACTAGTTCATCTGGATCGAAACTTCTTGTTCTTCCATTGTTCTCTACTTTGGTTTCTTGTTTAGAGAGCATTTCTTGCCGGAAGTTTGGTTTAACTTTATCCAGTAGCGTGTTAAGCTTCCTGCCCATTAGGATTTCTGCAGGCGCCTTGCCGGTCATGGCATGTGGCGTTATATGTTGGATCAGCAGATAACGTGAAAGGGTGGTTGCCACGTCGTTACCTGGCATTTTCTTTAGCGCAGCTTTCACATTCTGCACCATCCTCTCGGCTTGGCCATTACTGCTCGGATGGTATGGTGCCACTAGTGCTTGACGAATTCCGTTGGACTGCAGAAAATCTTTAAACTCCTTCGAGGTAAATGCTGTCCCGTTGTCAGACACCACAACGTCTGGGATTCCATGTGTGGCAAACAGTCCTCTCAGTACTTTTATCGTCGGCTCTGTTGCCGTGCTGGATACTATTTGGACTTCGAGCCATTTTGAGAATGAGTCGATGGCTATTAGAAAGTATTTCCCATTCATTGGACCTGCGAGGTCCATGTGTAATCTCGTCCATGGTGCTCTTGACCATTCCCAGGGGTGTAAAGGTGAACGTTTTGGCATGTGCCTTGATTCTTGACATTCTTGGCACGCGTTGACTTTGGTTTCGATGTCCTTGTCTAGGTTAGGCCACCAAACGTAGGATCTGGCCAAAGCTTTCATTTTTACCATGCCGGGATGCGCAGCATGCAGCATGTCTAGCATCCTTCTCCTCCCTCCTGGTGGGACTATCACTCTGGTTCCCCATAGTAAGCAATCCTGGTAGCACGTAATTTCGTCTTTCCTTTGTAGATAGGGCTTCCGACCCCGTACGGACTCGCATCGCAGGTGATTATGAGTGGCTTCTTTTCATCATAGTGTCCTAACACCGGTTCGTTTGCTAAAATGTTTTTTATTTTATCGAACGCCGCCTGTTCCTCCGTACGCCACTGCCAAGGAACGTCTTGATGCAGCAGCTGGTGTAGTGGTTCTGCTATGGTCGCCTTATCTTTTAGGAACATATGGTAAAAATTTACCAATCCTAAAAAAGCTTGTAACTCTCTTTTGTTTGTTGGTGGAGGCGCGTTATGAATCGCGGCCACTTTATCTTTATTCGGTCTAATTCCCGCGGCACTGATTTCGAACCCGAGGAAACTAATTTTCTCACCCCGAAAAATGCATTTGTCCGTACGTAATTGTAGACCGTCTTCGCGGAAACGACGTAAAATTTCGCGCACTTTAGCTTGCAAGTCTAGTTCTGAAGTGCCTACTACTAGTATGTCGTCGTAGTATGGCAAAACTCCGCGTATACCTGCCAAACGATTGTCTATGAAGCGCTGGAAAATTTGCGGAGCTGTCGAAACCCCAAATTGTAACCGATTGCATTTAAACGCACCTCTGTGTGTTATTATTGTTTGTGCTTCCGCAGCTTCATTGTCCACGGCTAATTGAAGGTAGGCTTGAGTCAAATCGAGCTTTGCGAAAACTACTCCGCCTGCTAGTGCACTTAAAATGTTTTGTACCGAGGGTACCGGATAGTTGTCCGGGCGTAGAGCTTTATTTAACGTCACGCGAAAATCCCCGCACAGACGGACCTCGTTGTTTATGTCTTCGGGCATTGAACTGCTGGGTGCGCTTGATTGTTTGAATACTGACAGCCCGCGCGCTGCAGTTTCTTGTGCCAAACAGATCTCAAACACGTTTTTGAAAGACAGATCTTTTTCCGCGAGTAAACGGCGTTGCGTTGCTTCGTCGCTAACCCCGCAGACAAGTCGGTCCCGTATCATGATATCTAGGGTCTCCTTAAACCCGCACTTTTCCCCCAAATGACGGAGTTCTTTTGCAAAATCCGCGATAGATTCTCCTGCTTGTTGATCCCGTCGATAGAAACGAAATCTATGCACAATTTCTGGGGTCACGGGTGAAAAATGTGTCTTTAATAGCGTTATTATTTGGGTATATGTTTTACTTACGACTTTATCGGGCACTGTTAGCGATCTCGCGATTTCATATGTAGCCGGGCCACATACACTGAGAAACACTGCTTTCTTCTTGTCGTCGTCCGTAATGCCATTTGCTAGCAAAAAGAAATCAACTCTTTCGTGGTAGGATTCAAATGATGTCGGATCATTTGTGTTAAACTGTTCGATATTCCCGAACGAAGCCATCTTTTGTCTTCTCGACGTTATCGGTTTCCCGCGTTTTTGTTTACGAGGTCACGGGTACTTTTTTAACCACTTCTCGTCGCCAATAATGTTGTGTACTGGGTGAGGTTTAGTAACACAGAAACTTTGCTCACAACAACATTTATTACTCAACTAAATACATGTAAACTTGTAACGATAGCACTAAGCGTAAACCCCAGTTGCCATCTTGGTTTCCCCTGTCTTACTGGTTGCATACACCACACATACATACCTCAGACTTATATAATAGAGATGATTAAACGGAAAAACAAAATCCGCAGAAAATGACAACGTACCAGCGACCCAATACTTAAAAATGAATTAAACAACCTGTCCCATCGTATTAAACGCGAATTGGACGGCCATAGAATCAAAACATATCAAAGATATATAGAGAAATTAGATCCAGGCGGTCCGGGTATGTGGAAAGCTATGCTATGCTATGTGGAAGCAATATTAACACAGCATGGGCAGCTGCCACCAATTACTATAGATAACATTATAGTAGGTATATTGCAGACCTCGAAAAAGCAGCAATATTTGCTAATCATCTGGAAACTGTCTTTACACCTAACACCAACAAAAACCAGGTATTTGATCAAACAATTTTAAATTAAGTACCTACACTGAAACCCACTTACCAATAATAGTTGTACAAATCGAACCGGCAAGAAAACTGAAAAACATCATCAATAACCTTTTAAACCAAAAAGCTCCAGCGAACTAACTTAATTAAGAACATAGTTTTGAAGCACTTTACAAAAAAGACTGGCATATTTATCTACCCGTTTTAACGGTTATCTTCGAGTAGGATACTTCCCAAAGGGGTGGAAGTACGCAATATAATAACGTATTTCATAAACCGGGAAACGACAAGCAGAACATAACCAGCTACAGGCCAATTAGTTTATTAAATACCTTATCTGAACTGCTCCAAAAAATAATCTACTTAAGACTAATTAATAAACAAATACACAACTAAAACATTCTCCCGGCCTTCCAATTCAGTTTCAAGGGTGGTCATTTGAATTGAAAACAAACAGTAGGTACACAACAGTAACCATTCTTAGACATCGCGCAGGCCTTAGATAAGGTATGGATAGAAGCTCTTAAATATAAACTGCTCCAACTAAAAATTCAAAGCCATCTAAAGACCATCAGTTTCTCATTTCTGGACGATAGAACATTCGCTGTAAGAATCAACACAGAAGTGTCTGGTATCAAACCGATTCGTGCATGAGTGTCACAGGGAAGCATCTTAGGGCCAATTCTTTTAAATATATTCGTGTATGACATCCCATCAATTTACATAACGGGTGACTATTAGACTCTGCACATGACTCACCAAATGGCACTTCCTAATTAACAGACACAAATGCGAAGCAAAAATATTCTCCCTTTGAAGAATTAAAGATCCTCCTAACATAGAAATAGATGATCAACCAATACAATGAAAATCGAACTGTGAAGCAGTGAAATATTTAGACGTACCTATATACCTAGACACACGACTGAGACTGACCTGGAAGTATCACACGAACTTCGAACTCAATTAGAGTTACTCCAGACTAAAACAATTATATCCTCTAATAAACAAAAAATCAACGTTTAAAATCAAATGCTCACTATACTTATGTTCAAATCAAATGCTCACTACTTATGTATAAATCTTTACTACGACTTTTAATTTTATATGCTAGAGTTAACAGTATTAAAAGGCGTTATGTCATCAGTGCGCACCCTGCCGCATAAAATTAGTTATTTATAGATTTTTTGAATATGTAACATCACAAAAATCGCCGCTACTGATTTATCGACTGTTAGAACATAACCAAAATTTATTAAGATGACATTTATTGCATGTTATGGCTACCAAATTAAAAAGTAAAAAATAAAATAAATTGTGGTCACAGCGTTATCCATAGCCTATCTAGACTGTAAACTGTACATGATTTTGAAAACTAAGGGCCGATTTTACAATACTGGTATAAACCTGGAACAAACTATTCCTCCGACAACTGCCATGGTTACAAATGTTACAAAAATTGTAACCATGGTAATTATCTGAGGAATAACTTATTCCAGGTTTATACCAGTATCCCGACCCATTCTGGGGTTCCTTACACAATCGTAAGCTTGTGTACCAATTTTGAAATAATAGATTTTACATTTTGTAGAAATTGTAGTAAAAATAAGAAACAAAAATTGAAATTTGCCCTATAACTTCCTGGGCGAGAATTTTTTACTAAGTAAGTATATTTACGTTTATCCTAAGGAATCTATTACCAAACCGTGTCCCATTCTTTTTGAGATACCGTATATGTAGTACGTTAGCAGCTTATCTTATAGTTGCTTATAATATGGAATTCATTCGTTTTTTCTCTCTGGACAGTAGAATGTTTGGTTGAGACAAACTAGTAATATAACATTTTTATGTTTAGTGAAGGTTACCATAAACATCGAGGATGTCAACGACAATGCACCAGTGTTTGACGAAGACAGCATTAACACAATTAAGAGAGTTACAGAACGTGCAAGTAGTGGTACGCCTATTACTACAGTAATTGCCAAAGATGCAGACGGCCCTGAATTTAATAAGATAGTTTATGCCATAAGGTAGGAAGTAGTGCAATTTGTTGCAGTATGGAAATAGGAAGTCATTTAAAATATTACTTTTTGCGGTTCCGGGACTGACGTTTCTGGTTCAATCTCGTCGTATATGGACTGAAGTACCTAACCTATTGAATCCATAAGGATTATAATTTTTTTTTGAGGATTTTAATCGTATTCAGTCCCTTACAGAATGCTAAGTTAAATACATTTATAATATGATTTTATTTAGGTAGTATACCTATATTAAATCACTGAAGAAGGCATTAATTAATGCCGAAATAGTTTTGTTTATGCATTTATTTTCACTTTATTTTATGAAATGGCTGCCATAAAGTTCTCAGAAAAAAAATATTTTTTTACATAAACTGATAATCAGCCTTATTTATTTCTTTAATTTAAATAGGGTTCGGTTTGACTGTATTTATTTCGTTGTTATGGTAGGTACTTTATTCATTGGTGCTATAATGTAGGTGTTTATGCACGATTTTTTCTGCAATACCTGCAGATAGCACGCTAGTCGACTACAAATAATTATTTTGACAGTAATTTTATTATTTTAGACCACTCGACGTCAACATTCCTATAGGTTGGATAGATATCGATAAAGATCGAGGTGAAATATATGTACAAGCAGATGAGGAAATTGATGCAGATGGAGATATAGAAGCCGGTCGGCCACCTTTTTGGACTCTAACATATATTGTAACAGCTACAAATGATGACTTAATAACCGAATCTGAAGTAAGATATTCACGTACGTCCCAGGCTCAAAATAGACATATAATCCCAGATCTGCTTTGTTAAATAGCTAAGAAAGTACCTACCTAATGGGTGCGCCTAGCAATTACAATCCCAATTAAGATCTAAATGTTACTCCTAATAGACATTTGTCGTTATATTTTTTGGTCATCAATGTCTCGCAAACGCTCAAAAGTTGGTAACCTATTCAGTTCTAAGGAATTCGATATCTTTTTATGTAAAGAATGTAAAGAAAAAAAAGTATGTTATTAGTAGTACCCTAGTTTATACCGAGTGGGTACTTTCAAAGCCGAACATAGGGGAATTGCATTGTAACTGATCTTTATATACAACATAGATTCCTGCTCGCCATTTAAACCCACAAGGATGGTACCTAATGTCTTTATTATAAAAATCCTCTACTCTACTGCGAATACTCGTTATTATTCATATTATTTGATATTAATAACAGAAACATCGACTGATTTTAAATAATTTAATTGACAGATAAAAAAAAGTTGACAATCATAGCAACCTATATTATTTCAAAATAGCATTATTTTATAATTTTTTTTACAGAAAAAGATAACTAAGTACTAACATTTATTGGTACCATCAGATGCGCTGTATTTTTGTCGTTCTATTCATACCATTACCATCCTTGTGGGTTTAAATGGCGAGCAGGGATCTATATAAAGGTTAGTTACAATGCAATTCCCCTATGTTCGGTTTTGAAAGTACCCAGACGGTATGTGATTGCGTTGTTAATCTGAAATTTAAATGAAACAAAATGAAAAAAGATGTATGGTTGAAGTACAGCATAATTGTTCTGTCGTCTTGACAGCGGACAATAATTTCTGTAAAATGTGCCGCTACAATAAATTAAAGTGAACTTTGAAATGTATCGCTACCTATTTTATTTTGCTACATAAATTTAAAAAAACTGGAAATACAGTATACCTGGAGGCCGGAAGGTAACAAATTTAGAAGGTATTTTTTGTCCCCTACTTTTTCAAAAAAGTAAGCTAACATTATATTCTTGTCCATTCCTTCCACTTCTTTCTTCTTTCGACATTCAAAAAATTGACTGTAATTTTTTTGTAAGGTTCCTTCGATTTTTGCGGCAACACATCAGAAGAAGCTTCTTTCGCTGTGCTTATAGCATATTTTGCACCACAAATATTAATTTTTGACTATTTCCCTCACTATTTTTTGACCAATCAGAAGGCTTTAATTTTTGACGTTGAACCAATCACATGCGAATTACAGCGATAATTTGCACTAGTGCAAATTGCCGATAATTTGACTCCTGCAAATTGCCGATAATTTAGATTAGTACATTTTTCGGTAATTTGTTACTTTTCTTTTGGAATTTGGCAGAAGTTTTATATTTATTTTATTCTTTTTACAATTAAAATAGCTAAAATCGTTTGGGAAGAATATTTATTGGAACATCAACATATTATAATTAGTTTTTAGTTTACTTTTAATAAAAGTATTAATATGAAATATTAAAAGTACAGTTATAGTAATTATTGTTATTGCTAGTATTATTAAGCTCTTGAGCGGGCATTTCTTCTTCTGTAGTTGATGTAGAAGTGCTGGGTTTGCAAATATCTTGTTTTTGTAAGGATGTTGAATTTCCTCGCATTTTTTCGATTATGGAAGCATGATGTTCGCGATCAACTTGTAAATACGACCTGATTGAGTAAATGCTGCCATGTCCCGTCATTTTAGTTATTTGGTGCTCTCCCACGCCAGATTTTGCAAGATTAGAAACGGCCGTAGATCGGTTTGAATGGTTAGTGAATTTCACGTTTTTGGTGTCAAGTCCGATTTGTTCTGCACCTGATTTGGTCCATTTTGATAGCTCATTTCTGCCAATTGTACAATTCTTGAAAAAACCAACTGAGGAGTCGTTCATCCATGCTGGATTGACAGCGAGGAATAAACGGTTGGTTGTTATGTTCTTTCCCCTTTTTTCCATCATCTTCTTGAATAATCTAAAATAATCACAATCATGATTTAGCGATCAACTATCAATGATTATATAAATTAGCAAAATACCTTACGGGACATTTGTCCGGGTTTTGAAAATTTTGAATTAGCCATTTCTTCTCCTCTAATCGTGCTGCACCTCCTTGTGAAGTTTTGCTGAAAACTGGGTCGTAAATAATCCGACCGGTTGGCTCTCCTGAATTATTTTTCTCTTCTTTGAAAAAATTCACTAAACATTTTACAGCCTCACCGCCCCTCCATGCAAGCTCAAGTGATGCTACATGAAAAAATTTCTTTTGAAGACCATCTGGGGTGTTTTCATCATATAGCTCGACTATTTTGCGGTATTCTTCTTTCGTCATGCTTGCAGCACTGGTTTTTCTCTTCTGTGGAAGTGCTTGTAGTTTTTTCCTTTTTGCGTCCCTAGATTTTCGTGCACATTCAAATACTGCATCCTTGAAAGGATCAAATAATACGTTAAATTCCTTCCTATATTTTTCTTGTAATAGTTTGGCAACTGTGTTCCAATGGGTTTTAATCACCCCCTCTTTATAGTCTGCACCATCTTTTCTCTTCATATTGAAACCATAATCTTTAAGGATCAGGGCCAGTTTGACAGTAGGTGTATTTTTAGTCAAAATATACCCATTTTTTTCGCAGAAGTTCTCGAATTGTTTCCAAGAACTTAATTTTGATTTTCTAGTGTTTACCGGTATAATGTTTACTATTTCTTCGTCTATTTCTTCAAAGGAAACACTACCAAACCGTTCAAAACTCATTTTAATAAGCACAATATTTTTCACATTATTTATTGTTTTAATTTTTTGTTTACACGGATTTACACGTTGCTATAGTTTTTTGAACAAAAAATATCTACTGTTTTCTCTACGAACAGGTACAGGCTAGATCTTTGGAAAACATAATAACTTCAAATACACATATTTATCAATTTACAAATATATCAGCTATTTAATTAAAAATTCGTTCGGGAAATAGTCTCGTAAAATATCCCTCTTGCATATCAAATTGCAGATAATTTTTTTTAAATGCACTCGAGCGCATTCGCGCTCTCGTGCATTTGAAAAAAAATTGTCGGTAATTTGACATGCACTCGGGATATTACTAGTGACTATATTCTGGTAATTCCAACGTTTTTCGTGATTTTTTTTCAAATAGTTTTGTTTGTTTACTTGTCTCTATGGATTGTTTACGTTACTAAGTTATTGAAGCAACCTACCTACTATTATTTTTTGTTTTAAATGCCCCTTAATTTTGAAAGTTCTCAAAAGTCACTTTCATTAAAAATTAAGAAAATTAAATTTTCACAAAATGCGAAAAAATAGTATAGGCAATCTCGTTAGAAAAGTGTTTTCACTCAACTCGTATGCATTTTTAAGTTACTCGCTCGCTAGTCGCTACGCTCACTTGTACTCAAACAACGCATAATACTCGTTTAGTAAAACATCACTTTTCTAAACTTGTTGAGTAATATACTATTATCGAGGGGTAATAACTAAAAAATTGTATCTCCTCGGAAAAGCCTAAGAATGACTTGAGAGATGATAGAGATAACCTGATATAGATTATACATTTATACCCTCTACCATAGTGAAATCATTTTAATACTTTAGATAACGGAGATATCTAGCTGATTTTTCTTAGCAGACTGGCCCTGTTCATAAGTAATTGTATACCGGACTCCGTATTTTTTAAAAGAATCTATAGTATCTGCATCTAGATGCACATTGTCGTTATTTTACCCAACACTGCTTATAGTGTTATAGACTGTTTGCAGTCTGGTGTAATTTTGCAATTTTATAATATATATTTTTATAGTATATAATATAAAAAAATTGTGTCATTACTCCTTATTCCCTATAAAATGTTACATTAAACCACAAAAACTAAAGCAGTTACAGTTAGATATAAAGAAACCACAGATACAATTTGTCTAAGGGCCGGTTTTATAAAGTCTGGTTGACCGATGGTTGGCTCAACGACGAGCAATTGTCAAGGATACGATTCTTAAAAAACAATCGTATCCATAACAATTGATCGTGGTTGAGATAACCGTCGGTCAACCAGACTTTATAAAACCGGCCCTAATTGAACCGATCTTCTAAGGGTTTTTTCATACATTAGGATACTTATTATTTGTTATGGTCATCTTTTTCCTACGGTTCCCGAGATATTACCCATAGTAGGTAGGTACCTAGTCAGAATTAAAGTTTACACCCTGTATAGGAATTGCAAGTGCAACTAATTTAGTGTGTTCGTTTTAGATTCGTATAAACGTAACCGATATAAATGACAATGCACCAATAATTACTGTGTTTAATGAAGTTATTAAACTACATGAAGCTAGTCCTAATAACAGCCACGTGCAAACAATTGGTGTTACTGATGCTGACCGCGATGGTATGTATATTTTTCATGTTTGTCCTACAAATAAATATTATTTCCCTTTTAAATACTTGTAGAAGCCTATAACACATCTTGGTTTCGGTTTGGTTCGTCTGTAGGAGACGAAATAAAGAGTTTCTTTTCAATCGACTCACGTAGTGGCAGAGTTTACGTACATTATAAGGATAGTAATAAGATTCTTAATAGAGACACAGGCACGCCGAATTTTTCCATTCCAGTTATTATTGGTGATAATTATGACTTATCAGGTAAGTTTTGTTTACCAGCACCACTGCCAGCGTCACTGGCATAGAATCATGCCCACACCGCAGCATTATAGAGAATAAGGAATCTTCAATTCAGAATTATATCATTTGCTAAAGAGAAATTCTGCAACAGTCTAATCGTTTAACCTAATACAAGTAAATTAAAGGTACTACTTTATAATAAAAAGTTTCATAGTAGGATTTTACTATCGTTTGTCAAGAAAGTTAAGCGCGACCCTGTTCAGAGATTAGGTACTGACCATCAATGCAATGGTTGCACTAGAGTTTTGAAAAAATAAACGATTTATAGAGGACGCCCGCCGCACCGCAACGCAACCAAATCAAATCATTTAATTATTCTTAAACCTTAAAAGGTTACTTCCCAATGATTAACTCGCGTACTTAAATGTTCAACAAGATTTAAAAAAAAAGGTTTGTTTTTAATACCTCTTTTCTTGCTACCCATATTGTTGTTACACTTGACCTTAGTTTGGTCAGTCTCATTTTGCATATCGCTGTCTGATACTTCACAAATATAACTCGAATTTAAAATACCTTTCAGGCGCTGGATTAACTCTACTTTTTTTCCATTTCGATTTGCATTCCTTTTCATCAATTCGTTTTTTATTTGAACTATTAATAGTAAGTGATTTTATAGGAATTTTAGCGTTAAGGTCAGCGCGCACTTGTTCGGTTCCGTTCCGTTCGGTTCGGAACCGTCCGATCGGCAAAAATAAAAAAAGCTCCACCAAGCTTACAAATGCCGCGGAAATACATGGAAATTACTGGCATTACGTTGATTCGGTACGGCACCATCCTTTTCGTCCCGTTCTTACCTATAGACTGATCAGACTTTCGGAATTTTTTGACATCTGTAGTATACTTGGACTGAACTGAACGGGACGAAACCGAACCGACGTAATGCGCGGGCTGCCATTCATTTCCATGTATTTTGATTTTTGTCGATTGGACGGTTCCGAACCGAACGGAACCGCAAGCTTACAAATGCCGCGGAAATTACTGGCATTACGTTGATTCGGTACGGCACCATCCTTTTCACCCCGTTCTTACCTATAGACTGATCTGACTTTCGAAATTTTTTGACATCTGTAGTATACTTGGACTGAATCGAACGGGACGAAACCGAACCGACGTAATGCGCGGGCTGCCATTCATTTCCATGTATTTTGATTTTTGTCGATTGGACGGTTCCGAACCGAACGGAACCGCAAGCTTACAAATGCCGCGGAAATTACTGGCATTACGTTGATTCGGTACGGCACCATCCTTTTCACCCCGTTCTTACCTATAGACTGATCTGACTTTCGAAATTTTTTGACATCTGTAGTATACTTGGACTGAATCGAACGGGACGAAACCGAACCGACGTAATGCGCGGGCTGCCATTCATTTCCATGTATTTTGATGTTTGCAAATCGGACGGTTCCGAACCGAACGGAACCGAACCGAACACGTGCGCGTGCTCGTTTACACGGCATTATCACAATAACAAAGCAACAAAACAAATTTTCACTAGAGAACTATATAAAAATATTTTGCAAATTGTAAGCACACAGGAACACATCTATTCACAACGAAGTGTAGGTGTAATGAAATATTCTACAAAAACGATTTCTGGAAGAAAAAAAAAAATTCTATGTGTTAAATAACTCGGGCATACGCTGTACTTATCATATTAACCATATTAATACCGATTATTTCTTTAATTATTTCATTTTTCATGCAGTAACACGTTCTGTTATAATAGGTACAGATGGTAGACAGAATATAATAGATGTTTCGTTTATGGTAATTCTATTGGATGTAAATAATCAAGCTCCTACAATTAGCGATGAATATGAAAATCTCATTACATCAGAAAACATAAAACAGGTATGCAAATATGCAAGTATTCAGTTAAAAGTTGAACGAACAGGCAGAATAACCTTGCGTGTGCGAGGAAAGTTTCGTGGTAGCTATGTCAATAGCTGTGAACACTATAATCTAAGAAGCAATGGCAATTTTATAACCCTTCCTGACAATAAATTGGGAAGAAGCATTCCCTATGAAGTGTCTATAAAATACCTTTTTAGGCGACTATGATAAAAACAGTTGTTTTACGTATCTTTTAACAACCGTAAAGTGTCAATTTGTAGTAGGCATTTGTCAATTACTACTTCACGGCCGCATTTCTTCACGGCCGCTTTTACTTCACGGCCGCTGTAGCCACTGGTTTGTTTAAATTGCAAACGCATTTTTTTAAATTTATAACTTATTTAGGCGACAATGATAAAAACAGCTGATGCTGCTATGACGTTTCAGGATGGTCACGTGACCAAATGTCATTGGAATATTCAAATAAAAATTTTAAATTTTAATAAAATTTGTGATGCCTAAAAATGTTGTTTGCACCTCTGCCAAAAAGTGGGTTTTTTCCTTGTCTGTTTTCTGGTCTCGACGTTGCCTCGACCAGCCAACTCAGAGTCAGAAGAAAAAGATTCACTTTTTGGCCAAGGTACAAAAATAACTATTTTAGTCGAACCGGGGCCGCTATCCCCACCACTTTTCTCCTCCTGTTTCCATGGTAACCTAAATAAACTGGTTGCCATTGTAACCTTAATGCACTAATAAGAAATACTACTACTAACTAAATACAGGGTGGCTGGTTTTTCATTGTCCAGCTTATATCTGCTGAAATATTAAACATACACGAAAAAGTTAAAGGAGAGACTTAGCTAAGAGAACCTGGTGTATAAAATAGCGTAAACAAGTTTTTCCCACGGCCTACTTATTTTCCGGAAAAATATGTAACTTTGGTTTTTTAAATGGAACACTCTGTATATTTTTGAGGAATAAGATTCTAAATCAATTTCTCTTTACGAGCATGTATCACTAATAGCATTTTGCTTTCAAATTACGCCTAGTAATTCAAAAAACAAAATTGTGAGATTAGCTACGATTTCTATTATTTCCTCTGCGAGTTTTTTTTTTATTTATTTACATTAATTAGCAATCAGAATAGTTTATTCTATAGGCTAATATGCTAACATAGGACCTTAATAACTAAAATCCGTATATGTCGGGATGAGGCCTCTTCCAGTGAGGAGTCCTCTTTTATTTTTTGTTCATCTGAGATCGTTTGGCCAGCGACGCTTCAGCCTTCTGTTGTCTTGGGGATGTAGCAGTGGACGCATGAGGGGATTGCTGTGTGTGGCAAGTCTGTCGTGGTGCTTGTTGCTTCTTACTTGTATGACCTCGGTGATGTATGAAATGCGAAGATCAGTGTGTAACGTTTGGTTGGACACATACCAAGGAGCATTTGTCATTTCACGTAAGATTTTAGATTGCGATCTTTGAAGGATGGACATGTTTGATTTGCTGGCACACCCCCACAATTCAATGCCGTACGTCCATATGGGTATTATTATTGCTTTATATAGTAGAATTTTATCTTCGAGTGGTAAGTGAGATTTCTTTCCGAGTAACCAGTTTAATTCCTTGAATCTCAGGTCTATTTGCTTTCTTTTTTTTGTAATGTGCTCCCTCCAATTAAGTTTTTCGTCTAAATGTAGTCCTATATATCGCACTGAAGGAGATTGTGTGATGGGGGTGTCATTGATGGTGACTGGAAGACATCGACCTTTTCTTAAGGTGAAAGTTACTTGTGTCGATTTTGTCACATTAATTTTAATTTTCCATTTGTTGGTCCAGTTTTGTATTAAGTTCAGATGGTTTTGTAGATAAGATGAGGCAGTTTCATGGTTTTCGTGACTTGCGAGGATGGCTGTATAATCGGCAAAGGTACCGGTTATGGTATTAGGTGTAGTAGGAAGGTCTGCAGTATATAGTAAGTAGAGTAAAGGCCCCAACACACTACCTTGCGGTACTCCAGCCTGTATTGGGAATGAGTCGGAAAATTCACCGTTTACCTTGATTCTAAACTGGCGTTCATTTAGATAAGATTTGAGTAGGTTGAAATGAGATGGGAGAGAGCGTTTAATTTTATAAAGGAGGCCATAGTGCCAAACCTTGTCAAAAGCTTGACTAATGTCCAGAAAAGCCGATGTGCAGTATTTTTTATTTTCCAAGGATTTATTAATTTCGTGAACAACACGATGACATTGCTGGATCGTTGAGTGATGGTGCCGGAATCCGAATTGGTGATACGGGATTTCGTTCAGAAGAGTGCTCATTCCTCTAAGCAGTAGTTTTTCCTGTAGTTTGGAGATGGTTGATAATAAACTTATAGGTCTATACGAAGATACATGATTTACATTTTTGCCTGGTTTGGAGATCATTATTATTTCCGCTATCTTTAGTTGTTTTGGCCAATACTGTAGTCTTAAGATGGCATTAAAAATATATGTTAACATTACGGTACCTTTTTTGGGGAGTTCTTTCAACATTTTTGGTGTAATGCGGTCGGGACCTGGTGATTTCCTACTGTTTAATCGGGTTATTTCTTCTTTGATTTCTTTAGGAGTGATTGGATTTATAGGTTCAGTTAGAGGCAGGTTTTCGTTCAGAGAGTCCGATATTTCTTTGTCTGGTTCATCATTATGCGGTGTAAATACTTCAGTGAGATGTCTGGCAAAAAGGTCCGCCTTTTCTTTGTTACTTCTTGCCCATGGTCCGGGTACAGAGTCTTGATTGCGAATTGGTGGGTTTGCTTGTAATGGTTTGAGTGCTGCTTTAACCGGTCGCCATATTGAATTGTCGTAACGATTGAGGTTTGAGATGAAATCTTCGAATGATCTGTGTTGTGCTTCCTTTAGTTTGGTTTTGAGTTTGTTGGTTAGTTGGTTGTATGCTGTTTTATCTGCTGGAGCATGACTTCGATGCCATCTTGCTCTGGCTTTTCTTTTTTCCGCTATTAGCTTTTTGATTTCAAGTTGAATGTTTGTGCTTTTGTCTTGGGCTTTCATAAGCGGGGTTGCTTGGTGGACTGCTTGTAAGAGGATTATAATTAGGTTGTTCGTGGCTTCTTCTATCTCAGCAGGATCTTTGAGTCTTTTCTTTTAGGTTTATGCATTCGTTAATTACATTTCTGTATTCTTCCCAATCAGTTTTTGAGTTGTGAATCTTAGGTACTTTCTTGATGTTTATTATAGTTGTACTGATTGTAGCTATTACTGGTGTATGATCAGATGACAGGTCAAGGTTAGGCTCTACTTTCGTATAGGAGTTAGATACGCCATTGGTAACAAAGAAGTCCAGTAGATCTGGAGTTTTACCGGGATCGGTTGGCCAGTAAGTTGGAGTGCCCGTTGATAGGAAGTTGTATTTTTTTTCTTGTAGTACCTTGGCCAATTCTCTGCCTTTCGTGGTAGTAAGCCGAGATCCCCAGAGAGTGTTTTTGCTGTTGTAATCGCCTCCAGCAATAAATTTTGGACCAAGAGTTAGGAAGAATTCTTCGAAGTTTTCTTTTTTTAGATTATATCGAGGTGGGCAGTAGACAGCAGATAAGATTATGTCATAAGGTAATAGTTTAACCTTTATTGTTGTGGCTTGTAGGTGGTGTTTTGCGTAACCCAATAATTCATAATGGTCTATAGTATGTTTTATTAATATTGCACTTCCTGCATGGGCGGTGTTGTCTGGGTGATTAGTATGATAGAATTTGTATGCTGGCATCTTAAAGTAAGACATATTAGTAAGGTGAGTTTCACTGATTAATAGGATGTCGATGAGGTTGTGTTGGAGGAAAGTTTTTATTTCTTCTTTGTGTTGGATTATGCCATTGGCATTCCATAGTGCTATACGGAGGAATTTAGCCATTATTTTTGCCCTATTAACATGGTTAGCATGTTTAAGACCATACTATTTTGTTGAAGAAGTTGATTAAACATACTTTTAAATTCTTCCAAAAATTTGTTGAGCAATTGGCTGATGTTATATTCGTTTCTGTCGTTCTGTGGTTGTGGTGTGTTGTTCAAGTTGTTGTTGGCTATTTTGGTGTAGTTATATCTTTGGGGTGAGGTATCTGATGGGGGTGCTAGTACCTGGCGGTTATAATTTGAAACTGCTGGAGTTGGTTGGAGATTGTTTTTAGTGATTGAATTGTTTTTGTATAATCGATGGTAGTATTCACAACCTCTGTAATTCGCAGGGTGAGGGCCTCTACACAATGCACATGTGGCTGGAGTATCTCTGCTTTTATTGCAACTTGCGGTGCTGTGTAATCTGCCACATTTTACACACGTAAAGGGTCTGTTGCAGTATGTTTTTGTATGTCCATACAGTTGGCATCTAGTGCATTGTATTGCATTGTTCTGTTTCCTGGGAGGTTCAATTTGCACTACGCAATGTAGAAGTGTGCGGATATCATAAACGTCTTTGTTATTATCGGCTGGCTCTATATCTACAAAGAACATATTCAATGGATTTTTATCCTTTCTACTTAGTGCATTGACGATATTCCTAACTTTATGTCCTTGTGTTTCGAGTTCGTTTTTGATTTCTTGGGAATTCATTGAATGGTGTAGGTGTTTTATTACTACTCTGAGAGCCCTTTCTTCTTTAGGTTGGTAAGTGTGATGGATAATGTTGTTGTCTTTTATGAACTTAGATAGTTTTCTGTAGGTGTCAGGGGAATTACAGTTTATTTTTACTGTATCGTTGGACATACTTCTAGTAGTATACTGTTCTTCTTCCACAATCTCAGACAGTTTTTTTTTCATATCTGGGAAATTATTTACACCATATACGAATATAGGAGGTCTTGGGATATTGGTTACAGTTTGGTTTGCAGCTGCAGGTTTTTCTGTGTTGGGAGTTAAGGGACTATATTTATTAGCCAATTGTATGTTATCCGCTGTTTGTACATTATTTGTAAACGTTTTCCTTCTTTTGACGCTCTTGACAACTTGCCAAGGATTTTCGTTGGGCGAATTTTCAATTTCTTCGTCACTGGTTGAGATCATTCTCTCTATTGGCGAGTTGTTATTTATTTGCTGTGATTGCGAATGTTGTGGATTTTGGGTTTGCATATAAGGTTGGAATAATTGTTCTTGGTTTGGTGGGAATAATTGTGACTGTGATGAATACATTTGTGATAATTGCGTGGTCATTAATGGCATTGCTGTTGGCGTTATTTGCGACATATTGTTTATAAAACCAGGTCCGTTTCCCGTAGGAAACATTCTTACCAGTTTATCAGTTAGATTTGAGAGTGATGCACTGCACTACACTCGAGGTTAAGATATGCTAACCTTACGGTCAAGGTAAATAATACACCGCTTTGCTGCACTCTCGATAGCAACCTTACGCTTTGAAAGTCCAGCGAGTACTCTCCTCTGCGAGTAACAAAATTTATTTAATTACAAATTAACGAAATTGAATAATACATAATGTGTCTTATAATGATTGTTCAAATTGATCACCATTCAATTCTAAAAATTTTTGGGGCCCGCTCAATCAAAAAAAAAGAATATCACAGAATGTTCCATTTAAAAAACCAAAGTTACATATTTTTCCAGAAAATAAGTAGGCGGTGGAAAAAACTTGTTTACGCTATTTTATACACCAGGTTCTCGTAGCTAAGTCTCTCCTTTAACTTTTTCTTGTATCTTTAATATTTCAGCAGATATAAGCTGGACAATGAAAAACCAGCCACCCATACCTGAAATAAGCTATACCTCCGACAGTTGCCATGGTTACAATTCTTTTAACAATTGTAACCATGACAATTGTCGGGGGTATAACTTATACTTATACTATCACCCCTATTCTGTAAGCCCTAACGACTCGTTAGCGACTCGTTCGGCAGCGGTTACCATTTTTCGCTCTAAAGTTATTCTGTAACTCCCGCCATCGATCACCAACGGTTGTATCGGTTGAAATATCTCGTTAAGTGAACGGCGTCTGCGCTGCTCACGTTCAGCTTTTACGATCCACTTTTCCAAAAGTTATTTTAGTGTTTGTGTGTTTTTAAAATATTATTTTTATAAGAATTATATTTGTTTTCGGCTTGAGCATGGCTCATAATAATTTACAAATAATTTTAGATGAATTAGAAAGAAGGCAAGTAACGTAAGAGCCCTTTTACACGTCAGAGAATTACTCCAAAAATTATTGTGAAAATTACTCTGAAAATTTTCAACAATAATAACTATTTGACGTGTAATACAGTATTTTACTCGCAAAATTAATAACAGTAATAACTTTCGCAATAACTTTGCGAGTAAAATGCTGTGTTACACGTCATATAATTATTGTTGAAAATTTTCATATATAATACTACTAGTAACTACGAAATATCCGACAATTTTTGGACAGTATGTAAGAGTACTTGATGCGCGATAATTCGCTATGAGTCCGAAGGACGAATAGCGAATTATCCTGCATCAAGTACGAATACGTACTGTCCAAAAATTGCAGGATTATTTCGTAGTTACGAGTAGTATTCGGAGGACAATTTGACGAACCAAATTTAAATTTTTATAGTTTCAAATCAGATTAATAATAATTTTCTTCGTAACCATGGTTTTATATACAAACCAGACAAAAGTCAAATTTAATTTTTCTTTCTACCTATGTATTTTGTGCATACTTTGTGATATTTTCGGTAAAATGGAAGCAAAACGGGTTCAACAGAGTACACTTGAAGAGATAGAGGAAGCTTAGAAGGTAAAACGCCCAAGAATTGTATGAAATTTAATGTTTCTTTCTACGTATTTTGTGTATGGTTTGTGACATTTACGGAAAAATGGAAGCAAAATGGTTTGGCTAGAGTACACTTGAAGAGATAAACGAAGCGGTACATGGTAAAACTCCCAAGAATACTGTGAAATCTCACACCTCGGTTTGGAAGCAGTTTTTTTTGACAGAAAAATTATCGCTGAAATTTTGTACTAGTCCTAAATATCCGAGAATATACAAATTTGGAGTGCGCTGATTGGCTTGTCAAGTGAGTAAAACGCAACCGGATTGGTCAGTTTAGGGTGTGTCAAATTGTCAGAGTAATTTTCACAATAATTTTCGGAGTAATTCTCTGACTTGTAAAAAGGCTCTAACAGGATTATAAGAAATATGTATATCTACCGAATGTCCACCCTTAAACGCCAACATAAAAACTTAACCTTGTATTGAATGTTTTTGCTAATTCTTCCTCACTAATTTCAACTTCCAGGAAAGGTAATAATATCAATTGAAATGTAAAATTAATTTAACTGCATATTGAATAATATTAATAATGGAATTTCTATTTTTAAATACTAATTTTAAACTACTTTTTATTGACGCATAGTAAATTATGTTCCTCTTTAAGAGTGGACACCAGGATCATATTATTTGGATCAGTTAATGTTTTTCATGATCTGTTATAACAATATTATTTGTGCATGCAAAGGAATGATTTACTCTAAGCTTTCTCGTCTTGTAAAACGCCACTTTCATGCCTTTTAATGTAATATACTAAATTAGAAGAAAATCCAGTAGACAGGTAATTGGAACTAAACACTTGTGTTAATGCCGTCGGTAGTAAATTGCAACTGGCAAATCCAAAAAATGTATTTGCCGGGTAAAATTTTGTAGTTAAGGCGGCTTGGAATAGGGGTTAGGCAACACGCCACGCTAGCTAAAAATTGCCAAAAACCTAAAAACTTTTGTCCAAGATTACGCTTACAACGTTTTTTTTAAAAAGCTGATCGATAGTTTATTTTAATGTTTGACAGTATAGAATGGTTCGTTCGGATTTAGTTTTAAAAAAAAAAATCCAAATTGCTTATAGAGGCCAATTTGTAATTTTTTTATTATTGAAATATAAGCTTAAATTATCAAATATCGGGAAAACCGGATCCGAACGTTCATTTATGTAGTTGATTAGAATTGAATAAAACCTAGAAAACGATTTCAACCGTACACATATTTTAGTTATCTTTGTCAAAGCATATATTTGAATACGGTTTTTGATCAATCTTTGGAAAGAATGGTTAGGCAACACACCACGCTTTTAGTTTGTACGTTATGCGTAGTGGGCTTTTGGCATTTGACTGTTTTGAGGTTTTGAAAATTGACTCCGCGCTCCAGCTAGCACTAACTTCCATATCCGCTTCTGCCCATATCCCTACTCTCACTTCCACCCTAACCGCGCGCCAAATTCAAAAATAAAGTTTCTAACAGACCCTATAATAATTATTATGCTGTATAAATTATCCTAATATTATCTTATTTTTAAAAAAATGTTAATAAATTAATTACACAAAATATGTTCTGACTGTAAACACGTAAATTCAAAAAAATCATTTAAATTGTAGAATGCATAATCAAACAGGAATGTCTGAAAAGATGCAAAGATACATTTTCTTTTAACTTTAAGGGCAGATTCCTCTTTTGTTTCTTGTTAAATATATTGTGTTATTTTATAAATAAAAAATGCGTCGCGTGGTTTGGTTTAGTTTATAATAGCTATTCCAGTGTTCAGGTGACGCGATTCCGTAAAATTTCGCCGCGAGTAATCACACACCTCGCTCCTTCCAGTGAAAGTAAAAATTCTGCAGTTTTCGTAGCATACAAGTAAGGGTCCGTATCTGGAACATTACCACCTTCCACGGCATAATGCTCATCAGTTGTCGTAAATCTGTAAATTGCGGTGGGGCCGCTTCTTGTATCCCAAACTAACGAAAAAGTTGAACTTATGGAAATAGAATTGAACACATTAAGTAGCTACAAAGTTCAATAAAAGTAAATACAAAATTGAGATGTTAGATACACCGCCGATTATGTAATTTAAAAAACACTTGATAAGTTTAAATGCGAAGCTTGTCGCATGCACTTCGTAAAATCCAGTAAATTTGAATGTACAGATGAACTATTAATAAAAAAAAAACAAGGCGTGTAAATGTCGAAACGGTGCTGATTTGGGAAACTTATGCCCTCCTTTTCAACTAGCAACAAACATCGTAGAAATTTGCCTAACGGTATTTGCAAACAATTATCCCAGAATTAAAAGTGTACTCGGCATATAAGGGAAACATGCGTCTTCCAAGCTACAAAAAAGATGTATCCAGTCCAGATTGATTGTTAATACTATGTTCTCTACACAGAAAATTTATTGTTGAATTTACTATATTGTTAAGACTTCGCAAACAAACCCAAAACCAAAAAATATGAAATTTACAATACGAATAGGATACAATACCGCCTATCCGGTAGTAGGTCTGTGTTTCACAAGACAAGAATTCTTGTCTTCCAGGGCTACTTCTTGTCTTGTCTTGCAGAACTCTTGCGTTTTCTTGTCTTGCATGTTTTCGGTTGACATTTACCGGGACTTCCCCGTTTCTTGCTTTTTTTGCAAGACTCTTGCGCCACACGTGCAGTCTTGCACAACAAGGTGATGCAACTGTATTGCAGTGCCACTGTTTTTGCTGTCGGTCGCCCAAAGGGAATCAGTATGCAATGAGTATTCCTACGCATATGTAATAAATCTGCGCATTTACGGTGGTAGTACATTATCAGCGAACTATTTAAACATGAACGATATGGAAATTAGTGCTAGTGAATCAGATTCCGACACTAGAAAGGCAAACAGAAAAAGAAAGAAACAGACAAAAAAACAACAACCCATTATCTCAAGCTAAGAGACGTATTTCTTTTTCCTTTAGATAGGTTATATTATTAATCTATACCGACCATAACCCATATCGAAAAAGCCTGTTAATAAACAGTTTAAATAAATTTAATGTCACGCGATTTAAACCTACATTGTAAGAGTACAAGAATGCTAGAAAAATGAAAGAAAAATCTTGTTCTCGCACTTTTCTTGCAAACTAGTTTCTTGTCTTGTCTTGTAAAGTTTTTTTGTAATTCTTGTCTTGCATTTAGCGCAAGAGCAAGACAAGAACAAGAAAAATGCAAGAATCTCGTGAAACACTAAGACACAGATGTAATTAGAGTATTTTGTAAACTGGAAATTATGGCAGGAATTAACTTAAAGCTGCTAGATTCATTAGTTGGTGATATCACGCATTGGAAATAGCACGATAAACATTAAATTTTCACTGTGAATAAATAATTTTTGTAATTGAATAAAATTCTTGAGTGGTGAATAATATAAATATAATATTTATTTTAATTATTCTATTTATCTAAATATTTGTTCGGTGTTTAAATTAAAATTATAAATGACTCACAAATAATAATATAAAATAGCTAAAATTAAAAAAAAAAGTTAGTAGCGGTGGGGGTTTGACCCCACCGACCCACCGCGTCTTTAGCTATGGGCTTCAATATTTTGCTATAAATATTAAATTATTTAAAATATTGAATTTGTATATTATTTTTTTTCATTGTTACTTATTTAAACAACGGCAACGTAATGTTTACGTCTCGTGTCCATGGTAGCACCTAAACAAGCCCGCACGGCCGAAATTTGATTTAACTGCCGCCCTGGTGAGTGAATCCATCCCTATCAAGTCAAGCACAAAAATTCTCAAGCTGTTCCAAGCCGCCTTAAAGCATGCGCAAACATTTTTCTGTAGCCAAGTACATATTTGCTACGCAACGAGGTCGACGCAAGGTTAAGTCGTGAACGAGACCGTTTACAGAATAGCTTTCGTAGGCTGATCGTTGAAATGATCGGTAGGGGAGTCGCTAACGATCGCCGGTAGCTAACGAACCGCTCATGAACGGTTTTTTACAGAATAGGGGTGTATACTACTTATACCGGCCCTTAAAGTAACTTTAGTTAAAGGTAGCTTTACCGTAAAATGTACTTTAGGAACAAATTAAAGTGTACGGGTTTAATAATCAAATCAGTCAACAGCTTTAGTTAAAGTGAGAATTGGAAAGGTTGGCAATCTCTAAAATGCCAATTTGCATAATAGCGCATGCGGATTGTGCAGTGTTTGGATGCTGTCAAGGTAACTGTCAAAACCGCGTTAAAATCAGTTTTAAAAAATGATGGTAAATGATAAGAGAAATCGTTCAAGCAACTTCACAACCGAAGAAGAATTGCATCTAGTACAAGAAATACAAAAAGTAAAACACATTTTAGAATGCAAAACAAGTAATGTGATTAGCCCAGCACAAAAAGTAAGTAGTAAGATATTTCAGTATTTATAAGCTTCATCACTTATTATTGTGATAATTTTATTTCATCTTCGATTTCTGCTAACAGTCTTTCTAGTTTCTACCGTTGGTTTCTTCAAACGAAACCTGTCATAAAACTCGATGTCATTAAGGATTTCACTATATTAATTTCTCCTTTCTTTATACACTTTTCTTCTTCTAAAAACGACTACTTCTGGGTCGGAAGAACTTGAACTTGAGGAGAATATCACTAATAAAATCAACTCTGTTTTTAGGTTAGATTACGCGCTGATTCTTGCCTAAAGTTCACTTAGGCCCAATTGCACCGGTTACACTTAAATAATAAGCGTCGCTTAAAAAATTAATTCCCATGGATACAATTGTTACCAAGAATTGTATCCATGCCAATTAAACTTTTAAGCGACGCTTATTATTTAAGTGTAACCGGTGCAGTTGGGCCTTAGTGTAAAGGATCCGACTTAAAGCCACTTTAAAGATAAAGTAACTTGAAAAATGATTATAGAACACAAATTTTCGTTAAAGCCGACTTTAACTTTTAAAGTTACTTTAAAAATGATTATAAAACCGGCCGTAACTTGTATGAATAACTTTACTCGAAAATGACCTGAAATCAACTGGCAGTTAAGTTGAAAGATGGGGCGAGCTGCTTTCGCTATACTTTTGCATCCCTCGGTTGATACCAACCAAAAAAGATATAACTAACTTCCCCACAGGCTAATAACAAAGACTATCCTCACTGTGTGAGGATAGTCTTTGCTAATAACTAGACGTTGGCGCAGGAAATCGAGAGCGTTAAATACTTTCGGTTGCCACAATTAAAAATTAAAAGAGTTGTTTGTGAAACACAGGCTATATTCGTAAACGGGCAACTTCAAACTTCCATTTAACGTACTATAGATTTAACTTTACCCTTTTATGGGTACCCCCGCTGGGTACAGAATTTCAATGGCAACCGGCTGCGTTTCGTATAGGTATTTTATAGATGCTTCATGGGAAATGTCAATTTATTGTCTGATAGGGTTCTAGAAATTTCGCGGGATCTCATACTAGCCTCATCTTAGGATATGTTTATGTTGGAGAATGCATAGAGACGAGTTTAGAGTTACTTACTGCATCTCAGTTTCTCACCCTCAAAACAAAACAAAAATGATATAATTATTATTATTATGATACGACTTATATAATTTAACATCTGATGGTTGAATTTTGGGTTTTAGAACATGCAGAACTTTTTATGAAGAATAACTTTTTTTGATAAAATCAATAATAACAAAGTTTTCCATATGTAGCCAACTTACGCGGACACACTGTATATAACGTACCACCGTTTTTGTGCGGTTGGTTTGAAACACTCTACTTATGTAAAAATTTGTTTGACAATGCTGTGTCGCTGATCTAGTAGTCTGTATACCTACATTTACCTTCGAAGTTAAAAGTTCTTAGCTCAAACAACATAAAAATCGAAGATTAGAGCATGCATAGGACCGATTAAATACTATGGCATGTACAGTCAGTGACAAATGTTTTCACCAGTCGTATACCACTGTAACCCGCTTTACTGAGAAATATAACACGTTTCTCTATTTTATTTCATCTTGTTAACAGCATTACCAACATACATAATTATGTAAAACAATAAAAACGACGTTATGTTACCTCTTATATTTCTCAGAAAAGCGGGTTCAGTGGTATAATACTGGTGGCAACATTTATGTCACTGACTGTACCTCATCAAAGGGAGTAGGTACCAAGAAATACAATATGATCAACAAAATTTTCGATAAGGGTTGGCCTTAAAATATAATTTACTAAACCTGACTTTGACAGTTGTCAAGAATGTAAGCAACACGACCTTCTTGATAGTCTCGGAAATCAAGAAGGTCGTGGTAAGCAAGAATAAATCAATCGCGCGGCTTAAACAAAGACATACGTACAATTTATATTCCATGGTCAAGCCTGATCGAAAATTTTGTTGATCATTCTGTAGTAAGTTGTGAATGTAAGGTTTAAGCAGATATTTAGAAATTAATGAAATGATTTAAGTTTTGTAATATGTAATTGGAAAATTTCGATTGATGACAACAAGTATGTTACTAATTTCTAGGGAGAAAACATAGGAATAGTGCAGGCATTTGATGGAGATGAACCTGGAACAGACAACGTAAAAATTAACTTTACAATATTATCAATTGACAAAGGAGCTGATGCAAGTAAAGAGCCACCAGAAACATTTCTGTTTAGTATCTCTACTGACACTACTTATGAAACCGGAACGGGAATTTTAACTACAGAACACAATCTCAGAGATTATCATGGTACATACAATGTAGTTATTAAGGTAAGCATATGGAAAATGTAGTTTAAAAGGTAAATTATGAAAAATATAATATACCTACTAATCATAATTCATAATACTACAGATTTTTACCTATTTTCAATTCGTCGTTCCCATGCCGATTGTAATTTTCACTTATTGGTTCGGTTCTTAGTGGAATTTAAAGATCACCACGACTCAAACATTTATTCAATACGAACGTAGAAAATACATTACTTCATGTAGGTAGGTACCTCTAAGCCACTGGCGGGCGCCTCGCGTCCACGAAAACTGACTTGCCATTAAGGCAAGCACCGCTATAGGTACATTACATATCTCTTCCCTGAATTTATTACAGCATAACTTATTTCTACATATTTAATTATATCTAGGAGTTCGCCTTGGTTTGTGAAAGCGAGCGGACCTGCTGTGCGACCGCTGATAAATTCCGAGTGCATTGTTAAACATATACCGGCGTGGTAAGATACCAATATAGTATTTCTATTAAAGCCACAAAATAAAAGATAAACTAAAGCGAAACGCGGTACCCCTTGGGGGGTATCTAGCATCCCTATTTCATACATTATCCCCAATCAAACCCACCAAATAAATACCTACCCAAAATGACCACCTTAACAGGAAATAATAGCAGGATCCCCAGCCAAAGGGATGAAGCTACAAACAAAGATATCATCAATCCAGACATCCAAAGCTACTCTAGAATAATCCAAAAAGTACCTACCTGAAATGAAATATCCCCAAAAAGATCAAGCCATTATTATTAATTCACTGGATGGAGTTCTAATCAAAGAATACATCCATGCATTAGGACAACTAGTAAAACCAGTTAACATACTAGCAGCATCCAGATTAGCAAATGGACGAATCTGTATCTATTTGTCAACAAAAGAACTGGTAGGTACAAGATCTATTAGAAAAACCAGAGATAATTAGGGTAGCCGGGGAACAAACAACTATGCGCAAACTTATAACACCTACCAAAAAGATTATAATTTCAAACATGTCCATCCATTCCAAATTCTAATATACCGAGTGGGTACTTTCAAAGTCGAACATAGGGGAATTGCATTGTAACTGGGATGGTAATGTCTTTATTATAAAAAAACCCTCTGCTCTACTGAATACTCGTTATTATTCATATTATTTGATATTAATAACAGAAACATCGACTGATTTCAAATAATTTAATTGACAGATAAAAAAAAGTTGACAATCATAGCAACCTATATTATTTCAAAATAGCATTATTTTATAATTTTTTTACAGAAAAAGATAACTAAGTACTAACATTTATTGGTACCATCAGATGCGCTGTATTTTTGTCGTTCTATTCATACCATTACCATCCTTGTGTGTTTAAATGGCGAGCAGGAATCTATATAAAGGTTAGTTGCAATGCAATTCCCCTATGTTCGGTTTTGAAAGTACCCAGACGGTAGAAAGTAAACTTGAGGAATTAGGTCTCAAAATAGTATCACCAATCTATCCAATAAAAGTTGGAATACCAGAACAGGAATACTCATATATTATGAGCTTCCGAAGATTTGTATACATATCCCCAAAGGAAAACCTATGCATACCAGAATCTACAATCATAACGTATGATAACGACCAATATAGAATCTATATTCACGAAGATGTACCAAAATGCTATAAATTCAACCAAATTGGTCATCTAACAACAAAATGTACCACCAACAATATAAGCAACCCAACATCCGAAGAGTGTAGGAAAAAACGGCCTCTACAACAAACCAGTTTGGAATCTATCACAAGCGAAAAAGTTGAAAACATGGAAGTACAACAAACCACCGAATTACAGGAAGTATTTGAAAAACCCAAACCTATAAGAAATATTAACAAAAAGGCAAAAACTAAACCAACAGAGGACCAACCAACAATAGACGAACAACTAGCACCAATACAAAATCTTCTTAACACGAAAGAAAACGTATACAGCATAACATAATAAGATCTAAAAAAAATATATACAAGAAGTATCTAACGCTCCCGATCCACTAACCGTCACAAGAAAATACACAAAAGACGTAAATCATTTCCTTGATAGTTTAAAAGATCTACATGCCTCCCTAACACATCGACGAATTAAATACACACTTACAAGAATAATCAGCACAGTAAAAAAAAGTCTCAACCGAGAAGCTAGACTATGCGGACACTTCGGATTACTCTCTCTCCCATACAGATAATCCCACCCAAACAGACTAATAATGAAAATTATTCAATTTAATTGTAGTGGCTACTATACCCGACATGATATCCAACAACTCCTTAATGACGAACAACCCCACATACTGTGTATCCAAGAAACTCACCTAAAGCAAGAAAAACCACCACACCTAAAACGATATAAAGCCTACAACAAATACCGCGCAAATCAACAAGCCTGGGGCGGAGTTAGCACCTTTGTAAGATTGGAACTATATTCAGAGAGCATACAACTTAATACAAACCTCGAAGCAGTAGCTATACAAATACATCTCCCACAAAAATGGACAATATGCAATATAGACATATCACCAAACTGGAGATCACAGAGCTGGAAAACTTAATTAACAATCTACCAGTCCCATATGTAATTGTAGGAGATTTTAATTCACATAATAGCATCTGGGGATGTCAGAAAACAAATGACAAAGGAAGAATAGTTGAAAGTATACTAGATAATATTACTCACCTGACACTTCTCAATGACGGACGCCCAACACACTTTAAAACAACACAATTTACAGCTATTGACCTATCCTTTTGTCATGCACGCATACACCATCTCATATCATGGTCACCACTCCAGAGCCTATATGGAAGTGACTGTACTGTTGTTGTTTGTTGATATCTATGTAAAATATACTCTTGTTGTTTGATAATTATTTAGTGACAAAAACTGAGTAACACACAATATGAAAAACTGTTACACTTCTCTACACTAAACTTCCGGTCTCCATGTAACTTCCTCTTCCGGTACTCGTTACCAACTTTATTATACTATATTACTACATTACATTCCTCCCATGTTTTAAATACAAAAATGTACTCATAAATAAAATAAATACATAATGAGAAAACTTAATTCAAAATTGTTAACTAAATACTTAAATTTTCTATGATTTATTAAACTACAAAATCTTTTCAATACTGGGGTGGGCATCTTGTTCGAATTGGTCGTCGCAAGGTTTCAGGTTCCTTGGTAGTTTCTTCATCATTTGGAATGATGCCTTCTGTACTAGCATGTAAAACGGTGCCTGGACCTATATTATCTTGTATTGTTTGATAAGGGTTGATTTCATAATCATTGTTGTTCCCAGGAATTGTGTTAGGTTTTACATTAGCTTTGGGAAGGAGGGCGGTGTTGGGATTAGGTGAAATTGTTGTATTTGACAAATAAAGTTTAAAGAGAGACGAATTTCGTTCTATAACTTTGTTTCCTCTCATTGCTTTTATTTTGGTTCCATGCACATCGACTATTGTGTAGGGACATGGATCATAAAACGATGTCAAACTGTTTTCTTTAAATTGTTTGCACAAAACTGAATCTCCTATTTTAAATTTGTGAAATGAAACTCTTCTTCTCTTGTGAGCATATTGTTTTTGTTTGCTTTTGTTTGTTTCGTCAATTTCTTCTAAAGTAATTTCTTTTGTTGGTTCAGAGATCATTGGTAAATAATTGTTTATAGGGTATTTGAAGATAAGTTCGAATGGAGATTTTTGTGTAGTGGAATGCGGTGTGCTTCTGTAGTTCAACAAAAATTGGTTGATTTGAGAGTTGAACTTATTTGTTTCCAGTTGAGCACATTTTAAAGACTTTTTAAACGTTTTTACAAACCTTTCAGCCATTCCGTTTGCCTCAGGCCAGTACGGTGTTATTTTAATATGTTTGACGTTACCTATATTCTTTTAGCATTTCTGCTAGCTTGTGGTTGTTGAAAGGAGGTCTATTATCTGATTTGAATTGATCTGGAATGCCAAAAGTACTGAAAATCTTTTCAAGAATTGGTTTCAAATTTTCAAAACTTGTGGATGGTACTGTTTCTATGATGGGAAATCTGGAGAACTCATCTACAAGGATGAAACTGTATTTTCCATTTGTAAATGGTCCAGCATAGTCAACATCAACACACGTAAACGGTTTGCTTGGTTGTTCAGAGCTGCAAATTGGGTCTCGTTGATATGTAGGTGTCACTGCTTGGTATGCTAAACACTTTCTTATTTGCCATTCGGTAAGTCGATCTATGTTAGGAAACCAAACCTTGATCCGGATTAATTGTTTGGTTTTAACGATTCTCAAATGTCCTCTGTGTGCTAACATAATTGCACGTTCTTGCATGTTTTCAGGTAATACTATTTTTGTACCCCTTAAAATAACTTTTCCACATGTTGTTAACTCATTTCTAATCTTGCTAAAAGGCTTTAATTGTGGTTGTTCCCATGTGGCTGCTTTGTTTGAAATTATTGCTTGGTATAATAGACTTAAAATCTGGTCTTTGCTTGTGTTTTCTTCTACTTCCTCCATCGTCATTGCATTTGGAACACTGTTAGCTGCTATAAAGTTTACATACTCTTCAATCTTGTAATCCTCTGAAGAATTATTCTTCTCTGGATGTCGAGATAGATAGTCGGATGGGTTGGTAATCCCTTGTTCATGCACAACTGCAAACTTGTATTCTTGAATTCTCAAACATAAACGTTCAATTCTAGCACTGGGTGCTGAATGAGGGTTTTGTAATATACTGACTAATGGTTTATGATCAGTATGAAGAATGAAATCCGTTCCATATAAATAAATGTGAAAATGTTTTATCGCCCAGGTGGCTGCTAACATTTCCTTCTCGATTTGACTGTATCTTTGTTCTACCTGTGATAATGTTTTGCTTCCATACGCTATAATTGCAATGTTATCGCCTGTTCGTTGGGACAAAATTGATCCTAGTCCAAAAGGACCTGCATCTACAAACACATGAGTTTCTTTATTTAAATCAAAATTTGCAAGTTTGGTTGCATCACTTAATTGTTGCTTGAGGTAATTAAAAGCTTTTTCATGGTTTTCTTGCCATGTAACAGTTTTTGGGAACTGTGTTGAGATTATTGACTGTTAAACTGAAAGATGTTTCGTCGGACGAATCACTCTCTCTCTCGTTAAAATTTACTTGGTTTGTTTGTTTGTTCCCCCACTGTTGTTTCGACCTGTTTCTTGCTGCAGACATGCATACCCTTGCATAATGTCCTTGTTTTTGACAGAAATGGCACCTGCTATTAGCAGCGGGGCAATGTTTTTTCCCATTGGTGTGTCATGGACCACCACAATTTTTACATGTCTCTGATTTATGTGTTGTAAAATTGTTACTTCTGTTGTAGCTCGATATGTTGTTGGGCTTGTTACTTCTTTTTTCTTTGTTAAAATTGTTTGTTGTCTTGTTATACACTCTTGCTACAGGTGCTTTTTCTTTGTTTTCAGTTTTTCAATCTCTTGTGCTTGCTCTTCTGTTGTTTCATATGTTTTTGCTTGTGTCAACAATTGTTGTAAGGTTGGTTGTTCTCTAAGTGCATATCTTCTTAAACTTGTAGAAGTTGTAGTTAAAATAATTTGTGATTTTATCTCCCTATCTGCATCAGAAAAACTACAATTTTTGCTTAGTTTTAAAAGTCGTGCATAATATTGATCCATTGTTTCGTTGTCATATTGTTTTGCTTGTCTAAAATTAAATAGTTCACACTCGATGTTTGCTTTGGGAACAAAGTAGGCTGATAATTTTGATTTTGCCTTGTCATATTTGGATTCATTACCAGGTGAGGATATGGTATTAGGAAGGGAACAAAAAATATCAAAAACGTTCTCACCCACACAATCAAGGCCGTAACCAGGATTTTATTTCGGGGGGGGGGGTTAATTTCCTTACCGGTCCATGAAAAGGGAATAAGAGGAGGCCGAGTAGAAAGCAAAAAAAAACATTGCTCAAAGTACACGTTGATTTCATTTCGGGGGGGGGGGGTTCAACCCCCTAATCCCCCCCTTGGGTACGGCCCTGCACACAATGTAATAATAATGCTTCTTTCCTCGAATCTGCTGTGATGTTTGCTGCTACCAGATAGTTATCGAATCGGTTGATCCACTTTGTCCATCTTGTACCCATATTTCCTACGTTGATACTTGCATCAAATGGTTCAATGTACAACGACTGCTCCATGTTTTTTTCTTTATTGTTCTACAGGCTGTTGAAAAACTTTATCTTTATTGGTAGTACCTCGTGCAAAAAGTAGGGTTATGTTGGACGTTCTTCCTTGCAACTTCTAAATTCTTCGAAAATCTTAATTTACCATCCTCGTCGCCAAATGTATTGTTGTTGTTTGTTGATATCTATGTAAAATATACTCCTGTTGTTTGATAATTATTTATTGACAAAAACTCAGTAACACACAATATGAAAACCTGTTACACACAAGCGGATAGCCCTCACATTTGTGCTACAAACAGCTGAATACACAAGTCCACTGGGTTTTTGTAAAAATTAATTCTCAAATTGCAACTAACCTAAAGCAAAGACTTTTTGCAAAGACTAGTTGGGCGCCCCTCGAGCTTTAGGTTAGTTGCAGTTTGAGAATTATTTTTCACAAAAACCCAGTGGACTTGTGTATTCAGCTGTTTGTAGCACAAATGTGAGGGCTATCCGCTTGTCTGTTACACTTCTCTACACTAAACTTCCGGTCTCTATCTAACTTCCTCTTCCGGTACTCGTTACCAACTTTATTATACTATATTACTACATTACAGTGACCATTTTCCGATAATGCTAAATACAAGTAACAACACATCAAAGCATACAAGTCCACGAAAATGGAAAATAGCTAACGCTAACTGGACCCTGTTTGTCGAACAAATAGAGCAAAACAACCTATCGTTTGGAGAAAACCTTGATATAGATACAAATGTGACCCAAATAACCAACAAAATCCTAGATGCAGCCACACTCTCAATTCCCATACGCCAATTCAATGATCTACAAAAATACCAAGTCCCTTGGTGGAACACTGACTGCAAAAACGCAATCGGAGCGAAAAGTATAGCATTTAACAAATATAAGAAGACAAAAACCATACAAAATCTGATTGAGTACAAAAAAGCAAGAGCAATCGCAAGAAGGATTGTTAAAGACAACAAACAGAAAACATGGGAAAATTATGTAAAAACAATGAACATATCAACAAACAACAAAGAAGTCTGGGAAAAGATTAGAAGAATAAAGGGAACAAAAACCTATTTTAATATACCTGCACTTAAAATTAACTCGGATATCTTAATCTCTGAAAAAGAAATAGCTGATGAAATTAGTGATACGATTGCCCATACTTCCAGTTCGAACAATTACGACCCACTATTTCTAGACTTTAAAGAAAGAGCGGAAAATCAACCCTTTGACATACCGGAAGGCAACAAAGAAACCTATAATAACTACTTCTCATATGATGAATTGCAGTATGCACTACGTAATACCAAAGACTCATCCCCCGGTCCAGATACAATACACTATGAAATGTTGAAACATCTTCCCTACTCTTCAAAAATTATTCTCCTAGAATTATACAATTATATATGGTCTAACAAATCATTTCCAAGGTCATAGCGGCACTCTATAATAATTCCTACATTAAAACCGAACAAAGAAAGTACATCACCAAATAGCTACCGTCCAATATCACTTACAAACACACTCTGTAAACTCCTAGAAAGAATGGTAAACAAGAGATTGATCTGGTATCTAGAAGATCAAAACAAACTGGCCGAAGAACAAAGCAGTTTTCGGAAAAAACGATCCACCTTAGATCATTTATCAAAACTGGAAATGGAAATCGAAAATGCCTTTATAACAAAAAAAGAAATGATAACTGTCTTCCTTGATCTGGAGAAACCATATGATATGACCTGGAAGTTCAAAATCGAGAAAATTTTAGTGGAGTGGGGAATGAAAGGAAGATTAGTACATTTTATTCAAAACTTTATGTCTGAAAGAACTTTCAAAGTCCGAATTGGAAACACACTATCCAAACAACAATCCCAAGAAAACGGTGTCCTACAGGGTTCAATTCTCAGTGTGTCCTTATTCCTTATTGGAATAAACGATATAATAAAAGTGGTTAAAAATCCAGTTGAAGTACTACTCTTTGCAGACGATATTATATTATATTCTACGAACTCTGATGTCACACGAGTTCAACAATTCTTACAAAACTGTCTAAAGAACCTAGAACATTGGAGCAAGACAAACGGTCTTAAATTCTCCATAGAAAAAACAAAAAGTATCCACTTCTCAAGAAAGCACATCAATCCTATAAACCCAACTCTAAACCTAAATGGGCAATCGCTAGAATATGTAACAGAAATGCGTTACCTTGGGGTAATATATGACCAAAAGCTAACATGGGTGCCACATATCCGACATATAAAAGATATTTGTAAAAAAACTCTAAACGTAATTAAAGTTGTTACTCACAACCATTGGGGTGCAAATAAGAATACGCTTATAACACTAGTCAACACCCTTATCCGATCTAAATTGGAATACGGCAGCTTCATATATGCAGGGGCCAAACCAAGTACCTTAAAAAAGGTGGAATCGATATATAATACAGGTTTAAGAATGACAACGGGAGCGTTCAGAACTAGCCCAATCCTAAGTCTTTACAGCGAAATCGGGCAGATGCTATTAGAATATAGACGAAATCTCCAACTCCTAACTTATACACACACAGTCACATCTAGTACCAACCATCCTAATTACCTTTCTGTTACCCAACCTATCTACCAAAATCTACCTCCACGAATTCAGTTACAACTTACAAACTTCCCAAAACACTGTACGCTGCCGATAATATATAAGACAAAATTAAAAGAACTTATCAGTAAATACCCGAACTATCAACACATATATACCGATGGATCCAGAATCAACGAAAACACCGGAAGCGCATTCATACAAGATAATCACACCGAAAGCTTTAAACTATGTGCAAGTGCGTCAGTTTTTACTGCAGAACTCCATGCAATTTATCAAGCACTGCAATTTGCTCTACAATCTCCACAAAACAAATTCCTAATTCTAACAGACTCTTTAAGCGCCGTGCAAATATTGAAAGAAATGTACAGTGATAATCCATATGTAATCAAAATCCACAACACACTCAGCGATCTGAGAACGCTCAACAAGTCCATTATATACATTTGGATCCCCGGACATACTGGCATACAAAGTAACGAAACAGCAGATCATGCTGCAAAACAAGCAACCGAAAAAACCAATATCGATGACAACAACCTATTAATATACGACATCAAAACCAAGCAGAAAAACATGGTGAGAGAAAAATGGAATGCTTACTGGGACCAAATCGAAAACAATAAACTCCGATCAATTAAAAATACACCAGAAAACTACATCACAGAACTACCACTTAAGAGAAGAGAAGAAGTAATATACACCAGGCTACGAATAGGGCACTGTCCACTAACCCATGGCCATCTGCTGCGAAGGGATCCACCTCCAGAATGTGACCGATGGAAAATAAATATCACTGTGAAACACTTTCTATGCGACTGCCAGAAATATTCTGAAGAGAGGAAATTGTCCAATATTGCAGGTCTACAGATACAAAACATTTTAAGAAACACCAAGACTGATATTGAAAACCTTCTGAAATACATAAAATTAACCAACCTGTATCATAAGATATAACTGTATAACTTACTACCAACAGTGCCTAAAATCCTAGTAGTTAGGGCACTTAAATTTATTAAAAAAAAAAAAATTATATCTAAATATGACAGATGTTCATGCAGACCTGCGAATGGTTACATCATCCGTGGTGTTATCAGTGTCTTTATCGTGTTGAATATCGCCATTTAATTGTAGGACGTTTGAATCAGCAGTTGGCATTGGCAAGTCATCTAAGTCATTGCAAGACAATAACTAACATGCCTTTGCCTTTTAATATTAGTAGGTATTAGGTATTATAACTGTTGTATAGGTTCATAATAATAATAACAACTGATTAGTTTAATTACCATTTACTGTAATCACAACACATACATTATTTGAAACAACTGTCACCTCGAACTAACTGACTAGTACTACCGTTAACTAAAACTGTGTTCTCTAAATACACAACATTTCCCTTCCCTTAGTAAACACATAAGTAATTACGAGTTACAAATTCAAACGATTTGGCGGTCTAGTAATTCTAGAGGACCTCCTAGGAGGTGATATTGGCAATAATTCCAACTTAGGAGAATTGGATTTATCTGAGACAATGGTTGTGGAATTTGACTTGTTACCGTCACTTTTTCTTTGTACCTGTGGATAGGAACCAGTGACCTCTGTCTCGTCTGTTTCTATATTTTCAGGATCGGCAACTTCTGAATTCTTTGGACCGTCTGTTTTGGTATCACTCTTTGCAAAAGTATCTTGTGCTAGGCCATAAGGAAATTGTAAACTTATTAATCTTTCATTTGCTTCTATTAACTTGGACGGTTTCAAGTTATCTGCGTGAACATACTTAATTTGGTTATTTATACACACTAAGTAGGTTACTGTACTTATACTTTTAACAATTTTGCCTTGTACCCACTTCTTTTCCCTATCTAAGTACACTAACACATTTTCTCCTTCCCTAAAGAAGGTGACAGGCCTTCTTTTTTTATTTTCATAGTCTAATGTTCTCTGACGTGTAACTTCCTCTTTCTTATTTATCCCACACTGCGGTTTCAATAAGCTTAACTTTGTACGAGGTACTTGTCTAAACATTAATTCACTAGGACATTTCTGGGTCACTGACGACGGTGTATTTCTATAGGCAAAAAGAAAGTTTTGTACCTTATGATCTAAGGTAATATGTTTATCTTTTGTATTTTCTTCGTAGATTATTTTCTTTAAAGCTCTTTTAACAGTGCCTACTGATTTCTCTGCAGTACCATTTGAAGCAGGGTGATACGGTGGAGTATTCACCAATTTAATTCCGTCTGACTTACAAAATGTTTGAAATACATTACTGTTGAAAGGGGGACCATTGTCTGCCACCAGTGTTTCTGGTAATCCGAAACAAGCAAAAGTTTGTCTTAGTTTCTCTATGGTTTTCTCTGCATCTGTACCATTTTTCATTATAAAAACCTCTAACCATCTGGTGGTAGAATCTACAATAATTAGAAAATAATTTTGATTTAATTGGTAGAAATCTACATGAATCCTGTTCCAGTTTTTTGTTGATTGTGACCATGGTGTTAACATTACCTCTCTCGCTTTTATTGCATATATTTGACAAGCTTCACATTTACTCACTTTATCTTCTATTTCTTGGTCTATATTAGGCCACCACACTGTGCTTCTTGCTTTCAGTTTCATTCCGACAACACCTGGGTGTTGGTCATGTAATAAGTTTAGTGCTTCGACACGCACCTCCTTTGGAACTATTACTCGGTTTCCCCACATCTTCTTCTATGCTTATGTCGTTTCTTCTCTTAAAGTACGGCATTATAGTTTCATCAAATATTTTCGGAGGCCAACCATATTGGGTTAGCTCAAACACCTTACACAATTGTGGATCCCTTTTAGTCTCTTTAGCAATATCTATGGTTGACAGCGGTAGTTCATCTAATTGAGTGAATGCATACGCTTCCTCCATGGAGGGTTGATCTATAGGTAAACGTGATAATCCATCTGCATTTGAAATATCCTTACCCTTCTTATACTTAATTTCATACTGGTATGCCGACAAAATAATTGCATAACGTTGGAGTTTTGCATGCGCTAATGTAGGTATACCGGATTTTGATCCAAATATTGTTCTCAGCGGCTCATGATCTGTTTGGAGAATGAACTTTCTTCCATATAAAAACTTGTGAAATCTTTTAACAGCAAATATTAATGCTAATGCCTCTTTATGCACCTGTGCGTAGTTTCTTTCTTGTTTATTTAGCGTGCATGACGTGAAAAGAACTGCTCTGTCTTCTCCTTCTACTATTTGACTTAGCACTGCACCCAGACCATACTGTGATGAGTCTGCTGTGACAATAGTTTGTCTTGACGGGTCATATATAGTTAATGCTTTGCTATTAATTAAAAGCTCCTTACTTCGTTCAAATGTGTCTTGACATACACGATTCCACTTAAAAGCGACATCTTTTTGTAATAATTCATATAGTGGTTGTATTTCAGACGACAGCATAGGTATGAATTTTGAATAGTAATTCAGCAACCCTAGGTATGCTCTGAGTTCCGTTAAGTTTTTTGGTGCAGGAGCGTCTTTTATGGCATTTACCTTAGCTTGCATTGGCCTTACGCCTCCACTATCTATAGTGTGACCTAAAAATTCTACCTTCTCTTTTAAAAATACAGACTTATTTTGATTAATTCTAATATTATGCATATCCAGACGACCTAATACTTTTTTTACATTTTCCTTACAATGATCTACATCTATTCCTGAGATGATTAAATCATCAAGATAAACTCCTACATTTTTGATTCCCTTTAAGACTTGTTCCATCATTAACTGAAATAAGGCTGGTGCACTCGACACACCATACGGTAATCGTGTATACTGATATAATCCGACATGGGTATTAATTGTTAGCAAATGTTGTGACGACTCCTTGACTTTTAACTGTAGGTAGGCATTACTCAAATCTATAATTATAAATACTGAAGTACCTGGTAGTGTTTGAAAAATATCTTGCAACTCCGGCAATGGATAATAATCAGTTCGTAAAATAGGATTAAGCGTCTTCTTGAAATCTACACATACTCTAATTCCTCCATCTTTTTTTTGGAACTACTACTATAGGACTAGCTAATTCTGCCCGAGTTGTTGGTTTTAATATTCCTTCACTTACCATTTTTGTGATTTCTTCTTCGACTTTACCCCTTACAGCGTATGGTACAGTATACGGTTTGTGGAAAACAAAAGTGGCATTTTCTTTTAAGACTAATGTTGCAGTATATCCTTCAATTGCTTGACTTCTATCTAGACTGAATACCCTTGGAAACTTATTTTTGAATTCTTCTACGATTTCTTCCTTTGTAACAGAACAAATAATGGAATTTGACTTATGACAAGGAATGACATTCCTTAATGACGACCTCCATGCTGGTTGCGTTTTATCAAGCCATGTACGACCAAACAATGGTGAAAAATCTACAGCAGTTTTTACAGTTATTAATGGTAATTTAAAGATTTTGCTATCTATTTTAACATCTACAATTATTTCACCTATTATTGTAAGTTGATTTCCGGCTACAGTTTTAACTCGACTATTACATTGCTTTAGATTTGATTTTAAATTAAATAGATACCGATTGAAATATTGTTCTGACATGATGCTTATACTAGCACCTGTGTCGACTTCCATACTTACAACCTTATGTCGATCTCCACATTTAACATAACTGGATCCGACCTGACATTTTTAACTACATTGACCTGCTCGTGACTATCTAATTGATTTACATGTAAATTGCAGAGAGTATATTCCTCTTCGTCTTCATCCTCTTGCAGTGGTTCTTCCTGGTTCTCTTCCTCCATCCAGTTGACTCCTCTCGACCGACACATTGTGGATGTATGACCTGGCCTTTTACACAAAAAACACATCCAATCTCTTGCTGGGCATGTTGTACAATTGTGGAACCGTCCACACCTGTAACACCTGGCATATTGACGTGACTGACTTATACCTGCTTGATAATTTCTTCCATTTGACATGGTCGGCTGGTAACCCGCCTGCTCACTTGTTTTTCTTGGTTGAGCTACATTCTGCTTGGCTTTGTTTACAAAGGATTGTTGAAGCTCTAAACTCTCTTGCTGCACCACTTCTTGAGCTAATGCTATTTGACATGCCTTATCAAATGATACATCCGTTTCAGCAAGTAGCCTGTCCTGGATCTTTTTATTAGTCAATCCGCATACGAATTTATCTCTTAATGCTCTACTTATAAAGTTTCCAAATTCACATACATTCGCCTGTTCCTGCAGTTTGCCAATATATTGAGAAATGAACATTTCTCCTTGACTGATTTTATAAAACTTATATGTTTCAACTATCACTAACCTTTTTGGAGCTAATCTTTCTTCCAAATAGTTTTTTAGTTGTACATACGACTTATGCCCGGTTGCACCAACGTATTTAACTACGTATTTAGCTAAACCAGGATCAATTGGCATGGATACAATTGTTCGAACAATCGTATCCATGCCAATTGATCCTGGTTTAGCTAAACTCGTAGTTAAATACGTTGGTGCAACCGGGCCTTAGACGACACTTTTTCAGGTTCTATTAGCGTTTTCAGGAACTTATAGGCTGCACTTCTAATAAGTGTGATAAATAAATCCACTTTTTCACTCTCCTCTACTTTATTGCATTTAAACAGGTGTTCCATTCGTTCTAGGTAACACTCGATGTCCATTTTATTTAGATCCCATCCAACGGCTCAATACTTCCAATTATCGACATTTTGACTTTACTTTTATTTTTGACTGGTACGACTATAATGCTTTAGGTAGCTATGACTTTATGACTGACTTCACACTTTACTTTTTATTAACATCGATGATTTTTTTCCAATTTTTGCAGTAAGACGTTGATAATTGTACTAATATCCCATCATCGTCGCCAATTAATGTTGTATAGGTTCATAATAATAATAACAACTGATTAGTTTAATTACCATTTACTGTAATCACAACACATAGGTACATTATTTGAAACAACTGTCACCTCGAACTAACTGACTAGTACTACCGTTAACTAAAACTGTGTTCTCTAAATACACAACAATAACGTCATAGGTTTATGTGCCTAAAATGGACGAGGGGCTACAAGCTGAGAGATATACGGCTTGTCTGCGCATGTCAACGTTCCCATTTTGTATGTATATACACAAGTCCACTGGGTTTTTGTAACAATTATGTAAAAATTAATTCTCAAACTGCAACTAACCTAAAGCTCGAGGGGCGCCCCTCTAATGTCTTTGCTTTAGGTTATTAGCGGGGACACTTAAACTTTAAAAAACAAAAAATGGAGGTGCCGGGCATCGATCCCGGTACCTCTCGCATGGTAAACGAGCGCGCTACCACCTGAGCTACATTCCTTTAGGTTAGTTGCAGTTTTGAGAATTATTTTGACTTGTGTTTACATGGCAACGTTGACATGCGCAGACAAGCCGTATATCTCTCAGCTTTTAGCCCCTCGTTAAAATGGTTGTAATGATTCCCTTTGGGTCACGATGGCTTACTCGACCTATAATCTCTGACTAATACCAACTCGCCCACAATTCGGTTACATACTAATGGGGTATTCGTATTGAAGTGTTCTAAATTTCAAATTAATATCTCAAAGCGTTGAGCACTACGACTTTGGTCCCATCTTTAATAGCTACCCTGTATAGATTTGATATCCCATCTTTGGAATGTCGCAGGGTAAATTTCTAATTTTGTATGTCTTTACAATATATTTAACAATAAAACTGATTATAAGTGTAGGTAACTCACAGTTTCACCTAGCACGTAATTCAGTTCGTAATGTTAATACCTACCTAAATAAATTGTTGTACAACATGCTATTTTTTTGCATACCTAGTTAAATAAAATTTGAGAAAAAAAGTGACTATTTGATAACAAATTTATTAAATTCATGAAGTTTGTGTATTAATTAAATTTATCAAGGTTGTGTTGTCCTGGAAACCATATAAACAACTCATAACAACAATGTAATTACTACTGTGTTGCCAACGATTAGAATGTTGTTAACGATCAAAATGTTGTTGAAGAAATTGATGCTATTGAGATTGATTGACATGCAAATCTGACAGTTGTCATTGTCAACAATTATTTTGACGCAAGAATGTATACTAGCCAGGCAGCGATTTAAGCTGGATTCAGAGTCGCCGTACCGTACTGTACGCACCGTACGTACCGTAGCGCTAACCGTAAAATCGTATGAGGCATTCATGGTGTTCTTTGCGACATTGTACTTACGCATGCGCAATAGAATAATCATTTCAGTCTTCTGCTGTTGATCTGTCAGTTTCAAAATTTGATGACTTTTGTCATAAAGAAAAGGGTAATATTGAATTATATCGATTAACGAATTTTCTTCGAACATCTTTAAAACAATTAATCAGAAGTAAAAAGAGGTTATGTACTAAGCAAGCACGTGGTGGACATAGAACAAAACCACAAAACAAAACACGGTAACGACACCGAACAAGCATCAAGCGACTCGATCGTACACGAGACGCCACGATGACGTACCGTAAACTCGACGAAATGAACATTGGTCATATTCAACGGTACGGTACGGTTGCTACGTTACAGTACGAAAAACTATGAACTACGTTGTGGAAAATTACGTGTTCAAAACCCAGCGCTACGGTACAGTACGGTACGGCGACTCTGAATCCAGCTTTAGTTTTTCATAAAAATTGTTTTTGATCATATTTTAGTATAGGTATCGCATTATCTCGTGAAGCTTACTTGTAGAAAGGCAAAACGACTCTACTTCCCCACCTAAAAATAAAGTAAAATAATACGGGCTTTCGATCTATGTAGGTACATATTCAATGTACCTACTACCTCTACGTCATGTTTTATTGAGAAAAATGCTAATTCATTACCGTTCCTACGCGCCAAGTAGAGATTGGCGGTTAAAATAATGATTTAAATATATCATTTCAGACAAATGATTTCGGGACATACCCTGAACAATTACACACAGAAAAAACAATTTATGTTCATATAAAGAAATATAATTTTCTTCCACCAACAATCGTTTATCCATCTGACAAGGAGAAGATTTATCTAGAAGAGGTACGTAATTAAAATATTTATATAATTTCATTCTTAGGTTGTGTGATTCAATTCTACACCTTACCATACAGGGTGATTTCTAACGTACGGAGGAAACTGAAAGGACAAGTAGAGGGGACCAAAACATAGTTTTTTTACAATAAACTTTTGATGAAAATGGAATAACAAGAAAGTTACAACAGTTTAAAGTTCTTATAAACTTGAGGATTTTTTTAATGAAATACGGTAATTATTTACGTTTTGAATTCAACTTTTGTATATTTGTAAGCTAATTAAACAAAATTCAGTAAAAATTTTTATAAGACGAAAGTTATGGCTATTTAAAGTGTTCTTTAAAATATTCAGTTATAGGTGTTTGTTTATTGACAACCGCTGATTTACATAATCTGATCATGTAGGTAAGTCAAAATTACAGCAGCAATTTATCAGAATGTGTGAGAAGTGTTTATCATGTAAAAGCGAATACAATAAGCTCAGCGGTAGTCAAAACGTGGGCGTTAAATTATAAGAACTTTAAATCGCTGTAACTTTCTTGTTATTCGATTTTGACCAAAAGTTTATTGTAAAAAAACTATATTTTGGTCTCCTCTAAGTGTCCGTTCAGTTTCCTCCGTATGTTAGAAATCACCCTGTATAACAGGTGGCTTTTCACAAAATCAATTTGTACAAATTCAACCTAGAAGGAGTCGAGTAAGAGTTATATCTAGGAAATAAAATTGAATTGTTGGGATTTTCTTGTTCTATTGTCTATTGTCATTTGGAGAGATACTTAAAAATTTCAAAAATTCCGTTTACAAAATAAATTAGAATTAACACACAATGAGCAAACATGTTAGGACGTAACATGTGGCACCGAAAAGTATTATATATATTATTATATTATATATTAGGGTTGAGAATGTGGGGGCGAAACTTATGAAGGCGAAATGTCCGAAACTCAAAATGTTGTTACATACCTACATCTGCTAATTAATCCCCGGTTTCTGGAAAAAATTGTTTGAAACCTTCGAATACATAGTACTCCTTTATAGAAGGGAGGATGGAAGGTAGAAGGTTGAGACCCTATAACTTCTCTACTCGTTAAAGTGATCAAACTACGTTATAGGCTAATCAACTCCACGAGAGTCAGCTGATACGTGATGGACCTTTTTGTTTGTTTATAGAATATATAAGTTATGGGTTTCATAAATTTGTTTCCAAAAACCGGGCATTAGTGAACTTATTCAATATAAAGATCTTTACTAAGTCTAATCTTTAGGAATTTTGTTATAACTTGATATACTATACATTAATGGCCCGGTCGTTCCACCTCCTATTAAACTTCCTATTAACTTTATTCAGCTATGAACTTATTCGGAATATTTTCGACCCATAACTGAAGCGCGTGTTTCAAATCGACGTCAGTGAGTGACCGAAAAAAATGTATCTGTCAAATAGTTATTCAGAAAAAGTTAATAGCTGAATAGACTAGCAGTACTAGAAAGTTTAACAGGAGGTGGAGAGACCCGGCCCGGGCCGTAATACGAAGTTTAATAGCAGGTGGAAAGACCGAGCCTTATTAGGAAGTTTAATAGCTAGTTGGCTAATAACTTTAATAGGAACTCTTTTTTGGCCAATAAATGATGCGCGTCTTTCCAACCGGCGTCAGTGATTGGTCGAAAAAATGTATTTGTCAAATAGTTATTAGGAACTTTATTAGGAACTAGAAATACGGGGCCTAAACAATAATTATTAATGTTATCAGCAACAACAGCTGAACCGACCGTTAATTCAATATGGTGGCCAACCACTGGAAGTGTTTTATGCAACAGATTCACAAAATGAAAAATGGGACATACTATTCAGAATTGACGGTGGTAAACAAATACTCTATATAACATATCTACAGCATATCTCTATATGCTGGCTGTGCTTAAATTAATTCGGGTATTTGTAGATTTCAATGATGTATTCACAATGTTGCGTGCCGGAAAAAGTAAATCGCAACTGGTTTTGGTTACGCAACCTGAGGAGATTGCCTATACGGTATTACAACGAATTTAGCGCTTTTTATAATTTACATTTTTATTTTAACCATACAATAATTCTAGTTAAAGATCGTAGCTGACTGTGATTGTACGGGTGATGATCCATTGACGAACGAAGTAATTATTGATATACGGTTTATAAGTGAAAATTCTGAACCACATTTTACGGTCAAGGAGGTGGATGAACAATTTGCAGAGAATGCGTCAGGACTTGCTACAACAAAAGACCTTCCTAAAGCTTATTTTAATGCAGGCGAAGAGTGGGAACAATTTAAGGTTTATTACGAACTAAAAGAAGATACTTCGGGCTGTTTTGTGGTGAATCCAGAAACTGCAGTTCTGAAATTAAATCAGATGCTGGATCGAGAAAAACAACCAAATCATACACTTAAAATAGCAGCATCAAAAAGTCCTTCGGGAAACAATAAGCCTGATGATGACTCTATCCTTACAGTTTTTATTAAGGTAGAAATTATACGTAATGGAAAGCATTAAAATAAAATAATTCATTTTGACAACGCAGGTAATTGATGTTAATGATAATCCACCAAACTTTGAGAATTCGCTATATTATGGTGGCATAAAACCATCAGATGATTTAGACACTGTTATCCTCACAATTTTAGTAAGTATATTTCTATAATTGTAGATTACACGCGAAACTAAAATAACCTAGGAATAATAATTAAAGGCAACCGATCTGGACCTCAACGACACCATGAGTTTTTCAGTGGTAGAAGAAAGTTTTACAGCAAATGGAAATGGATTTGATAACATCAAAAATCCCTTTAAGTATCAACCAGAAAATGGGAATAGATATAAAATAATTTTAAATTTTTCCGTTCAGAGTAATATGAATGGGTACTTTCTGTTTGATATAACAGTTACTGATGAAGGTATTAACTAAATCAATATAGGTAGGTATCTATGTTTCAAATGTTAATATTAAACTTTTTCTAGCTTCACACTCTGATACAGCAACTGTCAAAATATATGTTGTGTCTGATTCCAGTAAAACTGCATTTAAATTTGAAAATAATATTAACGATGTGGAACCTAAAAAAGATAAAGTAAGTAAATTTTTATTGAAATTGCCTATTTTCTCTAATGATTTGTACCTACCACTAGGTCAAAGAAATTCTAGAAGAACAGTTTTCTTATGTATGTAACATTGAAACTGTTCAAAAAGGAACAAACGAAGATGGAGAGCCTCTGGAAACTGAGACCAATGTAATCGTTCACTTTATTAATTCTACAAATAACGAACCAGTGGACAGAACTGAAATTGAGCAGTAAGTATTACTATTCATTGCTTATGAACATGTTACACCCAAATCTCCCATGCACTTCATGAAATTGCTCCAATTCCTGTAATTTTAATTATTTAATTTTTTATCGTACCTTACACCTATGCAAAACAAATAAATTTCCATTTAGCGAAGCAAAGTTTTTATTTGACGCAGTTTTTCATACTTAAAGAGCAATACCGATGCCACAAATCCAAGAGAAATCCAGAAATGTCATTAATAAAAATTACACACAACAACAACAGTTAATAGTAAGTTATTTTAGTGCTAATTGTTGATGTTGAGTGACATGTGTCGATAAATTAAGAAAACTATAATGCTAACCAACATTTATAAGTAGCTCATTCTATGGGTACCGAGGTCATAGGTGTTTACGGTTTCACTGTATAATCACTCTCAATGACTAAAAGCAGATATTGTTCACAAGTGACTAAAATTTCTCATCATATACTGCCACTAATAACTTATAAACCATGACGACCATAAACAACGGACAATGAAATTCAGTAGTAATCCGATATTTATTTTTAATTAATTTATTTACCGATTCACTTTAAACTGTGTTCGAACAATAGACATAACAATCTTATGAATTATCTTAAGCTTAAGCGAACTTGGAAGTTTCGGCATTTTGGACATTATCCGAGTTTTGCTCTATGTCTATTGCGAAATATTTTACGTACCGGATACGTACGGTTCGGGCATTCATTCGGCTTCGACACTGTCTGTCGCTTTGAGCAACCACTTGCCTCATAGTTCATAGATAACTTTAACCCCATGTGGTTCTGCTGAACTGGGAGTCAAATCTTTTATACAGCTCGGCCGCAGTTGCACGGCTAAAAATGCATGTCTTTAATACTTTTGGATCCATACTACATTTTAAATCACGGTATTACTGCACCACCTTCCCCTTCATACTTTGTTATGTTGCTAATGATAACGTTTTTAGGATAACTAGTGACATAGAAGTATTTACAACTCTCAGATCCAATTTCCTAAAAGAAGGATTATACCTTCTAAGTTTTACCGATACACCAACTGAAGATAATATGGAAGAAATACTTCGAGCTTGGCTTATAGGAGTATCAGTTGTCTTGGGAACTCTTTGTGCAGCACTAATAATCGCTTTTATTGTGAAGACTCGAAGGTAAACATATTGGGTGATTTACTACGAATAGCTACCTATCTGTAACTCGGAAATTATTTGTCTCACATTAACGGGAAACTTTTCTTGTAAGACGTCCATGAGAAAACTGTTAGAAATATTTTTAGCCGGGGGGCGCCACAATCGAGAAGCGGTAATGTGAACTCACATTTTTTCTCAAGAAAACATTAAATGAAGGTATACATTGAAATGTATTTAGATCAAAAGCCCATCTTATTTTACATAAAATTCATCCAATAAAAGTTTACATATTTTTCATGCTAAGCTCATGATCGAAGATTACCCCCAAGGTTAAAACACTTTGTAGCTTTGGGCGGAAGGACTCTGTTTAAAATTTTTTAATGAAACTCTAAATATTCTTCATTGAAGATTTTCTATGAAATTATAATTTCAACGATTTCTTCAAATTTATACCTAAGCTGTTTTTATAATGGCACTTTTCCATAGAGAACCGGTATTATGATAACATCTTGAATTTACATTTTGCAAGATGTGTTGCGAATCGCAAATTTTCAAAAACGCGCCATTTTCAAATTCACACGCTCAAATGTTGCAATTTCTCTTTGCGTCTAACAAAAATTCGAAACCGTCCGAATTGGGTGTTCCTTTGTCCACTTCTGAACAATTTAGCCGTAATTTGGGGAGAAAATAAATGAGCATAAAGATTTTTACATTGAGCTTATGGTGCGTCAACCAATTCTACACTGCAGAAGAGCACATAATACCTATATCTCTCGAGCATGTGATACAATAAAGTAGGTACTAATTAAAATTTGTTTCAGTTTAATGCAAAGATTAAATAATCTTTCAACTACTAAATTTGGATCGCAAGAGTCGGGTCTAAACCGAATGGGAATCGCAGCACCAAATACCAACAAGCATGCAATTGAAGGGTCTAATCCTGTGTATAGTGAGGATAATATAATGGCTAATATTGACAGAGCTAGGTAGGTTTTGTTGTACACTATCTATAAATATCCTCTTATAAAGATTAAAATACTGATCATGATTACCGATATGGTAGATATATTAAGGCACTTATATGAATTTTCATATGCGTGCCTTAAACATGCACTTTTCACACTCTTGTATCATAAATAGCTATAACATACATTTAAAAATCCACGAAATGAACGAAAACTCCTCACCACTTAGAAACCCAATTTTAATAAATATATATAGGTAGTCACCAAACAGAAAAAATAGATACAACTGAATCTTCGATAAACCATAAGAGCAAACGAAGTATAACGTCGCCAGAAATGGTCGGACCAACAAAAAAAACTGTGGTTGATAACTACAACAGTATATACCACCAATTACAACCGAAAATAGATTTACACCTTTCTCAAACCTACAGGAAGAAGAGAACAAAACTAAAAATTCGGAAAACATCTCGCAACCACAAACAAAGTTAAAAATTCCGCCAGTATTCTTGCATAACTCATCTAACTACCAAGAAGTAGTTAAAGATATTAAGGCACACATAAAAGAAGATTTCACAATAGCATACACAACAGACAAACTACGAGTAAAAGTAACGACTATAGATGACTTTCGCACACTCACCAAATTTTATGATTCCGTAAATATAAAATATCACACATTCAGAAACCCCGAGGATAGTCATAAAAAACTAGAAGTGATTATAAGAAATGTCAATATCTAATGAAGAAGTAATGACAGAACTCCATGAGCTTAAATATCTTGTAATCAAAGCAACAAGACTAATATAAATATAACAAAAATAAGTTACAAATGCCTCTACCTACTGGTAGTAGAACTAGAGAAGAAAAATAAAGAAGAAAATAAAATATTCAACCTAAGTCACCTATTCAATTAATATTGTATTGGGCAGATAGAACCTAAGAGAAAAAGCATTGATATCCTGCAATGTACGAACTGCCAGCGATTCAACCATACGCGTAATTACTGTAAACTTGATCCATTCTGTGTAAAATGTCTAGGAAACCACCATTACAGTAACTGCACAAAAACTAAAGAGGAAAACCGTGCTGCGTTAACTGTGAAGGAGAACACCCAGTAAACTATAGGGGGTGTAAGGCTTACAACGACCTAAAACTTAAAACACAACGCAGAATAAAAAACAACACATTACATTAACACAATATTACACAAACAGCTACTACATATGCAGCCACAATCCATGCAAACAGAAATACAATGACAGAATAGTATATTAAGTATTAAGAACGGTAAGGGATGTTTACCGGTCGACGACAATTGTTTGGAGAGGAGCGAAGCGACGACCCCAATTATTGTCGGAGACCGGTAACCCTTAACGTTCGACATGCTTATAACGTTTTTTGCACGATCGCAATAAAAAAAATTGATTTAAAATAGTTACATTTCAAAATGATAAAAGTACCTGTATAACCTTATTTTTTTATAAATTGACTGACAGCCACGGTAACCATAGTTATCATGTCTGCAATACAATGAATTATACTACTTACTGTTCTAGAACGGTAAGTAAATTACTTACAGTTTTGTTACACCTAGCAACCAGTAAATGCAGCTTACTGTTCTGGCATCGAATCTAGTAAGTAAACAAAAAAGACCGATCGTGCAAAAAATAATATAAATACACAGGAAACCCATCACACAAATTTTCGAATCTATCTTAAAACTAATCACTCCATATGTGAGCCAGATTAAAACCAAGTTTATTTCAAAATGAACCATAAAGGCCCAATTGCACCAGTTAGGTAGGAATCAGACTGCACGACCAGAGCGACCGTCCAAGATAGACCAAAATTTCAAACACATGTACTTTTATGACTAAACTCAGACTGCAGCGGAAGCGAACGACCATGTAGGCCGGCATCGACCGTCCAGATTTGAATTTCAAATTTGTTTGAAATTTGGACGCTCTTGACCTACGAACGCATGCACAATCTTTAGGTTACCTACCAACAAACGTAAAAAACACACCTTACCTGACAGCATAAAATATGTTATTATGCCTGACAATATTTTTCGAATGCGGTTTCAATATTTGACATGGTTAAATAATAAGTTCTGTCACTTCAGTTTTATTTTGAACTTGTCAGGTGCCTGAATGTGGACGAGCAGTGTGATTTTTAAATTTTTGGCCGGTCGCGGACGATCGCTCGCTGTAAACGGTCGGTCCTGGACGATCGAGCAGTCTGATTCGTACCTTACACTTAAATAATAAGTGTCGCTTAAAAGTTTTATTGCCATGGATACAACTGTCACTAAGAATTATATCCATGGCAACTACATTTTTAAGTGACGCTTATTATTTAAGTGTAACTGGTGCAATTGGGCCAGACATATAATAATTTAATTCTCACCAACTGAAATACAAATGGATTACTTACTCAAAGGGCTGCTGTAATTGCATTCATGGCAAGACATAGTGTAGACATATATTGTGTACTAACCGAAATTCATCTTACACCGAACGAATCACTACGTTTCTCCGGTTATAATATATTTAGAAAAGATCGCGAACAACCAATTGGCTCAGCCGGCGTGGCAATACTAGTAATAGCTAAAAGCACTATATCCGCAAGTACTGTAGAATATAACATCTCGAACAACTTGGAAGTGGTTGCAATTAAAATTCTATTAAATAATCAGCAGAAATGAAACATAGTATGTGCTTATAAACCACCCAATAGAAAGTTGCAGGAAACTAATCTAACAAATATTTTCGACAACCCAGAAGCCACCATGCACGGTATGGGGCTGTAGGATCAACAACCCAGAATAACCCTAGAATAATTAGGAGAGCATATAAATAAATATAAAACTATTAAAAGTGTTTCCATTGAAATCCTTATGCTGCATGAATAATGTTTGTATAACCCTGTTATACAATGTAATGTTAGCGAGACATTAGAAGCGAGCTACCACAACATCTTACAGAGTCGTCGCAGTGTTTCATATACGAATTTTTAAAATGTAGACAGAAAAAGTGTTCCTTAAATTTATACCAATGAAATTATTAAGTTTTTAAACGAAGGGGAGCAGAACGATAGTTTACATAGAAATGATATAGTACTAATGTAGTATGTACCTTTCGACTTTATTCCCGTGGTGCATAAATATCTATTATGAGTTGCAGTGACCAACAAGTACGTATACCTAGCATATTATTTTATTTGAATATTTGAGGTGTCATTTATACAGAAATGTAACTACATAGAAAATATAGGAGATATGTCTGATTCAAGTTCAAATGCTTATATTGAAGAGGCCACGCAAAATTCACAATTATTTCCGCTCCTAAAAATTACGTTTCATTATTAACTAACCAACACAAAAAAAACTGAAACTGGCATTAAATATTTCCTGAATTTCGTAATAATCTCACTTTTCATTCCACAACCCGCCGAGGAGTACTCTTTTTTGATCTCTTGATAAAAGAATCAATTAATCAATTTACCAAATATGTTACAGTATTGGAAGTGGTGATTCTGATCTTATTGGTATTGAGGATAACCCAAATTTCGAATACGTTCCAGGCATTACAAATGTAAGTATATATGCAAGTATAGCAATATGGCTATATTTCACAATAAATGAACTTCACTGTATAATAAATATATATAAACAACATGGATTAGACATAATGTTTTACAGGAAATCATCATTACCTCCAAAGAAAAACAATGAGCTACCAATTGAGATGTTATAGTTATAGGTATTACCTAATATATTCATATACAGGGTGAGTCTGCTAAGAATAATCAGCTGGATATCTCCGTTATATGAAATATTAAAATACCTCTGTTTGGGTAGGATATGATAGCCTACAAACCCTATTATTATTATTATTTTATTAACATAATATCATATCCAAGAGCTAAAGTTCGTTGTTGGATTTTTCCTGGCTGTTTAGATGCTAAATTATGTGTATAACTATACTTATAACAGCGTTTAACATAATTATTATATCGAATGCTATTATTATTTCATTTTTATAAGATTAACACTATTCTGTAATTTCAAATGTAATTTATCAGGTTATATTTTATCCAGAGTTTTGCTTGTTCTTTAAATTTCTGAAGGTAGTTTTCATTCTTACAGGTCTTAGGTATTGAGTTGTATGTTGTGATCATTCTTTGCTTCAAATTATATTATAGGCCTTTCCGGCGAGATGTACTAATGAATTTTTCAGTTACCTCGATAAAAAACTTTTTTTCCAAAATAATTCTTTTATTGATATATATCAATATTAACCTCATCGATAAAGCCTAAAATATATTTGACTGTGTCTAGACATAGAGAGAGTTGCCTATTAGCTATAGTTTACTACTCTAGTAGCATTATTTTAATACTTCAGATAACGCAGATATCCAGCTGATTCTTCTTAGCAGATTCACCCTGTATACTATATGTAAATAATAATAATAATAATAATAATAATAATAATAATATAGATTAGGTAACTAAATAGATAAAATAATGTATATATGGCTTATATTCTAAAATTGTAAATATCCCTAATTTACTATAGAACGACATCAATGTTATAAAGCATAATAAATAAGACACCGTTTTTACTTTAGAGAGTTTGTGCAATTATATGTTAAATTCCCCTTAAACGGTAAAGTCATGTGACTGGTAGCGATAAACTTTTAAGCAAAGCTTTTAAGGGAAGGTACCATTTTAAACAGCTAGAGCACAACTTCACGCTAAAAATCACCGATAATTATTAAACATAACCTCACAGTTAATTATGAAATAAGTATACTTCCTCAGTTTGTTAATTTATTGGTAAGTAAATAAAGGGAGCAGTAATTATCTAAGCAATGTAAGCTATTACTACAAGAAATCAAGCGTTTTTTTACAACTATTTTCAGAATTTAATTTAATATTGCAGTGTTAGGAGAATTGGATTGAAAATCGGAGTCTGCTTTTATTAACCACCGTTAACCATATTATTACAATCACAAATTACAATAGGTACCAAGTCACGCTGTCAAAGTGTCAAAACACCTTATGGTCACCGTAAACCTCCCCGGTATTCGCAGTGAAATAACGTGCTCCGATAAATTGTTAGCGTTCCGCTATTATCTGCGCATGCACAGTTGTCATAAAACACGTTAGCGTATAACGTACAACATGCTCAAACTCTCTATTGATTAATTTAAATATAAACAAATCGATTTCAACTTCATCGAGGGATTAGGTCTATTTAAACGGTTAAAATCCAAGTATTGAAATGTGGCAAGTAGAGTTAAATTGCAAAAAAATAAAAAAAATGTCCAAAAAAGGTCAAAATAAATGCTAATGAAATTGAGATGGCTCCATGAATTTAAGTATTTAGGAGTTATAATAGATGATAAATTAAAATTCTCCGTACACGTAGATTATGTATGAAAGAAAATTAGTAAAAAACTGGATTTTTATCAAGAATTAAAAAATATAAGTATATCTCTTTGGAACAATATATATCATTCAACCTCATCTTGAGTATTGCAGTACCATATTGTATTATGTAAACGAGGGGTGTTTGTACCAACTACAAGTCAACAATGTATATTTGTGTACCTACCTATATTTTATTTTTATTTGTACTGGGAAAAAAAATATACATGTCAGACTAAAACGCCGGCTACCACAAGACAGTTTTGTGTAGCATAAATGAAACACCAAATTATCTAATAGATTTTTTTTTTTTTTATTCAAACAAAAAATCTAAAAAATCCATTGGATTATAACAGATAATAATAATTAAATACATGTTAATAAAAATTAATTGTTTCATTGTAAATATTTTATCCAAGTTCTACATACAGTTTACTCAGTAATGTAATAAGCAGAGCTAAAGTAATAGTTGTTTTGAACATTATTGAACATTATCAGTGAAAGTAGAAGTATCAAAAACAATAAGTAATTAAATAGTAATTTTCGAACTAGTTAAATCTTAGTAAAAAACAGTATAAAAGACTTTTGTCTTTAATAAACAGGGAGTTCCGTTCTTAGGTCCTAACTATCAACTTGTAAGGGTAAAGCTATGTGTCGCTGTCGAAGTAAGTTAATCTATTAAAATTAAGGCTAATTTCTGTCATTGTAATAATATTAAAATTCTATATTTTATGTAACTTAAATATATACATAATAATTTTTTTTTTTTTTTTTCATCTACGCAGAAAAGAAAAGTCTCCACTTTCATCCCTGAGGCGCTTCCTGAAAAAGTCTCTAATTTGTTTATTAACCCTGTCATCGTGCTGTTACTATTGGCGGTAACCACAGAAGCATTCGTCATTCTAGTTTCTAGTTGTCCTGGCACTCACTCTTGGAATTTCACGCTATTCCTGTACACCTAATAAGGAAATCCCACCGCTGCCACCAAATTATGTTACCACTTGCTATAATGTTTTCCTACTAAAAGCGTAGTTCTTGTACTAAGAATCTTAGCAAGCAATGAATTAAACAAGAGTCTTAAAGGACAATGTATATATTTAAGTTACATAAAATATAGAATTTTAATATTACTACAATGACAGAAATTAGCCTTAATTTTAATAGATTAACTTACTTCGACAGCGACACATAGCTTTACCCTTACAAGTTGATAGTTAGGACCTAAGAACGGAACTCCCTGTTTATTAAAGACAAAAGTCTTTTATACTGTTTTTTACTAAGATTTAACTAGTTCGAAAATTACTATTTAATTACTTATTGTTTTTGATACTTCTACTTTCACTGATAATGTTCAATAATGTTCAAAACAACTATTACTTTAGCTCTGCTTATTACAGTAATTCTGAATTTAAAGTATTTAGTTAAGCTCAGCTCTGTATATAATTCATACAATTTTACTATTGTAAATATTCAGTTATGTTTCATTGTTCTGTGTAATAATTCAACACAACGTTGTATAGCATAAATGTTTGCTGAACAGGCTCTTGTAAAAAAAAATTATTTGTATGTATTATGTATTTTGTATGTTTGTGTTTTTATTTATGTATAATAGTACAAAGCTAAATAAAGCCCTCTTACTTACTTATAATTCAAGTGCTTCTTTCCTTCTTTTCTCACCTTTTCCGATCCCTTAAGGAAATTTCCAGAATGTAATTTGGTGCTATATGCTATAAATTTGGAAATCATGTGCGAAACGTCCCTTACCCCATCCTATTTGGTTAGAAAATTGTTAGAAACTTTGATTTTTTTGGCAACTTTCCTCACCCTCTGCGATTTCCTTATGAAATTATGAAATTCAAACTTGGTAATTCGAATATATTCTCATTCTCATTCATTTCTTTTGTTAAAATTACTATTACCCCTCTCTCCATTATAATTTCCATTATTCCAACTATAATTCCTTTTCCATCCTCCTTCATATTATTACCTCCTGAATATCCACTATTTCTCATCATATTTTCCTCCCTTCTGTCTTCATCTGCCCTATCATAATAGTATTAATGTCCTACTAGTCTGTTATTGTAACATAAGCACTCTATTTTGAGATTTGTTATATGAGAAATAATTGCCTCAGGTCTATTATTTTTTTAATAGGCCCTAGGGCTCTTATAAAAAAATAATTGACCGAGAGAGAGAGAATTTATGGGCGTTACTTGGCGTTACCATGGAAATACAGAATTATTCTAAAATATAAAGTATTAGTCTTGATTTAGTGTCAATACCTACCTACAAATTAAATGTCAAATTGACAAGCTTAAAAATAAGAAAAATCGAATTAAATAACAGACTAGTAGGACATTAAACGTTAAAGGCACCACGGGTATTATAAGAATAATCACGCCCTCGGTCGACGTACAACCCTCGGGCTAAAGCCCTCGTGTTGTACACTATCGACCTTGGGTCATTATTATTCTTATAATAGGTACCCTAGATACCTTAATAACTATAATAGTTCCTTACAATCGTCATAAAATCTTCTAAGTCCTGTACACCTTTTGTTTATCACTTCCTCATTAATTTCTACCCCTATCTGTCCTGCCAAAATTCTTATTATCATTATTAACATATTATTATATTAACATATTATTAATGGTAATGGTATGAATAGAACGACAAAAATACAGCGCATGCGATGGTACCAATAAATGTTGGTACTTAGTTACTTTTTTTTGTAAAAAAAAATTATAAAATAATGCTATAGTGAAATAACATAGGCCGTTATGACTGTCAACTTTTTTTATCTGTCAATTAAATTAGTCATAAGTTTCTGTTATTAATATCAGTTATGAATAATAACGCGTATTTAGTCGAGCAGAGGGTTTTGCAATTTTCGTATGTTCGGCTTTGAAAGTACCCACTCGGTATAAACATATGTCCGAAAATCGCGAGTTTCCGAGTTATGAGCAATTTTTGATTCGTCGCGATAGATCAAACTGTTAACTTTTAAAAAATATTAAAGTGGCTGGAATACTTGCTGTCAAAATCAAACAAAAAAACAGCGTTGTCTGTGCCAAAATATACACAAATGCAGAATTAGCAGACATGCATGTTATGTATGGTTGCGGCTTACCATAATTATCTGGAATTAAAACTCCCAGGCCTTTTAGATGATGTACCTTTACAATTACGCCAAGTAATGTGGTGTATGCACGATGGGGCTCCACCACATTTCCTCATACTTGTGAGGCAGCACCTATCTCAAGTTTTTGGCGAACAATCGATAGGTCGAGGTGAGCCTATTCCATCACCAGACTTTAATCCGTTAGACTTCTTCCTTTGGGGATATTTGAAAAGCCTCGTGTATTGTCCTTAATGGTTCGGGTGGCTTATGGATGGAATGAAGGAATCCTGGTTTCTTACCTCCTTGCCTCTTGTTATATAGGCAGGGGATGCAACAAGAAATGTACTTTTCCACATAATTCCGCATTCTCGGAAACCAATATTTCTCACACAATCGATGTAGAGTTTTCTCAGTGGCGAAATGCCCTAAATCATCATGAGCCGCCTTAACCACCTGCTGTCTCATTCCTGTCGGGACGACCCACTGTATACCGCGCACAGTTATGCGATACACACGCCCATCCCGTAACGCATAATTCTTATAAATATTCTTCTCGTATTCCGTTATCGGAGGTTTTGCTAATACTCGATGGATTTCTTTGATCTTTGCATCCGTTAACTGACCCGACAGTACCCAATCTGCAGTTTCAATATTCATAACTACATGGGCCGGTGCTGGATTCCGACTAAGGGCGTCGACATGTCTCATCCTGCCTCCAGGTCGGTATTTCACGGTAAAGGTATATTCCTGCAACTGCAACCACCATCGTGCTATCCTGGGCAAAATTTGTTTCTTTTCGCTTGTGGCTTTTAGTGCGTTGCAGTCAGTGACCACCGTGAAAGAAATCCCTAGTAGATACGAGCGAAATTTCTTGATACTGTCAACCACCGCCATTGTCTCCAACTCGTAGGAGTGATACTTCTGTTCAGCTCCCACCGTCTGTCTACTAAAATAAGCCACGGGATGTAATCGTCCTTCTGGTTGCATCTGCAGCAAAATACCGGCAATTCCAATCGAACTGGCGTCCGTATGTAGCTCCGTTGGTAAAGCTGGATCAAACAGAGCTAGCACCGGACCGTCAATAAGTGACCGCTTTAATTTTCGGAAAGCGTTTTCAGTCTCCTCTCACTTTTTTTGGTGAGGTTGGTTAATGGCTTGGCGATGAGTGCATAATTCCGCACGAAATGTCTAAAATAGCCGGTAAGCCCGATGAATTGTCGAACTTGGTGCACCGAGTTTGGTGTCGGGAAAGATTCGATGGCGATTGTCTTTTCAAGACCAGGTCGTACTTTTCCGTCCTCTACCTCGAACCCCACATAAGACACAGACTTCGTAAGGAATGAACATTTCTTTAAGTTCAACGTCAATCGTTCCCTCCTAAAAATATCCAAAACCTTTTGTAAATTTTCCAATGCTTCCATTACTGTCTTTGAATGCAATAAGACATCGTCTAAATATACAGCAGCGTAATCCCTTCAGGGTTTAAGTATTCTATTGATGAATCGTTGGAAAATTCTTGGTGCATTAGTTAGCCCAAAAGGTACTCGGTTAAATTCATACTGTCCGCCTGGTGTCACGAACGAGGTGCATTTCTTTGATTTTTCTTCTAGTGGTATTTGATAGTAACCCGACCGAAGGTCAAGACTGATGAAATGGACACCACCCTGAAGTCTGTCAATCTGATCATCGATTCTTGGTAATGGCTGGTTATCCTTCATCGTCATGGTGTTAAGTTTCCGGTAGTCGATGCACATTCGCTGTTCGCCATTTTTCTTCCGGACTAACCGCACGGGTGAGCAATAATGTGAATCCGATTCTCTGACGATATTGTTTTCCAGTAAATCAATTATCATGTCTCGGACAGTTTCTTGCTCAGTTCGAGCCATCCGGTACGAGAAAGGTTGCTCCTCTTTCAACCGGATTGTCATGCTGGACGTTTCGGCACAACCGAAGTAGTCAGCGCAAAGCAGTCCCTATAGTCATTCAGTAACTTAATCAAGCGCCCCCTTTCATCTTTTGTCACAGTCCCAATCTTGATCTCGTTCAACGGGAGATCCTTGAGTGGAGCTTTTCCTACTCTCAAGACGCTTTCTGTCTGTTCCTGTTCCTCTACACAGGGGTGTGCTCTAGCGAATATATTTTGCGATTTGAACAGGATGTCGTTTTCGGACAAATTAATACATGGTATTACTGATGACTGGCCTGCCTGCATTCGTACCACAGTCCGTGGGATGCAGTACTCGAATCCCTCTTGTAACCGTAGGTCGGTTTCTATCAGTAGATCCCCACTGTAGCCACCATTCACTACTCGTACGTGTCCTAGGTGCTCAGGGGGAATTGTTAATGCACGCTCGATCTTCAAAACTACTTTTGTACCCTGTTTCTTAGCACTTTTATTACGACTGAATTGCTGTTCCTGATGAAGTGCAAGCTATCGCGGTCTTTAATTAAACAAATGTTTGACATTTCAGTAAACGGTCTGCCTATTAAAACGGGCACGTTCTGGGCATGATCGGGTACGACGTATGCTTTACCCTTTGCTTCAATATTGTCCACAGTGATCACCAAAACTGTTGAGCCTAATGTGGCAATGGATCCATGTCCATAACCTCGCAGGGTAATTCGGTCCGTACTGTCGTAACTTAGCCCTAATCGTTCAACCTCATTTAATTTAATTAGAACGCAGGAGCTTCCTAAATCTATATATGAAAACGACGATTTCCCGTTTATTAAAATGTTCTTGTAATATTTGTTGTTAGCGACTTCATCATGGACTTCTAATCATGCCACTGGATTCTCCCGGTCTGTTCTCGTTGTCATCTTCTTACTCTTAGCGTAACAGTCTTTTTCCGCATGTCCAAACCGATGGCAAAAAGCACATGTTTTTCCTGAACCTCGGCAATCTCTGGCAAAATGCCCTCCCTTCTGACATCTATAACATCTTTTATCCTTTGTCTTCGCAGTAGTCCTCGATGGCTGCGATTTAGATCTTTTTGCCTTTCCCCCAGGGTCGTACCTAACGCGTTCGGTTTGTTGCGATGGTCCTGGTACGTTATCTATCGATCCCAAATACTGGTACAAAGCTTCTGAGGTCCGGTAATTTCCTGCTTTAGCCCCTGTTCTTACGACTACTTCGGATATTCCCCAGACTAAACACGATACAGCCTCTGGCAATTTTACAGTTGTTTAATAACGCCAATCTTTCTTGAAAGTATCTGGCAAAACTTTCATCCGGTTTCTTGCACCTTTTTAACATACCGCGTAGTTCGTCGCAATACTCTCGATGGCTTGGAAAAGCGCTTAGAATTTTTTCTTTCCATTCTGGCCATGCAAATTTGATCGTCGGTAAACCCTTGTACCACACTTCTGCGAGGCCCCGCAATTTTGATAATGCAAAATAAATGACGGTCTCCTCCGTCCAGTCGAACACCTCTCGCAATTCGTCCACTTTTTGGCACCATTTCTCAGCAGTCTGCTCCCTATCCTCAGGGTTAAAAATTGGTACTATATTCTCATTTTTTGTGACAGCCCTGGACTGTCTTTTAGTACTATTTTCAATGAACTTTGTCACAACCTCCGCCAAACGATTGATCGAGTCAGCCGTTAGGTTACTTTGGTTACTAGGTGTCGGACTAACAGCTAACCGCTTCGAAGTTTCGGGTGGCGTGTGAGTATCCGCCGGTCGCTTTCTTCCTTTACGTCCTTTATCCATTTTCTGTTTTGTTTCTAATTGAAAAGCCCTAATCATAAATCGTCTATACCGACAATGAACAATAAAACACTTAAATATACGCATAAAACATCAAATACCTTGTTTCAAAATTATTATTCGTAGTTACTGTAACATAATATTCTTATACTTAGAGTAGGAAAACATTACGCTGACCAATATGTATGAATAATTTGAGTCAGTCACGTTTACGCGCTTGTTCATGTATGTTGTTGCGTCACAGCTTGTATTCAAATAATAAAGATAATATACAGAGTGAGGGCTTATTATTACATGGTGGCAGCTGGTAAAACCGAAATAAAATTGTGTTTGAGTGTAGAGATTATATTGTTAAAATGGAAAAGCATATAAATATACCAAACGGAATGGATTTTACAGGCAGTGTAGCAACCAATTGGGAAAAGTTCAAACAGAGGTTCGAACTCTACCTGGAAGCAAGTGAAAAAAGTACGAAACCAGATAAACTGAAGGTGGCTTTACTCTTAAATTTAATGGGAGACGAGGCTATTGATGTTTATAATACGTTCACCTTTGGGACAGATGAAAACAAGGACAGCTTAATAGATGTCATGCAGAAATTTGACGGGTATTGCAAGCCCCGTAAGAATATTGTGTATGACAGGTTCAAGTTTTTCTCGAGATCTCAAGAACAAGGGGAAACGGTGAACAGGTACGTGACTGAGTTAAAAAAATTGGCTTCACCGTGTTTGTTTGGAGATCAAACCGAAAGTCTAATCCGTGACAGGCTGGTTTTGGGAATCGCCGATAAGGATCTTCAAGAACGGCTATTAAGAGAACCAGATTTAAAGTTAAAACAGGGCCTGGATCACTGCCGATCGAGTGAAATCAGCAAACTACAGATTGTTGAAATCAAAGGTTCGGGTAGAAGCGGTGAAGTTAACGTCGTAAAACAAAAACCGAAGTCGGGAGTGAAAGACAAAAAGAAAAGTTCAAATAAATCAAAGTGCATCAAATGCGGATTGCAACACTTCAGTGAAAATAAGTGTCCAGCAGAAGGGAAAGTGTGTTTAAAGTGCAAACAGAAAAATCACTTCGCCAGCGTTTGTAAGAGCAAGAAAATGGTCAAGGCTATACAACACGACGACGACTCTTCTGAAGAATCCGGGGAAGAACAGGCAATACTGTCAATAAAGCAAAAAAAAAGGTCAATGAGATAGCGTGGAAAGAAATTATACAAGTAAGTGGGAAAAATATTTTGTTTAAAGTTGATACAGGAAGTGAAGTAAACATAATTTCAAAAGATGTTTATGACTCACTGCCGCAGAAGCAGAAACTGATCCGTACAACAACGAAATTGACTTCCTATTCAGAACACGTTATCAAGACATTGGGAAAATGCGTATTTAATAGCAGCCTTAATGGAAAAAATAAATTGATATATTTCTACGTCGCAGAAAAGAACAACGATTGTATTCTAGGTCTCGATGACGCAGCTTATTTTGGTTTAGTACCCAATATCAAGGTTAATGGGGTGAAACAAGTAACATCAGCAGAAATAATAAACAAATTCCAAGAAGTATTTGATGACGAAGCATCACGCATAAAGTGTGAACCATATCACATAACTTTAAAGGAAAATGCAGTGGCGTCCATTTCGCCAGCAAGAAGGGTACCAATTGCTTTAAAAAACAAACTAAAACAGGAATTAGACAAAATGATTAAAAATCAGGTTTTAGAGGCTGTTCAGGAACCAAGTGATTGGGTTCACGGAATAGTAATTGTTTCGAAACCCAACGGAGCAATTAGGATTTGTATGGATCCTAGACCCCTTAACAAGCACATCAAAAGGGAACATTATGCACTTCCAACTGTTGATAGTGTCCTTTCGGAACTAAAGGGAGCAAAATACTTTACGGTATTAGATGCAAGAACAGCATTCTTGCAAGTACCTATTGATGAATCAAGTTCAAAATTGTGTACAATCGCCACACCTTACGGAAGGTTCCGATACAAAACCTTGCCCTACGGAATCAGTAGTGCACCTGAAGTGTATCAGAAGCTGATAAATCACATTTTTGAAGGGTTAGAAGGTGTAGTCCCTTATATTGATGACGTATTAATTTACGGAACAACTCTAGATGAACATGACGTTAGACTAAAACAAGCATTAGAACGAGCCAAACAATTTAAAGTTAAATTCAGTAAGGCTAAAATGCAACTGGCTAAGACCGACGTGAAGTTTTTGGGCCATACATTGTCCAAGGAAGGAATTTCCATAAATTGCACCAAAATAGAGGCCATTCAGGCATTAACTAGCCCAACGTGCAAGAAAGACCTACAGCGGGTATTAGGTATGGTAAATTATCTAGCAAAGTTTGTACCTAATATGTCTCAACAAACTAGTACGTTACGAGCCTTGTTAAGTAATAAAGTAGAATTTTTGTGGGGTGAAAATGAAGAGAAATGTTTTCAAACTTTAAAGGAAACAATCAGTCAGGCACCCAGTCTGAAATTTTATGATCCAGAAAAACCATTGTGTATTTCAGTGGATGCCAGTTCCCATGGGTTAGGTGCCGTAGCACTGCAGGATGGGCAACCTGTAGGTTATTGCTCGACGTCTTTAAATAAAACGCAACAGGCATACGCTCAAATTGAAAAGGAGCTGCTAGCAATCCTACATGGGTTAACACGATTCCACATGTACACTTATGGAAGGGAAGTTATGGTGCAAACAGACCATAAACCTTTATTAAGCATTGTTAACAAGTCCATGGATTTACTATCGCCACGGATCCAACGATTAGTTTTGAAATTAATGAGATACAATTACAAACTAGAGTATATTCCTGGGAAAGAATTAACAATTGCCGACGCGTTATCGCGCGATCCTAGCAAAAATAGATTCTTCAGAACGGACTATTTAGAAGGTAAAACAGTTGCAGTAAGTTCTTTGGTGTGTGCTACAGATAGCAGAATTGAAGAACTCAAGAATTCGATCACCAATGATTCAGTAATGCAAGAAATAATATCTTATATAAATAAAGGATGGCCAACACACAAGAAATCTCTCAAACCAAATGTGAAGAAATTCTGGGATATAAAGGAAGAATTACATTATGCTGATGGTATTTTATTCCGTGGAAATAAAATTGTAATTCCTCAGAACGAAACGAGGCAGGTTCTTCATAAACTACATGATTCTCACCAAGGGGTTACGGCATGTCAGAACAAAGCAAAAGCAGCATTATATTGGCCAGGAATGTTAAAGGACATCGAAGAGCTTGTATTAAAATGCAGAATTTGTCAGATGTATACAAAGGCTAATCCGAAACAACCATTAAACTCTCATCAAATTCCTGAATTGCCGTGGTCAAAAATTGGAATGGATTTTGCTTATATCAAATCAACAGACTATTTAGTAATGGTTGACTACTTCTCCAAGTTCATTGTCGTCAAAAGAGTCGCATCAAAAAATGCAAATACCGTTATAAGTGTAATAGAAGACACATTTCCTTATTTCGGAATACCACAAGAAATTATGAGCGATAATGGTCCGCCATTTAGTTCAACAAGTTTTAAAGCATTCTTAAAACTCTGCGATATTAAACACACAACATCCAGCCCGAACTACCCAAAAAGTAATGGATTGGTTGAGCGAACAGTTCAGACAGTGAAAGGTTTAATTTTAAAAGCATTAAAATCTAATGGAAGCATCCCTTATGCAATCCTTAATCTTAACACAACCCCTAAGAACAATTTGCCATCTCCAGCAGAACTATTGATGGGCAGAAAATTAAGATCTGACCCATTAATGACTAAAGCAGTATTAACTCCTAAATACGAATGTAGTGAACCTCATCAAAGGATTAAGGAAACCCAAAGGAAACAGAAGCAATTTTACGATCGAATTGCTCACACACTGCCCGACCTTGACATCAATCAGCAAGTGTTGGTTCAAAATAACACAAGAAATTGGACACCGGCTAAAATTACAGCAAAGTGTAGGGAACCAGATTCATACGAAATTATCACGGAAGATGGTACGCCTTTAAGAAGAAATAGAGTGCATTTAAAGGTATTTAAAACGCCAGCTACAACTGAGCCAGAAAATGCGGTTTCTAATCACAGTAACAACAAAGAAGCATTAAATAAAAGTTGTGAAACAAAAGTGCCGGAAGTGACGGAAAATAAAGCAGAGCAATTAAATAAATCGTTTCCGAATAGTGATGATCTAATAAAAAGTGCCGGGTCAAGTTCAGAATTAACTATAAACACTGGACTTCGATTCAAAAGAGCTATTAAAAAGCCCGGCTATTTGGATGATTATATAATGTCATAATTTGTAATTTGTTTGTTACCTTTAACAGTAAATGTTTAAGGGTTTAAGTTTTTTAGTTTAAAAGAAAAAAAAGAAAGGGCATGTAACATAATATTCTTATACTTAGAGTAGGAAAACATTACGCTGACCAATATGTATGAATAATTTGAGTCAGTCACGTTTACGCGCTTGTTCATGTATGTTGTTGCGTCACAGCTTGTATTCAAATAATAAAGATAATATACAGAGTGAGGGCTTATTATTACAGTTACCAGATTGCCAAGACACCTCGCCTGCTTATAAAAATTTTTGTATAATCCCACTTCTGAAATTTGTGAGAATGTAAATCTAAATACAGATTAGAAAATATATCGTTGAAATAAACTTTATTGATATACTTAGATACAAAAATTAAACATGAAGCCAACTCAAACAAAATATGAACTAAATTACGGGCGGGCCATAATTATTGCGGGGTGTCTAGCAGTCTGGTTCGCACTTCAGCAACACCTGAAAAGAAATCAATCTGAGCATCCTGTCCCTAACTTAATTATTTTAGGTGCGGTATTACTTTAATACATGACAATCAGCTGTTCCATACCTCTGGTAATAATCCCCCGTTTAAATGTATCATCGTGGGTTCCCACCCCCCCCCCCCCCATAAAAAGGCCTACGGTTATCCCGTCTTATTGAACCATCACAGTTCATTCACGATCTCCGCGATAATGTAGAACCATCTCAGTTCACTCGCGATCTCCGCGACAATGTAGAACCATCTCAGTTCACTCGCAATCTCCGGATCCATCTCAGTTCACTTACAATCTCCGCGTGCCCAGAAAACAGATGTTCGACCTTGTGGTTCACCCACACTTTGTCCGGTCAATTAATGCTCCTTCTTTAATTAAGTACGTCAATTATAAAACTACTTAGCTAGGCACCCTTTTAGTACAACCTAATTGCCCCCATAACTAACAATTAAATAACATTAGAAAGATAATAGGGATGCTCTGTGAGTTGACTCACCTAAATCATGTTTCACAAACTCACGGTAACATGCACGTCGTGTCGGATCGCTAGCTGTTACTGCGCTGGTGGAGTAAAGGTACCCGTCTGCGTTGGATCGCGTTAAGTCGGACCCCCGGCCCCGCTTGCCCATGAATTCCCGTTATCGGCCCCGCCGTGGACTAACCCAGTTGTGCACAACAAACTCGAGGTTATCACGTAATGTTTTTGTGCAGAGGATATAAACAAACAACAAAAAAAAACATTTCTTACATATGACGTTAGGCCTAGGAATCTTCGTACTTCGTGTACGTTTTTAGGCCTTGGAAATTTCCGGATAGCTTCCGTCTTATCCGTTCCCGGGCGTACACCGCTTGCGGATATCACAAATCCCAAATATTCCACCTCCTTTCGTCCGAATTTGCACTTATTCAATTTTAAAGTTAGAATAATATAAGAATTGGTATGAGCGGCCAATAAATTTTTGTGAAAAATTTACTTTAAATGGTTAGGATAAATGGTTGGGTAATTAAATTGGAAAGAGGGAAAAAAATATATATTTTTAAATTGTATATGAATTGTATATTAAAAAGTGTTAACGTTTCGCATTTTATGTAATGCTTCTTCAGAACATGTAATAATAATTAATAATTTATCTGTAAAGAAAAAAAATGTTTTTAAAAAATATAAAATGGAAAAAACATTTGGTATAATTATGGTAGGTTAGTGAACATTGAATGAAATTTTAATATTGGAAATGTTTATGTTCGTATATGGGGGCCAAGTTATGAGTTTTTACTCAAGGCCAAAGAAGACAAAAGTGTCGCGATCGGGTTTCGCCGCTGGCTGGCCGGTCCGGACCGACAGCATAGCACGGGGGCATACAAATTGGCGTATGCGCCATGCTCCTCTCCCGACTTTGGGTAGAACTAGCGCATGCGTAATGCTCGACTTGCCGTACTTTCAGTTTGGAACAGCATGAGAAAAACACTAATTTATAGCCTTATACCCGTGTAGCATACGTCTTGATGGATTTTCTTGAATAGCACGAGAAAGGCTGTAATTTTAGTTTAATTTATTAAAATGAGTGTATAATGATGGCTATTACCCACGAAGATGAAATTTGAGTGGGTAATAGCCATTATACGCGAGTCGAATACTATACTATTCCTTGTTGTCAAGTAATGTTTTCTATCATCTTAATTTTCTTAATTACTTGTTCTCTATTTTGCTAATTAAATATTTTGAAAGTTAGTTTTAATTGTGTTACCGGACTATTAAATGAGAGCAATCTGTAGCAAACGTTAGTCGGTATTACAAAGAAATATGATATTTTTTTATAAGAAATTACTAGAAAATTAACAGGGCAACAACAAAATTATTAGACGAAATTCATCATCATCCTGTAAGAAGTAGTAGCAGTGACGGCTCGTGGTAATCATAGTAGGTAGGACACAATTAACATTATTAGTATTGGTGTTGTTTGGTAGTAAGTAAATACTAGGACATTTTAGATAATTAAGCAAAACAAGGTTTTAATATTTTACAAATTCGATATTTTCGGATATTCTGATAAAAATATTATAAAATTCTTTAGTTATAGCAAAGAGTATAAAGTGGGTTATAGGTAGTACGTACCCTCAAAGAGAGCGAGGCTGTAATCGACTCCGCTAAAGTGCGACAAAGTCCACTGTCCAGGTGGATTGTACCCATAGATATTATTTTAAGCCAACCAAAACCATTAAATGACAAAACATCGGATAAACTTCATCAACCTTATGCTGGAAAAATTTTAATAATTTAAATTTTCTAGAATTCCAGTAACACGCGTTGGTTTTAAAACCAAAACGCAATGTAGAATTGTAATATTCTAAATCTAATTATAGTATATAACGGTACAAGGTCGGTAAGTGCTCTCTAACAGATCGAAAAAAGTTGGAAAATCGAGACCCGTAGGGTCGAAATTTTCCAATTTTTGAGATCTGTAGGTAAGCACTTACCGACCGTGTGCCGTATAATATTTTTTGCCCGATCGCATTTACAGAATTATTTGGGAATAAGTAGTTTTTAAAATGTAATTATGAAATTTTGACTTGTCATTTTAATTGCACGATCCTTGATATCAAACGTGCTAGGTATCTAAATTAAATTCAGAACGCTACCTCTAGAACTGTCAAATTTGCATGTTTTGTTTTACTTACCGCCCTAATTAGGTTATAAACTCGAACAGCACTGGTGTTTCCATACCAACCAATCGAAATTTTGTAAACCCAACTTACAATATCTATCAACAAAGCTGGTAAATACACATAACAACACGATCGGGCGAAAAGTTAATATAATGGGGTTTCGATTTATTTTTGGTGATTGAGAGGGGCTCTGCAGCACTTATGAACGAACGGGTCGCCACTGAACTGTATGAGGAAATGGTTTCTTGAAATTTTTTCCTACCGTTAACCGTTTTCGTGTAAATCACACTTCGATGATGAAAAACGTGAATAAAAAAATAACTTTGCAAATCCGTTTATTGAATAATGAGCGCCATTAGCTTCAAAATTTTGTTGTTTTGAACATTATTTGTAAATTACGTAATAATCATTTCAGATGAAAAAATGTACCTATCTAAATAAAGAAGCATTTGCAGACCCATGCTAATAGGAACTTTTTCGTGCTGATTCACTCCTAACTTATTTCTATGATCGACTTACCTAACTAATTAGATAAGGATTGGCCATGGAAAATAAACTTATCGTCTTTCTCATCCCATTCGAAACTCAAAAGGTTGGAAAGTCGAGCATGGCGCATTCCCCAATTTTACACCCCTCCCATTGTGAATATCTTCCTAGCTTAATGCAGTAGCGTAGAATTTGCTAGGGTTGTCGACGGCTAATCGGCCAAGTTGTAAATGTGCCTGTTATGGCATTACCGCGGCGTTTGGAAGATGATTTCACGTTTAAAGTGTGCTTCGAACGAAAATTACTTCATAGAAGTTCGTATATGGCGGCGGGGTGTATTTCTAAAACAAATATAAAAATGTGGCTAAAAGAATTAGTGAAACAACATTATATCGAAAATACAATATTGTGATATACGAGTCACACTTTTTCATCCCAACTGTTCTGGCGACGAAGAGGATGATAGTACCTTGCGGTTCACCCATCTCCTTGTAAATAGCCATCGCAATATCATATTAATATGCGGCCTACATAACTTTTGAACAAGTTACCTACTAAACATAATGAACGTCGCATGACATCAGAAGAAATCGTATCGAAAGTGCAGGGAACGTTGTTTTGGGGAGAAGATGTGATTCTTGATATGGCTCCGGGACACCATACTTGAACTTATCATTCGATGCGGACACTGAAGAATTGTTGTCTTTTACTTTTATTTATTTCGATCTATCACGGGAGTTTACGGTGCTAGCTACTGCTTGTTCAATGGCTACAACTGAGATAAGAACACGCGATCGACGTGGAGTCAAATCTAATCATATTTTGTACATGGCCGCAAATATAAGAAGATTTCGTGTTATACATAATACTTCTAACGTTCATAATATTACTAGAAGTGACATCTAAAACCGACAGTGTATTAAAGAAACTTCGGAACGCAAACAATCGTTTATGCGCAAAATTTCTAATTCTGTTCTGTAGTGGTCTACTCGTAAACAAGACTTATTTACTATAATGAGACAATTAGGTAAGCCGACAATGTTTTTTACCTTAAATGCGTCAGAAACTTATTGGTTGCCATTGTTACAATATATCTATAAGTTTCAAAACAATTTACCAGCTGACCAGACATTCCGAAATATTCGACGGTGAATGCAACAATTAGAGCCGAGTTGGTTAATAGTGATCCGGTTATCTGTTGTTTGTATTTTGATAAATTGGTTAATGCAATAATTAATGCTTTCAAACGAACGACAGGGCCGTCCGGAAAATATCGTATTATAGATTTTTTTCGTCGTGTCGAATTACAACATCGAGGTAGCCCGCATTGTCACATGTTACTTTGGTTAGAAAACGCTTCATTATTCATTGAAGGTGTAGATGTGCCCGAGGTAGTTTGTTGGATTCTTTAAGTACTATTTGTCGCGAACAAGAATATTCGCTGATATTTTCTCTTACTTGAATAAACAAACACTTGTAAAAATAATAGTTTTAATATTGTAATTGTACAGGTTCGACTTCACGATATGAAGGTTCGTCTTAAAGTATCTTAAAATGTGTCAAGCTACCCTCGCAGGTAGCCAACCCCCCCCCCCCCGATTCCTTGCACCCTTACCATGGTCTCGGATGGTCAAGGGACCGGACGTTCTGGCGGCCGGCGCGGCGTGCCTAAACAAAGGAAATCCGTATGACGGTACAACCAAAAATATACTTCTTAGGAAGACTCAAAGAGCTCCGACAGGAAATATATAAACCTATGTACAGGCTCGAACACTATTCAATCGTTATTAGTGGGTGGGAGACAGTTGCAGGCTCATTGCCATAGGTACGCACATTGTGTTATAAGAAGAATGCAAGAGAATATAGTGCTTCTCTTTGACCGATGAATGAAACTAGAATATTAATGCTGGTACTTACTGCAGATCGAGACGAAGCCTTGGTTCAGCGCTACAACAGTTTGCACAAAAATTTAGAAAATAATCATTACGTTGACGTTCATTAGTTTCTTACAATGAATGAGATCGAAAGGTCCAATGGTGTTTTTAAAACGTGATATCGATGACATTTGGACTAGTCCATTTAATCTTGTAATATCTTCTGTATTACAATCTAATATGGATATTCAATTTATATTAGATGAGTAGGTATTCGTGTGCAGTGTATGTGGCAGATTATGTAAATAAATCTGAACGCGGATTCAGTTCATTGTATCGTGAATTGGTAGACGTTGAGAGAGTATCCTGATATGGATTACGATAAATGATTGAAACAATTAAGGAAACATGTATTAAGTAATGTAAGAACTGTATATGCAGGAACCAACTTGGTTTTTACTGCGATTGCCGATCTCAGAGGCGTCGAGATAAGTTGTGTTTGTACCAACTCAACATCCGACAGAAAGATTTCTTGCGAAAAATGGATGATGAAAATTTAACGGCGGAATCTACTGATGTTTGGTATTGCAACATAATACAATATTATGAGAGAAGACGTTCAGATTTAAATAATGTGTGTTTAGCAGATTTCGTCGCCTGATATGATCGTCAGTGTACCAACAGCGCGTCGAAAATAAAAGTGATACCGACCATGTTTATCGCGACGTTAATGACAGTGTACGATACATGAAACGAACCAAAGCAAGCAAGCTATATGTCAAACGAACTAGACACTATTTTGGCCTTTTAAAACGAGGAATTAGGGTTGCTCAATCGAGATGAGTACAAGCGTATTTCTCAGACACATGCCGACGCACTATTGACTAAAAGGAAAGAGTATGAAAGTCGATTGTTTATCGAAAATATGGCACGCATTGTTGACGAAACTGCTGCATTAAACGAAGAGGTAAATAGTAACAATAATCAACTTGGTCCTGCGTTACAGAACGTTGAAGTGCCATATTTACAACAACCGCAGGATCAGTTGAATGGAATTGGAAGCAGGGATATAGATACCCAAATAGGATACCATACAACGCTACACTATAGTTCGACCCGTGGAAAATATGTTATCACATGCAAATTTCTGTACCCTATTGCGATATTTAAATGCAGGACAATTAAGGTTGGCAATAGAATTAATACATCGTCTGACACACGCCGACTCGCCACCATTGCAAGCGGTTTTTAATTTTTGTCAATTTCAATACAAGAAACATCCGTTGTTATTTCCTGTAACTAACGCGTGCGGCATTTTTATCACTACCTCTGAGGAATATTTTAGTAGATCGACGATTCATTAGAACGTAACAGATGGGACATCGGGTTTCATTGTTAGTCCCGACTATTCAGCATTGGTGGAACGCGGAAAGCAAAGCGATGATGTTAGCTTTCATGGAGCGGTTCACCAATGATATGAAATGTTTGGCTGCAAGTGAACAGTTTCGTTCGGCTATAGAGCGCTTTGGCATTGTGGATATCAAAGAATCATTGAAGGCATTACGAACGAAATTGATGACTGCAACCTAAAATATAAATGGTCAAACCACACCCGGTATCTTTGGTCTACATATGGAAAACACCTTTAACGTACTCAGCCAGATACATGTGAGTTTACCGGAGATTATTGGTAGATTATACATCCGTCAAAATGGAAAAAGTTGATAGTACCGTCATACATGCACGCAGCTTTAACGAGTTCGGTGAAAAGGTTTAAAATTACCAAAAGTGGTTTTAGTTTAGACTTTAACGTAGAGTTCTTAGCATATATAAAAGTCGCCAAAATGGTCTTTCGGCTTTGACCAACTGACGAAATATAAAAGCAACAAGAAAGTTCAGTCATCTGTTGTAACTTTCTTGTTATTGGATTTTAATCAAAAGTTTATTGTAAAAAAACTATATTTTGGTCCCCTCTAGTTGTCCTTTCAGTTTCCTCCGTACGTTAGAAATCACCCTGTATAAGTTGGTTAATTAAAGATTAGGCATTCTTATTCCACCTTCTGTATCAGTACACATGGGATAATTGTTATAAGCATGTATTAAATGATAATTTTCCTGGAAAATTAGAAACACATATGTACAGCCAAGTGCAAAAGTAATGTCCAGCGTAATTGCGTTCCGCTGTAAACTTCGACATACGTATTTATCTCTGTATACTTTTCCCTTTTCTTACCTGTTAGGATTTGAGAACGTAAGTCCTAGTTTACGGCAGAATGGCGGTCTGCGGGACATTACTTTTTCACTTGATAGTAAGTACCTACCTTTAATACATGTCAATTTTATTGTAAAACAATTTTTTTTGTTTATTATATTAGGAATACTTGAAGTTTAACTGCAAATCCAAATAAGTTGATTAATTCAAAACAATGTAACCTTGTGTGTAGTGTCTATAATAAACAGTTCATTATGTTTCTTATTTGGTGTTATCATTTCCAATGTCTCCGATGGTTGCAAGAATTGCGAAATCTGTGAATTTCTTTTAAATAATAGAGAGATAAGGAAAATTAAATAACAAATAGTTTATATATAAACTTACCAAATAAAGATAAAGAAAATATGTTAAAATAGGCACAATATGTAAATATAATTTAAATAATCAAAGGTTAATACAAATAAAATTTGTTGGATCATTTTGAATAAATGAAATAACAATAAATCGATGTATTGAAATTGTCTACATGAGGTGTACTAAAGTTTATAGGTTATTGCGGAAATGAATAAGGTAAAAGTATGGGGGAAAATATTAGTTTAAGCGGAAATCGTTTGAGACCGCGAAAATTGAAAATGTATTAAAAAGAAAAGATAATGAAATATCATTTAATTAATTGAAAATTTGAATGCAAAGAAAAAAGGAAAAAGAAAATATTTTTAGTTTAAAAGATAAAAAGTAAGTTAAAATAATAAAAAAAGAAAATTTTTATATATTGTTTGAGGCTTTCGCGGTTACTTGAACTGTCAGTATTATTAACTTTCGGCTTATACCGCGTCGTCATTTGAGTAAAACTCACAGCAGGTAAGGACCAACTTTGATACTGTATTTGTTTCGTTTTGTTATGTTGGTTAAGATGTTGGATAAGTATTTGGAAATTTTATATGAAGGAATATACAGTGTGTGGATAAAGTTTGGAACAAATTCAATATCTCCCAAAATATTATTTTTTCTGGAAAACGCTCGGACAGGTATAGCGATTTAAATTACGGCGCATATTTTAAGATGCTTCAAAAAATTTTTGCGTTAGTCATTTTTTTGTAGTGACGACGTTGACTTTTTTTAATGGAAAGATGTATATTTGATTATCACATTGGATAGACATTGTTTTTCTCTTTCTAAGCTTCTAATATTTTTATACCCTTACATAAGAAAATTTTTGAGAAAATTGCTAAAATAGTTTTACGGCTCAGTAGGCCGATCTGGAACAGCGGGTGCAGCTCCAACTCATAGCAATTGTTTATTTAAGCTTATTACTTTAAAGTGAACAGAATCGTGAGTATAAAAGTACATAAGATTATAAAAAAAGATAAATTAAATTAACAAGAAATTGAAAACAAAATGTTGATAGTTAAATGACACACAAAAAAATGATGAATAAATTGTTATTGTAGATGTTCAAATTGATATCCGTTTATAGCTCGACAGTGTCCATTGTCCAAGACGAAAAATAAACTCTTGTTGAACAATTAAACAATTGCTTTGAGTTGGCGCTGCACCCGCTGTTCCAGATCGGCATACTGAGACGTAAAACTATTTTAACAATTTTATTAAAAATTTTCTTATGTAAGGGTATAAAAATATTAGAAGCTTAAAAAGAGAAAAACAATGTCTATCCAATGCGACAATCAAATATACATGTTTCTATTTAAAAAAAAGTCGATGACGTCACTACAAATAAATGACTAACGCAAAAAAATTTTGAAGCATCTTAAAATATGCGCCGTAATGTAAATCACTATTATACCTGTCCGAGCGTTTTCCAGAAAAAATAATATTTAGAGAGATATTGAATTTGTTCCAAACTTTATCCACACACTGTATATGAATATATATGAAGTGACAATAGGGCGAAGTGGAACATTAGTTTTGTGAAGTTTAGGTAAGCCGTATATTCTGGGGGTTGTGCTGTTGTGTGTTATTAATTTTTTATAAGTTATTTCATCAATATATTTGTTATTAAGCCATTTTTTATGATTTTATTATTTAAGTTTTGAAAAATTGCACAACCCCCAGAATATACGGCTTTAAAACATCGTAATTTTTCAATTTCAACAATTCCCTTACATTTACCACCCCCTATAATAAAACCAAAAATAATTAAAAATACTATTAATAATTTTCCTTTCATTTATTCATCAATTCCATATATTCCTACCTTATCTGAACAAATAAACAAAATTTTAAAACCTTTCAATATACATACTTCATTTACAAACAACAATACTTTCAAAAAACACTTTAATACCAACTTAAAAGATAAAATTAATAAAGACCTCCTTTCTAACGTAATTTACTCAATCCCTTGTAATGACTGTAACGCACACACAAACAAAACAATACATTAAAACTAGACTAAATCAACACAAATTATCTATTAAAAAAAACATTAACCCCCCAAAAACCCAACACAGCTTTATCTGATCATGCTTATGATAATTTACATAATTTTAACTTTCAATCTACTACAATTTTACACTCAGAAAAAAATCTCAAAAAGAGACTATACTTAGAAAGCATTGCCATCCAAAAATCCCCCACATCAATAAACTACAGAACTGACACAGAAAATTTAAATTCAACATACGACAACCTAATTAGATAATTTCATTTCACCTTTTCTTTTTATAAATTAAATCCATTAAACTTAAATTAAAAAAAAATAAAATAGTAAAATTTTCTATTTTTATTATTTTAACTTACTTTTTATCTTTTAAACTAAAAATATTTTCTTTTTCCTTTTTTCTTTGCATTCAAATTTTCAATTAATTAAATGATATTTCATTATCTTTTCTTTTTAATATATTTTCAATTTTCGCGGTCACAAACGATTTCCGCTTAAACTAATATTTTCCCCCATACTTTTACCTTATTCATTTCCGCAATAACCTATAAACTTTAGTACACCTCATGTAGACAATTTCAATACATCGATTTATTGTTATTTCATTTATTCAAAATGATCCAACAAATTTTATTTGTATTAACCTTTGATTATTTAAATTATATTTACATATTGTGCCTATTTTAACATATTTTCTTTATCTTTATTTGATAAGTTTATATATAAACTATTTGTTATTTAATTTTCCTTATCTCTCTATTATTTAAAAGAAATTTCATACAATGTTCACTAACCTACCATAATTATACCAAATGTTTTTTCCATTTTATATTTAAAAAAAAAAATTTTTCTTTACAGATACGTAGATTGTTTTGGACAGTTCTGGGACACTCCCCCCACTCCTAACCTTGAATTCAAGGTCAAGGTCAACTCTCAAGGTCAAGGTCAGATCTCAAGGTCAATGTTCAAGGTCAAGGTCAATGCTGAAGGTCATTGACCAAGGCCGAGCCCTTAGACCAAGGCTGAGCCCTTAGACCAAGGCCGAACGCAAGACTAGAGCTAGTAATTGAACAGCGTAACATTTAATAATTTTATTTAGAAATGGTATACATTTATTAATACAGTATTTATTCACACAGTAGTGTTGTACAAAGTATTACATTTGAACATGTCGAGTATCCTCAAAAAATATAAATTTTCTTGCATGTGTTGTCCTCATGAAAATCAAGATTATCAAAATCTCCAGTAATTTCTAGGTGTTTACGATTCAAGTATTTTGAGTTCTTCAAAGCAGCGTTCTTGATAAAAGTTTTGTCGAATCACTCATCGAATCGGGTATCACAATTTACTTCGGTATGTGGAATATCAATAGTTTTAATTCCTTTGCTAATACAGCTGACAGACCCTTTAATTTGCAAACGCTGATCACAAGAGTTGTCTAGCATCACTAGTAAGTTATTAATAATTTGCGGTTTAACTTGCAGCATACAACAATTGTAGCAGTAACCTAAAGAAGCTACACCATCTGATACGTACTCAACAGTCAAAGTTGGGTGCAACATGTTTACAGCTCAAGATAAATTTGCAAGCTGCAGCAAAGTAGTTGTAACATCTTTTATATAGTTAGGGAAACACAGAATTCAAGTTTCTTAATATAAGTTTTATTACATTTAAACAAAGTAATACAAACAATAGGATTATTTAAAACAATGTCTAGAAATGTGCGAAAGCAGTGTGTTTATACCAAGTTGAACGTTCCGACCTGAGTCAGTATTTCCAGCAACATCTTCATCCCTTTGAGTGTGTTCGTTCGATTGCAATTTGTTTTCTAGTAGTTTTAGAAGATAATCAATTCCATTCAAGTTGGCAGCTCATTCGAAACCGTTCAGAGTGTTGAAAACCTCATCCAGCAAACCCTTAGCAATTTTAAATTCATTCATTAAATTAGCAAACTTGCAGCTTTGAGACCGTCGGAGGTGTTCAGTTAGAGGATCATCCGCAGATTCCCACTCATAAATTCGAATTCCGTAGGAGTAGCATTGAACGTCGTCAACACCTTCACAAGCACGAAAGAAACCTGCACTGGCAAGGGATTCAGGAGATTGAGTCCTGACTAGGGCTGTTAATCGATATTTATATCGATATATCGAATACCGATATTGAATTTGGAAAATATCGATATATCGATATATCGATAAATCGATATATCGATATATTCGATATATCGATATATCGATACATCGATATATCGATATATTCGATATATCGATAAATCGATATATCGGCAATATCGATATTTTTTTGATATCGATATTATCGATATTTTTTCAATATCGCCCACCTCTAATTGCAACTAGGGCTGGGATTTTTTTCGATATATCGATATTTATATCGATATATCGAATACCGATATTGAATTTAGAAAATATCGATATATCGATACATCGATATATCGATATATCGATGTATCGATAAATCGATATATCGATAAATCGATATATCGATATATTCGATATATCGATATATCGATACATCGATATATCGATATATTCGATATATCGATAAATCGATATATCGGCAATATCGATATTTTTTTGATATCGATATTATCGATATTTTTTCAATATCGCCCACCTCTAATTGCAACTAGGGCTGGGATTTTTTTCGATATATCGATATTTATATCGATATATCGAATACCGATATTGAATTTGAAAATTATCGATATATCGATACATCGATATATCGATATATTCGATATATCGATATATCGATATTTTTTTCAATATCGCCAACCTCTAGTCCTGACCCAATTTGTGCGAAATGTTTTTAAACGTTCCATATACGATTGGTAATGTTGCCCGTTAACTTCGAAACACATGTTGGTTGTAGATGTCGAGAACAACTGACTAACAGTGTTACGGATCTGCCGGAGACTGAAACTTTGCGACCCACTCAAACCACACGCACCGCCGATAGAACGAGTGATATGTTACCCGGCCGAGCCCCCCACAGAAACTAGCCAGCCAACCAGCATCCACGATCCCTCCAGCCAATCGGAGGAGCTTCCGCTGGGTCCTGGGTGCTTAAATACAGCATGCACGAAGAGAGAAGTCAGTCGATTCCCGGCAACGAACTGGTGTGAACAGCAGTAGGCAGATTGAGGCCTGAACACATCAGTACTTAGCTTGCCCTGGAATCCTTTGAGATTAATTATTAGTATTGTTTAAATATTGTATTTGTGTGTAAGATATTTTCCTTTTATTAAAATTCGTATAATCGCAATTGCGTATTATTGTGTTGGGTCTTCTCGAGAACAAAACCTAGTGAACAACGACTCCACTTGCACCAGCTCCGACAACCAGTTACGACGCCGCCGCGCCCCCGGACGCCGCGCCTTGTAACAATTGGCGCCCAACGTGGGGCCTTCGAGGAAGCAAGGAAGCTCCGACCCATCTACTCTGAGTTCGCGGTTCCGGAACCGAAAATAATCCGGTGGCGCCCAACAACAACAACCACCAAGCACCTGCCTTCTCCAGCATCCGACCGCACCCAGCGGGACGTGAGTACAGTGCAGTGCGTTATCTTTAAAGAACGTTCGAATGTTAAAACATTAGTGTCGAAACGTTTAAATATAAGTGTATAAAGACAAGTGTGTAGAAATAAGTTTTTAATTATAAGTGCATAAAGTGTGTATGTAGTGGAATTTAGGTGTAGTTTGGATCGTAACGCGACGAACACGTGAAGACATTAGTACTGACATTTGTTCATAAGTGAGCGTTGTTACGATGCCACCAAAGCGCAACAAGAACGCCTCCGGCAACCGCCGCCAATCTTCGCCTACCGACGACCCTCCCGTCAAGAAGGAACCGCTCGAACTGCAAGCCCTACTGGATCTATTACAGGGATACGCCAGCCCGAAAAACGAAGATTTGCCGAGTTACAGCGGGGACACTCTGGAAGACCCTGAAGCGTTCGTCATCAAGCTGGAAGAGGCGTTCACGGAGGACGACGGCGACGTAGTAAAGCTGACCCTCGCGCGCCAACAATTAAAGGGCGACGCGGCCGCATGGTGGGACACCCTCGCTGGATTAGCGACAACATTCGAGGCATTTAAACGCGCCTTCCTCCAACAATTTAACAACGTTAAGTTGAAGGCACAGCTCCAAGCCCAATATTACGGACGACCTCAGACCACCACAGAAGCCCCTAGCCAGTTCCTCCAACATAAGGCAAAACTAGCTAAACGACTTGGCCTCGACGCTGAGGCCGACAAGGAGCTCTTCATTCAGCTTCTCCGCCCACAACTCCGGCAAGCAAGGTATTTCCGCGCAGAAACCTTGCTAGATCTGGCCCAGCATGCGGACATGCTCCACAAAGAGGCAGCGGAGGCGTCACCGAAGAACCCACCCGCTAAGCCTGTCAATTCCGAAGAAGTGCCTGCCAGTAGGAGTCAGCAGCGACCCTTGCCAACGGGGAACAACATGCTGTTATCGACGCACATCGCCGCTGCATCCATTTTGGGACCGTTCGCCGCCGCACCAGGCACTGGACGACCCCTACGCCGGGAGCCCAGCCCTGCCCCGACTTCGCCGTCGAAGAGTCCAACGTCGCTCATGGCTTCCCCGCAGAACTTACGCCCGCCTTCCACGAGCTGATGGCGGAGTTCAGCAGCCTCTTACAGCCCTCGGCGGTACCGTCAACCACGCCGTCCACTAAACACGTGATACGGTTGCGGGAAGACCAGCCATTCCGACTCCCGCCGTATCGTTACTCCCCGGCGAAGAAGCTTATCATAGCGGACCAGGTTGAAACCATGTTAGCGGACCAAGTAATCGAGCCCTCCACCTCCAATTACTCATCGCCGGTGGTGATAGTGAACAAAAAAGACGGGAACCCGCGGTTCTGCGTGGATTACCGCCACCTAAACCGGCAGACGCAGGACGAGAGCTCGAAGTTGCCTATCATCCATGAGACCCTGAGGGACCTGGGTTCAGCGCAAGTCTTCAGTACACTGGATTTGAAGTCGGGCTACTGGCAGGTTCCCTTAGACGAGGACTCCAAACCACTCACCGCTTTCTCCACCCCCGACGGCGCTTCGTACCAGTTCAAGGTTATGCCCTTCGGGTTGAAGAATGCCCCGGCAACGTTTCAGAAACTGATGACCCAAGAAGTCCTGCCAGGGTACTTACGACGTTTCGTTCTCGTATATCTGGACGATATCGTCATCTACTCCAGAGACTGGGCAGAGCATCTGAACCATCTGCACTTGGTGTTCGAGAGGCTACGCCAGCACAACCTGCAACTGTCGCCCAATAAATGCCGCTTCGGGGTACAGTCCATTACCTAACTGGGTCACGTCATCACATCCGATGGTAACCAGCCCCGCCCGGAACACGTAGAGACGCTGAGGGCGGCTCAGAGACCTCGCGACAGGAAACAACTCCGCAGTTTCCTCGGATTGTGCAACTGGTTAGCAGATTACGTCCCGCGGTCCGCAGACCTGATGGCCCCACTAACCGACTTGCTTAAGAAGACCAGCCGGTTTACCTGGACCGACAGCGCCGACCGGGCCTACCAGCAGATCAGGGACGCCCTTGCTGAACCACTTTCACTCCACCGACCCAACTTCGATCACCCCTTTGTTCTGCAGACTGACGCCAGCGGTTCCGGCATCGCCGCCGTCCTTTACCAAGAGCTGGGGGGTGCCAAACGCATCGTAAGCTACGGAAGCGCCAAACTGAACCCTACCGAACGTCAGTACCACATAAACGAGCAGGAGTGCCTCGCAGTGATTTGGGCAATAAAGAAGTACAGGCCGTACCTAGAGGACAAGAGGTTCACCTTAAAGACCGACAACCGAGCCTTGCTATGGCTCCACCGCACCAAAGACGACCGCGCCAAGTTGACGCGATGGGCCCTCCTGCTCCAGGAGTATCAGTTCGACGTGGTGCATTGTCCCGGCAGAGATAACGAACTCCCAGACCACCTGTCCCGTAACCCCAGCGACCAAGACATCCCCGCTGATGTCACAGACGAGGAACGCTTGCTACCACCAGAAAGACCTCCTGCCGCAGCCCCCAACCCCAAGGTGGCGCTCATCGAACTCGCCGACCTGAATATCGAAGTCCAAGAATCACAGCAGCGCAACGAACACGCTGCCAACCTCATGCGAACTTGGCTGGATCTACAACAGCACGGTGCCCAGACACCCGAGCAGACCCGCATCCTAGCCAACTACACCGTGCACGACGGCTGTCTTTGGAAACGGCACCCAGATGGCGACAAGCTGGTCGTACCAACAGATATGATATTGAGGCCTGAACACATCAGTACTTAGCTTGCCCTGGAATCCTTTGAGATTAATTATTAGTATTGTTTAAATATTGTATTTGTGTGTAAGATATTTTCCTTTTATTAAAATTCGTATAATCGCAATTGCGTATTATTGTGTTGGGTCTTCTCGAGAACAAAACCTAGTGAACAACGACTCCACTTGCACCAGCTCCGACAACCAGTTACGACGCCGCCCCCGGACGCCGCGCCTTGTAACAGATATGTTACCAAACCAGGTGCCCCCACCAGCCAACGCGGAGCACCAGGAGCCTCCACCAATGAGAGAAGCGCTCGCCGGGCCCTGAGGGCTTAAAAGAAGCAGCGGCAGCAAGAAAGTTCAGTTCCGTCACGATAGCGAGTAAGGTAGCAGGAGTAGGCAGATTGAGGCCTGCTACTCTTACAACGTAGTCTATCGTGTCACCGTCGCCTTCAGCTCTCCATACTTATATTTTGTATAGTACATATATATGTTTATATTTATGTTTAATAAACCTGTTGAATATCAACCTGTGTTATTGTGTGTTGGGTATTATATAAAGACAGCGAGACCTCACCGTATCATCTCCAACTACAGAGCAGTTTCCTGGACGACATTCCACCACGACGCGGCCCCCGTGCCACCGCCTTGTAACAGATACCCTTGTTCCATAGGCCACACCTCTTTCCTAACATATTATAAACTACACGTACCGCTAACAGAACGAATTGTTCTAGAACAATTTCGAACAATTAGTCACCCCAAATTCCAACCACTCAAACGCTCCCTCACAAGTTCACACCCTTATTCTAGAACAAATTCCAAGGTTCACGTTTTAGTATAAATACTCCACCCCATTCCCAATCCAACTAAGATGATCCGAGTCCACAGCCAGCCACTCTTCAACTTCAACCCTCAACTCCAAGCTGTCTCTTCGATACAACCCTAGCTACCAGGGTCTGTCATTGAAATATTGTTGCAACACCCGCTTCGAGGTAACAACAGGAAGCTGCTAGTCCGTGTTTATATAGTAGAAGTCGAATGGGCGGAGTCATATTGGTTGAGGTTAAGTGTGGTTGGTTCAGTTATTGCTGGTCAGACCAGAAATACGCAATATGACCCAAATACGGATCGATACATCGAACCATACATTTTAGTATTGGGCCCACAACCTGTTTCCTGTAGCAGTGGTGAAGCGATTCGTTGATAGGGAACGGTCGGCTTAAGGTACTTAAACATAGTTAGGTATGCTACTTCGCCGGTTTACCATAAGCGCTGTGTTAATGTTACCGTTACGTCACAAGTAGAAGCGGCGGTCACAGCTGCAATGGATGTAGCGTGGTACAGGGTGATCAAAAATGATTGAACGTGCCGCTTCATACTGATTTTTTGTTGTCCGCTTACTGCTGCTGTCGGCACTTAAATAACCTTGGTAATTTCAGTGGTGTAGACATTGTAATTTAAATGACAGATGGAAATGACAGATGGAAAATAATGCACAAGACACTGTACAGATGTAAGTATTGATAAACAACAGACTGTTTGACAAAACGGAAAGCATTTTTGATAGTAATTGGACCGACTAGCGGTCATGTGACCTTCAATCATGTTTGATCACCCTGTATATTGCCACTATAATTTTTATAAACTCATAAAGTAATGCTTCCATCATCCTATATCTTGCTCTAAACGAAATCATGGCCTATGTATTATACAGTGAGGTCCATTTATTATGCAATATAGGCATGTTGCAAGTTAATTGGTGTACGAACTTTACCATTGGAATATAGGCAACCCATTATACACTGCTAACCACTCTTGCCCCTGCCTACTGATGAATTTAAATTTTCAATTGTCAGGAATGTATTATTATTATTATTGTTTTGTTACCTATTAAATTTTTTTTAACTAAGAACATGTTTTATTTTGAGGTTAAACTTTCATGTGTTGCTGATTTCGGTTAGATCATAGATGGTTAGATAAAAAAAAAACTAGCTAACTGTATAATGGGTTGCCTATATTCCAATGGTAAAGTGCGTACACCAATTAACTTGCAACATGCCTATATTGCATAATAAATGGACTTCACTGTATGTTTCAGTACCTACATTGTTTTCATACATATTTTTATGTAGAAAATAAACAATAAATTTGCGAAAATCACCAATTAGGCATACAATATTTGTAATATATTATTTTGTGTAAAAGAAATATTTCTGTAGAGTAGGTACATAAGTTTCCTGTGAGTAATTACATTAATTTTAAAAAACAACAACAAATTTTGGATATGCGTAAATACAGGGTGTCTCTAAACCTAGTACCATAAATTTACCAGCCGCTTCCTGACGCAAAAATAAGTCGAAAATGTCTATAAAATTTTTGTTCTGAACCGCACCATAAGGAAGCTACACGTCTTTGAAAATGGTGTTGAAAAAACGGAAAACAATTGCATTTTAAAAACGGTCTGAGATAAAAAATCGAAATTTTGCAAGCACTCTAACCTATTAAAGGTATAAACTTTCTACTATTTTTTTTTTGAAAATTAACCAGGGGCAGCGCGAATGGGGGTTATCACCGTTTTCTTGTAACCCGTTTTTCTTAACCTTTTGTTTTTTTCCATTTTAGTTTAGAGATTTGTATTCCCTGTTGCCTAGTTAACAAAAAAGGTACTCTTGTTTAAACTCGCTCGGACTAACCGTTTCCTATAAAATGCAGGTTTTCTGTTTAGCCAAAATCAATTTAGAATGCTAGATTTGTATGTAAATTAATTTATTGAAAAATAAATTGAAATAAAAATAGTTACAGTAAGTGTTTGTACTGTTTATACCTTCAATAGGTTAGACTGCATGCAAAATTTCGATTTTTTATATCAAACCGTTTTTAAAATGCAATTGTTTTCCGTTTTTTAACACCATTTTCAAAGACGTGTAGCTTCCTTATGCTGCAGTTTAGGACAAAATTTTTATATACATTTTCGACTTATTTTTGCGTCAGGAAGCGGCTGGTAAATTTACGGTACTAGGTTTAGAGACACCCTGTATATTGACACAAAAAGCAAAGAAAATTAGTACCTATTAAGAGGATTTTTTTCCCGGGGCTTTTTTTCCCGGGCTTTTTTTACCTAGATTCATTCGCCAAAGAATATTTATACGAATAAACTTTTTGAATAGTAAAAGGGAAGAAGAAAAGCGCCAGTTATACAAACGAAAACGGGAGAGGGATGACTGTAAACTGTCAAAAAAATGAGAAAAACCACTACATAATCTGAAGTATTGCTCGGAATGCCCACCAATTAACTGTTTCTTTTAAGTCTTTTTGTAATCAATGTTAATTTAATATTATATTCTTGAATCTAGGTAAAAAAAGCCCAGAAAAAAAGCCCCGGGAAAAAAAGCCCCGAAAAAAAGCCCCGGAAAAAGAAGTCCTAGGAAAAAAAAGCACCGGAAGAAAAAGCCCTAGAAAAAAAACCTCCCATTTTCGTTTGTATAATTGGCGCTTTTCTTCTTCCCTTTTACTATTCAACAAGTTTATTCGTATAAATATTCTTTGGCGAATATACACTGCTATAATATATCCTCATGAATCGCTGTTTTATTTTTAAACTTTTTCAATAGTTTACTGTTAATTCCTTTGCGATGGTTTACTCCTTTACCAAAATACTTGTTAAAGAATTCTTCCAATATCAAGTGACATAAAAATACGAACATCCGTTCATAATATGGTAAAATATGTAAACTATAATAAAAGGCTTATAATAAATATAAAAAACTTTAAACTATAATACTCGTAAAGGGGTAAAGAATTTTATTTACAACCATATATGTAATGTTGACATTTCTGACTTTATTGAAGGTTAGGAAGTGTCACATTCCCTACCTCTACTTCCCGCCCTCATTTCCTGCCCTCATTTCCCACCCTCATTTCCCGCCCCCTAAAATAACTGTAAAATTGTACTTTTACTACTAAAACTAGCATATTTTTTAAAATAAAAAAAAACAATTTTTTTGTGAATTTTATATTTAATGGCAAATAAGGAAACAACAATAACAAAAATGAACTAAAATACAAAAAAACTACTTATTAAAATTAATTGTAATATTAGAATGATTGTAGGCCTTTATGGTTATTTGTAGGTCAGCGCCGGCGTCCCCAATGGGGGTCTCTTTAGTTGATAATGTTACTTGTTGAATGGCTGGCGAGATTTGTGAGCTACTTGAAGAAGCAACCGAAGGCATGGAACGAGTGGACAGCATGGTGGCGGTTTTAGTTTTGTTCTCCGTTGAACAGTCTACATAACCGCCACAGTGCTAGATTTCCACCCTCCCAGCCTCTTCAATTGTAGTACATCTGCACCGCTGTTGGCTAATAAGGTGGCGGAAGTTCTTCTGAGAGCGTGACCTGTAAAGCCTTCGATGTTTTCTAACTTCAGAAAGGTGGCTATTTTTTTCGGAAAATTGGCTATTGAATTGTGCCCTATTGATTGACTTCTTGCCTTTCCCCCTCTGACCTGAACCAAAAATCTGTCGATTTTTATGTCTTTTCGGAGATTTATGAAGTCTCGAACAATTTTCACCCAGCTTGGGTCAGTAATGAAAAATCCTCTACTTGTATGAGTTTTGGAATCTGGAATTTCAACTGAAATTTTTTCTTCCAACATAGCTATGTCTGACATTTTCATTTTGACTAGTTCGTCCGTTCGACACGCTCCTGAAACGCCTACCACTAGTACTACCTAAAACAATAAGAAAACAATCTTAGCAAAAATACTTTTTAAAGGATATAAATTTATTACTTTATAGGAATATATTATATTTGGTCCTTAATGTTAAAAAAATTTTACCTTAATCGGCAAAAGTTCGTTTGGAGCCTTGTTTAAAAAATCTTCTATATTCTCCCTCGAAAATATGTTGGATTTCTTGGGCCTAAAACCCACATTTTGTCTTTTCAGGTAGGCTAGGAGTTTCCCATGTTTCGAAATATCGGATTTTTCTTCAATTTCTAGCATTGTTCTTAACATGCTATACATTGCCCACAAGGTTGATGGTTTCTTTTGTTTGCTTTGCTCTCCAAAATACGCCATTAGAACATTTTCCGAGCTCAAATTCTTTACTTTTTTCGCTTCACACCACTCCCTATATGCCGCAATGGCTTTTAGGTACCGAAGCTTACTTTTTTCGGGCACCAAGCCCTGTGCCACTACATCCGCGGCTTCCCTTAATTCAGGAGGGGTGCAGTTTATGAATTCTTCATCTAACATCATTTTCTAAGGATTATTTCACTTAAACTTGCTTAACTTAAACTTGCTTAAACAAATACTTTCTTAAACTGACGTTTATTTATTTCAGTAGCAGTTGTTTACACCAGAGTAACATCGAAAACCTGCCAATTTGATAGTTATTTGGACAAAAAAACATAGTGGCAATGACAATGATGTGTTATTTTTTTCAAAAACGTCAAAGCTTGTCAAAAAAGTTTTATTTATTTTTAGTCAAAACTGTGATGGTTGTAAATAAAATAGTATACAAACCTCGGTGAAAAGTTTCATTACTGTCTCGAGATTTATAGTTAACCTCGACGCTACGCGTCTCGGTAAACTATCAAATCTCTCGAACAGTAATGAAACTCTTTCCACCTCGGTATGTAATATACTATTTTGTACTCGACAACTGGAAACTAGATAGCCGCGCACGCAATTGACGATCGGAAATGTCAATTTCCCGCACTAATGCTGTAAAGTAGAGAAAAAACACTGGACATGCATATTTAGATACACCCATTATTACAGCCCTATTCAGTATCCTACTTCGTTACGTGAACGATTTTCGTTACTAACGAAATCGTTGACTGAAGTTGAACGATTTTCGTTGGAAACCAAATTCTGTACGGGCCCCTCAACGAAATCGTTCGTGGTCGATACGAACAACAATCGTAACGAAATAACGAATGTTTTTATCTAGAATAGTACAACATTTCGATAGTAGTGTCATCCAGTGACATCGCGGGAGAATGCATTTGACATTTATGTTCAGCACCAGTTTGAATAAGGGTTAAGTTAAATTTTTTGAAATGTCTGCGATCGCTGAAAACAACGCAAGCGTTCTGCGAAGGTCACAACCATACAGCAATCACTTTATGTGGAAATGCTAAAGGGTAATGTGGCCTTCAGAACAAATAAAAATGATCCAACTAACCCCAATGCCGTTGAAGAGGCATGGAATCAGTTAGTTGGGCTGTTGAATTCCTGCGGCAGTGGTCTCCAAAAAGCTAAGGAGCAGATAGCGGCATCATGGACCGATCCGGGATATCTTGCATTAACTCCCAACAATTTAAGGTCAGCATCGCATATTAGTTGAACGTTAATACTGTGATAACTTTTGCGATTTATATACACACGTCCAGGAAATTGTTCATCTTCGGCAGGAGGAGCAACTATGGCTACATGTGTGCAATCAGTAGCACCGATTACACCGCTAAATTCAAACTTTTCGTAAAATCGAAGTTTAATTATTTGTTTTTCCTGCTCAGTGGTAGGAACCTTCACCCAGGTTTGCAGCAAATGATCGTAAAATTTATTTGAAACCATCTTTATGCACCGACTAACACTTGATTGACTCAGACCAAATAAATAACTTGTACCCACAGACTTTTGGTAAGAGCCATGGGCATAAAAAAGAGTGCCGATAAAATTTTCAGTGTCGATGGAATGGCGGTGACTCTTTCACTGTCCAAATGTGGGGCTAAAATATCGCACAAATTTCTAGGCACGTGTGGCGAAAGTCTGAAGAGTTTAATAAAATTTTCTTCCGGTAAATTAGAAGGCTGACTTGTATTTACCAATACGCAAATTTTCTCTAAAAGTTAAAGTTTTACATCAAATACAATAATCCACTTAGGTACCTATTAATATTTGCTTCTTCTTCAATAGCTATAAACAAATGTACGAAATTATCGTCCATTTCTCTACACAATGTTTGATTTATAAAACGCGTATTACTAAACCACACAAACGATTTATAAAGATTTTTTAGGTTTATTATAATGACAATACAAAAAATACGAAAAGACAAAAGTTTTAACGAATCGCTTAAACGCTCAAAGACAGGTCAGACACTTTCGTTCAAGAACTGAGATCCTAACGAATTCGAACGATCAATTCTACGATCTTGTTACGAATTCGAGGTTTACAGAATACGAAATCTCAAAGTTTACGATATTCTATCCGTAACGATTCGTTATGACGTTACGAAAAGGATACAGAATAGGCATCTTAATGCCACCTAAATTGAAAGGTAATATATATTTATTGTATATAAAAAAGGTACAAATAAATAACATATTACCTTTTTTAAAAGGAATGAAGTGTTTGGAGGTTCTTTCAAAAAGGTTTCGATATGTTTTGCTTATGTACACTCGTACCTACTCTTAGATTTTTTGGGTAATAAATTAAGGACTGCAACATTTGCAGCCTCCCGAATGGTTGGAGGAGTACACAAAGTAATTACTATCATTACTGTCCGACATTTCAGAATAGTTTAATTTTAAAAAGAAACGTCAAAAGCCACAAATAATCGAAATACTACAACTTTGTTTGAAGAAACAACACCTTAGTAACCTTAGTAACCTGTGATAACTAATAAATTTAAATGCAAATCCGAATTTAAATTTACTTTTTTGCTTATTATTCATTACCTTCTTCGTACAAAAAATAGCATACAAACCTCATGCGTGAAAGCGTCAACCGCGCATTCGCGCAAATGAAAGAACTCGCTCGCTGCGCTCGCTTGTTCTTCAAAACAGCGCTCATGCGGGATAATCGCATTCCCGCATTTGGTTTGTAATATACTATTGCGAACTACGATATACGGAATAGCAGTCAAACGCGTACTTTCGCTGTAAGCCTGTTAGCTTGTCTACTTGTGACGTGCTACACCCTCTCCCGCGAGGGGCATCAAGGAACTGGATTGTGCGTTAGGAGCATACCTAACTATGTTTAAGTACCTTGGGTCGGCTGGTAAACTTCACCACGTCCTGGAGGAGCTCTCCGTGACTCATTGTCGTGCAGTGAATTGTTGTAACCGCATATAGTTGGCGATCCTCTGTCGGTGTTGATGGTGGACTTGGTGGTGCATCAGCTGGAAACACGCCTCCGACAAACTCTCGAAACATAGTATAAAAGTAGTATTGGTCTTCCCGAGGAAGAACTTCATTAAAGTCGTTGTATACGAATGCCGCCATGGTAGGAATCTGATTGGCGCCACTTTCAAAATTCCATTAAATAGTGAATGTTGAACCTTGAACGGTAGCGGAACTGGTAATTTCAAGGTGAACAAGTAGACTGTCAAAAAGACCTTGAAGAGTTCCCCCACCCACTACAACCCCACTCTCACCCCCACCCTTACCACCAACCTTCCCCAACCCCACCCCGCGAACTCATGTAACCTTGAAATATTGTGTATATATGAATAGTTTTGAATCTACGGAGGTTAGTTCAAAATCGTCAGTGTGTAATAAACCGTTCGTAACGTAAGAAACAAAAGTGCTATGGATAATTTATTACAGTGTATAGAAAATGCTGCGAATCAAGTGAAGCATAAATCTGCTGAAGCGTCTGTTATAAGCAGTGCAAGATATTGCCCAGTATTACTACGACGTCGAAGCTATCCTCTCAATAAATCGAGGAGTAAATTCATTGTTGTTGGTTTGTCTGGCTACACACCGTTTACACCTGTTATACAGTTGCATGGTGTTAAAAATGATTTGGTAACATTAGACGAGACTGAATTGAAAATTCTGTTTGAAAATCGCGGAGCAATAGCAAATTATTTCGCAAAAGATGTTCAACTACAGTCATTGAATTTAAGCGGTTCAAAGAAAATTAACTTTCAAATAGTGGGTCCAGTCAAAGTAATATGTATTAGGGACCTCACTGAAGGTGGTGGTGAAATTTATCTTGGAGTCGAGTCGTTGTTGGAATTGTGGAGTTTACAGCATTTAATTGGTTATGGCACTGAAATGCTGAAAACATTGGAATTTTCAACATTTTATAGAAGTATTATAAAAGGTGCTGCTCAAATATCAGGAGGCGTAAAACAAAACATTGAAAGTATTTTGTTAAATCTGAATATCAAATCAGAAAACGTTGAGTGCATGATTGAAATGCTAAAATATTGCGAGGATATAATAAGATGCGATATTGAACTTGAACAATATTTACAAGTACAGACGCAGTAATTAAATATGTGGATGGCTTATGCAGAGGCTTCCAGGCCAACGGCCACGGACTTACGTACATCAATAATCAGAGCTGAAAGTGAGTTTAGTGACTTAGTGTTCTATTACGAACGCGAAAGTGTGTATAACTTTTGGAGCTACTGTAGCAGTGTACTAGAAGGACTTGCAAAATCGGCCAAATTGTATGAACGTGCTGCATCCCTTTGTCGCGAATTTCTAGACGGTGAAATTTCTGTAACGAACTTGATTGCACAACTGGACTGTATGAAGTTGGACACGGAAGAAATTAAGAAATTTAAGACTTTGGAAGATCGTAATGATGGTTGTAAAATTTGATATGACTAGAAACAAAGTGTATAATATGGTTGCATGGAGATATGCCTATGAAGCTGCTAGAAAAGGAACGTGGCAAGTTGCAGCGTTAGATCGTAGCAGATTTAAAAGAAGAATTGTAGAAACGGCTACGGTCCTGAGGATGTTTTGAATGTGAATCATAGGAATCGCATATACAGGGTGATTCCTAAGTACGTGTAGAAAATGAAGGGGGTGATTCCTGGGCGAAAATTAAGGCTACTTTTTCCTATAAACGTGTATCCGAATATGCTTCCCTGAAGAGTTACCCCTCTTCAAAAATGGAGGAAAAATTTGATTTTTAATTTTTATCTCAAATTTGGACAAAGATAGAAAAATCAAAATAAATGGACGTGTTCTACTAACAGGAAGGCCCTTACAACCCCTGTTAATTTTTTTATTAGAACTTTTTAATGCACCGGAATTTTTAATTTAAAAAATAGGCATAAGAAAGCCTTATTCATTTAGAAAATTATTTGTCTCTTTTATTTTTATCGTGAGACAAATAGTTTTCGAGTAAAAAATTAAAATCGATTGTAATGTGCACCTCAGTTTCGTGAGAACTTGCAGTAAATTTCTGAAAAAAAAGTCTAGGTAGGCGGATTTCATTTTTTGTTTGTTGTTTTTGATAATAATAATAATTGTTATGGTCTGTTTTTTAACTAGGAGGAGTGAATACAAAAGCCAGATTCACACTAGAAATGTCACTAGAAAAGAAGACTTTCGAAGTTTTGACGGTAAATTTGAATTTTTATCATGTTTAAAATTTACAGCTGAAATGAAAACTAATTTAATGTATTTTGCCTGAATTATGCCACTGTCAGCGCCTACAAAAATAATTATCAAATCACGTCAAACGTCAAAATTTATACAAATTACTTAGCGGTGTGAAACTGGCCTGGCCGCAGCCAATCACAGGTGTGGATTTTGGCGCGACAAATTTGAATCGCTCCTCCTAGTTAAAAAACAGACCATAGTAAGATTGCATACATTATTGATGAAAAAATGAAATCCGCCTACCTAGATTTTTTTTTTTCAGAAATTTACTACAACTTCTCACGAAACTGAGGCGCACATTACAATCGATTTTAATTTTTTACTCGAAAACTATTTGTCTCACGATAAAAATAAAAGAGACAAATAATTTTCTAAATGAATAAGGCTTTCTCATGCCTATTTTTTAAATTAAAAATTCCGGTGCATTAAAAAGTTCTAATAAAAAAATGAACAGGGGTTGTAAGTTTCATCCCCTTCTAATAATACAGGTGAATAAAGAAAATATCCATAAAGGGCCTTCCTGTTAGTAGAACTCGTCCATTTATTTTTATTTTTTTATCTTTGTCCAAATTTGAGATAAAAATTAAAAACCAAATTTTTCCTCCATTTTTGAAGAGGGGTAACTCTTCAGGGAAGCATATTAGGATACACGTTTATAGGAAAAAGTAGCCTTAATTTTAGCCCAGGAATCACCCCACTCATTTTCTACACGTACTTAGGAATCACCCGGTATATTGAACGTTTTTTATAACTTTATTAACAGTATTAACTGTGTTAACTTAACTATTACTAGCTTTTAGATAATAATGTACTATAAATGTATTAATCTTGTAGTATGTGCGTATTGGAAATAAATATATCTCTTAACTAATTGTATTTGAAATTTATTAAATGAAACTATTTCGTAAATAAAAAGATTTATTGACAAAACTATTGCATTACATAGTGTTGGTATAAATGATAAACGTTGGATAAAGCACAGTAACAAAGCGTTTTCAAATGATACATGCAGGCTGGTTTAGATGCGGTTAAAGCGGGGTGTTCTTCAATTTCAATGATGTTGTTGCAGGTATATGCTCTTAAAAATTTAGCCTTCTCATTCGCTTTTATATAAATGACATCAGCATCTCGAACAAGTCGCTGAAAGATTTTTGGAAAAAGGAAGACTGGTGTATGCCCTTCATCCCAATTAATACAATGGTGGTTATTCATCAACCAAGTAGCTTGCTGCTGAAACTGGTGGGGTAGTGTTGAGAAGGAAAATGGAGATTTGAAGATGTGATGTGAAACAGTCTTTCCATCATACGCAGCTAATTCTTTTGGAGTAAATTCTTTGTCAGCCGTCTTGAAACCTTGAACATCCACTATAACAAACATATTGATGCTTCAGTAATAGAAGCGACACTGCTTCTTCGAAGGTGTCCGACTAACTGGAGTACTAATCATTTAAAGTTGTTTAACCGCTTTCGTCAGAGCATTATACGAAAAAACGCGATCATGCAACACCAAGCAATACGCTGTTGTATCGTCGGCTACGTTGGTGACTGTTTCAAATTCTAATCTAAACACCACTGCATTCGCCTGAATGTAGTCTTTTTGATTTGAGCAATCTACAACAATAAGAGGAGCTACTTTCTTGAAGTCCGGTGGAGATAGCATAGGCTCATCGTGTTTCTTGTAATATGTTGATTGGAAGTGGGAATACATGTCGTATAGGGTTGCATAATGATTATTAGCGATATCGATATTCAAATTATCATATGGATATCTTTCGGTGTTCAAGTATACTCTAATATTTTTGATATTGCAATGATCGATTGAACTCGAAACTTTATTTAATTGTCCAGATCGAGCCGTTTGGAAACCAAGTATAACTTGTCGAGGTGTTTGCAATTTTGTTCTGGTTGCGATAGCATGAGAATGGAGAGTATTGGTATGCACAGCAGAGATTACATGAAGTTGCCAACTGCGAAACGCAACTTGTGTGTCAAAGTTCTTATCAATGTATTTGGTTAAAGCCAGTTCCTGCGCAAGGCCTGCTGTAATATGGGGAACTTTCCAATAAATTTTGTCAATCTGAACTTTGATTGCATCAGTCGCCACGGAGGCGTTGGCAAGATAAACAGCATCGTCATCAGTATTACTTCGGATTAATACCAATTTTTGTCGGATATTCAATACAACCTTATTATAATCTTCAGCGAACCCCAACAAGGTTCTGAGAGGGATTCGGACATTAAAATTACCGGAGGCATCCGTTATAGAACTTGAGCTATCAGGCAACCATCCTGCGTTTAGAAGTTTTTTAACATCTTCGGATGTATTGGAAACATAACCTTTCATAGTAGTTGTTATACCAGGCTTAGGGCCAGTGTTACGGTACATTCCCTAATTTTGTACACGTGAACAGAAAAGTGCTGACGGCTATCTTAGTGGAGATTGGGGTGGGTGGTTAATTCGCGATATAAGGGCGGAACGTTAACTTACACAGGGAGTGTTAAAAAGGGCGCCACCTATTTTATTGAAGGTCCTAAGACTTTGGAGGTAAAAATAGGAAAAGCCTCGGAGATGTGCATATCGCAGGCTTCGAGATAAACAGTCGGACTGCACCTGTTGGCCTACTAACGTACCTGTAACAGACAAGCAACTGGGGAGGGTTCGGGAGGAGGTCATGAAATTACTCTTCAATCAAAATGCGTTACTTTTTAACGATTTAACTTTTAATTATTGACTTGCAATAAGAAAAGGGGTGACATAACCTATTTACACAGAATCTCCCTCAATAATGAGGAGAGATGAATCAAAACATATTTATACAACACCTAAAAATAAACAAGTATGATAACACACATAAGTATTAATAAATTGCGATAAACAATCAATGGGGGGAATCGATTCAGCCCAGAGCGCACAAACTCGAGATCTTATTTACGGTAAGGTCTAGATTCTCGAGGTCGTCGCCCTGTACAGTAAATATAATATAAACTAGATTAAAAATCGGTAATCATTACTGAAGCAAAACTCTGGAACACAAAAGTAGCGTCTGCTACTTTATATGAGTAGACGGGATTCTTTACGTTAATTTACCCAAAAGTAAATGTCTTTACGGTGACCCAAAAGGGGATGATGACTTTACGTAAGTCTCAAACTTTACGTTAAATCGATTGACAAGAGGATAAACATTAAGTTCGGTACCTGCTTGGTGAGGTGGTCGTCAGACGGTTTATCTCTTGGCACTTTTATTTTACACAATAGAGAGACCTTTACACTTTACACCTTTTTAAAGATTGATGCGGGACGGAATCTCTATCTTGAAACTCGACTGGGGTCTCCTAGGCTACGGGAACCGATGAAGGTGGCGGAAGAGTCGGTACGAGCTTCTTCTGGCGGGCGGGATTACTTCTTGACTATTCGATATACGATAATCACTTTACTTGAAAATGATGCATTTCCGGGACGGGAAGCCGTGCGAAATAACTTAACGTTAGCACGACCGAATCTCGAATAACTTGAGAGTTCAGTGAGTCGCAAACACTTTATTTACGGTAAAATCTGATAGTTCACTTGAAGATATTCGGCAAACGAAACGTTAGCGGTATCAGCATATTCTTTAACTCAAAACGAGACGAGAGACGAAACAGAACTTTGTCTTCTGAATAAACGGTAAGTTCTCGAGACGATAAGCGGTACTTGGTCGTTCTTTAGGTCAAGTCGGGTTGACAGATCGGGAACGACTTAGGCTCTCTTGCGGACGTAGAGCATGCGTGACTTTTAGTTTAGGGGACTGACTTTGAAAAGCGGGCAGCCGATTGGCTGACTGGTTTACAAGGGGTGGATACTCGTGATTTTGAGGCCAGGGGGTAATATGATCTCTTGTTGACTTGAAAAGTCCAGACAGAAATCCTGGAAATGAAAAGCGTATTTCAGCATTCCAACACGTTTAAATGGCATGTGGCAAGGCCATCATGCGCTTACCGAGCGCAATGCGAGGGGTAGCCTGTTAACATGGACTAAGCCACATTCTTACAGGGTGACGAATTGTACTGGCCCCAAAGGATATAACACCCCCCTTACGTGAAGAGAATTTCCCCGAAATTCTCTTGAGGCAAGAGAAATCCGAAGGGGACAGCGACAACGAGAAGGGACGAAACCGAGAGCGGTAACGAGACGGTAAACGATAAACGAAACGACAAACGAAACGACAAACGAAACGATAAACGGAACGGCAACGAGACGGTAAACGGAACGCTAAGCGGGAGCGATAGCGAGACGATAAACGAGACGGTAAGCGAGACGCTAAACGAGAGCGATAGCGAGACGATAAACGAGAACGATAGCGAGACGATAAACGAGACGGTAAGCGAGACGTTAAAATTCCCAAAAGGGAAACGATTCCGTAACTCGCCGTGGCGCCGGGGCCCAAGCCGACGACACACGTCGAGCTGGAAAAAAAAGAAAACTGAACAAAGCCCAGTCGGGAAGCGAGTCCTCATATTCGTTCATTAGAACGGAAATTCGGACGTGATGGCTTTACATCCCCTTGCGGGAGGTAGTGAAGAAAAATAACGACACGGGACTCGATAGAAGGATCGAGAAGTAGACGATGTGGTGGAATATCCACAACAGATCCCCAAAAGGGAAAAGCGAGAAACCGTGACTCGTCACGGCGCCGGGTCCCAAGCCGACGACCGCGACGAGACGGAAAGAAGAAACAAAAGTAAAAGAATTATACAAGTGAATCCAAAACTCGGTAGTATAGCGGTTATTCTCGACACTAAAAAGAACCGTGAAAATGGGATTCCGAGTAGGGAATGACAACAGCTCGGAACTGGGAACCGAAACCACACCACTACCTTTAGAGCCTGGCGGTCCCTGGCCAGCTCTAAAGGGTCGGTGCCACTCAAAAATGGCTATCGCTTCCGGCCAGCGGACGAAACCCAACCCAAGGAATAAAATCCAAAATCCCCTACCCTAGATGTTATTATACACGTAGACCCAACCCAACATCTAGGGGTCGGTGGTATATTCTACCTATAGCGTCCGACCAGCTGAAAAGAGTACAAGGGGACCAGAGTGAAGCTCGCAAAATTGGTACCCCAGGCGGTCAAATCACACCAATCTATCAGAACTTCGCGATGGCCGCCTAAACTAGGACGACCAACGCCACCAAACATCTCAAAAAAACTCCTACAAGCAACGACAATAGTAAACTAAAAAAAAACTAAACAAAAAAAACGCAACAGTGGGACGAAGAGCTCGGAACGGGTGACCGAAGTCCGCCCCGCAGACATCCCCGACCCACTCACCAAACGACGGAAAGGATACACGAAAGAGGTATCAAAAAAAGATGGGAGCGGGAGCCTTACCCGTAAGAATAAGAAGGGTAGCCGAAGCTACGAAAGAAAGGTGCCGGCAGTACATAAAATACTCACGGGCTAAAGGAAAGAAGAAAAAGAGAAGAGATAGTCAAATCTGGTAATATATACACGTCATACACCCGTGAAGAGTACCGACCAACCTACCAAGGGCGACACGGGGTTGTGTTTGGAAAACACAAAAACAAACGCTCGAAGTCCCCAAAGAAATCACATTGAAGAGGGTACGTTGAGTTTCACGCTATTCACCCATTGTAATTTTCCCACAACCAGATAAAATCAGGGAACAAAAGAGCCTCCTAACTACGAGATGTCTAATCATCACTGGGATTAAGTTTTAAATCTTTCGCATGCCAAATGCCTTTACAAATGCCAGAAGCGTCAGATAATTCGTAAGTATTATACGAGACTTTACGATGAATTAAAAAGGGTCCTAAAAATTTAGGAGCCAGTTTAGCGGTAAAATGCTTGGCTGCATCGGAAAGGACGTAATTTTTACGCCACACGGTATCACCAACGTCAAAAGTAGCGGGACGTCTACGTAAGTCATAGCGAGATTTGGCATTCTTATAGGCAACATCTAACCTTTTAACGATATCTTCGTAAATTTGGTTGAGCGCAGGGGCTCGGCGTAAAAGCGTTTCGCGATCAGGGGTCTGAATATTATCAGCGGTAGCGGCATCGTTAGCTTCACCAAAAAGATTTCCTTCTAAAATCATTTCACGACCAAAATTTGCGAAATAGGGAGACATCCCTATTGCTTCGTGAACCGCAGTGCGAATAGCGCAAGCTACTTTAGCTAAGTATCGATCCCAATTTCTATGGTTTTCCTTAACGTAAGAAGCGAGCATAGTTTTCAATACGCGATGAACACGTTCGACAGGGTTGGCTTGAGCGTGATAGTAAGCGTTAAAAAGAATCGTAGTCGAGTAGGACTTTACCAAGTTTGCAAACTCTTTACTACGAAACTGTACTCCATTATCGGTAAGTAAGTATTGGGGTGCACCAAACGTCAGGAAGACACCCTCCTCAATTCTTTGAACAACTGCTGAAGCAGTAGCGGAACGTAACGGAAAGAACAACGTGAATTTCGTGAAATAATCGACAACCGACAAGATATAAGAATAGCCTTGGCTCGACCGAGGTAACGGACCTACCAAATCAATCGATATCATTTGCCAAGGTTTCTTAACGATAGGGTGCCGAGACATAAAACCAACAGGCTTATTTTGTTCGGGCTTATGAGCGATACAAACGGTACAGCGATTAACGTAACGAGCAACATCAGCTTTAAGTTTGGGCCAATAATATCGTCGAGCGATACGCGCAAAAGTCTTAAAAATTCCTAAATGACCGGCAATTGGTTCATCGTGATTCTGTTTTAGAATAGCGGAACGATTAAACTTCGGTACTACTTCTCTCCACTTGTCTTCATCTTGCGCTAAATCAGGGTATCTAGGTGAAAGATATTTAAATAGCTTTCCTTCCTTTATTTTCCATAAAGGGTACGATAGGGGGTTTTGCTTGACATTATTGATTAGGCGGTTGTACCACCGATCGGTACGAGAATTAATCACAGGTTGTACCTGGGTATCGGGAGCGGGATCTCCTACGGGACTTACAAGAACGTTATCGATAATCGGAACGGAACGCGATAAAGTATCGGGAACAACGTGATCTTTCCCCTTACGATGTATGATTTCAAAATCATATTGTTGGATCTTCACGGCCCATCTGGCCAAGCGACCACTAGGTTCCTTAAGGGAGTTTAACCACACGAGAGAATGGTGATCTGTAATCACCGTAAAGCGAGTTCCTTCTAAATAGGGACGCAATTTTTCAATTGCCCACAAAACTGCTAAACATTCACGCTCGGTAACGGAATAATTGCGCTCTGCTTTATTTAGCGACCGGCTAATATAGCAGATTACTTGTTCCTTATCATCAATAGTTTGCGTTAAAACAGATCCAATCCCAAAAGCTGAGGCGTCTGTTTGAACCACGAAAGGGACATTAAAATCGGGACACGATAAAATTGGAGCAGAAACCAATCGTTGCTTGATTGTCGAGAAACCGACAGCGCGTTCTTCAGTCCATTCAAACTTCTGCTTTTTTCGTAAAAGCGCGGTAAGTGGCGCGATAATAGCGGAAAATTCTGGTATAAAACGGCGATACCAGCTTGCCATTCCAATAATTCTCCTAACTTCCGAGACGTTTTTTGGTTCCGGTATATTTACAATCGCCGTTACTTTATCTGGGTCCGCTAACAATCCTTGAGCGTTAACGACGTAACCCAAATATTTTAACTCGGGCTTACAAAAGTGACATTTATCACGACCCAAAGTCAACCCTGCTTCTTCCAAGCGTTTAAGGACTTCAGCGAGAATTTCGAGATGCTTCTCGAAAGTAGGCGTACAAATAACGACATCGTCGAGATACACGAAAACAAAAGGCTCCAATTCAGGACCTAAGACCCGATCAATCAGGCGTTGCCATGTTGCGGGAGCGTTATGAAGTCCAAACGGCATTCGTTTAAAGTGGAAAAGTCCACGATTCGGAATCGTAAAGGCGGTATATTGTCGAGAATCTTCTGCGACCGGGATCTGCCAATAAGCAGACTTAATGTCGAGACTGGTTATAAAACGTGCATCACGAAGACGATCCAAAATGGCCGAAACGTAAGGTAAAGGGTACGCATCCTTTTCTGTAACCTGATTTAATTTACGAAAATCGACGCAAAAGCGGTACGAGGAATCCTTCTTCTTTATTAATAAAATAGGGCTAGACCAGGCGCTCTGAGAACGTTCTATCACATCCAGTTCTAACATTTTATCTAATTCGGAGTCGATATGTTGTTGCATGACCGGTGAAACAGGATAATATCTTTGTTTAATTGGGCGAGAAGACGTAACGATACTATGCTCAACTTGCTTAGCGCATCCTAATGATTTAGGGTTTCTTGAAAAATGTTTTTGGATAACACGATCCAAATCGGTACGTTGCGAAACGGTAAGCTCTTTAGCCGATAATAAATTTTCGGACGAAGTCGAAACGGCAGCGAGAGTCGGTAAATTCTTCGAAGAAGACGAGACGGCAGCGACATAAGGTTTGGCAAATTTCCATTCACCGCGAAATAAATCTGGGACTATTCCCACTGATTTCCAAAAATCAATCCCTAGGATCAATATATGCCGAACATCCGGTACAACTAAAACATCGATAGTCGATACGTGATCGCGTAACCGTATCGGTAGCGTAAGGGTGCCGAGACTGGGTACAGTATGTCCATTAGCGACGGAACAGGTTGGGCGAGAATCCGTATTCAACGTAAGCCCTAAAGGCGCTAAAATTTTCCAACCTTCCCCTCCTAAAATGGAGCGATTAGCTCCTGAATCTAATAATCCTAACATATCGTAACCCAAAATATTAATTGTGACGTGAGGGCGTTCGTCAGCGGTAGCGTTATCAAAAAAATAATCTAAAATAACTTTATTACGCAAAAAATTTTCTTCCTTCCTATCACTACAAGTTTGTACAGGGTAGGTCGAATACGAGACGGGACGGGATAACATTACACGACCACTTAATGCTTCCTCGGTTCGTTTCCCGACGGAGCGCGTGAATTATTCGATTTACCACACTTGGGACAAGTGTTCACGGTAACTTCCGGTTTTCCACAACGATAACAATAAAGTTTAGTGCGTGGTTTAGGGCATTGACCCGCACGATGGTTCGAATCTCCACAATTCCAACATAAAAGTGGATTAGCGTTAGATGACGCGGTAAATCGCTGATTAGCCCGGACGGGAATTTCTTGAGTATTAGAAATTGCATTATCTCTAATATTCGCGGTTGCAACGTCTAAAACCGGAGTAGGTACATTTATTTCGACCGGAGCGGTATCTATATAAGCTAAATCCGTTTCGAGGTCATTCCTCTTACGTGAAGGCGGTACGAAATTCTCAACAGCGTAACGACGCTCTTCAATTTTTCTACCAAATTTGATAAGTTCCGGGATAGACTGAACTTCAACAAGTCCTAATTGCGTTTGAAAAAAAGGAGTTATATTCCGCATTAAAATGCGTAACTTCTTTTCTTCCGACAAAGGTTGCGATAAACGTGAAAATAAATTTTTCATAACGGCAACAAATATTCCAATGGATTCGTCAGCCCCCTGAGTACGCCTCTGGATTTCTTCTAACAACCTATCATCGTAATTAACCGGTTGAAATTCAAGGCGCAAAAGGGCCGATAGCTCTTCCCAATTGCTAGCTAAATCCACGTTAGCGCGATACCATATTAAAGCTTTACCGGCAAAGAGGTCGCAGGCCTCCGCGAACAGCTGTGTGTCATGCACACTACGGGCCCTCGATAGCTCGCTAACCCGCTCGAGGAAGGCATTTACGGACAGGACGCGAGCATCGCCCGTAAACGTCAAATTCCATTTTGCAACAGGAACAGACGGCGTATAATGTGACGTAGACCCTGAAGGTCCTACCGGAATAGCGCTAGTTGTCGGTATATCTGGGTCAAGGTTTATAAGTACCCGTGATTGGTTACGAGATAATTCATATCGAGAAATCAAAACTGAAAGTTCGATAAACAATGCTTCTTTGCGCGCGGAATGATCGTCAGCCGTAGGGATACTTGCGTCCAAACGGGCTAATCCGTGACTGAATTTTGTCTCGATAGCTTGAGCGGTATTCCTATCGGGTTGATCTACAAATCTGGTAAGAAGGGTTTGTATTTCCCCCCTAACTGTAATTAAGGCTGCGTAATCTTCTTCAAACGAAAAAGGGCGAGTCGCCGGGCGTGGAGGTGCCGAGCCGGCGGCCTCGTCTCTTAAGACTTGACGTAAAAGGGTTCGTAATTGCGTGGTAGTTTTCGGAAGGGGAGTGGAACCTCGTATACTTAATTCGTACTGGAGTTCCACCTTCGATAAACGATCGATAATAAGTTTAAAACCCATTATGAATGTTAAAACAAACAACGAGATAATCGGGACCTAAATTAACCCAAAAACACAACGATACAAGGGAAATAGCGAAAATTTCACAACAAAAATCCCAAAGCGAGAATTTAAATCAGAACTCAAAAGGCCCACACGTTTAGGGCGCCAAATTTGTTACGGTACATTCCCTAATTTTGTACACGTGAACAGAAAAGTGCTGACGGCTATCTTAGTGGAGATTGGGGTGGGTGGTTAATTCGCGATATAAGGGCGGAACGTTAACTTACACAGGGAGTGTTAAAAAGGGCGCCACCTATTTTATTGAAGGTCCTAAGACTTTGGAGGTAAAAATAGGAAAAGCCTCGGAGATGTGCATATCGCAGGCTTCGAGATAAACAGTCGGACTGCACCTGTTGGCCTACTAACGTACCTGTAACAGACAAGCAACTGGGGAGGGTTCGGGAGGAGGTCATGAAATTACTCTTCAATCAAAATGCGTTACTTTTTAACGATTTAACTTTTAATTATTGACTTGCAATAAGAAAAGGGGTGACATAACCTATTTACACAGAATCTCCCTCAATAATGAGGAGAGATGAATCAAAACATATTTATACAACACCTAAAAATAAACAAGTATGATAACACACATAAGTATTAATAAATTGCGATAAACAATCAATGGGGGGAATCGATTCAGCCCAGAGCGCACAAACTCGAGATCTTATTTACGGTAAGGTCTAGATTCTCGAGGTCGTCGCCCTGTACAGTAAATATAATATAAACTAGATTAAAAATCGGTAATCATTACTGAAGCAAAACTCTGGAACACAAAAGTAGCGTCTGCTACTTTATATGAGTAGACGGGATTCTTTACGTTAATTTACCCAAAAGTAAATGTCTTTACGGTGACCCAAAAGGGGATGATGACTTTACGTAAGTCTCAAACTTTACGTTAAATCGATTGACAAGAGGATAAACATTAAGTTCGGTACCTGCTTGGTGAGGTGGTCGTCAGACGGTTTATCTCTTGGCACTTTTATTTTACACAATAGAGAGACCTTTACACTTTACACCTTTTTAAAGATTGATGCGGGACGGAATCTCTATCTTGAAACTCGACTGGGGTCTCCTAGGCTACGGGAACCGATGAAGGTGGCGGAAGAGTCGGTACGAGCTTCTTCTGGCGGGCGGGATTACTTCTTGACTATTCGATATACGATAATCACTTTACTTGAAAATGATGCATTTCCGGGACGGGAAGCCGTGCGAAATAACTTAACGTTAGCACGACCGAATCTCGAATAACTTGAGAGTTCAGTGAGTCGCAAACACTTTATTTACGGTAAAATCTGATAGTTCACTTGAAGATATTCGGCAAACGAAACGTTAGCGGTATCAGCATATTCTTTAACTCAAAACGAGACGAGAGACGAAACAGAACTTTGTCTTCTGAATAAACGGTAAGTTCTCGAGACGATAAGCGGTACTTGGTCGTTCTTTAGGTCAAGTCGGGTTGACAGATCGGGAACGACTTAGGCTCTCTTGCGGACGTAGAGCATGCGTGACTTTTAGTTTAGGGGACTGACTTTGAAAAGCGGGCAGCCGATTGGCTGACTGGTTTACAAGGGGTGGATACTCGTGATTTTGAGGCCAGGGGGTAATATGATCTCTTGTTGACTTGAAAAGTCCAGACAGAAATCCTGGAAATGAAAAGCGTATTTCAGCATTCCAACACGTTTAAATGGCATGTGGCAAGGCCATCATGCGCTTACCGAGCGCAATGCGAAGGGTAGCCTGTTAACATGGACTAAGCCACATTCTTACAGGGTGACGAATTGTACTGGCCCCAAAGGATATAACACCAGTTTTATAAAGTCTGGTTGACCGACGGTTATCTCAACCACGATCAATTGTCATGGATACGATTGTTTTTTGAGAATCGTATCCTTGACAATTGCTCGTCGTTGAGCCAACCATCGGTCAACCAGACTTTATAAAACCGGCCCTTAGTTACAGAATCAATAACAACACCGTTCATTTCATATCGAATTTCGCTAAATAAGTGTGCGATACCATGATTTACAAATTTCGCGGTTGTAGGACCTCCCGCTGCTTTAAGTAGTTTTCCTTCTATGTACAAGTGGCTTAATCCTGGTAGACTAGACATATCTTCTTGTATAGGTATTCGAATTTCATCATTATTGTTAAAACTGGTTGTGTACGGCTGATGGGTGTGGATTTGATTACTAACAATGGAATTGTCGACAAAGACCTTTTCACCAATATTTAAAATACTCATTGTAGCAACTGACCGGTCGATCGTCCTGATCAAGTATTTTAATTGTAATGTTCGTAATGGTTTTAGTACTGATAGGTAGATAAATAACTGGATTTGGAGACTCGACGATTTTGTAGCCAACCGGGACAGTAGGAAAGAATTGATGAATTGTATGGCTTGGTTTTCCATTATTATAAGACCCCACAGAAATATTACAATGTATTAATATGGTATTAACTTGCATTCTTTGGTTATGTGTTCAGATTCAACCACTTTATTTTTTGAATATATTTTTTGTCGAATCCTAGTATATCCCTTATAGAGTTGTCATATTCGAAGTTTATTTCATGAGAGGCCTTAATCTGGGTTTTCATAGTGCTTGCATGTCCTCGCAGGTCCACGTATTCCCTGTCGCCAACATTACGATTTAATTGCGACTGTATGTATTGGTTGATGCCATTAAGTTCATAAGCACCTTTCGGAAATACAATATCTGGTCTACCGACGAGTCTAAATACATTTTTTGGCTCTACAATATTAGGAATGCTATTGTACGATTCAAAACTTAGTAATCCCAGAACATATTCTTGTTCAGATTCCAATAAAATTGGAGGATCAAAATCGACGCTTAACACCGACGTATTTCCGGAAAGTGTGAAAATGGTCAACATTGCGATGCGTTGTATGCAAGAAACAACAGTACACTGACGTTGTAAAAATCATCTTGCACAGCTATATAAAAATTGCAAGCATAAATGGCCGCAATTGTATGAATTTAACTTTTGATATCGTTCAAAGTTGTATGTAATCTTATTCCTGCTGCCGTCGCTGCGGAAATATTTTATTAATTCCGGTGGTGGTTTTAAATTCCCTATACTATCAAAGTATTCCACGTTGAAACTTCGCTTCACGTAGGCGGTCCAATGCGTAACAGCACCTATTTTATCGTCTAGGTTAACTACGCCCGATTCGTTTTCATAAATCGTCTGAGGTAAATCGTCACGCATGTAAACCCCTCGAAAATTGGGAATCCGTAATATCTTAGCATATTTCTCCAAATCCACGTTGGTAAGCGCTCGGCGCGGTAGCTTGACATTTAGTTTTTTGGCTGGTACGGATTTAAATACAGTCCAAATCCTTTTTTACACGGGCCCAAATGCAGACACTTTCCCACCGTTACAGCTTCCATCGCTCTGTTGTGACGCTCCTTTTCTTTCAAATCCTTTGCAGCGGCTTTGGCGTCACCGACTGCTTTCGCCACTGCTGCAGCACCGCCTCCCAAGGATCCAAGAGCGCTTAAAGCGGCAAATATGGGGATAAGCGGTAAAATACCACCCGTCTTAGGAATTTTCAAAATTCTACTTCTGGGCTGGGCAATTTTTTTGTTTTTAATACCGCTTAAAGCTGTATTTACAACATTCATTAAATTACCGGTGTTATGACCTTTAATTAGTTTGCGAGCCCGATTAACAGCACCCGCAAAGCTTAACACTTTTCGCGAACGTCTCTTCTTGCGCAAAGAACCCATCCCCAGCTTCGTTTTACCCTTCATAATGCCTGCAATAGCTAGCGCAGCTGCTTTTTCTCCAATTCCAGCGTCTTTTGAAAGAACGCGGCCCCAAGCCTTTTCAGCAAGCGTTCTATCAGCCTCGTGTCGGGTTTCAACATCTTGATGTTGAGAATATACAATGTCGTGCTCCTTACAGGCTTCGTCCAACGAATTAATACCTCGATCTCCACGAGCAAGTCTTTTTTTTAAGCGAGTTCCAGGACCGCAATAGTTATACCCGGGAATGTGTAATTCTACAGGCAATTTATTTATAAGAGTGTTCACTAGTCCAGAACCTTTCCTGTCAACAGCTCGACGTCGAATACCGACGCTACGTTCGTAAACCAACATTTTAAGCAACTGCGACAGATATTCGAGCGTACCGTATTATATATACAGTGAGCACCAAAAGTATGGAACATACCAAATAAAACCGAAATGAATGTTTTTTTCTAAAAATCCCGAAACACGTCAATTTTCTTTTTTAAAAATACACATTGGAATGTCAAAATAATTTTCCGGCCTTCATTTGTTTGTAAGTGATGACGTCATCAGTATTTTTTTAAATGTCAACCCCCAATTTTTTTTCGCGTTTTTGATAAATCTTTCAATTGCTTAAATGACAGTAGAAAAATGTTGATACCTTACATAAGAAAATTTTCGAGAAATAAATTATTTAATGTTTAATAAACACATTCTTAACAAATGTTAAACATGGTTTAATGGTATTAGTATTGATAAAAAACAATCAAACGTACCAAGAAACAAGTGCCCTTAATCTAAACAAATGCCCAATTGTCAAATATTCAGAAATGTTAATTGTCGTTTACTTGTAATAATTAACATCAGCTTCATAAATCTGATATGGCTCATTTAACAATTACAAGTAAACGACAATTAACATTTCTGAATATTTGACAACTTGTGGGCACTTGTTTAGATTACCGGCATTTGTTTCTTGATATCTTTGATTCTCTTTTATCAATACTAATACCATTTAACCATATTTAACATTTGTTAAGAATGTGTTTATTAAACATTAAATAATTTATTTCTCGAACATTTTCTTATGTAAGGTATCAACATTTTTATACTGTCATTTAGGCAATTGACAGATGTATCAAAATCGCGAAAAAAAAATGGGGGTTGACATTTAAAAAAAATACTGATGACGTCATCACTTACAAACAAATGAAGGTCGGAAAATGATTTTGACATTCCAATGTGTATTTTTAAAGAAGAAAATTGACGTGTTTCGGGATTTTCAGAAAAAAACATTTATTTCCGTTTTATTTGGTATGTTCCATACTTTTGGTGCTCACATTCGCCAATACTTTAGTGTTTTGGTTACGCACATTCAAGAAAGGTGTCGAGAATGAAAAAATTTAAAATTCAAAAGCAAAATCACTCTTTGCCAATCGTAAATCATGATCAAACTTCATTGACTGCGAACTATCAGAAACATGGTATTTTACTAGGAGGTGGGTGTAAGCGTGGACTTATCGTTGGTAGATCTAACTGTGGGAAAACGAACGTAATGATTAGTTTACTAGAACATTCCACCGGGTTGAGATTTGAAAATGTTTATTTATATTCGAAATCATTGAGTCAACCGAAATATAATTATTTAAGGAAACTACTGCAACCAATACGGGAAATCGGTGTTTATAAATACGAAGACGGCTTAGAGATATTGAAACCTCAGGAAGCCAAACCCAATTCTGTAATTATTTTCGACGATGTGGCATGCGAAAACCAAAGCGTAATTAGAGATTACTTTTGTTTTGGACGGCATGCAAACATAGATTGCTTCTACTTATGTCAAACCTATTCCTCTATTCCAAAACAACTTATTAGAGACAACGCCAATCTTATTATAGTATTTCAACAAGATAAGACCAACCTAAAACACATACACGATGATCACGTTAACGTTGACATGCGCTTTAAAGATTTTAAGGACTTATGTTCACATTGTTGGAACGATCCATACGGTTTTCTAGTCATCGATAAGGATTCGGATGTAAACGGGGGTCGGTAAAGGAAAGGATTCGATTCTTTTTTCCACATATACAATTGAAGCGAAACTATACGGCTTAGTTGTCGTTAAGCAACTGTCAGAGGAAGATGGATAAACGTTTGGTTAGCGAACTAATTAAAAGTAGGCAAAATTTAAAAAGAAAATTGCAAAGTTTAAAATCAGACATGACCCGATCGCAGTCTACACTCTCGGAACAATTTAAGCCCATTTCCCAACCGCTTAAGGAATTACTAGCAACTATTAAAACTGAAGGTTTACAAACCAGAGATATACATCTTAAAGTAGAACCAACAGAATTAAAGATATCTCCTAAAAAGGAGATGCCTACTCGCACGCGCCCACACTTTCTGAAAGCTGATGTAATTGCCGAAGCTTCACTGGAAGAGGGTCTCTTGGAGTCTGAGGCCCTGAACGTGGAAAGTGATAATGAAGAATTTTTGGAACACAGTGTTCGAGAAGCTCAACAAACGATTGAAAACATGTTACAACCAGATGTCCTCGATAAATACTTGGAACACTTTCAAGGTTTAGCTAGACAATACATCGAAGACTTGATACGGGACACGGAGGGGAAATTCGATGTTCATTATGGTGTTCGATTCGATATTGAAGCAGATAAATTTCATATAGGAAATAAAATTCTTGACTTCGACGGGGAAGACATGTTTATAATGGACGGCGGTCGTAAGGTTACATATAAAGGAACTCCTGGGTTCTACGAATTGATGTTTAAAAAGGCTCCTGTAGGCTATACTACAAAGGATCATGATCAGTATAAAGACATCGTTAATCGGTCTGCTGCCAACCGTAAAAATTACAACGACAGCGAGCAAATAAGTGGTAATACCGGTCCAAAGTATCGAAATATTATTCACAGTATAAGTACCCCCAAATCAAATCGGTTAGGTAAAGGAGTTCTAAACGTAAATAGCAGAAAGGTTGAATTTGTACCTTGGAAAAATCCGAATACTCTTGTAGAGAGAATGCAGATCTTGATAGCCTCGCAGGCTGCAGGACATACAGGACATAATAACGAAATTGTTAGCATCGTGAACGCTTTAAGACGCGCAAAAGTTATTAAATAAGGTCAATAAATAGGCAAATGTTCAATAGCCATGTCATACCCGCGTTAGCTCAGTTCGCGTTAACATGCCGATAGATAAGTTTGGGAGGCATATGCATCAACATCATCCTACCGATGTAAATCCGAAAATATATCTGGTGGAAGATGGCTTGGCTCTTAAACAGGAGATATCTGCAGAGACTGCAACTAAGATAGCGGATATGAAATCGGCTCTAAAGTATGATACCATATTTTATGTAGTGGTCGTTAAAACTGATGGTACAGGTCGGTACGTAATTATTAACGGTAGGAACGGCGAATATGAATACAGACTACCATCTGCACAAATAATGTCATTTTCTTACACCCCATCTCTCGCGAAAATATACCTAAATGGTGTGTTGATGGAGCATTGGAAGGGCGGAACACTAAATCCAGGCGATAAAATATCGGCTACTACTAACCCAATAAGAATAGCGTGTTGAGTTTAGAATTTCACATGAGAGTTCCGATACGGGATTATTAATAACGAGTTTTGTAGTAGAAGCCTCTAATTAAAGATGAACGTTAAGGAAGACATTGTAGCGGAACTGCACAAACCGGCTAGAAAAAATTTCAAACGGAGACGTGTGATCATCAAGGGTCTAAACGATTTGTTTCAAGCCGATTTGGTTGAAATGATACCTTACCAAAAAGTCAACAGAGGATTCAGATACATTTTAGTTGTTATCAATGCATTTTCCAAATATGTTTGGGCATACCCCGTCAAACGAAAGACCGGTCTAGCCGTTGCTACCGCGATGAAGAAAGCGCTTTCAACTACAAGTTCTAAACCGAAAAATCTACAAACAGATATGGGTAAAGAATTCTACAACAAAGAATTCCAAACCCTGATGAAGCAATTCAACATTAACCATTATAGTAGTTATTCAAATTTAAAAAGCAGTATCGTCGAACGCTGCAACCGCACTTTAAAAAATATGATGTGGAAGCAGTTCAGCTTGCAAGGAACGTATAAGTGGTTGGATATTTTATCAAAAATTGTGAAACGATATAATTCCACAAAACACTCAACCATCGGAATGAAACCGGAAGATGTTAATGCAAGTAATGCCGATGAAATTTTGAAAAGGGTCTACAGTCATATGAAAACCGTTGACCCGAAGAACATCAACTTTTCTGCGGAAGACCGCGTTAGAGTTAGTAAACACAGGGCCGCATTTGCCAAAGGATACACACCAAATTGGAGCAACGAAATTTTTAAAATCGTAAAAGTTCGACTTACAAACCCTGCAAGCTACATTTTGGAAGATGACGATGGCGAGGAAGTTAAAGGAGCTTTTTATGGGTTGTAACTGCAGAAAACAAAACATCCCGATATTTATTTGGTGGAAAAAGTTGTTAGGAAAAGAGGAAATCAGCTTCTGGTCAAGTGGTTAGGTTTCGATAATAGGCACAATTCGTGATATCAAAAAATGCTGTTGTATAAAAGTTTTATTCATGAATAAAATTTATATCACAATTGTAACTAAAATATATAAATAAAATACTTTTTCAACAATTATTGTTTATTTATATTCTTATCATTATAGCGTATGGTTTGCTTTCTCTAAGCAACTCCCAAACATCGTATTTCATTTTATTTCATTATGTTATTACAGGTTATTTTATCTTATTTATTTTATGTACACTCTGTACTGTACCATTTTTTCATTTATATAATATGTATTTACATGGAGCGTTATCAGCCGGCGGCTGCCTGCTCTTAATAATAATAAATAAATAAAATAAAAAAATAAAAACATTTACATGCGGTCAAATCAGCACATATTATGTACACACTATCTATACTTATAAATACTCGTAAACTAAAAATGATATTAACAACTATTGTACAAGAAAGTTTCGTGATCGTATACCGTAGGACTTTTGCTGCAAAGTAATAACCAGTTCCGCTACGACTGATGAAAAAATGGTTAATTTTGATCCCGATCGGAAGCCTCCAATAAATCAATCAAAACATTTAATCTGTCATCGACGTCTAGACCTGGTGTCGGAATAGCCAAGTGACCCCACGCCAGAGTTTTCGTGGTATTGGGAATAAGGTACCTAACGTTTATCATCAAACGCTGACAACCCAACCTTATTTATCAGCTCGGTGTACATAGTGTGTTTACGGGATCTAAATACAAAAAACTTGCAAAATACCTCACTCCACCTGTTCTCAGCCACTTCTTGAAACAGTTCAGCGGTGAGATACTTTGCAACTGCACTCTTGGGAACACCCTTTGCCTTCCGATCGGCACCAGTTTCGAGGTTCACACAGTATGATTTTGCACCTGCACCATAAAAACTCTGTATAGAGAAACCGCCATATTCGTCTTTCATCTTACCGACGACAGACACATTCCTGGGCATTCCATGGAGAGCGTTCTTAAATTTAGAAGTGTCAAATTTGTCGAGATGCTGTTTCATGTCGTCATAAAAATTGTCTGTATAAATATCAAGTACCAAGGAGTCAGTATCGGTGTACAGTAAGGAAACGTTATTGCCATAGGTATTCAGAAAACTGTAATAAAAATCGTATATAACGGTTTTTGAAATGTCTAAAACACAAAAACCTGCATAGCTAGGTTTGTCGTAGTAAACCGAAGTTCTGTTCAACTCAACAGCAACTAAATTTTACAAAACACGGTTTTATCTTTAAAATTTGGTCTAGCAATTAAACTTTCGGCACCAATTCTGTTACCAATCTTCTCCCAATGACTGACTAGCCTGACATTAACCCTCTTATCCACGTTCTCGATCGTCTTACCGAACACGCTGTTATTAAGCCAAAAAAAAATCTTTCTGAAATTCGTTCGTCGACCGGTTTCTTAATTTAGTATTTAAATCAATATAGGAACGCAACCAAGGGGTCTGTACAAATTTGAGTACTCTATGAACTTTGTCCAAAATCAAACCGGCTTCTAAACACTGTTTTAAATTTCTGTAGTGGATTACATACTTGAATTTGTGTTGTAAATGTGGAAGTAATTTCACGTTTTTCAATTTACCGTTCGGCGGCGCGATAAGTTCTTCAGTAAACTGTAATGTCTCAAACATAGAGCTCGAAAATTTTCAAACACGTCGGCCAAAATTAACACGTCCGATTTTAGATAAACGTCAGAGTAGTCTCCCAAAGTTTTACAGTCGAAAGTCGTCCACACTTCCACAGCGCGATCGTAATCAGCCGCACTAATGCCCGTACCATATAACGAATCGAAAAATTGTTCGATAGTGGGTAGTGTGGTTTGATCTAATTTTGAAAAAAGAGTCGATATGTGAGTAGGGGAACACACCTTTCTGCCTCATAAGGTCGAATTTGACGCCATCACCGAATTCCCTTTTAATCTCGGAAGATAGATTCTTAGCCAACTGCGATAGCGAACAATTCATAAATCGGTAGCTGTCTAGGAATCTCATACTCAAATAAATTTTCTTTACACGCTCATTATCCCGAATTTCATCAACTAATACACGTTTGCCAAACGATACATACTTTTCTTTATTCATCGGAATAACGTCAATTTCTTCATTATTTAAAGCAAGCTGCTTAACGAAAAGGTGTGAATCGTAATTTAAATTATGAAAAAAGATCGGTACGAACGTTGGAACATTGAAATTTAGATTACAAATCGAATGTGCAGCTCCCCGGTAGTCTCCAGTAAGGTGGCAGTGGTCCTTAACTTTGTCCTCAAGTCGATCGAAAGCTAGGTCGAAAATATGACATGTAACGGCATCTTCGTAATTTTGAATTTCGGCGGGATTTAAAATTTTCATCGGTATCACACGCTTTAAATGGTTGTCATAAATCATCCCTTTCCAGACGCTCCATAAATACTGCTACGGCATTTCTACCGCGATAAATTTCGAATTTGGACAAATTATCATCGTATGAACATTTAACGAAGTATGCGAAAGAATGAGGCTGGTGTACACAAGCGGTGACCGTGAATCCCTTTCCAGGATGCGGTTCTACGGTATCCACGGGTTTCAAAACGGTTTCAAAATCTGCATAAACGACAAAGGGAACTGTCATTTGTTTTTGATAATTTTGAAATTTCAGAACGTTCTGGGGAACCTGCTTCCCCAGTTTGTCAGTAATTAGGCCGGTCGACGGTAATTTCGTGTAAACGTGATTACAGTCAAAAGTCTGATGTTTAATCAACTGGGCTTCGGTACGGAAATAGTGGAGACAACCGTCGCAAAAATGTTTAGCGCCATCCCTAGCAGTTTTCTGCTTGGATACCAATCTCGAAAAATATTTTATCCAACAGTAATGACTATTACCCACCGAGTCAGTAGCAAACAATAAATTTACATGACAGCTTCTTTTTCTGTCGCTGTAATACAAAGGTCCCACAGTTTCGTACTTCATACCATTCTTTGTCAGAACTGCTTCAAGACCGTAAACATTAATCGAAATTTGGGGATTATATCTTTCAAATTTGGAAATATCGGATAATCTGACCGGAAATTCGATGTCGTTGAAGACTAGGAACTCCCGGCAGTCGGGATAAGAACTGACTCGATGCGGTCGACCGGTAGGCTCACAAATAGCCGCGGTTACAGCCCAGCCGAAGCAGAACTCATCATTTTGAACGTTCACAACCGCTTTCTTGTACTGTATCGGTTTCGGAAGCTCGAAGTATGACGAAGCTCGAAGGGGCTTGTATTTATTAACGTTCACGTGTAGATACAATAACTCCTTCAAAGCCCAGCCTGTAACAGACAAGTAATAAACATTAGTCCTGTGCAGGGGGGAGCGTGTTGCAAATCATTACCAGAGTCGCGCTCCTGAAACTCTGACGCCTTCTCATCCAGTATTCCAGTAAACTTATCATATAAACGATTAAGATCGGTGCCAAACGTTGCAACTTCATTTGCAGTGTTAAAGGATTTTATATCTTCTAATTCTTTCGCTTCCAAAATAAAATATCCAAATAATTCAAAATTTACTTTAACACTCTTAAACTTGACAATCTGCCTTTGCAGCAGCGGTATAATTTTATCTTTAATTTCATTCATAAACTCGGTAACATTTAGATGATAATTTACCGAAGTGATTTTGTAGCTGACAATACGGGACTGGAAGGCGGTTTGGTAGGTCGACACTCCTTCCCCCAACGGTACGAAACCAGCGCGACTGCAGTGTCTCCGGCTTCTAAGATGTCCGACGTAGCCGTTTCGAGACACGTTCTCATCGCAGACGTCGCAGTATCGGTTGGGAGTCGGTCTAAGTTCTAGAACACAAACAAATTAGCATCGTCGATGGAGTTCTAGAAAGGGGTACGAACCTATGGAGTCTTTATTTTTCGGTCGTTTGGCTGGCGAAGGCTCGACACCTGCAGGATCCATCGAAGGCTCCACACAACTGCCTAAAACAAGCGAACCACTCTTATATACTCAACACCTCCAAAAAAACCTTCAAGTATAATACCGTTTTGCGATGGTCGACCTAACTGTTGGCAGCTGTCTCTTTGATGGCGATGCAAATTGTCGAGCCTGGTGAACGTCAAACCGCACGTGTTGCACAGGAACATCTCGACTCGACTAGGATCTGAGAAGCTACTATCTGCACAAACAAGGATTACGAAATTCGTGGCGGCCCTTAGTAGCCTTCCCAGAGCTTATCTAAAAGTCGGAGAACACTTCCAGCTGGCACGACGTGGACGTTGGGAAACCAGCCACAAAAGGAAGGATACAAGGACTGGGCAGGCGTGGGTAACAAGAAATTTAGGGCGTTGCCAGAGAGAGCTGTCTGAGCAACAGCGACTGCGCATCTATAACGCGCATGAACCTGAACTTGAGCAGTATGGTGTTTAATCGCAGTTCTTCAACTTTTTTGAAGTTGTCGGCGGACATCCATCTGTCAGTCAGGTTCTGCTTACGTTCTATGATGGTTTGGAAGCGGACAATCTTCTGTTCGAGTTTTGCGTGTAACGCTAGCAAATCCGCTTCCAATTTGCGAACGCTGTTCTCTTTGGCAGCAATCTCGACAACGACTGCATCGTCAAAAAGCGAATCTTGGAACACGGTTGCGGGTTCAATGGGTATACTATCAACGTCCATTGAGTCCACAACAGAAGCTACCGAAGAAGTATGTGGCGATACATCCACACTCACCACATTCTCCACCATCTCATCCTCTCCCTCACTGAACAGTTCGCCACTAGCGTCGTTGCAAACTAGTGCGAATGTATCGTCACATACTTCTTGTTCCATAAACATTGATTCTGAGTCACCGACGCCGGTGGTGGTGGTATTATGCTCGGGGTCGTGGAAAGCATAACCTGCGAAGAAGTGCCACAAGAAATACTTTCTAAGAAGCGATCTACAATTTGAGAGCGAACATCAGAATTTAATAACGAATCGCCGGAGGTGTCCATTGCACGTCTAAAATGGGTCGTACCCAAAGCATTAACAATATTCGAATCGAACTCGTTAGAGTAACTACACAAATCTATAATTTCAATTGACGTGCTAGCTGAAGAAACATAATTTTCACCGGTCTCATTTGCAGCTGTAGTTGCAACATTCATGACTTCGGCTTCAGAGTTAGCACTAACGAGTTGCTTGAAATTAAATTTAGATGGTACAATTGCACTCGATTTGTTCTCAAACTGTTGAGGATTTTTACTCTGCAATAAGTAATTGCGCAAAATACTGGTGCGGTCCTGAACTTCTACAGCTGGAACATTTTCCCAATCTTCTGAAACATTCTCAAATTCAGGACGCAACAGTCGGGCAGGTTTAAGCAAAACATTTTGTAAGATGTTAACAACAGGTTTACTTTCTTGAAGCAATTCTTTACATACCAGACTGACATCGTTGCCGGACTGCGTACATACGCACAGCTTAACTTTCTTCGGTTGCAACTTTTTCAGGCTGAGTCTCGACTACCCACCTCGAGAACCTCTACCTGGAGCACTGCACCCTATCACGACACCTTCACAAACACCACAACTTCCGGCACTAGAACTGGTATACATCACGAACAAAGAGCTGAAGACGAACTGACGCTGCCGAGGGGGGTGGCTTGTACTTAAGCACATAAACTGGTTAACCTTGGCCTTGAACCCCGCCCCTTCCAGGAAGGGGCTGGCCTTGACCTTGAGGGTAGTATTTTTTGAACCCGTTTTTCGACATATATTCAAGGTCATTTTGTCTAGTTTTTGTAAGGTAGCTAGGTAACGGGAGTTAGACAGAATAACTTGTCATGTATTATGTGAATTATGTTAATAAACTTATTGGTATAAAACCAAATATTACATGGTGTCAGATGTGTGTGTGTGAAGAGAACTGAAGAATCAAAGTACAGAAGAGAAACGCACGCAAAGGCAACAAATGCCTGGTACAGCTGAGATGGAACAAAAAATAGCAGAGTTGGAGCGAATTGTAGCACAATTTCAAACACTACAAACTGCACAATTACCATCACCAGCACAGCCTGCATTTTTTAATGCAGTACCAGTTCCTGATAAATTTAGTTTTAGGAAAGATCTATGGACTTCTTGGATCACATCCTATGAACGATATCGGGTGGCAACTGGTTTAGATAAACAAGATGAAAACCTACAAGTAAACAGTTTGTTATTGCACATGGGTAGCAGTGTACATCAATTACTAGTAACAATGGGAAAACGAGCGGACCAGATTGTCAATTATGAAGAAGGTAAGAAAATATTTGCAGATTATTATGAGAAGAATACAAACATTATGTATGAACGTGCCAAATTTAACCTTCGTAATCAGAGGGACCACGAAACTGCGGAGGAATATATCGCTGATATCGCACGGCTGGCAAAATCCTGCAAATATGGAGATTTGGAAGAGGAATTAATCCGCGATAGACTGGTGGTTGGAATTCGGGATCAAAGATTATCTCAACAATTGCAAATGGACGAAAAACTTACCCTTAAATCAGCTAGTGATAAAATCATGCAGTCAGAGTCAATACAAGCTCAAAACAAAGATATCAGAGAGACATTCAACAAGACAGAGGGTGGCGCAGTGAATATAGTGTACAGAAAACACATAAATTCAAGACAGTCAGGTAAGAAATGTAAAACGAAAGGACATTATGCTGAGTTTTGCAGAACGAAAACAGTAAGAGAACTGGAAGTATTGGAATCGGACGAATCAGATAATGATTCAGTTTTGTATAATTATGCAGAGGTAGTGAAAGTGGGAGAAGTCACAACAGGGAATACAGAACCTTGGCGCATTGAGTTAAGTATTTCGAATCAAATGGTCACATTTAAACTCGATACGGGTGCAGATGAATCCATACTTACACTGGATCAATACAATAAATTGAAACAGAAACCCGATATATTCGAAACTAAAGATAGATTATATGCAGTAGGACATAATAAACTAGAGACCATAGGTGTCGCACATATACCCGTCAACTATAAACAAAAGTCAGAAAACATAAAGATTTACGTGGTAGCAAATGCAAGAGAGAATTTGTTAGGAAGACCTAGCATTAATAAGTTAAATTTAATTTACTTCATCCTATAACGTAACTATGCTAATAACTGCTTAGCAACAAGTTTCGTTAAGAAACATTTAACAACACTAGTGTTGTTATAAAAATCATTTAACAATACTAGTGTTATTACAAAAATCATAACACAACGATTTTTTATTAGCACTTTAATCATATTCGAATAAGAACAAAAGCAAAACAAAAGTATGAAAGTCAATGAACAATATACCTACATACTAAGATTTTTCTTCGCCGGAACCCTTCATCGACATTTCTTCGGAGCCTTTGAAGTACACATTGAACGTACAATCTTGCAACTTTTCAAAATTAGGTCCTCCAAAAGAATGCTGCGCAGACGTAATGGTACTTGATGAAGATTTAGATAGAACATTATTCACGGAAACATCTAAATTATTACTAGTTCCTTGAATCATTTTTGCAATTTAATTTTTCATTTCGAGGGAATCTTCAACGTATCTTTGGGCCACACTTGAGCTCTTCCAGCCCCCATGTCGTTTAAGCACGCTTATGTCAGCACCAGAATCAGCCAAAAGAGTTGCGGGTGAACGTCGAAATGCATGACCAGTATATAATGATGGTTCAGGCAATTTAAAAAAAGTAGCTACTTTTTTGCCCATATCACCAAATGTATTGATACCGATTCTTTGAACAGTACATTTACCCTTTCTACAGCTAATGAAGAAGTAGTTATGAGTGATGTGCGGGGGCCTCATATTTTTGTATTTTTCAATCATACCCAAGTAGTTCATTCCATCTCCATCAACAATAGTGAACATTCGGCTACGACCCGTCTTTGTTTTCGGAATATGAACAATTACAGACGATTCTGCATAAACAATAGCATCGACAGTTAGGCAATAGGTATAGTTCTTCACGTCTACAACCGCGTAAAATACCAAAAATCGTTGCTACCTGTAGATTAATACATGCATTAGTACGTGCAATTATATTTTAACTGTATAACGTACTTTTAGAGATAAGCAGTCTTCATCGAGAGCATCTCGTAAAAATGTCTTAATCTCATCTCTTGTAAAAGTTTTTGACTGTTTCGGTACATGTCCCGAACTATTACGCTTCATAAAGGACTTGACTACTGCATAAGAAGAAATATCTACATTTTCATGCGTCAACAACATTGTCTTCAACATAGATATTTTTGTCCAAACTGAAGATGCCTCATACTTCTTAGACTAAAATAAAGATTCTTATCATCAATTCAGTCTGTAAATCAATCACTAAACGACTCACCAACTCCGAAACATATACTAAAATGACATCTTCATCAATTTGATCAACCTCATTAATCTGCCGCCAATTTCTAAAAATCTCCATCTCTTTGAGATACCTCACCACCGATTTGGTCGGAATCAAATTTCTTCTTGCGGCATTAGCCTTTTCTTTAATTATTTCACTCATTCCGAACGTAGAAATTCAAACACGTATTCCACGTATTCACAAAAATTGTTTTTTTTCAAAACAAACAAACAATCGCTTGGATACCAGCATAGCCATAGTAGACTTATGTCTCGCTGTTATGAACATATCAACAATGTCATTAAATATAATTTTTAATATTTTTTGAAAAAGATTATTATTTCAGGTGTATAGGATGAAGTAAATCGTGTTACGATACACGTAACGTTATCTGCTTCTTACATTACTCCAGAATTTTAAAAAACTCGCTCCTACGTCGCTCGTTTTTCAAACCATTCTGTCGTAATGTAAAAAGCATTATAACGTTACTTGTATCGTAAATTACTATAAATGGATAGATTCTGTTAAACACCAATCTTTTGATACCAATGAGTACTAACAAAAGATCATAACAGAGTATTCCAGTCTCTTTCAGGGTCTTGGAAAAATAAAAGGGAAGTTTTATGATCTTAAACTAGAAGCTAATGCTTCGCCTTTTGGAGTACTTACACCAAGAGGAGTTCCTGTTCCGTTAATGGAAAAAGTGGAGAAAGAATTACAGAAAATGCAAGACGAAGAAGTTATAGAAGAGATAAAAGATCCTACAGAGTGGTGTGCTCCCATGGTGGTTGTCCCCAAAAGTAATGGGGAAATAGAATTTGTGTTGATTTTACAGAGTTACATAAACATGTTCTAAGGGAACGGTTACAATTGCCGTCAGTAGATTAAACATTGGCACGACTACAAGAGGCCAAAGTATTTACGAAATTAGATGCCAACTCGGGGCTCTGGCAATTATGTTTAACTGAAAAATCTTCAAACTATTTAACTTTTATAACCCCATTTGGGAGATTCAAATACAAAAGATTACCTTTTGGTATATGTTCAGCTCCAGAAGTATACCAGAGAATAATGTTTGAGATACTAGGACACAAAAAAGGAGTGGTTATTCACATCGATGACATAGTGATATTTGGGAGAAACATTAAAGAACACGACGATCGACTTCATAATGTTTTAACATTATTAAGAAACTATGGAGTCACTCTGAACAAAAAGAAATGTCAGTTCGTATTAACAGAATTAAAATTTTTGGGACATATCGTAGGAGCTAATGACATCAAAGCAGATCCAGAATTAATAGAAGTAATCAAGGAATTTAATCCTCAGCAACAGTCAGACGGAACTTGGAAACCAGTTATATATTGTTCAAAATCTCTGAGTGAAGTACAAAAACGGTACGCTCAAATTGAAAAAGAGAGTCTTGCAATTATGTGGACTTGCACGAGATTACAATATCTTATAGGCAAAAGATTTACAATTTTTACTGATCACAAGCCGTTAATTGCTATACTGAAAACCAAACCTATTAACTAATTAACTAGTCGTTTACAGAGATTCAGAATGCATATGGTTAATTTTGATTATGACATTGAGTATGTTCCCGGAAAAGAGTTCTTTACGGCGGACGCGCTTTCGAGAACACCACAACAGAAAATATCTAATACAGATAAAGACATTTTATTTGAAGACAGTTGTGATATATACAGGGTGTTAATAAAAAAACTTTACACACTTTGGTAGGCGATAATAGAGATCAATACAAGAAAAAAATTCTAATACACCGTGGTCCAATTGTCAATGGTTTTCGCGATATGGTTCTTACAAAATCTTTACATATAAAATAAACAACGCATTTAGCGCACTCTAAAGATATCTTCAATCAATAAACAAAACAGTTAGCGCACTTCTTGAAAAGTTGGATGAGAAGGCGTATTCTGCTGATGTAAATGTAACCATTGCGAAAATAAACTTGCTTCAGCAATAATTAATCCCACCGTTGACACAACATTACATCTATTGTTGCTGCGATTGTTTTTTTATCGCGTTCATTTAGATAACGCGACATCGCATTCAAATTTGAAGGTGTAAATAAAAATTTAAAAATTCCATATCGCGAAAACCATTGAGTATTGGACCACGGTGTATTAGAATTTTTTTCTTGTATTGATCTCTATTATCGCCTACCAAAGTGTGTAAAGTTTTTTTATTAACACCCTGTATATATACGTACAGTTTTACATAATATACATACAGGACATCAAGGGATAACAAAATCAAAACTAAGAGCTAGAGAAGCAGAGTGTGGTGGCCGGGAATAAATACTCATATTGAAGACTTAATTCAAAATTGTGAAGTATGTCTCAAAAATAAGAATACCGAAACTGAACCGCTCATACCAACAAATACACCAACACTTCCATGGTCAGAAATAGCAGCAGATTTATTTCACTTCAAAGGATTTACGTTTCTGGTAATACAAGATTTTTATAGTAAATTCCCGGAAGTAATAAAACTGCACAAGACTACAAGCGAAAGTGTAATTACTGAATTCAAGAAAATTTTCTCAAGATATGGAATTCCTTCAGTAGTGACAATGGACCGCAATTCAGTAGTTATATTTTCAAACAATTTGCTTCAAATTATAATTTCAAACATGTTACAAGCAGCCCTACTTACGCGCAGTCAAACGGAATGGCCGAACGGGCAGTACAACTAGTTAAAAAAATAATAGCAAAAAGCGAAGATCCGTATTTGGGATTGTTAGCATACCGTAACACACCCCTTACATCAGGTGCATCACCAGCTCAATTATTAATGGGTAGAAGACTACGGGATAACTTGCCAGTTTCAAATAAGTACCTAAAGCCAAGCCAACCAGACCACCAGAAGATACACACTGCAATGATGAAGGAAACTGAAATGCAAAAATATTATTATGAAAGCGACACAAAGCCTTTGCGACCATTGAATGAAGTAGAAGAAGTTTGGGTTCCCAATATGCAGACACACGCTACAGTTTGTCTACAGCTTTGGAGCCAAGATCATATGTGGTTGAGACAGACACAGGACAAGTGCGAAGAAATCGTAAACACTTACAACCACTAACAAGAAATGGTCAAGTACGTTCAAGCTCAAGGGAACGTAGAGCACCAAAGTATCTGCAAGATTATCGTATGTAGTGTGTGAAATTGCTAGGACAGATCAACGCAGATGACGAGTTTAATATAATTAATTTTGTTATAATTTGTTAAAAAAAAAAAAGAAAGATGTAAGGTAGGTAGCTAGGTAACGGGAGTTAGACAGAATAACTTGTCATGTATTTTAGTGTGAATATGTTAATAAAGTTATTGGTATAAAAACCAAATATTACACATACCGGGTGGCCGGTCTCAAAGGTGTACATAGGGATTTAACATTATATTGAACGTTTCTGCTAATTCCTGCTCGCCAATTCAACTTACAGGAATGGTAAAGGTACCTATTAATTGAAAGGTAAAATGATTGCGCTTCAAATGAAGCTAATAATAAAATTAAATGTGCTATATTTATTTTAAAATAGCGATTTAAAATTTTATGATTTTTAAGTATGACGTGCCATGATTTTCAAATTTTATAGCATTTGTCAAAAATTTGATAATTAGTTGGCACAAATCAGTGGATTTCTGTAAATGACAACTAATTTAATAAATTTTTGACAAATGCTGATGTAAAATTTGAAAATCATGTCACGTCATATTAAAAAATCGCAAAACTTTAAAAGTTTAAATCGTTATTTTAAAATAAATATAACACATTTAATTTTATTATTAGCGGCATTTGAAGCGCAATCTACTCTTAGAACCACCATTACTAATTGTGCACAATGGGACACCTTTGAACATACATTTATTGAATAGACTGGTATTTTTAGATAAGATCACAGAGAGATCAATAAGAGATCTTGAGCGGTATGGCGGACGACGAGGACGGGTGTGGCACCGGGAAGTGTAAAAAAAATGTGTACCAAGTGATAAAGCCTTGAAATGTGACGGAGTGTGCAGCATAGATAATAAATATATAGTGGTGCAGGGATCGTTTCCACATTGAATGCGTAAACATCAGTGATATCGAATATGACGCCGTAATGAAACTTGGAAATAAAATAAAGTGGTTTTGTGGTAAATGTAGCAAAGTGCTTAAAAACGTGATGTTAGTCACGAATAGAGAAGCCCTAGTCGAAGTAGACGTTGCTGCCAACCTACAAAAAATAAGTGAGGTACTTGACAAAATACATACAGGAACAAAATACATACAAGAGAATGTACACAACCAGAGTCATCCTATTAGGACCTCGGCGGAGGTAGTAAAAAGTAACAACACAGCAAATAACACAAAAGATCATAACAAAGAAAGAGAAGCGGCAAACCTACCAGGTATTATAATAAAACCTAAAATTACTCAAAACAATGAAACAACGAAAAAAGATATTATGACAAAGATCAACCCCGCTCAAGCAAGAGTAGGGATAAAATCTGTGAGATCTATTAATAAAGGTGGTATCATAATAAAAACAAACACTATAGAGGAAACCGAAAGACTGAAAAAATTAGTAGACGAAAACCTAGGTACTGAATACGAAGTCAACACAACATCGCTAAGGAGACCAAGAATAAAAATAGTAGGAGTGCAGACGAATTATAAAGCAGAAGATGAACTCAAACAAGATCTAATGGCTCAAAACCAATTTATATCTGATGATGATGATATTAAAATAACTTATAACTATCAGAACCCAAAAAACGGTAAATGGACAATCTACCTAGAAACCGCTGGGAAAACATTCCAAAAATTAATGGACAAAGAATATGTTAACCTTGGATGGAGGCCATCTAGAGTATACGAAGACATAAATATATACAGATGCTACAAATGCTATGAATATGGTCACTAATCAATAAACTGGTCCAAAGCAACTAGCTGCGTTTACTGCGGAGGAAATCATAAATACAACGAAAAAGAATGTACTGCCAAAGAACCGAATTGCAAAAACTGTCACTACGCAAACGTTACGTATAAAGAAAATTATGACACTAGGCATCCTGCAACAGATGACAACTGCACCATTTATAATAACAAAATAAAGAAATTAAAAGAACAAATAAACTACTACGCATAAATTATTGATGGACACACAATTAAAAAATAATAATACAAGTATGATAAACAATGCAATAAATCAAGTAAATACGATCGGCAGAAGTGGTGCTACACAGAACAACAATAACGAAGCTATATCAAATAGTTTAAATATTACAAGTAGAAATAATAAATATAAAAATAACAAGACCAGAGAAAGTTATGGAGAAGCCATATTGAAAACTATCAACCAAAAGTTTAACGACATCGAGGAATACCTCAACCATTCAGGTAAAGGCAAACTTAAAATATTTTATACTAACATAAGAAGCATTAAAAACGACAAGCTAGACGAACTAGAAGTCATGTTACACACAATCGGAGATATCGACATACCTAGTAATAATCACAGAATCGTGGTTACACATCGACATAGAAAAATACTACAACATTCAAGGGTATACAGGATACTTTAGCTCGAAACACAAAAGGACAGGCGGGGGGGTCGCAATATATGTACACAACAACTTAAATAGCCACCAATCACGCAAATACAACGATGATCAAATGAGCTCACTCACAGTAACCATAAAGGCAAAAGGCTTCAGCGACCACCTGAATGTAGTGGCTATTTACAGACCGGTTGATACACCACTAAACCTACTACTAAACGAATTAGAAAATAGGATGACAACCACAGCAAACACGTTAATAGCAGGTGACTTCAACATAAATATAGCAGCCGAAAATAACGAAAAATCCAGATATATAAGCTCGATTAAAAGTAAACGATTCCAAATAGCAAACATTCACCCAACCAATAACATATCAGATACTCTGATTGACCACATAATAAGCAATATGGAAAACGCAGAACACATCATCTCCACAATATCGCAACCTATCAGCGACCATAATCCTATCCTAATAGACCTAAAATTCCATAACAACAAAGAAACCAGAACAACCAGAACAATTGAATACACTAAAATTAGTAATGAACAACTACTGGAATACTTACAGCAAAACACCCTGGACGAATACCATGAAGTCGACAACATATACGACAAACTATGCAGCCACATAAAAAAGGCTATCGAACATGCATCCAGGAACATTAAATTTAAAGCGAAACGACAACTACCGAACTGCGATTGGGTAACAAAGGAATTCCTTAATCTAATCAAAGAAAGAAACAAAATACATAAAAAATTAAAGCAGGATAAAGAAAACGAAAAGCTTAAGCAACAATTCACATCAACTAGAAACGAAATAACGAAACAGAGATTGCATCTGAAGAAAACCTACTTTAACCAACAAATCCAAAGAACAGAAGGAAACAGCGCCAAATTATGGAAAATCCTAAACAAAATAATCTCCAACAGTAAAAGCAACCCCAAATGTGAAAACATTGAGCTAGAAATCAATGGAACAATCTACAAAGATAAGGAAGCAGCAGAGAAAATGAATGAATACTACATAACCGCAGGAGAAAGCGTAAATAACCATGCACCAATAAACATTAACAGTCAAGATATCTTTACGGACCTCAACTCTACCCAATATACCATATTCTTTTCACCTACAAACAGGGAAGAAATAGAAAAGATCATACGCACACTACCTAACAAAAACAGCAGTGCAGAAGATAAAATATCACCGAAAATACTCAAACTAATCTATCCTATAATCATAAACCAAATAACTCACATGTGTAACATATCACTGCAACAAGGGATATTCCCCACCGAAGCCAAAACAGCAAAAATCATACCACTCTACAAGGGAGGGAACAAAAAAGACCCAGCGAATTACAGACCGATCACAATTACACCCACTATTGCCAAATTAATAGAAAAAGTTGCTCAGTCCAGAATCATGTCCTTCCTTGAAAAGAAAAAAATATTGTACAATAAACAACATGGGTTTAGAAAAAATACAGGAACCCAAATCGCTGCGATGGACACCATAATAGAAATTACAACCAATATAGACCAACACAAGAAAACAGCAGCATTATTCTTAGACTTACGAAAAGCGTTCGACTCGGTGGACCACACATTACTAAAATCTTCACTGCAGAAAGCCGGTCTAAGAAGAATGGCACACCAATGGGTGTGCTCTTATCTGGATAACAGACTGCAATATGTAAGAGTAAACGAAGCAAACAGCCCCACAAAAACATGCATTAGAGGTGTCCCCCAAGGAACGGTTCTCTCACCTACCCTATTCATGATCTTTGTCAACGATCTAGGTTGTCTAAAATTAAATGGAACACCAACAATCTTTGCAGATGATACCACGCTAACATATACTGGTACGTCCAACGACGACATCAAGACACAAATGAATCAGGACCTTGAAACCCTACGTAAGTACATGTGTCACAAAAAACTACGCCTCAACACACAGAAGACAAACTTCATGATGTCTAATAATAAGGAAGAAATTGGTCCAAACGAAATAAAATATGGGGATGAATACTTAACTGAAGCAGAAAACACAAAATTCCTAGGATTGATTATGGACAAGTCACTAAATTGGAATACGCACATAAACAAAATCAAATCAAAAATCACTCCACTCATCGGAATCCTTTACAAGAGAGCCTTACACCTCAACCTCACAAGTAAGAAAATGATGTATAATGCACTCATAAAGCCTCACTTAACATATATGGCACCAATATGGGGACCAACCAATAACTACAATAACTTAAGGGAATTACAAGTAAAGCAAAATAAAGCAATAAAAGCGATTTTCAGTATGCATCCACGAACAAGCACAGTTAGGATATACGATGAAACTAGAATTCACACTATAAACGAAATAATAAAATTAGAAACCTTAAAGTACATACACGGAATAGACAACAAATTATCAAGATCAACAACAATAATAGGAAAAAACAAGGAAAAGCATGAGTACAACACAAGAACCAGAGAAAACCTACATCAAGGAACAACGAACACAACCAAATTTGGCACCAAAAACCTCTTAACCATAGGGATCCGAAATTACAACAACCTTCCTCAGCATATAAGAAATTTAAAGCAGCAACAATTTAAAAAAGAAATCAAACAACACGTGATCCTTACTAGTAATAGTGAGCAATGACGGGTACCAAATAATGTGCAATATTATACTGCAATATACAGGGTGATTCAAAAATGGCGCATAAGCTCTTCAGTACGTTGTTGGGAATAATAATTGAAGTGTAGGAAAAATAGTAAAAAAATTCTTAGCCGCTAATTTGCTGAGAAATGAAGAAGTTAAGTTGAGAACTCAACTTTGAATTCATGTGGATTTTGAAACTTCTCATCATTTCATATAAATAATTTAAGTATTTTTAATAGTGGGTAATAAATAAAATGCTCATAACACCTCATTATCCTGAAATATTAGCTTTCAAAATTGATATTTTCCTATCAAGTTGTTTTAAAAAAATATGTGGCAACGATGTTTGAAACTTTTAATAAGCTCACTATGTAAATGAAACGAAATAAAAGCCACTCATATACTACATAGCTGCACCCGTGTTGCCAAATCTACAACTTACTTCTTCGTTGTTAACTACAAAAATGTAGCAGCTAAATTTTTTTTATGATTTTTCCACAGTTCAAATAACCGTCCCCTACAACGTACTGAAGAGCTTATGCGCCATTTTTGAATCACCCTGTATATTATATACTTATCCTCAATTTGTTACCAACTAGGTTTACTTAGGCTAAGTTAGTTATGTAAGCAAAGCATCTCTAGAGTGAGATTGCGAGTAATTTTGTATCGCAACCTCTTTGAGAATTGTTAGTAAATAAATCCTTTTACCTTCCAATTAATACCTACCATTACCATTCCTGTAAGTTGAATTGGCTAGCAGGAATCAGCAGAAACGTTCAATACAATGTTAAATCCCTATGTACAGTCAGCAACAAATGTTTTCACCAGTATGATGCCACTGAACACGTTTTTCTGAGAAATATAAGAGGTACCATAACGTCGCGCGTCGTTCTTATTGTTTTATATAGCTATGTTGGTAACACTGTTAACAAGATGAAATGAAATATAGAAATGTGTTCTATTTCTCAGTAAAGCGGGTTACAGTGGTACAAGACTGGTGAAAACATTTGTCGCTGACTGTACACCTTTGAGACCGGCCACCCGGTATAATCTCACCTGGCTTCGTGTCATGTTGCACGATTTTGAATTTTAGTTTGTGCTGTTTTCCATACATACATGCCTCGCAGAAAATCTTGTCCACATTCTTTAAATCTATATCAATATTTAGTCTCTTTGACACTAATTCCTTTATAGTTTTTAGATTCACGTGACCCAATCGTTTATGCCACAGCTTTAATTTGTCAGTATCTGAAGTTATGTTTGCCTCAATTTAACTAACAACTGTTTCGAACTGAAGATGATACAAATTGTTTGGTGCACGAAATGCACAAGCCACTTGCTTGTCATTTTCGTATACATAGGCATTATTTATCTTCCTTGACAATCTTCATTCCTTTGCTTGTGACAACACCTTCTGAAAATAAATTCTTCCGTAGATCAGGCACGTATAATACATTCATCATTATTCCATCCTGCCATACATTATTTAAAAGTTTTTTTATTTTTACAGTTCCTCTTCCTTTTACTTCAATAATATTGTCATTTCCAAGTGTAACGTTTTACATCGATGCTTTCTTCAAATGTAAAAAAAGTACTCCCTTCTGAAAGTCATGTGTGCTGACGCACCGCTATCCATTGTCCAAACTTCATCTTTTGATACTGTTAGAGCATTCAACATTATTATCTCGTCTTTATTTTCAAGTGTAAAGGCGGATATGTTTCCTTGTGATCCATTTTGGAGATTGTTTGAATCCCTTTTTGGCCGTTCCTTCTTTGGATTCTGACATTCTCGTGCATAATGTCCCTTTCTTTGAGAATTATAGCATGTCATCCATTTCTTGCGTGATTTTGGTTTTGACGTGCTCTTTGTTTGTGTAGAGAACGCATTTTCACTCACTTCCAACTCTGTCAAGTTTGCTTCTTCATCAAGCAGTCTAGCCGTAAGGTTGGTTCTGTAGTGTTTGTTTCGTTTCATCCACTGATAACCATTCTTGACGAACATTTCTTACTGACAACGTCACCGGAATCACGAACCTGCTTAGCCAAATTTTCTACTTTTGCAATATGCAGTGCCATCAGCCATCTTATCATTTGAATCCATTTTATACTGATGAAACCTTTCTTAATGCATCATCTTGTTAGTTTCAGACTTCTGTTGATAAATGGTGTCAAGTTTATCCAAAATTTCTTTTGCAGTTTTCCATCGAAGTTATCTGATCCAACTCCATAGAGGACGCCAACGTGAACATGGCGACTGCGTCCTTTTTGTACCACTGCTCCAACTCCGTTGCTGATACTTCAGCACCTGGTTTTAGACATATTCACCATTTCCAACTTCATAAACCCCTTTTGCTTTCAGGGCACACTTCAACTGAAACTTCCATTGCTGATAATTCTTTCCGTCAAACTTATTGACAGTGTCCATATTAATTTTACCTGACAATTGTTGCAACTAACTATAGTAGAATCAGAAAACATCCGTGACGTTTAATGTTCCAATTGGAAAATTTTGAGTGTACCTGATATACACAAAGCCTGCTGATATACACCTGACTGTACTTAATGCCAATATCAAATATAAAAATTACTAACACCCTAATAGGGATTTTTATGCTAACCAACTGAATGTAACTTTAACGTCACGGGAGTTTCCTGAATGGATTATATTTGTAAAACTTTAAATTATACCAGCGATTCCTGGGCCCATAACCTGTTAGATTATTATATTAAAAAGTATCACAGTATTATTTGCAATAGGTAAAACATTATTTAAGAACTAAACCAGCAATTAAACTTGTTTACATAAAACAAAAACATTGAACATTCAAAAATAATCATAGCTAACTAAACAATATATTATATGCATGTTAGAATAAATAAATTCAACAACCTATATCTTAATTCATTTCTACTTTCCTGAATATAATTTTTCAAATCCTCCTTAAACTTTACCGGAATTAAAGTTTACACCCTGTATACTGTGCTTCGGCCGTGACTGTACAATCTACTAAAGCAATCGCGACTGGCAACACTGCTTCTGCTAACTTCATGTAATATAAAACGTCAAAGTAGTGTCAAAGTATCGGTAGGCTGAATTGACAGCTATTGATGGTTATTATTTTCTACAGGAAATCTACTTTATAGTAATCCAACGTAATTATGGTAAACTATAATTTTTCTTGATATAATCCTGTAGTTTTTAGAATGATGGCAGAAACGGATACCACGGCTGAAGCTACTCGGCGATTAAATGTAAAAAAGCAAACATTAGATGATGCTTATGCAGCACCTGCAAATTTTCTGGAAATAGATGTTGTAAACCCGGTTACTACAATAGGAATTGGTAAAAAACGTTTTACAGACTACGAAGTGCGAATGCGTGTAAGTATATGAACATGGTATACTTGGTAAATTTGTGTAACTCTTGGTGTAACGTCTGCTTGTCTTAATTATAACATGATCCCCCCCTTACTTGTAAACCGCTATTAGAAGTTGAAAATTTTTAATGACTCTTTAGTACCTAAAGCAGTTAATTAATCCATTGTTAAAAAATCAATTTTTATCTGGTTATTTAATATATGTACGTCGGTGAAACTAGACGTTTTAAAACTACAGAAACAGTTAAAGTTTGATTTTTCTGCAGTTATTGCTTGAGCGCCAGCAAAAGTAAATTTTGCACCAAGCACAAACTGTTATTGTACTTCAGTGCCGCTCACGAGCGGCAGCAAGATCAAGGTTTGTGATCTGTGCAAAATTTACTTTTACTGCCGCTCAAGCAATTATTGCAGAAAACTTCATAGATATTTGGTTCTGTCATCTTTGACGTTACTAATTTTCTAATATTTTGTAAATTACAAATGCATTTTCTACGTTTGAAGAAAAAATAGCATATTTTATTCGGATCAGAAGTGCTTGTTTGGACTTCATCTGTAATTATTATACTAATCCTTACAGACAGCCCAAAAGTTTCACTTCTGATCGTAATAGAACAATATAATATTTTCTTCGAACGTCCTAGTAACTAGACGTTTTAGAACTCAATAGAAACAGTTGTTAAAAGTTTGACTTTTCTGCAGTTGTTGCTTGAGCGGCAGCAAAAGTAAATAGGTTTGTGATTGATTAAAAATTTTCTGTCACTGCTGCTCGGGCAACAATTGCAGAAAAGATTTTGGAAATTGTTCAATTTGTTTTTCACTCATCTTTGACAATCTAATTATCTAATATTTTTTAAATTACAAATGCATTTGTTACACAGCATGTTTTATTCAGATGACAAAAGGTTTTTTGGCTTCATCTGTAATTGTCGGACAAGCGTTAACTAAACCTTAGACAGAGATTAGACTGAGCGTTCAGCGTCGATCGTTCTGTTAAAATCCATGATTATATAAATAATAAATATTCAATAAAATATCGAATTTAACGGGAAATAATAAGATTTATTTGATTTATACGTATTTCGGCATCAATGTGCCATTGTCAAAAGCATATAAGATATTTAATATACATATAGTAACTGCTTGATTCTCCTATTTTAACACTGCGTGAAGCATATAGCGATGGATATAACACTGCACTTATTGACACGTTAATTAAAAAGAAAAATTATAAATTAGCTATTCCAAAAGTTTATTCCATTAATAACTCTGATAAAACATTAAAATACGTTTCAATTCCATATTTTGGTAAAATTTCAGAAAAGATTGCTAAAATTATAAAGTCATTTTTGAAACAAATAAAAATATTCTATACTCTCTTTTCAATGCTAAAGACAAAATTAATGATTTGCTAAAATCGGGTATTTATAAATTAAATTGTTCACATTGTGATTCAGTATATATAGGTCAAACAATTAGAAATTTCAGTATTAGGCAAAAAGAACATATCCGTTGTTACAAATATAAACATGCACATAAATTAAATTTTGCTAAACATTTGTTAGAACAAAATCACACATTAACATCTAATAATACAATTAAATTATTACACTTTTCTGATAACAAAAATAAATTAAACATTTTAGAAGCTTTTGAAATTTATAAACACAAAAAACAACATACCTTTAATGAATGAGCAAATTGAACTCTTAGATTCAATTCTCGTTTACTGAAGATTTTGGAATAAATATCTTTTTAAAAACACTGATAAGCGACTGCCCTCCGACGGGTGTCTATACAGGGTGTCTCTAAACCTAGTACCATAAATTTACCAGCCGCTTCCTGGCGCAAAAATAAGTCGAAAATGTCTATAAAAATTTTGTCCTAAACCGCAGCATAAGGAAGCTACACGTCTTCGAAAATGGTGTTGAAAAAACGGAAAACAATTGCATTTTAAAAACGGCTTGAGATAAAAAATCGAGATTTTGCATGTAGCCTAGAGCCTTTTTACACGTCAGAGAATTACTCCGAAAATTATTATGAAAATTACTCTGACTATCGCATTCACCTGTCACGTGACAGACGTAGACCAATGAAAGTTACGCATTTGTCTCGTCACAGCCTATCAAATCACAATTACTTGAAAATTTTGACACGCGAATATTGCACTAGTGCTGATATTCGGTAATCACCCGCGATGGCGACTAGATGAAACACAGTTCAATTAATGACAGTTATACAACAAATAAATTATAAATTATAATGAAGCGTACAATTAGTATATTAAATTTATATGGTTTATGCGATAGTCTGAACAAATATAACTCGAGCAAGGCATATTACTTAAAATTTTTCCTTTGCTGTTGCACGCATGTTTGTTGCCCCTTGAAAACTGTTTTCAGTTTTCATGGAAACAACAAACACTTGTGCGACAGCGCGAAAAAATTTTCGGTAATATGCCTTGCACTTGTTTAATTGTATATGACTATTTCCCTCACTATTTTTTGACCAATCAGAAGGCTTTAATTTTTGACGTTGAACCAATCACATGCGAATTACAGCGATAATTTGCACTAGTGCAAATTGCCGATAATTTGACTCCTGCAAATTGCCGATAATTTAGATTAGTACATTTTTCGGTAATTTGTTACTTTTCTTTTGGAATTTGGCAGAAGTTTTATATTTATTTTATTCTTTTTACAATTAAAATAGCTAAAATCGTTTGGGAAGAATATTTATTGGAACATCAACATATTATAATTAGTTTTTAGTTTACTTTTAATAAAAGTATTAATATGAAATATTAAAAGTACAGTTATAGTAATTATTGTTATTGCTAGTATTATTAAGCTCTTGAGCGGGCATTTCTTCTTCTGTAGTTGATGTAGAAGTGCTGGGTTTGCAAATATCTTGTTTTTGTAAGGATGTTGAATTTCCTCGCATTTTTTCGATTATGGAAGCATGATGTTCGCGATCAACTTGTAAATACGACCTGATTGAGTAAATGCTGCCATGTCCCGTCATTTTAGTTATTTGGTGCTCTCCCACGCCAGATTTTGCAAGATTAGAAACGGCCGTAGATCGGTTTGAATGGTTAGTGAATTTCACGTTTTTGGTGTCAAGTCCGATTTGTTCTGCACCTGATTTGGTCCATTTTGATAGCTCATTTCTGCCAATTGTACAATTCTTGAAAAAACCAACTGAGGAGTCGTTCATCCATGCTGGATTGACAGCGAGGAATAAACGGTTGGTTGTTATGTTCTTTCCCCTTTTTTCCATCATCTTCTTGAATAATCTAAAATAATCACAATCATGATTTAGCGATCAACTATCAATGATTATATAAATTAGCAAAATACCTTACGGGACATTTGTCCGGGTTTTGAAAATTTGAATTTGCCATTTCTTCTCCTCTAATCGTGCTGCACCTCCTTGTGAAGTTTTGCTGAAAACTGGGTCGTAAATAATCCGACCGGTTGGCTCTCCTGAATTATTTTTCTCTTCTTTGAAAAAATTCACTAAACATTTTACAGCCTCACCGCCCCTCCATGCAAGCTCAAGTGATGCTACATGAAAAAATTTCTTTTGAAGACCATCTGGGGTGTTTTCATCATATAGCTCGACTATTTTGCGGTATTCTTCTTTCGTCATGCTTGCAGCACTGGTTTTTCTCTTCTGTGGAAGTGGTTGTAGTTTTTTCCTTTTTGCGTCCCTAGATTTTCGTGCACATTCAAATACTGCATCCTTGAAAGGATCAAATAATACGTTAAATTCCTTCCTATATTTTTCTTGTAATAGTTTGGCAACTGTGTTCCAATGGGTTTTAATCACCCCCTCTTTATAGTCTGCACCATCTTTTCTCTTCATATTGAAACCATAATCTTTAAGGATCAGGGCCAGTTTGACAGTAGGTGTATTTTTAGTCAAAATATACCCATTTTTTTCGCAGAAGTTCTCGAATTGTTTCCAAGCACAATATTTTTCACATTATTTATTGTTTTAATTTTTTGTTTACACGGATTTACACGTTGCTATAGTTTTTTGAACAAAAAATATCTACTGTTTTCTCTACGAACAGGTACAGGCTAGATCTTTGGAAAACATAATAACTTCAAATACACATATTTATCAATTTACAAATATATCAGCTATTTAATTAAAAATTCGTTCGGGAAATAGTCTCGTAAAATATCCCTCTTGCATATCAAATTGCCGGTCGGTAATTTGACATGCACTCGGGATATTACTAGTGAAAATTGTCATATATAATACTACTAGTAACTACGAAATATCCGACAATTTTTGGACAGTATGTAAGAGTACTTGATGCGCGATAATTCGCTATGAGTCCGAAGGACGAATAGCGAATTATCCTGCATCAAGTACGAATACGTACTGTCCAAAAATTGCAGGATTATTTCGTAGTTACGAGTAGTATTCGGAGGACAATTTGACGAACCAAATTTAAATTTTTATAGTTTCAAATCAGATTAATAATAATTTTCTTCGTAACCATGGTTTTATATACAAACCAGACAAAAGTCAAATTTAATTTTTCTTTCTACCTACGTATTTTGTGCATACTTTGTGATATTTTCGGTAAAATGGAAGCAAAACGGGTTCAACAGAGTACACTTGAAGAGATAGAGGAAGCTGTAGAAGGTAAAACGCCCAAGAATTGTATGAAATTTAATGTTTCTTTCTACGTATTTTGTGTATGGTTTGTGACATTTACGGTAAAATGGAAGCAAAATGGTTTGGCTAGAGTACACTTCAAGAGATAAACGAAGCTGTAGAAGGTAAAACGCCCAAGAATACTTTGAAATATTACATCTCGGTTTGGAAGCAGTTTTTTTTTGACAGAAAAATTATCGCTGAAATTTTGTACTAGTCCTAAATATCCGAGAATATACAAATTTGGAGGGCGCTGATTGGCTTGTCAAGTCGCCAAAACGCAACCGGATTGGTCTGTTTAGGGTGTGTCAAATTGTCAGAGTAATTTTCACAATAATTCTTTGACGTGTAATACAGCATTTTACTCGCAAAATTAATAACGGTAATAACTTTCGCAATAATTTTCGGAGTAAAATGCTGTATTACACGTCAAAGAATTATTGTTGAAAATTTTCAGAGTAATTTTCACAATAATTTTCGGAGTAATTCTCTGACGTGTAAAAAGGCTCTAACCTATTGAAGGTATAAATTTTCTACTAATTTTTTTTTGAAAATTAACCAGGGGCGGGGCGGCGCGAATGGGGGTTATCACCTTCTTGTAACCCGCTTTTCTTAACCATTTTAGTTTAGAGATTTGTATTCCCTGTTGCCTAATTAACAAAAAAGGTACTCTTGTTTCAACTCGCCTGCAGGTTTTCTGTTTAGCCAAAATCAATTTAGAATGCTGGATTTGTATGTAAATTAATTTATTGATAAATAAATTAAAATAAAAATAGTTACAGTAAGTGTTCGTACTGTTTATACCTTCAATAGGTTAGGCTGCATGCAAAATCTCGATTTTTTTTATCTCAAACCGTTTTTAAAATGCAATTGTTTTCCGTTTTTCAACACCATTTTCAAAGACGTGTAGCTTCCTTATGCTGCGGTTTAGGACAAAATTTTTATAGACATTTTCGACTTATTTTTGCGTTAGGAAGCGGCTGGTAAATTTATGGTAGGTACTAGGTTTAGAGACACCCTGTATAAATCATTTTGCATTTGTTATTAAATATCTTATATGCTTTTGACAATGGCACATTGATGCCGAAATACGTATAAAGCAAATAAATCTTATTATTTCCCGTTAAAATCGATATTTTATTTAATATTTATTATTTTTATATCATTAAAAAATGTCCAGTTCAAGTGAAAAGGAACGAATGGTGACCGTCCTTTACTGTTATCGGTAGAAAAAACAAGGGCACTTTCAAAAAATTGGGTTACGTTACTTTTAGCACATGCGCACTCTACTACGAACGTTCGTGACCGATCAAAATTTAGAACTGGTTCTAATTTCAAACCATTCGTTGCATAGCGATCGAGGCCGTTCTGAACGATCGATCAATGTAACTTTGCCCATAAAGATGGGTTCTCACTACGTACATGTCCTGGATATACTAGCCCTGTTCGATATTCAGTAGTAATATCATAAGAGCGCTTTGTATGTTCGAATATACTTTTCCCGATTTCTATTCGAAATTGATGTTGCCATGGAAATTTCCCAAGAACTTTGTTCGAGGGATATTTCCTAATGGCAACATCAATTGAGAATAGAAAGAGGGAAAAGTATTTAGAATATACGGAAGTGATCGAATGATATTTGTCACGATTATATCACGAATTTTTAAGTTCATTTTGGTATTTAACCTATTTTCAAACTCAAAATGTCAGTCGGAAATTAATTTATTAAAACAATCAATTATTGTTATTTACGGTTGCTACAGATACCAAAGCCAATAGGAAGCCGAAGCACCAAATCGAATATACGGATAGACCAAGAAGGTATATCCGAGAATTCCCGCCGTGATTGGTTCATTTTTAAAAAATTCTTAATTCTTATTGGTCTATAATATATGAGTGATATAATCGAAAGTAGGTAATAAATTTTATATAACGAATAACTATCGAATAATTCGAATAATTTATTCGAATAAAATTATTCGAATAAATTTATTCGAATAAAATTATACGAATAAAATTATTCGAATAATTTAATTCGAATAAAAATTTATTCGATATATCGAATAAAAATATTTTCAATATCGTTATTCGATATATCGAATATAATTTATTCGAATTGATCTTATCAGTCTTTAGGCCTTTTAGATTTCATGCTGCGATATTTTTTATTTGTTATGGCCGCCATATTGGAATTTCACACCATTAGATAGATAAAAAAATTGCTTTTCAGATTAGTAACTATCATAACCATGTTTCCTGAAAAATTTTTAAAGTTTTTTAATTTTTTTGTTACTTATTATTATTATTATTCGAATAAAATTATTCGAGTAGAATTATTCGAATAAAACTATTGGAATATAATCATTCGAATAAAATTATTCGAATCGAATTATTCGAATAAAATTATTCGAATAAAAATATTTTCAATATCGTTATTCGATATATCGAATTATTCGATAACTTATTCGAATTATCGATACAAATGCACAGGGCTAGGATATACAAGTATCATACAAGTATTTAAAAAAAGTCTAGAAAAATTTCAAATATGTTTAATACAAGTTGTAGATTTTCAGAAGTATGCAACTGCATTTGTCGGTGTATAGGACATGTATTATACAGGTACGGCCGATCCGAAGTGAATGGAAAACGCATACATGTCTGACGACTTGCGACTGCGCAGTGCGTATTTTCAAAGTTTCGCGCGCGGTCTGTTTGCCAGATTTCTGCGGTTTATAGTGTTTCTACATACAGTGCGCGCATAAAGTTTGGAATAATGGAAATACTTCTTTTCCCGGCAAATTTAAAGAAAAACGGTTTGACACGTCAAATTGCAGTGACGTCATCGATATTTTTTTTAAATGGCAACCCCCTATTGTTTTGGCAGATTTGGATAGATAATGAAATTCTGAATTCAAAAATATCAACATTTATGGTATTCAGACTGGTTAATTTTTGAATGTAATCAAATGAGTGATTTGATTGTATTTTTCCAAAAAAACAAATTTTTTGCGAGGAAATGGTAGGTATTGATTCCTGTTACAAAAAGTGAGTTCCAGTATGGATAAGAACCATACCAACATCGTTTCTTCAAAAAAGTAGTTGGTTAGTAAAATAAACTTATTTTAGAAATCACTTATTTGATTACATTCAAAAATTAATATCTCTGAAACAATCAATCTGAATGCCATAAATGTTGATATTTTTGAATTCAGAATTTCATTATCTATCCAAATCTGCCAAAACAATAGGGGGTTGCCATTTAAAAAAATATCGATGACGTCACTGCTTGAAACCGGAAAGCGGTAGAAAAATGAAATTATCTCAAAATATTTCTTTTAAAATAAGTCAATTTGACGTGTCAAACCGTTTTTCTTTAAATTTGCCGGGAAATGAATTATTTCCATTATTCCAAACTTTATGCGCGCACTGTATACAGGGTGTTTCTTAAATCGCGGACACGGAGCACAGTACTACATTCCCCTCCAGATACCAATTGGAAAAATATAATACAATAATGCCCGTTCTTCGCTAGTTTCAGAGTTATTCTTCGTCAAAGATTGAGATTTAATTCCTTTATGCTTTGGAAAAACGGGTAAATTTTAACCGTTCCGCATTGTTCATCAATCAAATATTACATCTTATTAAATTTGGAATTTTTTATACGTTGTATTCCTTCCTCCGAAGACATTCTTTCTGATAAATAACTGTTGTTTAATTTTTTTTCAATATATTGCAACAGTGCATTGTAGCTATGAGGTTATTACCTAGGAAACTTGTTCATACTGTCTTATAAAACACCAACAGCCGGATTCATCAACGCGCGTAAGTCGTTAGTCCGACTACTGAGACTTGCGCCCGTGTAAAGCTATTCATATGAACCGGTTTACACGGGCGCAAGTCTCAGTAGGCGGACTAACGACTTACGCCTCGTTGATGAATCCGGCTGCAAACGTTTAACACAAAGTCCGTGCAAGCATGCGCAATGTTGTCAAATTTAAAATTTTTAAAATGCGAATAACTCGGAAACTAAATACATTAGGACAAAATCGCCTATACTTTTTCAACTCAGTTTTAAGATGAGAATCGCTTAGTGCTCTCCGTGTCCGCCATTTAAGAAACACCCTGTATAGTGTAGTGTTTCTATTCGGTTTCTATAGTGTTTTATTGCAAATGGAGTGGTCAAAAGAGAACACAATTCAATTAATTAAATTTTTAAGGCAGAATGAAGTATTATTGATTGAAACGTAAAAAAAGATGCACTACATTCGATTGCTGATAATTTAAAATTCAGCGAAATAGATGTGGATAAAGAAGTTTCTACTCCACCACCTTTGCCTACTTTTGGGACTTTCATTATTATTACTTGCTAATCGAAAATTAAATAACTTGCCGCGGCAGAAACAAACATAAGTTCTTCGTTTGAAGCCATTTTGTACACAACTTTTCAATACAATGTGAACAAGTAATGTTTCATACATTATCTACTACTTAAAAATGTATAAGACTTTCTTTGTTTATGATAAATTTGTGAAAGTATTATGCAAGTATAATACATGTATGCCAATTAATCCTAGACTTATTGGTAATGTAAACCCCGCTTAAGAATACTTGTGTTGAAAATTTGGTTGACGGTGACTGTTCGCGAACGACCGACACTGAACGCTCAGTCTAATCTCTGTCTTACAAACACATCCCAAAAATTCTCACTTCTGATCCTAAATATAGTACATTACATACCAAGATATGGAAGGTGCTTGATTACCGAAGCAAAATTGAGCCCTGGTATTATGAAGCACCTTCCAGCAAGGTTTGTATACTATTTTATTCACAATCATTCCTCTTAAATAACAGACAGCCAGTAGACAATTTACCAAATTTTGAAATTACACTGTTTTTATTAAGTTGACAATAAAGTGACTGTTATGTCAATAAACAAATGTCTTAGCGTCGTGTGTTTGTTCCTTGCTCGTATCTGTTAGAAAATAATCATATTCTATATGTATTATAATTTATATTTCCTGCAACTAATAATGTGATTAGGCATCTGAAGGAATATTGATAAGCCTGATTGAAAAATTTTCTTGATCGTACCGAACACCAATAAAAAAACAGAGGTTGGGAGGTGGCTACTTCCCAACCCGAAAAGTGATAAGAAAGTTGCCACTTCCCAACCTGAACTGTCATATTTCATTTCAATTGTCAAATGATGTTGAAATTGTTTACTTTCCAACTTTTGACATAGTATAAGGTAATATGATTCTTACTTTATGATTGTGAATAAAACAACATACTATTTTTCAAGGCTGTTTATTTCATCTTTGCACAGGTGATACAGAATGGTATACTTGATTTTGCGATATTTTCATGTTTGTAGTTGATAAAATAGAATTTTTGCCATGGTATAATATGTAGGTACTATGAATCGCTTTCCAATTACACGTGGGAATATCTCTGAGTAGTACCCGATCTTTGTTTGGCACATTGCAATTAATTTGAGCCTGTTATCCTTAGTTTGATTTTTTCTTCCAGCGCCCCCTCAAGCACCAACAGTTTTCCAAAGATAGCAAATCCTTTTATGTCATGGTAACAGTGGCGTGCGGTTCATGGAAGCGGTGGAAGCACCGCTTCCCCTGCTTTCATCAGACGACGCAATTTAATTTTCATAAATTCTATTTTGTTTCGCTGTATTAAAAATCCTAGTACGCGCGTCGCTGAATGCAGTAGGTATCGTAGTTGTCTGGAGCTAATCGGCGATGTTTAAGCATGCAGTTTCTAGAGCATTATTATGTGATTCATGCGTACGCCTGTGGTACGCCTCAATACCTCAGCTCAGTAATCTCGTGGCTTTGCTTACATTGGTTAGTTTACGCGGGTTACGTGTTAAATAAGCACCGATTGGGAGCAGGGGTTCATGTTTATATCGTGCATTTTCAGATATTTAATTGTAGTTCAATTATCGCTTATGATGCAGCAAATAGATACAGGATCTTCCTCGCTTTCGGAAAATAGACAAACTAACTCTAATTGCACTTGCATTGTGTGCAAAATATTAGAAACAGGATTTTCTCGGTGCAGTTTTCAAGAAAAATGTGACATTATTTCCTCAGGTAGGCATATGCCATCCATAAATTTAGACATTAAAATTGAACAGTCTATTAAAAAATTTACAAGACACTTAAAATGGACTTTTATGATAAATATAAATGGTTAACTGGATGCAGCACCATTACAATAGTTATTTTTTATACAAGACGATAAAATTATATTTTATCGACAAGCGGAAAGTGTTAATTCACGAGCGATGAAATCGCGAGTGAATTAATTTTCGCGAGTCGATAATTAAATTTAAAAAAAAAAACAATTTAAAATTAGATTATATTAAACCCGAAAATCTCAGTAGCAAAGGTTTCCATTCGGTTTCCATGGAGTTTCCAGAAAATTAAACTACTTTATCTATCCTTGCGGTTAAAGTGTTACTTTATCTACCCTTGCGGTTAAAGTAATACTTGATCAACTATTTTTAGTCGAACAAAGCACACTTTAACATCTGCTATAGAAAAAAATAATTTTGCTGGCCTTGTTTACTTTTTAATATGAATGAAACAATTCCGTGGAACTCTGGTGGTTTTTCGGACCTAAACAACTTTCACAAAACTGTCAAAAGACACGCTAACAGTAAAGAACATTTAACTTCGTTACTTTTGGAAAAACTTTTTTTTTGAGCTTTTGGTTTTTCAAGTGTATTTATTGGAAAAAACCTAAAATACCATACGAATAAGTATATCGTGCTCCTTCAATTTGCTTGTACGTGCTTTTATGATATCATTGGATTCATTGGCCTTAAGTTTGCTCTAACCTTGCTCCACTTCCAGCTGCGTCGTTGATAACATGCTTCTTTATTTTTTTTTACTTCAGAGTAGATTGTGTATCATGCATCTCAAATGGTGTTACCATCGGTACTAATCAATAAACTAAGGATGCCACGCCAACACTAAGAAAAATAAAATATTAAATACATATAATAGGTAATTATTGAAGCGCTTCCCCATATATAAATATCACGCCACTGCATGGTAAGCATCAGATAACAGTAAAGTTACTTGTTAATTGAACTAAGTTCAGAGTAGCTTAGAGCAGGCTACTACAGGCTCAGTTCACATTTGTAATTGGAATGTTGTAATATGTTACAAGCTCCATGAAGCTTACAAATGGCCCGGAAAATGTGTGAACTAAATTTTAAAAGACAAAGCGCGACAATACATCAACTAATAGCAAACAATCCTACTCAAAAGTAGGTACATTCACTGGAAAAATTCAATTAACGTTTGAAATTTTAGTGTTTGTCAGATTGTTTTAACGTTTAAAATATGTGAAGTGTGAATGTTAAATTGAGGAAATTGTCGAATTCTTCGAATGAAAAGTATTTACAATTATTTAAATTTGCCGCCTAAATGTTTTTGTTTTCACTGTACTTTGAAAAACTATCAGCGCCGGACACGCCCCCTTTCAACTTTGTAAGTTTGGTCGAGCTGTCAGGTTATACTGATTTTTCCTGCGAAAAAGGAGGAGTACAAGTTTTTGACACATGCAGCCATGCATATCTTAAAATATCTATGTTTTTAAATTTAAACGTTTGTGTGTGTAAAAGTTGCATTGTAAATAAGTGTATAAATTAAAATACAAACGTTTGCAAAAATCAACAGAGACTATTTAATTAACTTTTTGTTAATACAGTTTTTTCAATGGAGTAATTGAAAAAAGTGGAGGTGCAAACCTCCCCTGGACTTTCCCATACTCGTTTTTAGTATTCAACAATAGTTCGCGAGGCAGAATTGGAAATCACTTTAATACGCAGAAATACGGGTTCGATATGTACAGAAGAAAGACACGCATCTATCTGTACCTGTAGTGACCGGCTTGAAATTACAGCTGGCGAAGCCGGACTATCGCTACCGACCCCGGACAACTACGATACTGGATAGTGCGGCGCGTCGAACTAAAATTAAAATGAAATTTATGAATTCGTCTGACGAAAACAAGGTTAGGTGCTTCCATCGCTTGCATGGACCAAACGCCACTGAATTCCACTCAGATATAAAATTCCTGTTCTCTATACAGGGTGTCTCTAAAATATGGTGCCATAGCTTAACCACAGATTCCGGGGATCAAAATAAGACGATTTAACGCAACTTACCTCTATCCGAAATTGCTTCGTTAAAGCACTATTCAACGCCAAAGATCTTTAAAAAAATTCAATTTTTTTAAATAACAAAAGATTGTTTTTAGCGATTAGGATGAAATTTGGGATATGATTCTTTAATGGAAAAAGGTGTTTTTTGACATCATTTTTTTGTTCAGGAGTGTCGCGTAAGTGGTCAAAGGTTGATCATCCATAGGCAAAGAAGCTCATATTTTTTTAATAGTTCGGCCAATAGTTTTTAATTTTTTTTACAGAGAGACATTCTTATTTCAAATATTTTTCGTTTCTTGTTCGATTTCGATATCTCCCATAGTTTAGGCTGAAAAAAATTATCTTGATTGGCTGCAGTGCATTTCTTAAAACGATGTAGTAATCTACTTGTCCCGTATGCTGAGAAATAAATGACGAAGAGACAATTTTTTGCGTAGAATCAACTTTTGCATCCGGGAAAATGGTGGTCACATTGAGCATTTGCTGTAAATCTATTAATTTACCGGTGGTACAAAATAAGCTGAACCATTGATTCAGAAATGGTTCGGATTATTTTGCGCCACCCTTTACATACTTGCTAGTAATAAACTTTATATCAAATTGTCTCTTCGTGATTTATTTCTCAACATACGGGACAACTAGATTACTACATCTGTTTTAAGAAATGCACTGCAGCCAATCAAAATCATTTTTTCAGCCTAAACTGTGGCAGATACCGAAATCAAACAAGAGACAAAAAATATTTGAAATAGAATGTCTCTCTGTAAAAAATTTGAAAACTATTGGCCGAACTGTTAAAAAGATATGAGCTTCTTTGATTGGGGGCGATCAACCTTTGACCACTTACGTGACCCTCCTGAACAAAAAAATGATGTCAAAAAACAACTTTTTCCAGTAAAGAATCACATCCCAAATTTCATTCTAATCGCTAAAAACAATCTTTCATTATTTAAAAATATAGAAATTTTTTGAAGATCTTTGGCGTTGAATAGCACTTGAACGAAGCAATTTCGGATAGAGGTAAGTTGCGTAAAATCGTCTTATTTTGATCCCCGGAATCTGTGGTTAAGCTATGGCACCGTATCTTAGAGACACCCTGTATATTTAAGCATAATCAAACATTTATTGACATTCTCAAGCGTCACTTTGTTGAAATCCATGATTATATAAATAATAAATATTAAATAAAATATCGATTTCAACGGGAAATATCAAGATTTATTCGCTTTATACGTATTTCGGCATCACTGTGCCATTGTCAAAAGCTATATAAAATATTATAACAAATGCAAAATATAGTAACTCCTTGATTCTATTATTTTAACACTGCGTGAAGCAACTGGCCCCAGTCAACCCGTCGGAGGTCAGTCGCTTATCAGCGTTTTAAAAAGATATTTATTCCAAAATCTTCAGTAAAGGAGAATCTAAGAGATCAATTTGCTCATTCATTAAAGGTATGTTGTTTTTTGTGTGTTTATAAATTTCAAAAGCTTCTAAAATGTTTAATTTATTTTTGTTATCAGAAAAGTGTAAAAATTTAATTGTATTATTAGATGTTAATGTGTGATTTTGTTCTAACAAATGTTTAGCAAAATTTGATTTATGTGCATGTTTATATTTGTAACAACGGATATGTTCTTTTTGCCTAATACTAAAATTTCTAATTGTTTGACCTATATATACTGAATCACAATGTGAACAATTTAATTTATAAATACCTGATTTTAGCAAATCATTAATTTTGTCTTTAGCATTGAAAAGAGAGTATAGAATATTTTTATTTGTTTCAAAAATGACTTTATAATTTTAGCAATCTTTTCTGAAATTTTACCAAAATATGGAATTGAAACGTATTTTAATGTTTTATCAGTGTTATTAATGAAATAAACTTTTTGAATAGCTAATTTATAATTTTTCTTTTTAATTAACGTGTCAATAAGTGTAGTGTTATAACCATTGCTATATGCAATTTGTTTAATAATGGAAATTTCTCTATTAAAATTATTTTTATCTAAAGGAATTGTTAGAGCTCTGTGTACTAAAGATTGATACGCTGCTAATTTATGTGTATTATGATGACAAGAGTTATGTGGTATGGTAATATCAGTTTGTGTAGGTTTCCTATAAATTGAGTATTCGAGTATGTTTTCTGAATTAATTTTTATGTTTAAGTCTAAAAAGTTAATAGATCTGTTTTGTTCAATTTCTAGTGTAAATTTAATTTTTTGGTGTAAAGTATTAATAAAAATTAAAAAGTCGTCAATGTATTCGAAAGAACTATCAAAACATGCCAAAATATCGTCAACATAACGAAACCAAAATACAATTTTATTTGATAGATTTGATTCAAATATTTGATCTTCTATATTTTCCATAAAAATATTAGCCAATAGTGGTGAAATGGGACTACCCATTGGTAACCCATCTTTCTGAAGATAAATTTTATCATTAAAAATAAAATAATTTTGATTAATACAAAGTTCAAATAATTGAATCAACTCTATCCTTTTTGTTAATTCAATGTTATTGTTAACTAAAACATTTTCTAATAAAGGAATACATTCCTGTGGGGGTATTTGTGAAAACATACTCGTAACATCAAAACTAACTATTTTACATAGTGGTGGTAAGCTAATGTTACTTAATTTATTAATTAATTCAGAAGTGTTTTTAACTGAATATTTTGGAGTGTATCCTAAATTATTAATTATATAAAAAAAATAAAACAAACAATTAAAAATTGTGAAATTACTTTAACACCATACGAGAAACATAACATAATATATCCAAATCCACAACCACCAAAATTATACGGTTTAGTTAAAATACATAAACCTAACATTCCTATTAGACCTGTAGTTTCATACATACATGCACCAAACCACATGCTAGCTAAAACATTAAACAATATAATTAATAATTTAGGATACACTCCAAAATATTCAGTTAAAAACACTTCTGAATTAATTAATAAATTAAGTAACATTATCTTACCACCACTATGTAAAATAGTTAGTTTTGACGTTACGAGTATGTTTTCACAAATACCCCCACAGGAATGTATTCCTTTATTAGAAAATGTTTTAGTTAACAATAACATTGAATTAACAAAAAGGATAGAGTTGATTCAATTATTTGAACTTTGTATTAATCAAAATTATTTTATTTTTAATGATAAAATTTATCTTCAGAAAGATGGGTTACCAATGGGTAGTCCCATTTCACCACTATTGGCTAATATTTTTATGGAAAATATAGAAGATCAAATATTTGAATCAAATCTATCAAATAAAATTGTATTTTGGTTTCGTTATGTTGACGATATTTTGGCATGTTTTGATAGTTCTTTCGAATACATTGACGACTTTTTAATTTTTATTAATACTTTACACCAAAAAATTAAATTTACACTAGAAATTGAACAAAACAGATCTATTAACTTTTTAGACTTAAACATAAAAATTAATTCAGAAAACATACTCGAATACTCAATTTATAGGAAACCTACACAAACTGACATTACCATACCACATAACTCTTGTCATCATAATACACATAAATTAGCAGCATATCAATCTTTAGTACACAGAGCTTTAACAATTCCTTTAGATAAAAATAATTTTAATAGAGAAATTTCCATTATTAAACCAATTGCATATAACAATGGTTATCTTATAACACTACACTTATTGACACTTTAATTAAAAAGAAAAATTATAAATTAGCTATTCAAAAAGTTTATTCCATTAATAACACTGATAAAACATTAAAATACGTTTCAATTCCATATTTTGGTAAAATTTCAGAAAAGATTGCTAAAATTATAAATAACACAAATAAATATAAAGTCATTTTTAAAACAAATAAAAATATTCTATACTCTCTTTTCAATGCTAAAGACAAAATTAATGATTTGTTAAAATCAGGTATTTACAAATTAAATTGTTCACATTGTGATTCAGTATATATACAGATTGGTGGTCGTTATTGTGAACATAGAGAGACAAATGCTTACGCGCTTTGCTTATATCGACACCTTGATTATGCATTATTTTTAAAATTGTATGTATTAGTTCGAATAAAACCTTAGAAGGCGTCTAGTTTAAAACCATAGCAGCCTCCTTAATTGTTAACTTACAGAACACAATTTTAAAAATAATGCATAATCAAGGTGTCGATACATGCAAAGCGCGTATGCATTTGTCTCTCTATGTTCACATTAACGGACACCAATCTGTATAGGTCAAACAATTAGAAATTTTAGTATTAGGCAAAAAGAACATATCCGTTGTTACAAATATAAACATGCACATAAATCAAATTTTGCTAAACATTTGTTAGAACAAAATCACACATTAACATCTAATAATACAATTAAATTTTTACACTTTTCTGATAACAAAAATAAATTAAACATTTTAGAAGCTTTTGAAATTTATAAACACACAAAAAACAACATACCTTTAATGAATGAGCAAATTGATCTCTTAGATTCTCCTTTACTGAAGATTTTGGAATAAATATCTTTTTAAAACACTGATAAGCGACTGACCTCCGACGGGTTGACTGGGGCCAGTTGCTTCACGCAGTGTTAAAATAATAGAATCAAGGAGTTACTATATTTTGCATTTGTTATAAAATTTTTTCTCCGATAGACAGTAAAAGCATTCTTTGACTGACATTTGACTGTCTCCAAAGTTCCACATTTACTGCCTAGGCAAAAGTGATCATTTTTACTGACAGTAGCATTCAAAATCAGGTTGCTTCGAAAAACAAATAAATTTGAAATTTTTATTAATTAAATTTAAGTTCCATATTTTTCACGATTTCTTTAATTTCGGATGGGGTGAACATTTCTTCGTCATTTTCCATTGTAAATATATTATAAATTAATTAATGTTTACGAATTAACAAGATTAAACTATTCTATTCACAACAAATAGAATGACATTTCTGAAATATGTTTTTTCATAGCAACCAATAAAAACTGCATAGCAACAGATGCTTGCTGATACTAATAGCACAAAAAATATTAAAAATAATCATTAAATTAATGTTAAATGTAAACAATTGGAGAAAAAATTATATGTTCAACACGGCAGAAATGCAGATTTACTGCCTTGGCTGGTTTCACAGCTTCGGCTTCGCCTCAGCTGTGAAATACCAGCTGCGTCAGTAAATCTGCTACTTTTCTGCCTTGTTAAACAAATAACTATTATATAGCTTTTGACAATGGCACAGTGATGCCGAAATACGTATAAAGCGAATAAATATTGATATTTCCCGTTGAAATCGATATTTTATTTAATATTTATTATTTATATAATCAAACATATTTCCCTAATCTCCAAATACTGAAATATGTTTTTTTTTTTTATTTTTTTTTTATTTATTAATATAATGAACTAAAGTCAGCTTTAATTGCTGGTATGAGAGCTACATACATTCTATTTACTACTAATTACTCTGAATACTGGCTCTTACATAATACTAATATTATTGCAACAAACTGGTAACTTGTATTTTAGTTTAACTTGAACTTTGGCTTAAATTTTATAAAAATAAGAATAACTTGTCCATTTGTTTACTTTTCTTGAACAATTTTTTTATCATGTATTTGAATTTACTCATATTTTTTCCTTCTGCTATAGCTGTTGGTAGTAGGTTGTATTTTCTTATAGCCTCACCAATAATCTTCTTCCTTTCTATTTTTGTATTCTTCATTTCTGTAATAAAATTTTCATTCCTCCTTGTGTTATAGTCGTGCTTGTCTTTATGTTTTTTAAATTTAAAATTATTTTTCTGTAAGTTATTTACTATTTTGTGGACTAATGTTAGTTCTTCAATTTCTATAAGTTCTTTAATTGTCATTTTTTTGGTGATATTGTATATTTCCTTTGTTGATATGTATCTGTCTAGGTTGTAACGAGAGATCAATAAAACAACCAATTAGGGCAGACTGTGAAATTGAATTACATAATTGGTACTGTAGCCACATCCACAGAATGACATTTCTGACATGAAAATTTAAAACTGAACGCTCTTGTCTAAGTTTTTTATTTGATTATCCAATGATTAAAATATTATTATCAAATAAAAAACTTAAAAACTTAGACAAGAGCGTTCAGTTTTAAATTTTCATGTCAGAAATGTCATTCTGTGGATGTGGCTACAGTACCAATGTTATATAATTCAATTTCACAGCCTGCCCTAGTTGTTTCTTTTATTGATCTCTCGTTATAATATTGTTAGTGCCTTGTTCATTCGGATTTCCATATCCTTGATTATTGTGTATTCTGCGCCTATGCGGTATACAGATACGGTTATGAAACTTCTTAGTATCTAAAGGTAAAACAACATTTTTTTCAATTGCTCAATGGATTATTGAATGACAGATATTGGCAGGACCTCCACACTTTTCGTTTGCTATGTATGTTTATGTTTGGTCGCGTGCCTCTTCGTCAGATGTGGACGGGGCTTTAAATGTGTTATAAAAAGTGTTACAAATTTAATTGCTTGCTTTCAGGAAAAGGAGTAATATAGTGATGCGTTAAGCTACCCCTAGGTTACATTAATTTTTTTTTTGACGAATTTTACGTCCTATAATCCATTACATTTTATTAATTTAACAGCTTATTACATAAATTACTTCACAATTCTTCTTTTCTAGACTAATTTACCAGTATTTAAAGTAAAGGAGTCTAGTGTACGCCGACGATACAGTGATTTCGAATGGTTAAGGAATGAATTAGAGCGAGATAGTAAAATAGTAGTTCCTCCCTTACCAGGTAAAGCTTGGAAAAGGCAATTACCATTTCGTGGAGATGATGGAATTTTTGAAGAAGAATTTATAGAAGAGAGAAGAAAAGGACTTGAAATATTTATTAATAAGTAAGTTTAGTGATTAACTACATTCCCGTACGAGAAATATCTTTCCGAAATGTTAACAATCATAGTTTCAAAATCCAACAATATAAAATAGGTACTATTCGACATGTGCAAAGCCAGTCGATTGTTTCTTCTATTATACTGGCGTGAATTTTTAATTTACGAAGGTAACAATAATGTTGTATTTGCCGCAAGGGGAGCTCTTGTCTAGTGTTGGGCAAAGCCAGTTGATTGTTTTTTCTAAAGTAGCGACATGAATTTTGACGTTTTAAAAGGCAACAATAACGATTTACTTGCCGCTGTGGCGCTACTATCGCGACTTTGACGTTTGTAAATTTAAATACTATTTGAATTTAAAATTCAGTTTAGTTTTGCAATTAAGAATTAATTATCATGCTTTGTTATTGTGCAATTAATTGCCACATTAATAGCGGTGTAACATTTTACCGATTACCGAAAAATAACCCGGAAAAGTGGATAAATAATATTGGTAGAGAAGGTGATATCCTGTTTTGCAATGCTTTGCGAAGTAAGTATTTATTAGATTAAATTAAGAATTAAAACATTAGTTTTGAGATACATTGAAATAAACTGTTATTTTCTTTGCTTGAAGAATGAGAAATCAAGATCATTTCAAAAATCGGAGGGACAGAAATGTTTTGCGATTAAAAGCTTTACCAACAATTTTACAGCCCATACTTCCAAAACTCTACAACCCAGAAAACGTACAAGAGTAAATGATTCTCTAGATTTGTCTGACACCATAAGGAACTTTATTTATAATTTCTGTTTGTTATCGCAAAAGTGTAAAAAATGAATTGTAGGTATTATTCGATGTCAATAAGTGATTGGGTGTTCTAATAAGTGTTAAGCGTAATTTGATTTATGTAACTAGTTATAACAATACATATGTTCTTTTGTGTCTAATATTGAAATTGCTAATTGATTTACCTAGAACCGATGTAATATGTTACAATAAAATATATGATAACCTTTAATAGTATATGATTAAACAAATCCAATTGTTCCTAGCTCACGATCCCCAATCCTATAATTCGTGACCAAGAATAAATTAATAAAAACTTTACAAAATCAGTTACAAGCTGCACAGTAATAGATAGGAAAGAGAAATTATATCTATATTTGAAAATTTAAAGAAAGTATTCGAGCTGAACAGATAGAATAATAAAGGTAGGCACCCACTGTGGAATAAAATGATCAGATACGAGCATTCACAAATTCCTCAAGTTGTATACCACATGTGATACAAGTACAACGAACTAAAAGACAATTTCTATCTATTCTGTGCATTAAAACACTACAAAGAAGAATTCAAACATTTAAGTGTACGTATTCCGGAAATACATGAAGAGATACTGAATTTATTAGAAGTGTTGGAAGTAAAGGTTGAATGCTTGTTTCCAGAAGAAAGGCATGATGGTTTATTGATAACATGAAACACCCATAAAATCTGGATATCAATTTGATAATAAAAATGACGAAATAATACGCAACATAGGCTACATGTATTTACTTAAGCAGTTTTTATACAACTATAAAATTATAATACCTACTAATAAAACCACTATTATACTATTGAATAGAGTACCTACTAAAACTATTACACCAATATTGAAATTTTACTAATAAAATGTCTTCTGATGGCAAAACTCTATTCGAAACCGTTACAAACAGGCTTATTACTATCCACAAAAGGTGTTTTGAACCACCAAAATAGATTTTTAACAGTGACAATTTCAAATAACTGCCGTAGAAAATTTATTCTCTAATATTCGGTCTCTCAATCCCATTCCAAATGCGAAAGAATTCAAAAAGGCACTTCGGTTAATTGCTTTATCCCAATATTTTATGCAGTCGAAACGTGGAAATTATGGAGTACCAGACTGTATTCCATTGGTAAATTTTCGGTCTGTGATTAAATCTTACGATGACATCGATGTTGAATCTTATTCTTCATAAGTCTGGAGGAAAAACAGTGGATAGTGATTTTGTCTGTTAGGTTTCATCATTAAAAATATTACAACAAATCAACTACACTTCATGAACTGTATAGCGTTTGTAATTGCCCAAAATTTGGATACCGTTAATCTTGTCATGCCAGTCTGTATTACCTAAATTAGTTATTAAAAAGAAAATTTGTATAAACTACCTGTCCTCCTAGTTAAGCACGTTAAAAACGATGTTGCCATGATAAAAGGTTCTTTGATTGACTCATAACTCTTGTTCCCAGGACACATTCAATCCAGATTGTATACATCTACAGCATTTTTGTAGACTTTCCTGAGATTATAATAATTAATAATATAATATGAATTCTTGTAATCTTTTAAGGGTCTAATATTTATAAGTTACTTACCTATTATCAAACACTGCAATATTATTTAAAACGCCTTCCAATATGTTAATATTTTGAATATCCAAAAAATTCAGTAATATATGATTATGACAATTGTGCTAAACGTCAAACTATCAAAGTCGCTTGTTGACAAACTTTTCTGCAAAAACTCGAAATTCTTAACACCATCTAGCGGACGAAAGATCGTTGTTGTTGCCTTTTCAAGTTCATGTCGCTACTTTAGAAAAAAAAAATAATCAACTGGCTTTGGTGTTGGGTGGTGTTGGGTAAAACCAGTCGATTGTTTTTCTAAAGTAGCGACACGAATTTTGACGTTTACGAAAACGAAAGCAACAATGACGACCTACTCGCCTCAATGGGCGTTCCTGTAGTGTGAATTTTAATGTCAAATCTAACTTTGAAAATATCTGATTTCCGCTCTTATTAATATAGAAAGTCATAGACTTAAAACGAAAATTAATATAGACATAATAGGTAATTATTAAATAAAATATCAATTTTAACAGGAATTGTAATGGTAAAAAACAGCCAAAGTTACAAAAAAGAAAAACCACTTTTAAAAGTGCAAAGTTGTATTATTAAATCTCAGTTAACGTTTCGTCCTATTGAGGACTTCATCAGAACAAAACATGTTAAAATATAAACATAAAAAACATTTTGATATAACAAGGTTAAAAAAATTTTTTTACTTAAAAATGGATTTAGTTTAAAATGGCTTTGAAAAGGTTTGGTTAGAGTATTATTTAAAGTAATATTATAATCTGTGAATAAATAATATTAAGTAACAAATTGGTATAGAAAAGAAATTAAAACTTCACGTTATATAAACTTTTATTCTTACGCTTCAATTAAATATAAAATTAGTATCATAACTTCACTTGTTGATAGAGCTATAATTCTTTCTGACAAAAAATTTCATTCAAAAAATTTAAAAGACATAACTCAAATTTTAATAGATAATGATTAGGGTCAAGTGGGGGAATAATGAGACGAAAAACAAATCTTTTGGAATTTCTCGCCTGTTAAATGCATTACTGCATAACTGAGCAGGTTATATGATACACAATCGTGCATACATTTCGAATAAAACATAAAACTTTTGATAAAATAGAGAATTTTATTGCAAAAAAAAATAAAACTGTGTCTCATATTTAACCACCACAAAGTACAAAAATGAGACACCCCATGTCCAAATATGAGACACGTATAAAACTCGTACAAATACTCTATTGTAAAGCATCAAGGTATAAAAAAGACATCTTAGGTCTAAATATAAGACACTTTGTTAAGAAAAAAATTAGAAAATTCCAAAATATTACGTAGTGATGGGTCAAATAATCTGAAATAAATGACCAAGAAGTATTATATAAAAATGTTCACTACATATTCAAAGGAAAAAACATATAGATACTACTCTCTAAAATAATGGTAAGGTAACTATATTTTTTTTGGCTTAATCGGTTACGCTGGCAAAATGCTCGAAACCAATCGTCCCCTGGTTTGAGGTTTCCCTTCCTTAAATTGAGTATCTAACGAATTTTCCAGTACGTAGTACATCTGGACAGCATCCTTAACTTCTCGTTTTGTGATTACGAAGCCCCATTTAGCAATGACACGAATTTTTTTGTTAGATCTTTTTCCACTGCTTCGGGAAGACTAGTTTTCCTTCCATTTCTTTTAAGTATTGTATTTTTCATCCGCCTACTTAGCAATGATTTATCAATCTTAAACTTTTTTGCGGCTTGTTTTAGACTCATTTGGTTATCTCTTATTTGTGTGACAGCCTTTTGCACATCTTCATCCCTGTAAGCTTTTAATTTCGACTCGTGGCATGGTGCTAAATATAAATTATTAGGTTAAAATCCGTCTCGATATTACCCCAAACAGTGTCTCATAATTCCCCTATTACGTGTCTCCTTTTTGCCCCAAAGACCCTACCAATATAAGAAACATTCCACACTCAACTGAATCACGGTGGTTCTGCAATTTAAGTTTTAGACGGAACTAGCATACATTTCCGACAACTCCCGAACGGGTCTGGCCATCTGACGGTAAGTAACGAGGAATTTAAGCGCGAAGAATTTAAAAGTTTTTGGACGTATTTTTCAAGGCCTTACTTTTATCCGTAGCCATACTCATATTTTTTCCTTTCTTAATGTATCGACTATTGTAAGTTATAGAACATAGTCTAGTGTACTTCTAGTAATTTTTTTATAATTTTACGACTATTCCTCATTATCAAAAAACAACTGTCTCGTTTTTACCCCTTTTTTTTTAATGTCTCACTTTTACACCACTTGACCCTACCCTAACTTTTTTATTAATAAATATATAAACAAAAGACTCGATACTATTAATCACCGCACCCCTCCAATTTTACCAACTACTTTTAATTTACCACCACCACCCCTACATTTTGCTCACAATAATAACATTAATCAATCAATTATATATTCCACAATTCCTTACATACCCTATCTCTCCGAACAAATAGATAAATGCTTCAAACCTTTCCATATTCAAACTTCATTCATAAACAGTAACACTTTTGGAAAATATTTTTTTACCAATTTAAAAGACTCAATTAATTTTGACCTTCAGTCTAATATTATCTATTCCATACCATGTAATAATTGTAATGCAGTTTATATTGGCCAAACTAAACAGTACTTAAAAAATCGCATCAACCAACATAAACAATCAATAAAAAAAAATTTTAACCCCTCAAAAAACCAAATACTGCACTATCTGACCATGCAATAGACAATTTTCACAATTTTAATTTCCCGTCCACATCAATCCTTCACTCTGAACAAACCTTAAAAAAAAGACTTCTTGAACATCCTTGGTACTCCTGCCTTGCCTATCTTTTCCCTATCGTAAGAGTCTTTCAAGACTAGGTACGTAAAAGTGTCTAAGTTTACCAGGGATGTTCAAAATAATTTCATAAAAATTTGCATGAAAATTTACAAAATAATTTTGTGTATGACACGGCGTTAAATTTGACATTAAATTTACGTGTCAATTTACACGCAAATTTTGTTTCAAATTTAACACCGTGTCATACGGGCTTAAGTAGGCAAAAAAACATCTACAGCCGGATTCATCAACGAGGGGTAAGTCGTTAGTCCGACTACTGAGACTTGCGCCCGTGTAACCTATTCATATGAACCGGTTTACACGGGCGCAAGTCTCAGTAGTCGGACTAACGACTTACGCCTCGTTGATGAATCCGGCTGCCAATGTCTTCCTAAACGTTTATTAAAGTTTTTAAAAAAAATTTCATATTAATCCTGTTTTTTAATGGACTTTTTAATCGATGTTTTATACATACAAAGTTTTTAATATGTTAATTAATAATATTTTTTGTCTTATTTGTTTCTCACCACATTTTTGGTAAGTTTGTTTTAAAAAAAAAATTATTAATTATTATTAAAATATTTCTTTTTTATTACCGTTCACTAACTTAATATTATTTATTCACAGATTATAATTATTACTTTAAATAATACTCTAACCAAACTTTTTCAAAGCCATTTTAAACTAAATCCATTTTTAAGTAAAAAAAAAATTTTTAACCTTTTATATCAAAATGTTTCTTATGTTTATGTTTTAACATGTTTTGTTCTGATGAAGTCCTCAATAGGACGAAACGTTAACTGAGATTTAATAATACAACTTTACACTTTTAAAAGTGGTTTTTCTTTTTTGTAACTTTGGCTGTTTTTTACCATTACAATTCCTAATATAATATCAGCCGTATCAAACATACTTTTAATTAAAATATTTTACCCGAAATCGTCAAGAAAGTCAAACTTTCACAGCTGTCTTGAGTTTTGAAAGTTGATCATTACTTCATAGTAATGTAAAATCTGTAGCGTACTTCTATTACATGAAGCAACTGTCAATGTCAAAGTTTATAAAAAATTTCTTGGTTGTAGGTACAAATTCCACCTATTACTTATATGGAATGCACAATTTAGGTTGTTTCAAACTAAAATAATACTTTTCTTAAGCTATAAATTGAATTTTATTAAGAAAATTATTAAATACAATATTATTAACTTAACTTATTAATGTGAAATATTAATATTAATAGTAGTATTCTGAACATTAAAAATATTTATGGAAGGTGGGACAGTTTTCGAGGAAGTTTTTGCTACTACAACACGACATGCAGATGCTAGATCTTCATTATTATTCGAAGTTGCGGAAAAATTATCCGAAACTTCTGTGATATTTCTTGATGCTGTATCCGATTAGCAATTGAAAGCTTATTACTCATCGCAGCGACATGCGCCTGCCAAATCAATAATTAGAATCTAAAAATTAGAAAAAATAAAAAATATAGAAATATTGCACTGGTTGGTATTTTACCTTCATCAAAAGAAATTCCTTATCTGGGGACTCAAGTAAAAATTTGTCCACATCGCCCCTTGAAAAGACATTCGATTTCTTAGGCTGAAACCCTAAGTTTTTCTTCTTCAAAAAGGCAATTAGCCTGCAGAATTGACCAATATTCAAATTATTTTTGATCAATAAGGTTGATTTAAGCATTGAAAAGACACTCCAAGGGCTTGATTGCTTATAAATTTTAGCCTTTTCTCCAAAATACACCAAGAGGACATCTTCTGTTAGTTCATTAAGTTGTTTTACCTTGCACCAGTCATAGAAAAGTTGATATGCCTTTTCGTATCTTTCCCTTGATTTAGTTGGTAACAAATCTTGTACCACAGACGCCGCAGCCTCAGTCACATTATAAGAAACGTCTTCTTCTTCGAACATGCCGAATTTACCATTTAACACCACACAAAACCATACAAAATGTGCAAAAACCAAGAAAAATCAAAACATAAATAAATCAATTATTTTTTATTTCACCATGCATACACGAATCTGCTGTTCCTTAACATATCTGATTTTTATTTTTTAAAGGATTGTCAAAATTACATTTTCAAATTTGCGAATTTATGAATAATTTTGAAGTAATTTATACGATTTCAGGTAAAATTTTATACATAACGAGTCTTGAAAGTTATTCTACTGGACTCAGAAGCATAAAAGTACTCGGCCTTACGGCCTCGTACCCTCAACATGCTTCTTCGTCCAGTAATAGATAACTTGCAAACTTGTTATGTAAATAACTATAAACAAGCAATATTTGCTGCTTCTCCAATCTCCATTTTCTCAGAAATTTTGGATCATGCAAAATAAATGTAGGTTTTCAATGCGACTTGTAATTGTTTGTTTATTTAAAATAGTAAATAGCATAACAACGGACATAGGAATCTTCAAAATGAAAATTATTAAATAAATTTTTTTAATATTAATAGTCTTTTACAAACCATTTGCTGCGGTAGCGGGAAAAACATAATAAGTAACGCGGAATGTATAGACGTCGAACATTCTCGGCAGGTAATATAAGCCTCGGCGTCCCGCCTCGGCTTATCTTAACCTGCCTCGCACGTTATAACGTCCTTACATTCCTTGTTACTTAAATAACTATTTTCACTACTAACCTGAGAAGTCGCCATTACTTACTCCTTTTGTCTAATGAGAAGTTATATTTCTCAACCTAGGTAACTAATGATAATGAAAAATTACCAAGGTAAATAATAAAATAAACGTTCTATAAACCAGATGTTATTGGTTTTGTTTTTTAGTTTGACAACTGTCAGTTTCAGGCTATTAAATATTTAAAAAATCATGTGGAAATGGTAAATTGCAAAGATCTAAACGAATAACATTTCTATGGTCTTCATAGTAATGACAAAAATAGTGTATAAACCACGGTAAAGAAGAGTTCTCTTAACCTTGCAACTTATTTCCCTCGCTGCTTTGCAACTCGGAAAATAATACTCAAATCTAGGTAAAATTTTTATAAGATCAAAGTTTATAGCCATTTAAATTGTTCTTTAAAATACTTAAGTGTGGCTGATCGTTTATTGAAAATCGCTGATTTACGTGAACTGATCATGTAGATACGTCAAAATTACAACAGCCATTTATCAGATTGTGTGAGAATGTGTTTCTAATGTAAACGCGAATGCTACAATAAGCTCAGCGGTACTCAAAAACATGGGGGTTCATTTATAAGAACATTTCAACCATTGTAACTTTCTTGTTATTCGATTTTGATCAAAAATTTATTATAAAAAAACTAGTATGGTCTCCTCTAGTTGTCATTTCAGTTTCCGCCGTACGTTAGAAGTCACCTTGTGTTATGAAGTGTTAAATACAGGGTGTTTCTTAAATCGCGGACACGGAGCACAGTACTACATTCCCCTCCAGATACCAATTGGAAAAATATAATACAATAATGCCCGTTCTTCGCTAGTTTCAGAGTTATTCTCCGTCAAAGATTAAGATTCAATTCCTTTATGCTTTGGAAAAACGGGTAAATTTTAACCGTTCCGCATTGTTCATCAATCAAATATTAAATCTTAATAAATTTGGAATTTTTTATACGTTGTATTCCTTCCCCCGAAGACATTCTTTCTGATAAATATCTGTTGTTAATTTTTTTTTCAATATGTTGCAACAGTGCATTGTAGCTATGAGGTTATTACCTAGGAAACTTGTTCATACTGCCCTACTAAAACACCAAACGTTTAAAACAAAGTCCGTGCAAGCATGCGCAATGTTGTCAAATTTAAAATTTTTAAAATGCTAATAACTCGGAAACTAAATACATTAGGACAAAATCGCCTATACTTTTTCAACTCAGTTTTAAGATGAGAATCGCGTAGTGCTCTCCGTGTCCGCCATTTAAGAAACACTCTGTATACAATATTTTATAGCACAGTGGTGTATACATATCTTGACAATTTATTACAAAATTCAGATACAAGTTTTACATATTTTAGTTAGTGCCGGTTTTATAAAGTCCGGTTGACCGACGGTTGACTCAACCACGATTAATCGTCATGGATACGATTGTTTTTAAGAATCGTATCCATGACAATTGATCGAGGTTGGGTCAACTGTTGGTCAACCAGACTTTATAAAACCGGCCCTTATAGTATAAAATCAACAACTTACTTCGCCATAGTAACATACATAAAAATATAAAACCTAAAACAAACACAGGTAACTATTTGATTTAAATAAATTAAGGTAGGAATTGATGTCTTAATTTAATGTGTTTAGTTCTTTTGTGATGTTGCCGATTATTAACAACTTTAATTACAGTTTCGTTATCATTAAAAACATTTACTGTTGTTTCTCTTCCTAAGATTTCGTTTGTTAAATTTATAATAATTTAAATTTTTTTCCAACATCACTGGGAGCCAAATATTGAGCGTCAGTGCTAGAACGCAGTATTCTTTTTGCTGCCATCCAGTCAGTATTATCATGCCAAAAGTTTCAATAATCTCCATGTAAAATCTGCGTGATTAAGGCTTAAAATACCTTCTTCTCTATCACGATTAACTTTCATTCCTAAACAATAAGTCGCAGCGCCTAAGAATTTAACATCAAATTCCTCTTTCAAGACTTTAACAAACATTTCTTTTTCTTTAGTACAATTACTAAGTACAAAAAAATCATCAACATACAGTTCAATGATTATTAACTTTTGTTCAATTCGTTTAATATAAACGCAAGGTACACATTGAGACTGCACAAAGTTAATTGAAATATATTTTGTATGTATTTTCTTATTTCATGATCTACTAGCTTGCTTCAAACCATAAACACTTTTTTTTAATTTACAAACTATTCTCATCGGAAGTGTTTTCAACTAAAGAATTAAATTGTTACGAGAGTATTCACATTTTTAAAAATAGGGGGAAACTTTTAAACTCAGACAATTGGCCAATTCCAAACTCCGATTTAATTAATTTAGTAAAATCACTACCGCACTTGGTCAGATATAACGAACCTTTATTGGAATTTAGTATAAAACTTTTCTCTTTCTGTTATTTAGCATTAGACTTCCATTGTTGACTTGGTTCTGAGGCCTTTCCTCACACCCTAGATACTTTAGATAGTTTAAGTTTAGTAGTTTTCCTACTGAGGATGGTAGCTTAGCTGTCGAAATACGTATTTAGGTTTTTACTTATATATTTTGGTAGTAGGGGTTTGTGTTCCTAGTATTTAAATTATTCAACATGAAGTAATACACCTTCGAATTACACTTTATTTAACAGGATTGAACACAGCAAATTATAATGTAGGATCTAACTAAATAAATAATAAATACGGTAAACTGCTTAATAAACAAATAAATTGAAATAGGAGTTCTAAAACACCCTGTATAACTAAACTGAAATCCATTTGTAACTTATGTTCACATCTATCCTTAACCAAAGAGTTAACACCAAATTGGTATTAGAGTGTTTCGCTTGTGTTTTTAACGTAGAATCACGTGATATGAATATCATCCGTCATTTTCAATACACTCTGTATATCTATGATTATCTCCTACTTTTGAAAGACCCATCATTATCCATGGCAGCACTGATGTTTGTCAGAGTGGCGCTCAATTATACACAATAGTATGCACAGGTGCATGCCGTACTAGTTTTTTTTTTGTACAAAAAAACTTGAGTATATTTTAACTCCAAAATTAGGGAAGCAAATAATTGAACATTTAAAATTTACCATTGACTGTAATTTATGATTTTGGAGAAAAAATAAATTTGCCGTTTTCCGTCCCACAAAATGGGTTGTTTTTCAAAATCATCAAATTGCAGCTCCAATTTGTTATTCCATTTCATGATATAATGTTTACGTGCACAAACAATACCTTCTCTTGGCGGTATTGACCAATTGTCATGTTAATATATTACATAATAGGGGTTGATAGTTTAAAAATAGAATAGTTTTATTTAGAGTTTTAAATTCTCTGATATTAAAATGATTAAAGTAACTTGTTTTTAGAAATATAACCCTGTGATTAATAGTCCATTAACCCCATAATATTAGAGGATTGCATTTGCTCGTGTGCCCCTAGGAGCTCAACTCCTGCATAAATCGGGGGCTGTTATATTTGCACAAAAACATGCCACTTTTTTTTTCTTTAAAACAAAGTACATATCCTGAATATTTTTTCATATTCTTATAGAACATTATTTCCCTAATGCATATAATTTATTTCAGGATTGCAGGGCATCCATTGGCACAAAATGAACGCTGTTTGCACATGTTTTTACAAGAACCTGTTATTGATAAAAATTATGTTCCTGGTAAAATTCGCAATACGTAAAAGTTAATAAACCTGATTTGCTTCTCATTATTTGTGTGATTATATAAAAATTGAATTCCATCCTGTAAAAATAACTTTTATCTGTATTTAATTTACTTCTATCACTTAAATTTATAAATGATTTGTATTTGCAAAATGTTCCATACTTAGCACGTCAGTTTATAAAGATGTAACAGTATTTACAAAAGCTAATGAATTGTATATTACTTATTAATTCATTTCTTTGTTAGTTATTATCATTCACAACATTCTATGGGCACCCTGTGTAATATTAAATTTTACATTGGCTAAAATGTATTGTGTTTAATTTTTCAACTCAGACTGCTGATATGTGTCATGTACTAAACTCAGCCTCTAATAGATTTTGTACACCAGGGTGGTTTTGACATTTTGTAAAGATCTTTGCATTATAAGCATGGAATTTATTTGTTGACCATTATTATATAGTCTTGGTTATATGAAGTAATAGTAGTGTATTTGGATTATTTGTTTATAAATACAGTGTATAAATTTTTTATAGAAGAATTATATTGTAAAGTAATCCTTTTAATTGGGTCAATTGTGTAAAACTATGCCACAAACACCTACCTATTATATTGATGTACATTAGTTGTAACTCATAATTATTACTTTTGTTATAGATATTACTTTTCTTTAGGTAAATAATTTAGTCAAATATATAATATTTTATTTTTCCATATCGTTAGATATATATTAATGGAAAACACTGGAATATAATATAGGTGTATAAAAGTCTTGTAGTTAATTGCAAATAAAATGTTTGTCTTTAAAATGTTGTCATTTAATTAATTATCCAGTACTAAGGAATCGCCTTGCCTCCAGCATTTCTGACCCGTTAGATCAATTATTTGTCTCCATGTATCTCTCAAATTCCTAAAATAAAGGAACATTAACATAATTACATCAAATTTATTTTTAGCTTATTTAATCCTCACTCATTTCTTATTATTTAAAGGTAATGGTGCAGACGTTCTTAGTTTACTTACGCTCTGGAGGCACGTTGATCTTAAATTAAGAGAAGGGCGGGCTCAGTACGTCATCCGTGTGGTACTTACTTGCAAAAATTCGATATAGCATTATCGTATAAGCGCAGTATATAGCTAAACCTTGTTCGTCTTAAGCATGGCCTGGATGTAAACAAAAAAACGTGGTGATTTCTAAAACATCGCAATGCAGCGCTGTGGTTGGTAGTTGCAGCGAAATAATTTCACTCTTTTACTGTAGGAATAGTTACGTTCGATTCGTACATTAATTGCAGTTGCTTTGTCGTCATCTGTGTATGGGAACTGGTGTTTTAGTATTTTGTTGTGCATTTTGATTTATTTAAAATGGACTCGTCGACCTGTGAAACTTCTTTGCAGCTATCGTTTATCGCTCAGTGAAACTATTCTTTGCAGCTATCGTTTAAACTACAGCGCGCTCTAATTTACGTAAGATACGCACCACTGTAAACGTACACTAGAAACGATCACGTGGTTTGGTTTACATCCAGGTCGTGGTTAGGACGAACGAAGTTTAGGAACAGTAGTGTCACTCCCCCGTTCACAATGTATCAAATATTTTCAACTCCTAGGTAGTCACACAGTTGGTTATAGTGTTTTATTTCTTTCATTGTCCAATCACGGGTCGCGTATGTTTGCTAAATAAATTATATGTTGAGTGGTCGACTCGTATGTCGCTACACAGTAACAACTTATCCCCTCCAACATCAAAGGTGCCGACAAGGAGTGAGACTCATGCGCCTGTGTACTGTGGTATAAGAGCATGTTTGCCACTGACAACAGTGTCGCCGAAAGTTAACCAAATGCTGTGTCACCCGAAGCAAACTAAGAACGTGCGACTTTAACTATGTTAACAATTACAGCTAATAGGAACCGTCAGCACGTGGTCTACTTCTGTGGATAAGCGCTTATAACAGCTGCTATGCGACTATCTACTTAAATCGGAGAATACTTTGCGTATTTTCCGGTGTTTCTCGGACTGCTTTGCTCTGTGCTTGTCCAGATAATTCCAGTGTGTTTTTCGGTTATTGGAAGCGGTGACCGTAAAATGTATTGTATTGATGTTTACCCACTGAGGTATCCACGTGGGAGCTGAGCGAACGAGGTAAATAAATCTATATTTTGTTAATCAAAAGTCTACTATCTAAAACTATCTAATTGTACAATTGTTAGTCCTGAGACTACTTTTAAATATTTGTTTAACTACTTTTTGGTGGTGGTAAGGTGGTTTTGTTGTTTTTTCGAGACTTGACGTCTTTTTTCGCCCTGTTCATATGGAAAGTTGAGCCATAACCCCCATGGCTCTACAAAACGGGACGTAGATTTGAAACTTTAATAATATGACATTAATGTTATAGGTTATGTTATGTCAAAATCTCAGAATTCAAGCGTAAATATTTTCTACCAAGAATATTTCGACTAAACAATTTATAAGCAGGTACCTACTTATGGTATGAACAACTAAATTTTTGATCAGGCTTGGCCATAGAATATAATATAATAATTATATTCCATGTCCATTGTCCAAGATTGTGTAAGGACACACTAATTATTAGTGTGTCCTTACACTGAGTTACACTAGATTGTTTTTCGAGAGTTGGCGAAAATGAAGAAGGTCGTGGTCTTTATTTAACCCACACAATATAGATTCCTGCAAATTTCAAAGCTGCAACAATAATAATAGTTTATATAGAAATTGGTACTGTAGCCCAGTCAAATTAGCCAAACAGAAGAAAAAAAATCACGAAGTTTTGAAATTTGGCACAGTTGTTCATTCGAGTGTTCTGCATAACATACTAAAAGTCCCCGAGGGAGGGGGGGTGAGCGCGAGGCAGGAGGGGGGCCTAAAGGTCCCATTGTTAACTTTTCCTTAAATATCTCGGAAAATATTGAGTTTAGCGAAAAACTAGCTTTACACAAAATTATACTAGAGTTAATTCTCTACAAAAAAGGTTCTATTCATTTTTTCCGTAGTGTCAATACTTTTGGAAATAGAGTGGGGGAAGTTTTGAAAAAAAATCAAATATCGTGTTTTAGGGTTTTATTCGGGTTTTATTTGTTTAAATCAATCATAATATATACATATATGCATATTACTTACATACATAGTGTTCATTATGTTTATAGATTGTATGCAGTGTACACTAAATAGTCAGTGACAAATATTTTCACCATCAGTCTTACTCTTATACCATTGTAACCCGCCTTAGTGAGAAGTATAATACGTTTCTCTATTTGATTTCACCTTGTTAACAGTGTTACGAATATGTAAAACAATAAAAACGGCGTTATGTTACCTCTTATGTTTCTCAGAAAAGCGGGTGCAGGGGTGTAATACTGGTGAGAACATTTGTCACTGACTGTACATTGGTATACATTATGTTTATTTAACATTACGTGAATCTAACAAAAAAACTTGACTTTAAAGTACCTAATTGAAATTATTGGATAAATGTCTATGATTTCAAAATAATAATAATAAAAAGTGACAATAATAAATATTGCTTTTTGAATACAAAATTATTATTAAACAAGCTCTATGCATTAAGCTGGTATGACACGATCAAATGTCATCAAATATTAGCGTCAAAGTGCTTCAAATGTTGCGTGTAATTACGACCTTTGACGGACTTTAATCACAGAAAGGAAAAGTTTTCTTTGATGGGAACGCGTCTTCGACAAAAATGCCTGCAAGCGACGGCAAGAATATTGCAACAATAAACAAGTTCAATGGAAAGAATTTCCCGTAATGGAAATTCCATATTAGGTAAATGTGCATTAAAGCCGTATTACATTAGACAATTTCTTGAACAAGAAATTGAGCAATTTTTGGAACAATCTGTATTGTGTAGTATTTTGATTAGTCCCAACAAGCGTTGTTTGATATTAACACAATTTCTTGCACAATAAATCGTTTGGGATTCTGCGCAGTTTATAGATGTCAAAACGGCAGATACCGACTTTGGTTTATTTATCGCCTTGTTAATATTGAATTTTATTTACGGGCAGATAGGTATTCTTCACGATGGATATTGAAAGTGAATTAATAGTAGCGGGTACCATTTGTGCAAATATTTTGTTAAAGAGAGTGTTAGAAAGACGACTGAATAGTAGGAAAAAACAAAGAAAGCCAAGAAAGACATGGCAAGAAAAGTCACATCACAACAAAAACTTTAAGATATAACCGATATAACCTAAAAGAACGTACTATGTACTTAAATAACAGCTGAGTCGGTTCTGTCGGTACTGCGCATGCGGTCAGACAAACGGCCTCGGAAATTGTGTGAAAAATAGAGCACGTTTTAATATTTTCCAGACAATCTAAAAGCAAGACAATATTTCACACAATTTGCTGTTTGAAACTACACAATTTAGATTGTTCCAAAAATTGCTCAATTTCTTGTTCAAGAAATTGTCTAATGTAATACGGCTTTTACGTGCAAAAGGTGTGCAAGATACGTAAGCTGTCATTAATGAAGTTGGCCGTGATGATACCGCTTCAGGTGGTGAGGCACAGCATCAATGGAGTTAGGATCTCAAATAACGTTAATTGAAAATTGTGAAACGTCAAAAAAATTTTAGATAAATTGGATGGCATCTACGCCATGAAAACGGAATCAAACAAGATTCTGATACACAAGCAGTTGCATCAGTATAAAATGGCAGTGAATGATTCGGTCCTACAACATGTAAGTAACGAAAATGGTAAATAAGCTAAGCAAATTAGAGAATCGGGAGATTTAGACAGGGATTAGACTGAGCGATCGGCGTCGGTCGTCCTCGAACGTCTTCGATCGTTCAGTATCGGTTAGCAAAAATTGTTTGTGGTCATTGCACTAAAGACTAGGAAAATAATTTTTTTTCTTTTAAATTCATTAAAAAATGTCCAGTTCAAGTGAAAAGGAACCAATGGTGACCGTTCTTTACTGTTATTGGTAGAAAAAGCAAGGGTACTTTTAAAAAGTTGGGTTACGTTACTTTTGAACGTTCGTGACCGATCAAAATTCTAATTTCAAACTGTTCGTTGCATAGCGATCGAGGCCGTTCGTGAACGACCGATCAATGTAACTTTGCCCATAAGAATACTTGTGTTGGAAATTTGGTTGACGGTGACCGTTCGCGGACGACCGACGCTGATCGCTCAGTCTAATCTCTGTCTAAACCAGCGACATTATTACCAGTTACTACCAAAATACTAGGAACGCTTCCGATGAAATACCGAAATTTTCAACAGGCATGACTTTCTCTTGAAAAAATAAACAAACATTGCGAAATCTGGCAACTCGTCTGATTGATGAAGAAACATCTATCTACAGTGGAAGCGGTGGACAATGCATTGGTAACATGGAGTTCCAGTAGAATTAGGTAATACGCAACACGCACATTAAAAATACAAAAGAACAGATAAGCAACTGACTACCAACTTGTTATAATTGTCATAAGAAGAGACATCTCAAGAAACTGCCGAGCACCTCGACGAAATTAATTCAGTGGTCAACATAATAATGAACATTGATAAAAACTAAATATTGAGTTGAGACGAGAAATGGGTTAATATTATTATAACATATATTTGGTGTGTAGTTATTACCTATCCGAATTAAAGAAAAATCTGTTTTCTGAAGGAGCAGTTACGAAAAGAGGAATTACTGTTAAAGAAAAAAATAAAGCCAACATATTTGAAAATATAATATAATTAATATAAAAAGTCCGCGCAGTTCGTGCATTAAATAATTTGTACAAACTACTGTTCCGTACGGTAGCTCCTGAAGTTAATATGACTGCAAACGTGGCATGAACAGTTAGGGCATGAAATGTGGCAAAAGGTGCCATGGAAGATATTATTATAACTGATAAGAATAAATTTGTTTGCGAAGGGTGCCAATATGGAAAACAACACAAATTGCCACATGGAGAAAAGTCAACCAAGGAGTTGTAAACCCGGAGAATTTATTCACAGTAATCTTTGCGGACCAATGTCGGTTGGTAGTTGTCTTTACTACGTACTGTTTAATGATGACTGCACCAACTATAAATTGAGCTCTTAGGTTCTCCTTTACTGCCAGTTCTGGAATAGAAACTGTCTTAAATAGAATCAAGTAGTTGCTGTATAAATCATTATTCAATTATTATAATATCTTATATCCTTTTGACAATGGCAATGAAATAGGTACGTAAAGCAAATAAATCTTATTTCTAGTTAAAATCGATATTTAATAATAATAATCTATTGGCGTTAAGTCGTGTATGAACCAAAATGGTAACAATTTTGAGGGTTTGTTAAGGCATTAGATGTTTTGTTTCCGCTTCTATTAACTCGACCCAGATAGTTTTTATTAGTTTTCAATGTTTTCTTTTGTATTTGGATTTGTTAAAAAAAACAATAAATTAATTTTTCTTTTTTTTATTTAAGGTTTACCTGAAAACGGCTTCGCTTTCGGGATTTTAGTATTCTTCATTTTTGTCTTATTTTTAATTGTAGAACACATATCCGAGCGCTGGGGAGTGAATATTGACTCACCCTGTATAAAATTTAACTCTTTTTTTTAAGATCAACCATCAACCTTGCAATTTCTCTCGAAAGTATATTTAGCAACGCTGCTGGTGATATTTTTTAAAGTAGGGTTAGGATTAATAAATAATAGTATATCTTGAGTTTGTGTAAGTATTTTCCTTGTTTATGTCGTTTATCACCTGGTATCCGTTTTGCTGTATTGATTCCGTGTACCTATCTTATTGTGATTCTTTCATTTTTACTTAGAAGATCGATATTTATGTCTCCTAGTATTACGGTTTGTTTCTTATGTTTCTCCATTATCGCATCCATTTAGTTAATAAAGTTGTGTTCTTCTTGTTTGCTGGGTGGTCTATACCGTCTGGGTACTTTCAAAACCGAACATAGGGGAATTGCATTGTAACTAACCTTTATATAGATTCCTGCTCGCCATTTAAACCCACAAGGATGGTAATGGTATGAATAGAACGACAAAAATACAGCGCATCTGATGGTACCAATAAATGTTAGTACTTAGTTATCTTTTTCTGTAAAAAAAATTATAAAATAATGCTATTTTGAAATAATATAGGTTGCTATGATTGTCAACTTTTTTTATCTGTCAATTAAATTATTTGAAATCAGTCGATGTTTCTGTTATTAATATCAAATAATATGAATAATAACGAGTATTCAGTAGAGCAGAGTGTTTTTATAAGACATTACCATCCTTTTGAGTTTAAATGGCGAGCAGGAATCTACGAGTATATAAAGATCAGTTACAATGCAATTCCCCTATGTTCGGCTTTGAAAGTACCCACTCGGTATATGCCAATTATTTTTATTTTCATCTGCATCATGTATAGTAGGTACCTAGGTACTTCTAGTATATTGCAATTTCAATACTTTCTTCTTGTGTGATAAGCATTATGTTAAGGTCGTAGTACACGATCATAAATTACATGTATTTCTACATGTATTTTTATATGCAATATTGCGGCAATAAAACCGGTTTTAAATTGCAAGGTCGTATACCGCGACTTGCAAAATCTCTAGAAGTTACTAGAAATACACGTAGGTATACGACCTTTCAATTTAAAACCGGCTTTATTGCCGCAATATTGCATGTAAAAATACATGTAGAAATACATGTAATTTATGATCGTGTACTACGGCTTTTATGTAGTACAGACAAACTTCCCCCCTTCTTTCTTTTCTGTTTTCAAACTCAGTGTTAAATCCGTTTATTCTATAGTACCTAAGCGTCTTCCTCTTCTTCACTCCATATTTCTATTACAAGCAGTATATCTATTTTGTCTCTTTCTCCAATATAATTTCTTATACTTCTAGGGTTTAATACACTAATATTTAATTCTAACCTATCTACATCACTTCTACTTCAATATTGTACCCACTACGGGACCCGGTCATATCGGCAAAAAGCAGATATTGTTCACATCGGCAAAACTATCGCGATCAAAATGGTCACCATGTTCAGATTGGCAAACAGGGGTCAAAGTGTGTCTTGTTAACATCGGCAAATGATCATATCGGCAAAAAGGTAATGTTGTTCATATCGGCAAAAATCAGCCATCTTGGCAAACTTGTTCACAACGGCAAATTTCAGTTTTGATCACAACGGCAAACGACGCCGGTAAACGTAAGAATCTCCGGAACCAGCCGAAACGCTACCGTAACGATAATATCCCTCAGCTTACCTGCTAACCATTTTTTGTTTTCTGTTATGAGGAATGAACATCCCTCAGCTTAACTGCAGGTAAGCTGAGGGATGTTCATTCCTCATAAAAGAAAACAAAAAATGGTTAGCAGGTAAGCTGAGGGATATTATCGTTACGGTATAGTCGGATTTTTTTTAGATGTCCGCTCTCGATTTACAAATTTTTGTTTGTTTGAAAGATAGAAACATACGTTTCTCTAATGGTACAAAAAAAATAGGGAGATCTGTTTCTTCCTTTCAGCCTCCCTATCTCTTTTTGTCGTATTAGGAAAGCGCTTGTTTCTATATCTTTCAAACAAACAAAAATTTGTAAATCGAGAGCAGACATCTAAAAAAAATCCGACTATAGCGTTTTTTTTTTTGAAATACATGTTTTTATTCGTACAATAACTTTTTTTTTTTTACAAATAATATTCCCCAATCAGCAAACTCTGCTGGTTCCGGAAATTCTTACGTTTACCGGCGTCGTTTGCCGTTGTGATCAAAACTGAAATTTGCCGTTGTGAACAAGTTTGCCAAGATGGCTGATTTTTGCCGATATGAACAACATTACCTTTTTACCGATATGATCATTTGCCGATATTAACAAGACACACTTTGAACCCTGTTTGCCAATCTGAACATGGTGACCATTTTGATCGCGATAGTTTTGCCGATGTGAACAACATCTGCTTTTTGCCGATATGACCTAGACCCCCTACTACTACTCTACTTTTATTGTTTTCATCAGGGATCTCTTGATTTAACTTCGGTGTCGTGTACTATTATTGCACTAATTTTATTTTGTATTGCACTAGTATGGTGGTCATCCTTCGGTATGTCACTTGATTTAACGTCAGTTTTTTGTATTATTAAATTATTATTATTCCACTGTTTCTTGAACTATTTTCATTTCCTATTCTATCTTTTGGTGTTCAACTCTTTGTTGCTATGGCTGGTTTCAGTTAGTCGTATAGCATACCTATTTTACTTTTCTCCTTCTTTACAAGTTTTATGTAGTAGCTGGATTCTTTGCTTCACACATTGTGACCCACTTTGCCACATTTTCCATTTGCTTGGTTGTCTGCTACGCACTTTATGCAGTATTCTTTGTTAACCCAGTAGTTGTTAGTAGTTGCAGTAATTGTTAAAAATATGCAAATATTAATCAACTTCCCGCTTAGTTTAAAGTTAGTTACTTTTAGTTTTATAACCAAGACAAGAAAGAATGTAGCAACTTAATTGTTTCCGTTTGGTGAGAGCTCACTCTCTCTAGTATTTTGGTCTTGTACGGTGTTCATGTGTTCTTTTGATTTCTTTGTTAAATGACTGTTAAAATATATAACAAATCACTTTCAGTAATTGTTTTTAGTTACAATAGGTTATGGGCCCAGAACGTTTAGTGCGCGGATGAAAGAGATTTAAAAAGTAATTTTTTCTCTGTGAAGAAACGCGTGTGGGAACATTCAACACGTTGTTGGTTAATCTGTTTCGGTGTTATATTTTTGTGTCAACGCGTTATTGTTCGAACAAGAGGCAATAATGGATTTCTACAAAGTTCAAATTGATAAACTTGATGGCACGGGAAACTGGACAAAGTGGAGAAGGCAAATAGAATTACTCCTACGCCACCACGAGGTGCTTGGTTATGTAGATGGCACATGCTTGGAACCTGTACAACCGAGTGCAACACCAGAACAAGATCCAGCAGTTCAAGAGGCAGCTCAGAGGACATACGAAGCCCAGTTGAAAGTTTTCCAGAAAATTGATGCCCAAGCACAGTTAATCCTGGTGGGTAACATGAATGGCGCTAACGTGGATTTAACCGCCACGTGCGAAACAGCGAAAGCCATTTGGAAAAAGTTACTTTCAGTATACGAACAAAGTTCGGGGCAGCGGCTCGATCGATTAATGGAGCAGTTTTTTAGTCGTGAGAAGATTCCTACTGAAGACATCGCTACACATATAGCTCATCTTCAGCGAAATTTTCGAGAGTTAAACGGTGAACTAAGAAGGTTTGTTAATTCCGAATTGCATGATCTGTTGTTAATGAGCAGAATTATGTCAACCTTGCCTACCGAATACTTCGAATTTAAGAGTGTGTGAGTATGATAATAAGGACCGTTCTGGCGCAGCACCTCCCATAAGAAACCCATATAAAATTCGTGGAATTTCGGGAATTCATTCGCGGGTTGATTGACCTGATTAATTTAATTGATATGTGTATGTGTATGTAATTAATTTTTATTGATCTAATTAATTTTGATCGAGCCGCGGGGTTGATTCAAGGTTACGCCTCCTTTAGAAATATGAAATACAAAACGTCTTTTTATGCAGGTCGAGACATGTTTAACAGTTTACACACTCTTACTCATTGAATTGGATCCAGAAATACCACTTTTTGCGTAATTCGGTGTTAATTTAGCACTTTGATTCATATTTTGATTGATTGATCTAATTAATTTATGTAATTTATGACTTTGACTGGATTAATTAAATTCTTGTTTAATTCGTGGAATTTCGGGAATTAATTCACGGGTTGATTGACCTGATTAATTTAATTGATATGTGTGTGTGATCTAATTAATTTTTATTGATCTATTTAATTTTGATTGAGCCGCGGGGTTGATTCAAGGTTACGCCTCCTTTAGAAATATGAAATACAAAACTGCAAGTCGAGACGTGTTTAACAGTTTAAAAACATGACGTCATCAACCTTCAATGAGTAAGAGTGAGATAACAGACATTCAAACAGAGATGGAAATAGTAATTAAAATAGAAATTTTGAAGTAGGTCTTAAAGATTATATGAAAAGACCCTTTAGTGATTTGTATAGCTTAAATATCTTAAAGGAATTTCTACATAATTTTATACTTTTCGATTTCGTACTTTGATTGACCGATGATTTTAATTGATGCATTGAATCTTTATCCTTAGATATTAGAAACTTTCTACACTTTGCTGTATTTAAATAATTACTCAAAAATATTAAGATAAATATTTATCTTTAGGAGAATTAAATCAGGAAATAAAAAACTCAATTCATAAAACATTTTATTGTAGGAAATACAAATACACTAGAATTATTATTTCTATCATATTCATCTCTAATCTAATAGTTAAATTAACAATGAATATTTTTTCCAAAAAATTAAAAATCATTTTCCTATAATATTAATTATTTTACAGATTACCATAAAGGAAGTTGTTATCATTTACGTCACCACTGACATTTAAAATATGATTTTTATATAAAATTATAACATAGGTAATATTACGACCAATACGTTCTTATATGACCTTTAATAGGATTACGACAAATAAGACATTTTGATAGACGCATTATACAAGGGGTGCATACACAGAAATGACCACAGGGGCTTAATGTTAATGTAACTGAATTTATCAAACAAACTTTACATAGGAACTGATTTGGCCCTCGATCAACTATTTCCTGGGATGCAGGATTCAATGATTTTAATTCATTTTCCTGGGGCAGACATTCACGCTCAGGGTAGCTGTTGGGTCTATACTCAACATAATTATCCCTCAATATGAATGGGCAATTAGGACTCCAACGTATATGATCCCCCCCCCCATAGGAGTGTCACCTACAGTCCAATCGCGTAGTGCAACTCCGCAAAATGCACATTTAACAACATCATACATTCCCATGTTAGAATCCTGCTTGAGCTAAATCACGAGGCTTAATGAACTTGCATGACCAATTTCTAAAGGAATTAAACCTATGCGTTTCAAGTTGCATGTCCATGGCTACTGAGGTTTTATGAAGTGAAAATTCTACTTATCCACCACCCTCCACTAAGAAAAACGTAATAATTTATAAAAAAGTTTTTTTATTTTTGTAATATTTTATTATACCGCGTGGCCGGTTTCAAAGGTGTACATAGGGATTTAACATTGTATTGAACGTTTCTGCTGATTCCTGCTCGCCAATTCAACTTACAGGAATGGTAATGGTATTAATTGAAAGGTAAAATTATTGTGCTTCCAATGGCGCTAATAATAAAATTAAATTTGCTGTATTTATTTTCAAAAAAACGATTTAAAATTTTGCGATTTTTAAATATGACGTGCCATGATTTTCAAATTTTTGTTAAATTAGTTGTCATTTACAGAAATCCACTAATTTACGCCAACTAAATTATCAAATTTTTTGACAAATGCTTTAAAATTTGAAAATCATGGCACGTCATATTTAAAAATCGCAAAATTTTAAATCGTTATTTTAAAATAAATATAGCACATTGAATTTTATTATTGCCATTTGAAGCGCAATAATTTTACCTTTCAATTAATACCATTACACCATTCCTGTAAGTTGAATTGGGGAGCAGGAATCAGCAGAAACGTTCAATACAATGTTAAATCCCTATGTACACCTTTGAAACCGGCCACCCGGTATATAAATATGACATGTCTCAATAGAGACCCTAACATTACTACCAAGTCCTAATTTGCTACTCACATTTTATCATCCAACCATCAATTTAATATTAATTCTGATATTAAAATTTTACACGTTTGTAATAAAGGCCCGAAATTAAATGTTTTGAAAATCTTAGAAATTAATAAAACTTGCAAAAATAATCCAGGTTATGTCTTGAAGGAAATAACTAATTTCAACAATAACCTGGTATTTTTAAACTTAAAATAATTTTACAGTTTCCTGTAATTTTAGTAGATTTCTATTTTAACTTTGTAGATTTCTAGTTCAATTTGTTACCGTTAGCAATTTTTCAAATTTTTCATGATGTGCTGTTTCAATTTTTGTGTTTGTTAAATTTTATAATAATCCTCTGGATTTCAGGACATTGGTTCCTCAAACCCATGTTCCTTTTGTGAACCTTTTTATTTAACACTTCATGTTATTTAAAATTTAAATTTTTATGAAATTTTTATTATATTTTACTATTTTTACATCTACCATATGGTAAGTTCTTATTAATGTATTTAGATCTAGGGCTTATTTGTTATACATTTTTAGCATCTGAAGATGCCCTCTTAAGGGTGAAAACGTGAATGCTACTTTAATTATTTTTAAATTTACATCAATTATATCTGTGGGTTATGACTAAGTGTTTTTAAACCTTCGTTTTATTTCATTCCTAACCCATTTTGTATTCCAATCAATCTTAATAATTTAATATGACATTTGTTATAGCGCATGAGCATACATTTAAATTATGATTAAAACATTTAGGCGGGCTAGGTTTAAGTTTGAATTAAGTTTCCTCAATAGAATGAACCCCCTGCGTCCACAGCCCCGGTTGGTTTTTAGCTAGACGAAACGCAGTGGCCTGCGTTTCTCGGGGCTGAGGTCGCAGGGGGTCAGCATCAAGGCGCGGGTGATCAACACCTGCAGACTGCACTTGCTCAGCTGCACGAACCCCTGAAAGTAATCTATAAAAATTAATTAGAGCACACACCCACATACACACGTATCAATTAAATTATTTTTTTTGACAAATGCTTTAAAATTTGAAAATCATGGCACGTCATATTTAAAAATCGCAAAATTTTAAATCGTTATTTTAAAATAAATATAGCACATTGAATTTTATTATTGCCATTTGAAGCGCAATAATTTTACCTTTCAATTAATACCATTACACCATTCCTGTAAGTTGAATTGGCGAGCAGGAATCAGCAGAAACGTTCAATACAATGTTAAATCCCTATGTACACCTTTGAAACCGGCCACGCGGTATAATAAAATATTACAAAAATAAAAAAACTTTTTTATAAATTATTACGTTTTTCTTAGTGGAGGGTGGTGGATAAGTAGAATTTTCACTTCATAAAACCTCAGTAGCCATGGACATGCAACTTGAAACGCATAGGTTTAATTCCTTTAGAAATTGGTCATGCAAGTTCATTAAGCCTCGTGATTTAGCTCAAGCAGGATTCTAACATGGGAATGTATGATGTTGTTAAATGTGCATTTTGCGGAGTTGCACTACGCGATTGGACTGTAGGTGACACTCCTATGGGGGGGGGGTCATATACGTTGGAGTCCTAATTGCCCATTCATATTGAGGGATAATTATGTTGAGTATAGACTCAACAGCTACCCTGAGCGTGAATGTCTGCCCCAGGAAAATGAATTAAAATCATTGAATCCTGCATCCCAGGAAATAGTTGATCGAGGGCCAAATCAGTTCCTATGTAAAGTTTGTTTGATAAATTCAGTTACATTAACATTAAGCCCCTGTGGTCATTTCTGTGTATGCACCCCTTGTATAATGCGTCTATCAAAATGTCTTATTTGTCATAATCCTATTAAAGGTCATATAAGAACGTATTGGTCGTAATATTACCTATGTTATAATTTTATATAAAAATCATATTTTAAATATCAGTGGTGACGTAAATGATAACAATATCCTTTACAGTAATCTGTAAAATAATTAATATTATACGAAAATGATTTTTAATTTTTTGAAAAAAATAGTTATTATTAATTTAACTATTAGATTAGAGATAAATATGATAGAAATAATAATTCTAGTGTATTTGTATTTCCTACAATAAAATGTTTTATGAATTCAGTTTTTTATTTCTCCAAAAGATAAATATTTATCTGAATATTTTCAAGTAATTATTTAAGTACATCAAAAACCCTGTGTAGAAAGTTTCTAATCTCTAAGGATAAAGATTCAATGCATCAATTAAAATCACAATTTTCCCCCACCCTTACTCATTGAGGGTTCGAAGATGACGTCATGTTTTTTAAACTGTTAAGCGGGGTTTACATTACCAACAAGTCTGGGATAAATTGGCATACATGTATTATACTTGTATAATACTTTCTCAAATTTATCATAAACAAAGTCTTATACATTTTTAAATACAGGTAGTATAGATAATGTATAAAACATTACTTGTTCACATTGTATTGAAAAGTTGTGTACAAAATGGTTTCAAACGATGTTTGTTTCTGCGCGTCAAGTTATTTAATTTTCGATTAGCAAGTAATAATAATGAAAGTCCCAAAAGAAGGCAAAGGTGGTGGAGTAGAAACATTTTTATCCACATCTATTTCGCTGAATTTTAAATTATCAGCAATCGAACGTAGTGCATCTTTTTTTGCGTTTCGATCAATTATACTTCATTCTGCCTTAAAAATTCAATTAATTGAATTGTGTTCTCTTTTGACCACTCCATTTGCGATAAAACACTATAGAAGGCTTTGAAAATACGTAATGTGCAGTCGCAAGTTGTCAGACATGTATGTGTTTTCCATCCACTTCGGATCGGCCGTACTTGTATAATACATGTCCTATACACCAACAAATGCAGTTGCATACTTCTGAAAATCTACAACTTGTATTAAACATATCTGAAATTTTTCTAGACTTTTTAAATACTTGTATGATACTTGTATTATCCAGGACATGTACGTAGTGAGAACCCACCTTTAAACATGTCTCGACCTGTAGAAAAAATACGTTTTGTATTTCATATTTCTAAAGGAGGCGTAACCTTGAATCAACCCCGCAATTAATATTATAGGAAAATGATTTTTAATTTTTTTAAACAAATATTTATTGTTAATTTAACTATTAGATTGCACTATGCGATTGGACTGTAGGTGACACTCCTATGGGGGATCATATACGTTGGAGTCCTAATTGCTCATTCGGCATTCATATTGAGGAATAATTATTTTGAGTATAGACCCAACAGCTACCCTGAGCGTGAATGTCCGCCTGAGGAAAATGAATTAGAATCAGTGAATTCAGCACCCCAGGAAAATGAATTAAAATCATTGAATTCTGCATCCCAGGAAATAGTTGATCGAGGGTCAAATCAGTTCCTATGTAAAGTTTGTTTGATCAATTCAGTTAGATTAACAATAAGCCCTTGTGGCCATTTCTGTGTATGCGCCCCTTGTATAATGCGTCTATCAAAATGCCCTATTTGTCGTAATCCTATTGAAGGTCATATAAGAACGTATTTGCTGTACTATTACATATGTTATAATTTTATATAAAAATCATATTTTAAATGTCAGTGGTGACGTAAATGATAACAACTTCCTTTATGGTAATCTGTAAAATAATTAATATTATAGGAAAATGATTTTTAATTTTTTGGAAAAAATATTCATTGTTAATTTAACTATTAGATTAGAGATGAATATGATAGAAATAATAATTCTAGTGTATTTGTATTTCCTACCATAAAATGTTTTATGAATTGCGTTTTTTATTTCCTGATTTAATTCTCCTAAAGATAAATATTTATCTTAATATTTTTGAGTAATTATTTAAATACAGCAAAGTGTAGAAAGTTTCTAATATCTAAGGATAAAGATTCAGTGCATCAATTAAAATCATCGGTCAATCAAAGTACGAAATTGAAAAGTATAAAATTATGTAGAAATTCCTTTAAGATATTTAAGCTATACAAATCACTAAAGGGTCTTTTCATATAATCTTTAAGACCTACTTCAAAATTTCTATTTTAATTACTATTTCCATCTCTGTTTAAATGTCTGTTATCTCACTGTTACTCATTGAAGGTTGATGACGTCATGTTTTTAAACTGTTAAACACGTCTCGACTTGCAGTTTTGTATTTCATATTTCTAAAGGAGGCGTAACCTTGAATCAACCCCGCGGCTCAATCAAAATTAAATAGATCAATAAAAATTAATTAGATCACACACACATATCAATTAAATTAATCAGGTCAATCAACCCGTGAATTAATTCCCGAAATTCCACGAATTAAACAAGAATTTAATTAATCCAGTCAATCAAAGTCATAAATTACATAAATTAATTAGATCAATCAATCAAAATATGAATCAAAGTGCTAAATTAACACCGAATTACGCAAAAAGTGGTATTTCTGGATCTAATTCAATGAGTAAGAGTGTGTAAACTGTTAAACATGTCTCGACCTGCATAAAAAGACGTTTTGTGTTTCATATTTCTAAAGGAGGCGTAACCTTGAATCAACCCCGCGGCTCGATCACAATTAATTAGATCAATAAAAATTAATTACATACACATACACATATCAATTAAATTAATCAGGTCAATCAACCCGCGAATGAATTCCCGAAATTCCACGAATTAAACAAGAATTTAATTAATCCATTCAATCAAAGTCATAAATTACATAAATTAATTAGATCAATCAATCAAAATACAAATCAAAGTGCGAAATTAATGCCCTGAGGGCAGGTTGATACCTCGTATACGTGGACGGCCAGACCGGATGTAAAACCGAAAAACAGCATATTTCGTTTTATATGGGTTTCTTATGGGAGGTGCTGCGCCAGAACGGTCCTTATTATCATACTTGTGTGGGAATCGGTTCCTGTGGACGACAGAACAATAAACAAGCTCACGGAATGGTTGAGACTAATAGAAACGCGATTACCCGAGCAACGCAACGAATCTGCGGCATTTGTGGCGAAATCCCAGAATGGCAATAAAAATAAAGAAAAGGCGGCAGGAGGAAAACGGAAATGCTTCAGATGTCACAAAGTCGGCCATTTTGCGAGTGTTTGTCCGTTAAAAGGGACAGCAGACAAAAAGGGCTCAACCTCGAGCTCGGCGGGAAATTCTAATTCACCCGGATGCGCATTCGTAGGCACCATCGCCGGTGCAGAAGATACGATCCCGTGGTTGGCAGATTCGGGCGCTTCTGCGCATATGACAAAACATGGAGACTATTTTTGTACGTATGAAAAGTTTGAAATCCCAAAACAAGTTCAAATTGGTAACAGTGATGTCATCTTGGCTTATGGATCTGGCACAGTAAATGTGGAAATGAAGATCAACGGAAAATGGCAGCAAAATCACTTAACCAATGTCTGGTATGTACCAGAGCTAAGCAGAAATTTATTCTCCATAGGACAGACTATCGACAAGGGTTTCCATTTCAGTGCAACGAAAAATGGTTGTACGTTCAAAAAAGATGGGGTTGTTTGTCTGGCTGGAACAAGAACTGTGAAGGGGTTGTATGCATTAGAAATGCGAGTAAGCATTCCGAAAGTAGCAGCTGAAGTTTATCACGCATCGGAGGCTGAAACCCTCCAGTTATGGCACGAGCGCTTGTGTCATCAGAACAAGCAACAAATAAAAAAGGTGCTCAAACGGCGTGGAATAAATGTGCAAGTGGATGAAGAATCCTGTGATGGATGCATGTTTGGCAAACAACATCGGGAAAGCTTCGGTGTAAGAAAGAATCGTCCTACTACCCCGGGTGAAATAATCCATGCAGACGTGTGCGGTCCAATGCAAGAACCATCAATTGGAGGTGCAATGTACTTTGTATGTTTTAAGGATGATTTCACTAAGTTCCGACGAGTTTTTTTCTTAAAAGCAAAGTCAGAAGTTGCAAATTGTTTAAAAACCTTTCTGAACGAAGCAAGTGTTGCGGGGCATGTAATAAAAGAATTTCTTAGTGATGGTGGAAAAGAATTTGACAATGCGGAAGTAAAAGGGGTATTGCAGTCCAAGGATATTAACTGTCGGAGGTCAATGCCCTACACCCCTGAACAAAACGGTGCAGCAGAGCGCGAAAATCGAACACTGGTCGAGAGTGCGCGGTCGATGATCCACACGAAGAATCTACCTACGAAGCTGTGGGCCGAGGCAGTGAATACTGCAACGCATGTGTTAAATCGTACGGGTGCTACAAAAATAGACAATAAAGAATAAAACACCCTGTGAATTATGGTTTCGGAAGGACATTTATGATATTGAACATTTACGTGTGTTTGGCACTAAGTGTTTCGTTCATGTGCCTAAACAACGAAGACAAAAATGGGATAAGAAAAGTTCTGTTGGTCGTCTTGTTGGTTACTGCGGGGACGAGATGGTTATAGGGTGTGGCTTGAAGCAGAAAATAAAGTTGTGACAAGTCGAGATGTCGTTTTTGAGCGGGAAGACATTTTACAACGAACAGTTGATGTATCGATCAATAAAAAAGATTCGACAACTCAGTGTGATGTCGTAAAGGAAGAAACACCAGTTGAACAACCACCAGAAGTTGTAGAGGAAGTAGTTACAGAAGTTGAAGTGCCGACTGGGAGGACATTGAGTCAAAGAAATATTCGAAAACCTGCTTATTTAAAAGACTATGTTTTCTTTGCAGAGCACATTGTACCCGATTCCTACTATTCTGCGATGACTTCAGACAATGCGAACGAATGGAAGGAGGCCATGGATAATGAAATGAATTCGTTGGCAGTAAATAGCACGTGGGAGCTAGTGGAACCACCATCTGGGAAGAAAGTTATCAATAATCGATGGGTGTTGCGGGTTAAAACAAACACAGATGGTAGTGTAAATCGTTTTAAAGCAAGACTGGTGGCAAAGGGGTTTTCACAAAAGGCTGGAATCGATTATAATGAAACATTCAGCCCGGTTGCACGTTTCGATACAGTCAGAGCAGTGTTGGCTGTAGCAGTGTCCGAAAATCTTAGTCTAGCACAATTCGATGTAAGCACAGCTTTCCTATATGGTGAGTTGCAAGAAGAGGTATATATGAAACAGCCCGAGGGATACGATGATGGAACAGGAAGAATATGTAAACTAAAACGTAACTTGTATGGACTTAAACAAGCTCCACGTTGTTGGAATAAGCGATTTGCTGTGTACATGTGCAGTCGTGGTTTTATTCAAAGTGATGCAGATTCGTGTTTATTCATGTGTGAAGGATCAGAGTAAACTACTTGTTGCAGTATACGTAGATGATGGACTAGTGGCTGGTACTGATGACAATGTGATTCGACCGTTTTTGCATGACCTGAAACTTGAATTTAAAGTAACTGTGAGTTCATTAAATTGTTTTCTAGGAATTCAAATCACACAGCAGGATGATGGTTCAGTATTCATCGGTCAGAAAGCCTACACCGATGGATCTTACAAAAGTTCGGGATGGAAGAATCAAATCCTGTGTCAACGCCATTTGACAGCAGCAGTACCCAGCAGGAACACTCAGAAATCACCGAAGATGTTCCATACCGGCAGGCTGTCGGATCGTTAATGTACCTGACAACGGCTACACGACCAGATATATCGTATGCAGTCAGTATGGTGTCACAAAACCTGGATAAACCAGGAACTTTGGATTGGATTGCTGTAAAAAGGATATTTCGATACCTACGAGGAACCTCAGACTTAGGATTACTGTATCAACAAGACCCTAATGAGGATAAAATCAATGCATATAGCGATGCAGACTTTGCAGGTGATGCAACAACAAGGCACTCGAGAACAGGTGTAGTAAGCATGTATTCAGGTGCTGCGATAACGTGGATGAGCCAAAAGCAAAAATGTGTTGTTCTATCAACCACCGAAGCAGAATACGTGGCTGCAAGTGAAGGAGCCAAGGAGCTGGTTTGGGTGGAACGCTTAATATCAGAAATTAAAATTTCAAAGATGATCCATACGCTTCTTGTCGATAATGCAAGTGCAGTAAAATTGGCCAAGAACCCATAATTTCACAAACGAACAAAGCACATAGCAGTAAGGTACCATTTTGTGCGTGAGAAATACAGTGAAGGTGCATTATTTGTTGAACATGTTAGCAGTGAACACCAAATAGCAGACATTTTCACAAAATCTTTACCACGTGTACGATTTGAAGCATTAAGAAATCTGCTAGGAATGAAATGTCTTGTGTAATGATAGTTAAACTATGAATTGTATTCTGTGTTCATTTTGTCATGTAAAATGTTATTTTTCTATGTTTAGTTAATTAATTTTTGAGAGGAAGTGTTAAAAATATGCAAATATTAATCAACTTCCCGCTTAGTTTAAAGTTAGTTACTTTTAGTTTTATAACCAAGACAAGAAAGAATGTAGCAACTTAATAGTTTCCGTTTGGTGAGAGCTCACTCTCTCTAGTTTTTTGGTCTTGTACGGTGTTCATGTGTTCTTTTGATTTCTTTGTTAAATGACTGTTAAAATATATAACAAATCACTTTCAGTAATTGTTTTTATTTACAATAGTAATGATAACATAATATTAGGAATCTATGTTGATAATGCAATAATAATTGTAATAATACTGTGGAAGCATTAAAACTGAAGAATTTGAAATTAAAGTAAACTATAATCCAACAATGTTTTTTGGTATGGAAATTAACAGAAACGAAAATAACATCGAATTTAAACAAGAAAAACACACAAAGGAGATTTTGGAAAAATGTTATATGTAAGACGCAAATGTTACAGAAACAGCACTCCTGAAGAATAATGATTAAAATGAAGAAGATGTAGGTATGCAGCAACTATCCATATAGAGAAGCCGTAGAAAACGAACAGTTTAATTCATTGTAAATAGAAAGACGGCTATCAGTCGGCGCGTGGGCCTAGGCCGGTTATTCGCCGCCAATTCATCGCCGCCGTTTCTACGCCGGGCGTTTCTACGTCAGCTCATTTAAATTTAATTTTCGCATTAATGTTACTAGGCCTTAATTTGTAAAACAAGAAGAAGAAATAAATAAAACTTGCAATGCATATAAAACCAAGAAATTTAATAAGAATTACTATTCAAATTTATTGTTTAAACACATACAGGGTGTTTAATATAAACATTAATCAAGGGTGGCTGTGCAAAATGAAAAGTTTGTCTATATTTGATTCAACTAGCTACTAATACGGATTATTACTGGTTGCATATGAAGCGTACGGAACAAACTATGGCCTGCTGCCAAAAAAGCATGGCCGCCGTTGATTAATGTTAATATTAAACACTCTGTACATACAGTCATAGAAAATAAAATAGAAAATACAAAAACTGTCGAACCATTTAAAAAGTAGCATCAAAATTTATTTTAAATTAAAAGAAAACATAATAGGTGTACATACAGAACAACAGACGGAAATGGAGTAGGTAAATAAAAAATAAGTGTCCGAGGCCACGTAAATAATCTAGAGGTTCACTTTTTCCATAATCTAAGATCATTCTCCGAATACGTTCATCAGCGTCGCGGTATTTTTTCAGCTTTTTAAATGACTCTATACATATAGTTTATGTATTTATACTTTATGTATTTTCTATTTTATTTTGTATGATTGTATGATTTGTATGTAACGAGAGATCAATAGAAAAACCAATTAGGGCAGGCTGTGAAATTGAATTATTTTAAATTGGTACTGTAGCCACATCCACAGAATGACATTTCTGACATGAAAATTTAAAACTGAACGCTCTTGTCTAAGTTTTTTATTTGATTACCAAATTATTAAAATATTATTATCAAATAAAAAACTTAAAAACTTAGACAAGAGCGTTCAATTTTAAATTTTCATGTCAGAAATGTCATTCTGTGGATGTGGCTACAGTACCAATTTAATATAATTCAATTTCACAGCCTGTCCTAATTGGTTTTTTTATTGATCTCTCGTTATGTCCCAAACCAAAAATGTATATAACGTCCCAAACCGTTGGCGCGTTACTATGGAAATAACGTAAATAAAACTTCAACTTCTTTGTTTGTTTTGACGTAGGTATTAGTTACTATTTCACTAGAATAGAAAAAGTAAGAAATAGTAGATCTGTCGTATAATTGCCCACTTGAGCAATTTGAGAGAGAAGTTTGACAAGAGGTTTCCAAATCGTATGCAGTAAAACAAAAAATCATATATAATCAATAAAATAAACCTTATTATAGCGGAAGCTATGTTCAATAAACTCTGACATGAGGTAAACAAAGTCAGTAGATTTCACAACGTAAGCGAAGTTCTAAACTAATTCAAGGCAACAACGACACCATAATCTCCATCGGCGGCGATGCTGTCGCGTAATTATCTTGTATTCAAAGCCAGTCGATTGTTTCTTCTAAAGTACAGATACAAATTTTGACGTTTACAGAGGCAAGAAATCTGCTGTAACTCGCCGCAAGGGGCCCTCCTGTCGTATAAATTTAATGTCAACTTTGATTATAAAATATCTAATTTCCGCTCTTCTTTTTAATAGGTATTTCAAATTAAAATCAACACAGGAGCGCCACCGACGCAAAAGCCTGTGGATTGTGTTTTCTAAAGACACGACACGAATTTTGACGTTTGCGAAAGCAACCAATAACCATAGGCTAATCGATAACGTTCTAATTGCCGCAAGGAGCGCTCCTGCCGTGTGAATTTTAATGAATTTCCGCTCGTTGTTTAATATTTCAAGTAATAGCTATGTGAACAATTACAATTAAAGCGTAAATTGATAAGTTTATCTCAAATTTGAAATTAAAATTGACACGTTTGCAGGGCCGCCGACGGAAATTATGGTGTCATTGTTGCCTTTTTCATTAATAAAATGGTTTAAAACTTGACTTCGAATCGCTACTTATTTTTAGAAAGAATCAACTGGCTTTGGATGTATTTCATTTCCAATTTGAGATATATTATATTAGGTATCAAGAAGGCTAAGGATGTTTGACCGACCGAAAACATTTATTTATTATTGTCGATATAATTTTAAGTTTGAAAAACGGTTTGGTCCAATACATATTATGTAACTGGTTCGTATTACTTTGGCTTAGGGTACAAATCAAGATGACGTCAAAGATCTGGAACGGTTTGTTTGGGTCAGGAAGAGAGACAAATAATATGTCTCTGAATCAAGCAGTTGTTGCGGTGGAGATCAACTCAGTCAATGAGTAATCTAAATCCAGCATTCTGACGCCTCGAATTTTTCTTGCACCCATTTCACATTTCATCAAATTATTTTCGGACCAAAAGAGCACCCAACACTTTATGTTATAATAATTATGTCTGTGTTTGTTTGTATTGTCCTTGCAATTATTGTCAGCGTTCCTCGATCGAATTCCCGCTGCAGCAGAAGAACAACCTAAATTAATTTGTCATATAAAACTGGCGTGCTCTTTCGATCATAGAATTCGCGGGACGATGTTACGTGAAATGAAGAAACTATTATATAAATAACTTACTGGCATTCAGTTAACAAATCTATTGTGTTTGGAAGTGCCATTTGAAGTAATTCAATGCATGGTATAACAACAACTATTAGAAATTGTACTTGATCTTCTGGAACCATGTGTTGTTTTTCTCTGTCCATCATCGATAGTGGACATAATCCCATACCCTTTTCTATATCACCTTGGTTGTAAAATTCTCCTATATAATTAAAAACGAAATGTAAAATCAAGCAACACATTTTAGATAATTTAGTTTATTTTTAACTAGACCATTATTATATCGCGTGGTTGGTCCTACTCTCCTTTTCCTGAACATGGACCGTTTTCAATGGTTATTAATCATCACGTTTACGCGAAAATAAAGAGGATTATATTCTGCGTCATTGAATATTAAAACGAATTGAATAGTGCTTGGCTATCATAACGAAACCTACCAACCAAGCATAGATACTATCCTTGATAATGATAATGACATTTCTATATCTCAAACGTAATTTACAAAATGAATTTTACTTAGGCCTGGTCTTTCCACCTTTTATTAAATTGCTTAGGCCCAACTCAGTTGCAGCAACTTTTGCGTTGCCGCAAAAAATTGCATACATTAGAACTTGTTCTATTTTCAAGCAACTCGTCCATGCAATTCTATAAGTAGTCTGTTTTTTAACTAGGAGGAGCGATTCAAATTTGTTACGTCAAAATCTACACCTGTGATTGGCTGCGGCCAGGCCGGTTTCACACCGCTAAGTAATTTGTATAAATTTTGACGTTTGACGTGATTTAATAATTATTTCTCTAGACGCTGACAGTGACATAATTCAAGCAAAATACAATAAATTAGTTTTCATTTCAGTTATAAATTTTAAACATGATCAAAATTCAAATTTACCGTCAAAACTATGGAAGTCTTCTTTTCTAGTGACATTTCTAGTGTGAATCTGGCTTTTGTATTCACTCCTCCTAGTTAAAAAACAGAGTATAGTACCTACTATTTCAGTATTTTCTTTAATACCAACAGCAGTTATTACAGGGGTTAGTATCTTCTTGGGGTGCTGGTTGTAATAAAAGAAGACTGGCAGTAATAATAACTGTTGTTAAAATTACAGTTTCTATATCCATTTTAAATTGTTGTTATGTTCTAATTATGGTTTTTTTCAAAAATTGTCAACAAACACATCAGCATTGCCACTTTTACATTTAAGGTTGTCAAATATGAAAATAGGTATACACTAACAGCCGTATTCATCAACGAGGCGTTAGTCCGACTACTGAGATTTGCGCCTGCGTAAACCTTGTAAATCTATTCATTTGAACAGGTTTACACGGGCGCAAGTCTCAGTAGTCGGACTAACGACTTACCCCTCGTTGATGAATCCGGCTGTAGATGTTTTTTTGCCTACTTAAGCCCGTATGACACGGTGTTAAATTTGAAACAAAATTTGCGTGTAAATTGACACGTAAATTTAATGTCAAATTTAACGCCGTGTCATACACAAAATTATTTTGTAAATTTTCATGCAAATTTTTATGAAATTATTTTGAACATCCCTGGTAAACTTAGACACTTTTACGTACCTAGTCTTGAAAGACTCTTACGATAGGGAAAAGATAGGCAAGGCAGGAGTACCAAGGATGTTCAAAATAATTTCATAAAAATTTGCATGAAAATTTACAAAATAATTTTGTGTATGACACGGCGTTAAATTTGACATCAAATTTACGTGTCAATTTACACGCAAATTTTGTTTCAAATTTAACACCGTGTCATACGGGCTTTACAAAATTGCATGGATGGGAATTTGCGATTTTGTATGCAACTCGATGTATGTTGATGATTACAACTGCTTGTAACAAACAAAGAACATCTACTACGTTTCCGTAATCTTTATTAAAGTCAACATGAAAAATCAAACAAAAGCATACTACAAGACACAATCTTGTTACTAACTAAAACGCCATGTTCTTACTACTATCACCAACCTTAGTATGTATATTAAGTTACCATAGAATATAAAGTACCGCGAAAAATTTGAAACGTTTTACTTTAACACTTCCCCTTAAACTTCAAATTATTTAAGATCTACTCTAAAACCCCCTACACACGATACGATCGGTCGTACGATCGGTCGTACGACGCGTCGTACTACAAGTTTTTGCCTACTAACTATCAAACCTGCAGTACGACAGGTCGTACAACTGACCATTTACCGTCTCTTTAAGTACAATAATAAATTTTATACAGTGTGTAAATAAAATAACGGGACACCCGAATAACGTTTTTATTGTTAAAGATAGAAAATTTGTGCTTGGAGACAATTTGTATGGTTAGTTATAAGGTTATAAGCTTTATTTTTGGTGCGTCGAAAATTGGTTTCCGTTTCCGGTTTAACCGGAAGTAATGCTAACTTGAAAATTTTAAATAGAACGCCCTATATATTTTTACATTTTTGGATTTACACTTTTATAAACTTTGAGAAACTTAAATAGGGCTATCTACCAAAAATCAATAGTTTTCGAGATATTCGAGATAGAAAGTATAAATTTGTAATTTTTAATTATTTTGACTTATACTTGTAAAAACAGTTAACGTACGCTTTTCTAAAATTTCTTTTTCTAATAAGATTGTGCGGCCCCAAGAAGGGCCATTTGTATGGAAAAATAAATAACAGTTGTAATAATGCTCAAAATGCGGGCCACATTTTCAATCTGGCAGTGTCCGATTCTGTGTTTAAATTCTTACATTATTATAACAACTGTTTACTTTTCTAACTCGCACGCTTGCGATTTACAAATGGCCCTCCTGAGGGCCGCATAATCTTATTAGAAAAAGAAATTTTAGAAAAGCGTACGTTAACTGTTTTTACAAGTATAAATCAAAATAAATGAAAATTACAAATTTATACTTTCTACCTCGAATATCTCGAAAACTATTGATTTTTGGTACATAGTCCTTTTAAGTTTCTCAAAGTTTATAAAAGTGTAAATCCAAAAATGCAAAAATATATAGGGTGTTCTATTTAAAATTTTCAAGTTAGCATCACTTCCGGTTAAACCGGAAACGGAAATTAATTTTCGACATATTAAAAATAAAGCTTATAACTAACCATACAAATTGTCTCCAAGCACAAACTTTCTATCTTTAACAATAAAAAAGTTATTCGGTTATTTACACACTGTATACAGAAAAAGTAGTATCACTTTACTGGGATATTAAAGGCGTCATGACTTGTCTTCCAAATAATTATAGGTGATTTGGTAAGCATGTGTACCCTATTGGCAAGAAATTTGATGAATAACATGCAAAGAATACTAAACAAATTCTACAAATTGCTAACTGATGTGCATCCCCTATACATGTTTGATAGGTACGTCACTGGTAACCTACTGTCAGGCTATTTTTTTATATTTTTTTACTGTCCCCCGGTTGTACAACAGATTTTATGTCGGCTCCATACTGCCGTCAAACACGACCGATTGTACGATCTGGTCGTGCAACTATCGTTCAAACAGTCGTAACGACACGTTGTACAACGAGTCGTACAACGAGTCGTACGATCGATCGCATCGTGTGGAGGCTAAATGGTCAGTTGTACGACCTGTCGTACTGCAGGTTTGTTACGTTAGTAGGCAAAAACAGTGACTGTCTATACGACTTGTAGTACGACGTGTCGTACGACCGATCGTACGACAGATCGTATCGTGTGTAGGGGGTTTAACACTTTTATTTCATGGTCAACCATGACCATACCCAACTTTTCTCGTAATAGCTGAAATTGCACTCATGCAATCGGCTTTGTACACACATCTGCAACTTGATCCGCACTTGAAACATGCTCGACCTTTAATTCACGGTTTTGAACCCGTTCTCGCACAAAATGAGCTCGCACGTCGATATGTTTTGAACGTTTGTGGAAACTTGGATTTTTGGCCAACTTAATTGCACTCGCGTTATCCACTAAAAGTAGAAGTACACATTCCAGCGGCGCAATTTCGTTGAAGAGGCGGTTCAACCATACAGCATCTTTCGCAGCTTCACTTGCGGCCACGTATTCGGCTTCCGTGGTAGACAAAGAAACACTCTGCTGACGTCTGCTCGCCCACACAATTGCTCCACCGCTGAACTTGAAAACTATTCCGCTGACTGAGCGACGCGTCATTACGTCACAGGCATAATCTGCGTCGCTATAACATTCCAGCTTACCAGCTACTCCTCCAGCGTTGTATTGAATGCCCATCGAGGTCGTACCCTTGATATACTTTAATCATCGTCCAATGTCGTTCCTCTGGTTTCTCAAGGAACTGGGACACGTAGCTTACAGCGTACGCGATGTCAGGCCATGTGGCCACAGCTAGGTACATTAAACACCCTACACCCTCTCGATATGGCGCATTTGTTGTCTCAGCATTCATCTGCTTTTCGGATTGTTGATATTTCTCAATTGGAGTGGAAACTGGATTCACGTCCTCCATGTTAAATCGTCGAAGGATATCTTCAGTGTAATTTTTCTGGCTAATTACTATTGAACCATCGTTGATAAGATTGATTAGCACGTTCAGGAAACACCCAACTGACTCAGCTGTTATTTTAAATTCCAATTTCAATTTATTCAGGAGTTCCTCGATGCTAGTTTTCTTTGTTGCAGCAACTAACCCGTCGTCCACGTACAGCACCACTATAAGTTTATCGTCCTTGGAGACCCGATAAAACAAGCAAGGATCTGCTGCGCTTTCTTGCAATCCGAAGAGGATTACAACATCTTTGAAGCGTTTATTCCAGCATCTAAGGGACTGTTTTAATCCATACAAGCTCTTCCGTAGTTTACACACCTGCTGGCTGCCATCCTCATACCCTTCCGGCTGTTCATGTAAATTTCCTCTTTGAATACGCCGTGTAAGAAAGCCGTTTTTACATCAAATTGGGCCAATTCCAAATTCTCGTTTGCTGCTACGCTTATAATAGTTCGAATTGTATCAAATCGTGCTACAGGGCTGAAGGTTTTCAGTATAGTCAATTCCTTCCCTTTGAGTAAAACCTCGTGCGACCAGGCGTGCCCTGTAGCGAGCGACTTCTCCGTCGGGGTTGCGCTTTAGTTTATAGATCCACCGATTTGAGATGGTCTTGTAGCCCGCTGGTATCTGCACCAGGTCCCATGTCGAGTTTTCCTCCAGCGAATTCATCTCTTCTTCCATTGCTGCTTTCCAATGCACCTTTTCCGGCGACTTCATTGCCTCGTTGTAGTTTTTCGACTCATCTACTTCAGAGATCATAATTTCGATCAGGCGTTTCGGTGCTTTCACGTTTTCTCGAACTCACAGTTGCCGCTCCCCTATGGATGACGCTTGCGTCCCCATATGCTGGTTGCTTTTGTGAATCGGTTTCCGATTCTGAATCTGTTCGATCAGGCGGTGAGTCAGCCAATGACCCAACTGGATCTAGTGCATCCTTTGGTTCTTCAGCTTGTGCTTTATCACTTGTGTCACGAGGAAACAGAGTCAATAACCTACTTGCGTTTTCCGATTCAAACTCAACATCTTTGCTCCTAATAATACAGTTCTCTGACTCATGCCAGACGCGAAAACCGTCCATATTGTCCGAGTACCCGACAAACACTCCACGTTCTCCTTTCCCGTCCCATTTTTTGCGTTTTACTTTTGGTACATACACATAACACTCAGTGCCAAAGACGTGAAAGTTCTTCAGATGTGTGTTCTTCCCCATAAACAGCTGATACGGTGTTTTTACTTTCCCATACCACTACTGGTATAGGGAAGTATTGATATCATGAAAATTTTCGAAATCGAGATTTTCACGGAAATGGGTGTTTTGGACCCCCAGGAGCCTAAAAAAGTGGTCTAGAAAAAATGTCTGTCTGTGGGTGGGTGGGTGGGTGTGTGTGTATGTAACGCCTCTAACGCAAAAACTAGTGAACCGATTTTGATGAAATTTGAAATGAAGGGGTATATCGAAAATTCATCGACAAAATAAGCTTTTCAAAAAAATCCGAAACCGGAAGCGGAAGTTAGACATGTTTTTTTGTTATCATTTTTTTCAGAAGCGGAATTTTGAAAATCTGAGTAGGGGATATGAAAGAAGGGCATAATTCAAGGGAAACAGTTTTTTACCGGACTCTCTAACTTCAAAATGGCGGTCGCTATGAATTTTTCAAAATTTCGACTTTAACGCCCCGTAACTCAAAAACCAGTTATCTGATCAGGTTCCGCAACAACTTGTTTGAAAGCCCTTTGGCTGTACTACACCAAGAAAAAAAATTATTTAGTAAATCCAAAAACGGTCGCAATGGCGCTCTTCCAAAAATTTTGAAATTTTTGAAAAATTATTACAAAAAAACTGGTCTAAGGAATTTGTTTAAATTTTCTATACTTATGCAGCTTGGCATTAGCTACATTTTTGTTTTTTGATGAACCCCAGAATTCCACTGTGGCGCCCTCTACGAGATTTTGAAAATCGGAAATTGATGCTCCTATAGCGCCTTTATTAGTCAAAATATGAAAGAAGTTTAAATATAAAAGTTGTTCAGTATATAATTCTGCATTTTCCTAAATGTATATCACGTATACAGGGTGTTTTGTTTTCACAGTACAATAAGCAACTGTGTTATTTTAAATGAAACACCCTGTATATTATTATATAATTGAATGCAGAATTTAATTGTCTATCATATAGTATAAGTATTCATATGGCTAAAATGTACGGTTAATGAGAAATTCGTGAATTTTGAATATTTACGTTGGACTCTTCCGGGACCGTCGATAGCTTCGGGCCTCGATGTAGGATTCATGACGTCACGACAACGTCCGGTCTTTGCGGCCGGCTACCTTATGAACGCTATAAGAAAATCCTATTTGAAACGTTACGGTTTATAATCAGGGCTTTATATGGTTACTTTGTAAATTTTACCACATTTACTGCATTTTTCAAACATTGACGTTTGTTTACAGAAATTTACCTAAACAAAATACGGCATAATAAGCCATTTTATTTGATTGTATTAAAATATTACCTACCGTGAGAGTATGAAATAGTGAATTATTATTTGGTTCAGTACAGTAACTATGTAAGAATGTCAGTTTTATAACATTTTAACAAATAAACAATTATTATTTAGGTACAAAAACTAAATTGAAAATAGAAAATTGAACATTTAGATTAGAAAATTGTATTACGTAGTACATTAAATTTATTTTGTTTGGGTCGCAGGTCAGAAAAAAATAAAAGTATTTGGGTTATAAATAACACAAAAATTAGTAACAAGTACCTACAACTAAAATAAAAATTTGACAAATTAACGCTTTAGAGCCTTTTTACACGTGAGAGAATTACTCAGAAAATTATTGTGAAAATTACTCTGAAAATTTTCAACAATAATTATTTGACGGGTCATACAGCATTTTACTCGCAAAATTATTGCGAAAGTTATTACCGTTATTAATTTTGCGATTAAAATGCTGTATTACCTACACGTCAAATAATTATTGATGAAAATTTTCAGTAGTATTTGTATCTGCAAATTTCTTTAGTTTTCTTTTTTTGGTAGCATTTTCTTTGGTTATATCATTTCTTAGTTTAATTAATTGTCCGTAACCACTGATTCCTTCGGAATTCGCCTTTGGGAAAAGGGAAATACGAATACATTCATACGCTCTGAATTTTTATAGTTACTGCTGCATTCGGGCACACAGCAACTAGAAGTCATTTTTCCCTAATTATGTAAAAAAGCAAACGGTTGTATACATATACTTATTTTTATTTACTTCTGATCAATCAGTGCACCCCAAAAATAAAATTACACTAATCATTAAGTAGCAAATGCCCATGACATACACGGCGCATATGCTTAGCCTTTCGGCTGTTAAGCTGACGTCACAACGGTAGTAGGGATCTGCATGGAGTCTTCACTGAAACGGATCGTCGGCGTATCATTTTATCACATCAGATTGTTATGTAAAATTTGGGGAAAAGTGGCGGTTTATTTTCACTACTTTTTGAAGAGACGGCAGGTAGTGGAATGATTCATTCAGGATAAATATAAAATAATATGAGCCCAAGCGGTTAAATGTACTTTGTATGTACCTACTCAAAAGATTATGTAAAATTTTAAGCCTCTTTAAAGTAACAATAGCGACGTTTCTAGAAATATCTTTGTTAAGAAGTTCGTTCAATGTTTCAGACAGTCAGTAGATATTTGTATACAGACCCCCCTCTGTGAAATATTAAAGATACAAGAAAAAGTTAAAAGAGCGGCTCAGCTGAGACCCACAAAATAGCGCATAGAGAAGTTGATTAAAATCTTATTCCGCAAAAATATACAAGGTGTTCGATTTAAAAAACATAAGTTACATAGTTTTCCGGAAAATGAGTAGAGCGTGGAAACAACTGGTTTTGCGCTATTTTATACACCAGGCTCTCGTAGTTCAGTCTCTCCTTTAACTTGTTCTTGTATCTTTAATATTTCAGCAGATAAAAGCTGGACAATGAAAAATCAGCCACCCTGTATAGCTCTGCGTTCTCCTAAATTACATATACAGGGTCTTTGCTTTTCAGAGTAGAATGGCCAAGTTTGATATTTGAAATAAAACACCCTGTATATTATTGTAGTTGTAAAATTACATTTTGTTGTATAAAATGAGATGTCATATTATAATACAAATATGCGTTTTGTAACGTTTGCAGATTTATTAAATATTTGTTAGTTTTGTTCCACAGTTTTGAATCACGCTGTAGCAAATGATATTTGTAATTTTAAAAAACATCGGTTAAAATGACATACATTCGTGGTGCTTAACAATCAATCCTAGGTACCTTCGCAGGTAGGCGGATTATCTATTGCTAAAATTTTCAACATTCTCTAAAATTTCCAGGTACTTAAGTGATTTTACAGACTGACTATGCAAAGGGTTGTGTACCTGCTTCATTTCTAGCTTTTAAAGGAATTTTAACCTTGACAAATATTTGGTGAGGAGTGGGGGTTTTACATTTTATTTTCATCCCTGGATGCAAAAGCATTTCACTGTCAACTTTTGAAGCGAACTCTGGTAAGAGAATTTTTGTTTCTTTAGCTGACATTTGTGGCGAAACATTGTTATCATTTTGATGTTTGTGTTACTATTGTGATTGTTTAATTATTGCATTGTGATTGTTTTATTATTGCTAGGAGTATTTTTAATTTACCTCGAGTAGATTAACATAGGTCGTAGTTTATATCGTAAATTAAATAGTTTGGTGAGACTCTTATTATTACTATCATAACAAGATGAAATTAAAACGGTTTAATTTTAAAGTAGATTCTGATTTCCAAAATCCTAAAGTAATAAAAGCAGGCACTTTTCATGAAGGGCACAAAACTGTTATACAGTCTTCAAATATTAGAAATGCCGTTGTAGCTACCTGCTTTCGGATTTTTAAATCTCCGTATTTATGGGACGCCGGCGATATTGATGATATTTTGCAATTAGGGAAAAGTGAAGGGAACTTTGTCAAAATTGAAAATAAACGCTACACGGTTAATGCACATCAGTCAGACATGAGTGAAGGCCAATTTTTGCAGAATATTGAAGAAACATTAGCAAAGTTTTTTATAACTTTTCAAGCGGGTATATTATCATGTAATAATAAATCTGTTGCTTTGTTTAAAGAAATTATTAACGATACTACCGAGTATTGGATGTTTGATTCAGAGAGTAGTTCGCGTATTACAGCGAAAAATGTCAAAGATGGGGTTGCGGTAAGCTGTAGTTTTGAAACACTCCATTATTTAACGCAATTGTTAAAATATAATTTTATTCAACGTTTAAATGCCCCTGAGAGTAGTATGTTTAAATTGTGTCCTTATACGATTATCGAAACAGTCGCGAATAGGAAGGGTAGAAAAACTGACTTAAGTGGAAAACTACGTATCCAAAAATTACGAAAAAATTTAGAACACAAGGAGAAAGAGTTGATACGTAATAGAGTAGCTATAAAAAAATTAAGGGGTAACGTAGAATACAAATCCAAAGAAATGATAAGAAACAGAGTAGGTATGAAAAAAATCAGGGGTAATGTAGAATACAAGGCCAAAGAGTTGATAACAAATAGAGTGAGTACGAAAAAATTAAGAGGTAACATAGAATACAAAGAAAGGGAGTTAATTTGTAGAAAATCAGGAATGAAAAAATTAAGGGATAATGTAGAGTACAAAGAGAAAGAGTTAATTACTAGAAAATCAGGAATGAAAAAATTAAGGGATAATGTAGAGTACAAAGAGAAAGAGTTAAGTACTAGAAAATCAGGAATGAAAAAATTAAGGGATAATGTAGAATACAAAGAGAAAGAGTTAATTACTAGAAAATCAGGAATGAAAAAATTAAGGGGTAATGTAGAATACAAACAGAAAGAGTTAATTAATGAACAAAAACGGAAACGGGAAGTTAGGAAAAACGACGACGAAATTAGACTATTTGAACAACAATGCGACCTTCAAAGCAAACGAAATAGGCGAGAAAATGATATATTACGATTTAGGGAACATGTTTACAATAATTTAGTAAGAGAAAACACAAATTTTGCGAAATTAAAATTAGAATTTATAAAAATTCGAAAATGTACTCCGAATTTTATATGTTGCTGCTGCGAAGGACTGTTCTTTAAACATTCTGTTACCAATTTCAATATTGCAAAATTGGATAAAGTTTCTAATTATTCCAAGGATACGTTAGTCAGTTTAATAATAAATTATGATTCGCCGTTCATTTGCAGAACGTGTGATAGATACCTAACCCTGTCAAAAGTACCCAAATTAGCCACCAGTAATGATTTAAAGTTTGTAGATTTACCCGATTGCATTCAAAAACTGTCACCATTAGAGGAAAGAATGACAGCCCCTTACATAAATTTTATGCAAATTAGATCTTTAAAACCGTATGCCTTAAATCCCCAGTTAGGTCTTAAAGGTAGTGTAGTTAACATCTCTGTTGAAATTAGCGATATGTTACAAGTTTTACCGCGAGCATTTGACAACATGGCTACAATTCAGGTTAAATTAAAGAGGCACATTGAACACAAAACGGACTACATGTATGAGACCATCAGACCAGCTATAGTTTGCGATGCGTTATGTTATTTGAAAGACACCCCCTTATACAAACTGTACAATATTCAAGTTGACCGCGAATATTTTAGGCGTTACGAAAAGCAATATAGCGAAAATGTAGATTTTATTGTAGAAACTAGGGATTGTATTGAAGAAAGTAGCGATTTTATAGCGGATAATGTAATATCTACCGAGATATCCACGAACGACAACATTTGCGAAGAAATCACTTTAACCGATCTTCCGGAGGAAGAAGTGGAAAGTGATGAGGTATTAGTGATAGACGGAAATGCAGATGCCGTAAATAACGTACAAGTCATAGCGCCCGGCCAAGGTAAAAAACCGATACCTTGGCATATGATACCCCATATCGACGAATTATGTTTTCCCAAAATTTTCGCGGGCCATTCTTTCAACGGCAGTTCTAAAGTATCTTACTCTGATCGTATAAAGTCGGAAATTAGGCGTAGAGATCGTAGATCGTGCGATCCTACTCGATTACTCTTTATGGCAAAGAAAAAATTAGAGTTGTTTTGCCTTTCAAAAATTAATATTTGTATGCGGAAAACAAAAAATACTAGAAATGTTAAAGTGGGGAACGTGTTAAATAACGAATTTTTAGAAAACATGGTAAAATTTGACGACGGTTATAGGTTTTTAAGACAAATTAGATCCTCCCCTTCCTATTGGGAAACTAGGAAAAAAGAGTTGTTGGCTACCATTCGGCAATTAGGTAAACCCAGTATATTTTTGACGTTATCTGCGGGGGAAAACATTTGGCCAGAACTACTTCAATCTTTGGCGAAACTGGTTCATTCTAAAAATTTATCTCTTGTAGAAGCGATGAATCTCACTACTTATGAAAAATCCGATTTAATAAAACGCGATCCAGTTACATGTGCGCGGTATTTTGATTTCAAAATTTCAAAATTTATGTGTTATTTAAAACAAAAAGACGGCCCATTTCGCGAGTATTATGTAGAAGATAGTTGTGAAAGGGTAGAATTTCAAAATAGGGGGTCGCCTCACGAACACATTTTATTATGGCTTAAAGACGCGCCTCAGTACAATCCCGAAATGTCAGGTAACGTGGAAAATTGTATTAGCTTTATAGATAGGTTTATTACGTGCGAGTATAACGAAAATGATCCGTATATTAGGGTGCAAACACATAGGCACACGCATACCTGCAATAAAGGTAAACGAAATAAATTTAAATGCCGGTTTAACTTTCCAATCTTTGTTATGCCCTCAACAACCATTATGGAACCTCTTCCGGAAGAGGAACAAAACGAAAATTTAAAACGCATTTTGAAAGATATAAAAAAAATTACCCAAGATTTTTATAAAAATCCGAAATTAGTAGAATTTAATGATATTTTAGCTAAACTCCTAATTACGGAAGAACAATATTATCTCGCTATTCGTAGTTCATTAAAAAAAACCCAGATATTTTTAAAACGTAGTAGTTTAGAAGTCGGAATTAATAATTATAATAAAGATATATTGCATTTGTTCGAGTCTAATATGGACATTCAGTTTATTTTAGAAGAATACGCGTTGGCATCGTATATTATTAATTATATTAGTAAAACGGACGCGGGACTTTCGAAATTGTTACGAGAAACGGCATCAGATATAAACAACGGTTATACTAATGTTAGAGAAAAATTCAGAAAAATTTCTAATGTATTTTTAAATAGTAATTTAATGTGCGCGCAAGAAGCAGTTTATCATGCGTTATCTTTGCCTCTTTGGAAAAATTCGCGAAAAACTATTTTTATTAGCACGTTTCCACGACAAGAAAGGGTTCAAATGTTAAAGTCTAGGTTAGAATTAAGTGCCTTAAATGTAGATTCGGATGACGTGTTTGTTGATGATATATTCGGAAAATACGCGAAAAGACCTTTATCTATGGAAGACGTGTGCCTAGCAGATTTTGCTTCGAATTTTACTGCGCTGAAGACGGATAACGAGAACGCGAATGAAGACGATGATGATGACGTCATTAAATATTATAGGCAACGGCGAAAAACTGCCGTTATTAGATATAGGCGGTATAAACTAATTCAGGATCCGGTTAATTTTTATAGAGAAAACCTTCTTTTATTTTTACCGTGGAGAAACGAATACTCCGAGGTGCAGAATGTAAATTACGAGGAAATATTTTTAAACCATCATTGTACTATTGACGCTAATCGCAAAAAATTTCAAATTCTTGGCGACGATGTTTTAGACGAAGCCATGGAAAACGCGCAAAATAATGTTTTAGAAATCGAGGAAGAAGATATCGATGAATTTTCCAAAAGTGCATTACCTGAGCACCAGCAAATCGATATTTTACAGCAGGGGGGTTCTGAAATTCTTAAAGATCGCGGTGCAAATCACTTTAGTTGTCCACCTAGAATATCAATCGAAGAAATTGTTCAATTAATACAGCAGTTAAATACGCGCCAGAGGGAGTTCATAATGCACATTTTACATTGTTTTAAAACTGATAGGTTGCCCATAAGAACGTTTTTAAGTGGATCTGCCGGCGTCGGAAAAAGCACGGTTATAAATGTAATCTATCAATTGATCACAAGTTATTTTGATAAATTACCCGGTTCAAGTAAAGGAGAAAATTTTGTCTTGCTGTGTGCTCCATCAGGTAAAGCAGCATTTTTAATAAACGGTCTCACATTACACACCGCGTTTTCTTTACCGGTATCTCAGTTTGGTGGACAAATGCCAGAATTATCCAACGACATCGCGAATACACTACGAGCAAAATTATTTCATTTAAAATTACTTATTATTGACGAAATATCGATGGTGGGTAGTCGGTTATTTTCACGGGTCGATACTAGACTTCGACAAATCATGGGTTGCAAAGAGTCTTTTGGCGGCATATCGGTTTTAGTTGTAGGAGATTTAAATCAATTACCTCCTGTGATGGATCGCCCTGTATTTTGTTCACCAAACAGTAACAGTCTAAGTATTTTTCACGTCGAATCAAACCCCTTATGGGACGAGTTTAATTATTACGAATTGACACAAATAATGCGGCAGCGGGATGAAGTTCAGTTTATACATTGTTTAAATAATTTAGCTAAGGGGATTATGAGCGTTGACGATATAAAATTAATTAAATCGCGAGAAGTAGAAGAAACTCTAGTCCCAGAGACCGCGATTAGGTTATATGCGGAAAACGCTAACGTTGATGCGTACAATGAACGTCGTATAAACAATGCGCCTGGCGAAGAATTCTTATCTACCGCGGAAGACGTTATTTTAGGAAAAGTTTCGGAATTCACTAAGAGTAAAGTATTAGGCGCGTTAAAGAAAAAGAAAACTTCAGAACTTGGAGGTTTACCAACACATTTACGTATAAAATTGGGTATTAAGTATATGGTAACTTCTAATGTAGATATCGCGGACGGACTTGTAAATGGATCTTGTGGAATACTTAGACATATTTCGTTTGAACCAAATTCTAAATTTCCTAGCAAACTTTGGATTGATTTTCAGTCAAATGCGGTCGGTAACAAAGTGCGAAAAGCGTTTATAGGTTTAATGAATGCCGAAGGTATCGACTCAAAATTGACCCCTATAAGTAAAAATGCGTATCCTTTAACTGTCTCTAAAGATTTGCAGTATCAAATTGTACGCCGTCAATTTCCAGTGACAGCAGCGGAAGCTTTAACTATTCATAAATCTCAGGGGCAGACGTACGAAGAGGCGTGTATCGATTTTAAAAAATCAAAAAGAATTACCAGACAAATGATGTACGTCGCATTAAGTAGGGTAAAAAAGTTATCTGGACTTTACATTTTAGGTAGTTTCAAACCCCCGAAGTCTCCAAAAGAGAACGACCAAATTTTAACAGAAATTTTGCGACTACAGCAAAATAAACCGCTCACATTCTTCTACGACATTTTTAACAATAGCGATCAGATTAAAATTTTATATCATAACGTTGGATCATTGCGCAAACATTTACGAAACATTATCAGTGATGAGTGGTACATTAGAGCCGATATATTAATATTTTCAGAAACTTTAACACAAAATTACGATGATATAGAAATTCCCGGTTTTCACATAATATTTCATTCGAATTCGGTTAATACGCGCGGAGTTATTTGTTTTAGCAAAAACCACATTACCGTTTGTAATATTCAGCACGTTTTAAAATTCGAATGTAAAAATCATGTTGACTTGTTTAGTTTTCAAGTAGAGAATTTTTGGGTAATTAGTGGTTACAAATCGCCTTCGGTTAGGCATGCTATGTATGAAAATTGTTTTCAAGAAATTATAAGTAGTACGTTATTTAATGCCGATGATAAAATTGTTGTGTTGGGAGATTTTAATTTTGATATATTTAATTTTGATGCTGCCTCATATTTTCCAAATTTAATGGCAAAGTTCGATTTTAAAAGCATTTTAAACCGTAATACGTCCACAACCGATCACAATACTCAAATCGACATTGTATTTAGTAACGACGAATCATTGATAGCAGGTGTTTACGACAGCTACTTTTCATATCATAAGCCCATATACGCGTTGCTCCCAATAGTATCTTCTAGGCAGCCGGCTGCAAATTTTTTTAACAATTCGTCGGTAATAACAGTTTCGGATGAAGACGTTAATAATCGTGCCCTTTCTAGCAAAAATAAAAACGCGTACATAGGATTTATAAACAGGGATGGCGTTTCTTGTTATGCAAACAGTGTAATTCAATGCCTAATAGCTTTAGAACATTTTAAACAGGATTTAGTTAATAATAGTACACCAGAACATCGTGTCAGTAGCAGTATCGTAGACATAATTAATCTAGTAAATTTCGGGAGTGATTGTATTTCAACTTGTCATGTTAGAGCTATTTTAGATCAAAAAACCGACGTAAATTTCAATGCTACCCTACAGCAAGATGCCCACGAATTTTTAATGAAATTGCTGCAATGTTTAGAAGAAGAAAACCCTGCGTTATCTGCAAAATTTTATTATTCAAGAACTATTGTACTAAAGTGTTTTAATTGTGATTATTCCCGGGAACGATCAGAATTAGATTCCTGCTATTTTCTTCGTTTCGAAGATGATATGCCTTTAGATTTTTCTAAATTTATTTGTTGGGATGACACTAATATAAAGTGTTCCAATTGCCGCGTATCAAATTTTTCAGAAAAACATATTATATCGTACGTTAACCAGTATGTAGTACTAGTTCTTGCCAGATTCCGTGCTGACACAAAATTGATGAATTCGGTAGTAAATTTTAATGAGACAGAAGTTTGTATAAACGATACGCATTTTGACGTACGCGCGGCCATCCTGCACCACGGAGATTCGCTAGACCACGGTCATTACACGTGCATCATAAATGTCAATAGTAGTTGGATCGCGTACAATGATTTACAGACGGCAAAAACTAGGTTCCCTGCAAATTTAGAAGACGTGTATTTATTAATACTAGAGAAAAGGGGTCAATGAATGTCTACGCTGTACATATAGTTCGTTATGTTGATTCAAAATTTAAAACTTGTTTATTCTAAATTATTTTGTATCATTATTCATTTTATATACGTAATTGTATTTAACGTTTGCAATTTTATCTAAATCCCCAAACACCCGCGGACGGAGCTGTCTGGATGCCGCCGTCGTGCAGCCCGGGCAAGCGCGCAGTCGGATATCGGCAGTCTTCGTTCCATTAATAATAATAATAATAATAATAACAATAATAAGTCATTTTATTTTACTTTTGATAATTTTAATTTGATCTGTTTAGAATTCATCAACTTAAAATCCTGCAACTAAATCTCCAAACACCCGCGGGCGGAGCTGTCTGGATGCCGCCGTCGTGCAGCCCGGGCAAGCGCGCAGTCGGATATCGGCAGTCTTCGTTCCATTAATAATAATAATAATAATAATAATAACAATAATAATAATAATAACAATAATAAGTCATTTTATTTAACTTTTGATAATTTTAATTTGATCTGTTTAGAGTTCATCAACTTAAAATCCTACAACTAAATCCCCAAACACCCGCGGGCGGAGCTGTCTGGATGCCGCCGTCGTGCAGCCCGGGCAAGCGCGCAGTCGGATATCGGCAGTCTTCGTTCCATTAATAATAATAATAATAATAATAATAATAATAATAATAACAATAATAAGTCATTTTATTTAACTTTTGATAATTTTAATTTGATCTGTTTAGAGTTCATCAACTTAAAATCCTACAACTAAATCCCCAAACACCCGCGGACGGAGCTGTCTGGATGCCGCCGTCGTGCAGCCCGGGCAAGCGCGCAGTCGGATATCGGCAGTCTTCGTTCCATTAATAATAATAATAACAATAATAAGTCATTTTATTTAACTTTTGGTAATTTCAATTTTATCTGTTTAGAATTTATTATCTTAAAATCCCTGTTCAAATATACAATGTGGCAACTAAAGTTTGGAATTGAGGGTTATCCGGAACAGAAACTCGCGGGTTATTAATTAATTAATTTAACGTTTGTCTAGGAACAGTTTATTCGTACGTCCACACATACATGTTATTTAAATTTTCAAAGCAGGTAGTAGCAAGGCATAGAAGCGGGTGTTGTTATTTGGAATTTGTGTTATAATATGTATTCGGATTTTTTTTGGTATAGAATAAATGTCGTTAGTTGAAATCATTCATCCACGGGTTCTGCGTCTGAAAAGTTAGTCCGCGACTTTAGATTTAAAAATATCAAAAAGCAAATAACGTAAATTGAATGTATGTGGCAATTATCAAATTGTAGGTATAGGTAGTATAGGTATAGGTATATAGTAGTATAGGTAGTATATGGGTTTTATATAGGGCTCCTGGCGAAAACTTCCCATGTAAAACAAAAAGTTTAACGCGTCTGCCATGGTACCTCATGTTACTTTACTTACTGTAAACACTAACTAAGGTGATGTGGAAAGCTATGGATTAATAATTAATACTTTTCGTAAAAGATTTAGGCTGGACTCTAACAGAAACGGATCATCGGTCGGTAGCGATCGTCCGGCTTCGCCAGCTGTAATTTCAAGCCAGTTACTACAGATAGATGCGTGTCTTTCTTCTGTACATATCGAACCTGCATAATCTTGTTTTTGTCGATACGCATTCAAGTGATTTCCTACGCTGCCTCGCGAGCTACTGTTGTATACCAAAAATAAAATGTTTATTTTTAGTATGGGAAAGTCCAGGGGAGGTTTGCACCTCCACTTTTTTCATTAATGCTACTCGGTCCGGTTCGGTTTAAAATATAAACCGTTGTATTTACTGCCTCGGCCCACAAAAATTTTGGTAATTTCTATGCCAGAAGCATCGTCCGAGTGAGATCCACCACGGTTCTATTTGTACGTTCGGCACAACCGTTTTGTTGCGGGGAATATGGGTTCGTTATTGGTAAAGTTACTCCATTGACGTCATGAGTTTCCGCACTTCACTATTGTCAAATTCCGTGCCACCGTCACACTGGAAAACCTTCATTGGTCGCCCGCACTGATTTTTAACGACTTCCAGCATCTTGGAAATTTTTCCTGCAGTCTCAGATTTTTTCTTAAGAAAGTAAACTACCCGCATTCTCGAAAAATCACACGTGAAGCATACAAAATATTTAGAACCACCCAATGACTCACACTCCATCGGAAAGCCCAGATCAGCATGTATAATCTCGCCGGGTTCTGTAGCACGTTGTTGACGTTCGTGAAAGGTACTACGATGCTGTTTGCCTTCCATGCAAGTTCCGCAAAACTGATCGTCCTTTACAAAGTCAATTCCGTGTTCTTTTAGCACCTTTTTCACGTGACGTTTATTTTGATGCCCCAATCTTTCGTGCCAAACGTGTAAGGTATCTTTTACTGCGATATTCACTTCACTTACACACGACGTTTCCGGTTGCGTTATTCTGATTGCCATTTCAAACAGCTGACCAGCTTGAACACCAATGGCCTTGACACTACCGTTGCGAATAAATTCACACCTGCTTCTGGACGAACTAAATGTCATTCCTTTGTCCAGAGCTGAAGTTACCGAAAACATATTTCTCCGCGCACTGGGCACATACAGGCCATTTTCCATATAACACGATGTCCATTGTTCGTTAACGAGCGATTCGAATTTAATCGTACCCTTGCCGAGGGCATCCATCTTCGATTTGTTACCAATGTGTATTTTAATTGGATTTACGAACCGTTCAAACGACGAAAACCATTCTCCGCGATGCGTCACGTGATCCGTCGCGCCAATGTCAACAATCCACAAGTCATTGTCTTTAGCACTAATAAGAGTCTCACACACAAAAGATTCTTCTTGGTCTTTTGATGTGCTCGTGCCACTTGGGTTCCCCTTTTTACATTGACGACGCACGTGACCGATGCCACCGCACTTATAACACCGAAAGGACGCTTCTTCTTGTCGTTGTCATCTTTTGATTCAGCAGGTTTCTTCGGCTGGTTAGTTTTACCATTGCTGCCACGGTCGCTCGTCCCTTGGATTTTGGCTTTACTTGCCATTAGTGCTACCAATTCCTGTTCAGCTCGTTGTTGTCGACGTTTTTCATCGAACGTTAGCACTTCCACCAAGTTAGCAACTGTTTGTTGATTTTCAGGTCTCGCCCACCACGCTTGCCGCAGGCTTTCGTAATCATCTGGGAGCGAGTCCAATAGTTGGTTAAACTAACCATGAGCGATGACATCAGGCTTCACATTCAACTGCTGCATGCGCAAGATTAATCCTTTATATTTTGCGACGTGCGTCACCATATCATCCGCTGGATTTTTGTTAAAACTAAAGAATTCTGCTTGAACAGTGTGAGCGGCTTGTTTAGTTTGTTGTTCAAAAACTGTGTGTAACTTAAGAGGGTGGCCGCTGCCCTTTTTGTCGATAGAGGGCAGCAGATACAAAATCTTTGTTAATTTTAAGACTACAGAACTCGAACAAAAACGAAAAATTTTAATTTTAATTAAGATATTCTACAAAGCATTATTGCAACTTAGGCAGCCACTAAATTTCATGTAAATACAGTATTGATTCTTAATTTAAATTCAATTTGAAAATTAGCAACAAAGAAATTTTTATGATTTTAAATTATGTCAAATTCTGTTAATACCTAAGTATGGTCACACAGAATGTAAACTTCAAGTCCGGGTCATTAACGTTGGATAATAATGTTTTTCTGTAGTCTTAAGTTTTGGTTTGACAAGGGCATAAAAAAATGGCCGCCAATTGTGAGTAAGAAGTTCAGCGTAATTTGGATAGATAGCGCTGTTGACATAATTGTCTTTTTCTCTATTAAAGTACTAGTACACATTTACAGTAAGTTCTTGGGACTTTTTCATTAAACATTTACCGGGCATCGTAATCACAATAATTAAACAACAAACAATTACAATAAATCACAAAAACCTGCTTAGGGACACTCACTGTTGATCGGTCACAGTAAAAGCAAAGACTAATTTTAAATTATGAAATAGTCCAGGAAATAATTTAATTTCAGTTTAAAAGTAACGTTATATTGGAATACATTTATAGATAGGTAATTATTAGAAAGGTATGCGTAATCAAGTCCTCATTATTTACTTGTTTAGAAATTTTAATCAGCTATCTTTCCGAAAAGCTAAATAAAGTTGTATTGTACCTACTACTATTAATTGTATTGCATTATAATAAAATGAATATAGCGAACATATAAAATACATGCCTAACATTTTCAGAGCCTCTGAAGTAGTGATGTTGTTTATTGACATTCTCAAGCGTCACTTTGTTGAAATCCCTGATTATATAAATAATAAATATTAAATAAAATATCTATTTCAACCGGAAATAACAAGATTTATTCGCTTTATACGTATTTCGGCATCATTGTGCCATTGTCAAAAGCTATATAAAATATTATAACAAATGCAAAATATAGTAACTCCTTGATTCTATTATTTTAACACTGCGTGAAGCAGCTGGCCCCAGTCAACCCGTCGGAGGTCAGTCGCTTATCAGTGTTTTTTAAAAAGATATTTATTCCAAAATCTTCAGTAAAGGAGAATCTAAGAGATCAATTTGCTCATTCATTAAAGGTATGTTGTTCTTTGTGTGTTTATAAATTTCAAAAGCTTCTAAAATGTTTAATTTATTTTTGTTATCAGAAAAGTGTAAAAATTTAATTGTATTATTAGATGTTAATGTGTGATTTTGTTCTAACAAATGTTTAGCAAAATTTGATTTATGTGCATGTTTATATTTGTAACAACGGATATGTTCTTTTTGCCTAATACTAAAATTTCTAATTGTTTGACCTATATATTATACTGAATCACAATGTGAACAATTTAATTTATAAATACCTGATTTTAACAAATCATTAATTTTGTCTTTAGAATTGAAAAGAGAGTACTATAGAATATTTTTATTTGTTTTAAAAATGACTTTATATTTATTTGTGTTATTTATAATTTTAGCAATCTTTTCTGAAATTTTACCAAAATATGGAATTGAAACGTATTTTAATGTTTTATCAGTGTTATTAATGGAATAAACTTTTTGAATAGCTAATTTATAATTTTTCTTTTTAATTAAAGTGTCAATAAGTGTAGTGTTATAACCATTGCTATATGCAATTTGTTTAATAATGGAAATTTCTCTATTAAAATTATTTTTATCTAAAGGAATTGTTAAAGCTCTGTGTACTAAAGATTGATATGCTGCAAATTTATGTGTATTATGATGACAAGAGTTATGTGGTATGGTAATATCAGTTTGTGTAGGTTTCCTATAAATTGAGTATTCGAGTATGTTTTCTGAATTAATTTTTATGTTTAAGTCTAAAAAGTTAATAGATCTGTTTTGTTCAATTTCTAGTGTAAATTTAATTTTTTGGTGTAAAGTATTAATAAAAATTAAAAATTCGTCAATGTATTCGAAAGAACTATCAAAACATGCCAAAATATCGTCAACATAACGAAACCAAAATACAATTTTATTTGATAGATTTGATTCAAATATTTGATCTTCTATATTTTCCATAAAAATATTAGCCAATAGTGGTGAAATGGGACTACCCATTGGTAACCCATCTTTCTGAAGATAAATTTTATCATTAAAAATAAAATATTTTGATTAATACAAAGTTCAAATAATTGAATCAACTCTATCCTTTTTGTTAATTCAATGTTATTGTTAACTAAAACATTTTCTAATAAAGGAATACATTCCTGTGGGGGTATTTGTGAAAACATACTCGTAACATCAAAACTAACTATCTTACATAGTGGTGGTAAGGTAATGTTACTTAATTTATTAATTAATTCAGAAGTGTTTTTAACTGAATATTTTGGAGTGTATCCTAAATTATTAATTATATTATTTAATGTTTTAGCTAGCATGTGGTTTGGTACATGTATGTATGAAAGTTTCATACATACATGCACCAAACCAAAATTAACTATCTCAATTGTTTATGGTTGTAACTTTCAGTACCACCAAAAAATGTAGTCAGTTCATACCTTGCCCATTCCTTAAAAAAGTGACGTGGGTCTGAAATCTTCGTACCCCGAAATTGTTTTCTACCTTTAAACAACCACTTTTCGGCATCCATCCGCTCCACTCTAGGTGGGATCACAGACTAGTGGTTTACTGCGTGCCGCGTCAATTGCGAATTCACTGTTACTGTACTTAATAAATTGTGTATTTATACATACTGTACAAAGAATCCGTTATTTTCTTTGCAATTTCATATGGTTTACACTGCCCAGATAAATCAACAGTTGTCATCATGATAGCCTTCAACAAAGAACGGTGTCCAACATTATTCCAATCGAAACTATTTTCGTGCCAAATTTGAATTAATTTAGTGCGACATCTAAAATATAATGATAAATCGGTCGCTAAAATTAATTCTTTTATATCCTTTGACATTTCTCTGAATCGGCTTTCTGAGAATGATGTAAACATATTACATTTCTGAAATCCACAAAAATAGTACATTAATTACAACTAGCATTAAGAAATTCTAGGGTAATAAGTGAAATTCGAGAATTATTACACAATGACACAGAACAAAATTCTAAAAAACAAACGGACTGTGCTGGATTCGAAGCAATAGTCGCGCAGTCTCACCTTGTGATATGTAGCAATGCATGTATCGACTTCAACCATCACCACCGCTTAACTACGGCGACCCCGAATAGCAGTGGCAGCCCGTGAGTTATTGAACAAGGGGTGCACAGATATAGACACATAGGTAATGTCTAGTTTTTCTGATTTGGTCATTATAGCCAGTAGCACATACACGAGCTAAAATCTAAACTACATGTAACTTGTATTAGCTCGTGTATTATAATTTGTAGCAAATGACTTACATAAGTTTTACATATATCGAGTGTTCGGTCTCAAACTTGAACATATAGGGATATAATATTGAATTGAATGTTATCGCGGATTCTTGTTCGCCAATTCAACTTACACAAAAGATAATGGTATCAATTGCAAGTTAAAATTATTGCACATGGAATAATACCAATAGTAACATTAAAATTACGATTATTTATTTTTTCTCCAAACGTCATAAAAGTGGCATTTAAATGACAGAATGTTGCTAGTAGAAGTTTCATTTATATGCTTAAGCAGATAATAGTTATTTGTATACCAAGGACGCGAAATGTGTCTTTATCGTACCGAGAGAAAATTGTAGCCGAGGCCGCTTGCGGCCGAGGAAAGACAATCTCGAGGGCGCTAAAGAACTTCGCGGACAAGGTATACACAATATTTTTTGTGCAACCGTAAAAAATGTGTAATTGTAAATGTTATTGCTTTTAGAAAACCTACAGCTTAATTCATTGTAAATAGAAAAACGGCTTTCAGTTAGCGCGTTACTATGGATATGGAATAAATAAAACAATTAGTTTTGTATAAATTACAATGATTTTTACTTTAGCGGCCGCTACCATTAGCAGCGGCCGCGAAATTAGATTTCGTGTCCTGAACAGCGGACGCGAAACGCCCACTTCGCGTACGGTTGCACAAAATAGTTATTTGTATACCAAGGACGCGAAATGTGTCTTTATCGTACCGAGAGAAAATTGTCGCCGAGGACGCTTGCGGCCGAGGAAAGACAATCTCGAGGGCGCTAAAGAATTTCGCGGACAAGGTATACACAATATTTTTTGTGCAACCGTAAAAAATGTGTAATTGTAAATGTTATTGCTTTTAGAAAACCTACAGCTTAATTCATTGTAAATAGAAAAACGGCTTTCAGTTAGCGCGTTACTATGGATATGGAGTAAATAAAACAATTAGTTTTGTATAAATTACAATGATTTTTACTTTAGCGGCCGCTACCATTAGCAGCGGCCGCGAAATTAGATTTCGCGTCCTGTATAGCGGACGCGAAACGCCCACTTCGCGTACGGTTGCACAAAAAGTACTTTATATGCCTTAGCATGTGACTTTTATCAAAAAATAATTTGTTGTTTGGTGGTTTGCTACGGTAATATCTAGAAAGTGTCTATCAGGCAACACGATTTTCGTATAAGTGTAATGTTTCCCGAAATAACCGTGTTAATTAGATGCTTATTTTTGTATTATAATAATTTTACAAGTTTGGAGAAAAAATAACATACTTATATTATTCGGAGTATAAGCGCTTTATGTGCTGTGGCTGGTTGACTGCCGATCGTAGTGAGGCAGCCAAATAAAGCTTTGCTTTTACTCCTAATAACATAAATAACTATTTTTGTACACGCTCTCCAAAGTGGTTACTTTGGAAACTGTTTGTAATCCGCAAAATGCCACTTTAGGGGACTAGTCCCTTAAAGGTAACTTAGCAACACTTTAGAGGACTGAAAACATTGTACAACACAAAACAGCTATTGCTGCAAGAAAAATACAAAAAATATATAAATTAACACAAAAGGTGCGTTCGTTTAATATTTATGGTGTTGGAGTGGTTAAGGTGCTGTTAACAGTCACGTGATGAAGGTGCGTGCACGGTTCATTTTTGAAAAAACGAACGGTTAACTTTCACGGTGTCAATTTTGCTATTGTTTTACGTAACTTCCTACAATGAATCAAGGAAGTGCATCTGCTGTCACACATTTTGCAAATTCCATGTTTTTCGAAGATACTGATGAACAAGACGAAAATAAGTTTATGGCCTGGGGCATTTGAGAATGAAAGCTGATGCTCTTATTGTAAAATTTGCTTATGCAACCAAATGTACACTATAAACGCGTTTTACCATTACGTTGCTCCTCTTCTCCACTTTATACTCTTTGGTTTTACTAATTCACAATAGAGGAGTATTTTGGTTTACTTCAGAGAAATTTTGGAATTGAATTTAATTGTATATCTAGCAGGACTGACATCTTCGATTTAAAAGTTAAACTTATATAAAATCGCCTACTAGAAGAATAAACAGGTAAGACCTCTAATAATTAACTGGCACACTGCACAGATAACAGTGAAGAGGAATCTAGCATAGCAGCAAGGGAACTGGGCACGAACAAATGGAGCAAGAATTGGTATTAACATCTAGGCACACATTGACAATTCGGAAAATATCAGAAGACGGGAACTGTTTCTTTACAATAGCAATAGCAGACCAAGTCACAAAGTACCACGGAACAACTGAAGATGGAAACATGCAAACTAAAGGAGACGATAGTATCATAAGATTAATAAACCCCATTTCCAGCTGCAACTAGAATAGAATATAAAAAGTATCTCCCCGCGATACGACCACACACGATCTCGAACACACGACCTACCAATACAAATACATACGTACTTAGAAGATCTGGAAAAGGGAGGACTTTGGGGAGGAGCAGAGTCAATAGCAGCAGATCCTCAGGGTTAGGAACTAGAGATAAGAAACCAATGGCAGATCATGTTAAGCCGTAGGTCAAAACCAGAAGTAATAATAATGTAGTAAGTGTTTTTTTCTAATTCGGTATCGAAAATTCTTCTTTATCAACATTCATTTCAGTTAGGAAAAGTACTATTTTTCCTAACTTGTATCGAAAACTGTTTTAAGTTAGGAAAAGTAAGATTTTTCGGTTTTAGACGTTTTGATTTTTCCGTTTTAGACGTTTTGATTTTTCCGTTTTAGACGTTTTTTTGTTCCGTTTTTGACATTTTAATTTTTTCGTTTTAGACGTTTTTTTGATCTCGGCCTTTCAGAAAGTAATAGTATATTACATACCCAGGTGGAAAGAGTTTCATTTCTATCGGGAGCTAAGATAGCTGACCAAGGCACGAAGTGCCGAGGTCAACTAATGCTCCAGATAGAAATGAAACTTTCCACCGTGGTTTGTATACTATTTTATTTTCAACCATCTAAAACAGACGGGAATAAAAATAAAAAATATTAATATTTTGAAAAAAAAAACCGACATACCTATTGACAAAAGCATACTCCTGTATAACTGTAACGACCTGCTTGATTATGCTCCACTGACGTTTCTCTCAGTGAAACATAAAATTAAGAATATAAATATTAACGACGATACTTTAGCTGAATCTGACAGTTCGGCTCACTCAACATACTAACAATCATGCTTAACCATCCATCACTACCTATATTAAATTATCACATTCATACTGCAATGGAATATAAATGGGTATTATTCCCATTTAGAAGAACTAAAACTTTTGATGTCCACAGAACCGCCAGCAATAGTATGTATACAAGAAACAAATTTTAAAGACAATAATGTATGTAATATAAATCAATATAATACTTATTACAAAAACAGGATTGAAGCAGAGAAAGCCAGTGGTGGAGTTGCTATAATGTAAACTCTAAATATGTCTCAAATGAAATTTCCGTTACCACTGACCTAGAAGCAGTAGCAGTGACTGTACAGCTGGCCTTCAAAATAACCATCTGCAATATATACCTATCACGTAGAGATGAAATAACCTCAATAAAACTTAAAGATCTCATAAAACAATTGCCATCTCCATGTCTAATACTAGGCGATTTTAACTCTTACAATGTAATTTGGGGATCCGAAAGAACAGACTCTAGAGGGAAAATAATAGAAAATGTACTCGATGACTTAAATTTAATACTACTAAACACTGGCCAAAGCACTAGATTTAATCCCTATAACGCCAAGTTTTCCGCTATAGATTTAACCTTATGCGATGCGACACTAGCACCACATATGAGCTGGACAACTTTTCCCTATCTTCATGGAAGCGATCATTACCCTATCAAAATTGAGAATAACTTGGAAGCCGAGAAAATTGTGAGGGATCAACAAACCACATGGAATCTCCCCACAGCAAACTGGCAACAGTATGCTCATGAGGTAGAACAAAATTTAAATATAAACATTTTAGATAATCAAGATGTAGGTGATATCGTAGAACATCTAACTGTCGTCATGATAAATGCAGCAAACTGTTCCATTTCGAAGAGGATTCCCCCAAACAATCATATACCAGTACCTTGGTGGAGTAAGGATTGTCAAGAAGCAATAAAAGCTAGCAAACATGCGTTCAACAAACTAAAGAGACACAACACACAAGAAAATTTACTAAATTTTAAAAAGCTTAGAGCTAAAACCCGATATGTTATAAAAAAGAGCAAAAAAGAATCGTGGGCTAAATATACATCTTCAATAAACAGCTCAACACCTATGAGTGAAGTTTGGGATAAAGTTAAGAAGATAAAGGGATTAAGTAAAAATAATCAAATTGCGCTTATAAAACATGGAAACAACATCATCCAATCCAAATCTGAAATAGTGGAATTACTAGCAAATTATTATGAGAAGCAATCAAGTAATGAGAACTACGACAAAGATTTTCAGGTATATAAAGTAAACGAAGAAGAAAAACGCATAACCCCGTCGACATCAAACTGGCCAGAAATAAATCTACTCATAAACAAAGCAGAATTAGAAGACGCACTTAAAAATTGCAAAAACAGTAGCCCTGGCCCAGATAATATCCCATACATATTTATCCAAAATCTACCAACTATTGCCTTAAATTTCCTTCTCACTATCTCTAACCGAATCTGGACTACACATAAATATCCTCAAAGCTGGTCTGAAGCCATCATTTTACCAATTATTAAACCACATAAACCTCAAGACCAAATAACATCATACAGACCAATTTCATTAACATGCACCATGTGCAAACTATTAGAGAAAATCATAAATCGAAGATTGATGTGGATACTGGAAGAAAACAATATATTAAACCCAGCTCAAAGTGCCTTCCGTAAAGCCCGATCAACAAATGATAATTTAGTAAACTTAGAAACAGATATATGTGACGCCTTTGCAAATAATCAAAAAATCATTGCTGTATTCGTTGATATTAACAAAGCCTTTGACATGACTTGGCGATATGGAATAATAAAGAAATTAGCTTCCTTAGGTTTCCATGGAAATATACTGAATTACATCAAACTTTTTTTGGAAAATAGAACTTTCAGAGTTAAAGCAAACAATGTGATGTCTTCCAGAAAAATTTTGGAAAACGGAACCCCACAAGGATCAATTATCAGCACAACATTATTTCTATTAGCAATAAATGATGTAGTCCAAGAAATAAAAACTCCAGTGAAAGCAAGTTTATATGCAGATGACCTGACAATTTATGCAAAAGGTAAAAATCTAAGTTCCATACAAAAATTATTGCAAAGCTCTTTAATAAAAATAGAATCCTGGTCGAAAGCAACTGGTTTTAAATTTTCATCGGAGAAAACGAGATGCATCTTGTTCTCGAAAAGATCTCCAACTACAAACCCTGACCTTCAATTAAACTCCAGAAACCTAGAATATACTAACAATATTAAATATTTAGGGGTTCTATTTGACACTAAATTAAATTGGAAGTCCCATTTAAGTTATGTTAAACTAAGTTGCTCGAAAGGGCTGGGATTGCTTAAAACCCTCGCAAAACACCAGTGGGGTGCCGATACTGAGAAACTGTTGCACATATACAGAAGCTTGGTCAGATCAAAAATTGACTACGGAATGGTGGCCTATTCAAGTTGCAAGAAGACCTATCGCAAAATAATAGAAACAGTTGAAAACTCTGCTCTACGAATCATTACAGGAGCATACCGTACAAGCCCTATAGCAAGTCTCCATAGTATAACGAAAGAAATGCCATTAGAACTACGCATGCAATTATTATCTCTCTCGTACGCCACAACAATCTCAGCAAATATAAAAAATCCAAATCATAAAAGTACCTTCTCAAACCACCACAATAAAATATTCGAACGAAGAAATACAAAACTACCCTTTTATGTACGAATTAAAAACTACCTTTCAGAACTACAATTCAAAATTCCTACAATCCTTCCCATTCAAAATAGTAAACATCCACCATGGACTATTGACATTCTAAACATAAACTACTCCCTAACCCACCATCATAAGAATGAAACTCACCCTTCGATCATACGTCAAGCCTTTTACCAACTTCAAGAAACTTATGCAGGGTCAATTTTTATTTACACTGATGCATTGAAATCTGGGGAAGAAGTTGGAGCTGCAGTAATAACTCCTACCGATGAATATCGTTATCGGTTACCAGGAATATGCAGCATCTACAACGGGGAGCTGTACGCCATATCACGAGCCTTAACAAGTATTACAAATTACTCTCAGACTCAGACAAGCTATGTTGTTTGTACAGACTCACTGAGTGCATTGCAAACGATACAAAAATGCTACTGTACACACCCAATAGCACAGGCAATCAAAGATCGACTATTCGAACTAGCCTCGAATAGAATAAAACCAACTTTCATCTATGTACCATCTCATGTAGGTATATTTGGAAACGAAAAAGCGGATAAAGCAGCACGTGAAGCCACTAAGTTAACAGAAACCGTACCAACAAACCATATCTGCACAACCTCCGATGTGAAAAATTACATAAAACTGAAACTCAACGAGTCCTGGCAACGTACATGGCAAGAAGGAGATGCAAAGCTCAAAGAGATCTTACCAATAATAAACAAACCCTTATGGCAACCAGATACCCGAAAGTTGCAAGTATTGTTGGCAAGGCTTAGAATCGGACACACTTGTTATACACACAGTTACCTACTGCAAGGAAAAGAACGGCCATTCTGCGGTGTCTGTGAGCAATACCAAAGTGTCAAACACATTATTACCGAGTGCATATGGTATGATGCAGAAAGAGATGGAATACACGACACGATCAGTCAGGCCCTGAGATCCAAAGAAAGTCTAATGCAACTAGTAAAATTCTTAGAAACCATAAATTTACTACATAAAATGTAACAACAAACTGTAATAACACATGTAATAACACGCTAATAACCTCGCAGTTGATGCGTGTTTAAATAAATTAAGGTTATATACAATGAATGATTTAATGTTAAGTGAAAAGAAAAACAAGTTGAAACACGAAGCCAACCCGTTGCCTAGTGCGGTCGGTTGTTTCCTTGTGCTAAATCAGTGAATCTTTGTTAAAACAATTGAGTTTTTACTCATGTGCTCGATGGTATAGGTCAAATCTAACCATTGTTGTGCATAAGAAGTTTTACTAACGTTATCGCGCGCCTTGAGCGCTGCGATATTATAATCTCAGAGTTAAAAACGTGCAAATAAACATTTCCTTTTTACGCGAGTTAACAGCTGAGATATCAGCACATAAAAGCAAGAAAAATCTTAAAAATTCCAGGAATATTTCCAAGTTAGCAATAAATATCAATGGCATTATGCCTAATAGCGAGATCCCTGAAGATATGGTAATTGATGTAACAAATCACTTAGATCCCAATGTCATTGTCATAGAAAAAGGAAACTTATCACAAGATGTTACTGATAATCCTAATAATACTCAACATAATAAACGCCCTATAGATTCCCCTGATGAAAATAACAGTAATAAGAAGTATATGCTTGATAATAATAGATTAATAACACAGAATAGATATTATTTGCCACCCAATACCCAAAACAACACAAATGAAAATCAAGTTAATGAAACCAGTAACGAAAGTACTCCAGCCCTAAAGAAGATTCCGCCGATATTCACAAACTAAAGGTACACAGCTAAGAGTAAACCTTACTAATATCGAACAATACCGACTATTAACAACGTTTTATAACAATGAAAATATTAAATATTATACTTACCAAAATCCCGACAAAGATAACCTATCAGTTATAATAAGAAATCTCCCTATCTCACTCACCACCGATGAAATAAAACAGGAATTGATATTAAAGAATCACCCAGTAATTAGCGTAACACGCTTATTTAATCGCGAAAAAAAACCTATGCCCCTATGTGCAGCTGAATTACAAAAAAAAGACAATGTGAACCAAATCTTTAACCTAGAGTACCTATACTACTGCAGGATCTCTGTAGAACCAAGACGAAAGTCCAAAAACATATCGCAGTGTACGCGCTGCCAAAAATTCGGTCACACCAAAAACTATTGCCACCTCGACCCGAGGTGTGTGAAATGTACAGGGCATCACCATTACACAGAATGCACCAAAACTAAAAATGACAAACTAGGTTGTGTGAACTGTGGTGGAGAGCACACCGCTAACTACAGGGGGTGCAGCTATTATAAAAAATTTATAGCTAACAGTCCTAAACATACTGCGCTACGAACATCACCCATAACCGAATCAGCAGTATACACTAGCAATATTAACCATAATCCACAACAAAACATCAACAGTCACGAAACGGGTACAACATACGCAAACAAAATAACAATTACTCAACCAAATACCAATAACCCAAGAGCACCTGTAGGCAACTCTCTAATCCAAGTAATAATAGATATGCTAACTCCATATATGGACAAAATTAAAGAACTTCTCTTAACACTACTAACAACTGTACTCAACAATGGCGGTAAATAAACTACCATTTATTAACAATTTAACCATCCTTAATTGGAACTCTAACGGTATTAAACAAAAAAGGTCTGAACTAATTGTCTTTCTAGCCCAACATAACATAGATATAGCTTGTATAAGTGAAACACATCTTGTTGAAGGCGAAACGTTCAAAATACCAAACTACTGCGTATATCGTAACGACAGAACAGCGCCAATTGCCTCTGGGGGAGTTGCTATCATCGCTAAAAAGAAACTGCAACTATTAACCATGCCAACTAAAGGTCTTCAAAACTTAGAAAGCATCACAATGCAATTGCAACTACACAATTACCCGGCTGTCAATATAACATGTGTATACAAACAACCAAACCGCAAGATAATAGAGGATGATATAATCAAAATATTTGACACTAATCAACCTACACTAATCATAGGAGATATCAATAGTAAGAATGAAAGATGGGGCTGCAGAACTAACAACCCCAGTGGCGTAAAATTACTCACTATTGCAGAAAATCATGGTATACAAATTGCTGCACCAACAGATCATACCTACGTACCGTATCGTATGGATCATCAATCCGACATCTTGGATATCATCCTATACAAAAATCTTACAACACCGATTATGCAAGATGTTCTAACAGAACTAAGCTCGGACCACCTACCAGTGGTGATCAACTTTGCTCATGTTCCTCGTTACAAAGAAGCCACAACAAGACTAATTCAAGGTAAAGTCGACTGGGAGAAATTCCAAGAAGTCTTAAATAGAAACATAAAATGCCCGATCTCTATATCGACAGAAAGCGACGTTGATGTATTAATCGCCAACATCACTAACGCGATTACACACTCTGTTAACGAGGCTACAACCAAAAAACCTAGAATAAATCGGCCAACAAATCACGAACACCCCCCTAGATACTTATTGGAACTAATCAAGGAAAAAAATAAAGCCAGACGATTAATGGCAATTAACACGGCTGCCCCAGCATAAAACCCAACTAAATTTGTTAACTCATCGAGTTAGATGGGAGCTCGACGCGGATCGAATCAGAAGGTATCAATCCTACATTAAAGAATTACAACCACGTGACCCACCTATGTGGCAAGCAACGAGGCGCATATTAAAGAAACCTCAAATTATTTCAAACATCAAGAATGACAACCAGCTGTATTGTACTGATGAAGAAAAATGTAAGGTATTTGCCAATCATTTAGAAACGACTTTCACAACCAAGCAAGATCCTAAAATTAAACCAATACACGATGAAATTATACAGTATGTACAAAAGGAAATGCCGTCTCAAAGTGACAACATTAAACCAACCTCTCCCAGAGAAATTTTGAAATACATAAAGAGACTACCTGTTAAGAAAACTCCAGGAGTAGATCATATACCAAATATAGTCCTACACAATTTACCAAGAAAAGCATTAGCTCTACTAGCTAATATTTATAATGCCTGTTTGAGATTGGGATACTTTCCCAAAAGCTGGAAATGTGCGGCAATACTGCTATTCAATAAACCTGGCAAAGACCCAAGTAATCCTGGTAGTTACAGACCCATAAGCCTACTTACAACAATGTCTAAAGTACTGGAAAGAATCATATACAACCGCATAACTAAAATACTCCAAAACAATGACACGTTACCCCACTTTCAATTCGGGTTCAAACAACTACACTCAACGACACATCTACTTCAACGATTAGTCGAGATAATTGAAAAAGGGTACGAAGCAAAACAACATACAGCGGTTGCATTCTTAGATATAGCACAAGCTTTTGACCGCGTATGGATTGTGGGCTTGCTACACAAGCTACTTCACATCGGACTGCCGAACAACATTATTAGGGTACTCTCTTCCTTTCTCAATGGCAGAAGCTTTATTGTAAAAATCAACAACCAAATGTCTCAAGTAAAACCTATTGCAGCGGGTGTGCCCCAGGGGTCTATATTAGGACCAATATTATTTAACATATATGTGTATGATATCCCTGAGCCAATTGACGTTTCACTCTGTATGTTTGCCGATGACACGGCGATAGCAACCCAAAATGAAAACATCGAAACTGCTGCCCATCAATTGCAAAATGCTGTAAGTACTATCGCTGAATGGATGAATAAATGGTGTATTTCTCTTAACCCAGACAAGTGTGAACTAAAAATTTTTACACTTCGGAGACCTGCAACACCACCCTGCCTAAGAATTAACCAACAAGCGATCAATTGGAATCCGAATGACGGAAGCATAAAGTACTTAGGAGTACATCTTGATCGTAGATTAACATGGAGCATCCACGTCAACAAAAAACTAAATGACAGTTACGGCAAACTAGCGCAACTTTACCCTCTAGTTAATAGAAAATCTGCCCTACAAATTGAATGTGCTACCCTTATATATGAAGCCATAATTAGACCTGGGTTAATGTATGCTTGTGCCGTATGGGCCGGTACTTCTAAAACAAATATGAAGAAGATTCAGTCATTCCAGTCGAAAGTATTAAGAATTGCTACTAACGCGCCCTGGTTTGTCAGGAACCAGCAGTTACACGAAGAATTGCAAATACCAACCATCCTCAGCTATGTCAAGCGAGTCACCAGAAATCATCTGTTAAAACTACCGAGCTGTCCAGGCGCAGCTCATTATTCGATTGGATCTAAAAATATTCATAGACGATTAAAACGTAAATTGCCACAAGACCTGTTTTCATCAAATAGTGACAATAGTGCAGACAGCGAGTGACATAAACTTTGGTGTTAATATAGTTAGGCCCGGTCTTTCCATCTCCTACTAAAGTTCCTATTAACTTTATTCAGCTATTAACTTATCCGACCAATAACTGAAGCCCATCTGTCAAAATTGGCGTCAGTGATTGGTCGAAAAAAATTTATTCGTCAAATAGCTATTAGGAACTTTATTAGGAGATGGAAAGACCGGGCCTTAGTGTATTAAACACATAGTGAAGTGGAACGCTATTAGCGGACCTATATGTGATTAAAAGTTATAAGTTATATGAACACAATCATGAAAAACCCAAGTGTGTTGAACTGGTTATAATATATTAAAAAAAAAAAAAAATAAATTAAAAAAAAAAAAAAAATTATTGAATTGAATGTTATCGCGGATTCTTGTTCGCCAATTCAACTTACACAAAAGATAATGGTATCAATTGCAAGTTAAAATTATTGCACATGGAATAATACCAATAGTAACATTAAAATTACGATTATTTATTTTTTCTCCAAACGTCATAAAAGTGGCATTTAAATGACAGAATGTTGCTAGTAGAAGTTTCATTTATATGCTTAAGCAGATAAAGTACTTTATATGCCTTAGCATGTGACTTTTATCAAAAAATAATTTGTTGTTTGGTGGTTTGCTACGGTAATATCTAGAAAGTGTCTATCAGGCAACACGATTTTCGTATAAGTGTAATGTTTCCCGAAATAACCGTGTTAATTAGATGCTTATTTTTGTATTATAATAATTTTACACGTTTGGAGAAAAAATAACATACTTATATTATTCGGAGTATAAGCGCTTTATGTGCTGTGGCTGGTTGACTGCCGATCGTAGTGAGGCAGCCAAATAAAGCTTTGCTTTTACTCCTAATAACATAAATAACTATTTTTGTACACGCTCTCCAAAGTGGTTACTTTGGAAACTGTTTGTAATCCGCAAAATGCCACTTTAGGGGACTAGTCCCTTAAAGGTAACTTAGCAACACTTTAGAGGACTGAAAACATTGTACAACACAAAACAGCTATTGCTGCAAGAAAAATACAAAAAATATATAAATTAACACAAAAGGTGCGTTCGTTTAATATTTATGGTGTTGGAGTGGTTAAGGTGCTGTTAACAGTCACGTGATGAAGGTGCGTGCACGGTTCATTTTTGAAAAAACGAACGGTTAACTTTCACGGTGTCAATTTTGCTATTGTTTTAAGTAACTTCCTATAATGAATCAAGGAAGTGCATCTGCTGTCACACATTTTGCAAATTCCATGTTTTTCGAAGATACTGATGAACAAGACGAAAATAAGTTTATGGCCTGGGGCATTTGAGAATGAAAGCTGATGCTCTTATTGTAAAATTTGCTTATGCAACCAAATGTACACTATAAACGCGTTTTACCATTACGTTGCTCCTCTTCTCCACTTTATACTCTTTGGTTTTACTAATTCACAATAGAGGAGTATTTTGGTTTACTTCAGAGAAATTTTGGAATTGAATTTAATTGTATATCTAGCAGGACTGACATCTTCGATTTAAAAGTTAAACTTATATAAAATCGCCTACTAGAAGGATAAACAGGTAAGACCTCTAATAATTAACTGGCACACTGCACAGATAACAGTGAAGAGGAATCTAGCATAGCAGCAAGGGAACTGGGCACGAACAAATGGAGCAAGAATTGGTATTAACATCTAGGCACACATTGACAATTCGGAAAATATCAGAAGACGGGAACTGTTTCTTTACAATAGCAATAGCAGACCAAGTCACAAAGTACCACGGAACAACTGAAGATGGAAACATGCAAACTAAAGGAGACGATAGTATCATAAGATTAATAAACCCCATTTCCAGCTGCAACTAAACCTTATTCCAGGAGAAGCCGACTAGCATGTAAACAAAACCACGTGACACATGGTCGTATAGGATCTGTGATTGGTTGCTTGCTTGCGCGGGTTGCATGCGTCTTGATATAACTAATACTCACTTATCACGAGTACGTAGTAACGTAATTACGTTTATTTCCTGTTGTAGAAACTATTACAGTTTATAGGTTCGTGATATATAAGGCGTTTAGTTAATAAGTGTTGTAAAATGGAATTTTCTCCTGGTGTAAGTATCAAGCGCAAGAAGCATTATATTAGCGAACGGGAAAAACAGTTGATTATTAAGTTATACAATGAAACGTTAACTCAAAATCCAGAAATTTTAATTGGCGATATTGTACAACATGTGGCCAAAACATTGGATGTTTGTGAAACCTCGGTAAAAAAAAATAATCCGCGAGTTTTGGGAAAATAAAACTTTAACGCCCCCTAAAACCACAAAATCACGGGTAAAAATTGAAGATCAAGTTGAAGAGACAGATTTATGCGTGATACGCAAAAAGGTATTTGAAATAAAGTTTTAAATATTAATTTACATCAGTGGTGTACCCAGAAATTTTAGGATGGGGGTGCACTTTGAGAAAAATATTTTTAATCATTGGAATTAATTTAAACTTTTGTATAACATCCAGCTGCTAAATGCATTGACCTTGACCAATGCTTAATCATGAGATTCATGTGCGAGTTCCAAACTTCTTTAATTACCCTGCGAAATACTTGGATAGAAATATAATCTCATGAACGTGACTATTGCGTAATCACTCTTTCCCTGCTTGTGCGATTATTTGTGAGCTTTTATATTTTTAAAGTCAAATAATAACACATAGATATTTTACGTAGAATGCGCATCTTGTAAATAGTACCACTGTCACGTGGTTTTGTTTACATGCTCGTCGGCTTCTCCTGGAACAAGGTTTAGAATAGAATATAAAAAGTATCTCCCCGCGATACGACCACACACGATCTCGAACACACGACCTACCAATACAAACATGGGCGCCCGCAGAAATATAGTCCAGGGGGGGCAAGATCGGTATTATGTTACTTATTACTTATTAGACTTAAGAATTATGTGAGGCAGCTATGGGGATGTAGTATACACCAACTGAATTGTCGCTTTTCCGTCATTTTTTGAAAAGGGTAGACATTTTGGGAGGAATTTCATTATCACTGCCATCACTGGTATCCTCAAGTTTTCGTTTACGAAAATAGTTCCTTATATCCATTTCCGTAAATTTAATACAAACAACACTAAAACAGGCACTAATATCAATAATATCCAGAAACCGCGAAACACACACATACACACCCCCACGTGACACAGAAACGGGGACAACTATTCGAAAATCAGTATTTCAGGAAGCACTAGATAGTACTATAATGAAAAAATGCTGCTTGGTATGTTCTTGAGTCTTGACCAGTTTCGCGTTAGTCAAAACATTACTTGTACGTGCTGGAAGTTGCTACAACAAGTAATAGATAACCATGGTCAGTAGCTGTGGTACAATATAGTCAACGTTGTCAACCTTTTATTTTTAAGATTATCTTCAAGCATACCTAAAATCCCCAAATGGACACAAAAATTACCTTTCGCAAAATTAAAATAAAAACAGCAAATTTGTACTAAAAATAAATAGTATTTAAAAAACAAATTCTTCTTATTGGTATACCTACTATAATAACCGTAAACATAAAACAAAAAAATTAAAAGTTTACTTTATTTGTAATTGTAATTATTACCATAACATATTATTACGCAGTGGCGGATCTGTAGATGCTTATGATGCTGGAGCATCGGGCCCCCGATCGAAGAGGGCCCCGTGGACCCTTTATTACTATAAATGGGGTGCAGAAATTCCCTAAATAGGGAAAATTCCCTGCACCATACAACACTGAATGTAACATGGTGTACATAAATTAAGTAACTTAATTTTAATATCGATCTCATGATCTCCCAGGGGGGGCAATGGCCCCTCCTGGCCCCCCCCTGCGGGCGCCCTTGAATACAAATACATACGTACTTAGAAGATCTGGAAAAGGGAGGACTTTGGGGAGGAGCAGAGTCAATAGCAGCAGATCCTCAGGGTTAGGAACTAGAGATAAGAAACCAATGGCAGATCATGTTAAGCCGTAGGTCAAAACCAGAAGTAATAATAATGTAGTAAGTGTTTTTTTCTAATTCGGTATCGAAAATTCTTCTTTATCAACATTCATTTCAGTTAGGAAAAGTACTATTTTTCCTAACTTGTATCGAAAACTGTTTTAAGTTAGGAAAAGTAAGATTTTTCGGTTTTAGACGTTTTGATTTTTCCGTTTTAGACGTTTTGATTTTTCCGTTTTAGACGTTTTTTTGTTCCGTTTTTGACATTTTAATTTTTTCGTTTTAGACGTTTTTTTGATCTCGGCCTTTCAGAAAGTAATAGTATATTACATACCCAGGTGGAAAGAGTTTCATTTCTATCGAGAGCTAAGATAGCTGACCAAGGCACGAAGTGCCGAGGTCAACTAATGCTCCAGATAGAAATGAAACTTTCCACCGTGGTTTGTATACTATTTTATTTTCAACCATCTAAAACAGACGGGAATAAAAATAAAAAATATTAATATTTTGAAAAAAAAAACCGACATACCTATTGACAAAAGCATACTCCTGTATAACTGTAACGACCTGCTTGATTATGCTCCACTGACGTTTCTCTCAGTGAAACATAAAATTAAGAATATAAATATTAAATATTTCTATTGCTACTTATAATAACTCCAATGTTACAATTAATTTGAATACTACTAATTAGTTTCGTTAGTTTTTCCTATATGTTTCGAATAATAAAATGAAAACACTACAATTTTGATATTTTTACTTTGCCACCCGCCATCGCCAGGTGGAAAGTGATCACTTCCCACCTGGCTGGACGGTGACAGTTAGTAAACGTCAAGTTTCCAACTTACAAAAATGTCAGAAATGCTGTCATTACATAGGGTGTTTCTTAAATCGCGGACACGGAGCACAGTACTACATTCCCCTCCAGATACCAATTGGAAAAATATAATACAATAATGCCCGTTCTTCGCTAGTTTCAGAGTTATTCTCCGTCAAAGATTGAGATTCAATTCCTTTATGCTTTGGTAAAACGGGTAAATTTTAACCGTTCCGCATTGTTCATCAATCAAATATTAAATCTTAATAAATTTGGAATTTTTTATACGTTGTATTCCTTCCCCCGAAGACATTCTTTCTGATAAATATCTGTTGTTAAATTTTTTTTCAATATGTTGCAACAGTGCATTGTAGCTATGAGGTTATTACCTAGGAAACTTGTTCATACTGCCTTATTAAAACACCAAACGTTTAAAACAAAGTCCGTGCAAGCATGCGCAATGTTGTCAAATTTAAAAATTTTAAAATGCGAATAACTCGGAAACTAAATACATTAGGACAAAATCGCCTATACTTTTTCAACTCAGTTTTAATATGAGAATCGCGTAGTGCTCTCCGTGTCCGCCATTTAAGAAACACCCTGTATGGTTAAAAATAAAATTATTATACCGAATTAGAAAAAATTATGTGTGCAATTCGTTAGGAAAATCAGATTTTTCCGTTCACGACATGTTTTTGATCTCGGCCTCCGGCCTCGATCAAAAAAACGTCTAAAACGGAAAAATCTTACTTTTCCTAACTTAGTACACAAATAACTATAATAAAGTTTTGAATATTAATAAACTATAACATGGCGCAGTCATAAACAAGTTAAAAAAACAAAAAAAAAAGAACTTACAGACTAAAAGTTTGATATGCGATCGAATGCGCACGGAATCAGAAATGGCCAGGTAAAAAATAGACTATTGAGATAACCCGATCTCAAATTAGAAAAAGCAATCGACATTTGCAAGGCAACCGAGCAGAGTGAGGTGTACCTACATTAGAGAAGTTGAAGAAACCAGTAACCTAGAAGTAGGAGCGCTTCAGGCAAAGGAGTTTCGAACCGGAACAATACAGAAAACCTACGGCAACACACCAGGTCATCAGCAAGCTATCCCTCCTGTACAGAATCAATGGAATTGGAACGCAAATAACAGCATGACATGACTGCTGACTGTATAAATTAAAAAGATCACTTCCATATTCATATTATATTATAATAAAATTCTACTTAGAAGAAAGGTACTTCCAGGTGAAGTTTGATCACAACTCACTGAACTATACCCAATCAGATCAGGGGTGCCATAGGGGAGTGTTCTTGGGCCTATTTTGTAAGTATATCTTGTTTACAGCTGATATGCCTACCAACGAGCAAGCAATCATGGCCACTTTTGCTGACGAGAAAGCAATACTGGTAAAACATAAAGACCCAGTTATGGCTGCCAGAATGCTACAAAATAACCTAAATGCCATTGAAAATTGGACCAAAAGGTGAAGAATAAAAATTAATGAGTAGAAATCTCATCACATCACTTTTACTAAGTGCAGAGGAGATACACTAGAAGTAAGTATACTAATGATAAACCACTACCCCAAATAACAGAAGTCAGCATGCGCTTGGACAAGAGGTTGACATGGAGATCACACATATGGTGTAAGAAGAAACAACTTAGGACAAAATTTAGCAAGCATTACTGATTACTAGGGGGAAAAACAAAATTGTCGCTTCGCAATAAGCTATTAGGTAGTATATAATATTGCGTTTAAGCCAATTTGGGCTTATGGGATTCAGCTCTGAGGAACCACACCAAACAGCAACCTACAAATCATTGAAAGATTTCAAATAAAAACTTTATGTGCTATGTGCAACGCTCCTTTTTTCGTGAGAAATACTGACGTACTGGCTGATGTGAAAGTATACACTGTTAAAGAAAACATAGAACATAGAACAACAGTGACAGCATGCAAAGACTAAATAGAATAAAGCCCCTGGACCTGCCAAGTAGATTTTAATCTGGAGTTATTGCAATTTACAATATTAACCAAGTAATTTTAAGAAATCTCTGAGTTAAGGTCATTGGACCCCATTCACATGTTTTATTTTGCAATGTCACATAAAGTCCGTTTTTTTTTAAAGATCCACCACCTGTTGATTTCAGTTGGTATAATAAAAAAATTGAAATTTTTAGTAATTTTTGTCAATATATGGTAACATTGATTCAAAGATCAATCAAAATGTTCTGTCAATTTATGCGTGCGCATCATTACATTTCAAATTTAAATTATTTAAAATGTTAATTAACACATAAAGAAGACTAGGTACTCTAATATAAATTTATTTTTATTGACGAAACCCCGATTTACAAAAACGATTCTGCTACTAAATCTTGGACTATTGACAATAACCTTCCCAAGAAAGATTATAAATTAGGGAAAGCAGGTTTACAGTGCTCCATCCTGGGTGTGTTGAGGTTTCTTAGATGAATGTAGTTTGCTTTTAAGACCCACCTACAATGATCGGGATTATCACAAAACGATGAATAGTCAGCTATTTAAAGAGTGGATTAATCAATTATTTCCAGCTCTACCATCTGATGGTTTTAAAACTGTTATTATTTTTTAAATGCCCCATGTCATTCTGTCCGTTTGGAGAGACCTCCAATACCTACATTATTCCAACAAAACTGCAATGGGACATTATTTAATAAAGTGTAACGTTCCATTTTAACTTACATGTACAAAAGTTCAATTATGGCAGCTGATAAATAATTTAGGACAAATGGACAACTTTATGCTCAAAATATACCGCCAATCGTAACATATCAAGGAGAAGATTCGGATACAGATTCAATTTTGAACCATATCTCTCATATGATGATTCAAAATTTGAAACACCCCAACCTGATTCTGAAAATAATCCCAATTATTTTAATCCTGAATACATTTTTTCTATTCTTACCTCGAATTATTTATATATTAATTATTATAAAACTATAATACTTCTTATTAAATCGAGCAAATTTACATACACTCAGCATATATCCACATAAATCAAGAATATTTAACAAAATATCTGAAAATATTTCTTGTGAAAAGCACCTGTCAAAATTGACCATTAAGTTTATTAGTCCTAACCCTACTTTAAAAATTACTAAAAAATTTCACCAGCAACGTTGCCAAACATACTTTCGAGAGAAATTGCGAGGTTGGTGGATCTTTAAAAAAAAATAGACTGTACTAACACATCACATTTGCTTATTGTAAATAATTTACAGATTGCAGATAGTTAATAAATTTAAAAACAATAATTTAAAATTACCTACTCTAGTTTGAAATTCCTGCTCTTTCGCATTTAGTGAATAACCGAAAATAAGAGATGGCGACACCGTTTCAATTCCAACTAAAAGTACAGGGTTCAGTCATCGGTGTTCTTAAACCAGTATAATCAATTCAGAAAACTAACGTGACGTTTAATGTGTCAAACGGAAAATTTAGTTGGCTAGCGTAAAAATCACTATAAATTTTTGAAAATGGGGCCTTGATTACTCATAGCTGATAGGGATTTTTTTGTTAACCAACTGAATTTTCCATTTAACACATTAAATGTCACGGGAGTTTTCTGAATGTACTATATGTAGGTACCTAGTGTTCTGTGATCGCGTGTTTGCAAATTGCAGTTGATTTGCTTTACTAGCCGATAAGCGTCAATCGGAGGCGCATTTTCATGTTTATATCGTGGATTTTCATATACTTAATTGTAGTTTTGTTACCAATCATCGCTTGTGATGCAGCAACTAGATACAGCATCCTCATCGCTTTTGGAAAATACGCAATCTAACACTTAATTGTAGTTGCATTAATGTGAAAAATATTTCTACGTGCTTTTATGATATCATTGGCCGTACCGCTGCTCCAAGCCCAGCACCGTCGATAACATAAACTTTTTTTTTTTTACTTCAAAGTAGATACAAGATATATGTATACTAATACATCTCCAGTGCTTTACCTTCGGTAGTACTAATCAACCGAGGATGCTACACCAACACTCACAAAAATAAAATATTAAAATACATAATTCGTTTTTGAAGCGCTTTCCCATATAAATAACTCACTGCACGCCACTTCTCGCTATACAATTTATTAAATTCCTAACGTTATGAATGCTCCAAAAAATTGTAATAGATACTACTTACTCCAATTATGGTCATGGTAACAAGATAGTGATGGTTTTCTAAATATGATTCATCATAAAGTTCAACCAAAGTATCATTTGTAAGCAACAAAAAATTATTTGTGAATCCCTTGTGATCCAAATCATGGCACAAAGCAGCTATAATCAATGCTTTTATCTACAACAAAGGACAATTTTAAGAAGATTAATTAAATTGGAGGAATAGTTTATAAAACTAAAATGGAACTAGTAGTACCTACCTACAGTGCCTTCGTTAAATACTGACACCCACGTGACCACAAAATATGGCAACCCAACTTACCTAGTTGGTAAACCTTTATCCAATAATTCCGTAACTTAGGAGCTTTCCAATTGCATATGGACTGGTGTGGAATGATTCTGTAGTGATCTACTCCAAACTGCCCCTGTCACTGAACTTAATATCACGTGACACGTAAGATAAGTGCATGCTATCCCTGCTACTGATGTGCTACCTCAAAAAAAACGTTGGTCCTTGGGGGGACAGGTGAAGGTAAAAATATCGGTTCAGGTGCAACAAGCTCCAGTCAATTGGAACGCACGAGTGCAGTTTGGGAGCTACTCGGTGTTGCTCGGTATTATTTCTGGGTGCAATTGGAAAGTGCCACTTATTACAAAACAAGTAAACAACTTCACTGACACCTTAAAAATTGACACTTAGTTTACTTACCACGAGTACCAATCCTGAACTGACGTCAACATCTAAATCTGAAACTCCCAAGGCCACCGCGGGTCAAAAGTCACGTACGTACTGAAGGGCGAAGGCACTGTAGTAGACAGTAGTATTAAGATTAGTCGTGCTGACTATTTAACATTTTGTATATTACAGTTAATGTATTGAAATAAATCCTTTGTCTTACACCATTTACACTTAGCCACTAAGTACAGTGGCATCAAGCATATCACCAATTCTTGATATTTTAGAAAATGTTAAAATTACGTACACGGCTTTAGTCTGTAACTTTTATAATCGCAAAAAGTCACCTTCATTTGGTAAAACTAAAATAGTTTTGCAATAATACTGTAAATCGTTTCATAGTTAGAGTGTAGCGTTGGTCTTACGGGTATCCGTGTTGTCAAATATATTCTCGGGAATTCGTTACGCCAAACCACCAAATACAGTAGGTGTGTAGTGGCAACCGGCAACGCTGTACAGTTTTGGGTCATTTAAAAAGCATTCCCCTATAGGTACCGCCCGTACTGCACTCTAAGGCCCGGTTTTACAATAAGTACCAGTATATACCTGGAATAAGCTATACCTCAACCTCCGACAGTTGCCATGGTTACAATTCTTATAACAATTGGAACCATGCCAATTGTCGGGGGTATACTTATACTTGTATTGTAAAACCGGCCCTAAGTATGAAACGATTTATAGAATTCTAGATAAAACATTTAATTTATTATACTGATTTTTACCAATTTTTTCGCACTCTCTTTTACAACGGATTAAGTAAATTTACTGTCTTAGAGTATTACGAGTAATATGCTCTTTAAAGTTTAAGTTATTGTTACACCGAGATATATGATCTCCCCTAAATACAGTGTGTAACTCTCAACATGGGGATCTCACTTATTATGAGAGATACAGATTTGGTTAAATGGAATGAAATACTCCTTGCGCGCAAAGTTGTACCAAACCCTAAATAAACTTTCGATATTTAACATCTTACTCACTCTGGAACTGTAACAAAAAAAGTGAATTTTTGCCTATTTCATTTTTTTCTATAACTCATTTTAAAATTAAGTCGAGTTTATATATCGAAACTTTATTTATGGGATTTGGTACACAACTTTATCCAAAGAATATTATATTCCATTTAACAACATCAGTATCTCTCATAATAAAGCCAGATTCCCATGTTGAGAATTAATGTGGACACACTGTATATTTTAACTCGCTCTATTAACAATTACTTCGTCTGATTTTTCTGTTCACGGTCTATTACTTATGATGATGGCTTTGGTCTTATCTGTATTTAATTTTAACTTATTATTTCTTCGCCACTTATACAATTTGTGCAGATTCCAATTTATTTCTTATAATTACTACAGCACTTGCAACATCAACATCGGAGACGAGTCTGCTAAGAAGAATCAACTGGATTGGATATCTCCGTTATCTGAAGTATTAAATAATTCTGCTTGGATAGATTATAATAGTCAACTTTTCCTATATGTAAAATGGGATGAATAAGTACGCTTTCAGGCGTAAAACACCTTGTAGTACATTCTTTACTACACCGTAGTATAGGAAACAAAGGATTTTTCCTGGAAAAAATTCCAATAAAGCTGAATTTTTGGATACACCTTCTTTAGGGCCTATACAACAAATCCTTAAAAGTCCCCAGCAATCCTCCCGGTGCGTCACCCCCTACACCCCCCTAAAGGTACACTTTTTTATAAAAGTGGCCGTAGCTTCAAAACGATTGTGTTTACGAAAAAATATCAAGAGCAACAAATTAAAGCCTATAAAATTTTGCGTATTTTGAGGTACTACACATGTACTTTAAGTGTGCGCTAAAGGGCGTACAGGGTTGTGAAATCAGTAGAAATCCAGATTATTGCACAAAAACAAATTGCAAACAAACTGCAGCGTTAAAAATATTAATATTTACATAACTAGTAATTGTGAGAATCATATTTAGGTACATAATAATATAACTAATAACTAAAATCTAAAAACAAAGCTAAATATTGAAAATGCATACTAGTAAATAAATAATGATCTTCTAACTGTATTTATAGACTCGATTCGATTTCTGCAAAAAATATAACGTTGACCTATAATGATTAATTTAGATAATTAGTTCACACCTAATTTAAATCCTCCTCTACAGAAACCGTCATATCTTTGTTTTTGCAAGAAATTGCGATGCAGTTGGTGCATAGTGCGCTGCAACCAAAAGTCCTGCTTTTCTGCAGCCACATTGCACATTTCTTTACAAGAACATTTAATCAATTTCAGGAAATTTGTTGGAACTATATTTTTGTTGTTGTGGTTATATGCTGATATTGTCCCGCTACGTTTTCCCACCCCCACTGTAAAGGGTCCAAGTCGTTCCCCAACCATGTTTGCACTTGTAAAAATGTTCGATATGAGTGGTATTTGAAAGATATATGGTATCTTTATTACCATACTTAGAATGAGTGATAATTATATTATAACCATAATCATTAATTAATATATTTTTTCACGTTTTTGTAGAAAAACATTGGTTATCCTTTTCAAGGTTGTCCTATATTATTTTCAGCAGTTCATTTAGTGTATACCGACATTTTTCATTGCTTTCTATACAGGGTGTAACGCAACTTAGCCGAAAAAATTTAACCATATATGCACTTTTAAATAAGAAATCGATTTATTAAAATTTTTTTTAATAAAAGTTCAACAGAAAACGAGATAAAAATTGTTAAAGTTACAACTCAATGAAAAAAAAAAACATTTTCATTAATTTGTAACTTTAACAATTTTTATCTCGTTTTCTGTTGACCTTTTATTAAAATTTTTTTTAACAAATCGATTTCTTATTTAAAAGTGCATCGATGGTTAAATTTTTTCGGATAAGTTGTGTTTTGTTTTTTTCATTAATTTGTAACTTTAACAATTTTTATCTCGTTTTCTGTTGGACTTTTATTAAAAAAAATTTTAACAAATCGATTTCATATTTAAAAGTGCATATATGGTTAAATTTTTTCGGCTAAGTTGTGTTACACCCTGTATAATTGCATATACTTAAAAAATAATCCTGAAGATGGGCGTCTACAGGTCTTCCTGACGCGTTCTTTGATTCCTGATGCGTAAAATATTTGGTGTAGGTAACATTTCTGATGATATTTTGCTTCGGCAGCTACTAAATCTATTACACTGTTTATTCGTTTGACAACAGTTGCAATCCACGTATCATTTCTTTTTTACAGCATTAATAATAATAGACAGAGAAAATTTTTCTTTTGTCATAACGTTATGTATTATATTACGTCTTTCAGCTGGCTTTTTAACTTTCATAATCCATTGCCTTACTTGCTACATCCCCGCAAAATAAACAATTTCTTTTAAAATCATATATTTTATTCATTGATCGAAAACCACTTGTGGTTGTGGTACAACCGGCTTCTTCGACTTGCACGTTAGGCTTTTTGGTATACGCCTTTCTACAATGTTTATGAACTACAATGCTAGTAACATTTGTTAAAATGTCTAAAAAGTCGTCTTTTCTTTCCCGACATAATTATATTAAAGTTTCTAATCCCCGTTGGACAGTGACATTTTCATATTTGTTAATGTCTTCTTTACACAACACACATACCGTATTATCCATTTTCGCCTTTAAAAGATATAAGGAATAGAAAGAGTTACACTTAAATTCCAAAATTTAGGCACCTGTGACGCTAAAAGTATTTTCAGAATAAATCTTTCCACGATTATTCTCGCGCTAGATAGCATGTACTTGTTTGATCTTGGTCACGTTCCGCTGAGGGATTGCATAAAACGTAATTTGGATTTCTACTGATTGGACAACCCTCTACGCCCTTAGCGTACACTTAAAGTACATGTGTGGTACATCAAAATACGCAAAATTTTATAGGCTTTAATTTGTTGCTCTTAATATTTTTTCGTAAACGCAACCGTTTTGGAGTTACAACCACCGCACCGGGAGGATTGCTGGGGACTTTTAAGGATTTGTTGTATCCTACCTAAAGAAGGTGTATCCAAAAATTCAGCTTTATTGGAATTTTTTCCAGCACTTGGCTATTTTTATGCTTTTTTTCCTATACTAACCTTGAGACATTATCCCCCTGACGGATAGGTTACGCACACTCTCGACCGGCCGCTAGAGTGCAGGAGTTGCATGGGAGGGAGAATGTAATAGAGAAGATTGGGAAACAGTTACTAAAATCAATGCCACCATATTGGACATTCAGAGAGAGGTGACGAGTACCATAAAGACAGAGATTAGACTGAGCAATCAGTGTCGGTCGTTCGCGAACAGTCACCGTCAACCAAATTTCCAACACAAGTATTCTTATGGGCAAAGTTACATTGATCGGTCGTTCACGAACGGCCTCGATCGCTATGCAACGAACAGTTTGAAATTAAAATCAGTTCTAAATTTTGATCGGTCACGAACGTTCAAAAGTAACGTAACCCAACTTTTTAAAAGTGGCATTGTTTTTTCTACCAATAACAGTAAAGAACGGTCACCATTTGTTCTTTTTCACTTGAATTAGACATTTTTTAATGAATTTAAAAGAAAAAAAAATATTTTCCTAGTCTTCAGTGCAATGACCACAATAGTAGATTGTTTTATTAGGATGAAAAGTGTCACTTTTTTTGACGAGCAAATTTTGCATGTGTGAGGCGGAACGTAGCGTAGCCGAACGGATGCGATATTGCGAGTCAAAAGAAGTCACTTTTAATCCGAATGAAACATACTATTTTTTCCGCAACCGGAACAACCGGATTCAAAATAATAAAATTAAGATGCGAGGAATTAGAGAACACTACTACTACCTACTACTAAAATCTTATCAAGTCTTCTTAGCTTTTGTTTTCAATTTTATTTATTCTGTCAAACCCAGCCAAACCATCGAAAATGTTTGAACAAGATAATGGTAACGAAGATACACCACCAGAAAGTTTAGACCGTGCAAAAGAAATTGTATCAAATCTTCTGCCCAATAAATCTCGAGAAGTATTATACAACAAATTTTTAAATTGGTGTAACGAGAAAACCGTAAAATCGTACACGGAAAGCGTACTATTAGCGTACTTTTCCGAATTGTCCACTAAAATGAAGGCTTCTACTCTTTGGGCGCAATATTCAATGTTGAAGGCAACATTAACTTTAAAAAATGGGGTAAATATCGAAAAATTTTCAAAACTCCGTGCCTATTTAAAAAAAGAAAATAATGACTACACACCGAAGAAATCGAGAATTCTTAGTAAAGAACAGATTCTTGAAGTGTGCTCCTGATAAGCAATACTTGATGATGAAGGTGTGTTTTAGTTTTAAAATCGAATATTTTACGATAATTAAATTTTGACGTTTGTAGGTTATATTAATTTTGGGTGTTGCTGGAGCTTGTCGCTGCGACGAGTTAGTACATTAAAGATTAATGATATTGAAGATCTTAAATCAGTCTTACTGATTAAAATTCCTAACACTAAAACTAATAAGGCTAGATCATTTACTCTGATGGGAGATAGCTATTTAAATATTTACAGAAAATTCTTTGTCTAATATCTTTGTAGTGTTTTTCTTAAATAAATGTTATTCACATAAGAAACCAAAATCTTAAGCAAAAAATTTAAAAGTAAAAGTTCCTAGGAAGTAAAAGTACTTTTACTTCCTAGGAACTAAAAGTGTTGCCTAGCAACACACACATTTTTTTACTAATAACAAAAACATGAACTTCAATGTCCGTTTTTGGTATCAAAAGTGATATTAGACAAAGAATTTTCTGTAAATATTTAAATAGCTATCTCCCATCACAGTAAATGATCTAGCCTTATTAGTTTTAGTGTTAGGAATTTTAATCAGTAAGACTGATTTAAGATCTTCAATATCATTAATCTTTAAATGTAGTAACTCGTCGCAGCGACAAGCTCCAGAAACACCGAAAATTAATTTAACCTACAAACGTCAAAATTTAATTATCGTAAAATATTCGATTTTAAAACTAAAACACACCTTCATCATCAAGTATTGCTTATCAGGAGCACACTTCAAGAATCGATCCACCTGTTCTTTACTAAGAATTCTCGATTTCTTCGGTGTGTAGTCATTATTTTCTTTTTTTAAATAGGCACGGAGTTTTGAAAAATTTTAGATATTTACCCCATTTTTTAAACTTAATGTTGCCTTCAATATTGAATATTGCGCCCAAAGAGTAGAAGCCTTCATTTTAGTGGACAATTCGGAAAAGTACGCTAATAGTACGCTTTCCGTGTACGATTTTACGGTTTTCTCGTTACACCAATTTAAAAATTTGTTGTATACTTCTCGAGATTTATTGGGCAGAAGATTTGATACAACTTCTTTTGCACGGTCTAAAATTTCGTTACCATTATCTTGTTCAAACATTTTTGATGGTTTGGCTGGGTTTGACAGAATAAATAAAATTGAAAACAAAAGCTACGAAGACTTGATAAGATTTTAGTAGTACTAGTGTTCTCTAATTCCTCGCATCTTAATTTTATTATTTTGAATCCGGTTCTTCCGGTTGCGGAAAAAATAGTATGTTTCATTCGGATTAAAAGTGACTTCTTTTGACTCGCAATATCGCATCCGTTCGGCTACGCTACGCTCCGCCTCACACATGCAAAATTTGCTCGTCAAAAAAAGTGACACTTTTCATCCTAATAAAACAATCTACTATTTTACCGCCACCGACCGCCACCGGTCGCTCAGTCTACTGTTACATTTTTAGAAGGTTGCTAACCGATACTGAACGATCAAAGACGTTCGCGAACGACCGACGCTGATCGCTCAGTCTAATCTCTGTCAAAATCTTATGCTTCCAACTAACCGCTAAGCATAAAATGTAAAGCTGAAATTAGCGGGACAAATAACCACTACGAGAAACCAACCTTTTTCCAAAACTTCACAATATCAAGTTGAAACTGATAATTATTAATCCGACGAGAACGAAGAGAAATTGAAGGAAACACTTAACAACTACATGGTTAATAGAGTAAAGGACCGAGTCCATGGATATCGACTATGGTGATAGTTTTCAAACCGCAGAATATGATCCATATTAACATAAAGTCTATTTTTTTTTAAAGATCCACCAACCTTGCAATTTCTCTCGAAAGTATGTTTGGCAACGCTGCTGGTGAAATTTTTTAGTAATTTTTAAAGTAGGGTTAGGACTAATAAATTTAATGGTTAATTTTGACAAGTGCTTTTCACAGAATTATTTTCATATATTTTATTAAATATTGTTGATTTATGTGGATATATATGCTGAGTTTATGTAAATTTGCCCGATTTAATAAGAAGTATTATAGTTTTATAATAATTAATATATAAATAATTCGAGGTAGGAATAGAAAAAATGTATTCAGGCATTAGAATAATTGGGATTATTTTCAGAATCAGATTCGGGCGGTTCAAATTCTGAATCATCATATGAGAGATATGGTTCAAAATTGAATCTGTATCCGAATCTTCTCCTTGATATATTACGATTGGCGGTATATTTTGAACATAAAGTTGTCCATTTGTCCTAAATTATTTATCAGCTGCCATAATTGAACTTTTGTACATGTAAGTTAAAATGGAAAGTTACAGTTTATTAAATAATTTCCCATTGCAGTTTTGTTGGAATAATGTATTGGAGGTCTCTCCAAACGGACAGAATGACGTGGGACATTGTCAAAAATAATAACAGTTTTAAAACCATCAGATGGTAGAGCTGGAATTAATTGATTAATCCACTCTTTAAATAGCTGACTATTCATCGTTTTGTGATAATTCCGATCATTGTTTCTGGGTCTTAAAAGCAAACTACATCCATCTAAGAAACTTCAACACACCCACGATGGAGCACTGTAAATTTGCTTTCCTTAATTTCTAATCTTTCTTGGGAAGGTTGTCAATAGTCCAAGATTTAGTAGCAGAATTGTTTTTGTAAATCGGGGTTTCATCAATAAAAATAAATCTTATATTAGAGTACCTAGTCTTCTTTATGTTTTAATTAACATTTTAAATAATTTAAATTTGAAATGTAGTGATGCACACGCATAAATTGACAGAACATTTTGATTGATGTTTGAATCAATGTTACCATATATTGACAAAAATTACTAAAAATTTCAATTTTTTTATTATACCAACTGAAATCAACAGGTGGTGGATCTTTAAAAAAAAACGGACTTTATTTATCCTATGCTTGCTGCATACCGTCGACATATCAACTACACAGCCACAGCCATCTTCACGGACGCCACCGTCATTCTAGCGACGAGCAAACTCCAAGCAGCATTGGACAACCTCCAAGGTTGACCCAACAAATGTCGGATTAAAGCCAATGAAGCACAATTTCAGCATGTAACATTACCCTTCGAACGGAGACGTGCCCCAATGTTATTATTGGGCAGCAACTCCCTCAATCTGATAGTGCAAAATACCTTGATATACATCTGGACAAACAGCTAAATTGGAAACACCGCTTATTGACTAAGCCTAAACAACTTGAACTAAAGTTTTTTTAAACTATACTGGCTAATTGGCAGAAAATCGAAACTTTCATTAACCAGCAAACTCGCCGTATATAAACTGATTCTGAAACCGGTGTAGACCTATGGGATACAGATGTAGGGTACCGCAAGTATTTCTGACATTGAAATTCTGAAAAGATTTCAATACAAAACTCTACGGACCATTAGTGATGCCCTGTGGTTTGTGACAAACAATACTCTACAGCAAGACTTAGACATATGATTAGGTACTAATTATTTGCGCCAATGAATAATTATTAAAAAATACATATTGACACTATTGACAGTTTCCATTGTTTTAAATTTGAATACTGGCGCCTCCACTTCACGCCCGCTCTTTTCAAATCTATGAGATCAATCGAAATTGTCTGACCATTTCGAGCTCACTCGGATTACTCGGAGCAGCACACCACCACGAACCACGAACACGCGAGATCTTTCCGATCAATAAATGTTCGAAATGACTTCCTCCAGCCTGGATACAAGCATTCAATCTTCTCGTAATAGAGTGCCGAACTCTCTCAAACATACCAGGGTTGTTTCTAATGACTTCAGAGACCCCCGTAAGAAATAATCCAGGGGGTTTAAGTCTGGGGATCGAGCAGGCCATGCGTGTGGCCCACCTCGATCAATCCAGCGATCTCAATGTAAACAACTGCGACAGATTCAATATCGCATATGGTTGTCGCAAATATTGTTCACCCTATATCTTCGAAATAAAGGGGTTTTTCAGAAATCATCATAGGACAAAATATAAATATAAGAGTAAATACTCTGTATGAAAAAACGGCTGGAGGAAATTAGCATAAGAAGTGAATTGGTAATAACGCAGCCAATGAAAAAAGTTACAATTATTCTTGATCCACTCTTTAATTAAAAGGAAGGAGAAGAATTTATGTAATGCGTAGAAATATCATCTACAGATCTTTATTTAAAAAGAAAGGAGATGGAATGTTGTTTAAAGAAAAACATATTGTAATTTGAATGAATTTGTATATTTAAAAATGCGATGGAAAAATTCGGAGAACAAAATATCGACGTTTCGTTTACATTGTAAACTTTATCAAGATGTAAAAAATGGTAATTTATAATAATTGATTTAAAATAGGACAAGGGAAAAATGGGTAATATTAAAAGGTTTTAGTTATAATCTGTGAAAGAAAAAGTTAAAATTGTAACTTTTTTCATTGGCTGCGTTATTACCAATTCACTTATTATAGGACAAAATATTCTTAGAATAAGCCGAGTAATAACCCCTTGAATTTTTGCCGCATGTTTACCTAACACGCTGTATAGTAGCAGGTACATAAAATCTACGTCTCTTTGGTTTTCTACCTTCTTTATGATTATAATAAATGGAACATACCTTCTCATTTCAAATTTTAGAGAAAATCACATTTAACGTATGTATTTGAGCCAATCAAATTTGAGCTTTCTTGACGTAATTAGTCAATAGAGACCTGATTACACGGGAATTATACACCAAGGGTGATTTCCGAAAATTAGTCTTGGTGCTTAATACTTTATTTAGTAGTGTTGCGTGGTAACGCGTACATTATTTGACATTCTTATTATTTTTTAAAATAAGAATTTTAATTTAGTATGTGAAATGCGATTTTCTCTATATGTAAAATTATAAAGAAATTTAATTACTTCCGTAGGAGTAAATATGTCCAAATTTCTTCGTAAAATGTTGTACATGCAGTGGCAAACATTAAAAGCATGTTCAAAACTATGGTAAGGATTATCACGATATGATTTTCGAACAGCAAGCACGAATTCCATCATAGGGTTGATATCTATATCAGGTTCTCCTACCACCTCCATAATCATGTGTAGGGTAAGTTGTGGCATATACGTTTGTAAAGATGGGGTGATATACCATGAAAATCTGCAAAAAAGACAATTTCATGAAAAATTTGCGCCTCCTGCACCGGTCTAACTTGACGTCTAAATAATTGTTACGACCGCCCCGGGGAAACGGGTGCGTAACGCCAGCTAGCCCCTAATATAAACTAGGGAATCACCAGCCATCGGGATATGGATGAGAACACAAAATGGCTATGACTATTAACAACTAACTTTATTAAAATAAAATAAAATAAACTAACTTATCATTACATTATAAAATTAAAATTACTTAACTTACCCTAAGATCAAATTAACGAGACTCAGCATTTTGTCTCTTGCTTGGAACATTGACTACGCAAAAAATTAGAACTACTACTTGAATTCCTGCTTCAAAGTCTACTTCAATTCTTACTTGAACTATACTGAACTGAACTAACCCCCTAACTTAAGGGACTAATTCTTTTATAATGCCCCACTCGTTCTTTCCCTGCAATCCTCCTTATCAGCACTTTGAAAATAAGTAGGCTAGGTAACAACAAGGATTGCAGCAATTAACCATTGCACCTCTATTCACATCTAGGACAATTAGGCCAATGTTATTATAAAGCATAACATTCCAATTGCGATTTGAATAACAATTATAATTTGACAATTAATACGAAATGATTTTGTAATGACCCAAATGTAACAATATAAGTAGCCTCCAAGATCTGACTTTATAATAAGCTTATTTGCAGGGCCGGCTTAACGTAGGATGCAGAGGATGCACCGCATCGGGGCGCCTATTGCAAGGGGCGCCTCGACAAGAAAAAAAATTTAATTTAAAACTCAATAAGTTCCCCAAACAAAATAACAAAAAATTTACAAACTAACTGTTTACGGTTATACAATACCCGTATCCATTGCTTTTGCTTAGATTGCTGAGATTTGCTTTTATGAACCGGAAGGTCAGCAGGCGCAAACATTTGGTGTAAAAAACATCATAAAATGAATTATAACCGAATCTTTTTTATAGGCTGGTGTAAATAAACTTCTGCACAATTTTTGAAACGGTCACATAATTTCTATTTTACCCTTTATCGGTAGGTACCTATGCTTTAAAATAAACCTTGTAAACTTTGTAAAAATTTTTAAGTGGAAATTTCACAATTTTATTGCTTTTCTCATAGGGACCCAGGGGCGGCTTAAGGGCCGGGCGACCGCCCAGGACAGGAGCCCTGGGGGGCGCCAAACGTGAGTCAAAAATTATTTTGTTTTGTAAAAAGTACTTTCTAAATTTAATGCAACGATAATTATTAGTTTACATATTCGTGATAATGGTAATGGAGAATTGCTGGATAATATTAAAACATACTATAGTCTGTTTTTTAACTAGGAGGAGCAATTCAAATTTGTTACGTCAAAATCTACACCTGTGATTGGCTGCGGCCAGGCCGGTTGCACACCGCTAAGTAATTTGTATAAATGTTGACGTTTAACGTGATTTGATTATTATTTCTCTAGGCGCTGACAGTGACATAATTCAAACAAAATACAATAAATTTTATAGTTTTCATTTCAGGTGTACTAAATTTTAAACAAGATACTTATTCAAATTTACCGTCAAAACTATGGAAGTCTTCTTTTCTAGTGACATTTCTAGTGTGAATCTGGCTTTTGTATTCACTCCTCCTAGTTAAAACACAGAGTATAGTTGTAATAATTCGAAAAAGCAAAATGAACGTTTCATTTCGAAAAAGTTTAATATTTTGAAATTTTTTATTTGGCATTCAAATTCTCAGATGCTCGTACAACGCGTTACAAATTGGCCACGCCCACTTTTGAAAAAAAATCGCCTGCGGCGCATTTTTTTATTCGCTTCGCTCGCATTTCCATGCGCCAACCCCCTCCTCCACTAATTCTTGGCTGCGCCCCTGGAGAAGGCGCCAAAAGCTAACCCGCCCGGGTGAAAAAATTATCTTGAGCCGCCCCTGTAGGGACCAAGAATTTTGTTTTTTAATTTTGACTAACAACTCGAGGGGCTTTCTTAGGGGGGTTCAATAAATAAGTTTATCATCCCCCATGATTACCTGTTACCTGTTTGAACTAAATATACAGTAGGTATTATAATTATGTAATTTAAAAACCCGAGTTCCATTTGTTTCTTATTTTTATAATATAGTGGTTTAGACGAGGGCGCCTAAATTAAAAGTTGCATCGGGGCGCTAGTAACCTTAGAGCCGGCCCTGCTTATTTGTAATGCCTTATTGTTAGAGATTTTAGTTAAAAGGAAACTTTACGGCAGTAAAATAATATGTATTGACAAGTTCAATATTTGTACATTCCAACTAAACAAAACTATAAACAATAAAACGCACACCAGATTTACATTCCATGAATAGCGCAGGAATACAAATTCAAATACTTAACACTCCCACGTATTCTAAGCTTAATCAATATGTTGATACATCAAGCCTAAACTAATTCTAAATTGTTTTTCAAATTTGAAGTGCGGTAATGGTTTAGTTAGTATATCTGCAATTTGAGGATTGTTTTGAAATATGCTAACTATGTTGACCGCAAACATGATATCAGGTCGCACACCAATTGCTACAAACATCAACGAACCGACTGCTTCTCTGTAGGGCACATTTAAATGTTCGTTCTCTTCAGATGTTACGAGCATAGAATGCGAGTCAGCAGGTGTATTATTTGTTCTTGCATCTTTCATATTAAATCTTCCAAGCAAACGTCGTATAAAATTACTTACGTGTATAAAAATTGTTTTGTTAATTTTGTCAATTTCAATTTCCAGTCCAACGAAACAATTTGGTTCATGTACAGTTACTTCGAAAACACTTTCCATTTTACATACCACTTGATTTAGTGTTTCGACTTTCTTCGTCATTATTAGCCCATCATCTACATATAGTACTAATAAAACAATATCATTTTGAAGAATTCCTGTAAATACACAATTATCGGCTTCACATTGTTTAAGACCGAAGGTTTGTAGAAATTCCCTGAATTTCTTATTCCAACACCTGGGTGCTTGTTTGAGTCCGTATAATGACTTTCTTAGTTTACATACTAAATTTGAATTAATCGTTATACCTTGTGGAGGTTTCATATAAACATCTTCATCCAAATTTGTTCTTGCATTAATAGGTGACGGAACTAGCTCCCATGTTTTGTTTTTGTTCAGTGCTTCTAATTCTTCTTCAATTGCTAATTTCCATTTATCCGCTTCTGCACTGTTAATGGCTTCATCGTAAGTTTCTGGGATGTCCCCTTCCACCAAATTTATTTCGTAGCGCTTTGGTCTTTGAAGATTTTCTCGCGATCTCAACTGATACGAATTGATTTTATCTGGCACTTCTCCTTCGTCGTAGCTGTTGACGTCTTCATTTTCTTCTAAAAGTTGATCATTTACTGGAATTAGTATTGTGTTCGTTCGTGGCATTATTGATTTGTTCTCTTCGTTGAATATGACATTCCGTGAAACCTTAATCTTCTTCGTTTGAGGGTCAAACAATCTGTAATTTGTTGACTCATTTTCATAGCCAACCAGAATTAATTTTTTACTTTTCGGTTCCAATTTTCTCCTCAAATTATCTGGAACGTGCATGTAGGCTTCACTTCCAAATACTTTTATGTGATTTAATGTAGGTTTCCTTTTTGTCCACAGTTCAAATGGTGTCTGGTTCAATGTATGGACATTTGATGTTCGATTCAGAATGTAATTAAACACGCTGACAAGGTCAAATTTCTTGGACTATACATCGACAACACTCTCGAATGGCATACACACATTACACATTTAAATAAAAAGCTGTCCTCTGCAAATTTCGCTATCAAAAAAATTAGATCTTTAACTAATATTTCAACAGCAAAACTAGTATACCATGCATACTTTCATAGCCTATTATCGTACGGAATAGAGTTTTTTGGTAACAGTAAATTTATAGATCCTTCTTTCAAACTGCAAAAACGGGCAATTCGAACAATATTCAATTTAAAAAATACTGACTCTTGTAGAAATTATTTCAAGGAGCATAAAATATTCACAGTGACCAACCTATACATTTACAAGATTTCACAACTTATTTTCGATATTAAAGACAAATTAACAAGATCAAATGACATTCACAGTTACGAGACGCGAAATAACAGAGACTTAAGACTACCAAAAGTTCAAACTAACTATTTGCAAAAAGGCCCAATTTACGAAGGAATAAAAATTTTCAATAAACTACCCGTGGATATCAGAGAATCCGCAACTAAACGAATTTTTAAAACGCAACTAAAACAACTTCTTACAAAGGACACCTTTTACTCACTTCCGGAATTTATGAATGCCTCCTTGACTCAGTTAACTTAAATTGCCTACGAATATTGTTCAGATTATTGCAAAAGAATTATAAATTTCCTTATTTCTTTATTTTATTTTATGTATTATATATTAATTTTAAGGCCACCTACACTACTTCATTCTCTACGCCCTTAAGAGGGTATTTTGTGTACAAGTTTTTTTTTTGTACATATGTTTTTTTTTTTGGAGAATAAATTATTATTATTATTATTATTATTATAAGAAGCAGTATTAACTGCCTCTGCCCACAAGTATAGTGGCAAGTCTTTAGTGTAAAGCATAGCTCGAGCACTCTCAACTAGCGTGCGATTTTCTCGCTCCGATTTTCCATTTTGCTCTTGAGAGTAAGGTGCCGAAGTTTCAATTTGTATACCCTTTTCAGTCAGAAATTGTCGGAAATCGTGGTTAACATATTCAGTTCCGTTGTCGGTGCGGATCACTTGTATTCCATAGTTGAATTTGTTCTTACAGAGTTGAAAGAACTGTTTAAAACAAGTTAACGTGTCAGATTTGTGTTTCAAGAAATAAACACTTCTGTAATTGGTGCAGTCATCTTTAAACAGTACATAATAAAGACAACCACCAACTGACGGTACTGACATTGGTCCGCAAACGTCACTGTGAATGAATTCTCCGGGTCTACAATTCCTTCGCTGACCCATATGGTAGTTTGTGTTGTTTTCCGTATTGACATCCTTCACAAACAAATTTATTTTTATCGGTTATTATAATATCTTCAATGACACCTTTTGCTACCATTTCACTAATCGTCTTTACATTTACATGTCCCAACCGTTCATGCCACGTTTTTAAACTATCACTCGCGGTCACATTAACTTCAGGAACTACCGTACGGAACAGTAGTTTGTACAAATTATTTGATCCACGAATTGCACGGGCCTTTAATATACCATTTTCAAATATTTTAGCTTCGTTGCTCTCTTTAATCACAATCATTCCCCTTTTCGTAACTGCTCCTTCGGAAAATAGATTTTTCTTTAATCCAGGCACATACCAAACATCTATTATATTACTGTTAGCCCATTTATCGTCAATCCAACATTTAACTTTTATCACACCAATTCCTTTTACTTTTAATTCATGATTGTTGCCAAGTTTAACAGTAAACTCTTCGACTTCTTTAAAAGTTACGAATAAATCTCGAATGGATGTCATGTGAGCGGATGCCCCACTATCCATCGTCCATACAATGTCGTTGTCTATCATACTCGTATTGATATCGTCTTCGACAGTAAAAGCAGAATAATGACTATTATTTTCATTGTTATGCTGACCACTAGATTGATATGGATTTCTTCGAGGTGCTCGACAGTTTCTTGAAATATGTCCCTTCTTACGACAATTATAACAAGTAATCAGTTGCTTACCCATCCTTTTGTATTTTTGATGTGTCTGTTCTTTATTGACATTACTGGAACTCGATGCCACCAATGCATTGTCTACCGTTTCTACTGTGGATAGATTTATTTCTTCATCAATCAGACGTGTTGTTAAATTTCGTAATGTTTGTTTATTTTCTTCAAGAGAAAGCCATGCCTGTCGAAAATTTCGGAATTTTGTCGGGAGGGTTCCTAATATTTTGGTAATAATTGCCATGTCACTGATTTGATCACCTGATTCCCTAATTTGCCTAGCCATATTTTCTATTTTTGCAATATGTTGTATAACCGAGTCATTCACTGCCATTTTATACTGATGAAACTGCTCGTGTGCTAGCATCTTGTTTGATTCCGTTTTCATGGCGTAGATACTATCCAATTTATCTAGGATTTCTTTTGACGTTTCACAATTTTCAATTAGCGTTATTTGATATAGATCCATTGAAGCTGTTATGATACACATACCCACGGCATCTTTCTTATTCCATGCCACTAATTCTGTTATTTTGTCCGGAGTTGGCTTTGCTTCTCCACCAGAAGCAATATCATACACACCTTTTGCACGTAGTGCACATTTAATTTGGAATTTCCATTGTGGGAAATTCTTTCCGTTGAACTTGTTTATCGTTGCAATATTATTGCCGTCGATTGCAGCCATTTCTGTCGAAGACACACTTCCAGAAATACAATCGAAAATAACCACGAAGGTTCACACTCGTACTGAACCGTACTTCCTTTAAAACTTGCCTATTACGCTTCAACGTTCTCTGGGCCCATAACCTGTTAGAGATTTTAGTTAAAAGGAAACTTTACGGCAGTAAAATAATATGTATTGACAAGTTCAATATTTGTACATTCCAACTAAACAAAACTATAAACAATAAAACGCACACCAGATTTACATTCCATGAATAGCGCAGGAATACAAATTCAAATACTTAACACTTATAATGCAATGTAATCCCTAGACCGGCTTGTAAACGCAGGTAGTTAGAGCAGACCCGTATTTGCAAATTTCAGACGGCAGACCATTATTATTATAACTGTTAATGCGAATACTTAAAAACAATCTTAATACTACCCTGCCACCGTACTAGACTGGATACCACTTAAGTACACTTGTAACAAGAGGAATTTAAAAGTCGGATCTTATAGGTTGGACTGTTGGAGGCTACTATGCCTAACAATGGGAACAAAACACGCTAAGCTGGAGTAACCCTTGGTAGTCATAGGTACATAATAAATTAATAACTTATTATGGCAATTATTTTATCTGCATCTACGATAATGCCATTTTCGAATATTTATATCCCAAATATTTTACTTCTGCTAATCCAAACTTAAGTACATTTTTTTTATTGAATTTTACATTATTTTTGTAATACAAAGAATCCATAACAGGTTATTATAGGAATGTTAATACATGTGTGAAAAATATGTAGGTACACAAAATTAGTTAAATTTATTATAATTTAAATTCATCTTGTAGATACTAAACAGGGGCTGTTTCACAGATTTGTTAAATAATTGTATTTAAACCCACAAGAATCGTAATCGCATGAATAAAACCACAAAATTACAGTGCATGCGACGCGACCGACGGTATCAATATCAATAGGTTTGTTCGTTTATCTGCACTAAATGGTACTAACTGAACTGAAGTGACGTCATCTATGCACTCTCTGCACCTACTCTAGAGCAGGTGTAGACAGAGACATGGGTGTAGAGAGTTCATGTTCAGTGCAGACAAACGAACAAACCTAATAACTGTTACTATTGCTTACGTTTCAACGGAGTTGAAAGTTTGTTCAAAGTAATTAAGAGTAGAAACTGCATAATTATTAAAGAATAACAGAGGTTGAAGAAGGAATTATGTTCACTATTTATAAAAATTAACGACGTCGTTAGCTATGTTTGAAGGCTGAGAGATTTTAATGTGGGGTGTCAGTGTCATAATAGTATATTATTCAACGAGCATGTTAGGATGACTATTATTCACGACGGTTACATTTACGAAACGAGCCTCAGGTGAGTTTCGTAAATAACCGGAGTGAATAATAGCCTATAACATGCGAGTTAAATACTATACTTTGTCCACGACTATTACTAAATAACAACAAGTTTTGTAAAAATTTATAATTACCAGAAACATTATTTTAAAAACTTCATCTGATCAGCCATGACATTGTACCTATATCAAAGGCAGCAATTGTTTTTGATGTTATTCGGGAAACGTCAAAAAATTAATACTGTGCGAGAGATTTTGATTTTGCAAGTATTTTGTATTAAAAAAGTTAAAAACGGACAGCGACAGTGACGAGATGTCTTGTACACCACCGCATATAACAGAAGCTGCGAAAATGACTTCTTTAAGTTTGCTGGTATTGTATTGTATTTTGACATTTGTGATTTTGACGTACCTAAGAGTGAATTATGTACCATAATTATGTACCATAATTCACTCCCATCCCATAATTCACGGCAATTTATTATGGGTAGTCTTATGTTTAACAAAACACATAAATAATCGATGTATAATTTAGTAGTCGTGGACAAAATCATTTTATGACACTGACACCCCACTTGTACTAAATCTACTTGATGGGCCGTCTTAAGTTACTGGGATTTAAAGCAACTGTGGTAGGAGAAGCGATTTAAAAAATACATCTTGAACTTCTTAATTCTTTGTTATAGTACTACCTACGTTATTTCCTGTCATAAGCTAAACAAATAACTTTTAAATGGACTTATGTAGTAGGTATGGGTACATACTCTGTGAAACTTTCAGGCTCTTCAATTTCTGGTTGTGCTACAAAGGAACTGAGATCATGGTTGCAGGGTTTTATATGATATTCTAACATATTTAAGAAGCATTTATTCAACTTGTCCTAAAAATAAAAACTAATTAATTAGCTATTTATGCAACGAGTTGCAAAATGAGTGTCTTTTTTACACTAGATGTGAAGATTGGATTACGAGCGTAGCGAGTAATCCAACACATTGTGTGCAAAAAAGCGCAATTTTGTAACGTGTTTCATACAACATTTTTTCCAATTTAGTAAGTTTGAATTACAAAAAACACATAAAATGAATTAAAATTTGGTGATGTTTAAACGGCGACTTTAATTTTTTAGAAAGGGTACCTTTAACCTGGTCGTTGCTATGCAATTACGCGTTGCCGTTTTGTAAACAGTAACAATTAACACTAGTTATAAAATAATGTCACATATTATAACTAGTTTTAAAATGAACCGCATATGACAACTAAAATAAATGTCAAAAAGTTGACTTTTCACAACTAAATTGGAAAAATTATAGTTATAGTACTAGTAGGTATATGGCGGGCCATAATTATATACCGTGAATTCATTCGCGAAACATGAGACATGCATACTGTTTTATTTCCTCGGTTACCTACAATACATAATAATGTGGAGATCAGATATAGAAGCGTTTGTTATAAAATGGAACTGTAGCAGCGGTTACAACCCTCGTTTTTAACGTATACTTTTATCTTGTTATCCATGTTAGTTTTTGTTTGTGTCAATTTGGTGTAGATATATAAAATGTGTAAAAATAAATAATGTTTCGAACCTTTGTCATCAAATTAACAAGTGCATGTAGCAACCGCAAATAACAACAAATGATTTTTCATATAGGTACAACATAACAAGACCTTGCATTTCTATCGGACTGTTCCACTCATCCCTATACTTCATTCTAGTTTTCCGTATTTCAGCGGGAAGATTACCTGTCCGTTTAAAAATTTGACTAATCAAAATGGCGCATTTTTTTAAATGAGCCATTTAGGCCCAGTTGTATAAAAGATTTGACTCCCAGTTCAGCTGATCGTGGATCAGCTGAACTGGAAGTCAAATCGTTTATACAACTGGGCCTTAGAGTGATCACGGGGTGTTTTCGCGACCCGAGGTCAAGGACAACTAGTGAAAATTTCCCGTGTTGTTGATTCGACGACTAATAAAAAATATCGGATCAAATTTTGTTTATTTAATTTTAAATTAAATTTTAATTCATTCAAACATGGTTCTGGCGATTGTCATAACAAATACCCCTCGGTCGGGTATATACAGGGTAGCTATTAAAGATTTGGACCAAAGTCGTAGTGCTCAAACGCTTTGAGATATTTATTTGAAATTTGGAACACTTCAATACAACATTACTTTGCATAATTTACACTACTGAAAATTTTTATTTGGGTCATACTTTCGGAGCCCGGTCGCCATCTTGAAATTTCTCAAATGGGAATAGGGGTAACGCAATCCATCATTAAAAAGCTTAATTTTTTCTCTTTCTAATTGTGGTAAATTATTATAGGGTTACATACGAAAATAATGCAACAAAATTAGAAAACAATTTGCCGTATGCTCAGATGGCTATTTATTGTATGCTTTAATTCTAGGTGGCTTTGCTTTAACAGAGCTTCAAAATTAAACAAAAATACAATCAGTAATTGTTTAGCAGATGACAGTAAGTACGTTGTCATACTTTTCGTAGAAATTTGACAATCTGAATTTTGTTAAACATGGATTGGTGGACAGAAACTGATTGGGTATGGTGACAGAAAACAGTTTGAACATTTTTTGTAAATTTAAGCAGTTTTTTGATACCATAGTTTTAACAATCACATGGTATTTGTTTTTTTAACTTTTAGAATTCTTTGTTTAATTTTAGTAGGTACCTTGTTTATTCATTGTTTGTTTATTTTGCTTTTTGTTTAATTTTGACGTTGTGATAATGCAGAGCTACCTAGATTTAAAGCCTAGGTACCATAAATAACCGTCTGAGCGTAGGCAAATTGTTTTCTAATTTTTCTGCATTATTTTCTTATGTAACCCCATATTAATTTACCATGATTAGACAGAAAAATAATCAAGCTTTCTAATGATGTATTGCGTTACCCCTATTACCATTTAAGAAAATTCAAGATGGCGGCCGGACTCCGAAAGTATAATAATAATAATAATGTCTTTTATTAGGCATAGCGCCCACCCCAGCATACAAAAATAAATTTATAATATATAATAATAAAATAAACTCAATAAATACTACTCAGAGCAATATTAATAGTAGATGACTGGTGGCACTACAACCCGAAAGGGCGAAATTCAGATAGCTATAAAAAAATATATAGCCTCTGCTCTTCCATTTAACCCAAGATGTAAATTAACTGAGCATATTATATAATAATCATAAAAAGAAGAAGAAGGAAGCTCTATGCATACTATAATAAGAATAATTTTTATTGATTTTGAGTATCAAGCAAATTTTTGTGAAGATATTTTTTAAATTGATACGTAGTGCACGTATTAATATATTCAGACCATTTGTTATAATTTACTGCTACATTATATGAGAATGATCGTTCAAACATGGCGGTTTTGTGATAGGGAGGTGTAATTTGATTTTTGTTACGTATATTAAGGTCGTGAATATCCGATCTAAATTTAATTTTTCTATAAAGATATGGAGGAGTTTTGCTATTTATGATTTTCTGAAATAAAGTGGACGCATGTAGAATTCTCCGATTTTCCATATTTAACCAATTAGTCTCCCTGAGCTTGTGGGAAATGTGATCAAATCGCTTGATTCCGTAGATCAGCCGAACACAAGAGTTTTGCATACGCTGAATTCTTTTACTGTCAGCACTGTCCAAGCAAGGCCCATACACACAATCACAGTAGTTAAATTGAGATAAAACAAGAGATTCGCATAGAATTAGTTTAAGTTTTTGATTTAATGAAAAACGATTGTTAAATATTATTTTTAGTTTATAATAAGCTTTTTGTAACATACTAGATACATGTTCTTTAAATCTTAGATTTTGGTCTAAAAGAACACCAAGATTTTTAGCACAATTTTTTATTTCCAACGTGGATTCTTTGATTTTAATAGATACATGTCTAATATTGGCATCTCTCATTTTTGCTCTACCAAACAAAATTCCATAACATTTAGCAGCATTAATTTGCAAACCGTGCTTTTCCGAGCAAAGTACAAGGTTATTAAGATCAAGATTAACAGCTGCATTTGCATCATGAATATTTTCTGGTTTGAAATTGTACTGTAATTGTGTGTCATCAGCATAGAGATGGTAATTGCAGTAATTTAAGGAGTTTTTCAAATTAAAGGTATATTATATTACATATAAAAGTGGGCCCAGGATAGATCCTTGGGGAACTCCTTGGGTAATCGGTATTGCAGTAGATTTGCTTTTATTAAGAACTACAAATTGCGAGCGATTACTAAGGTAATCCTGTATAAAGGAAATAGCAGTAATATCAAAACCAATATGATGTAAAATTGCGACAAGTACTTCGTGGCTAATCGTATCAAAAGCTTTTGAATAGTCTAGCATTACAACTAACGAGAGTTCATTGTTATCAGCTGCAGTTAATATATCATCGGTTAGATTTAACAATGATGTAGCGCAGCTGTAGCCCCTCCTGAAACCAGACTGAGTATCAGGAAGAATTCCATTTGCCTCTACATGCTGCCAAATTTGCAAGCTCATTGCTTTTTCAAGAACTTTTGACAAGCATGGTAAGATACTGATAGGTCTAAGATCCTTGAAGCTAATTGGTTGTGATACCTTGGGCATGGGAATGACTTGAGCAGTTTTCCATATATCGGGGAAATTTAGTTTAAGTATGCTACAATTAATTATATGTGTTATTATTGGCGTCAGATACGGACAACACAGCTTTACCATCCTCATACTTAGATTATCAGTGCCAACAGCATTAGTCTTGATACCAAGGAGGATTCTCTCTACAGTGTCTACACTGATGGTATTAAATGAAAATTTTGTTTCAAAGTTACGTAATAGGTTGTTGCTATAAAAATTTTTGAGGTGTGTATTATCAATTATACAATTTAGTTTGGCCGAGTCAATAAATGTTCTGTTTATTTTGTTAACATCCCTAAGATTAGGCGGTAAATCTGTTTTTCCGGAACTATCATAGATACCAGTTCTTTTTAATTCCTGCCATAAAGTAGCAGGTCCATGTTCATTTAATTGAAAGTTCAGATATGCCTTCTTCTCGTGTCTAATTGCAAATGTGACATAATTACGTAGCTGCTTATAGTACTCCCAATGAGCATAGACTTTAGTTTTTTTAAATCTTAATAACGCTTTATTCCTGGCAGAAATCATAAGCTTAATATTATATGTCAGCCACGGGGCCCTAGGTTTGCTAATTCTGACTGTCTTAATTTGAGTGTGTTCATTAAATAAGTTTATTATATTCTCATTAAAAAATTTAACTTTATCATTTACATTATCCAAGTTAAAGATCATGTACCACGGTATAGATTGAAGATCATTGTTGAAATTATCAAAATTGAAATCAGTGTAATCTCTGTAAGTATAAAAGAAGGGTTGTTGTGGTAATACTTCATTGAGAGGATAATCACAATAGATTAAGCAATGGTCAGATAATCCATGTAAATTGATTGTGCCAGATTTATCAATTAATTTAGTGTCATTTACTAAAATAAGATCAATTAACGTGGAAGAAGTTTTAGTAATACGCGTAGGCTCCCTAATAAGTTGTTTGTATCCTAGACTGTCTAGCATACAACACAATTTTTCAGTATTAGTTTCTTGTAAATTTAACATGTCAATATTAAAATCGCCTACACATACTATTTCGTCCGAAACTGGCGTAACTACTGATAAAGAATCCTCCAAGGCATCCATAAATTCAACACAGCTATACTCCTGTCTTCTATATACAGTACCCAAGACTATTTTGATTTTTTTAAAAGAAAGTTTTACCCAAAGCTGTTCAATAGCAATACTTGCACTTACCATTGAAATTACTGAGAATTTTAGGTTACTTTTAATATAGATACCAACTCCTCCACCCCATGTATCAGTTACTCTATCTTTACGAACAAAATTATATCCATCGATTCGCACTGCGTCATCATTGTTCCTGGGAGATAGCCAGGTTTCAGTCACACCTATTATATCATAATCCGACGAGAGCAAAATCTCCTTAATCTCTGTAAAATCGTTTAGAAGAGATTGAGCATTAAAATGAGCAATTCTAATTATACCACCAATCATCACCAATCATTAAATTTTAAATCAATATAAACAATTACATGTAGAAACCAATTGTCATAATAAATTAAAGTCATCCCATTTATATAACATACTACAGCAGTTTGTAATTCAATATTTGGTATGAATATAATGATAGATAAATCATAAATTCTAGCTATGAATAAGCAAATAAGCAATACATTTTTTGCAAGATTTTGTTCTACAACAGTGCAACTATTCTTTCTGAAGCATAAGGGAAAAGTAATTTTATAAGATGCTTTAGTAATAATTAAATGAATTAAACATATTGGAAAAGTTATAATCAATTTAAAGTAATTAAGATTAAATGCCCGGTAACAATTAAATTCAATGAACATCCGCGAAATCCAGAGTAGATTTTATTTGAAACACCTTACTGTCATCCTTTGCTCTCATAAAAATTTTGCTGTTCCTTATCCAAAGATACTTCAAATTATTCTGTTTCTTGTACTACTCTCTAGCCTTGGCGAACAGCTGACGATTCAATGCCGTTAACGATTCGTTGATGTATACTGCATTATTATTCTTTCCAATTTTAACCAAGTCCGGATTGATATCACTTAATTTGAGATCACGTTTAATTTTCCTACATCTTAAAAACTCTTCTTTATCCATTCTTCTTACCAGTTTTACAATGATTCCTCTAGGTTGTGTTATATTCGCCGATGGTCGACCCAGACGATGGCAGGCATCTATCATTTGCACATTTAAATTAAAACCGACAGCACTGGCTACACTTTGAATTGTAGATACGACATTTTCATTACCAGTTTCTGGAACTCCAGAGATTTCCAAGCAGTTACTGCGGGAATACTGCTCAAGCTCATTAAGTTTTTGTTTTAAGTCTGCATTTTCCTGTTCAAGGTGCTTGCATTTATTATTCAGGGTATCAAGTGAATCTAAACACGAGGTGATAGATTTTGCTTGCTCTTCTAACAGATCATTCATCTCTTCAATACGAGAATGACAATTATTAATTGAGTTACAAGCATCTTTCAATTCTACCCGCAGTATAAGTCAAATAAAAATTTTCTATACTGTAAAGTATGCGCAGTGACGTCGTATTAAAGTGTTCCAAATTTCAAATTAATATCTCAAAGCGTTAGGGCGCTACGGCTTTGGTCCAATCTTTAATAGCTACCCTGTATATATCCTTTTAAATATTCCCTTCTTGTTACACATGCGTGTTCGTTGTCCCTTGAAAAGCGCTCGAGAAAATTTTCAGATATAGGTATGCCCGTCCCTTGAGGTATTGTATATGAAAATTTTTCACCCTTATTCGACCAATCGGATACTCGGATAACTAACCAGTGACCAACCACAACGCCCGCGCCGTGACAATTATCAGTGATTGGTTGAACGTTTCCATCGTTACCAATATCAACGAGTAAAACATAATGTCAGTTTCGTTTTATTTGTCAGAATTGAATGTTTATTGTAATTAATAATCACTTAATTTTACATTTAGGTACTTACATAATATCTATTTATTCGTGAAATTTGTGGAATAGGTACGTTTCGTGATATAATTTTTCCTAATAAAATTTGCAGATTGTTATACTCGCGTTTGTGTTGCTTAGCAATTCTGCGAAAAATATTGTGTCAATATCACGAGCCGCAAGGCGAGTAGGTTTGTCCACTATTCGCACGTATATTCTAGAAGTTTTTTCTGATATTAGCATATACCGATATTGTGTAAAAATAACGAACTTTGTAATCTTCTTTAGTAATATAGCTAACCATTATTTGCTTCTCTGTGACCTCACATACCCCATCGTTCAGTTAGGTATATGTACGTATTTTAATTATTAACACATTCCAATTATTTATTTTATTATAGCTGCTTGGAAAAGTAACTCCTTTACTTAATGTGAATAATATATTTATCTATTTAATTGTTAATTGTCATATTATTGTAATTTATGCTAGCTCCCATTGTACATCGTGTAGAAAGTCCAAGAAAAGGTAAGTAACTCCCAAGAACACCAGACCAACTCGAACAATTTCTTTCTTCTTTCCAACTAGCTCTTAAGACCAGGCTGTCAACAACAAAGCGAGCGGTGCCCTTTTCAAAGTATGTGATCTAACCCCCTATTTTTGGGGTAGATCCACTCTGTCAATACCGAATTATGGAAACTCATTGAAGCACCCCCTCCAGCGCTAGAGTCAGCTGTGGGCCCTTGTTACGGATGACGTAATCAACTATTACGTTTCTAAAACACTATGTATTCCAGTACGAAAAATTAGACCAACACTGTACTTAGTCGTACCATTTTCAAAATCATTAAGAACTATCAGAGTAGATGATTCTGACAAAAGAAACACTTTTTGTGATGTAATAATGTTCGAAAAACAGATTTGTTCTGGCCGTGTTCTTAGATTTTAAGAAGACTGACGAAACCATCAAATTTTTTACTCATTAAAAAATTGAAAAACTAACTTGCATACAAGATACTGTTTTAAATGTGTTTCAAAATTATCTATTACGTAGATGTCAAAATGTTAAATTTAATGAAGCTACATTGGAAAAACGAAATCTAATTTTAATAATGTTTCCACATCGTTGGATTGGGGATGATGGTGAAACAGTGGTCTGCTGGACATTTCTTCCATATGCGGCCATTCTCTGCTAGCAACGGTTGCCAACCGCTGGAAGAGTAATGCATGGTCGGTAGAAAATTTTTCATTTTCAATTTTCACTGCTATCTTAGTTCCCATGGTCACAGCTTTATCTTTCTTTCGAAAAGTTTAATTGTCGGCTGCATGTCCGATAGTATCCGCAAAACTACGTTCTTCACTACATCTCCATTCATTTCGGTAAATGCTATCACTCCAGTTACGATGTTGCGTCTCGCACGCTTCACTGAAGGGTGTTAGAAAAGAGATAGTAGTCTGCGTGTCTGAAGTATCTTTCTGTATGCGTGATTGCGATGCTTCAACGTCCTGTTCGGTTGTGGCATTGGTAAGGGTAGGTTGGTTCCTGCATAGAATCATTATGCTGTACCACGGAGGATGATTATGGTTAGGAGAGTAGGTACACTTGAGCGCTCGAGGTGTCGATATAACGCACGGTTGTGCGAGTGAAAGGTTGGAGACAGAGAAAATGTAAGCAGACCGGGTCTCGCGCGCTTATGCACCTCACACCTCAGTTACATGCTATTTGCATATAGTTGCAGTATTTCGCTCATTTGCGTAAGCAATAGGTACAACTACGTTTTTTTATTTCTCTATTATGATATTATACAGAATATTATATCAATATTGACCTATTTATTACAATGGGTAAAAAATGATTCGTTCCCAATTGCCGTTCTGGGTATGCATCATGTTCGGAAAAAGTTACTTTATTTATACCTCCTCAGGATTAAAACATATTGGTTCAAAATATATGTACGACGAGACAATTAATGAATGCATTGAATCGAGATATTTCAAATTTCCCTGTGAACAACATAAAATGTACATAATTTTCAATCCCTTTCACCATTTTGTTTCGATGAGGGCGAGGCAATACTTTGAAGGACAAGACATGAAACAAAAATCAAAATTTAAAGAAACCTATAAAATGTCCAAATCACAGAGCAATTAAGCTCTTTGTTCCTTTTAATTATTCTTACCTTTCCTTCAAAATATTCTTAATTAGAGTAAGCTAGGATCGTATAATAAAGTTGGCGATACTCAGTCAGAGCAGATCATACCATTTTTTATGTAAAATGTGTAACAAGTTAACAACAAATTTTGAGGGTTGTTATTCTTAAAAATCAACTGATTGTAGCTTCTATTTGAAATTTAAATCTAATAAAATAAAAATGTATCGTTTGAGAATTTTTTGAAGGAGCGTTATAATAAATCTTTGCTTACTATAATATATCTTCTATTGTTGATGATTACAACTGCTATACTGTTATCATTGTACTCTTTATTAAAGTCAACATGAACATGAACATCAAACACAAAAGAAAAACTGTAAGACACAATCTTATTACTAACTAACTAACTAACGCCATGCTTCTACTGCTACCAACCCCATGCAACTCAAGTCACAATAGAATACAAAGTGGCGCGAATATTTGAAATGTTTTACTTTAACACTTCCCCTTAAACTTCAAATTATTTAAGATTTACTCTAACACTTTTATTTCATGGTCAACCATGACTATACCCAACTTTTCTCGTAATCGCTGAAATTGCACTCGCGCAATCGGCTTTGTACACACATCTGCAACTTGATCCGCACTTGATACATGTTCGACCGTCAATTCACCGTTTTGAACCCGTTCTCGAACAAAATGAGCTCGCACGTCGATATGTTTTGAACGTTTGTGGAAACTTGGATTTTTAGCTAACTTAATTGCACTCGCTATGGATCATTTGTTGCCTCAGCATCCATCTGCTTCTCGGATTGTTGATATTTCTCAATTGGAGTCGAAACTGGATTCGCGTCCTCCATGTTAAATCGTCGAAGGATTTCTTCAGTGTAATTTTTCTGGCTAATTACTATTGAACCATCGTTGATACGATTGATTAGCACGTTCAATAAACACCCGACTGGCTCAGCTGTTATTTTAAATTCCAATTTCAATTTATTCAGGAGTTCCTCGATGCTATTTTTCTTTGTTGCAGCAACTAACCCGTCGTCCACGTACAGCACCACTATCAGTTTATCGTCTTTGGAGACCCGATAAAACAAGCAAGGATCCGCTGCGCTTTCTTGCAATCCGAAGAGGATTAAATCATCTTTGAAGCGTTTATTCCAGCATCTAGGGGACCGTTTTAATCCATACAGGCTCTTCCGTAGTTTACACACCTGCTGGCTGCCATCCTCATACCCTTCCGGCTGTTGCATGTAAATTTCCTCTTCAATTACACCGTGTAAGAAAGCCGTTTTTACATCAAATTGGGCCAGTTCCAAATTCTCGTTTGCTGCAACGCTTATAATAGTTCGAATTGTATCAAATCGTGCTACAGGGCTGAAGGTTTCAGTATAATCAATTCCTTCCCGTTGAGTAAAACCTCGTACGACCAGGCGTGCCTTGTAGCGAGCGACTTCTCCGTCGGGGTTGCGCTTCAGTTTATAGAACCACCGATTTGAGATGGTCTCGTAGCCCGCTGGTATCTGCACCAGGTCCCATGTCGAATTTTCCTTCAGCGAATTCATCTCTTCTTCCATTGCTGTTTTCCAATGCACCTTTTCCGGCGACTTCATCGCCTCGTTGTAGTTTTTCGGCTCATGTACTTCAGAAATCATAATTTCGATCAGACGTTTCGGTGCTTTCAGGTTTTCTCGATCTCGCAGTTGCCGCCCTCCCTATGGATGACGCTGGCGTCCCCCATGCTGGTTGCTTTGGTGAATCGGTTTCCGATTCTGAATCTGTTCGATCAGGCGGTGAGTCAGCCGATGACCCAACTGAATCTGGTGCATCCTTTGGTTCTTCAGCTTGTGCTTTATCACTTGTGTCACTAGGAAACAGAGTCAATAACCTACTTGCGTTTTCCGGTTCAAACTCAACATCTTTGCTCCTAATAATACAGTTCTCTGACTCATGCCAGACACGAAAACCGTCCATATTGTCCGAGTACCCGACAAACACTCCACGTTTTCCTTTCCGGTCCCATTTTTTGCGTTTTACTTTTGGCACATACACATAACACTCAGTGCCAAAGACGTGAAAGTTCTTCAGATGTGTGTTCTTCCCCATAAACAGCTGATACGGTGTTTTTTCATTAATGCTACTCGGTCCGGTTCGGTTTAAAATATAAACCGCTGTATTTACTGCCTCGGCCCACAAAAATTTTGGTAATTTCTTTGCCAGAAGCATCGTTCGAGCGAGATCCACCACGGTTCTATTTGTACGTTCCGCACAACCGTTTTGTTGCGGGGAATATGGGTTCGTTATTGCTAAAGTTACTCCATGTGACGTCATGAGTTTCCGCACTTCACTATTGTCAAATTCCGTGCCCCCGTCACACTGGAAAACCTTCATTGGTCGCCCGCACTGATTTTTAACGACTTCCAGCATCTCGGAAATTTTTCCTGCAGTCTCAGATTTTTTCTTGAGAAAGTAAACTACCCGCATTCTCGAAAAATCACACGTGAAGCATACAAAATATTTAGAACCACCCAATGACTCACACTCCATCGGACCGCACAGATCAGCATGTATAATCTTGCCGGGTTCTGACCTGAGGCACGTCGTTGACGTTCGTGAAAGGTACTACGATGCTGTTTGCCTTCCATGCAAGTTCCGCAAAACTGATCGTCCTTTACAAAGTCAATTCCGTGTTCTTTTAGCACCTTTTTCACGTGACGTTTATTTTGATGTCCCAATTTTTCGTGCAAAACTTGTAAGGTATCTTTTACTGCGATATTCACTTCACTTACACACGAGCTTACACACGACGTTTCCAGTTGCGTTATTCTGATTGCCATTTCAAACAGCTGACCAGCTCGAACACCAATGGCCTTGACACTACCGTTGCGAACAAATTCACACGTGCTTCTGGACGATTAATGTCATTCCTTTGTCCAGAGCTGAAGTTACCGAAAACAGATTTCTCCGCGCACTGGGCACATACAGGACATTTTCCATATAACACGATGTCCATTGTTCGTTAACGAGCGATTCGAATTTAATCGTACCCTTGCCGAGGGCATCCATCGTCGATTTGTTACCAATGTGTATTTTAATTGGATTTACGAACCGTTCAAACGACGAAAACCATTCTCCGCGATGCGTCACGTGATCCGTCGCGCCAGTGTCAACAATCCACAAGTCATTGTCTTTAGCACTAATAAGAGTCTCACACACGAAAGCTTCTTCTTGGTCTTTTGATGTGCTCGTGCCACTTGGGTTCCCCTTTTTACATTGACGACGCACGTGACCGACGCCACCGCACTTATAACACCTGAAAGGACGCTTCTTCTTGTCGTTGTCACCTTTTGATTCAGCAGGTTTCTTCGGCTGGTTAGTTTTACTATTGCTGCCACGGTCGCTCTTCCCTTGGATTTTGGCTTTACTTGCCATTAGTGCTACCAATTCCTGTTCAGCTCGTTGTTGTCGACGCTTTTCATCGGACGTTAGCACTTCCACCAAGTTAGCAACTGTTTGTTGATTTTCAGGTCTCGCCCACCATGCTTGCCGCAGGCTCTCGTAATCATGTGGGAGCGAGTCCAATAATTTAACCATGAGCGATGACTCATCAGGCTTCACATTCAACTGCTGCATGCGCAAGATTAATCCTTCATATTTTGCGACGTGCGTCACCATATCATCCGCTGGATTTTTGTTAAAACTAAAGAATTCTGCTTGAACAGTGTGAGCGGCTTGTTCAGTTTGTTGTTCAAAAACTGTGTGCAACTTAAGCCACATCTGTCTTGCCGATTCACACGTTACCAGCAGCGCCATTACTTTAGATTCCAAAGATTTGACAATGATTTGACTTGCCACACGATCCGCCTTGTCCCATGTTTTTAATCTTGCTTGATACGCGGCTTGCAAATCAGCATCCGCACCAGTTGTCAACGGCGTCGGTTTTTCAATTTCGCCGTTGCAAACTTCGTAGGCTCCCTCGGTTCCACGTAGTAAGTTTCTCACTGCGAATTTCCAGATGTTCCAGTTTTCAGCCCCTCGTAATTTCTCAATTCCGTGGAATTCCATGTTTATGCATGCCGTTTCAAATTCAGTGAACGAACCAGACTAGTACCACGCCCTAACTTCCCGCGCTTTGTCAATGTCCACCTTTGATAACCAAACACTTCCACTCACAAGGAACCACGCTCTGCTACCATGTAGATGATTACAACTGCTAGGTATACTGTTATCATTGTACTCTTTATTAAAGTCAACATGAACATGAACATCAAACACAAAAGAAAAACTGTAAGACACAATCTTATTACTAACTAACTAACTAACGCCATGCTTCTACTGCTACCAACCCCATGCAACTCAAGTCACAATAGAATACAAAGTGGCGCGGATATTTGAAATGTTTTACTTTAACATCTATTTATAATTTTTTTAAAGTTAAAATTATGTACCGGATTTTTGTAAAACTTACATTTCACAACTATGTATAAGCGGTATAAGCCAAAAACGAAGTAGGTACATCTGTATGATCTGTATAACAAATGCTATACCTCACGGTCGCATGATCGGCTCCCTTATGCGTTCTCTCTCGCGGTCGACTCTCTCGCACAAAAGTGCTTTATATGAACCACGTTCGGCCGCCCGCAGTATAGGCAGTGTGCACTCCCAACCATAATCATCCTCCGTGTACTGTACGCAGATAGGCATTGGCTGCAGATAGATGACCGTTGACTATCGGTCATATCTCGTCGTGTCAAGCCTCCAGTCGTTTTCAAACTCGTCATCAGTGCCTGTTCAATTAGTCAAGAGCATGGTCCTCCCGCAGACGATCACTGATTGATTGGTAATCGAATGTAAGTAGTGTAGAGACCAGTGGCGGCTCGTGCGTTTAGAAGTAGGTGCAGCCCTTAAAATTAAACAAACACCCCATCTTCATTCAATATGTCGATCATTTTTTGTATAGTTGCATTCTTATAACGGGCATCGCAATATATAAAATCAAGTTCATTCTCTAACCTGTGAGTATCTTTTATAATATTAAAGGGTAACAATCTTTTTAATTTTCAACTGCCTGTGTTGGACATATTTTTGAATAGTTTTCAAATTTCGCTGAATCCAATCGGCAAGGCAAAGAAATTTAAGTTTTTCTGCATCTTGGAATTTGGTATCAATCTCTATTAAAACCGTGTCCAGTATTTCAAAATATATTTTATATTTTTGAAAAGCTTCTTTTTTTTAATTGTCAAAATTGGTTGCGGTCTTTCGCACTGTAAAACATCTTTTTTGTGTTCATCTTTCCACAATGAGAATGTAACTTGCAATAAAACACAAATTATATCTATAACAGGTTCCATTTCATATAAATAATAATTGTAGAAATTAAAAATTATTTAATACTGAATTTCTAAAATACACTACAGCCAGGATCCCCTGCGTGCAGTTTCGGCAGTACCTCTGACGTCACCAGTCATTGATAACCAAAGCAAACGTGCAGTTGCCATAGTAACGTATATTATACACTTTTACCATGCTAATGCATCCAGTGCAGCCAGAAAGCGGATTGGCAAACTCGGCTGTACTGAGCTGTGTAGCGCACGCATAGACAGTTTTGTGCAATGCTCGGCGACGTTTAAGGCTTTTATAATATGTGTTAATTATTTTCAACATTTTGACAAGAATTTCCATGCTAGGTACAGCATAATTCTTCCGATTTATATTAAAATAAATTACTTCACGCAATGTAACATGACAATGTATTTGCGAAACTGATGGTACAGCCGGGCTGTCCGGCTGCACCTGAATAGCCGCCACTGGTAGAGACACCACTAATGAATTTTTAATTGGATTAACTTGTAATTCCCTTGTTGACCGTGTCACTTTCTAATACCTGTCTATCCTCGTCACTTTGTAATCCTTTATCAACCTTGTCATTTTTGGAAAATACAAGTAAGATAGATCAAGTATTATAAAACCAATTTTATAGGTAAGGAAAAATATTTATTGAAACGAGTTAGAGAAAGCTTTTCTTCGCGAATACTAAACGATCTCCCAACTTACCATTTTCCTCCCATCGTTTCTAATTGCATTTAGTGCAGCCTACAGCAATTCTTCAGTATTGATGAATTTCAGTCTTTCGAACATAATTTCGGGGCATCTGAAAATGCAAGACAGATTTTCGTACCCAAAAATGGTAATAATATTGCTTCACATTCAATTGAATAGGGGAGAATCGTGCGCATTTTTGCGCCTGTTTACCCCACTATAATTTTAAAACGTAATTGTATAATACTGTATCTACAATCATCATATAATCATCATAATAAATCCACATCTTGATTGACCTAGAGGATTGACGGGTATTAGAAAATGATAAGGGGATTACAAGTTAACCCAATTAAAAACCCAGTATTGGTGCCTCTACACTACTAATGTATTCTGGCAAACGAAGTCGATCACTACTACTTATTTTGTTAATGTTCACGCCATCTCGCAAGTGTCGCTAAAAGTAACCCACGCAGTTAGCATATATACATGCCAACCTAAAGGTGTGTTTACACAGTGCGAGCTAGCGTGCGAGTTGGCATAGACAGTAACTGTCCTGCAGCTACTGTCATTGTGTAAACGAATCAGTGCGAGTTACTGTCAAGGCGAGTAGGACAGTCACTGGAGCGCGAGCTACTATAAAATATTTTGTTTTCACTGCCCACTCGCCTTCCCCCTCCACTCCATACGACAGTAACTTGCACGCGACTGTCGTGTGACTACACGTGTGAAGTACAGCCGAGTTACTGCCGTACCAGTCCAGACGTGTTCAGTTCCCACGTGAGTGTATTGTTTATCAATATTAAATTTAGCAACATGGTTGAAAGATGGTCTCCCGAAAGAAATCTGCAATTTATGAAATTGTACAAAGAAGAGGAAGCCCGTTGGAACACATTTAACCCTAGCTATAAAAACAGGGATGTGAGAAAGGCGGCATTAGAACGTATTGCCAAAGAAATGGAATTAGAAAAGGTGGCTGATGTGTCAAAAAAAAAAATTACGGTCAACAACTTCTCTCGGTGTCTGGCCAGTAACTGTCATTTTCAGCTCTCCGTGTAAACAGTCGAGGTACATGGTGGCGAGTAGGCAGCAACTGTCATGACAGTTGCTGCCTACTCGGCAGGCAAGCTACTCGCACTGTGTAAATACACCTTAAGTGATCACAGAACATAAATATATGTGAAGACATAGACAATCGTGAGGAGACAATTTGAACTCGCCCCGGGATGAAGCATGGGGGACGAATCTTCCACAAACTCCTATATCATTTATTAGAATAACCTACTGCTGATTCTTGATGATTTTTAAAATGCTAGAATTTGAAGGGATTTCTTTTGAGGAATTAACTTTTAAACAGTCACTTAAACCGACAATTTACTGATAATTGATTATTATTTCCTATCAGCATAGTTATATCGTCACGTTTCGTCTTCATACCTAAGTATAGTAACGAGAGATCAATAAAAAAACCAATTAGGGCAGGCTGTGAAATTGAATTATATTAAATTGGTACTGTAGCCACATCCACAGAATGACATTTCTGACATGAAAATTTAAAACTGAACGCTCTTGTCTAAGATTTTAAGTTTTCTATTTGATAATAATATTTTAATAATTTGATAATCAAATAAAAAACTTAGACAAGAGCGTTCAGTTTTAAATTTTCATGTCAGAAATGTCATTCTGTGAATGTGGCTACAGTACCAATTTAAAATAATTCAATTTCACAGCCTGCCCTAATTGGTTTTTTTATTGATCTCTCTATATTTGTATAATAAAATTATTTTGTCTGTTTCTTTTCTGGTGCTGAAATAAAATACAACCTTAGTAAATTATTTTAAATCATCCAGATTCTGGAAGGGAATGATTCTTAAGGAAAGAAATCCTGAATAAATCTGACACCAGTTGTGAGTACCAGTCAATTAATATTACTGGGTCTAATTTCTTAATATTGAAAATTGAACTAAGAATTTGCAGTTACATAATATGAACTTAACAACCTATGTTCCATTTTCAAATAAACGAGTTGATTAGCTCTCATTTAGAAAGTATGAGTTTGCTTCTGGTACCTATCTATTGTTATATACTATAGGTACTACCTACACAAGGAAATGAAACGTGCATGACTGTATTATTTCATATTAACAATAGATTCACTGTTCACGATATCAAGTCTGGTAGGTATATAATTATGGTCCCATCTCTATTTAGAAATAATTATTACATACCGCCTTTAACAGCAATGTACTCAATCTGGAATAATGTAGTGCCAGTGCACAGTACAGTGAAAATGTATGTAACAGGGTTTCATCCGCACTTGTAAAACACAGGCCATTTGTTTTATTTACTACCTGTACGACACCTACAAAAATAATCACTTTAGACTTAAGAAAAATTCTATGATATCAACACAAAAATCATTTGTACTTTACTAATGTGGAATGTTTTACTAAAACTTCAATAAATGAAAATTATGTAGTTTAAACATGCATTCCTACCTATTTATTAAGTTCATGGATATAATTATTATTATGAATGTAAGTAGTTAAAGGTTGTAACGCAAATTTAACTCTGCATAACAAATAGAAAGTTTGTTAATAAATATAAAATTATATAAAAATAGTGTTTTAGGCCACTGCAAAAAATATTTTCATAGCCTACTAAAAAATCATGTTTTCTATTACAAGTCCACTATTTATCAAACAAAATCCATCAAACTATATAACAATGGAAAGGAAAAAATGACCTCTTTGCAATGGTAACTTTGCTACCTTTGACATATATTTGAAAAAGTAAACGTACCTAAATGTCAATATCTTGAAAAGTTAGGGACATGCAAAAAATCTAAATACAGATTTGAAATGTGCAATAAAAAGTGCCCTAAAACATCAAACCCATTTTGCGATATTGCCTATCAAATTGTCACAGAAAATAAAGAACTGCAAATTTCAGTTCTTTCAGCTTCTACAGAAAACTGCGCAAAATTAGTAAAATTTGAATGGTGATCGTAGTAGTTCTTAATAGGCTAAACATTTCTTCTCATTTAACCTAATCTCTATCTCTCACGGTTTACGAGATCCCCATGCATGCACTATTATCTTTACAGTACTACCTAGTAGAGATCAAAATAAAAAAATTCTGATAAACTCGGTGTTTTCAAAAGATGTGATGGCGCTTTTAAGGAGACAAAAGTATTTTTAACATTACCTACATTTCAGAAAAAAAAGGTGGATCAAGCTGAAAATTGGTACACATCCACTTCAGGGGAAGATTAACATTCTCAAAGTATTCGAATTATTATGTATTATAGAGGGCGCTGTAGACAGATTTTGTGTCTTTGATCATAACTTTTTTATTTAACATTTTTCACAATCCCATATCTTGAAAACCGTTGAGTATTAGACCTGGGTTCATTAAAATTTTCTTCTGGTTTTGATCTCTACTAACACCTCCTAAAGTGTGTTAAAATATTAGTGTGGCAAATAATAACTTTATAAAATGTGCGTTTGCACCGCCGCGCGCCGCCGGAATGTTTACATGACATTTCTTGAAAACGATACATTTTATCGACATGAAACAAGTATATCCACCTCTTTGATGTAAAAATAACTCCTTTATTATAAATTTTACTAATACATGAGGTGCGTCGATCATACAATATTAAGTCAAATAAAGCGTCCGAACCAGTGGCGTAGCCAGATATGAAGGGCGGGGGGGGCGAGATCCTTTAGGAGCGCATTCAGGTACGGCTCAAGGTAATTTTTTCACCCGGGCAGGTTAGTTTTTGGCGCCTTTTCGAGGGGCGTAGCCAAGAATTAGTGGCGGAGGGGGTCGAAACATGGAAATGCGAGCGAAGCGAGCAAAATAATGCGCCGCAGGCGATTTTTTTTTTTTAAGTAGGCGTGGCCAATTTTTAACGCGTTGTACGAGCATCTGAGAATTTGAATGCCAAATAAAAAAATTCAAAATGTTAAACTTTTTAGAAAAGAAATTGCAAATTTTGCGCTTGAAAAACAATAATCCAGAAAAAAACATTTCATTATGTCCAAAATAAATTTCATTTTTTAACGTATCACATGGTTGAAGTACTAGGAACGGAACCAGGATCACTTGTAATGAACTAATTATTGTTGCATTAAATTTACAAAGTACTTTTTAAAAAGCACAATAATTTTTGACTCAAGTTTGGCGCCCCCCAGGGCTAGCGCCCTGGGCGGTCGCCCGGGTCACCCGGCCCTTAAGCCGCCCCTGAGCGCATTTTTTTATATATTGGGTTCCGTAAAAACCTCGTTAAAAACTCATTCGGGTTTTTTTAAATAAAATATTAATATTTTTCTGGCGAATGTTTTTAAAAGCTGCACCTGATTCTTTTTTTCGGAGGCATTATTAATAATTAATTATTAAGAAAATTCGAAATTTATTGCCGTAAAATTACAAAAATGCGAATTGCGAAAGCTTAACTTAGTAATTAGAGTGTCGGTCTTTCTAGTTGAGTAGTTGACTCGTGACTAAAGTCTAAATCTACCCCTCCCTAGTACCCCCCCGCCCCCACATTCCACAACCACATTCACCATATTGTTTAAAGAATGCACCTCAGCACATCATATAGGAATAATATTGGTTTTATTTTCTTTTATTTTTTTCTAAGAGGCGCTAGGGGCGCAGGTCGATAGGGGCGGGGGGGGCGATCGCCCCCCTTCGCCCCCGTGTGGCTACGCCACTGGTCCGAACGTCCTAACTACACAATACCGACATGTGGAGTGCGAATTCCGGCAGGTTTGAGCTCCCCGAATGTCAAGAATGAGATCTGAACTTACTAGTTTAGACTAGCATAAATCAGCTTTCACTAGGCGAAACTGGTTTATTATACTGGGAAATGCGACTGCAAGCTAAACTAGTCTAGACTAAGAAGGCCGATTCTACATATCGCCCTTCGGATAAACTGGTTTATCCTAGTCCAAACTAATTCAGCCTAAAATCGGGTTTGGTCGGTAACAAATACCTATAACCCTATGTAGGTAACCAGAAAATTCTTTAGAATACAAAAAGGACAACGTTTTATAACTGTTTGACCAATCTTCACATAACGCTGCAATACTTACCTAAAATTCCATTTACTCCCATGATTGGCATACATAACATAGATCTGGTAATAAAATTCGTTTTTTCATCTACTTCTTTATTAAATCTAACATCATCATAGGCATTTGCTATATTAATAGTTTCTCCAGTACGCGCTACCAAGCCAGGAATTCCACCTTCTTGGTGGAATCGCACTTTAAGGTTCTTTTTATGTAACCGAGTTTCTCCAAAGTCGTTAGTAGCTTCTTCAAATGCATCAGCCAGCAACTCATCACTGTCCTTATCAATTATATAAAAAGAACCACGCCCTGCTCCCAGCGTAACCTTAGCAAAGCTCTGAAATATCATTACAATAAAATTAAAAAAGAACACTTTTATTTGTAAATCTTTTAAATACCGACACTCTTAAACATAATTAACATAAATCAGTTATAGTTGAACGTCTGCTCTACGTATTTAGATAGTTTTGTGTTCTTGACATTGTTGCAGATGTAATGATATAGCGAATACCTATCTACATGAATTCATCAAACTTTCATGATGACAGCGCAGTGGTGGTAAAATTTTAATTGCGGGGCGTAATTAGAACTGAATATTTATTGACATTTTCAAGCGTAACTTTGTTAAAATCCATAATTATAGAAATATAAATATCAAATAAAATATCGATTTTAACTGGAATAACAATATTTATTTTGCTTTATACGTATTTCGGCATCAATGTGCCATTGTCAAAAGCATTTATAAGATATTAAATAACAAATGCAAAATGATTTATACAGTAACTGCTTGATTCTATTATTTTAACACTGAAGCAACTGGCCCCAGTCAACCCGTCGGAGGACAGTCGCTTATCAGTGTTTTTAAAAAGATATTTATTCCAAAATCTTCAGTAAAGGAGAATCTAAGAGTTCAATTTGCTCATTCATTAAAGGTATGTTGTTTTTTGTGTGTTTATAAATTTCAAAAGCTTCTAAAATGTTTAATTTAAGTATTTTTGTTATCAGAAAAGTGTAAAAATTTAATTGTATTATTAGATGTTAATGTGTGATTTTGTTCTAACAAATGTTTAGCATAATTTGATTTATGTGCATGTTTATATTTGTAACAACGGATATGTTCCTTTTGCCTAATACTGAAATTTCTAATTGTTTGACCTATATATACTGAATCACAATGTGAACAATTTAATTTATAAATACCTGATTTTAGCAAATCATTAATTTTGTCTATAGCGTTGAAGAGAGAGTATAGAATATTTTTTGTTTTATAAATGACTATATTTATTTGTGTTATTTATAATTTTAGCAATCTTATCTGAAATTTTACCAAAATATGGAATTGAAACGTATTTTAATGTTTTATCAGTGTTATTAATGGAATAAACTTATTGACACTTTAATTAAAAAGAAAAATTATAAATTAGGTAGCTATTCAAAAAGTTTATTCCATTAATAACACTGATAAAACATTAAAATACTTTTCAATTCTATATTTCGGTAAAATTTCAGAAAAGATTGCTAAAATTATAAATAACACAAATAAATATAAAGACATTTTTAAAACAAATAAAAATATTCTATACTCTCTTTTCAACGCTAAAGACAAAATTAATGATTTGCTAAAATCAGGTATTTATAAATTAAATTGTTCACATTGTGATTCAGTATACCGAGTGGGTACTTTCAAAGCCGAACATAGGAGAATTGCAAAACCCTCTACTCGACTAAATACGCGTTATTATTCATATCTGATATTAATACAGTGAAACCTCTCTATTAGGGACACTGACGGGGAAAAAAAAGTGTCCACAATAGAGGGGTGTCCCTATTCGAGGGGTTCGCTTGAAAAAAACTTTTAAGCATAAAATATGTACGTACGTTATTATTATTATACTAGTAATAAATAACTATGTAGTATGTAAATTTAAAACATTTATTACAAAGTAATTTATTACAAAAATATTTAGTAACAATAATTATTTACAATTTATACAAAATAACAATAATAATAATCATAATTTTAAATAATCTGTAATTTTGGCTTGCTTATTTGATTGATATGCGGTGGAAATATTATTTTCTAATTGGATTTCCAAATCGCTGACAGTTTTTAAGTTCGTATGATCGTTTTTAAATACCACAAATTCCTTCAATTGTTGATCCTCCGATTTTAAGACTACTAGCCAGTTGCGCCGTTGCCACTTGCGCCGACTCATTAAATCTTGCCATTTGCGCCGCTTAAATTAAATCTTTAGGTAAAGATAGCCATTTGCGCCGATGTATCTTAATCCCACTGCAATGTAATAATAAACAGTCATTAAGCCTATCTGGACTAATAAGGTGTAGTAACTTAATATGAAAGCAAACCATTAATGCCACCACTTATTACATCGAAATGCACTTTCTCATCATCAATAACGATGGAAGTATTAAGTAAGTAGCCTGTATCAACTCTATCAAATGATTGCTATCTAGTTCCTCTTCATGAACTTCGCCCTTTGGGCAAACCACATAGAATAGTATTTTATTTTGTAATTATATCATAATTTTTGAGTTGGTTGTCCAATAAAGACATTATTATTATTATTATTATTGATGATTACTATTGCTGTTTGTTTTTAAATTTTCAAATTTTTTTAACTTTTTTCTATATCTTTCAAATGATTCGTGTAATAAAATATCACTGCCAGGCAATTGTTTGTTTTTTCTTAAGATTGTAAAATTGCACACACAAAATTGACTCAATCTATTATTTAGAGTTTGAAAGGTGTGAGTTTGAAATAATATTGGTCCAGCTCTTATTATTCGGACTTGAAGTACCTAGGTATTTTAATTGTTTGTGTGGAATTCACCTGTAGGGTTTAAATAACTTGCTGCGGAAATTACCAATACCTGCAGAACTAATAAAAAAATATTTTGGCTTCTATAACAGAAAATTATTTTAAGTTACTACAATCTCCCCCTAATGGTTTGCCTTAAGATACTGATATTGCATTCGGCGCAAATGGAAACTTTTACTTGAAACAAACATTTAAGCGGCGCAAATGGCAAGATTTAATGAGTCGGCGCAAGTGGCTACGGCGCAAATGGCAAGACACCGAGCCTCCGCATAATTTTGTATAACTGGCTTTTTGTCATCACCGCCGTCACCCTCATCGTCACATTCATCACTTTCTTCCTCATCACCGTTATTTTTGTTTCTAATTATTCCCTGAATGTTAATTGCAGTCTCCTCTGTAACTACGCTATTGTCCACAGTAATGAAATCATCAAGGGTACAATTTGAATTTGACGAAGCTAACAACAGCATGCGTAATGAAGCCAAATCCAAATTATCTTCTTCGTCTTCGTCATCAGTGTCTTCCTCTTGCAACTAAATTATTAATGGAAAAACGCCAAGCTTTATACCATTCCTAATTACATTTCAATTTCAAAAATTCAAAAGAAAAACATCTTCAGTAATCTTAACTTCCTTTAAGTTCTTTTGGAAGTAAAGCAAAAGCAGTCAACTTTCACTTTTCAAAATTTCAAAAATGTAAATTGGTAACTTATAAATCGCTTTTGGTTAATTACGCAAATGAGAAATTGGTAACATTCCAGCTGTCCAGAATAGAGAGTGTCCCAAGAGGGGTTTTTATAATGTACATTCTTATGGACTATAGCCGGGGATAAGTAAAAGTGTCCACAATAGAGGGGTGTCCACAAAGAGAGGTTTCACTAACAGAAACTTATGACTGATGTCAAATAATTTAATTGACAGTCATAGCAACCTATGTTATTTCAAAATAGCATTATTTTATAATTTTTTTTACAGAAAAAGGTAACTAAGTATTAACATTGGTACCATTGCATGGGCTGTATTTTTGTCGTTCTATTCATACCATTACCATTATTGTGGGTTTAAATGGCGAGCAGGAATCTATATAAAGGTTAGTTACAATGCAATTCTCCTATGTTCGGTTTTGAAAGTACCCACACTGTATATAGGTCAAACAATTAGAAATTTCAGTATTAGGCAAAAAGAATATATCCGTTGTTACAAATATAAACATGCACATAAATCAAATTATGCTAAACATTTGTTAGAACAAAATCACACATTAACATCTAATAATACAATTAAATTTTTACACTTTTCTGATAACAAAAATACTTAAATTAAACATTTTAGAAGCTTTTGAAATTTATAAACACAAAAAACAACATACCTTTAATGAATGAGCAAATTGATCTCTTAGATTCTCCTTTACTGAAGATTTTGGAATAAATATCTTTTTAAAACACTGATAAGCGACTTATTCAAACGACAGAATTGTTTTTCCGTTTTTATTTACATTAGTAACTACGGAAACCCGTGCAACGGTAACTTTAAAAAATAATGCTGCCGTTTTTTTATGAATTCAATATTTTAATAATAAACTTGCTGTTTAGGTAAAGCTGTGCAATTTTAGAAAAAAAGTTGTTTATATTACGACCGCAAAGCCGATTTTTTGAGCTTTCGAATGTATTTTTTGTCTCGACCTAACGGTCTCGACAAAAAACCTAACATTCTCAAGCTTAAAAAACCTTTGCTTTGCGCACTTAATATAAAAATAACTATTTAAAAACACTGATAAGCGACTGACCTCCGACGGGTTGACTGGGGCCAGTTGCTTCACGCAGTGTTAAAATAATAGAATCAAGCAGTTACTGTATAAATCATTTTGCATTTGTTATTTAATATCTTATAAATGCTTTTGACAATGGCACATTGATGCCGAAATACGTATAAAGCAAAATAAATATTGTTATTCCAGTTAAAATCGATATTTTATTTGATATTTATATTTCTAGAACTGAATAATTTGAAGACAACAATTACAAATGATAGCTATAGGTCTGTGAAGAGATTGAGCTCGAGAGTACAATTAGCTATTATTTAACCTCGTGCAACAATTTGAGGTTAGCTGCCATTACAAGCGAACACTGGAAAGCAGAAATGGCTAGTTAACCATGCCCGAAGGTGTATGATTGATAATAAAATTGGAGATAATTCAGACTTACATAGTACAAGGATTTATGTCATTGCAACCGAATTAAATAAAAAAAACAAAGAAATTGCAAGTAAAAACCATACCAGTCCTGATAGAGAATGAAGAATACAATATACTGTATGGTCCCATTTATTCATGAAAATAGGAAAACGCTTATAATTTTTTACAAACGCGTTTAATTGCTGTTGCTGTCAAAATTATGATTTCAAACTGTAGGTACCTATTATTTTACTAGATGGACTACATTTAGGAGTGATTTAGGCAACTTCAAGCAGTATTAACCTTTATTATTGTTTAAAAGACGTTAATTAGTATATTATTCACCGAGCATGTTAGGATGGCTATTATTCACGTGAGATTTATTCAGTGCGATCCACATTATACGGTAAATTATTGGGACCATTTCATCAATCAACGGAAATGGATATGGAATATGACGCATTCGAACGATTCCATGCGAGTCAGGTGAACCGAGATCAGACGATCGAGGCCGAAGTGGGTGCAAATGTCGACAACGAAAATGACATGCGCAACCAGGAACGGGGAAACCGGAGCAAGGCTGATGAAACCAGGTGTGACGACGGCATGGTGGCGGCACCGGGCACCTGTGGCAACGTGATGGGAGAAAACAAAAGGCGCGATGAAGTGTTTTCTAACTTGGTCGTAAAACTAACAACTGGAGCAAGAGAAACAAGTGCAAATAATCATCAAGCCAGTGCTAGTGTACCAATAACCGAAGAAGCAGCATCATATCATATTAGCCGGACTTGTCAAAAAATATACCTACGAACATTCGATGGTAGGTAAATCAAAAAGCGAAGCGCGGGAATGTATAGCTAATATAAAAAGTATGCAAAAATTGCATAGATGGCCAGAACAGTTTACGTTAGAAATGGCAAGGTCACATTTAGTGGGAGGCGCAAAATACTGGTATCAAAGTTATCAGGACCAGTTAACAAATTTTGAGTTGTTTACGCGGAGCTACGAAAAAGTGTTCGTAGGAGAGGTGGATTTTACCGAAATGTGGTCAAGAATGTCGGTACGAGTACAACACAAAGGGGAGTCGGTGGGTTCCTATTTTCATGAGAAACTTAAAAGGTGTTTAGACGTAGGACTGACTTTCGCGGGGTGTAAGACCCGAATTTTGGTGAATTGTGGGATAGAGGTTTGTGCAACGCGGTGATAGCATTTCTTTTCTAACCTGCATATTTCTTAGCTTGTAAGCCTTTTCAAAAATAGGTCTTTTGTCCTCTCAACAAAAGTTGCGCGTGAAATTTTACCCTACCCGGAGAGAGAGAGACAATCTTATACGGTAGGTACCACTGTAAATAAAACAATAAAAGAGACAGCTGCGTTGTCCTTATTGTTGATTTTGGGTGGCTATGAGATCAGCACATGGTTGCGGTCACGTGATGATTTACTACTCTATACTAACACATACTTTTGAATTACCTATACCACTTTTAGCAATACATTTTTTACTTTCCCATACCACTACTGGTATAGGGAAGTATTGATATCATGAAAATTTTCGAAATCGAGATTTTCACGGAAATACGTCTTTTGGACCTCCAGGATCCCAAAAAAGTGGTCTAGAAAAACTGTCTGTCTGTGGGTGGGTGGGTGGGTGGGTGCGTGGGTGGGTATGTAACGCCTCTAACGCAAAAACTAGTGAACCGATTTTGATGAAATTTTAAATGAAGGGGTATATCGAAAATTCATCGACAAAATAAGCTTTTCAAAAAAACCCGAAACCGGAAGCGGAAGTTAGACATGTTTTTTTGGTATCATTTTTTTCAGAAGCGGAATTTTGAAAATCTGAGTAGGGGATATGAAAGAAGGGCATAATTCAAAGGAAACAGTTTTTTACCGGACTCTCTAACTTCAAAATGGTGGTCGGTATGAATTTTTCAAAATTTCGACTTTAACGCCCCGTAACTCAAAAACCAGTTATCCGATCAGGTTCCGCAACAACTTGTTTGAAAGCCCTTTGGCTGTACTACACCAAGATAAAAAATTATTTACTAAATCCAAAAACGGTCGCAACGGCGCTCTTCCAAAAATTTTGAAATTTTTGAAAAATTATTACAAAAAAACTGGTCTAAGGAATTTGTTTAAATTTTCTGTACTTATGCAGCTTGGTATTAGCTACATTTTTGTTTTTTGATGAACGCCAGAATTCCACTGTGGCGCCCTCTACGAGATTTTGAAAATCGGAAATTGATGCTCCTATAGCGCCTTTATTAGTCAAAATATGAAAGAAGTTTAAATACAAAAGTTGTTCAGTATATAATTCTGGATTTTTCCAAATGTATATCACGTATACAGGGCGTTTGCTTTCCACAGTACAATACGCAACTTTGTTATTTTAAATGAAACACCCTGTATATTATTATATAATTGAACGCAAAATTTAATTGTCTATCACATAGTATAAGGTATTCATATACAGTGAAGTCCATTTATTATGCAATATAGGCATGTTGCAAGTTAATTGGTGTACCCACTTTAGCATGGGAATATAGGCAACCCATTATACAGTTAGCTAGTTTTTTTTTTATGTAACCATCTATGATGTAACCGAAATCAGCAACACATGAAAGTTTAACTGAGTTTAACCTCAAAATAAAACATTCCTGACAATTGAAAATTTAAATTCATCAGTAGGCAGGGGCAAGAGTGCTTAGCAGTGTATAATGGGTTGCCTATATTCCAATGCTAAAGTGGGTACACCAATTAACTTGCAACATGCCTATATTGCATAATAAATGGACTTCACTGTATGTAAAATGTACGGTTGATGTGAAATTCGTGAATTTTGAATATTCACTCTGACTGAAACGAATCATGCGCGTCGGTCGGTAGCGATCGTCCGGCTTCGCCAGCTGTGATTACAACAGATACAGACGTGTCTTCTTCTGTACATTTCGAACCCGCATAGTTTCGTTTTTCTAGCTACGCATTCAAATGATTTCCAATTTTGCCTCGCGAACTACTGTTGAAGACCAAAAACGAAATGTTTATTTTGAGTATGGGAAAGTCCAGGGGAGGTTTGCACCTCCACTTTTTTTACTGTGTTGTTAGTGTTGTTTCTTTAAAATGTTTATATAAATTTATTTTCAGGTAACTCCACCATAAAATCCTATTAGTTTCTAACAACTACAGTTGCAAGTCCCTATTATGTAGCATAATCTAACTTACAACTACTTCTGATATCATCTTTTCCATAACCACTGTATCTGCAAAATAACATTTTGTTAAATCGAGGAGATAATCATTTAACTCTTGTTGTTTCTGAAGAGCTAAACGTTGCTGGTTTTGATGTATGGCAGCTCCCATCCACCCTGTTACCACTATAACAATTTTCAAATCGTCTCTTCCAAAAACTGGCTGTGTGACATCGCGGCATAATTCTATAATAGCGAAGCAATCATCATCTGGGGTTACTATAGGTACGCACAAAACTGATTTAACAGTTTCATCTAGAAAACAGAAAATATTATTGGTGTAGGTACCGTATTTGCTAGTTATGTATTGAGATGCAGCTTACGCATCGTATTGTAAACTTGCAGACTATATTCCTGCAAGTGATTAGAACGTTTGATTAAAGATATAATATTACTTTATGCAGTTATACTGTTTGCTACATTTTCTAGCTTTAGTCCTAATTCAACGTTTGTAGAAGTAGAATCTTTTAAGTAGTAGGCTATATAAATAATAAGTATTAAATAAAATATCGATTTTAACGGGAAATAGTAATAAGATTTATTTGCTTAATACGTATTTCGGCATCAATGTGCCATTGTCAAAAGCATAATATATAATATGTTTAATAACAGATGAATAATGATTTATATAGCAACAACTTGATTCCATAAAGACATCTTCTATTCCAAAATTGCCAATAAAGGAGAATCTAAGAGCGCAATTTGCTCATTCATTAAAGGTACTATATTGTTTTTTGTGTGTTTATACATTTCAAAAGCTTCTAAAATGTTTAATTTATTTTTGTTATTAGAAAAGTGTAAAAATTTAATTGTATTATTTAAATTATTAGGATGTCAATGTGTGATTTTGTTCTAATAAATATTTTTTTCTTCAAGCGTATCATAATATCCGCATTGTTGTACAGAACTGGCTATGTAAAAGGAAGTCATTTTGTTAATAGTCAAAAAATGAAAATAATGTTACTAGTACAATAATGTGTTTACGTATCCATGGCAACGGCAGTATTATGCCCATAGCTCCGCCCCCAAGGTAGGTAGAGGGGAGAGCGTTGTCCTGTGTAAATGACTTTTTAGGAAATATTTATTTACAGCAACAGAATATTTTTACACTTGAAGAAAAAATAGTATATATTATTCGGAGTAGAACGTCTTATTTGTGTTTCGCTCACTTGCACAGCCTCGGCGCGTGCGCCTCGGCCGCAATATGAGCTCAACACAAAAAAAACTCTTTCTACTCCTAATAATATAATATACTATATTTCATACTGCATCGTAACACCCATGTTTAAGTTAACGATTTGAGTCCGGTAAATAAGACTTTACGGTATCAGGTCCGGTAAAAACTTTTACCGGACTCAAATGAAATAAATCGATAATCAAACTATTTATTACCTACTAAAAAACTACAAAATTAATAAATATGACAATTAAAAAGAAACTAAATATTAAAATTGACATTAATTGTGCAATAGATTTACGAAGAACTTCGTCAAAAATTTTCTCCCGTTTTGACAAGACAAACAATCAAAAAACAAACACTTCCATTTCATAGATGTCCATATTATGAATTCAAATTTTAATTTTTAATTTTTTCAATTTTAAACAAAGATTTAGTGCCTGCAGTATGAAATAAAACGCATTACGACATACGTCCGGTAAACTCTTACAGTAACTCCTCTCAAAATTCCTGACTCGGCTCCTTCGTCGCCTCGTCCTTAAACATTTCGACTCGTTACTGTAAAACTGAGTTTACCGTACCTACTTATAACGTAAATTACTATAACGTAATTTGATTTATGTGCATGCTTATATTTGTAACAACGTAGGTACCTATATGTTCTTTTTGCCTAATACTGAAATTTCTAATTGTTTGACGGATATAGACGGAATTACAATGTGAACAATTTAATTTATAAATACCTGATTTGCTAAAATCAGGTATTTAAGCTTTTTTAAAATTATTTTCAAATGTACAATAGATTCTTGAAGTTTGGTCCATGGTTTGGTTATTTTAATAGGTAGTATGCTGGTATGCACTATGTTACACCCCGTGCCTAACCGTTGTTTAAATACAGAGTAATTCAAAAGTACGCCGCAAAGTCGTAGGAGGTGATTCCTGTCGTCAAAACAAGAAAAGAAGTTTAATAACCCATGATATGAAAATGCCTGGTTGCCGAGATATCAATTACCCAAATAAAATAATGTTTTCTGTGGTTCCTCTGGTTGGGAGGCACTTATTAGTGTGTTTTGAGAGTTTTTAAATTGTTCAGAACATGGTAAACCTGAGAACCATTTTGCTTTCTTAAGTCATATAACTTAAAATTCAATAATGGATTTGAGAGCCCCCATACTAGATAAAAAGAAAAAGTGCTCTCGTTGTACAGTCAGCGACTAATGTTTTCACCAGTCTTATACTACTGTAACCCGCTTTACTGAGAAGTTAAACACGTTTCTCTATTTGCTTTCATCTTGTTAACAGCGTTACCAACATACCTATGTTAAATAATAAAAACGGCGTTATGTTACATCTTATATTTCTCAGAAAAACGGCTTCAGTGCTATAATACTGGTGAAAACATTTGTCACTGACTGTACAACGAAAATGGGCACCGTTTTTGAAATATCGGGGTCTTTACAAGACCGTTCGTATATCTACACACCACTTTGGACACCTGCAATTTCAAAAATACTATTTCTATCGCCGCTTGTTACCAGCATGGCTGTTTAGTGACTCCTACATTTTTTTAATCATAGTTTTTAGTGAAAATCAACATACGATATCCGTACGTATTCGTACACTTCAGCTGCATCATATAACTACATAATAAAAAATAGAAATTTCCTATAGTTTTGTTATTTAAAATATAAATTAGTAATACCTTTGTAACCAACTCCTTCTGGAAATCGAACATCCCCTAATACATCATCAACCATAACATATTCTTTATGAAACGCAACGTAAGCGGCTATTGTTTTTCCTGGTTCAATTTTCCAATTTACCTTATGTCGTTCACTAATCACATTATGTGGACTTTGATATATTTCAGCTGCTGCTTGATCAACCATGTACAATGTTACCCCTAAAATAATGAAACCTTTTGTATGGTACCTAATTAACTTTAATAGAATTAATAGAAAATGCATTAAAATGTGTTAAAACGTAGGTAATTGCAATCAGAAACATTTCTAGGTGTTATTGTAAATTTCATAAAAAAGTGTACAGCTCTACTGAGCTCTACCAAGCTTACAAAGTTGAAAAGGGGCGTGTACGGCGCTGATATAGTTTTTCAAAGTGCAGTAAATACAGGGTGATTTCTAACGTACGGAGGAAACTGAAAGGACAAGTAGAGGGGACCAAAACATAGTATTTTTTACAATAAACTTTTGATCAAAATCGAATAACAAGAAAGTTGCAGCAATTTGAAGTTCTTATAATTTAACGCCCACTTTTTGAGTACCGCTGAGCTTATTGTATTCGATTTTTCATCAGAAACACTTCTCACACAATCTGATAAATAGGGGACTTCTTTTTAAGTTGAAAAGAGATGGGAATGTTCTAGCCTAGTGCTATCTCTGTCTGTCAGTATCGCCACCATGGCAACGCAATATCACTAAAATACTAGTTATTATCAGTGCTTTAGTCGTAAAATATGAACTACCGGTACTCAACTAAATTTTTAAAATTTTCCACATGGATTCATAGGGATGAGGTGCCCTGTCCATTTTTCTTTTTCGGGAACGGGTGTCTTCGGCGGAACGTTTACCAGAAGTTATCGGCGCAGTGGCGGCGGAACCATGTATCAACTACGGGTGCAGTGAGAAAAGTTGGCGCCGCAGGCGATTTTTTTTTTCAAAAGTGGGCGTGGTCAATTTAAAAGCGTTTTTCGAGCATATGGCTATTTAAATGTAAAATTTTAAATAATCAAAATTTCAACAATTTTACTTATGCATATTTTAAAATTGCATTGAAATACTGAAAATACCAAAAACGGTAAAGGGTGCAATGAGCCATTTACAAATTGTTTACGGGTGCAACTGACCCGTTGCACCCGTGGTTCCGACGCCACTGAGTTATCCAAGTTTTCACATAGGGCATTGGGCCAAAGTCATAAAGAGGAGGTCCAACAAGGTTCAAAGGCCGATTCTCACTTGTGTGCCAGGCCCGGGATCGGCAAGCGCTCGGCCCGGTCTAGGCAAGATTTCTTTTTCATTACTCTTATGCGTTTTAACGATGTTGCGCCGCTGCATTACGCAGCGCATGCAGCTAGCTTCTGCTTGTACACGTGTAGGTGTAGGTACTCGTCAACCACCAGAGCAGCAGGAACGGGCAAAATTACACAAAATGCAATAAAATACTTGCGTCGTAAATCAGTTACCGAATATTTCCTCCAAATGGTTGATTGCACTTTTAAAAAAGGTACCTAATTAATAAAAATGATTTAGTCAGTGAGTACCGGTGCGTACCGCATATTTTTAACACTGCAAATAACTTCCGGTACCTTCTTAACGTTTTTTAAAAACTACCGGTACTGAGTACCGGTGAGTACCGGCTCGACTAAACCCCTGGTTATTATTTCATGTAAATAGCTGCAGTTGGCTGCATTTTTGGTGTTTGTAAACAAACCGATCATAACCTCTCGTTGCATTGTGTGAAAGTGGTGGTACAAGGATTTTGAGGTCAATCAGTCATACTAACCTACATCTAGTTACATTCAACAATTACTAAAAATCTAGTGCTATTACTAATAATCTAGTGCTATTTTTGCCGCCAATTGGTGGAACTGATGGAAAAGGAACACACTAGGGTAGTACTTTCCTCTCACTCGTTTCAAGGTCAGATTACTGTAGAAGTCCCCTATTGCTCCTGTAATTTTGACTCACCTACATGATCAGATTATGTAAATCAGCGGTTGTCAATAAACGAGCACCTATAACTGAATATTTTAAAGAACACTTTAAATAGCCATAACTTTCGTCTTATAAAAATGTTTACTAAATTTTGTTTAATTAACTTACAAATATACAAAAGTTGAATTCAAAACGTAAATAATTACCGTATTTCATTAAAAAAAGTCCTCAAGTTTATAAGAACTTTAAACTGTTGTAACTTTCTTGTTATTCCATTTTGATCAAAAGTTTATTGTAAAAAAAACTATGTTTTGGTCCCCTCTACTTGCCCTTTCAGTTTCCTCCGTACGTTAGAAATCACCCTGTATAAAAACATTTAGGCGGCAAATTTAAATAATTGTAAATACCTACTTTTCATTCGAAGAATTCGATGACCTTCCGAATTATATTTCTGGCTTCAGAATGAATTATCTTCCACGATTTAGCATTCATGCTTAACATATTTTAAAAGTCAAAACAATCTGACAAACTGAAATTATTAAAATTTCAAACGTCAATTGAATGTTTCGAGTGAATGTCCTTTGAGTAGTATTGCTTGCTATCGTTTCGAAAGTAATTGCTATTACACTTTAAAATTTTTGAAAACCTAATAAGTACGAAATTAAAGTGATTTACAGAACATTAATAAAATAGATAAGAACCTCGTGAAACTGCTTGTAAGAACAAACAAAAACCGTAAACCGCTAGTTGAAATAATTATTTCAGAGTTTAGCATACGAGATCAACGTCGGTTAGCAAGTCTGGAAAATTAATACCTACGTTTTCTCAAAATTTACAAATAAATATTAAAATATTACCTATAGATTTAGTGACGCTTTTCAGAACCTCTGCAGTTTCATGCAAAATTGAAGGCAAATCTACACTGTCTGACAAAAATGCAGATAAATTGCGCATCAACACGCTAGGTTTCTTTTGTAAATAGAAACGAAACTGCTTGCTTTCTTCCTCCTTTTCATCTTTTGTGGCCTTTTGATCTCTTCGTACTATTCTAACATAAGGTGCTATAACCCTTTTAGTTGCACGATCGGAAGTAGAGAAGGATAGTCTTGTTCGTTTTGAGTAGGCAGATTCCTTGGTAGACATTGGGGCCGAATATGTTGGTTTAGAAAGTTTAATAGTAACCTTTTCGTCCATTTTGTTTTCATCAGAAGATTTACGTGAACTTCTACCAAAATGTTCCATTTTTTCTTCTTTCCCACTTACTGAAACTATTTGCTACTCTAGTTTATGGCATAAAATTATATATTATATACCTATTTGTTTAATGACTTTTGTATTTTGTCTTCATAGCTTGCTACACAATAAAATTCAGTTTTACTACTAAAGAATATGCCAGACCGAGGCAAGACCGAGGTCCGTTCCAATGAATATTTTTTCATTGTTTAAATTGATGGTGACTAGTGAAATTTTTACAATAAATAGTATATTATATTGTTAGGAGTAGAAAGAGTTCTTTTTGTGTTGAGCTCATATTGTGGCCGAGGCGCACGCGCCGAGGCTGTGCAGGTGAGCGAAACACCAATAAGACGTTCTACTCCGAATAATATATACAATTTTTTCTTCAAGTGTAAAAATATTCTGTTGCTGTAAATAAATATTTCCTAAAAAGTCATTTCCACAGGACAACGCTCTCCCCTCTACCAACCTTGGGGGCGGAACTATGGGCAAAATACTGCCGTTGCCATGGATACGTAAACACATTATTGTAGGAAGGTCGGGCAAAGTGGAATAGTTAATGTTTGAACATGTGGTGTGGTCTTGTGAGTGCACTGTGAAAACTTAATTTATGCGTAATTGGTAGCTATATCATACAGGTTTCGAATGTATTAAGTTAGAACCGCAAACCTAATGACACTCAAATAAAACAAATTAAAAACCTGAGGAGGTGCAAATTTCACTTTGCCCGCCATGTTGCGGGCAAAGTGAAATTTTCATGAGAGCAAAGTGAAATATACAACATAATATATTCAAAACGCAGTTTAATATAATAATAATAGTTTAAAGTAATAAGTAATACAAATGTATATTGTGTTAGATATTGAATAAAGAAAATAAAATAAAATCATGGGGTTGCATAGGTACACAGTTCAGGCACATCAAAAAATACACGCTTCAGTGCCTTTGGCTCCTTAATAACCATATAAATGTCGTTTTCGGTGTAAGTCATTACATCTTCTTTGTTGGGCCACCGGAAATATTTTTGGCATTTTTCCATGCATTTTACCGTCACTTCTGTGTCCACACGGCTTATGACGAGCCCAGGAAAAAGGTTTTTTTCATAGGTTACTACAATCCAGCTTCCTTCTTGCAAATCGGCAATCGCGCATTTCGGCATTTGCTGGTGGAGCCATTTGCAGAGTTTTGCTCGCCTCTACTCTCATCGTTTAGGGTTTGGTCTACTTCATCGCTTTCACTTTCACTCTCGGAAAACAATTGCTTGGTTATCTTTGCTTTCTTATTCTTCGGTGGTTCCTTCGGTGCCTTGGAAACTTTAAGCTCCTCGATAAAAGGAGTTGAAGTCGCAATTGCTGTTGACCCATGACGTTTCGTTCTCTTTCGGGTACCATCTTCTTGATTAGAAAATCCTACGTGAGGAACGGGTAATATGTCCTGAGGAGAAACAATAATACCTTCCGGAAACGCCGTTGACGGAGTTTGAGGTGTTTCTTGTACGGCGCATGGCCCTTGATCTTGGCTTGTTCCAGCAGTGGCAAAACGATTTGTTGTTTCAGCTGCTGCAAAGTAATTGGTGTTGAGAAACCTTTGAAAAGGAAAGATGCCTGTTTTCTTAAAGCCGGAAATTGCATTTTCCATAGTGGCTGCCTTTAAGTAAGCCTCCCCAAATAGGGCTCCAACCTCGTTAATAGTAACAATTTTTCCGGCGTGTTCTCGCAGCCACACTCGTACTGCTTGCTGATAAAAAATGGAAATTGGATACATATAGGACACATCGAGTGGTTGTAACCGATGTGTACAATGTGGGGCAAAACAAGAATATCAACAAACTTCTGTTTAGCCATAGTCAGCACGTTTACATTTTTTATGTGAGTCGAGTGGCCATCCAAAATGAGAAGGACCCGGTCTTCAGCTGTTGGCTTCGCAAATTTAAGAAAATGTTCGAACCATTCGGTGAATATGTCCGTCTGCATCCAACCTGTTGGGTGAGCGAAAATTTTCGTATTTGGAGGAACACCGTTTTCAAATGTCGCACTGTGTCGAACTCTTGGAAAGACCAAAGCTGGAGGAATGTATTCTCCGGCTGCATTGAAACATATCTCTGCAGTGACCAATGTTCCTCTCTCTGCTGAGGATAGAACTCCCACTTGTTTTTTTCCTTTTTTTGATATGATTTTGGAAGGTTTGTTTGGAACAGTAGTGATCCCTGTTTCGTCGCAATTATAGATGCGATTCGGAGGGTATCGGTGAGTTTCATACAATTGATCAAGTAGATCGAAAAACTTGTTTACGTTAACTTCATTAAAAGCCGAAGCTCTAGCTGCTGAGGTTTTCTCTGGGAGTCGCAGTGATAACTCTGGGTTTCTTTTTAAAAAGCCGTAAACCCAATCTTTTCCAGCTACCTGTTTTTCATTGTTAAATGGGTGAGCAATTTGGTTCCTTACAGCAAATTGATATGCGACAGACTTAAGGTCCGCTATGGTTAAACCAAAAAGTCGTTCTTCCATTTGTCCAGTTTAATAAACTATGAAGCCGCAATGTAGGTACCTACCAATCTACTCTCAAAACGCTAACAAATATAATATAGGTAGGTAAGTATAAGTAATAAAACCTGGGAATAATATTGAAACTAATAGGACACACCTTTATTAGCGAACCCAGGGAAACGAATGCCATTTTCGTGCAAGCACGTTTAGTACCTAGGTATTTGTGATTACTGTCAAAATACCGGTTTCAAAATGTATTAGGTACCTATTGTGTAACATCGACTAGATTTAGCCAATTGCAAGAAGTACAGTGCCTTCATTAATGACTGATACCCACGTGACCACAAAATATAGACAACCCAACTTACATAGTTGGTAAACCTTCATCCAATAATTCCCTAACTGATTGTATGAACGTAAATTAGGGCAGACATTGACACTTTAGTTAAATAGTTTAGTTACAACGAGTCTGAAACTCCCAAGGACACCACGGATCAAAGGTCACGTGGGTATCAATCTTTAAATCCTTACATTTATTTGTTAAGTTTCCTTCCACTATTTGTAAGTTTAGGTGTATAAGGTCTCTATTTATTTATTTAAATTAGCGCTTAACCTACCTTACATTCTTTTCCATTTTTCGAAGTGATTGCGCCATGTCATGTTACTCAAACTGGGTTTATTTACAATACCTCACTACTAGACCTCCAAAATTAAACAACCTATTTTACAATAAATTATAGTCAATTGTGCTTTTTAATTGAGCCAACTACAGACCTTAAAATAGTTGTGGCTATAGGACTGTGAATTCCTATGATGATTTCGCCTCCTACTGGGAAGTATACAGTTCAATTTCTGGTTTGGATATTTTTTAGTTTTATTGAATTTATTTACTTATTTTTATTTACCTATACTGTTGTTGTTTATCTTTATTCTACATTAATAAGCTGTAAAGCAAAATTTCAAATACCTACTTAATAGAACACTAGGTATATCACCACGGAAAAACATAAAGCACATAAGTACAACAATATGGAATGTACAATAATTACTGATAGATAGATACTTAATTAAATAAGGCATGCTATTAGAACCTCTGTAGAATATCTTCCTGCAACTGTGTTCTGATATGGCATATTTTAATGAAAGATACGGCAAATATAAGATACTTTATTAAAATAATAGTAGTACATAAAATGTATTGGGAACATCAAAAATGGAAAATGGTAAAAATTTTAAAATACAAGTTTTAGATATCTAAATTTAAACCTGCGAATACCATTTGACGCACATAATCGACCTGTAAGAAGTCCTTATTTGTCTTAGAAATATAATACATCACAGGACAATCCAACGAAACACAGGTGATATTAGTTGGACTATTACAACATGACCTACATATCTGCAACAAGAACGAACATTTTTTCATATACAATATAGCAAGACCTTGGATTTTTATCGGAAAATCGCAGTAGTAGTTCCCGAAACATTGTTGTCAGGTATAGCACGAGAGCACAATACATTTAAAAAAACAAGTGGGTTAACACGAGTGCTTTTTCGATTTTGTAATTTGTATTGCGCTTGAGGGCTTTACCTTATAGCAAGAACGTTAAGGGCACTACTGCTGAAATTTGCCATAAGAAAAATACAAGGTCGAGTTATACAGTGCTTCCCGAAAGTAACGGATAAATTCAATAAAATCGTTGAGAAGAATATTTCAAATAAATGCTCGGACACGTCGATTTTTATTTTTAAATTATCATTTAGAGACGTAATTTTCAACCCCCCACCCCCCATCCCCTAAGCGCTGCCTACTCCAACTTTAAAAATTCAAATAGCAAAGAACCCTTTCTGATAGCTTTTTTTATGCTGAATACAATAAAAAAAAGTTTTTCAAAATCGGTTGATAAATAACGGAGATATTTACCAAAATGTATTCAAATGAAAGTACCAATATTCGAGCAGGTGTTGGTACGGCCTAGCGGTGGGTGGTAAAAAACAATTGCAACTTGTTTGTAATTGAATGTAAACAAAATGTATCGATCTATCTCCAACATCATTAAAACTTTGATTCTTTCGGCTTCAGTAAATCTCATTTTTGTTATCTTATTTTTCAATCGTTAATAATAAGTAACACACACTCCACTTAAGTAATGTCAATACATTTTGTTTACATTCAATTACAAACAAGTTGCAATTGTTTTTTACCACCGCCTGCTCGAATATTAGCACTTTCATTTGAATACATTTTGGTAAATATCTCCGTTATTTATCAACCGATTTTGAAAAACTTTTTATTATTGTATTCAGAATAAAAAAAAGCTATCAGATGAGGTATCAGAAAGGGTTCTTTGCTATTTGAATTTTTAAAGTTGGAGTTGGCAGCGCTTAGGGGTTGGGCGGTAGGGGGTTGAATATTACATCTCTAAATCATAATTTAAAAATAAAAATCGACGTGTCCGAGCATTTATTTGAAATATTCTTCTCAACGATTTTATTGAATTTATCCGTTACTTTCGGGAAGCACTGTATTTAACAAGACAAAATCCCGAATATGTAATAAAAAATAATAAACAGTAATAAACAACACCCTACCAACAAGTAAACAACACTATAGTAACGGGGCTTTTTACACAGGAAGACGTCTTTTTAAACAGGAAGGGGCATTTTTATAATGATAAAAAATGATAGTCCGTGTGGAATTCTATTGGCTGCGTTTCGGGTGTTGCTTAGTAGCTAGGTAGTACTGTATGAGTGATTTTGTCCTTTAAATCAGGCCCAATTGCACCAGTTACACTTAAATAATAAGTGTCGCCTAAAATTTTAATTGCCATGCAATTCTTGTAACGACGGAAATTCATTTATTAAGCTACGCTTATTATTTAAGTGTAACCAGTGTAATCGAGTCCAAGCAAATTATTATTATTAAATAGTGGTTATAGTGTTAGTTTTAAATGTAGAACAAAAATATAAATGTCGAAAAATGCCACAGAATAAACAAATCTGGCCAATCTGGGAGTACATTTTTTTAACCTCTCTGATATGCTAATAAAATAGCTAATAAAGCTAAAATTTTCAATTTATGTACAGCAGAGTTCTATATTTTCAGCGGTCATAATCATACTTAAAGTAGGAGGTACCTACAATAATAGGGGATTCAGCGCTACCCTCATAATTACAATAACGAGCTCAACAATATTAATTTACTTTCAAAGATACCATAGCTCATTCAGGAAACAATGTGATTAGTCCCGGACTACTATTAATAATAATTAGAAAAATAGTAAAGTTTCGTAGTTTCTTGAAACCAAAGTGGCTTTTATGTAATCATAAATGTTCCGCATAGTTAATCTATTTGCCATTGTGAACGTAAGAAACTAATACCAACACCAAAACAAAGCCCAACATCAACTGACTTATACGCACCTCTGCAGAATTTATTTATTTACAACAAATCAGTGGTTGTCAGCGACTTCAAAGCATCATTAACTTAAGCCCCTACCATCAAGTCTTACAAATTATCCTTGGAATGGTCCTTAAGTTAATTGAATAAGTAAATAAACAAAATCTAAATACAAAAATTAACATAAGAATAGGTCCGTGTTTAAGAACCTTACCCCCTTTGAGCCGACATGTCTTTTAGGCTCCTCCTTCGGGTTGGTTGCCAATTGAAGGCGAGAGAGTTGCAGCCAGTATATCTGAGAGCGACAGTACTAGATGCAATAGCGATAGAAATCACGTGACACGGGTCACTAAATTCCAACACCAAGGCTAATGCATACCGAATTCTTTGATTTGTTAAATATTTCGTAGTCGAACATTTTTTTTATTAATCAAACCTTTTCAAAGTTTCCATTTAAAAAATTCTTTGTTTTATTGGCTGCAACTACCATTACAAATAATATTTCAATCTTAAGAGCCTTAACGTTAAAGTTACTTTAATCACATAATAAATAAGTATTAGATGAAGCATCAATTTATTAATTTGTAAACAAAATAGTTTAGGTAAACAAGGTTCTTGTTCTACTAGAATTTACATTTGTTGTATTAATATGATGAATTCGTATTCTAATAGTATAGTAATGATATAAAACTAATTTTATGATCTCTATTGCATGATTATCAAAAATATCAGTATTTAGTATAGGTACGATTGTCAAATGCCTCGAAAACGTTTCGTGGAATATTACGTAGAAAAGTATTTATTAAATGGGTTTGAACATTTTGGTAACATTTGTTATAGATTCCTTTAGTATTTTGCACAAATCGATTGCATCCCTCTGCAAACATCGATTACCCATTTGGACGCCATAATTAATTTTCCAAAGGATTTTCTTACTAATAACGAGAGTGACACTATACTGATTCGTAACCGATATACTGTGCTAATAACATAGGATTTGGTAAATTTGTTTCCAATGTTGCTAGGCAACTCCGGAAAGATATGCATTTTTAGGCAGCAAACAAGCGAACCAGCGATATAATGCAACTACATTTGACGTGGTCATATGTCAAGCTTGCGAATTAATACAGTGTAGAAATACGTTTCTTGTAACAATTTGTATCCATGACAATTGGCCGTTGGTTAACTTAAAATTTGATAAACCGCCGAGACTTGTTTTCACCTCCCCTGCACGTAAGTGAAGTTGTGACCTTACGTCATGAGACACTGTAGGAGAGATTTGTTATCTTACGCAAAATGCGCATGTTGTGTAAATAGTATTGCTGTCACGTGTCTTTATTTACACACGGGTCGGCTTTGAATATTTTTAAACTTTTGGAACTGGATACAAATTGGCCCCTAGAATAGGCAACTTTTGTCAACAGTAGATATTCTATCTCTTACAATCTTCGAAAAACCTCCCCAAATAAAAATATTTCAAAATAAATGTTTAATTTTTTGAAACCAATAGAACGCCCGGTTTCAGTATGTAGCTCTAAAAAATTAACGAAACAAGTAAATGAACAATGATTTTTAATTTTCTAACTACAGCTACGATAAAGTGTACAATTTAAATGAATTAAGTTTTGATACCTAAATATTTACCGCCGGAGTCGGTTCTCGTTCAATTATTGCCCTAACAAATTGCCGTTCTGAAATTTTACGAATTTCTCATCACAAGATTAGAACTATATTTATATTATTTGTTTTAAATTTATTACTTTAACCTCGTAATTTAATTTGTATTAATAATAGCCGATAATTATTATTAGTTTCCAATTAATCATACTAACTATCCTATTTATCTTGTTTATTTAAGTCAAAAATACGTTTATAGTACAAGCAGTAATAATAGTGCTAAATTTTAAATAGCAGTGTGGTAATTGTAGTATAGATAAGCGTACACAAGTAGTAGTAATGTAAAAAAATTTTAAATAGTAGTGTGTTAAGTGTATAATGTGTTAAAATTAAATAGTAGTGAGTTAACTGTAAAAATATGGAAAATCAGATAAGGATAAGCTCTCTTAAAGTACCGCAGCTAAAGTTAGAACTTAAAAAACGAAACGTTGAAAACAGTGGAAATAAAAGCAAATTGATTACAAAACTAAAGTCGACGCTAAACTCTAGTTATTTAGATGAAATCAAAGACGAGAGACAAATTGAGTCATTGCGTTCAAATACAATAAAACCTAAATATATATCTACGTATCAAGGAAAAATTAAAAATCTTGAATTAAGAATTAAAAAACTCGAATTCCTAGTTAGAAGTCTCTTCAAGCAAAAAAATAAAACAAATCAGCAGCAACAAAACAAAAGGAAAAAGCAGAAAAACACCGATAAAAACAAACAAAATGAAGATTCCACGATAGTGAAAGCGACTACCTACATGTGAAACTGATCCAGTCAAATTATTGGTTAAAACAAACGCATCCTCTAATATTAAACCCAAAAAAGTAAACCCAGATATCAAACAACTAGAAAAATCATCTAGCGTAAACACAAACTGTGATACTACTCCTATCAAAATTATCTGCAAACCAAAGATACTTATTTTAGCCGATTCACATGGTCGAAATTTGGCAAATACCTACAAAACAATATCCACCGAAAACCTATCAATTCAATGCATATTTAAACCAAACGCGAATTTTGAAACTGTAACTGGAAACGCTAAAAAATTAACTAAAGATTTTACAAAAAATGACTACGTAATTATACTCGCGGGTGTAAACAATGCACTACAAGGAAAAAATCTTAAATACGGAAATGTAGAAAAAACTTTCAGTGCATTAAATCATACAAACATTATTTGCGTATCTGTACCGTACTGGCAGGACCGATATATATTAAACCAATTTATATACGAAATAAACCAAACTTTGTTCAAGGCTACTCAACAAAATCATCAGTTGCTTACATTCTTAGATTCAAACTCATTTCTAAATAAAACCGACTTCGTTAAACAAGGACTTCACCTAAATTATATTGGTAAACTCAAATTATGTAAATTCCTCAAAAACTGCATTTCCAGCTATACTACTACTGAAAATCAGACATTTATTAATCAAGGTAATCTAATCGTCATATCTCCGATAACAGAAGATTTTGATGAACCTCAAACTAAAAACGTTCTAAAGGACAGACTATATCCCATCCTGCCTGAGACCGACGAACTTTTGGCAAAAAGCGATCCTGTAGATCCATTATCTCAGACCCCCGCACCAAAAAACAATGCAGGTGAAAATGCAGTGTTGGACGTGCCACCCCTCAGTGATAAACTGCCGTGTAACAATGCAGGTAACTCTTTTTAATTTTCGACGACTCTTTAGACAATTTACGCCTAGTTTTAATTAATGTACAAGGACTAAGTAATAAAATCAATGAATTAGACGTTTTTGCTAGTGAACTAAATCAGCCACATATAATTTGCATTACCGAACATTGGGTATTAGAAAATCAAATAATTCCAACAGTACCGAACTACAAACCAATATCATTCTTCTGTCGAAAAACACATGCTCATGGTGGAACTCTTATTTATTGTTGTGATCAGTTTCATTGTAGTCCTGTTTTAAATTACAATGACCTTATCATAGAGTTTTCTTTTGAATCCTCTTGTATTAGTTGTATAGATTTAAATACTATAGTCATATGTGTATACCGATCGCCATTAGGCGATATAAACGATTTTTTTAGTGGATTAGATTCCTTGTTAAATAAATTTTTGCATAAATCCAATATTATCTTAACCGGAGATTTAAATATAGATTACAACTTAAATATAAAAGATTCTCAAAGACTAAAAGACCTGTTAAGAATGCATAATCTAACAATGTTTATTAACCAATTTACGAGATACTCAACGACACCATCAACAATCGACTACGTCTGTTCAAACTTGAAAATTGTTATCTCCGAAGTAATACCGGGTCTTGCTGACCATGAAGCAATTCTAAGTCACTTTAGCTATCAACAAAACATCACCAATAAACAAAAATACAATGTAAAGCGTGTATTAAGCAGAAAAAATTCTCACGTTTTGAAACATATTGTGGTTCTTGCAATTGGCCTAATATAAATATAAATAATATAAATTGTGAAAATAACCTTGATAAAGACTTTGATGAGTTGATGGAGATGGTTTACATTAACTTTGACAAAGCGTTTCCACTCAAAAAAATTAAAGAAAATCAGTTTAGTAAAGGTTGGGTTTCGAAAGGAATTCGCATTTCATGTAATAATAAACGTAGTTTAAATTATATAAAAAATTTCACATGTAACCAAAACATTTTAAGTTACATAGTCAACTATAACAAAATTCTAAGAAATACAATAAATATTGCAAAGCATCGTTTCTTTTCCTTACAAATTGCAAACGCATCTAATAAATGTAAAAAATCGTGGCAAATAGTAAACTCCATTACTGGTCGATGTAAACAATCTGAAAATGAAATAAAATTAAAAATTAATAATATTAATATTCGAGATCCTACTGAAATTGCCCATTATTTTAACAATTATTTCCAATCACTAGCCTTATTCTTATCAGTGTCAAAGATATCGCAAATGCCCACAGATCCGGAAATTAAAGTCATCATGAGTCATAGCGGATATCCTACTTTCTTTCTACTACCCGTCGATATATTTGAATTAAAGCAAACTATGCAGGACCTAAAAAATAAAAAATCATCAGGATATGATGAAATGCCAGTAACCGTAATTCAAAACCTCCCAGGTGCTGTCCTAAAAAAGCTAGTTTATTTAATCAATGTATCATTTAGCAAGGGAATTTACCCAGACTCCTTAAAAACGTCGCTTATTAGACCACTACATAAAGGAGGGGACGAAACTGAAATCTCAAATTACAGACCTATCGCACTACAACCATCAGTTTCAAAAATTATAGAGTCCATTGTTTATACAAGAATGATTTCATTTATTAATTCACAAAATATATTAAGCAACTGTCAATTTGGGTTTAGAAAAAAATAAAAGCATAAATGACGCAATATTTAAATTCTTAACGAACATATACACTTCAGTAAATAATCGCGTAAATAATGTAAGTCTCCTTTGCGACTTATCAAAGGCCTTCGACTGTGTTAACCACGAATTGTTACTAAACAAACTTGAGTACTACGGCTTCAGAGGTATATCACAAAAATGGTTTCGGTCATATCTCAGCAATCGCAGGCAATTAGTCGAAATAAAACAAACGAAAGAAGGTGTGACTAACAAATATCAATCCAACATCATAAATGTACTCTGCGGGGTGCCTCAAGGCAGCATATTAGGTCCCCTTTTATTCTTGATATACATAAATGACATTTCTTTATATTCAACCGGAAAAATAACTCTCTTCGCGGACGATACCACTATATCTTGGACACACTCAGATCAAAAGATGCTAAATGAAATAATAACAAACGACGTAAAAAACATACAAAATTGGTTCCAGAAAAATAAATTATCTCTAAACCCGCAAAAGACAAAACTAATAACGTTTAGAATAAATGAAGCCTACCAGTCGGATGAAACAAAAGTACAAATCAATCAATCTGTAGTAGACTTTACTGACCACGCAAAGTTCTTGGGCATCATCATCGATAAAAACTTAAAATGATCAAAACACATTGAATATATTAGATGCAAACTAGCTGCAAACTGTTACATACTCAAGGTTCTTGCACGCGAAATGAATTTGTCAATCTGCAGACAAGTATATTTTGGAGTTTTTGAACCAATACTAAGATTTGGACTGCCCTTTTGGGGAAACGGCAATGACGGCGACTTGGACAGCTTATTTAAAATTCAAAAAAGAGCCCTCCGAATTCTCAATAACGCTAATTATAGGCAAACCTGTAGACCACTTTTTGTAAATAGCAAAATTATGACTCTTACAAACCTATTTATTTTTGAAACATCACTACTAATTTTTAAAAATTTGTCTGAAATTGCTAAACGTAAAGATATTCATAATTACACTACCAGAAATTGTTCAAACTTAACTTTAGAGAAACCAAATAATTAAAAAATCAATACTTTACACAGGCCTTAAAATTTACAACAAGCTGCCCTCAAACTTAAAAGAAAATGTATCTCCCAATCTTTTCAGACGAAAATTAAAAACATTCCTGTTGGATTATGCATTCTATAATTTAAACGAATTTTTTGAATCTACATTTAATTAGCCAGAACATATTCTATGTAGTTAAGTAACTGTAATTATTATTTTTAAAAGATAGATAATATTAGGATAATTTAATTTAATTTATATTCATCCATAAGTTTTATATATACAGGGTTATTCAAATTCGAGGCTCACCATTGGGATCTCGGAAACCGTAAGAGATAGGAAGACGGTTAAATTGGGGCAAAGTTGCGCTATATAGTGCTGATCAATAATTAAAAAAGAAATTTAACCTATCTACCTTAGTTTTTTTATTATGACCGAAAAACCGAAAAATGGCAATTTTGTTTTTTGGTCATAAGTTGGTTGTTATTAAATTTTTTTCAAATCTGTTAAAACTTTCTTGAAGCAACTTTTTAACTGAAATACTGTAGTGGTATCAAAATTTGTCTACCCTGTTTCGGTTTTTCGGAATCATCCTCAGGTTTGTTTTTTCTTATGGGCGGTATATTGGATTTTTACAGCATCGGATAGAGTTTTTGATTATGCTTTCAACGATGTATAACATGATGACTTTTGACTGCCGAAAATTGCTGTTAATTACAGAAATAGTAACGGATAGTGAGAACGGTATCTTAATTTTTTTAGGACTCAGTTTATGGACTATTTGAACACATCCCTTTATTACGGCTAGGACAGCTGTGGATGCAACAAGAAGGAGAACATCCCCATTACACTATTCCAGTACGAAATTTTCTCAATCAGCATTTCCATAATCACTGGATAGGCAACCCTGGAGTTGTGGAATGGCCTGCTCGATCACTTGATTTGTCCCCTTTAGATTTCTTTTTGTGGGGAAACCTCAAAAATAAAATCTAAGAGAACAGGCTTAATAATAGGGAGGAATTAAGAAGAAACATTTTGCATGCATTTTCTACAATTCGAGGCAGAAATATTCAAAGAGCTGTAAACAATATTAGGAAAAGAGCAAATCTTTGAATACGTGAGAACGGCCTCCAGTTTGAACATCTTCTATAATCACACAACTAGTTCGTATTACTTATACCACAATGGCACAATAAAAAACGGTAGATAGGTTACATTTCTTGTTTAAGATTAAGATAAGTATTTATCAGCATTGTGCAATTGTGAAAAGTTTTTCCATGGCAATCTATTCAAATTCACAATTTCTGCAAATAACAGCAGTTTTCGGCAGTCGAAAGTCATCATGTCATACATCATTGAAAGCGCCATCAAAAACTCTATCCGATGCTGTAAAAATCCAATATACCGCCCATAAGAAAAAACAAACCTGAGGATGATTCCCTAAGATCGAAACGCGGTAGAAAAGTTTTGATACCACTACGGCATTGCAACTAAAAAGTTGCTTAAAGAAAGTTTTAACAGATTTGAAAAAATTTTAATAACAACCAACTTATGACCAAAAAACAAAATTGTCATTTTTCAGTTTTTTGGCCATAATAAAAAAACTAAGGTAGATAGGTTAAATTTCTTTTTTAATTATTGATCAGCACTATATAGCGCAACTTTGCCCCAATTTAACCGTCCTCCTATCTCTTACGGTTTCCGAGATCCCAATGGTGAGCCTCGAATTTGAATAACCCTGTATATGTATTATATCGATTGTGCTTGTAATTATTGTAATTTGTGTTGTACTTGTAATTTTCCAACATCACCATGTGATTTATAAGGAAATAAAATACTACTACTACTGTGGGGATATACACTGGAGGGCAGGCTGCTTTTCTCTCCATATAATCTACTATTATCTGATAGAATTAAATATAATATTATTAAATTAAATATACCATAGTACCTTATTTACATTGCTGTAGGACGATTCCCAAAATCTAATTTTGTTCTGCAAAATTGCTATTGTTTCCTGGGGGGAATTACAGCATTCTACACAAAGCCCATGTTGTGCTTGTCGGTTGCATATGATACAACTTGTGGTAGAAAAATAGTGAGATATAGCACCTTTTTTATTTGTACTATCTGGTGTTACATTATTTAGAATCTGCATTTGTTTTCGAGGCATATTATTAAACCTATAAAAAAATGTGTTAAATACTTAATAAGTACATAATTACATTGTGTCCCAGTTTCACTCAACAGTTCAATATTTTCACGATATAACATTTCTAAAAAGTTTCTATTTGTATTTTAATTAATTACCGTCAATTATTTTTTGAACAATCCGATAATCCAAAAGAAGGGGATTATCCCATATAATTTGAGTCAAAAAAGCTATGAAATGATTTTCTTAAAATTGATGGGTCTATTGTAACTCATTAATATTGAGCTCTAAAAATCTTAAAAAGTATCATTTAGAAGTCATTACTTATCAAGGTAAGTACCTATACGTAATTTCAATAAAATTGCCCAGAAAGGCTTACGGAGATTTTATTTAATTTCCCATCACGCCAAAGTGCACACCATGGCAGCCTTCAGGGTGGAGTCATTTTTTAACCACTGATGATCTTAAATATAAGTTTGTAAGTTGAATATAGCATTGCAATGGCGGTATACAAAAACCATTTCTACGTGAAACGTATTCTTGATTTTATTTTTATAGTTTTCTTCACCTATTATTCAATTTTTCAATTTATTGTTGCCTATCTAACCTTTCTTCTCAGGTAAATACATTATCAACGATATTTCACTTCTACACAGGATGCGATGTCTTGCGATTTTTATATCATCGTTGTATTAGACGTCAGGTTAATAAGGACCATAATCGTTAATTAGTCAAATTATTCTTAGAAAAATCATTGTTATCAGATTGTTCAACAAATATGACCTTCAATCTGTAGTTTACCTAAAGTAAAACAAGTAGTAGGCTTATTTGATCTAAGGTAGTAGGTACTATACCTAGTATAATTTCAACATATTATAAACTATTCTGATTTTTTTGAAATCTATATTTCGCCAACTTAACTATTACATACCATGTATGAAGATCGGCACCAATTAATGTAAAACAGCGGTTCAAAGGTGGAATAATAACTCGAGTTATATAGTACAATACATTAGGAAGTAAACTGGAATCTCCTAACAACTCTTTAGGACTTCGCACTAATTTGATCAAAGGCAAGCCGGGAGGTCCATGAACTATTACATATGGAACACGTTCACCACATCTTGGCTCACTGCGTTTGTCAATGGCTAACCATTTTCTGGAACATAGAATAATTTAGTTAGCAATAACAAAAAATATTAAAACCATTGCATTAATTGTATCTCCTGTAAAATTTAAAATCGCACTTTAAAATCTTATTACTGGTATTATGTGATGCGCAATACATTTAACTTTCAATTGATACCATTATACAGAGTGTCTGCTTATATGTGTCTCAAAATTTGGAGTCTGGTTCAACCCTTGAAAACAAGTAGGTAAGAAAAGCAACTATGTCCGGAAACCAACGCCGCCCGAGATGTAGCACATTTACTTAAAGATAAGTTTAATTATTACAATTCACTTATGTCTGGTAATTAGCTTGTCAGTCATATATATCGCATTAAATTAGGTTTGGTCTTATTAAAATGGCTGAAGATTACATGTATGCGGAGATGGCTGACATGTACATGTCATTGTGTTACGCCCGTAGTTATGGCAGTGCGCGACGGGAACGTCGTATCTACTATAAAACATTTCCTAATCCTTGTGATAAAACGTTCCCTCGTCTCGATCAACGCGCAAGAGATCACGGGAAATTTTCAAAAAGTATTGTGATTCTGGTAGGCGTGAGTGGATTTCTACTCCACCGGAAAGAATCTTAGATATTATCAATAGAAATCGAGCACTCGGAGAAATGCTGCAGCGGAGGGAGTCAGTAAATGGAGTGTTTGGAACGTGTTACATGATCAGATGCTTCATCTGTATCACGTACAACTTGTGCAAGGTCTGTAACAGACAGATTACCAACCAAAACGGAATGTTTTTCAATGGTTTTAGAGAATGAATACTGAAAATTCACAATGTCTCTCTCGTGTACTATTCACAGACGACGACGGGATTTACCAACGATGGAATTTTTAATTTCCACAATACTCACGCCTGGGCCGACGAGATGAGCCCATTACATAATGGAATCTACACATGAGCACAAGTTCGCCATACATGTTTGGGCGGCATCCTCGGTGATTTTGATAGATCATTTCTTTTTGTCTAACAGACTGGCGGGACCTTTATACCGAGATGTTTTGGAAAACTCTCTTCCGGAATTATTAGATGATCCCTTAGGCCCAGTTGTATAAACGATTTGACTTCCAGTTCAGCTGATCCACGATAAATTGTCATGGATATGATTGTTATAACAATTGGTATCCATGACAATTGATCGTGGATCAGCTGAACTGAAAGTAAAATCTTTTTTTCTATAGCAGATGTTAAAGTGTGCTTTGTTCGACTAAAAAATTTTTTATTGCACTCGCATGCGTGCGTGCGCTGAAAATACAAAAACATTGCGAGAACCACGTTTATTGATATACAAATTAATAATTACCTAATCCTAACTACGTATTTCAACATTAATTTGACAAGTATTACAATTTTGAATGTTTGTTATGTACCTTCATCATCAAATATTTCTCTTTCGGTGTTTCCGTTAAGAAACGATATCCAACAGATTTCCTCTTTAGAAATGCCATTAATTTCGCATATTTTCAAAGATCAACGTTATCTTTTACTGCGAGTGTTGTCCTCAACTTAAAAAATGCTCGCCAAGGGGTCGACGATTTTAAATTTTTTGATTTTTCATAGAAATAGCAGCTTTTACAAAATTAAACGTAATGACGTCTGTATTTAGTTTTTTGTTTATTAAAATGACAGCTTGATTGCTATGTAAAGCTTACATCTACCAGAGCAACCTCATTCATAAATAACTGCTGAATACAAAATGTTTGAATTAGTTTTAATATTTTGGTTGAATAAACCACGATCGTAGAAAAAATAGTGTATGCAAACTCGAGCAGAAAGTGTGTTTATCGCATACGGCGTTTTGTCCACCTCCGCTTACGCGTCGGTGGACAACTTTACGCCTAATGCGATAAACACTAACTTTCTGCACATGTTGCATAAATAACTATTTATACACGACGATTAAATATTATTACCGTTATTAGTAAATAGCGCGTGCCTCTCTTCTGTTCGTATCGAACCCATTTCCTTTTTCTCGCTACGCATAGTGATTTCCAGCGTGTGCCTTGCGAAATTACTGTTGAAAACCAAAAAAGAAATGTTTATTTTTAGTATGGGAAAGTTCAGGAAGGTACTAACGTCCACTTTTTTCATTTTGTTGTTTGTTATCGTTGGGAATGATAAATAACAAAGTTGATCTATTCTGTTTTTCCTGTAATTTAGGTCAGAAAACTTGTTTGCATATCCATGGAGTGTTTCCCTATGTATACATACCATTTGAAGATACCGAACAATCAAGCTCTGTAATGTACAAAATAGCTACCCAATTGGATCAAGCCATAAATACTTCTATAGGACAGGCTTCTTCGAACACACAATATATTTATAAAATTACTCTAGTGTCTGGAATGTAAGTATTTATAAAATATTTACCAATTTTATGTTGCTGCAGTTTCAATTTAATAATATAGGTATTAATTTTACTTATTCAGACAAATGCCCGTATACCTAGTCATGTCATAAGGCTCCTCTCCTGCATATTTTTTCCTGATGTACTGTCATTACAATCTTTAAATATTGACCAAAATAACTGAAATAAGAAGTAACAAAATAAATTGGTTTGTTTAGTCGCCCTGCTTTGATTTTGGCCCCTGGTAATTGACCAACACTTAAAGCATAGGCTAATAACACCTTAGACCTCTAATGTTAATGGGAGCCTGGTTACACGGGAAATTGTATGGGTTTTTGGCGGCAGGCGGCAACAACCGCTTGCATATTTTAAAGGATGTGGATATTTTCGTTTTATTTATTTCTGCCGTCGTTCATATTGCATGGTGAATTCGACTTGGAGAAAATATTTAATAATAATAATAATAAATTTTTTATTAAGCATAACGTCAACATAATGCATATGCATGCATACATAAATGGCCTAAATAAATAGGTTAGATAATTAAATTAAATAAACATTCTAGATGAAAATCAGTTTTGATCGTACTTTATATTGCAGCGTTTGCTATAGCAAAAATGTTTGTTTTACTATTTGTTAATATTTAATGTACCTATTTAGGAAATTATTAATTCTTTCACTTCTTGTTAAACGGATATTGTTTTAAACTCATTTACATCGAATTGAAAATAAATAATTGAAAATAATATAGTAACCAAATTAGAATTTATGACGTAATAGTCATCATATCTAGTCATAATTATTAACAGATTTATAATGCTTGATTATTTTACAACTACACCCAAATTCGTTAGCCAGAATTTCATTTTTGTAGCTAATAGTAATAGATACAAAAATAAAAAAATGTAACATTTTCTTGATGAAATGACTGAAAATAATAATCAGCTATGGGACGCTTTATAACATTTCACATAACAAAAGCTTGTACGGTCCTATCTGTTATCTTCATCTCCAGTAAGCCTCTTTATCTTTACTATGCTCAAAACTGCATTTAGAACCGACGGAACTAAAGTAGGAGGGTCTCTTCTACTAATCACATTCAGAAACGTAACGCGTAGCTTGTTCGTAAACATCAGGCGATAGAAGCGCCCCTATTGCCAAAAACCCCAACCTCTTCCATTTTCATGACCATTCGTGAGAGGTCTAAGGTGTTATTAGCCTATGCTTAAAGAGAATATTGTTAATTCTATTTTTTGATGTTATGTGGTGTTATGAACAATTAGTACTCAAACACACCTGGGTATTTACTTTCAAACTTGCGCGATGAAATTCGCATGCGAAAACGTAATTTCTAGCACTACCATTGGTCAATGCATCAATGGTCATGTGAACAACTACGTTTATCGCATGCAAGTTTTATCGTGCGAGAATAGGTATACAAATAGGTACCACCAATATTCAATGGTACCACCCAAAGGGCAGAGACCAGTTCGTTCCCGTGTGTATCTTTATACTCCTAATGACAACCCAATTCGCTCCCAACTATCTTAAACGGCTTACAATCGTTAATGTGATTATTTAAAGTAATTAGTCAATACAAGCTACAGAATTATGCCAGAGACCTATGAGAATTATACATAAGGAACAGAGCTAACGATATCGATACGGTTACCATCTTTGACCTAAAAAATAAATATGTATCGTGTCCGACGATCAGTACGACCTAAGGACTTGGAGGATTTACAGAATTGTCTAGACCAATATCCTGTAAAAACAAATAATAATGAAATGTTTTTATGCCAAAACGATAAAGCTAATCATATTATTATGTTTTTGTGCGCCACCAATATCAAATTTCTACGCACAAACACAACATCTTGTAGATGGAACATTTGTGTTGGCCAAAACTGAGGAATTACAGATGATATGAAAATAATAACTTAACACTTGTAATTAATGTTAACTTATTGGTAGGGAGTCATTAGGACTTAAAATAATCACATTAACGATCGCAAGCCGCTTAAGCTACTTGGAAGCGAATTGGGCTATCCCAGGGAGCGAATTCGGTTCTCATTAATACATACGGGAGCGAACTGCACCCTGCCCCACTCAAAATACCGTTTTTCTAGAGCAAACATGTTTAATAAGTTACCTGAGTCAAAAATAAAATGTGGTATACGTTAATTCGTATTACATCGTAAGTGGCAGCGTTAACTAAGGACGCGGGCGGCGGCGCGAGAAAAGGGATTTTTTGTAGTTTACGGATATACTGTGGCAGACGGAGCAGGATGATTTGGCGCCGGCAATTCGGCGACGAACATTTCGGCACTGGTCGAGTCGTCGACGGACTGTTCGACGACAATACATACATCAAATACTATTATCAACAAATGAAAATACACAATATTTTATAATTAGATGGCTTAGATTATATGTCTGTCTGTGTACATGGTACCGAGGTCTCTGTACATGGAGCGAAAAGAGTCCTTTCTATAATCCATCTTAGAAGGGATGGAATTGTGTTAATGAGAAAATTAAAATAAAATGGTTTGAAGAGTCTCAACTACCTCAATGTCTTGAGGATATATTATCCGTACCTCAAGATACTGAAACAGAAGAGAATGATGACTATTATTTATCCACCGATGATGAATGTTGAGACAATGAAGTTAATATTTCTATTATACACACTTCTTTTATTTAAAGTTTCATTTATGTATATGTTACGAACAAAGACGATAATCCGGCCAATGACGTTATTGGCCGGTCACTGACAATAATGCCCGGTCATGTTGGACATTATCCATAATGACCGGCCACTAACATTAATGTCCATGTGATTTGGACAATGATGCTAATTCATGATACGAGCGCGCTGTTAACATCATCGCCCGGGCGATGTCGTTACACAGATAAATAAAAAGTTGGATTATGTTAGGTGTTCACATTATGTGTTTGTGTTGTGTAATTTTTGAGGCACAAATTATTGTTTTATTTCATGCAGTTTAGTTAGTTTCAAAAATGATGAATTTTGATTATTATTCTTTTTTTCCCATTCTTTTGATAAATAAAAATAATTAAAGAAAAATTGTATAGTTTCAATAATAGTAATCACGATACTTTATATCAACATTCTCCAACCGTTTTTGGCCAGTATCGTTAATGACCGGGCAATGATGTTAACATTACCATAATATGAAAATATTAACAACATTGCCCGCCTGTAATGGGCCATAACGTCAACGCCCGGTCGTTAGCGATATGGGCCAGGGAAAATGGACATTCACGTCATTGTCCGGCCATTGTCGTCAATGTCCACTTATCGTCATTGTCCGTAACATATACAATTTTAATTACAGTTGGATTTTGATTATTGAAATATCGAATTTCTCATTTCTCATTGGTACCTATGTTAGTAGAAAAAATAAACATTTATAGTAAATGAAGGAGTTATTGTTTTTATTAAATCGATATAAAGGTGAACTCTTATTTTCAAGCGAAATGTGTTTTTGTCTAGGTTTGTTATGCGCATTCGCTCGCTTGCTCTCACAGAGATTGGTCCAGCATGCATTTTCTTCAACTTCCAAGGCGTCTGCCACCGTGCACTTAATATCGTCTGCCATAGGATATTAGAAATCTCCAGAAAAAGGGGAATTGTTTTTTATATACAGGATGTCTCAAAAAGAAACGGCGTCCAGTTAAGGGCATGTTCCTTTCATGAAAATAAAAGGAAAAGTTCCTACTAACATGCGCACCGCAAATACTTCATTATCGAGGTGTTGAAATTTTTTTTTATATTCGAAAACATAAACAGTGGCGTATCATTTTTGCTCCACATACACACCTGTAGTTACGCTACTGGAGAAGGAAAAAACTGACTAATATGGTCCACTTATAGCAAATATAATGCTACGGTACGACCTATTAAATTTTAAATGATTAATTTAAAAAAATGGACGCCAAAATTGCTGTCAAAAAATATCCAAACTATAATAATTATTGTTTAAAAATTTTCTCCAGCTAAACTCAAAATAAAATGAATTACTCTTACCTCAGGGGTTAGGTCAGTTGATAAATTTACCACAATAGAGAAACTTTGAAATAAAAAATTGAAGACTGGTTAACTGTTCCACAAATATTAAACTCGAATTGTAGGCGAGGGGGGATATTATTAAAAATTTCAAAAATATGATTTATCTTATAATGTGAGCACCAATTATTATATCACTAACGTATCTTTTATAAAATGTGAAATCAGATAGGTCTTCCAAAATTTCTTCTTCAATCATTTGTAATACTAAGTCAGCAATGGTACTAGAAATTGGTTGGCCCATAGCTAGGTACTCCAAAATTTTGTTTATAAATTTGATTATCAAATTGAAAATAATTAGAATCATTTTTTCACTAGACATTGTCTCTTTATACACTAATATTCCTATAGAACTTGCCATTAAAGCATTAAATTTATATTGGATCAAGATTGAAAAACTTACTTAGTTGGTTTAAATTATTTTAGCAAGTTTCGTTTACCGATTGTCTTTAAGTGAACTATCAGATTCTATCGTAAATAAAGTGTCTGCGACTTCATAACTCTCCTATTAATTTAAGCTAACTAACGAGTAACGGCCAACTGTCATGGATACGATTCTTGTAACAATCGATATCCATGACAATTGACCGTTGGTTAGCTTAACAGGGACTTGTCTGGCAGGTGACGTCATCACACTACCGCGTGCGCAAATGAGTTTTCGTATTGGCTTATGTTATTTATACTTATTTTTGAACTATTTGTACCTACTATTAATAATTATTATCCCGAAATATTTTGTATTATGGGTAAAAACTATGTCTAGAATCTATTACACACTCATTTGAAATAACTGCAGGAACCCTATTAGGTAATGATTTTAACGAGAGTTAGTTAGGGGACCTAATTTGTACATGTAACTACTTATTGTGCTATGTTGTAGACCATTCTATGGATACCATTCTGAAGAACATCAATTCTTGAAAATATATTTTTACAATCCAGTATTTATGAAGAAAGCTTGTAATTTACTGCAAAATGGAAATATATTAGGAAAACTGTACCAGTTACATGAAGCTCATATTCCCTTTGTGCTACAATTTATGATTGATTATAACTTACACGGCATGAATTATATATCACTTTCTGAAGTTTATTATCGTACAAATCCAGACACCCCAAATTCAGATATTCCAGCAGAGTTTCTTCTACCTGCAAATATTTCTAAAACTAGTACCTGTCAGATAGAAATTGATGGATTAGCAGAACATATTGTTAACAGATTAGAAGTTGCAGAAGGCAAGGTTGTTAAGAATCCTGGTATATCTGCTTTGTGGGATGATGAAAAGCAAAGGCGAAGAAATAAATGCGAAAATTCTCAAATTTCTCAGTGCATTTCGCAGACTAGAATGAATATCCCACCTACAGATTCACATACTCTATTTAGAAAAGTATTAAAAGAAAAAATGCTTATTAAAATTAATGAGACGTGTAATACAGATCAACGTAGTTTAGTAGTATATCCTGCTGAAACATCTAACACAAAAGATATTTTAAGTGCGTCGTTTGTTGAAAGTCATTCTCCAGTAGTTTGTGAAAATCCCTCTTACAGTATAAGTATGGAAAGCACATCAGAAATTGAATTATGTGATAAGAGTGTACTTGACAATTCGTTAAATAGTAATAACAACTTCAATCATTCCGACGCAAAAGATCTTCTAGAAGTACTTCAAGATTTAGAGGACAATGTGAATGAGGAAAAAGATAGTGTATTATCGCAGTTATGCAAATGTCCAGAGGAAAGTGATGAAGACGGTGAAATAGATATGAGTTTACCTTTGGCAGCTATTACTACTCCTTCAAAAATCATTGTTGAAGAGGCTGTGGACAGTTATGTTAACCCGTCAACGAATAATGAAAATGAGCTAACAGGTGAGGAAAAATATATGTTAATATTGTTAATGTGCATGTACGTTGATATTGACTGAAAACTACTCTATTAACTATCCAAATTTTGATGTAATTTTCCATAGTATATATTAGGATGCCTTCATATTACAATTTTTGTCCTTTCTCTCTCTAAGGGCTGGTTGTAAAAAGTATTTGACTATCAGTTTAGCTGAACCACGATCAATTGTCATTTTTGTTAAGAACTCCAGACACTAATTTCTATTAATAATTGACTGACTTTGCTATTAATGTAAGCCTCGTTTCTATAGTATAAGCACTCGCGCTTGAATCTTACCAGTACGTATACGCAAGAGAAATTCAGCTTCTGTGAGCGATCGACGCGTGGCACGTTTTTTCGTCCGCGGGTATAACCCGCCTTATACGCATATTTGTTGTATCATGCCTTATACGTATACCACAGTAATACTGTGCTTATACGCAAATATCGGAATTGCCTAGGACGGAATTTAAATGGCATCGACGGCTATTGTAGCATATTCGTGTGTTTGTGGTGTGTGTACTATACTCAAAAATGGATTTGCTACATACAGTTTCGAAGAAAAATTGCAGATAATAAAAAAGGCAGAAAAAAGCCTGCTTTAAAAAATTTAACATTCAAAGTGAAAAAATGTATTATAGATATGTTATCCCGAATATGTACGAACAAAATGAGTGGTTGACGGGGTGTGATAGTCTGTGTAAACTTTTTTGTTGGCCTTGTCTACTTTTTGCAAAAGAAAACGGCGTTTGGAATAAAAGTAGATTTTCCGATTTAAATAATGTGCATAAAGTAATAAAGAGGCATACAATATTTCGTACTCACTTGCAAGCGATAATGAAAGAAAAAATATTTGGAAAGTTGCGCATTGAACATCTTATAGATAAAATCAAATGAAAATAAGTCATCGTTAGCATAATGAATTGGTAGAAAAGAATCCAGTAGTGTTGAAAAGGTTTACTGATGTTGTTTGTTTTCTCAGAAACACTCAGAAAACACGGTTTTAGAGGTCATGACGAATCTAGTACTCAACAAATAAGGGGAATTTCATGGATCAAATTTCTTTATTAGCGAAATATGACGAAGTTTTACACTGCTTCTCTTTCATCAAATCTCACCGCACATCACTGGTTGATGAATGTAGAAATCATTTGGAGCGAAATATCTACACCACTTAAAAATGTTAAGTGGCGGACACGGAGCACAGTACATTTCTCTCCAGATACTGATTGGAAAAATATAATCCAATAATGCCAGTTCTTCGCTAGTTTCAGAGTTATTCTCAGTCAAAGATTTAATAACTATTATACAACTGGGCCTTAGAGATAAGAAAAGTCTACAGATGTCATATGGTTCATGTATGACAGCGCTTCACCGCATTTCAGCACTACATCTCGCCAGTTCCTTAACGAGCAATTACCTGCAAGATGAATAGGTCGAGGTTGACCAATGCTATGGCTTGCCCGCTCTCCGATTTCTTTTTATGGGGATATCTATAATGATTGGTTTATACCTCTCCTGTAAGAAATGTTCAAGAACTGCTTGCCAAATAATACGAAACAATGCAGGTATCTTTGAACGGGTAAAGCTGGATTCAGAGTCGCCGTACTGTACTGTACGCACCAGTTTGCAATGGTGTAGTTCACAGCCACAGAACTATGAATGCCATTACGTTTCTACGGTTAGCGCTATGGTACAGTACGGTACGGCGACTCTGAATCCAGCTTAGACTATCAATGACGCGTCGTGCTAATGTTTGAATAGCAGCCAATGAAGAACACTTCGAACATCTTTTGTAAAGTGAATTATATTTAATATTAAAAGCATCCAACTTTATTAACTCAAATAAATTGTACCTAATTACACTATTTATTTTTTTAAGTGCTACATCTTAGGCTATGTTGGTTTCCGGACTTTGTTTGTTAAGCGTTTTTTACTTGTTTCGAATAGGGTTAACGACAATAGGGAGAGGGAAAGAACGCAATAGAAATTAAAAGAACAGACATTTACAATGAATATAATTAGTATGGTGTAATCTTGTAATCAATTATATATCATACCGAGTTAATTCCAGGACTGGAACACATGCACCAGGTTTGTAATTCAAAGCTCCTCGATATTCCTTGGCAAATGTAAGATCTTGCAAACTAACTCGTCCTGTTAGCAATTTGCTAAATTGCCTCACCACATATGTACGAACTGCACTTACATCTCTAGTATCAAACAGCACTTTTAAGCATTTTTCTAGCATCTGCATAAAAAACATACATTACGAAATAATTTATTTTATACATTAAAAATATTTCATTTGTCATCTATTTGTCTCCATTTGTCTCTATTGAAGCAAAGTATTGAAGTAATACGAAGGTCGTGAATAATACACATACAGCTCGACCAAGCTGACAAAGTTGAAAGTGGGCGTGTCCGGCGCTGTTATAGTTTTTCAAAGTACAGTGAAAATAATAGTTATTTTTGTATCATGGCCAAAAAGTGAATCTTTTTCGGCCGCGACTGATTGATTTTGTGGTCGAGGCAAAGCCGAGACCAGAAAACAGGGAAGGACGAAAAAGCACTTTTTGGTAGAGGTGCAAACAACATTTTTTAGGCGAGTATTACAAATTTTATTAACAAATTTAAATTTTTATCTAAATATTCCAATGACATTTGGTCACGTGACCTTTATCATAGTCGACTAAAAAATTAGGTATAAATCAGCGGCCGAAAAAGTAAAAGCGGCCGAAAATAGTTATTTGTATACCAAGGACGCGAAATGTGTCTTTATCGTACCGAGACAAAATTGTCGCCGAGGACGCTTGCGGCCGAGGAAAGACAATCTCGAGGGCGCTAAAGAATTTCGCGGACAAGGTATACACAATATTTTTTGTGCAACCGTAAAAAATGTGTAATTGTAAATGTTATTGCTTTTAGAAAACCTACAGCTTAATTCATTGTAAATAGAAAAACGGCTTTCAGTTAGCGCGTTGCTATGGATATGGAGTAAATAAAACAATTAGTTTTGTATAAATTACAATGATTTTTACTTTAGCGGCCGCTACCATTAGCAGCGGCCGCGAAATTAGATTTCGCGTCCTGTATAGCGGACGCGAAACGCCCACTTCGCGTACGGTTGCACAAAAAAACCATTTGCGGTCGCAAAATAGAAATTGACAAATGCCTACTACAAATTGACACTTTACGGCTGTCAAAAGATACGTAAAACAGCTGTTTTTATCGTAGTCGCCTAAAAAAACATTTAGGCGGCAAATTTAAATAATTGTAAATACATTCCATGACATTCCGAATGATATTTCTGGCTTCATAATGAATTATCTTTCTCGATTTAGCATTCATACTTAACAGATTTTAAACGTCAAACCAAATTTGACAAACACTGAAATTATTAAAATTTCAAACATCAATTGAATTTTTTCAGTGAATGTACTTTTGAGTATAATTGTTTGCTATTGGTTGACGTATTGTCGCGCCTTGGTCTTTCAAAATTTAGTTGACATATTTTCCGGGACATTTGTAAGCTTGGTGGAGCTTTACAATTAGCATCTAATATTATTGATAGGCAATTGCTTTTTCCTCCGGGGTAATAATTATACTATATCAATGATTTATACAGGATGCTTTCTGAATTCTGATAGCACGTAATTTTACGCTACAATAGGAATTTTAGACGTTGCATTTTTATCGGAAAATTTCAGTAGTAGTTTCCGAAACATTGTTGCTAGGTAAAGCAGGAGACCACAATCCAAAAAAAGGTTTTAGATGTCTTATGGCACTGGACCACAATTCAAATTTTTAAATGTATTGCTCGTGCTTTACCTTATGGCAACAATGTTAAGGGGACTAGCACTGAAATTTGCTATGAGAAAAACGCAAGGTCGAGTTATATTTGACAAAATCTACAATGTAAAAATGATAAACAGTGAAACTGTTAGTAAACAACACCTTCCCAACAAGTAAACAACACGGTCTTGGCAACGGGTTTTTTTTATCACGGGAAGCCGTCTGTTTAAACAGGAAGCGGTATTTTTATCGGACTAAGCTGGTTTATCGTGAAAAACGGAATCCTATTGGCTGACGTTTAGGGTGTTGCTTAGTAACTAATATATGAGTGATTTGTCGCTTTAAGAGAATAGAAAGAACCCAGCTAGAAATAAATAGACAATAGATATAGTGTATTCACACACCTTACTCACTGCTGGACAACCATCTCTTCGAACAGTCTCTATTCCTTTAGCACAAAACTCAGGGTCAGCTTGTTCTACAGTTTCATACGCGTAACCAACATACCGTTTCTTGGTCTGTAAAATACATGGATGATATACTTTTTCCAGTTTTAGTTTCACAGGACTTGGATTAGCATTTGTCACAGCTTCAGCTATTTCTTCACCAATTTTGAATGCACACTCTCTGGTTCTTCCAGGTATCAAGACAAATACAGAATCTGTATCCCCATAAACTACTTTAGCTCCCCAGCATGATGTACTTTCTATTAATTTGATAGCACGTAACAAAGTCTCTCTCCCTTTACTTACAACACTATCTCCTACTTCAACTGCAGGCATTCGCCCACTAAAATGTGCAGCTGTATAACCGTAAGTAACATTCGCTATAAGTTTTAACCCTAATTGCCTGGAGTGAAGAACTCGCTGCAATAATTTGTCAGCTTTATATTGTTTCATTGATTTTTTTACCATAAGTCTTGCCTCTAAAATTTCTAATAACATTCTAGGTAAAATACCCTGTCTAACTTCAGATTTAACAAAGGCTACACCACAAGGTGAAAAGTTTAAAAGATTTTTAGAAACAAGATGTTTCAGTTTTGCATTTGATATTTTTAACTGCGTAGCACCAAATTCAAAAGGCATATTTTTACCTAAATGTTCTACTCTACCCAAACAAGTAGAAAAACAATAATTATATGCTATGATAATAGAAGGATATAAACTTTGAAAATCTAGCACAATCAGAGGATCTGTAAAAAATTTTGATTCAGGTTCCAAAATTAAAGGTAACGATTCAGGTGCTTTCATTTTTGCTCTTTGTTGTACATTTGGAGAAACGGCAATATAATTAAGTGGCTTTGCTAACCTTAGCATCATTGATTCTACACGAAACTGGGATCCTCTGGAAAGAACTTCATAAAATTGAATTCCAAATAATCGAGCTAGCTCGCAAGTTCTTCCAATCAAATCCAGCTGCTCAAATAATTTCAAAATTCCCTCCACTCTATGTATATAAAAATTAATTGTTCTATGCCGATACATAGAACTTTTATGCTTCCACCAAAAAGATAAATCTTTAAAAGAATGTAAGGGTAGACGTACATGTAATATATGGTACATTACATTTTCAAATGTGTAACTTTGCAAAGCTATCTCATGTCGCATTAACCTCCAAACATTTAAAAGAACTCTTCCTGTTAATTTTACATCTGAATTAGATTCCTCACCTTTAAAGCTAAATTTTAATGAAGTTCGTGCAAGTAATAACTGTAAATTAATGCCCAAAACATATCCTCGATCAATGAGGTAACCCCATGATAATTGCTCAATTTCATAACCGGCGCAAATATCTGGATCCCACAGTTTAACATGTTTAACAAATTCATTGATCAAATTTGTTTCGGAATCAACATAAATTATATCAGATGTTATTGCATTATCGTTAAACACAGAAGCATCAGTTCTGTTACTATTATCATTTGGAAAATCAACAGCAATTATACCAGTTGTACTAGTCTTCTGTATACTACTTTCAGTTACTACATCATTAAATAATGAATAGAATATAGCTCTTATTGAATCAAGTTGAGGGTCAGGTTTCAAATCGGATCGAGTTTGGATATGCACTTCTATTACAAGTACACTCAAGCCTTGATGTTCAGACACTGCTTTCGCTTTTTGTAAATTTTCAAAGGACATTTTAAAGTCATTAGTATTATTTGGGGCAACTCCTGTAATTTGACATGAATTTTGTGGTATTTCTGAACAATCCGACACATGATTTAGCTGTGGTGATTGAAGTAGCGATTTTCTCATTCTGGACTTATTATCAGCAACAACTTTTTCTTTCTGATATTTACCTTGCAGTGTTTGCTTCGATGTATAATTTTTCTTTTCATTTGTTCGTTTTCTTGTTCTCAAATCCTTTTTAGGAGTTTGATGCAAATCTTCTACACTTTTTTTAAAATTATCTACTGTCTCCTCAACAGAAAAAAATTGAGAGATAGAAATACAATCATCATTATCAGTATCTAATTCTCCACCTGGGCTATACGGTACAGGTAGTTTGAATTTTTGCCGCTTTTTTATTACTGTCTGGCAATTTTGTTTCGATTTTTTTACTTTCAACCACGAATTCACTTGTGAACGAGTAGGAGGAAATTTGGAAATTGTTAAAATGCAATTAACATTTTCACAAAATGACAGTTTTATTTGTTTTTTATTATGAGTCACTTCAACATTAGGATGTGTTATTTGTATTTCTTGTTTTCTTAATTCTTGCAAATCGCGATTTGCTATATGATATTCAAAGTTTAACAAATTAGATGACAAGCTTCCAATTTTTAGTATATTGTATCCTATCTGAACCGCATTTGTTATATCTAAAAGATCACTATAAAAAGGTTTTTGAAACTTTTGTTGGGGGATATCATATTCTTGCATTGTTAACTTAATTGCACCTTTTGATGGTGGATTAAACTTAGGCATTAAAACGTTACCATCACATAGATCATTTACACTACATTCTACATTACTTGTTACAGACCCTTCTAAAATATTTGAATTTTGAATAAGTTTAATATCTCCCAATAAAGATAGAGCGGAATTATTCTCATTGCTATTATTATGTGAAATTTTTTCATCACGGCTGTGATCTTGTTTAATAGAATCACATTCAATTAACTGTCCGGAGGATTTACTACAATGAGTTACTGAAAATATTATAGAATCTTGAGAAATGGAACCTGTTGTTTGATGTTCCAACACACGCATGCCTTTCTGTTGCAAACATAATCCTTTTGTGTCTGAACATTTATATTCCTTTGAAGTACCTGCAATACACACACAATTTCTATCCATATCATAATCTTCTACTCTTGGAAACAATTTGTTAGAGTTATTTCTTTGTACATTCACAAACTTTGTTTCTGTTGGAGCTGTTTGCACAATTTTTGTATAGTTATCAGATGGATTGATAACTGAATACAATTTTCCAGAAATTAACTCTGTATAATTTTGATGAGGATCACCAATATCCCGAAAAGTATTTGTATTAGTACGAGTTACTATCATACATTTGACCCCACAATTCCTACTTAAAGAATCTCTAGTCTCTTGGCTATTTTCACTAGAAACCTTATCCTCTAGTGATGCTACATCCACTTCCATAAAACTAAGTTGCCGTTTAACTTTATCAGGAATATGTTCCAATAAGCCATGCGTGGAATGATTAGAAAAATGCGTTGAATTATTTCTCATTTGTGTTTTACATTCATTTACTTGATCCCCTTGGAAACTGAAATTAAATGCGAATAATTAAGAAGTGATATACAAAATTAACAACAAAGCAAGTCACATTTGCCAATAAAATAAAACATAGCTTGAATTATTAATAAATTAACACAGTTTATTAAACTAGGTAGGTACAGTATTGTTATACCCTATAAACAGTGTGTCCCAAATAGAGTAGTATTGCATGGCTATTTATACAGGTTCGGTTAAATGGGCAATTTTGTCCAGCTTTTCATGCTGGTTTAGATGTTGCTTAGAAAGATCAAACATTCTGAACCCTTCAAAAGATATCCGTAAAAAAAACAAAAAATCCAAACCTGTATCTTTATTAATAACAAAGATAACCATGCAATACTACTTTATTTGGAACACACTGTGTATACAGGTTGATTGTAACTTTAGGGCGAGTGGATTTGCTCGTTTATGATTGATAATAGAAAAAAATGTTTCATATAGGAGTTATTCAAGTTTATGTGGCGAGTATTTTGGATGCACTCATAAAAATGGCCGACTTCCGGTTTTAACGGAAGGGACGTGATTTTACTTTTTTTAAATACAACACCCTGTATATTTTATGCTAGTTCGATTACATGATAACATCTCTTTAATAAAACATAACACAACCATATACCTAGCGTTAATAATTACTGACATAATTTAAATTATATCAAGGTATCTGTTACCAGTATCAACTATTCAAAAACAATCGCGATTGATCTTAGCAGGCCGTTGTTAAAGTTATTGTAGTGAAGAAAATCACAAACACGCAATACACAAACATTTAATATAATGTCATTTTAAACTTTTCTAATTCAAATGAATAAATAACATAATACGCACGACTTTGTAATTAATAATATTTTTCTATCAACATGTAACTTCTAGATTTGTAACTACCTACACCTTAACTATCTTAACTGACTATGGCTGTAATAACAGAATTTAATTTAAAAGGTGTTCAAAGTGACCACCATTTTCTCGTATACAAAAACGGCATCTTCGAATAAATTAAACTTCTTTGTACATCTTGAAGCATTTCAGGTGTGATAGTATTTACAGCATTTACAATGCTATCTTCTAATTCCTGCAAATTTAAAATGACATTATATTAAATGTTTGTGTATTGCGTGTTTGTGACTTTCTTCACTACAATAACTTTAACAACGGCCTGCTAAGATCAATCGCGATTGTTTTTGAATAGTTGATACTGGTAACAGATACCTTGATATAATTTTAATTATGTCAGTAATTATTAACGCTAGGTATATGGTTGTGTTATGTTTTATTAAAGAGATGTTATCATGTAATCGAACTAGCATAAAATATACAGGGTGTTGTATTTAAAAAAAGTAAAATCACGTCCCTTCCGTTAAAACCGGAAGTCGACCATTTTTGTGTGTGCGTCCAAAATACTCGCCACATAAACTTGAATAACTCTTATATGAAACATTTTTTTCATTATCAATAATAAACGAGCAAATCCACTCGCCCTAAAGTTACAATCAACCTGTATATTGCTATGCTATTTGCGAAAATTTTTTAAAATAATTAACAATTTATAACCTGGTATCCAACCTCTTACCAAGTATTTTATGCCTACTCCGGCTAACTGAAAAGAATAAATACACAAAAACCACACTCTTATCTCGGATCTCTGGGTTCAAAAAATTTCTTTTAATTTAAATTAATTATATTCTTATTTTTTTTATACTGTTCAATTGCAAAATTATACTGAAATATATATTTTTTCAATAATGGAAGATAAAAACCAAATTAAATTGAATTAAACCAAATATTTTTTTTAATTAATTAAACTTTAAATTAATTTCAACATAACAATAATATCTGAATATACAGGGTGTTTTTAAACTACAGTCATTAATTTCTGGAGGCCATTCTAAATCAGAAAATATGAAAAAAGTTCCTATAAACATGGGTCCGAAAATGCTTTCTAAAGTAGGATTCACACTCATCATCACACTGTCATCTGTAGGGTATTAATTTACCTTATATATATTGAATAGCAAGTGATGAAAATGAGAGATGATTTATGATTATTCCTCGCTGCATTTTGACCGCGAAATGAGGAGTTGTGATGCCTGCAGAGTGGAGATTAAAAACGAAAACAGTTTAAAATGTGAAGGCACATGTGGTAAAGTATTCCACTTAAAATGTAAAAGTATCCAAGTTAAGGAGTTCCACGTTATTCAAAATATTCCTGGACTTAAATGGTACTGTGAAAAATGCAAAGAATTTGTGAATTTTGCACTCAATATAGAAAAAGAAATGATATCCTTCAAGACCTGTATACTGGAAGAATTAAACTTATTAAAGAGCAAAATAACTATCGGTGAGGAGCATAAACAGATAACTGATACTAATAAGAGTTATGCGAAAATAGCGTCGGGGAAAGCATTAGTAATAAAACCTAAAAATAAGCAGGGTAGTGATAAAACGCAAGAAGCGATAAAAAAGAATTTGAAACCAGCAGATTTGGAAGTGGGAATAACCCAAATTAGAAATGTCAAATATGGAGGGGTCATAATTAAATGTACAACATCAGAGGAATTAGAAAGAGTAAAGAAAACTGCAGAAAAGAAACTAGGAAAAAATTATGAATGTAAGATACCAGAACAAAAAAATCCTTGCATTAAAGTTGTAGGCTTTAAAGAAAATTTGGAAGATGCCCAGCTAATTAGCTGTATTATTAATCAAAATTTGCTTTTGAATATTGAAAAGGAAACCATTAAAGTTATTGTTAATAAGAAAATGAAGACAAGGTATATGGCTATTCTTGAGTGTAGTCCAGAATCTTTTACACAAATTTTGAACCAGGGAAGTCTAAACATAGGATGGACACCGTTTTGTAGAGTTTTTGAATATGTAAGAGTTTTCCGTTGTTTTAAATGTGGAGGTTTTAACCACATAGTGGAGGAATGCACTAATGATAAGTGTGGAAAATGTGGTGAAGAGGGCCATGGCAAGGAAGAATGTGAAAGTTTAGAAAAAAAGTGTATGAATTGTGTATACGCAAATGAGAAGATGGATCAAAGTTATAGTGTTAATCATAGTGTTTTTGATTATAGTTGTCCAATTTATCAAAAAAGAATTGATTTTGAGAAGCAAAAAATTCGAAAAAATTCAGCATCGCAATTAGATAGATTAGTAAGTAGGGTAAGTCTGCAGGATAAAAGAACGTTAAATAGATTTTCTAAGATGTATGTAATGAACGCACAGAGTCTAATTTGTCATTTTGATGAAATATCTCACTTTATAGAAGTTAATAAACCAGTAGTGATGTGCCTGACTGAAACAAGAGTGACTCAAGAAATAGAGGATAGTGAAATTTCAATAAAAAATTATAATGTGGAACGAGTAAATTCCGAAAGCAGGTTTACAGGGGGAGTCATCTTTTATGTCCGTTGTGATATTAGTTTAAAAATTATTTGTTCTGAAACAATTGAGAAAAATACATGGTTTTTAGTAATTAGAGTAAAAATTGGAAATGAGCACTATACTATATGCGGGGTTTATCATTCACCTAATGAGTCTCATGCTATTTTTCTAAATTATTTTGAACAATGGTTGGAACAAAATTTGTTGGATATGAAAGATTGTGTTATAATTGTAGGCGATTTTAATCTAAATTGGATGTCGGATAGCACCTATAGTAATAAGCTCAAGAAATGCTGTAATGATTTTGGGTTAAAACAAATTGTAGAATCTCCAACACATGTGTTCAGAAATAGTTCTTCATTAATCGACTTGGTAATAACCAATCACTTAAGTTTAAATACTAGGGTTCTAGAAAAACCAAATATATCAGATCATAGTATAGTGGAAATAAATATTTTAGATTATAATGTGAACAGTAAATATATATTATCTAGAAATAGAAATTATGATGTTAACTTGTTTAAACAGGAACTGAAGAAAATTGAATTAAATTTTAGAGAACCGGATTTAAATCGGAGGTATAATGATTTGTATAGTGGTCTCTTAAAGGTGATAGATGATTTTATGCCAAAGAAAGAAATAGAAATAAAAAGTATTAGGAGGGGATGGTTTAATAGTAGAGTGTTGGAGGCAATAAAAGAACGAGATAGAAAGTACAGAACATTTAAAACTAGCAAGGAAGAAACTGATTGGGTAATTTATAAACGTAGTAGAAATAATGTTGTCAATATAATTAAACGAGAAAAATGTAGGTATTACGAAGAAAAAATCGATAATTGCAGAAATAACTCTAAGAAGATGTGGAAATCTTTAAAGTCTCTAATTTCAAATAAGTACCAAGAGCCTTTTATAGAAATGGAGTTTGATGGGGTAGTATTTAATGACCCGCCGTTAATAACTGAAAAGTTCAATAATTATTACATTTCCAGTATAAAGAGTTTAGTTTTGAGTATTCCAGATAACCAGTACGCATTTGAGATTGAAGGAAATGGTAATGAAAAAATGCAAGATTTTAAATTATTAACAAAAAATAATTTAAAAGAAATTGTTTCCGCCTTGGGTAATAAAAGTAGCCCGGATGAAATCAATATGTCTATATACATTGATAACTTTGATGAATTGTCGAATTTTCTGTTGAATATTGTAAACAGTTCATTAGAGAAAGGTATAGTACCTGATTCGTTAAAAGTGTCAACAATAGTTCCCATACGAAAAGTAGCTAAAACAAACAAAGCTGAGGAGTGTAGGCCGGTGAACATGCTACCTGCTATCGAAAAAATAATAGAAAAAGTGGTGTACTTACAACTCTTAGATTTTATTGAAAGAAATAATATCCTTAATATTTTTCAGTCGGGTTTTCGGGAAGGATTTAGCTGTGAAAGCGCACTACAGTATGTTATTAATGAATGGAAGGAGGCAAATGATAAAGGAAAAATGACAGGTGTTGTTTTTATAGATTTAAAGAGAGCCTTTGAGACAATTGACCGAGTTAGGTTGGTGGATAAATTGGGTAGATATGGAATAGGAGGAAATGTATTAAAATGGTTTGACGATTACTTAACTAATAGAAAGCAAAAAGTAAAATATAAGGATGTGGTGTCTGATGAAATTACTATTGATGTGGGCGTGCCTCAAGGGAGCATTCTTGGGCCTATTCTGTTTATAATTTATATCAATGATTTGTCGAAGAATTTTGTACACTGTAAATATCACTTCTTTGCTGATGACACAATAATATATTTAGATGAAAAGGATCCAAAGGAGTTAGTTAGAAAAATGAATTATGATTTAGAGATGGTAAGCAAATGGTTAGAAAAAAATAAACTTAAACTCAATATATCGAAAACAAAAGCAATGTTGATAACTAGCCAGCAAAATATAAGGTCATTTAGAGATAATAATTTAGCTATTCAGCTTCAAGGAGTCAATTTAGAAATAGTCCAAGAAATAAAATACCTAGGAGTGATTCTTGATACATCACTAAACTTCAGAAAACATATCGATTTCATGTGCAAAAAGATTGCTAAGAAAATTGGAGTATTAAAACGGGTTAGCTGGTACCTTTCTATTAACGCACGAATTCTAGTTTTTAATTGTATTATATTGCCTCATTTTAATTATTGTAGTACAATATTATATATGGCTAATCAAACAGATTTACAACGCTTACAAAAACTACAAAACAGAGCGATGAGGGTAATATTACAATGTAGTATTTATACCAGAGTAGATGTTATGCTACAATCTTTAAATTGGTTGAATATCAGTGAATTTTTAAAATATAATGTTCTTTGCTTTTTGCACAAAATTAAAGTGAATATTATACCAGGTTACTTAAAAGCTATATTAACAAAATTTGAAGAGATTCACGAGTACGACACTAGAAGCAAACAGAACTATATTGTTAAGCGAGCCAGGAAGTCGTCGGCTCATGGTTCAATTTTTTATAAAGGCGTTGTAGAGTATAACAAACTGAGCAAAGATTTGAAGGCATCCAACCTAAAGGTGTTTAAGAGATCACTAAGAATGTATTTGTTGAAATAGGGAACTTTATACGTATCTGTTGTTTATTGTATTTTTTTTTGTTTTTTGTGGTTTATGTATTTTTCATATATAGCCTTGGGCTAAATAAATGTTATCTTATATTATATACTCGTGCATTTCCATGCAGCAACTAGTTGCTGCATCACCTGCTGCAAGTTTTAATGCTCAACTCCAAAAATGCCCATGCATTCACACTCGTGCAACTTTAAATGCAGTGGAAAAATCACTACAGGGATGTTTTATTTTACCAACCAACACTGTTAGTTGTAATATAATGTTGGTAATCCTATGTAAACAGCATTTCAAAGGATAACTGTTGTTCCTGCTGTTTTTACAATGGATTTCGAAGAAATTGTTTTGCTTCTGATAATTGGTGCAGCTGCATCTCTTTTATTAAGGAAAGGGCGGTGGTGGGTTTGGACTTGGATACAAGAACGTGAAAATAGTCTTCAAGGAAATATTCATCTACTCCATAATGAATTGGCGGTGCTCGATAAGGACAATTTCACTAATTTTGTGAGGATGGATGAAAGTACGTTCCAGATTCTCCTAAACCTAATAAAAAACGACATTAGCAAAGAGGATACCAGATTTAGAAATTCTATTTCTAGGGATACATAGGTTAACTATCACTTTAAGATATCTAGCAACAGGAGAAACTTACAAAAACCTTCCATTTTCATTTAGAGTAGGACAATCTACCATTTCTGAAATTATTCCGAAAGTGTGCACTGCCATTTGCCAAATGATTATAGTTGGTAATACGAATATCCCTAGAAAATCACTAGAATTGCAGCAACAAACTGCAAACCAATAGAACAAAGCTAAACTGTGCATTTAATTGCGCTTCAAAAATTGCACGAAAAAATGCGTAGTGTGGAATGCATAAGTCTATGAATTTTAACTGCGGCATCTCAGTTGCTGCATGGAAATGCATGAGTGTGAATCCCACTTAAAGGAGCTGTGGCCCTGTGGCCATTTCCATTTCAAGATATTGATAGCAACTTTCTTATTTTATATGGGCGCCATTTTGTTTTTTTACAGAAATGGATTGCATTTTTTTTCTGATTTCAACGATGTATAAGAACCTATGTTTAAATAAAGTTTTACACCGAATTTACTGATGTTTTAATAATTTGTAGTCGAGTTAGCCGTGAAAACAAAAGACATGAAACAAAATTTACTGAAAATTATTGGTAAAGCATGTTGCACCTGAAATTACAAATATCATAAATCTTAGAAAATTTATTTACTGAAAATTATTGGTAAAGCATGTTGCACCTGAAATTACAAATATCATAAATCACAGAAAATTTCACAACAAATGTTCAAAATGTGACCATTATTAGCCAGTCATAATTGGCACCTTTTTAATACAGAGGCAGTTACTTTGCTTTGTTTCGATTATAATACCATTAAATGCTTCCAACACCTCTTAATAAATAATTAATAATAAATTAATTAAAATTAATAAATAATAAATTTTGTTTCATGTCTTTTGTTTTCATGGCTATAACTCGACTGCAAATTAAAACATCAGTAAATTCAGTGTAAAAAAAAAAGTTACTAGAAATATAATATAATTTAGTACATTGAGCTTCTTGTCTCTCTTCAACTTTAAAAGAAATCGTCTATTAGATTTGATGGTTAATTTGAATTTTGACAAGTGTTTTTCACAAGTATGTTCATATATTTTGTTAAATATTATTGTTATTAATTCATCTGAACATGCTGAGTTTATGTAATTCCCACGTTTTAATATGAAGCATTATAGTTAATAATTAGAGGTAAGAAGAGAAAAAATGTATTCAGACAAGTTAGAATAATTGGAATTATATTCAGAATCAGATTATTGTAGTATTTCTTACAAAATCCCCACGCAAGTTCAATGAGATTGTACTCGCAGTGATAGGGAGGAATCTATAGGTAGCATGTTGGTAAAAAATTTCGTCAATTTCATGTTTCACTGAAGAATTTGGAAAACTAGGTTCGCTCTATACAGGGTTATTCAAATTCGAGGCTCACCATTGGGATCTCGGAACCGTAAGAGATAGGAAGACGGTTAAATTGGGGCAAAGTTGCGGTATATAGTGCTGATCAATAATTAAAAAAAAAAATTTAACCTATCTACCTTAAGTTTTTTCATTTTGGCCAAAAAACAGAAAAATGACAATTTTTGTTTTTTGGACATAAGTTGGTTGTTATTAAAATTTTTTCAAATCTGTTGAAACTTTCTTGAAGCAACTTTTTAGCTGCAATACCGTAGTGGTATCAAAATTTTTCTACCGCGTTTCGGTTTTACGGAATCATCCTCAGGTTTGTTTTTTTCTTATGGGCGGTATATTGGATTTTTACAGTATTTTACTTGGAGTAGCTGACCCGTACAGTAGTGCACTATCCCTGTGTACTCGTCACCTGCTTCTGGGTAGAATTAAATATAGCCTGCCCTCCCTGTTCCGACCCTGTTTTCATTTAATTGTTTAGAGTATCTTTTCGTTTAGTTTAGTTTTGAGTAGCGTTTCAGTAGAGGTGGCACCTTACAATTTAATAGAGATTATAGCTCTGGTAATTATAAAATCAATTGTTTTATTTTCCGCTTGCTATAACCGCTTGTATCAAAACATTGCTTTGCCCCGCTTTTATTCGCACGCTACTTAACGCACCGCTTGTGGCTGGCTTGCACAACTGTATTTTGAGGTAGTAAGTTATTTGTAAATATTGTATTATATTTGTTGTAATATAAATTCGTTCTCTAGACTATTGTGTGCGTGTGCATGTTCTGCTTCTAAAAGCTTTCAGTTTTCCACGTGGAAGAAGAATCCACCCCTGGACATTTTCTTTCTTCGCCGAAGCTACCCAGGTCTTCGTTTCACCAGGTATACAACGAAGCCGCTGGAGAGAAAACTCCTTAATAAAATCTGGCGCCCGAGACTCCCGCAGAATTGTTGTGTTCAAGCAGACAAACAATTCCGCCCCAAACCCGGCGTACCCCTCATTTACAACCAGAAGCGTCGCAAATTTGACGCCCGAACCAAAAGAGCGTCGCAAAGTAAACAGGCCACGTAAGTTACTTACACGCCCTAGGAAAGGTAAGTACCTTTTATGACCTCGTTTTCCATATTCATTCTCACAATTTTTAATTTGTTATGATACATCTCCATAACAACACACTGTACTTTTATAATTTTGTTGGAAGTTTTATATTAGGTAGCTATTTAATTTATATTTATTGTTATTACCAAAATTTTAAAATTTTGAATTATACGTTCAAAGAGCTAATATTTTGCAGGTAGTTGAAAAGCAGTATACGCACCTCATCCCATAGGTGCATTAATGACCTCGCATGCTTGGTCATAAATGTTGCACCTACGGTCGTAGCTAGTACGTAATATACTATTAATTAATAGGAAATTATGTGTTATTTAAAATCCTTAACCAGCATCATTGCAAGTGTAAAACAATGAATCAATACTATAGGCCCAAAACAGTAACATTCAACACGTAGCTTACCTCAAATTCAAAGGATATACATCTGAAGCATTTTCTGAAACTGAAAAAATAATTTTGTTAGTTATACTACCATAAAAAATTTCCTAGTGTGTAGCTCATTTACATTATTATATCTCTAGAATCGCAATAGTCAATACAGGGTCGGAAATTTCGACAATAGTCAGCACATTATTATAGAAACGACAAGTGGTGGCGCTTCCATTTGTCACTACATAAGGTTTAAAGTGTTCTCGAAATATTGAAATTTGGTTTGGACAAAAAGTTTATAGAAATATAAATATCAAATAAAATATCGATTTTAACTGGAATAACAATATTTATTTTGCTTATACGCATTTCGGCATCAATGTGCCATTGTCAAAAGCATATATAAGATATTTAATAACAAATGCAAAATGATTTATATAGTAACTGCTTGATTCTATTATTTTAACACTGCGTGAAGCAACTGGCCCCAGTCAATCCGTCGGAGGTCAGTCGCTTATCAGTGTTTTTAAAAAGATATTTATTCCAAAATCTTCAGTAAAGGAGAATCTAAGAGTTCAATTTGCTCATTCATTAAAGGTATGTTGTTTTTTGTGTGTTTATAAATTTCAAAAGCTTCTAAAATGTTTAATTTATTTTTGTTATCAGAAAAGTGTAAAAATTTAATTGTATTATTAGATGTTAATGTGTGATTTTGTTCTAACAAATGTTTAGCATAATTTGATTTATGTGCATGTTTAAATTTGTAACAACGGATATGTTCTTTTTGCCTAATACTGAAATTTCTAATTGTTTGACCTATATATACTGAATCACAATGTGAACAATTTAATTTATAAATACCTGCTTTTATCAAATCATTAATTTTGTCTTTAGCATTGATAGTAGAGTTTGCCAGCCAACAAAAGTCTTCTAGAAAAGATTTTCGTTTGTACTTTGTTGCTAAAATGTGAGACCCACTGGAAATCATTCCCCATCCCTTAAGAATGCAAAATCACCTGGGGCTGTATTCTCGAAATTACTCGACATTTTGTCGTGCTCGACAAAAAAAGTTGAACCAATCCAAAGGCTATTTTCCTGACAATTGAGCATATGTCATGCCACAAACAATAGTTTGATTGGTTCATTTTTTTTTGTCGTGTGCGAGAAAATGTCGAGTGATTTCGAGAATACAGCCCCAGTTGCTTCACGCAGTGTTAAAATAATAGAATCAAGCAGTTACTATACCGGGTGGCCGGTCTCAAAGGTGTACATAGGGATTTAACATTGTATTGAACGTTTCTGCTGATTCCTGCTCGCCAATTCAACTTACAAGAATGGTAATGGTATTAATTGAAAGGTAAAATGATTGCGCTTCAAATGGCGCTAATAATAAAATTAAATGTGCTATATTTATTATAAAATAACGATCTAAAATTTTACGATTTTTAAATATGATGAGCCATGCCCATGATTTTCAAATTTTACAGCAATTGTAAAGGAGTCGTTTTTACTTTCCCATACCACCACTGGTATATGGGAAGTATTGATATCATGAAAATTTTCGAAGTCGAGATTTTCGCGGAAATACGTGTTTTAGACCTCCAGGACCCCAAAAAAGTGGTCTAGAAAAAATGTCTGTCTGTGGGTGGGTGGGTGGTTATGTTATATGTATGTATGTATGTATGTATGTATGTATGTAACGCCTCTAACTCGCTAATAATAAAATTAAATGTGCTATATTTATTATAAAATAACGATCTAAAATTTTACGATTTTTAAATATGATGAGCCATGCCCATGATTTTCAAATTTTACAGCAATTGTAAAGGAGTCGTTTTTACTTTCCCATACCACCACTGGTATATGGGAAGTATTGATATCATGAAAATTTTCGAAGTCGAGATTTTCGCGGAAATACGTGTATTAGACCTCCAGGACCCCGAAAAAGTGGTCTAGAAAAAATGTCTGTCTGTGGGTGGGTGGGTGGTTATGTTATATGTATGTATGTATGTATGTATGTATGTATGTATGTATGTATGTATGTAACGCCTCTAACTCAAAAACTAGTGAACCGATTTTGATGAAATTTGAAATGAAAGGGTATATCGAATATTCATCGACAAAATAAGCTTTTCAAAAAAATCTGAAACCGGAAGCGGAAGTTAAGACATGTTTTTTGGTAGCATTTGTTTCAGAAGCGGAATTTTGAAAATCTGAGTAGGGAATATGAAAGAAGACCATAATTGAAAGGAAACAGTTTTTTGCCGGACTCTCTAACTTCAAAATGGCGGCCGCTATGAATTTTTCAAAATTTCGAATTTAACGCCCCATAACTGAAAAACCAGTTATCTTATCAGGTTTCGCAACAACTTGTTTGAAACGGCAGAGTCGAGTTGGTTCCCAATCCCCTTAATGACCCTTAATAGCTTCTGCATTGAGGGACGAGTTGGTTCCCATGAGTATCTTAAGCATAACTGCATAAGTAGTAACTTTTGAAACCCATTAGCAATAATGTTGTATCTTTTTATTAAGTATTTTGATATTTTGGTAACATTCACAATGTTGCTAATGATTAACTATTTAACTAAGGGCGGAGGTTGTCTACAACCAATCATAGCTGTATATTTGTGTTGTATTGCAGATGATTCTTCATTTCCACCTTACATATGGGCTGAGCATTCCGCGTCAGTGCAAAGGACCACAAATGCGTGTGAAGCCTTTCACGCCAAATTTAATTCTTCTTTCTATGCTCCGCACCCAAATATCTACCAATTTGTAAATATATTAACAAATTTTCAAATAGATTCCTACATAAGACAACGAAGTGTATTGGGCAGATATAAGATTTACGATCGTGCTGTAATTAATAGTAAGAAATTTTTAGAAAATAAAATACGCGAGCTCGCTGAAGGAAAAATAAAAACTATTGATTTTATTAAATCAGTAGCCCATCAATTTAAAGCAGTAAAAAAATTGTGATTTGGTTACTTTTTATCCTTTACAATTCTATAATAAATATATATCGTTCATCATCACATTTTTAGTAATTGTAGTATGTAGTATGTAAGTTTTGGTTGTTTTTTTTTTTTATTTTATATTTAATCCTGTAATAAATACGAGTATATATCAAACGGGTAGCGGAAAAAAGTGCCGTGGAAAAAAGTGCCGCGGAAAAAAGTGCCTGGAAAAAAGTGCCGACGGAAAAAAGTGCCACAGAAAAAAGTGCCGCGGAAAAAAGTGCCGGTGGAAAAAAGTGCCGGCGGAATAAAGTGCCACGGAAAAAAGTGCCGCGGAAAAAAGTGCCTGGAAAAAAGTGCAGCGGAAAAAAGTGCCGATGGTCAATGCAGTCTGTTAGGTTAGGGGGTAAGCTGAGGGATGTTCATTCCTCATAAAAGAAAACAAAAAATGGTTAGCACGAAAAGGAGCTGGTCAATGCAGTCTGTGCACATGGTAAAATTAATAAGTAAATGGGGGCGTATACTTTTTCCATCGGCACTTTTTTCCGCGGCACTTTTTTCCAGGCACTTTTTTCCGTGGCATTTTTTTCCATCGGCATTTTTTTCCGCGGCACTTTTTTCCGTCGGCACTTTTTTCCGCGGCACTTTTTTCCTAGATTCATATCAAACATTTTTAGTAATTTACAATTTTGTTCATTTATTTTCAATTTTTTTCTTTGTAATTTTGTATGTAAGTTTTGTAAGTAAAATTTTAGAATCCCTAATTATCTACTGATAAGGAGACCTATTTTTACCTTTGCAAGCGGGAACCAACTCGATTTATAAGTTACCTAATTATCTAGTGATAAACCAACTCGACCCCCAGATTATGAGTAAGGTAATTATCTACTGATAACGGGAACCAACTCGTCCCCGTCCGTTTGAAAGCCCTTTGGCGGTACTACACCATGAAAAAATATTATTTACTAAATCCAAAAACGGTCGCAACAGCGCTCTTTCAAAAATTTTAATATTTTTGAAAAATTATTACAAAAAAACTGTCCACAGGATTTTGTTTAAATTTTCTATACTTACGCAGCTTGGTATTTGCTACATTTTTGTTTTTTAATGAATGACAGAATTCCACTGTGGCGCCCTCTACGAGGTTTTGATAATCGAAAATTGATGCTGCTATAGCGTCTTTATTATTATTAGTCAAAATATGAAATAAGTTTAAATATAAAAGTTATTCAGTATATAATTCTGCATTTTCCTAAATGTATATCATGTATACAGGGCGTTTGCTTTCCACAGTACAATAAGCAACTTTGTTATTTTAAATGAAACACCCTATATATTATTATATAATTGAATGCAAAATTTAATTGTCTATCACATAGTATAAGATGTTCATATAGCTAAAATGTACGATTGATGAGAAATTCGTGGATTTTGAATATCACGTTGGACTCTGAGGGAAACGGATCGTCGCGTCGTCGGTCGGTCGGTAGCGATATGGGTGGCGATTGTCCGGCTTCGCCAACTGTAATTTCTAGCGGGTACCTACAGATAGATACATACATATCGAATCCGTATAGTCTCGTTTTTCTCGCTAGGCATTCAAATGCTTATCAGGGTCTGCCTCGCGAACTATACTGTTGAATACCAAGACGAAACATTTATTTTTAGTATGGGAAAGTCCAGGGGAGGTTTGCACCTCGACTTTTTTAAGATTAGATTCACTATGTAAAATAGTAGTGGAATTAATGTTAAAATTATGCATATTGTCAATGGCATGGTCAGAAAGAGCAGTATTTGGCTTTTGGGGGGTTAAAAGTTTTTTTTTTAATAGAAAGTTTGTGTTGGTTAATTCTAGTTTTAATATATTGTTTAGTTTGGCCTATATATGTTGCATTACAGTTATTACAAGGAATTGAGTAAACAATATTAGATTGAAGATCAGGGTTGATTTTATCTTTAAGGTTAGAGAAAAAATGTTTATTAAAGTATTATTGTTTTTGTAGGAAGTATGAATATTATAAGGTTTAAGTAGTTTGTTTAATTTTTCTGATAGTGATGGAATATATGGGAGACTTGTGTAAGAAAAAGGAAAAATTGAAATGTTAGTGTTATTTGTGTTGTTATTAAATTGAGGAGTAGCAGACAAATCAGAAGGAAGTTGTGAAGAGATAGATATTTGACGGTTTTTTAACATGTTTAAACGTTTCTTAATATGTTTATTGATGAAATGAGGGGGGTAATCGTTATCTTTTAAGAATTTGAGTGATAGAGTTAATATTTGATTGATGAAATTTTTTATTTGAGAGGATTATTGCTGTCAACAAGAGAAGTGATGATGCTAATTTTATATTTTACTGAAGTATAGGAATTAATGTTTATGTAACGTGATGTTTAAATATTCTTTCTATACCAATTTGTAATAATTTTGTTTGGACTATTTCTGATTAAGTTTAAATCGAGAAAATTGATAGAGTTATTTACAATGCTATTTTAGGTGAGTCTCTTTATATTTAATTTTTTTGAGGATTAATTTATACATAAATGCGTTATTCACTTTCCTAATTTAACTTTTTCTTTTCACAGATTATAATTAAACCCTTTTAATATTACCTATTTTTCCTTTGTCATATTTTAAGTCAATTATTTTAACCATTATTTTTTATATCTTGATAATGTTTGCTAGATAAACGAAACGTCGATAATTTTATTCTCCGTACAATTTTTCCATCGTAATATTAAATATATAAATTCATTCATTTTACAATAATATGTTTTTCTTTAACTACATTTCATCTCCTTTCTTTTTAAATAAAGATCTGTAGAGGATATTTCTACGTTTAACATAAATTCTTCTCCTTCCTTTTAATTAAAGAGTGGATCAAGAATATGTAGGGACTTTTTTTATTGGCTGCTTTATTACCATTTTACTTATTAAACTAATTTTCTCCAGCCGTTTTTCATATAGAGTTTTTACCGAGGTTTTTACTCTTATATTTATAAATAATAACGGCAGCAGGATACTCCCTTGAGGTACCTAGTACACCAATGTTTACTGCACTACCTTCATACACAACATTGCCACACTTCGTTTGTTGAATTCTCCCCATTAAGTAATTTTCAAACCATTTATACACTACACTTCCTATTCCGTACATTTTTAACAAGGGTCTATTCTGTAAGCAACTGTTAAAATTTAACTTGGCGTTAAAATTGTAACCAATCGCTAAGCTTAATTATGACAGCTAAAACTACCATTTAACCAATCAACGCCAAGGGCTTAAATTTAGCGGTTGGTTTCAATTTTAAAGCCACGTTAAATTTTAACAGGTGAATACAGAACAGACCCTTTAGTAATTTTTTTCGGCCAATTGTTTCAAAAGCTCGTTTCAAAAAACAGCAACAACTAAATCACCCGTATCCATCATATACTGCTTCCATTCTTCCAGCACACTTTGTTAGTGATGTGTCGGAGAATTTTCTTCAAAAGAATTTACCGAGAATTTCTCTTGCTATAAATTCTCCGGAGAATTTACGGCGTACAAAATGCGCACTCGAGACTCGACACCTGCAACTTATTATGTTATTGTTATTAGTTATTACTTACTACTCCCCACCACCCCTGGTCCACCGTGATCACCACAAGGAACCCACAGCACCAGCAAGGGGAAGCCCCTAACACATGTCATGCTTGCTAGTTGCTATAACCTGTCTGTGGGATTTAGAAGTGTTTTTTAGAGGCGTTTTGCTGTCGAATGTCGGTTTTTTAGTTAGAAGAATCAAAACTTAAAGGCTTTTTAATTTTTAAAATGAAAAAGAAGGGCAGTGTTTGGAATCACTTTTGCTGCATTAAGTTCTCCTAAATTCTCTTAAATTCCCTTAAATTCTCTTAAATTCTCTGAGAATTTTCCCCAATCATAAATTCCCGAGAATTTCACATCACAGCACTTTGTAGAGCAGTTTCTGTGGAATGGCCATCTCTAAACCCCGACTGTTTTTTCACCAATATTTTATTCCTTTAATATATTCAAGGATTTGGTTATGAACAGCCCGTTCTAAAATCTTTTCAATTTCAGGCAGCATATTCACTGGTCTCATGTCTGTAGCTTGCTTAGAATTCGTAACTTTAGGAACAGGAACTATTAACGAACATTTTAATTTTCTTGGAAACTGGCCAGACTTTAAGGAAGTATTTATTAAATTTAGTAACTGATGGTAACATTGCATCAAAAGTTTCCTTAATAATCGTAGTATTTACTAGCAAATCCGCACTACCCTTGCATTTTAATGGTTGAATAAATGTTCGAAGTTTATTTAGACTTAATTCAGAAAACAATTTGATGCTACCACACACACTAATATTAATGGTTATAGTTGAACCCAGAGTGCGGTCTAGTAGAACTGTTCGGAGACCAAATTTTTAAAGGATTATGTGTAGGATAGTTATAAAATGAAGTTAGATTAGTACCTTCTTTGTATTACATTGATTTTTATTTTTTCTGTGTTCTCTCCATTGATTACATTGATTTTTATTTTTACTGTGTTCGGTGAAAAAAGAGGATGTCATAGAGATATCTTAGGTCTGGTGAGAGTTGACCCAATGACAGCAGTCAGGGTTGTGAGCTAGCCGAGCTCGGATGTACCTACTCGATCCCACGAGATAGCTTGAGTTTCTATATTAGTTAAAAAAATAAAAGACATTTTATTTTTTAAGAAATACAGTGTATAAAAAAATTCCAAATTTATTAAGAATTAACATTTGATTGATGAACAATGTAGAACGGTTAAAATTTACCCGTTTTTACAAAGCATAAAGGAATTGAATCTCAATCTTTGACTGAGAATAACTCTGAAACTAGCGAAGAACTGGCATTATTGGATTATATTTTTCCAATCAGTATCTGGAGAGAAATGTACTGTGCTCCGTGTCCGCCACTTAACATTTTTAAGTGGTGTAGATATTTCGCTCCAAATGATTTCTACATTCATCAACCAGTGATGTGCGGTGAGATTTGATGAAAGAGAAGCAGTGTAAAACTTCGTCATATTTCGCTAATAAAGAAATTTGATCCATGAAATTCCCCTTATTTGTTGAGTACTAGATTCGTCATGACCTCTAAAACCGTGTTTTCTGAGTGTTTCTGAGAAAACAAACAACATCAGTAAACCTTTTCAACACTACTGGATTCTTTTCTACCAATTCATTATGCTAACGATGACTTATTTTCATTTGATTTTATCTATAAGATGTTCAATGCGCAACTTTCCAAATATTTTTTCTTTCATTATCGCTTGCAAGTGAGTACGAAATATTGTATGCCTCTTTATTACTTTATGCACATTATTTAAATCGGAAAATCTACTTTTATTCCAAACGCCGTTTTCTTTTGCAAAAAGTAGACAAGGCCAACAAAAAAGTTTACACAGACTATCACACCCCGTCAACCACTCATTTTGTTCGTACATATTCGGGATAACATATCTATAATACATTTTTTCACTTTGAATGTTAAATTTTTTAAAGCAGGCTTTTTTCTGCCTTTTTTATTATCTGCAATTTTTCTTCGAAACTGTATGTAGCAAATCCATTTTTGAGTATAGTACACACACCACAAACACACGAATATGCTACAATAGCCGTCGATGCCATTTAAATTCCGTCCTAGGCAATTCCGATATTTGCGTATAAGCACAGTATTACTGTGGTATACGTATAAGGCATGATACAACAAATATGCGTATAAGGCGGGTTATACCCGCGGACGAAAAAACGTGCCACGCGTCGATCGCTCACAGAAGCTGAATTTCTCTTGCGTATACGTACTGGTAAGATTCAAGCGCGAGTGCTTATACTATAGAAACGAGGCTTACATTAATAGCAAAGTCAGTCAATTATTAATAGAAATTAGTGTCTGGAGTTCTTAACAAAAATGACAATTGATCGTGGTTCAGCTAAACTGATAGTCAAATACTTTTTACAACCAGCCCTTAGAGAGAGAAAGGACAAAAATTGTAATATGAAGGCATCCTAATATATACTATGGAAAATTACATCAAAATTTGGATAGTTAATAGAGTAGTTTTCAGTCAATATCAACGTACATGCACATTAACAATATTAACATATATTTTTCCTCACCTGTTAGCTCATTTTCATTATTCGTTGACGGGTTAACATAACTGTCCACAGCCTCTTCAACAATGATTTTTGAAGGAGTAGTAATAGCTGCCAAAGGTAAACTCATATCTATTTCACCGTCTTCATCACTTTCCTCTGGACATTTGCATAACTGCGATAATACACTATCTTTTTCCTCATTCACATTGTCCTCTAAATCTTGAAGTACTTCTAGAAGATCTTTTGCGTCGGAATGATTGAAGTTGTTATTACTATTTAACGAATTGTCAAGTACACTCTTATCACATAATTCAATTTCTGATGTGCTTTCCATACTTATACTGTAAGAGGGATTTTCACAAACTACTGGAGAATGACTTTCAACAAACGACGCACTTAAAATATCTTTTGTGTTAGATGTTTCAGCAGGATATACTACTAAACTACGTTGATCTGTATTACACGTCTCATTAATTTTAATAAGCATTTTTTCTTTTAATACTTTTCTAAATAGAGTATGTGAATCTGTAGGTGGGATATTCATTCTAGTCTGCGAAATGCACTGAGAAATTTGAGAATTTTCGCATTTATTTCTTCGCCTTTGCTTTTCATCATCCCACAAAGCAGATATACCAGGATTCTTAACAACCTTGCCTTCTGCAACTTCTAATCTGTTAACAATATGTTCTGCTAATCCATCAATTTCTATCTGACAGGTACTAGTTTTAGAAATATTTGCAGGTAGAAGAAACTCTGCTGGAATATCTGAATTTGGGGTGTCTGGATTTGTACGATAATAAACTTCAGAAAGTGATATATAATTCATGCCGTGTAAGTTATAATCAATCATAAATTGTAGCACAAAGGGAATATGAGCTTCATGTAACTGGTACAGTTTTCCTAATATATTTCCATTTTGCAGTAAATTACAAGCTTTCTTCATAAATACTGGATTGTAAAAATATATTTTCAAGAATTGATGTTCTTCAGAATGGTATCCATAGAATGGTCTACAACATAGCACAATAAGTAGTTACATGTACAAATTAGGTCCCCTAACTAACTCTCGTTAAAATCATTACCTAATAGGGTTCCTGCAGTTATTTCAAATGAGTGTGTAATAGATTCTAGACATAGTTTTTACCCATAATACAAAATATTTCGGGATAATAATTATTAATAGTAGGTACAAATAGTTCAAAAATAAGTATAAATAACATAAGCCAATACGAAAACTCATTTGCGCACGCGGTAGTGTGATGACGTCACCTGCCAGACAAGTCCCTGTTAAGCTAACCAACGGTCAATTGTCATGGATATCGATTGTTACAAGAATCGTATCCATGACAGTTGGCCGTTACTCGTTAGTTAGCTTAAATTAATAGGAGAGTTATGAAGTCGCAGACACTTTATTTACGATAGAATCTGATAGTTCACTTAAAGACAATCGGTAAACGAAACTTGCTAAAATAATTTAAACCAACTAAGTAAGTTTTTCAATCTTGATCCAATATAAATTTAATGCTTTAATGGCAAGTTCTATAGGAATATTAGTGTATAAAGAGACAATGTCTAGTGAAAAAATGATTCTAATTATTTTCAATTTGATAATCAAATTTATAAACAAAATTTTGGAGTACCTAGCTATGGGCCAACCAATTTCTAGTACCATTGCTGACTTAGTATTACAAATGATTGAAGAAGAAATTTTGGAAGACCTATCTGATTTCACATTTTATAAAAGATACGTTAGTGATATAATAATTGGTGCTCACATTATAAGATAAATCATATTTTTGAAATTTTTAATAATATCCCCCCTCGCCTACAATTCGAGTTTAATATTTGTGGAACAGTTAACCAGTCTTCAATTTTTTATTTCAAAGTTTCTCTATTGTGGTAAATTTATCAACTGACCTAACCCCTGAGGTAAGAGTAATTCATTTTATTTTGAGTTTAGCTGGAGAAAATTTTTAAACAATAATTATTATAGTTTGGATATTTTTTGACAGCAATTTTGGCGTCCATTTTTTTAAATTAATCATTTAAAATTTAATAGGTCGTACCGTAGCATTATATTTGCTATAAGTGGACCATATTAGTCAGTTTTTTCCTTCTCCAGTAGCGTAACTACAGGTGTGTATGTGGAGCAAAAATGATACGCCACTGTTTATGTTTTCGAATATAAAAAAAAATTTCAACACCTCGATAATGAAGTATTTGCGGTGCGCATGTTAGTAGGAACTTTTCCTTTTATTTTCATGAAAGGAACATGCCCTTAACTGGACGCCGTTTCTTTTTGAGACATCCTGTATATAAAAAACAATTCCCCTTTTTCTGGAGATTTCTAATATCCTATGGCAGACGATATTAAGTGCACGGTGGCAGACGCCTTGGAAGTTGAAGAAAAT